>OY776254.1:1937082-3266010 GCA_963675405.1 Cosmorhoe ocellata
AACAAACTATCAATAAACTACGCCCTCAAAATATATTAAAAACAAAAACAAAAATCTTTCTTAATTCGAAAATGCATCAGAACTTTTGCTTTGTGTTTAACAATCAACATTATGGCACAAAACTGTCCTAACACATTGTTTAGTCATTCTGATTACATCAAAGATTTAAATCGTAGATATGCCCGTACCGTACTGAGACCGCGCCATTTTGTTGCCACACTAAATGAGATAGATGGCTCGCTCATTTAGCACACCAAATATTTTCAATTTCAGGGTACAAAAGGAATAAGTATATATTTTTTACGAAAGATCGTGCAATATAATTGCACAGTAAATGGTGAAATAACTGTTTGGTTCATTTTTTACTAATCATTAGTGTGCTTGCATCGGCATTTTGTTAACACACACAAGTAAAAACAGTGCCACAGTTTTTGGCGTCCGGGCATATCTACAATTTAAATCTTTGGATTACATATCCAATGGTAACATTGAATTGCGTAACACTCAAGGACCTTACCACAAGCTCTCCAGGCAATATCAAAGTAATATAACTTTAATATTTCGTACCATGACCTATGAAAATTGTGTTGAAGTAGTGTCACAAGGTTGAAATGTGACACTTCTGAAACATGGTTTGTAGCTTGTGTAAGGCCCCAGGTTATTAGACAAAACTTGCGTCGCGAATAAATAAAAATATCACTACTTTCGCATGTAACTTAAAATCATAGATATTGGTGGTAGGTTATTCTATTGTTCTGCAAACTTAAAAAATGCTACAATAAGTCCGATCTTATGTTGTTCACTAGAAAGACTAAATTAGCGTAATATTTCTTATGACAGTTTTAAAAAGAGCTTAAATAGTTTTTTTTTTGTAATTGGATTAATTTTCCACCAGCCGCAACACAAATTTAAATGGCTTCTAAAATAAATTGTTGAGAGTTAAGTTGAACTGTTACATAGCATGTTTACGCTAATTTAGTCTTTGGGGTAAACAAAATAAGATCGTGCGTATTTCAGTATTTTTAATTAGCCCACGGAACAGTTGAAACTTGTTGATCATCCCATGTTACATGGCCTCACTACAAGCTCTTACAAACCATTATGTGTCAGAAACGTTACATTTCAAGCTTGAAGTAAAACTACTTCAATACAATTTATATAGGTCACGGTACGAAATATCAAAGTAATTACTTTGATATTGCCCGAAGAGCTTATGGTAAGCTCAGGTAGTGGTACGAGTATTTAGAACCATTTACAAACGCCTATGATTTAAATTATGATTATTATAATTGTGCAGTAATTAATTACATTAAAATAGTGTCCTTACGTATAGTAACCTCCTTATTCATTTTCATTTTAACCTTTCTATAAATTGAAATTTGTCCTTGTCATTCTAAAATTAATAAACAAAGATTTTTTTTAATTTATGATGCTTTTAACATGATTATGAATAAAGAGGTATATTATTGCATGTTCTACAAAGTTATCTATGGTATTCTGTACATTCAATGTCACTCAACTGTAAGTAAGTTATGTTAAAATTTGAATTTAAAGGAACTTCTTTGATTATAACATTTTATAGTGCTTTAAGTCATGTTATCAAAGTTAAGTCACATTTCTTAAAAGATACGTTTTAATAACCACATTTTTTCCTTTAGACTTGACAGCACCTTAATGAAATTACGAAAATAAATGTTCATGATGTATTCTGTAATTTTGGCCATTTCGAAGTTCCTTTCTAACAATATATTTTTTTGTTTATGCACCAACTTTCGCATTTATAATATTATAGTATGATATATCTATTTCAATCAGTGACGATTTTCAAATATGGTAGATCAAGCGGCCTAACCAATTCGCACCTTTCGGTGTAAAGCTGAAATCGGTGAGATTATATCAAATCTCATCATAAACTCATCTAATATTACTTAAAACTAACTGACGACATACTTATTAATATAAATTATGCAATTATCTTTGGCGAATACACTGCTTATGGTACCTTGAGAGTCGTCACTTACTTACATTCGCAGAATCAACAAATATTCAAAAACATCTGATATTTAGACTGTATTTTATCTTATCCTGGAGCCTAGTAGACACATTTTTTCTGTTTCGTTTGCGGAAAAAACGCAAAGTTTCTGTAGCGATAGCTGCACACGACGCATACGTCAGTGTAAGACTAAATACACCCTAAAAAAATACTTTTGCAAAAGACATTCAGTATCGACTAATGAGTATAGCGTTAACCGCTCACGTTAAATAAGTACTTAGTTTGTAAGCGAGTGACGATTTCTATTCGATTTCTATCCAAACTTAAATATTTATTGATCATAAAAAATGTACGAACATCTCGTTGTAAATTCTCACAAATTTCACCTATTTTAATACTGAGATACAAAAATGTATTTTAAGATAAAAATGGTACATTTTAGAACTAAATTGTCATAGATACATCTAAATACTTAATTTATTTTACACTATAATTAGTCTTGAAAATAACAGTGACTTGTCCACTATAGATGTAAAGTCAAAATGAAGTAATTCCAGAGAATTAAAATAAAGTCTAGCACATAGTCTTATATATTATAACTATCTAGCAAATGCTATCTAGTTTATGTAACAGAGCGACTAATGTAGTATAATTCACTTTCACAATTCTAAAGATATAGATGGGGATTGGTGTTACAACGAGCAAGGCAACATTAGTGATTTTGATGAAGATAAGGCGCAACGCTTCCATAAATCAGGGCAATTTCAGTCACAATACCCTTTTAGGGGTATCAACCAGAAGTCTCGCCCCTTTTTTAGGGGTACTAGCGGGTTTTAGAACTATCTTTATTACCAAGTTTAAAATGAACTTGAGTGTGTACTTTACCCCTATTATTGATACATTCAGAGACACTGCTTTGATCTTTTTAGGGGTATCAACCAGAAGTCTCGCCCCTTTTTAGGGCTACTAGCAGGTTTCAGAACTATTATTTTACTACCAAGTTTAAAATGAACTTGAGTATGTACTATACCCCTATTATTAATACATTCATAGATACTGCGTTAGGTAAGTAAGTTTTGTATAAAGCACCACTTGCTCGCAATAAAACCGACTCCCTAATAGTAGTTATATTAAATGGTGTTATAGATATAGCAGTACCTTTTCATTATACTAATTTAATTTGCTCATCGGCAGTACCATTTAGACCTATATTTACATAAAGTTAAGATTCATTTTCGTATAATTGTCCTAACAATTCCTCGACTAAATCACACGCATTGGAATGATTATTATTTTACAAGTTTAAATTCAGTTATAATAAATTATTAGAATAGTTTTAAGAATTAAACTAGTATTTACATTTAGGTCTTCTAGTTAAAACCTTGACTTGAGCTTACTCTACGAAGCTTCAAAGAGATTCAAAATGGACTATTTGAAATCACTTTATCATCATAAATGCAGACTGCGTTAGGGTATTTATTTCAGATTTGAATAATACTAAGTTTTTCCTTGATCAACCAATTTTTTGAAAGCAACCAATATAGTTGAATTCTAAAGTAGTTCCACTCTTTGACAGTCAATATCAGGGCTCGGGGTGACAAAGACAGCTCTAATCAAAAACACTACAATTTGGCATGTATCCTAACCCGATACCACTGAGACACGCTCTTCTAGTTATAGCCAGTTCCTTATATCTACGTTTGAGCGAAAATCCAAATCAAAAATTAAGATACATTGTTCTGTATGTCTACCATGAGTTTTCACAATCTACACTCGCTAGCGACTGTAGTTAAAAAAATGTATGAAAACTTGCCTACAGCGCCTCTAGCGGATAGTTGGGTACTAAAACCTCACGTAGCTAACTATCCTACGTCACAGCGTACTACAGCGACTTTAGTTTGCGCTCATTAATTTGCTTAGAATTTGGTACCATGAGTAACAGTTTTGACAAAAGTCATAGTAACGTACTATTACTACTGTAGTAACGTAAGCCAAATATAAATGTGACAACTCATGGTAGACGTACAGGTTGGTCGTTATGAATAAACACAGCCTTTTGACATCATCAAGTGTGGATATAACACAAAAGTGTAGGCCTATCTTTAGCTAAAAATTTGTGCTCAATAGCTCAATACAAAAGTCAAAACTAAGTTACACGAATATAAAGTTAGACCAGTATTCACAGTAAATTACAAAGATTTTGAGCAATCTTTACATAAGTAGAAATCATCAGACTAGCATGTAAGCTGCCGTTAAAATTTGTACAAATCATTATTTTAACTTTTGAAAGGCAAAATAAGTTCGTAATAATAACTTTATGTACTTCTTAATCGTTCGATCAACTTTCAGATTTCAAATATTTAAGAGTTTAATTTACCCAATCTTTCGATCAGTTTTCTGATTTTGAATAATTGAGAGTTTAAGTTTCTCAATCGTACAATCAATTTTCTGATTTTGAATATTTGAGAATTTAATTTTGATCGTTCGTTCAGTTTTACGATTTTAAATATTTGAGAATTTATTTTCCCCAATCGCTCGATCATTTGTATGATTTTGAATAATTGAGAATTTAATTTTCCCAATCGTTCGATCGGCATTATGATTTCGAATATCCGATAATTTTATTGTTCGCTTTGAAACACTACATAACTTTAATAGTAAAGTGCAGAGCACACACTATAATCCCTTTTTCGGCACTTTATAGTCGGTATTGAGCTTTCATTTTCACTATTAATCACACGTTGCCAATTATTGTTACAAAACTTATCAGCAGTAATAAAGTCAGGGTTAGCATTCGCTAAAACTTTAATTCTTTCTGATTACTTGATATAATATATATAATATATATTGCTGACGTTTCAATCATATTCTTTAGAAACCTTTGCATCTTCACTAGAGCTCGGTAACCGCATACAAGTCTCTGTGATCGTGCTGCTGTTGAATATGTTGATGTTGTTGGCTATGTTGTTGATTATGTTGTTGATTATGTTGTTGATTATGTTGTTGATTATGTTGTTGGTTATGTTGTTGGTTATGTTGCGGGTGCTGACGCTCGGGTCTTCTCCTGTGAGTGGTGTTGGTATTAGGTTGTTGCTGTCTCCTAGGTCGTTGCAACGAGCGGTATTCCAAAGCGGCCGCTGAGAGCGGCTGTTGCTCAGCGGCTCGTCTAGCCGGCCGTACTGTGGCATACTTATCGGGACCGGAGTTTTTCTCAGAAGAATGTTTATCCGGAACCGCGTATTTGTCCGGGCCCGTGTATTTCTCTCCGTTATGTCTCTCTGAGGCTGCGTGTCTCTCTACGCCGGTGTTCCTTTCGGGAACCGCCGGATGTCTGCTATCGTGTCTCTCACCGGTGAGTCTCTCTATCGTACCCGTATGTCTCTCGGGCGCGGTATGTCTCTCTGGTGCGGTATGTCTCTCTTGTCCCGTATGTCTATCAAGTGTCCCCGTGTGTCGTTCTGGGACAGGCGGATGTTTTTCAGTGACGGTGACGTATTTATCAGAGGAGTACTTCTCGTATTTATCCGTGGTGTATTTGTCTATGGGTTTGTCGATATTAGGGGCGGGGCTAAAAGTGCCGAGCGCGGGCGGGGCGGCGGCGGGGCGCGGGCGCGGCGCGCGAGGGCCGAACGACGCGTATTTAGGGTCGAAGCGGTTCAAGCTGGTCACGCGACCCACTGTACCTGGAAATACATCGGTTTGAAATTAAAACACTCAATTACCTTACAAATTAAAATTAGACAGAACTGGCGCAGTCTGCAGGATGGCTGTACAAAGTAACATCCAAACTTTGCTATGGAATAGAGAACATTAAAATGTATGAGAACGATCTTTTGACTCATCGTAAAAAAATGAGAATCCCATAAAATATTAGTTAATTTTAAATGAATTCGTAAAATAACTTATTATCAACCAATCTTTTATTGCATGAAAGACGAGCTCTAAAAACAAAGTTAAGGAAGTTTTTAAAATAACGACAAAATTTATAAATTGAGATGAGCTCGTGTTTGAACGCGCCTTTGACTACCTAGATATCCTTAAAGATCTAGATATCTGAGGAGATATCTACCGAGCCTAGGGATAGCAGACGAGATCATGCTTTTTTTTAATTTCGATAAAAATAATAAATTGTGACGATCCACCCGCTAGCGGAAGGCTGCGCCAGTTTCAGACGTGACTGACCTGTGTGCGATTGGAAAAAGTTTTTAAAATAACGACAAAAATAATAAGTTGTGAAGATCCACCCGCCAACGGAAGGCTGCGCCAGTTTCGGACGTGACTGACCTGTGTGCGATTGGATTTTTTTTTTAAATAACGACAAAAATAATAAATTGTGAAGATCCACCCGCAAGCGGAAGGCTGCGCCAGTTTCAGACGTGACTGACCTGTGTGCGATTGCGCCCCGCCGGGCCTGTCTCAGTAGAAGTCGTTGCTCTCCAGCGTCTTGCACTGCTTGCTGAGCGTGGCGTACTTGCCGTTGTGCGGCGCGCGGCCCAGCGTGTGCGAGCCGCCGAGCGCCGCGTGCGCCGCCGCGCCGCCCGCGCCCGCGCCGCGCCCCAGCGTCGCGCTGCCCGACATGCGCGACCTGCCCACCAGCGGACTACCATTCACATTTATTTATTTATTGGAAAAAAAACAGCTTACAATCCTATCCAACTAATATTATAAACGCGAAAGTTTGTAAGAATAAAATAATAATAAATAATGCTGGACAATCCACACAGCATCATCTAGCCCCAAAGTAAGTTACTCAAAGCTTGTGTTATGGGTCCTAGATAACTGATATATTTAATACATTATATACATAGATAGATATTTTTTATTATACATAGAAAACACCCAGACCAACGGAACAAATTTCTGCAGATCGTCCACAAATTTGTTCCGCGGCGGGAATCGAACCCGCAACCTCTTGCGTCGCAGGCGGACTCTCGCCCGCTGCGCCACTGAGGTCGTCAGAAGGATACGTGACATACGTGTATACGTGTAAGAAGGATCATACAAAAAAGCGCTAGGACCGAGACGAGCTTCTTGCCTGTTCTTCTCGTACTTGGGTTAGGTTGGAGTTGGCACATAGTTTCACCTAGCATGTAAGACGTGATTTTATTGAATATTTTTTTTAATTGAGTCATAGAGTTAATACGCAGCATACCTAGGGCGGGGTTCGCGGTCGGCGAGATCCATAAGCTGTACCGCTGCACTATAGGAGGGGGGTTTGCCGTTGGGGAAGGGCGCGGGGCGGGGGAGGGTGCGGGAGGCGGCACTGCTCGCGCCGCTCGACAGGAACGGAGCCTGCTCCTCGCCCGTGCCGCTGCGTCTGAGTCGGAAAAACAAACAGTTAAGAATAATAATTATGTGTTCCTAGCGATATGACTGCAAATACGTGGAAGTGACATTTATAATCGACTAGTAGTCCGCCCCGGCTTCGCACGGGTATTTATATATAGGTACCTATAAATGGTCACGACTGTAATTCCCAGGCTCGGTAGATATCTCCCAGATTTCTAGTTACTTTGATCTTTGAGGATATCGAGGATATAAAGAGGGTAGTCAGAGGCACGTCCAACATGCCCACATTTTGCACAGTAGTTAGTACTCGTACATGACAGGATGCAAGCCCATCGCCGCTTATAAGAATACTAACCTATGACACACACCTTCGAACTTTTGGTTCTAGGGTATGCCAGTTTCTTCACGCTGTTTTCCTTCACCGTCATTGCGCACATAAATTGTTCGAATAGAAAAACACATTGGTGCATGACCAGGTTTGAACCCATGACCTTCAGATCGTGAGGCAGGGGTGCTACCACTACACCACCAGTGCTCTCAAATTTAACAAAAATTTCAAAATTCAATATTATAATACCACACGTCTAACCATACCCTGCGTCAGGTTACTAAAAAAACAAAATTGTATAGAAAGTTTTATTATTATTATTTTAATGAACTTTTTTTTATTATAATGTATTTTTTTGTTTACATTTTTTATTTATTTTTTCACATTGACTCCATCCTGTACACATCCTGTACACCCAGTGACGCCTACAGTGCATAAGCTAGCGCGGCTCTCACGCGACTTTTTTCTATTGCTTACATTTTTAATTTAATGGTATCTTTTGAATGGAATGTCCGAATTGAGTAATTCAAAAAACTATATAAAGGTATTATAGCAGTCTAGAATATGATGTGATTTATTTTGATAAGGATTAATACTAAGATACAAATAAAGAGCGTTTTTCTAAGAGTAGCCTTTCAATTAAAATTTTAAAATAAAAGAACTCTTATTGTGGCATAACTATAATAGTTGGACATATGCTATTGCGACACTTTTTGTAAATAATGATGTGTTCTACAAAGTCGTAGTACATTATTTTATTCTATCGTCAATAGTTTTCGCAGCGCACGCGATATAAAGAATATTTTAGGTAATTTTTTTACACCTTGACTTACATTATTGAAGTTTTAGTAAGGATCCCTAATTTTTTTGAAAATATAATATAGCCTATGTCACCCGCTGATAGTGTAGCTTCCCAACAGTGAAAGAATTTTTCAAATCGGTTCAGTAGTTTCGGAGCCTATTCATTTCAAACAAACAAACAAACAAACAATCAAAGTTTTCCTCTTTATAATATTAGTTTAGATAAGTTTAATACTTTTTAAATTTGTTACAAAATTCGATAGCGATTCGGATCCTGCAGGCTGCGCCAATTATTTTTAGTGTGCAATATAAGTTTATTTGTTAAATCCTACTAATATTATAAAAGTCAAAATTTGTAAAGATGTCTGGATGTATGTTTGTTACTCTTTCACGCTAAAACGGCTGAACCGATTTGAATGAAATTTATACACCTACTTGACCTGGATATCTGCAATTCAAGATTCTTGAGGTGTTATTAATAAATTATTTCTAAGTTTATTAATATTGTTGTGTGCCGCCGATTGGCTGAAACCGAAGTGCTGAAGCCTCACCACGAATTCATAATACATTACTGAATTAATATTACATTGTTATTTCGTACCATGACCTATGCAAATTGTATTGAAGTAGTGTTACTTCAAGCTTCAAATGTGACGTTTCTAAAACTTCGTGGAAGACTTCGTGGTAAGGCCCCAGATTATTCTCGAATGTTCAAACGTTACTATGTCTATGACATTTAGTTAAGTGTGTGTAACGCAACAAGCGGTCTGTTGCCATCTCTTTTATTCACATGTATATTCATCAAGGTGCTACGGTCACTCACTTGGTGTTGATATAGATCCAGGCGTGCGAGTCGACCAGGACGATGGCGGTGAACAGGAAACCAGCTGCGATGGCGGCCAACAGTTGGAGCGACAACGCCTGAATACAATATTATATTAGAACATAGGCCCCCAGGCAGTGAACGCAAAAAGATGGAAGCATTACTTCAAGGGAAATATGCGCGAAACTTGAGAACAAATTACACACATCGAAACTCCTTCGTGGATTTGCCAATCATTTAATGTTTAAATGATTGGCAAATCCACGAAGGAGTTTCGAAGGGTGATTTTTTTAGTTTCGAGGGGTTCAGTCTATCCTTATCCTAATAGTATGAATTCATTTCAGTTTAATTTGGTGGGTTTAACCAACTTCAGTTGAAACTATTCTCGGAGTAATGTCAAATGCAAGTAAAATGTCAGTTACTCTTTGATATTACGATTTATTCTGGGAATATTGCTTAAATTCCAAAACTTTATCTATAATTACTTTTATTTTCAAATTTGAGAAATGATATGAACTTAAAATACTAAGGGCGGATTCGAACGAAACTAGTAACTCGCTGATTCAAAAGTTGTCGAGTAAGTCGACCTCACGATCGTATCTGATCGGACCCCGGCTCCCAGTACCTGCAGGCCGGCGTCGCAGGCTGCGCGCGCGCCGGCCAGTGACGTCACACGTTACCTGCAGGCCGGCGTCGCAGGCTGCGCGCGCGCCGGCCACGAAGTAGGCGCGCGCCATGCGGCCCTCCAGCGCGCGCTCCGCCTCGCCCGTGACGTCACACGTTACCTGCAGGCCGGCGTCGCAGGCTGCGCGCGCGCCGGCCACGAAGTAGGCGCGCGCCATGCGGCACTCCAGCGCGCGCTCCGCCTCGCCCGTGACGTCACACGTTACCTGCAGGCCGGCGTCGCAGGCTGCGCGCGCGCCGGCCACGAAGTAGGCGCGCGCCATGCGGCACTCCAGCGCGCGCTCCGCCTCGCCCGTGACGTCACACGTTACCTGCAGGCCGGCGTCGCAGGCTGCGCGCGCGCCGGCCACGAAGTAGGCGCGCGCCATGCGGCACTCCAGCGCGCGCTCCGCCTCGCCCGTGACGTCACACGTTACCTGCAGGCCGGCGTCGCAGGCTGCGCGCGCGCCGGCCACGAAGTAGGCGCGCGCCATGCGGCACTCCAGCGCGCGCTCCGCCTCGCCCGTGACGTCACACGTTACCTGCAGGCCGGCGTCGCAGGCTGCGCGCGCGCCGGCCACGAAGTAGGCGCGCGCCATGCGGCACTCCAGCGCGCGCTCCGCCTCGCCCGTGACGTCACACGTTACCTGCAGGCCGGCGTCGCAGGCTGCGCGCGCGCCGGCCACGAAGTAGGCGCGCGCCATGCGGCACTCCAGCGCGCGCTCCGCCTCGCCCGTGACGTCACACGTTACCTGCAGGCCGGCGTCGCAGGCTGCGCGCGCGCCGGCCACGAAGTAGGCGCGCGCCATGCGGCACTCCAGCGCGCGCTCCGCCTCGCCCGTGACGTCACACGTTACCTGCAGGCCGGCGTCGCAGGCTGCGCGCGCGCCGGCCACGAAGTAGGCGCGCGCCATGCGGCACTCCAGCGCGCGCTCCGCCTCGCCCGTGACGTCACACGTTACCTGCAGGCCGGCGTCGCAGGCTGCGCGCGCGCCGGCCACGAAGTAGGCGCGCGCCATGCGGCACTCCAGCGCGCGCTCCGCCTCGCCCGTGACGTCACACGTTACCTGCAGGCCGGCGTCGCAGGCTGCGCGCGCGCCGGCCACGAAGTAGGCGCGCGCCATGCGGCACTCCAGCGCGCGCTCCGCCTCGCCCGTGACGTCACACGTTACCTGCAGGCCGGCGTCGCAGGCTGCGCGCGCGCCGGCCACGAAGTAGGCGCGCGCCATGCGGCACTCCAGCGCGCCGCTCAGCGACACCAGCGCGCGCTCCGCCTCGCCCGTGACGTCACACGTTACCTGCAGGCCGGCGTCGCAGGCTGCGCGCGCGCCGGCCACGAAGTAGGCGCGCGCCATGCGGCACTCCAGCGCGCGCTCCGCCTCGCCCGTGACGTCACACGTTACCTGCAGGCCGGCGTCGCAGGCTGCGCGCGCGCCGGCCACGAAGTAGGCGCGCGCCATGCGGCACTCCAGCGCGCGCTCCGCCTCGCCCGTGACGTCACACGTTACCTGCAGGCCGGCGTCGCAGGCTGCGCGCGCGCCGGCCACGAAGTAGGCGCGCGCCATGCGGCACTCCAGCGCGCGCTCCGCCTCGCCCGTGACGTCACACGTTACCTGCAGGCCGGCGTCGCAGGCTGCGCGCGCGCCGGCCACGAAGTAGGCGCGCGCCATGCGGCACTCCAGCGCGCGCTCCGCCTCGCCCGTGACGTCACACGTTACCTGCAGGCCGGCGTCGCAGGCTGCGCGCGCGCCGGCCACGAAGTAGGCGCGCGCCATGCGGCACTCCAGCGCGCGCTCCGCCTCGCCCGTGACGTCACACGTTACCTGCAGGCCGGCGTCGCAGGCTGCGCGCGCGCCGGCCACGAAGTAGGCGCGCGCCATGCGGCACTCCAGCGCGCGCTCCGCCTCGCCCGTGACGTCACACGTTACCTGCAGGCCGGCGTCGCAGGCTGCGCGCGCGCCGGCCACGAAGTAGGCGCGCGCCATGCGGCACTCCAGCGCGCCGCTCAGCGACACCAGCGCGCGCTCCGCCTCGCCCGTGACGTCACACGTTACCTGCAGGCCGGCGTCGCAGGCTGCGCGCGCGCCGGCCACGAAGTAGGCGCGCGCCATGCGGCACTCCAGCGCGTGCTCCGCCTCGCCCGTGACGTCACACGTTACCTGCAGGCCGGCGTCGCAGGCTGCGCGCGCGCCGGCCACGAAGTAGGCGCGCGCCATGCGGCACTCCAGCGCGCCGCTCAGCGACACCAGCGCGCGCTCCGCCTCGCCCGTGCCCGCGCCCAGCGCGCCCAGCGCCGGCGCCAGAGCTGCGCACAACACACGGGTTAGGATAAACATTCGATCGTTTAGTGTCCCAAGGGGGACTACGGCGGTTATTTTCAAAGTATTTACCGAGGCTAAAACACATTTATAAATGTGACGCTTACGCCGTGGACATAAGGTTCACCTTGGTCGTTGAACATGGGCGGCGCGCCGCGCGCCAGCACGGCCAGCGCCTGGCGCACGGCCACCACGGCGCGCTGCGCGTTCCGCAGCTCGGCCGTCAGCACGTTCTCGCGGGACACCTTGCACGACAGGTAGTAGTGCACCATCTGAAATTAATATTAGAAACATATTTGTCTTTACCAGCTTTCGCTCGCGGCTTTGCTCGCGAGGTACCTACATAAAATATAGCCATTACCCAGGGATAATGTAGAATTTTAATGGCAAAAGAATTTTTGAAATCAGTCCAGTAGTTTTTAAGTTTATTCGTTACAAACAAAAATACAAAAATACAAAACTTTCCTCTTTATAATATTAGTATAGAAGTAAAGATTGCAAAAACTTTAAAAAATCAGACTGAACCTAACCAAAAATCTAGACACGCGGTAGCGTGTCAGCCAAGTTCAAGCGAACGGGCGAAGCGCGCACAGTGTGTAATATTACAGGAACCATTTGGGTCATTTTTCACCCCTTCGTAACTCAAAAACTATTTCACATAAACAAGTCAAATTTGGCTTATCTATTGCCACTTGCGAGTAAAATATGTGCACCGAATTTCATAAACACACCTCAAACGGTTATTTAGATTTTAACATCCAAAAATGGTTTGTTATGGAAAATTTTATCACTGACTGACCTATAGACGTTAATTATAACCCAGTTCCAGATGACCTAGAACGTTCAAATTTGGCATCCAGGTAGGTAGTGGGGTGGATACAAAGGAAAAAATCTGAAACTTGTAAATTTTTATATTTTTATTGTACTTTTTCAATTAATTCATTCTCTTAGGAACTCTCATAGCGCCTATAATATAAGTAAGAGCAAAGATTATAGTGTGTCGGGTAAGTAGGTAGTAGGTACACTTATTCAGTACTAGTTTCCGCCCGCGGCTTCGCCCGCGTGATACCTTGAAAAAAAAACAAATCTATGCCGCGAGAACCTTATATTTTTCCGAGATAAAAAGTAAGTAAAGTAAGTAAACATACATCCACGCATCCTTACATTCTTACAAACTGTCGCGTTTAGTAGGATTTACATAGCAAACTAACATGGACATTGGACAGTTCAAATTAATAGCACGTACCTACGTAAGTAGGTAGCTCAATGGTAGATAGATACTTACTGAGTATGTGTACCTAGATAGGTACACTTGCTCAATGGAATACTATATATAACTTGTAAAATTAAGTAAGTAGGTAACCTGACTATAAGTAGGTAGGTACCAACCTATCTGACACACTAAAATACACAATACGTTATTTTATAGGTAGGTAGCTTATAATAACAATAACTCACTGTCTAGCTATTAAAGTTTCACTTTCAGGAGATTATTTACCATTTTACCATAATCTTAGGAAAGGAAAGGCAGATTTTTTTTAAATGTACCTACATAGGTACTTAGCGTAAGTATATGGTTCTATTATATGACCAGTACAGTACATACATACTACCTAGCTAACGTAGGTAGCTCTAGCTGAGTGTACCTACCTACCTATCTAACAACCGTCAACGACGTTTGCCCCGCGTCTGCCCGCGTTCGGCGGTCGCGTACTCAGCGATGAGCGACATCTTCCCCCACCCCGCCCGCAGGCGACTTATTCGCCCGCCGCCGGACCGCGTAATAATATCGCGCACGCGGTTGTAAGTTTATATTGTATTTATGGTTCACTATTTTGACGATAATGGCTTACACATAAAAGATAGATATAGGTAGTACGTATACTTATTCAGTAAGTACCTACCTACTTAGGTATACCTACATGTACCTATACAATGTGCCAATAGTTTGAGCCGCCCTTGCAGGTAGATATATAAGTATAATAATATAAGAATAAGTACCTACTTACTAATAAGTTCTGTACAAAAAGTAATGATATCCCATCAAAAACATAAATGTGAAATGAGAGCCAAGTTCAATAAGTATGCTTTAGTCGTTGACTTCAGCGACAAAAGAAGTGAGATCTAAACGGGTGCCAAGTACAATGGTGAGTCCTAAAACTTATTTATAACAATATGAAATATTTTTAACAACTTTAAAATATAATTTCATCTTAAAACTTAGGATATTGTATTGAAGCCTAAGGTCTAACTTGGCTAGTTCTCATATACGAATTAACTACTTACTTACTATGTCCAATCGCTAGTTTCTACCAGCAATCCAAATTTTTAGAAGAATAAAATAAAAACTTGCAAAGGCTATATACCTAATATAATTTGTACTCTTAAGAAAACTAGCCAAGTCAGACCTTAGGCTTCAAAGCCCTTAGACCTTAGGCTTCAAAGCCCTTAGACCTTAGGCTTTGAAGCCTAAGGTCTGACTTGGCTAGTTTTCTTAAGAGTACAAATTATATTAGGTATAGCCTTTGCAAGTTTTTATTTTATTCTTCTAAAAATTTGGATTGCTGGTAGAAACTAGCGATTGGACATAGTAAGTAAGTAGTTAATTCGTATATGAGAACTAGCCAAGTTAGACCTTAGGCTTCAATATAATATCCTAAGGTTTAAGATGAAATTATATTTTAAAGTTGTTAAAAATATTTCATATTGTTATAAATAAGTTTTAGGACTGACCATTGTACTTGGCACCCGTTTAGATCTCACTTCTTTTGTCGCTGAAGTCAACGACTAAAGCATACCGACTTATTGAACTTGGCTCTCATTTCACATTTATGTTTTTGATGGGATAGATTTTACAGGCGCCTTAATAGATTTTTTGTCATCCATCCAATCCGATGACACTTCATTTGTCAAAATCCGTCAAGCCGTTTGGGCTACAGCGACGCCCAAAGGAACTCGCATACATACATACATACAGGTCACCCAACGGATCTAGGTATTCGTGAAGTTAGCCACAGGTGCGAGTCTGCGCATGTACAGTTCCTTCCCCCCCCCTCTTCATACCTCCAATCGCTCCCGAAAAACGATCCTGCGCAGCTCTCGCGGCTAACTTCACGAATGCCTAGATTCGTTGAGCCAACTATACATGGTGGATGTACAACACAGGACATTCCTTCATCGCTTCGCAGTCAGTTATCGAGCTATAGCGCCATCTATCGACAAGTGCAGTACATACGTCCTGCGGCAGGTTGTGCGGCGCGTGGTGCGCCAGCGCGGCGGCCGGCTGCTGGCAGGCGTCGGCCGCCGCCACCGCGCCCGCCGCCAGCAGCGCCGTCGCCAGCCAGCAGGCCACCAGGGCTCCCAGCGCGCCCACCTGCACACCATATTATGAATTGTCGATCCACAGGCACAGATATCTTTCCAACTTATGAAAATTGATTACCGAAATCCCCCTGGTAATATAATTAAGGGCACTAAGTAGGTATAGAAAACTCTCGATTTATTGAAAATCTTACTAAGCTATTTAATAAAAAATTAAAAATAAACATCCAAAAACGACTAACAAGACGAGCCTATAATATAAATCTAATAAAACCGAGAACCAACTGCGGGAAAAATAATATAATGTTTAAAGGAGTTCAATTCTACAATAAACTACCGAAAGATCTAAAATCACTAAACTCATTAATCACTTTCAAAAAATTACTAAAAACCTACATTTTAGAGGATCTTTCATTATTAGAATAACTTTCGCTACGACGACACAGTGGCTTCGCCTTAACAAAAAGTTGCACTCACTTCAAACCGCACCGAATGCAGTTACTATGCCGATAACGATCCGCGTATTGCATTCTACCCACAAGATGCCAAAAATAAAATTAGTAATTCTAAAAGCAACATAACTTTAATCTGTGCATGTACTTACATAATAATAAGCTACGCTTGATGGCAATAGGTACTTTAAGATAAATTGTATTTTCTCTGTAAGTGAATTTGTGAATTCTTTTGAGAAAATAAATGTTTAAACCTAAACTTAAACCTATTTAAAGCTGACCGTGCGTTTTCGTCAGCGCGATCTAGACACGAGACAAATTTAGAAGCGACATCTATGTAGTTACGAAAATGGTAAACATTAACAAAAAGTAGCTAATCTATTATCTAAACACCACCAATGCTTATCTTGGAACTTAACTTTATTAGAGCCTTCGTTGATGGGCATATATGTATTTTTTCTTTGTACATGTGTCTAAAAACCTATTCTATTTTCTCACTGCTGGGCATAGGTCTCCCCCAAATCACTATTACTTTATTCTATTCTATTAAATAAATTTAAAAGCGCAAAAACACGCGCTCCACCGGATCCGAACGCGCGATTTCCCGGACGGAAGTCAGGGGTCGCTGACTCTTGACCATCTGTGCATGGAGACTGGTGGTGTATTTAACTTACGCATAGCAGCAGCAGGGCGCGGCGACTGCGGCGCGCGGCGGCGGCCAGCAGCGCCACGCACACGGCGCCGCCGCAGCACCAGCCCGCCATGCCGCCGCCCCAGCGCGTCGCCTCCCACACCCACGCACGCTAACACACACTACTGTTAATTGATTGAGCGAGCGAAGCGAACAAAAATGTGGCAAGTAGAGCGATTTGGCGTTGCATGTTTGTTAGGGCGTAACTTAAGGGCCGTTAATCCAATCTGCATGAAACTTGAAAGGTCTAGAGATTCTGTTATGTAATCGGTGAAGGGGTTAAATCGGGTTCCGAAGTTAAAAAAAAACTTTTTAAATTATTGAAATTGGGGTATAAATTTAAAGGGCTTTACTTGTACATTCTAAAATATTTGTTATTTTTATTCTAGGATGGATAGTTTTTGAAATATAACGAAAAAAGTAAAATTAAAAAACCACTGACGTCTCAGGACGGGCTCTTACAAACCATTTTACAAACCATCATGTTTCTGAAACATCACGTTTCAAGCTAGAAGTAACACTATGAAATATCAAAGTTACATTACTTTGATAATGCCCGATAATGAAGAGCTTGTGGTAAGGGATCTGTTATCACGTGTCATACCTTCATGAACTCATCCAAGTTCAGCGTTAGCAGCGGCCGGCGCAAGTTGTCCGCGGCGGAGGCGGCAGCACTAGCGTTCTCCCTCAGCGCGGAGAGGGCTCGCAGAAGCGTCCCCAGGGCGGTCTGGTTGGCCACGGGCTGGTCCAACGCATCGGCGACCCGTGCCAGCGGCGCGCGGGCTCGGGAACCCATCGCCTCACCGAGGATTTCGGACTGGAAGCAATACCCAGCACATTTTAAAGTTTCCAATAAATATTTATCAACGAGTAATAAATAACCTTAGCAGATTCGTTATCGTCATCTCTTCGTCTCGTTCTGTCAGGGTACGAGTGTAGCGGGCGACGTGAGGCAGCGGCGGACGACGTGTCGCGGCGATACTACTGGTTTCTATGTATTTTTCCGTAGTTAACGCCACGAAGCTAGCGACGCATTTCATAGAAATACATAGAAACCGGTGGTATCGCTGCGACGCGTCGTCTGCTGCTGCCTTGTGTCGCCCGCTGCCAACTCGTACCCTTAATGTATCGCTGGTCTCAATCTCTCTTCCACAAAGTCCAGCTATAATGATACTTAGTTTTCCTGTCGCAATCTGTGAGTAGGTCCTTTCTCTTAATCTGTAAATTTAGGTCTAACACACCCTCAAATAAGTCCAGCCACAGAGTCCTCAATAGGTCACAGTTATTGTCTTAATCTGCCATTGGCAAAGTGTTCCAACAGTCTTCTACACTTACCCCTGTGCCTTTATTATTACCCCCCCCCCCCCCCCCCCAACACCTGTATGCAGCCAACATAGCAGTTAATTAACTTTAACTTTAAGTTTTTAAGCTGTTGTCTGTTTCTTTAAACATTATGGTAATTGTTGCATGCCTGTAATTGGCACACATTTCATAGTATAATTTGTTTTCATGTTGTTTTTTAATGTTTTGTCGTGTGTGCTGTTGGCGTTGCCTAATAAATAAATAAATAATAAGAGCCCCGAATCCGTATATGGAACACTTACTTGGTTCTTAACAGTGTTGACGAGCAAAGCGAGCTGTTATTACCCCCTCCCCCCGGGTGCAACTCAATGGAGCCAACATAGCATAACAAAAGTGACCATCTATCATTCAAAAACTGTTTAATCCGAAGCATCTATACGAAAAGAACTAACTCAAGCGAACTCGTAGATGGAACACTTACTTGGTTCTTAACAGTGTTGACGAGCAAAGCGAGCTGGTTTCCAGCCTGGATACTCTGCAGCATCGCATTGTGCAAGTCATCGTTGCCGAACAGTCCCACGCCGATCGCGCCGCAGCATAGCACCGATAGGATCATCAGGGTTATCTGGAATGTTCGAGAATTCACAAGTTCAGGTCAACTATAACCGAATAAAGTATGTTTATGATAGCCTTGACTTTGCCCTGACGTACACGCAATCTGAGGCCAAAGTAACTATAAATAGTACGAGTATAAGTCACTATAAGTCACTTTTTTTATTTTAGTTTATTTTGAATTTATATTGTTTTGTTTGTTATTTAGTATGGTTTACTTTTTTATTTTCGTGTTTTCTTTTTTAGTAAGTAAGTGCTTACAGTAAACTAGACATCAGTCTAATATTGATTCGTTGAATATATAACTAACTAACTAACTAACTTTGCTCCAATACCTAAAAACCAGCTATTAGGAGTTAGGAAGTATCAGACAATCGTACAGCTAAATACATAATATCTAACCAACCATAATAAACAATTACATACATCAAAACTTTAATCTGGGATTGATCCAAACTATCCATTTTGATAAATGCAAAAGTAACTCTGTTTGTTTTGTTTGTAACCTTTTCACGACTGAACGGACCGTAACGAAATTTGGCAAGGAGATAGATTATATCCTGGAGAAGGACATAGGCTTTCTTTTGTTTCAAAAAATAATCTTGAAGGGGTTGAAAGTTTGTATGAGGCACGCATAGTTAAGCAACGCTGGACACAGTCAGTTTTTTGATGGGTGACCGTCTCTTTTTGTGGACAAAGTTGCGGGAAAAGCTAGTAAATCATAAAACTGTTTTAGTTTAACTACAATGCGACGTTCGAACAGTTTTATAAACGGCATTTTATACTTGATGGATAAGAGGCAATGGTGAGTTGACAGCCACAACAAAAGCTCTTACCTAAGAGCTTTCAAACAAGACAACCCATTCTCTAAAGTCATTGACCTAGACCCATTTAACACAAACAGACCATCAATATCTACGGTTTCATAAGTTAAACGCGATCGTTGAGGCAAGCACATGTGGAGATCGCATTACTGTCTTGTGGGAACAATTTTGATTATGTTGGCAGTGCTTATTTTTAGATCGCTGGTCTCCGGTGGGAACGATGTGTTCAACATATTTTGTGACGACATACGAACCAATAAAATGTTCCGCTAGTATACATTTGTTTGTAATTCGAAATCATTCTTTACTCTTTGATATTCTTTCCCCTCTATACTTTTTTTTTACTACAAAGATATTTTACTACAAGGGTACTTCATGTGTTTGGGGTGTATGTAAGTATGTATATATGTATGCAAGTTTATTTGGCTGTCGCTGTAGCGAAAACAGCTGGACAGATTTCGATAAATGAGGCGTCGTTAGAATCGTCTCGATCACAAGAATGACATAAGCTATTTCAAAATGTAAAAAAAAACTATTTTCAGTCGGGTTTTTAAAATTTTGCATTAAATACTAGTTATATGAATGTGGATATCCAAGAAAAATGGATGGACTGTGTGAATTACGATCATCATCATCATCATTGGCAGCTCAAATAATGGCCCACTGCTGGGTATAAGCCTCCTCCCTCAAACGACCCTGTCCTTTTCTTGTCCAAGCATTTCCTCTATGGCCTCTATATCATCCACCCAAGGCTGGTGGTCAGCCCGCGGTGGTGGTCGTGGTGAATTACGATATGAGTAAAAAAAATGTGAGTAGGTGCTAAGATGACGGCTGATAGAGTTCAATGGAAGAAGGATACAAGTTATGCCGACCCCACGTAGCGTGGGAGAAGATGATGATAATAATTCGACCCCCTAGTAGAAAGAAGCTGTAAGTTTACCTTCAGCGTCGTGATACTCTTGGGAGGACGTTGCTTCCTGTCGCAGCATCGTGTCAGAAGGTAGATGAGCAGAACAGTCAGGGTCAGGATCAGCCATGCGCCTGGTATCGAACCGAGGATTCCCAAACTCTGAAAACAGTTTCAGCATTTGTTAGAACTTGGAACAAGATTGATGGTTGGAGAAGTCCATAAATTAGAAATATGCCTTAGAACCTAAGACGTATTTTATACGCGCAGATGATGCGCGTTAACGCAATTCAAACGAGATTCAGTCGCAGCCTTGTAACCTAAGCACACGTAAAAAAATCAGTGGTGCTGTAAACGCACGTTCGTAGTTTAGGTTAGGTGCAAGCTAGATCAGTGGACCGTTTTTATCTTACTTGCGCCTTACACATTAAATGCCACAACAAACGGTCATGTGTCTTTTCGATCTGCCGCTTTATCACCTATAAAACATATATAGGAAACGAAATAAATGTATTTAGACTAGAAAAAGTTGTTTGATGGAATAAACTCTGGGTACAGTGTGTGGGAGGTCTCCATAAAATATGCTCATGAATACCAAACTCAGAGTGAACCTACAAAGATTCAGTCTCATCACGTCGGTATATTCACTAGGCACGGACAGATCATCAATCAAAGTTTGTTTTGCCTACGTCATCGTAAGGCCGTAACGGATCGTAGCACATCTTTTAGCTCTTTATAATACAGGTGCTATTTCGGGGCTCTGGAGTGGAGGCATTGACCGGATTACTATCTTGATCGATTTATGCAATCCACCAATATCATGGACGCTTTTTGAATCCACTTCTCAAAAGTACTACGATATAATTGAAAACTACATCATTGTAACTGCTGGTTTTTCTCATACAATGATCACCCACGCGATGGTCATGACCTATATTTGGGTGCCGTTCGTTTGAAGCTGAAAATAGCTTCCTTTACATTCTATGAGAGGTTCTATATCCTTTACATTTTATCCGACCATGTTTTGGAAGTAATTTAACAATCATGATGTAACCTCTTGAATCCCTCTCTTTCTAGAATCCAGCCATCTCTTGAATCAATTGTAAGGTATCTGTATAAGCATACCTCGAGGTAGACCGGCGAGTCTGGCGCGAAGGTGTCATTGACGCGATGCAGTGTCACGTTAATGTGTGGCAACGCGTGCAGGAACTGCGAGAGACGCGGCGGCTTGTACTCGTCCGAGACGCCCGACGCGCCCATCGCGACGTTCACCTCACCTGCACAGGACAAAGCTGGATCAATACTAGAGCACTGGTCGTCTAGTGGTCGTCCTTCCGATCCCAAGGTCGTGAGAGACAAGTCTTCGTAAGTTTAGACGGAATTTTGCAAAAATAATTATGACCGAAACTGATTATAGGAACAGCCACTTATGCTATATCTGTTGACTGTTAATCATTCAACCCAACTAAATTTAAAGCACTGGTGGTCCAGTTGTAACCTTGAGATCCTAAGATCGTGATGTCACTGATGTATATTTCTGTTTGAAAAAATTATGTGCACTTAACACCAGTACTGTCAAACGGTGATGCAAAGGTGCCAAAAAGCCTGTTTGAAGCGCACTGTAATCCTTCTACCTTACTGGTTCGAAACAACTGGTGACAAAACTTATAGGAGGAATACAATGGTGAGATCGAGACAGACACTACGAACAAGATAGGTACAATCTAAAGATCGCGAGAAATAACAGTAACAGCATAATAGTTATCCATCAAACAGACATCAGCATCACATCAAGATAGAGCATTGCACTCCGCATTCTCCAGACAGTCGATCAAATGTTTGTTCTGTGTTAATAGCAATGAAAGCGAACTGCTAATTGCCAACTAAAATTAGCAACGTTAGCGCTCCGAGAAAGCGTTAGATCTAGTACAAGCCGAAAGCTCACACGCCAACGTAATTATGATTATTCTATCATAGGTTCTAATTAAATGCTTCGGCGATGAATCAATATTCCAACCGTGGCAGACTTTATCTTATCGTAAGTATCACAAGTTCTTTCGAGGACTAAAGTGCGTCTTATAGACATCTTTTGATGCTTGACACAATGTCTTCAAACTTTTTAGGTTCTACAACTTGCTGTTTACCTTACTACTTGTTATTGACTACTGGTATTGCGCCAGATCTTTTTTAACCAAAAACAAACGTACCAAAAGTAACCTCCACATTGGTAGACATCATCTCAGATCACAGGTAACTTAGTTTTTTGAGAATATCTAAAGGGCCAGTCAGAGGCGTACCCGTTACTGTTAGAGGCCTTACGTGTCCAGTATAATAATACTTTTAGGATGCTGCTGAGACTCCCCAGTTTTTGTAGCGCCTCAGAGATGTCCTCAGCATTGGATTGATGGTTTCCACGCCATCATTCGGAAGAAAAGGGCATCTCATGTGCAGGACGAGAGCCAGTGACAACAGCATCCTAAAAACAATGGCGGAGCATTGTCTGTCTCCCATGTGACACATTATGCAAAATGTGTTGCTCCAGCGAGTATGTAGGTCAGTGACTAATGTTATAATTAATGTCATTTAGGCTAATAATTTGTTATGGCATTGGATATTATCGTAATTTTTAATGACGCGTAGAGGCACGTCCAATCATTAGGGTACGAATTGGCAGCGGGCGACATGAGGCAGCAGCGGACGACGTGTCGCAGCGACACTAATGGTTTCTATGTATTTCTATGAAATGCGTCGCTAGCTTCGTGTCGCTAACTACGGAGAGAATTTCATAGAAATATGTACTTAGAAACCAGTAGTGTCGCTGCGACACGTCGTCCGCTGCTGCCTCATGTCGCCCACTGCCAACTCGTACCTTTATATGGCTTTGGCTCACGTTTTAGCCCAGTATATTCCGTTTACCACACTCCGTTTAAACGTCCAAAGACTTGTTTCCCATTAAACTTGAAAATCATATCTATCAAAAGTTCATAAGACAGGGCACTCACCGCACCGAGTAGATAAGGTAGCCGCCTACGACTCCATGACGGAACTGCTTACGCTTTCACCGAAACATCTAGAACAGAGAGAAAGGATACGTTAAAATGATTCCAAAGGGGTTGCCTAAATCTTAATCCATCACCACAGCAGTTCGAAAAAACTGATGACGAGATAACAATATCAAGAAGCTTATGGATATAGTTAGTTAGTTGATCAAACAAGTGTAGAAACGTATCTGTCCACCTTGCTTTTAAAAATATATTGCAAAACGCGGGCATGTATTAAATTTGTTTGGACCTGCCCCTGAATATTCCCCTTAGTTATCATTAAAGATCTAAGTAACAAGAGATCTGAGGAGTTGTCTACGAAACCTGAGGATTGATCGTGGTTATAGATTTTAGTGCTTTTGGTACGATTGTATACATACATAGAGGTCGCACGATTATACGAGTACGAGTATATACGATAGGTTTGGCCATACTTGTCCACAGTATCATAGTTTGACCTGTATTGTACCTAAGTAGTAATTGTTAGTCTTTATGTGTTTTTGTGTTTCAATGTTTTATAGAAATAAATTATCTTATCTTATTTTATCTTAAATTACCTTATCATATCTTATCTTATTCATTAAAAAGGCAATATTAGATGACCGGCGGGTACTTGGTAGAGAGGCCAGACCTACAATTTTGCGGTCAAGGTAGAGTCCTCTCAATACTCATAACCTGATGATATCATGTTTGAAAATAGAAAAATAAATGTATTACTTCAATCAGAATTCGCATTTGAATGAATCTAATAAATGTTGGTCATTAACATCCCATTGGATTAGAAGAGTCATGTCAGACAAAGCAGCCGGCATTCGCGTGACTAATTAGTTCAATTGACCGTCGCCCGCGGCTTCATTGAGGGTTAAATGATTGTGATTTTAATGAGAATGGGAAAGTTTGTTTAGTATAGTTTGCCCGAGATAGTTTGGATAATAAGCGATTTTGGCCAGAGCGCACAAGCGAAAAATCACTTAGGGCGGATTCGACCAAACTAACATAGGCACTATACCCAGAATACATCGTAGTATTGGTCTTTAGTCAACTGAGGCCGCTGTCAACTTATCCCGCGGGATAAGTCGACCTAATGCATTTTTGAATCGGTCAACTCATTCTATTGTCACATTTTATGATTTGTATAGACACGTAAAATGTGTTTCGACATATTCGTAGTTATCGAAAAGTAAACTGACATATTACTAGCATTTGTAATTACATCATTTTATTTTCAAAGTTTTAGGAAAACTTACAGCGAGGTCTTATTAATAGTTGTTAATATAAAACATGCCGGTAAAGGTCATGTGTGCTGAGGGCAAACTAAAAATGTTTCGCATATAATATTATTCTGTGAATAGTTATACCTGGGGCCTTACCACAAGCTCTTACAAACCATCATGTTTCAGAAACGTCAAAATTTCAAGCTTAAAGTAGCTAGTAGTTGAGTTGTTGAATGATAGGAGTGAGTGGAAGAAGAAAACATGTGCCAACCCCAAGGGTGGGATAAGGGCTCGATGTGAAATTATTTGAGGAAGTTACAATACGTTTTTTTCTTAAATTTCTTACAAGTTAGTTGGAGAAAACAGGAATATATATTTTATGCTTACAAAAGGACAGTATATGTCGCATCCACTCAACGTAATAACATAAAAGTTAAAGTAGGTTACCAACCTAACTCAGAATAAGGAAAATCCCGAGCTTCCGTCGTTATTAGTCACTGAGTAGTATCATCTACGTACAAAAAAAAGGAAGAAGTCTCAATGTGATTAATACGGACAAAAAATATGAGAAAGAATTACTACAGAACATAAGACACTGCGAAATCAATACAGAGCGTCTACCATGAGTTGTCACATTTAGATAGGCTGACGTTACTACAGTAGTAATAGTACGTTACTATGACATCTGTCAAAATTGTTACTCATGGTACCAAATTCTAAGCAAATGAATGAAGCGCAAACTACAGTCGCTGCAGTACGCTGTGATTTAGGATAGTTAGCTACGTGAGGTTTTAGCTCCCAACTATCCGCTAGAGGCGCTGTACAAGTTTTCATACATTTTTTTAACTACAGTCGCTAGCGAGTGTAGATTGTGAAAACTCATGGTAGACCTACAGTTCAAGGACCTATCGACCTCGTCAGACTAGAGGGTTACTGTCTCAAAGTCATTGAACACATTTACTGCAGATCTAGTGGTAGTGGCTCAAGGTCATAGGTTCAAATTCGGTCGTGTACTTTTATGTGCGCTATAGCAAAAAACAAAACTAACAAAAATGATCATGGCCGTAATCCCCAGGCTCGGTAGATATTATCTCCTCAGACCTCTGGTGCCTTAGATCTTTGAGGATATCTAAAGAGAGTTATCAGAGGCAAGTTCGAACATGACATTTGGGACATGCCCAAATTTTGCACAGTAGTTAGTATTTTGTACGCAAGCCCATCGCCGCTTATAAGAATACTAACCTATGACACACACCTTTGAAGGTTCTAGGGTATGCCGGTTTCCTCACGATGTTTTCCTTCACCGTTCAAGAGCACTGACATTGCGCACATAAATTTTTCAAATAGAAAAACTCATTGGTGCACGACTAGGTTCGAACCCACGACCTTCGGATCGTGAGGCAGGGGTGCTACCACTACACCACCAGGGCTATACCAGTATTCACAAACTTTGAAGGATAAGTTTGTGGGGATCCTTCGTAGAATCCTAAATAGTTCAGAGGCATGTGTCAAGTGAACGAAAGGAGCCTCTGAGGCGCACTTTAATCCTTTCACCACACTGGTTCAAAATAACTAATGACACGACAAGAAGAACTGCAGAACTGTGTTCTAAACAAAGTATCAAAATAGGTCTTTAAAACGACCTGTCGTTAACGTAAGATAATGAAAACGTTATTATTAAGTGATTATAAAAACGATCAATGTTTACTTCCATTGAAGATTTTAAAGGTTTGTTCACAACATTGATTTGTGTAGTTTTATTGCACGGCGTAGTAATCATTACGACGCAAGGTCACAACAACAGTGCAAAATCACCATTAATGCATTGTTCAAGCCAGTTTATAACAGTATTGACCCTGGTTGTTTGTGTCTTATAGAAGGAAATATTTAAAGTTGAAAAAAGTCTGCAATATTGGTAAAACAACCAACGCAATAAATACATCCTTGAATGTATCACTGCGTCTACGCACAAGTGCCGGTGAACAAGTGGGCGAGTGTAGACCTATCTTTTTGAACAATATTCGGGATCAGACTGTGAAGAGCGAACGTGTCAGTTATTCAACCGGGCAAAAAAATTGTCACGCGAGCCAACTCTCCAACTTGGCAACTTTATGCACGCACCTTAACCAGTGTCACAGATAACAAAAGGAGTGGAAATCATTCTCTTAAATCAGTAAGATCTTAACAATGAAGTTTTCAGTGATCGTGGTAATATTGAGTACTGTGATCGCGAGTGGATTGTGTACAAATTATTTCTTTGGCGAAAAGACTGACACCTCCCGGCTGGTGTTCAAGAAGAAAGTGAAATATGAAGCTTTACCGTTGCAGAAGCGAGTCAAATACTTCTCGTATAACTCGTCACTACCCATCCAGGTACAATTCCATTGCTATTACGACTATTAGTAAGCCCATTCATGAGCGCTCAAAGAAAATCGGGGCCATCAGATTAGTATTCGAGATAGGGCTAGGATAAGTTTTAATTTCTGTTACTTCTTCTAATGCTGTTTAAAGAAAAAGGTTTTGAAGGTTAAAACCGGTTCAACCACCTAATGCGGGGTGATTTCATTTTGAAGAATTCCTTTGTACCAAGGAGTAATCTCTCGAAATTGGATACTAACTGACCTTGAGTCTGCAGTATGTGGGCAGCGAGTGACCTAACTATTTAATTAATTTCCAGGCGATCAAATGTTTTGACTACCAGAACAGCGAAGCGTCTGTGAACGTGACAGAAGGCGGGATCGGCTACGACCACGTGGAACTGCGAATGAAGAGTCAGAGGAGTTACCGACTGGAATACTCAATCGAGATTTACGTATAGTTTACTTTAACGTTATTTTAACCTAACCTAAAGGTCGATTTTAAATAAGTCAGCAATTGGCGTCAGTGCTAGCACCAAGACCAGGGGCCTTACCACGAAGTCTTCCAGAACGATTCCGTAACGATTCCATTATAAAAACGTCACTACTTCCATACAATTTGCATAGGTCATGGTACGAAATAACAATGTAATACTAATTCGGTAATGTATAATGAATTCGTGGTGAGGCCCCTGACGTGAAGACTTGAAACGATTTATACGATGACAGTAACGGGTCAGCACTGACTTAGCAGGTGGACTGACGCCAGTGACTGACTCAATGTAAATCAACCTTAATGTCAATTTGATAAAGAGGTTGAAGAGCAGCATAATTATCTTTAAAGCAGGATTTGTGTTCTGTGGCCACAAGGGGAAATCACATTCCGATATCATGTTGATAGACTTGCTGTACATTGCCTTTAAGGATAGTGTAAGTAATATTTAGATTTACAAGGCAACGTACTGATAATTATAAGGAAACTAAATTTTCGAAAATATAATATTTCGTTGTGTTGATATTTCTTTGGTGCAACCCTAATAAACCACATGCCACAAAAGATACAGATTTTAGACTTGATACAAGATTAGAAAGAAGTAATACAGATGAGAGAGATTATTTCTTAGAAGGCACACATCAACTTGTGTTTCACAAAAAAACCGTGACGGCCCTTTAAAGGAAACGATCGTTTAGAACCATATTCGGTAACACTGCTCAATGAAATGAAACAGAAGATAAAACTATACTACACTACGAGTACACCACTCGCATACTTAGTTTCACACACAATTTGTAACTTTTATAAAACTGTATGCATGATGGTTTTTGTAGTGTTTATAAGGCGTTTACTATGGATGAAACAGACGTGATACTAGTGTGCAGAAGGCCAACACCTGTCACTAAGGAAACACAAAAGCCAGTGCAGATATGAGCGCGCTGCTAGCTTTTCTGGAGGTCATTAGGCTGGAATAACTACTGTCGCGCAGAAAGCCCAACAGTGACTTAGTTACGAAAACAAGTCACTTTCTTCTACTTATCGTGTTACTAATTCTTACGTACCAGTGTGGTGAAAGGATTACAGTGCATCTCGGTGCACAAACAGTCACCAAGTCACATGGTTCAAAGACACTCACTATTATAATGAAAATCTAAATCACGCCTCAGTATAAGAGTACAAGGTCCAGCTGTGAGAAACAGGCCCAGATAAACTCTTAGGATGTAACTGATGCCATGACTAATAGCTTTCGTCGTCCGTTCTAGGTTAAAGCATCAGGTTATCCATTTATATCGATCGGATCTCAACTTATGCTTATGGTAACTAGTTAATTCAATCATGGCGGTGATCTGACTAGTTCTTAGGAAGATTTTTATTTTGCATCACATTTTAGACTTCAATTATTTTGTCTAGCACCTCACTTCAATCTTCCACTTATCGTGTAGATGCTTCATTACCTAAATGGTTTTTGGTGCTTGAATTGCTTGTGCCTGGCCACCTTAACCGCTTCATCAGTCGCGTTGAGGTTTTCTCTCTAATAGGTTTTTGGGCATAAAGGGCACTCCAGCAACTGCGGCATAGACCGTTGGAGCACTGCACACACATTATGTGAGATGCGAGACTTTAATGATTTTAATTGTATCGTCTTAGTTGTTCGCCACAACTTAGAATCAAAAAGTAATTTCAACCTTTTAAACCAAGGCCCACTTACAATACAATAAAGGAATATCTAGCTCGCCCCACATGCACCGTTATGCCAATTTGAATGCAGCTCATTGTTAAATGACCGACTATCTGAAAAGCCTTATTTGATTGATTTTAATACTAGGTTAGGTATGCCATTTCTGCACCTAAGCACCTTCCAAATACTCTTACAAACCATCATGTTTCAGAAACGTCACATTTCAAGCTTGAAGTAACACTTAAATACAATTTTTATAGGTCATGGTACAATATTTCAATTCAAAGGTAAATATTCCAGCTAAAATCCAATGTCAAGAGAGCGAACTCGTTACAATAGCTTCTAAAAGCTGGTCAAGTTGCCAAAAGATAAGAAATTAATTCAACATGAAACTTGACAGTTATTGAAGTTAGTAAAGTAGACAAAGTCCTAAGGGCTTCGCAGCGAATGGCACAAATGGCCGCTTGCCAATTATAATAAGGACGACAAATTATTACTTTCCAATATTCCTGTATATTTTTGGTTGAGGGTGGAGCGAGGACTGGTAAGCGCTATTTAGAAGGAATACAAATTTTTCTTTTTGCTAGACGACAACATTCACAAATCCCCGATATTTCGTCTTATGGAAGTACGTCTACATTATTATTACTAAGATAGAATATAATTACTAAAACAGAATGGCATTATTGATTATCAACATTCGTTTTCAATTAAAAAGAGTCTACGCGACGCACTGAATCTTTAATTCACACTAATATATTTACCATCAAACTGTGACTCATAAACTATTCTTTAAAACTTCATAGAAACGATAAACTAATTTTAAGACAGGTACTTAGTTTTTTAATCAGTGTCTACGTGTACTTAGTTACATAATATGCCAAGCAACTCTCCAAAAGCAATAAGGCGTTGTAAAGAGCCAGCTAAATCAAAAATCTATTCAGGGTGTCTACTCTGCAACACTATAAACGATATATGGGCACAATTATAATCGTTCAAAACCTACTCTAAGCTAAATCATTTTGGCTATTACTTAAACGATGGAACACATTACTTATGACAATCGATCTCGTAAATCCTATTAATATTATAAATGCGAAAGTTTGGATGGATGGATGTTTGTTACTCAATCACGCTGAAACTGCTTAACGGATCTGAATGAAATTTGGTAGAGATAGATAATAGTAAAAAATAAGTAATAAGTAATCATAAAACAACTGTTAATTCTACTGAATTCGACGAATTTCTCGTTCCGAATACGTCGTTGTCGTGTTGTGGAGTAGACGCCAGCATGGCCCGTTACCAGAGATCACAATCGATAACGCAACAGCCAACAATATTGTTGGCCAATGTATTTGGTACACAAAGCTATCAGATTTTGACAAGGCTGTATCAGTATGGCAAGTATTGTGTGAAGGAAACTTGGTGCGGCAGAAGACATACCAAATGGTACGTCGTAAACACTGCTTTTATGGCCCTAACAGTAACCAGCTTTTGGGTATGTCTCCAAAATTTTACAGCGTACGGGACATCAATATAATACAAACATTTATTACACGCCTTTGACCTATGTATTGAATTTAACGATAAGAAACTCCATGAGTCACATAATATACTTGAAGAACACCGTTGGTCTAATGTCCTTCGATCCTAAGGTTATGGGTTCGAATACGATCGTACACCAATGGATCTTTCTATTCAAAAAAGTATGTTCGCTTTACCACTCTCAAACGGTGAAGAGAAACATCGTGAGGAAACCTGCATGTCATAGAACCTTAAATATACATTGTATACATTTATACAAATTGTTTTAGGTACAACATGTAGAATACCTGTTTAATACCTTGGTGTAAACGTGGGATAAGAAGACACAAAACGATAAATTGATTATAAATTGATGGAGTTCTTTAAGAAGGCAGAAAAAAGTAGTCTTCTGCCTTCTTAAAGAACTTCATCAAAACCCAAACTAGATCTTTGTGTTAATCATCTACAAGTTAAACATCTTCGAACAAAATATTGCTCGGTAAATTCGAATCAACACCAGGACATAGTTTAGCTAGCGATGAATCATACACAGGATTTCCCATGGGTAAAGGGAAATAAACAAGCTTCGTATTACATCGAACTGTGACATTATTGCTTTGTGGATTGAGGAGTGGAGATTATTATAATGATATGGAATGCATGATGGAATGGAAAACTAGTCATATTGGAACTAAATAAAATAGAGAAGAAATAAAAAATGGAGAAGTTTCGGGCTTTTTTTTGATGATTCATTTTTTATTATTGACTTGGGTATTATCTTAAAGATGTTTCCGTTTAAACTTGGAAAAAATAATCACCTGAAAGGTACAAGTAAGAAAGTAGTAATTAATTATTCGCTTACTGTTGAAGTTATCAATATTCAAAGTCGGCTTTAGTTTTTGTAATCACAAAAGACGATAATCTAGCCTAACCAACGTCCAAGATTGAAACCTGTTTGTTCGACGAAGCGTTAGTCAACTAAATTAATAATCACTTGGTTAAGGCAAAGACAGGCGCCAGGTAGATAGCTCGTCCGATATCCGGACCGCTTCCGAATGGATTCCGGCCTGTATCCGGACTCCGGAATCGACGTGATACTAGCTTAAACTATTCGTAGGTTTTCTAGGTCTACATTCGATTCTAGGTTTTCTATATAACAAGATACTTTAAAGATGTGTTGATGTGAAGTTTAGGCGTTTATGGTCTAACGTCACGCACGAGTTGTGTTAAAGCAGTCTATATGATTGCCATGATATCAAGGGAGGAGATCACAAAAGGCTCACAAAGATTATCAGCAGGATAGCAGGATACTCTTGATAAAAATTCCATCTCAAATTGAAAACTATCCATTCTGAAGCTAGACCAAAATGCAAATTCACAACTGAAACATTAGAAAATGCGTTAGACACAGTACATAAAACAGTTCCAAACCTCCCTCCGAGAACTATAACATGCAAAACACTCAAACCACTAACTGGAAACAGCGGCGTGGCCGTGCAAGATTTAGCACGATATGAAGCACATATTCAGAGGAAATAACGCTCAGCATCAGGCGACAGTGTAAATGAACTCAGTATTACGTAAGACCTAGCATTCAAGCACAAATTAGAAATGTCTGGAAGATATTGTGTGGAAATATTTTGAACGCTAAAACTATCAGTAGTTAAAAGCAATTGACTTAGTTCTTTGGAACCACATCTTAATAGAAGTAATCTAAGTTTATAAGGAGACGATAGAAGACCACTAGTAAAGGCGGGGCTTCTACTGTTGTCTTCTAGTGACACGTCATTCTATCGACCTAGTTTCTCGGCATAATTAATAGCAAGGCTCTCAACAGAGGATTAATGTTCGCTGGTAACTGACGTTCTCGCGGTTGCTCTAGTTTTGAGTGTAGAGAAAACCAGGATTAAAATGAAACAGTTCATCAAAGGCTTTCATATTTGTTATCCAAAGAGGAGCATGTTTTGTCAGAGAAATTTATTTATTTACAGAAATACAAAGATCATACTAACCTAACCTAAGATGTGAAATAGTTGAGCTATCTACTAATTGTTTGTAATGGTCCTTAGCTTAACTGTCAATAACTGATAAAGATCACTGTCAGAGATTTTCAAGATGCTGGCGGGATTGTCACGTTGAATGGCAACGCTGAAACGTTGAGCCAATATAAGAACCAGTGGATCTCGCATCGCTTTGACCACGCGAATTGTGTCAGTTGTCTGTTTAATCGATAAAAAAAAACAATCTAGATCAAATCTCAAAGCTAACTTTGCAATAGTTGCAATTGGCTCGTAAAGGGGGAGCCACTTTATAAGGAAATCGCAACTCCAAGTCTAATTAGAAATCAATTGTCTTGTTAGCCCAATCCGTTGGGGTCCGTAGTTCTAGATCTGTGGAGGAAGCCTCCAATCATATTCCAACCAGCACTCAAGGCAAATTGAATAATTCTGGTATATTCCGTCTAGCATAATGTGTTATTGTTGCTAGACAGTCAGGGTCAATCTCCCACATGCCCCAATTTTATAATGAGGTTATTGGCAGACAAACGACGACATTTTAAAATAAAAGTTTATGCGTAAGGTTTTTTTCCATAGAATGCATAAGCATCTCATTAAATCAAATATTTAGATAGGGGATAGTATGTCTTTGATGAGCTATCAATCTAGTGGGCTATGTTTGGTACTGACACTTGAAATTTAAGACATCAAAAGCCCCTTTGCTAAACCAAAACAGTAGTGTTTACAGTATTTGCCATTGAACTACTAGATCGTGTAAATATTTACGATAAAGAAAGTTCATTGTACGAAAGCGGTTAGACGTTAGTCGTCAGTTTTCAGAATAGATCTACTAATACTATAACCCGATCAAATCCCGATTTCTTTAATGGGTTCCCAACGAGTTACACCCGAATCACACACATATCACTCATTAGGAATAATTTAAGAATAGTTAATTTTATCGAAATAGAAAATTTATGTAAATTCTTGTGATGCCAGCTAAGCAAAGAATTCTTACTACTTTTGGTATTGTAGAGGTAAATTTAGAACTTTGTTGTACCATGTTAGGGTTGTACAACGCCATCGACCAGCGTGAATAGAAAAATGTACAATAAGGAAAAACTAGTGAATGATTTATCACGGAACAGGGTAATTAATATGGCAGTTAATTGTCACGAGAGATTGAAATAAAAATACTTAATTGTGTCACCTTTTTTTAGGCTTCCCGGAAAACTGTTGTTTTTATAGATAATTTATTTATCAGCCCTGCCGGTAGTGAAGGTAGAAGTATTTTTCCATATTTACCCATAATATTTTATTAATTTAGGCGATGCAAAAAATTTAATTACGTGAAACTTTACAGTAAGCCGTGGTAAGGTAGACCCGAATAAGGTGGCTTTAAATCCTGAGCAACCCTTTTCAGAATAGCCATTTCGGTAACCTATTCGTGCCAAACATTCTTTCACCAAATCAAACATGATTAAAACCGAAAGTGAATTGGGTCGAGCGGGTGTAACATAAGCCTTGTGCGGCAAATTTCTAGTAATACTATTTTCATTCTTACTACAGAATTAATTTGGTCGATAGTATGGTCGAAGACACGTGTCCGGGCGATAGTTCGCCGGTGAATGGCGAGCACGTGGTGCGGGCGCGGCCGCTCGATAGAGCCGAGGCTGCGCGCAGAGCTCGCGCCCGGAACTGGCTGCCTACACCATCGCACCTCGCACCGCGCACTACCCCGTCCCGTCCCCGCGATCTCACGACCAACCAGGGAGGGGACGAACTTCACAGCACCGAAGCTCAAGCTATGTCACCAGCAGAAACAGAACCCCGCTGATATAATGAAGTATATCCGGTCAAAGCTCTCACTGCACCGGTAGAAGTGGAGCCGGTGTAGGTTTAATCAAAGATGCTTTGACGTTCTATTATAGAATCGAAAATGGAAACCAAATCGGGATTGATTGGGAAAGTCTGGCTTTGACTACGATATATATCGCATTTCAGAACGATCAAAGATACAAAATATTTGCACAGCTGGTCGAAAATACACCTGCAATATTACCTTCTGAAAATTATTCAACTCAGCAATGAAATTGAAAATGGTTTATCCAGACCTGTGAAGCAGACGCAGAAGTTAGTGGAAGTGGAAGACCATTTTTCATTTCGTGTTCATACGAGCACTTTTTCTAGATTATTATCTCAGATTCATACTACATTGAACTAGAAGCTATGTTTTGTCTTCAAAACCTTTCGTTCAAATGCCTATTTCAACAGCAGATCATTCCAGACAAAAATAAATACAAACTCTTCTCAATATCTGTAGCTTAAGTCTAACTTTCATATTTCCACGCGAAATAATTATACAGTCCGGTAAAGCAAAAGTTGAAATTACACTCAGAGAATAGATTTTTGATGACTAATTGCCGAACGGTTTATTTAATATTCGCTGTATTATGTAGTTATGCATGTAATAGACAATAGAGAAATACTCTATTGGCCAGAACTTCAGGCGTTCTAGTCAGATATTAAACTATATACGCTTTTATGTAATAGCAACTTCATTGCTACACACAACAGGTGGAAACGTTTCACTAATAGCAACTGCGAAACTACTAGTTTGCCAGTAACTAGAAAGGTTTTGAGATGCTCAAGTTACGATCACTATTTTCATAAGATCTGTACTCTGTCCAACCACATGTAGCAATGAATAAATGAATATGATATGAAACCATCGCTTTGAGACTAGATATGTTACATATCGAGAGAAATTTCAATTTTAACTTCCAATAAAATTGGTATCAAATGTATAAGTTACGATTCTGACATATAGTATGACTCCATCCATAATTCAATTCTAAATTCACTTAATGTGCAAGACAATTCAAAATGGTTCTAGTGATTTTATTGAATAACATGATCTATAAAAAATGTTTTGACATTGTGTTACTTTAAGCTTGAAATATGAAGTTTCTGAAACAATATGGTTTTTAAGGCCCAGAATACTCGTCACACTATTCCTTACGTAAAAGTTACAAAAAAAGTGACATAGGTCCGTATAGCAACGCGGATCTCCGCGGAATCCGACATAGCACGAAGCGAAATACCCAAATGACAAGTACGTAGAGTGCGACATGATAATATGGCTGGTCTGAATTACGTAAAGAAAGCGACAATTTATAAAAAACATAAAAAGTTCAAGTAAATAGCTTATTTCAAAAAAAGGGCTGGGTCGATTTGTTTCAAATTAACTGATTTACATTCATGTGAAATAGAAATTCAAAATACCTTACTGTTCTGGATAAATTAGGTACTTTCTGAATTTTCAGAGGTGTTTTTGACATGATTTTTAACCAAGGTTTTCTAACTAATTCGTGTTTTAGCTCCGGTTGATTTATCACTTATATCCTTGAGTATCGTGTAGTTCAATTTCAATGTAATCTATTAAGCGGTAATAGAATGATTAGGGTTGCAATGCAATACTTGCAATTTCCAAAATGCTGGGCCTTAAGAGCTTGTGGTAAGGACCCAGTCATCAGTTTAATTTGCTGACTCATCTAACATCAATTTCTCAGATCCTATTTCAAAATACACCGAAGTATAAAAGTAAATTGTCTCGAACAGGGTCCATTTTTAATGCGACAGCTTTGTCGTTTGTTCAATAGCCAACCGTAATCATAAATGGGGTATTATATGGCAGTATTATTATAAACGTGTATTGAATACATACTAAGCCTGCGCCCATTTTTAAAGTACTATTTGTTCTTATAACAAACATCAGAATTTCAATTCAAACTTTCAAGCAACAAATCCACACAAACAATGACTTAGGACCTAAAAAGTCTGGAATGGGCAAGGTAACGCTATTAAATCATATTGTCGGCAATTCCAAAGGCATATAAAATGGGAACCAAAAACGATAATCATTAACCATGATGTGACAGCGTTGTGTGTGTCGTTTATTGAATCAACAATTCTGATAATCTTGATATCGTAACTGATAAAGTAGACAAATTATCTCGGTTGAGTTTTGCCAAATTGAGTCACTGTCGCCTTTTGATGATACGAGAGGCGCTTTCAACGCTCTGTATTATCGTGATGCTTTTTAATCATTTGATGCTCGATTACGGTTCACGATGAACAAAACTATTACAATTATAATAAAAATATTTTTCAAAAACTTGTCAAAACATTATTGGATGGTTAGATAAATAATACTATTAAATAAGAGCAAAATCCACTAGTAAAACGTTCAATAAAGATAATAAGCTATAACTTTAAATACAAAGAAAACAGCGAACATACTGGCGTTCAGTTTTTATCGTTAAACGTTTGCAGTCCCATAAATCGATGTGGTATTGAACCTACTTTTGAACCACTACGATGAATCACACGGTACGTGAATCACCCTAAGTAATAAGATTTATTGAATAAAGAAAATGAACATGGTTTTCAGAATATCGATCGAGGCTTAAAGACATATTGATGATGAAATGGTGTATGATCATCAGAACTTGGTATCAAAAAGTCAAAGTGAAGGCATTTTTTGCCGTAGTTTTGAATGTATCATAATCGTATTAAAATCGACAATTCATAGGCGATTCAATAAAGCTGATAATTAAGAGATAGGGTAAGAAAATTTATGATAATACAGGCTTTTTTAAATATAGTGATGAAAACATGGTTGAGAGCCGTACAGCTGATGGGGTCGAATAGACCTTTGTGCCTTTTGCCGGCGCGCCTAACGAACCACTACAGATAACGAATTTGCTGGCTTCAATGGCAGGCCTCGGTTTTATATGTTGAGATAACAGTGACGACTTCACAACGGTTGACATTTGAAATTCAACATTTTGCAACTGTCATGAGGACACAGACACTGAAAATTATAGGCAGGTTTTATAAAAAAGAAGCAATCCCATAAGAATATCGGCTGGCATACAATTTGTTTGTTCAAGAATAAAATAAACCTTACCGAGTTAATTTCAAGAATTTGTAAACTGGATGTGGACGGAGACATTGATACAAAAATAGCGGATCCAAAAGCTCGTAGACACAAAGGAAAAGTCCATTAACCGCTGACGATTAAAATACATTAGCCGACACTTCGGTCACTGTCTGCCAGTCACTGTCATATAAAAAACATTAGCAGATTAAAATATATTTCACATTTATTGGCTCGGGTATCTTCACTTAGATTAAGTTCACATAATAGTTTCTTTAATATCTAAATCAAGTGCTACAATATTATTTACAACTTTCACTAGGCACGCATTGAGCAAGGGATTTAGACGTGTGTGGGCGAGTATTTATATCCCAAGCGTTTTAGAGACCAGCAATTTGTACGATTACGACCTAATAGATGACTTTTCCGTGATATGTTAAATTTATTGTCGCTTTACCTGTAAAAGTAACGAAATTATACGATAAACAGAAAAAAACATAAATTAGTGTCAAAACACGTAAGAATGTCCGATACTTGGTTAGCTTTTACAGCTAGTGAGAGATAAATATTCCCACTTTTCGTGCCCACTTAACACTAGAAGATTAGTGTAAGTAAAAGGAATATTTGCTTACCACAAAATTTTCAACCGAGATCTTTGAGGACCTGAAACCAAACAATGCAAAATTAATACTTATTCGGTCAGGCCACATTGAAAAACATAGATCGTAAGTTCGTAATAGCTACAAACACTTCAAAGCTACAGGTAAACGTAGTTAAGGTCGTGTGGCTACGGGTTGCTAAACTTGGCCGATTTGGCTGTCATCTAACTTGGCCGATTTGTCGCCGTACGCAACGCAAGTTGGCAAGGTTGTGGGTGAGACGTACATTCATAATGTCACTACGGTGATGATATATCGATTGATATGCGGTTTGCGGTCTTATTTCCAGGAATCAGACACCATCCATAGACACGTTTGTCAGGAAATAGAATCGGAAACCCAAGCTTGAGACTGTCAACTGTTGTTATTGAATCTAGAAAATCTGTGCCGTCTAGCTAGGTTGTTCAGTTTTGAGGTCGCTTCGAATGTTCCAAATAATAACTATAAAGTTAGAAGATCATCTGAGTAAAGGAAAGTTTTGACATGTGCCATTCGAAAGTTTTCTATTATCTTTTGCTGATCCGGAACTGATAGATTTCGCGCTTCATAATTTTCAAAACAACCGTTAAGTAGGTCAAAGCATTTATCTTTTTATTTCGCACTGGCGGCTGGCCTCCGTCACTGTACCGGCTTTTTATATAAAATAGACTTAAGAGTGAAGAACTTGCATAGACAATATACCACCACCATCCGCGAATTCATTATTTTATTTTCGTGCAAACTTTAACATTCCTTTTTTAGACACAATATGTAACGCCGAAAGGGAATACGTTCTAAATTTCCGCTCTCTAGATCATGATCTAATCAGAGTCAGAGTGAACCTTCAGCAGTGTCAACACTATAATATCATCTATGGTGAGGCTATTGTGGCGAGCGGACAATCAGACAACGAGGTGGAACGGTAGGCGACAGCGCGTGAAATGTGGTTGTAGAGAGGCAGGTGATCTGTCACTACTAGGCAGAAGCTATCCGCTGAAATACGACAGCAGTAACTGAAGATTGATATTATCAATCTTGCTTTGGACAAATCATTCAGTTCATTCGAGTTCGTGACCTATGACGATGATCTAATAGATGAAAACCACTGGATGAGATTTGCCAGGCTAAAGGGGTAGTAAGGCGGAGGCCTAGACCCAGTTGAAACAGCTGAATGATGAAGCAACACTTAGCTTACTAGTAATGAACTAAAACACCTAGTTTTGTCGATCAAAGCTAGTCTTTTAGATGTAACTCTTAGTATATCAAAGTAGGCAATCTGTATCAAGTTTGGCCTAAGTATTGAGATGGGTGTGGCAGTCAGGAATGCTAGGATAATCTATCGCGCAACTTAGATTAAAATGTCACGAGTCTAAAACAAACAGTAAGTAATCAAAGTTGTTCCAACACAGTCATAGCATGAGCCACAGATGCACCGCATGACATGGGGTTGGCTCACGATAAATTATCTACCCCTACCGTAACATGAGGGATTCATGGTCATTAAAGTTTCCTTGACATTCTATATTTGCCTGGATGTATTGGATAATGGCATTCGTTTTAGGTTTAATTTTGAAAGACTTGCGATCTTAATAAGAAAGACTATTATTTATAATATTAAAAAACAATTTTGAATATGCTTAACAAATACGAAACTTAAAAAGCATTCAACGAAATATCACAATATGAATTAAGTTCTGCGAATATGATTATGGATCGTAAACACAAGTATAGTCTAGGACAGAGATATTAGATAGGACGGCCATTGTTCCTGTTAACAATAACATTTGACAAGCATTGTCGCTTCTATGTCGCCACTTATTTAGTTGGGTAACCTATACCTACTAGAAACAATGCAACATACTCCCACGACGAGTAGATAGAGACATGTTAGAGAATGGCCTGCCACTATCAAAGTAATAATTTTGAAATTTCGTACCACCGTTCGACCTATAAAAATTGCATTGAAGTAGTTTTACTTCAAGGAAATTTTTTGAAACTTTGATGTTTCTGAAAAATTATGGTTTGTGAAAGAGCTTGTGGTAAGGCCCCTGGTAACATTTAAATAACTCCTTTCGTCACATTATTCATGGTAGCAAAGTCACCGATGTCGAGTCGAGACCTCGTGCAAGTCTAACAAAAGAATAAGCATACGAGAGCATAGCATTTTGTCGACTTCAGGCGAGATATTTTCCCCAAGAGCTACCAAGTCTATCTCCAACTCTAAACTCAAAGCGACAGAGTTCATTTTAGTGTTAACATCTAGCCGAAAAAAAGGAGCATGCTATTTGGAGTCAAAGTTCAAACTTCGATGCAACGCGTGTGGTTGCTAGCTTAACTTTAAGTCTTATCGTGAGGGTGTTTAAGTTGAAATTCAAACGGAGTCTAGTTTTAAGGGTGTTTTTATGTGGTCGTGTGTCATAGAAGCCGGCAGCGAAGGGTCTCGTGAAGGAAACGCGACGTTGTTTATAGGTGACGAGGTTTTGCCTCGAACCGCAATGGGATCCTTTGTTTTAGCTCTTATTGTTCACAACTGGAAGTCATTTCAATTTCTTGAAAATTTCTTACTCATGCCTGTATTGGCAAAACTGAATTTTGTTTCAAACGATCTTTGAAGTGATTTCTAGAAAAGGTTGTTCGAAAGAACTAGTTATACGCCAAAAAGAAGAATATAACGTGATTTAATAATGAGTTGATCTATTCGCTATATTATTATTTGATGACTTCAATATGCTATGAACATGTTCACAGCATCAGCAGTAATCAATCAAGGTCATGAGCTAAATACCGATAGTATTATGCGTACGATACATTGCCTCATTTAAAAGGCCTATAGTGTCAGCAAATGACCTTCTTGTAGACATCTGATTTGTCACACAAATAAGTTATCAACTTCCTTATGTGTTTCAATTAGGTAATAAGTAAAACAATCGTGATATTATCTGATACCATTGCTCCATAAAACTATGTTCAATCCCATAAATAGTCAAACTTCTAAACGTACAAAAAACATCGATTTTCCCGTTTCGACCTTATTGCAACGACCGCGGTTACGGTGATGAATGGTAAACGTGATATAGACCCGTTACAGTTTATATTATGTGTGATAACCGCGAAAATTTAACAAACACTTCCAAAAATACATCAAATAACTAAACTACTTTTCAGCGTAATCAAAAATAATGACTACGGAACTAACTAGGGCGTGAATGACTCTTTTTGATCTGAAATTTCCTTTCAAACAAAGCAGAGCCTGAATAAACTCAAAAACAGAGCGTCCGCATCATCGCCGTATAATTTGTAAATGAAAGCCGACTTCAATCCCATATTTAAATATTAAAGGCGTCCTCTTACGCAGATGTTAAACGGTCGGAGGTCGTCCCACTTGCATAATAAATTATGTATAGAGGCACCATTATTTTCAATGGTCGGCTATATTTAGTTATAAAATAACATGATTACGACTGTAATCCCCAGACTTGGTAGATATAATATCTCTAGTTACTTAGATCTTTGAGGATATCTAAAAAAGTAGTCGGATGCACGTCCAAACGATATTTGGAGCCCACATTGTGTACAGTAGTTAGTAGTAGTTAGTATTTGCCGCTTATAAGAACCCAATGAGTTATGAGTATGACACACACCTTTGAATTTTTGGTTATAAGTATACATTTTTCGAATAGAAAAACCCATTGGCGCACGACCAGGTTTGAACCCACGACCTTCAGATCGCGTGTCAGGGGTGTACAATCTCAACTTATAGATAAACTCTCGAACGATGAAGAAAAATATCGTGAAGAATCGGTATGTCGTAAAACCTAAGAAGTAGTATTCAAGAAGAGCGATGCACGGCCCCAATGATGCTACAGAACAAATCACATTTCAAATCGATCAATAATTAGAAATACGAAGTAATAACAGCTACCTCTATTGATGGTATCATAGCCAACCATTCTGACATCAGTCTCGAGGGCACATTCCAAGAACAGGTTTAACTCTTTACAAAATTTACCATATCACGTGTACTTACGGTATTTCACTTAGGTAAATTAACTGCCGGAATCCTATTCAGTAAAACTATGTTCTGGATAATACTAATTATGCTAACAGGATTGCGTTTAAACGAGAATTTGATTGATATGAAACACGAAAAAAACCGGCCAAATGCGAGTCGGACTCGCGCAAGAAGGGTTCCGGAGCATTATCTATAAAAACGGCAAAAAAATCACGTTTGTTGTATGGGAGCCCATTTATTTTACTGCTTTTTTAGTATTTGTTGTTTAGTGTCAACAGAAATACATCATCTGTGAAAATTTCAACTGACTAACTATGACGGTTCATGAGACACACGGACAGACGGACAGCTGAGTCTTAGTAATAGTGTCTCGTTTTACCCTTTGGGTATGGAACCCTGAAAAACGTGTTGTAAGCCCACGCCACTTGTATGAATACAGATGACACTATCGAATTTTTACTTCTAGCTTGAGTTTGCCGATTTCCTTCATCGTTTACATACGTATCCGCCTGTCTACATAAACAAACAAGGATGTTGTAATAAGTGTGAGAATCAGCGCTAATGTACAATTATTTGTACTAAAGAGGATAACTTTTCATTATCCCAATGCTTAGATAGAATCGCTTCAGAAACAATTTTCTTTAATCAACTTTCCCCTTCTTCACACCTTAAATTGTATTCCCCCAAGAACCTTATGATAGCGGCCAAGTTCCGAGTTCAACGTCCTATCTTATCTTGGACACAGACTTTGTCTATCTACAATCCACATCTTTCCTCGCGCCTTGGCGCTTAATCGATTTCTTTCATTTTCTAATTCAACCTTATACTCATTGGAATAGAGAGCATAGCGACCCTTGGTATCAATATCGGGAGCATGGGAATTTATCGCTTATGTCAGCGGCCTTTAGGTCGTCAATTATATGGGCTTGCTCTTACACAATATTAAAGGGCAGAATTTGCGATGTGCCAAGTCGATGCCAATATTTGTCTAGATTAGATAAAAGTTGGGTTTAGTCGGGTTTAATCGGCTTTTTGCAACCTTCCATTGAGATGTGTACAAATTAGATTAAGTAATCTTAACGGAAACGCAGTTTTTTGCGAAATTATGGTAAAGCTACATTTTTTCAGGGTTAAGTGAGTTTTTCAATCACTAGCTTCTGCCCTGTAACCTCCGGTTTATTTAATTAGCATTATATAACACGTCGTCAATCAAATCTTTCGAAATTACTCATTATAATAGACTGCTGTAGTCCGGGTCATGTTAAATTCTCCCGCCATTGAATTCAAATCTTCCTTTCATTAAGATAGAATAATTACCTAATCAACCCCGAAGGCCCAGGCCCGCTTTGACGGTCGGCCTGTCACTGTCATTATTGTTTCCTCTCTACTTTATAATCTATACAACCTAAAATTATTATAAAATTGCCAACATCTACCTGCCGTCGACATTCCGATTGATATGGCGTTTGGTTAGTAACCCCGCGATTATTGTTACCGAAGCGAATGGTAGAATATAAAGATTTGCGTCGCAGATCGATAGATTTTCTGGCGGTTTTTTTTCCCAGAGCGGGCATCACCGAGTAACAGCTGATGAGATTGCGATTTTGAACTTGAACTTGAAATTAACTCGGTTCGTTACAAGGGTTGATTTGCGAATTACAAAGGACATTTACGTTGTTTTACTCTGGAAATAACCCTATATTAAAACACTGCTGAGCTACGCGGCGTGTTCCCTTTCGTGTGTCCGACGGAAGCGAGTTCGTTCGAGGTTGTTCAAAATATCATATATTCCACCCCGATACGGGGTGTCTCCCAAGACCCAGTTCCACCAGTTAGAGCTAACCTCCGGTCCAGACCCTCTCTCCAGCCGAGGTGTGAGCCCCTACGCGCCATAGAAGACTATCCGTCATAAGGCCCAGTTATTTTATTGATTTGCTAAGGAAAACGTCTAGCAACAGGTCAGTCACCAACTACTAGGGCGCCCGCGTGAATTTCGGCCGATTTATACCAAGAGCTAGTCCACCAGACAACGGTGACACTCTGCGTGTCCGTTTGTTCCGGCCCGCATAACGGACGGATGCATTTTACAACTACCGATATATTCTAAGGTTAGGTGAGGGGTATAATTTAAATTCTCATAATAAACCGAGGCTAATCCAAGCACAACGCCGATCCTTTCCTACACATTCCTTTCGTTCTAGAGATAACATAATTACACTAGCATATGCATTAGCTTTTAAGTTAATTTTGTGCGTTACCAGTCGATAACTTCTGATTTAATTGTTACTTTTGTTGTTAATGTTGTGGTTTTGTGAATTAATGGTGAATGATTAAAATAGATAAAAGATAAACAGAAAAGATAGGAAATAAAGTTATATTTGTTCGTTTTTCTATACTTAGTTGTAAGAATTTCATTTTCCACCTTATCCCCTATCCCCTACTTTCCCCTAGGCAAGGAATACAGTTACATATGGCGCCCGAACAGGGACGGCGTTGATGCAGCTGAGCTGGTAAGCTAAAAGCTTTTTTTCTGGTCAATTTTAGCTCAGACAAAATTGGATGAGCCTCGGTTAAAAACTTATTTTTCATTTTTTTTTGAGGTTAGTGTGCCTTTTCTATTGTAAGTTTGATTGGCCTCGGTTATACTACTACCCTGCAGCCCCCTGCAATTTTTTGTTTTGCAAAATTTCTCATAATTTTGATAGTTTTTTTTGATAATTTCACTTTACAATTTTAAAATGTTGGAGGAAAGGCCTATTGCATTTAACGTCTTAGCTAAAGATGAATTGGAGTACGAGATCAAAATTAGGGGTAATACACCTGCTGGAGAGACCCTCACAGCCCTCAGAACACAGGTTCGATTCCTGAACAAAGAAATCCCTTCAGATGAGATTGTATCTTCCGAGCTTAATGTTTCTACAGAGTTAACCACTATAAAAATAAAACTTGATAGCTTAGCCGATTTAATTACGGGAGCCTCTCTCAAACCTTGCTCTCTCAAGATCCTAAATCGTGTCCAAGCATTAGGACACCATTTATTTCATAGGCTAGGGCGCCTAGCTTTTCCGAGTAATGATGACGAGCTAGGATTGCTATATAATAATTCTCAGGATCGTTTAGACCGACTCCTTAGAAAACTTGATAATATTTTTACTAATTTTAAAAGCAGTCTCTCTTCTCCATTACCACCCCCCGAAACGGTGAATAATAGCGCTGATACTCATGATAAAGCCTCAGGACTAGGTTTAGCATCCAATAATGATAATTTTACACATTCTTATGATAAACATACTGCTGTTCACACCCTGAACCATAAGTTTAATGGAAAGGCATGCGTTAAAGCGTTCCTGCAGCGATTGGAGGAACTGTGTTCATCTAGGGGTATAAATCACAACAAACTCTTTGACTCTGCAGCTGAGCTGTTTTCAGAGGAAGCTTTATGCTGGTATCGTGGCGTCCGTTCAGAAGTTAGTAATTGGTCTGAATTAAAAGATTTACTATTAGATGAATATCTACCGTTCGATTATGATCATAGATTGATGCAGGAAATTAGAGCAAGAACTCAGGGACAGGAAGAGAGTATTGTTAACTATCTAAGCGTTATGCAGAACTATTTTACTCGTCTATCCAGACCTATTTCAGAGGCGGAAAGGTTAAGTATAGTTTCCTATAATATTAGACCATTCTATACCACTCAGTTGGCACTGTCACCAGTGGATACTTGGGCAGATTTAAAAAAGAAATGTAGGCTTTTGGAAGGAGCTAAACAACGTTCTGAACTATTTTCTGAACCTACTAAAAGCACAAATTCTTGCCTAGCTCCTGATTTAAGTTATCAAAATTCATCTAACCGTTCCGTATCCAAGGTGGCATCGGTCAAGCCCAGTAAGGATTTCTGTGTCCGTTGTAGGATAGATGGTCACAGTCTAAGCAATTGTAAAGCTCCTTTCATATTAATATGCTACCGATGCGGTGAGAAGGATGTGACCTTCAAAACCTGCCCTAAATGCTCAACAAAAGATAATACAAGTTCTAATTCTGCGGTCCCAAAAAACTAGGTAAAGTGAACCAGAAGGAATGGGAGTCTTGGTTAGAGTTTGTTAAAGATTTTTCCTCTAAAAAGTCTTGTTCTGCACTGGTTCACGAGGCTAAAAGTGATGATAAACGACCGTTCCTTACAATATCTGTTTATGGTCTTGAATTCAGAGGTTTAATGGATTCCGGTTCAGAAATTTCTATTATAGGCAGGGATGCTATACGACATTTTAGTGATCTAGTCTCTTTACATAAATCTAATGATTTACATAATATTTCTACTGCAAACGGTTCTCTATCACCCGTTACCGGCTACGTATTTTTACCGGTCACGGTAGCTAGTAAAACCGCTATTGTAAAATTCTACGTTGTTCCCGGAGTCTCCACTGAGCTGATTTTTGGTATAAATTTCTGGAAATTATTTAATATAGCACCCGATGTCCTTTCCTTGTTGAAGGACAGCGAGTATTACTCTACAACCGATAAGGTGGATACAATAGTTTCCCCCGATAGATATATACGAGATTTCGGGTCTTTGAGTGAGGAAGAACAGAAGACGGCCGATGAAGTCATACGGCAGTTTGAAGATATTTCCGCAGAAAAGAAAGGTTTAGGGCTGACTCACCTTGTCACACACAAAATCGAGACCGGTGACCACCCGCCGATCAAACAACGCTACTACATGATGTCACCTGAAAAATTAGCCGAGGTAAACAGGCAAGTCGACCAGATGCTGAAAGATGGTGTCATCGAGCCCAGCAACAGCGCGTGGAATAGTCCAGTCACATTAGCTCCGAAATCTGATGGTTCATTCCGCTTCTGCTTGGACAGCAGAAGGCTAAATGAAGTTACAAAGCATGACGCTTATCCGCTACCATATATCCATCACATTCTGGACCAGCTCCGAAATGCCAAATACCTATCTTCTATTGATTTAAAATCTGCTTATCATCAAATCCCCGTGGTAGCCCGGGTTCAGAATAGGTTACCCGCCATCTCTCATCCAGGCGTGTCGTAAGAGGCGACATAGGACTAATAGGTAGGAAATGTGTTGGTTTTCAGCTTTCGTGTAGGTATACGTTTTACTCCATAATCGATTACGTAAATAACGAATTTTCTGTCACAATTTATAAGTAATTTTTATATTTTATTTTCGGTTGAGTATCGATTATCGTTATTGGCTAATCAGGGCAACACATAATTATACTCTATGCCCGGTTTTCGACTTGCAACATCATCGTGTTGCCACCTACCAACCAATAAGCGCGTAATCTAACAATATTTTTTGGGGTAAAATAAATAAAAAAAAAAAAAAAACTCTCTAATATTACGAATGTATTACGGTATACGGCTGACGTTTTTTTTTTATTTGCCACCTTCTGGCTTAGTATATCCAGGGCATATACTTCGTCGATCTGAAGGGATTTGCGATTACGTTGCTTACTCAACTACACGAAACTGATACCATAACTTGAATCATAAACATCTCTATTTAACTCATATTTTTTTTACTAAATTCATTCATTTTTTTTCAATATCTATTCCTATCTACGTTGTAGGAACGTTCTTATTGTAAGGACGAGGGCGTCCAACGAATTCCCTACGTGAATTCTTACCCGGGGAAGGGAGTGCTGTAACCTCCGGTTTATTTAATTAGCATTATATAACACGTCGTCAATCAAATCTTTCGAAATTACTCATTATAATAGACTGCTGTAGTCCGGGTCATGTTAAATTCTCCCGCCATTGAATTCAAATCTTCCTTTCATTAAGATAGAATAATTACCTAATCAACCCCGAAGGCCCAGGCCCGCTTTGACGGTCGGCCTGTCACTGTCATTATTGTTTCCTCTCTACTTTATAATCTATACAACCTAAAATTATTATAAAATTGCCAACATCTACCTGCCGTCGACATTCCGATTGATATGGCGTTTGGTTAGTAACCCCGCGATTATTGTTACCGAAGCGAATGGTAGAATATAAAGATTTGCGTCGCAGATCGATAGATTTTCTGGCGGTTTTTTTTCCCAGAGCGGGCATCACCGAGTAACAGCTGATGAGATTGCGATTTTGAACTTGAACTTGAAATTAACTCGGTTCGTTACAAGGGTTGATTTGCGAATTACAAAGGACATTTACGTTGTTTTACTCTGGAAATAACCCTATATTAAAACACTGCTGAGCTACGCGGCGTGTTCCCTTTCGTGTGTCCGACGGAAGCGAGTTCGTTCGAGGTTGTTCAAAATATCATATATTCCACCCCGATACGGGGTGTCTCCCAAGACCCAGTTCCACCAGTTAGAGCTAACCTCCGGTCCAGACCCTCTCTCCAGCCGAGGTGTGAGCCCCTACGCGCCATAGAAGACTATCCGTCATAAGGCCCAGTTATTTTATTGATTTGCTAAGGAAAACGTCTAGCAACAGGTCAGTCACCAACTACTAGGGCGCCCGCGTGAATTTCGGCCGATTTATACCAAGAGCTAGTCCACCAGACAACGGTGACACTCTGCGTGTCCGTTTGTTCCGGCCCGCATAACGGACGGATGCATTTTACAACTACCGATATATTCTAAGGTTAGGTGAGGGGTATAATTTAAATTCTCATAATAAACCGAGGCTAATCCAAGCACAACGCCGATCCTTTCCTACACATTCCTTTCGTTCTAGAGATAACATAATTACACTAGCATATGCATTAGCTTTTAAGTTAATTTTGTGCGTTACCAGTCGATAACTTCTGATTTAATTGTTACTTTTGTTGTTAATGTTGTGGTTTTGTGAATTAATGGTGAATGATTAAAATAGATAAAAGATAAACAGAAAAGATAGGAAATAAAGTTATATTTGTTCGTTTTTCTATACTTAGTTGTAAGAATTTCATTTTCCACCTTATCCCCTATCCCCTACTTTCCCCTAGGCAAGGAATACAGTTACATATGGCGCCCGAACAGGGACGGCGTTGATGCAGCTGAGCTGGTAAGCTAAAAGCTTTTTTTCTGGTCAATTTTAGCTCAGACAAAATTGGATGAGCCTCGGTTAAAAACTTATTTTTCATTTTTTTTTGAGGTTAGTGTGCCTTTTCTATTGTAAGTTTGATTGGCCTCGGTTATACTACTACCCTGCAGCCCCCTGCAATTTTTTGTTTTGCAAAATTTCTCATAATTTTGATAGTTTTTTTTGATAATTTCACTTTACAATTTTAAAATGTTGGAGGAAAGGCCTATTGCATTTAACGTCTTAGCTAAAGATGAATTGGAGTACGAGATCAAAATTAGGGGTAATACACCTGCTGGAGAGACCCTCACAGCCCTCAGAACACAGGTTCGATTCCTGAACAAAGAAATCCCTTCAGATGAGATTGTATCTTCCGAGCTTAATGTTTCTACAGAGTTAACCACTATAAAAATAAAACTTGATAGCTTAGCCGATTTAATTACGGGAGCCTCTCTCAAACCTTGCTCTCTCAAGATCCTAAATCGTGTCCAAGCATTAGGACACCATTTATTTCATAGGCTAGGGCGCCTAGCTTTTCCGAGTAATGATGACGAGCTAGGATTGCTATATAATAATTCTCAGGATCGTTTAGACCGACTCCTTAGAAAACTTGATAATATTTTTACTAATTTTAAAAGCAGTCTCTCTTCTCCATTACCACCCCCCGAAACGGTGAATAATAGCGCTGATACTCATGATAAAGCCTCAGGACTAGGTTTAGCATCCAATAATGATAATTTTACACATTCTTATGATAAACATACTGCTGTTCACACCCTGAACCATAAGTTTAATGGAAAGGCATGCGTTAAAGCGTTCCTGCAGCGATTGGAGGAACTGTGTTCATCTAGGGGTATAAATCACAACAAACTCTTTGACTCTGCAGCTGAGCTGTTTTCAGAGGAAGCTTTATGCTGGTATCGTGGCGTCCGTTCAGAAGTTAGTAATTGGTCTGAATTAAAAGATTTACTATTAGATGAATATCTACCGTTCGATTATGATCATAGATTGATGCAGGAAATTAGAGCAAGAACTCAGGGACAGGAAGAGAGTATTGTTAACTATCTAAGCGTTATGCAGAACTATTTTACTCGTCTATCCAGACCTATTTCAGAGGCGGAAAGGTTAAGTATAGTTTCCTATAATATTAGACCATTCTATACCACTCAGTTGGCACTGTCACCAGTGGATACTTGGGCAGATTTAAAAAAGAAATGTAGGCTTTTGGAAGGAGCTAAACAACGTTCTGAACTATTTTCTGAACCTACTAAAAGCACAAATTCTTGCCTAGCTCCTGATTTAAGTTATCAAAATTCATCTAACCGTTCCGTATCCAAGGTGGCATCGGTCAAGCCCAGTAAGGATTTCTGTGTCCGTTGTAGGATAGATGGTCACAGTCTAAGCAATTGTAAAGCTCCTTTCATATTAATATGCTACCGATGCGGTGAGAAGGATGTGACCTTCAAAACCTGCCCTAAATGCTCAACAAAAGATAATACAAGTTCTAATTCTGCGGTCCCAAAAAACTAGGTAAAGTGAACCAGAAGGAATGGGAGTCTTGGTTAGAGTTTGTTAAAGATTTTTCCTCTAAAAAGTCTTGTTCTGCACTGGTTCACGAGGCTAAAAGTGATGATAAACGACCGTTCCTTACAATATCTGTTTATGGTCTTGAATTCAGAGGTTTAATGGATTCCGGTTCAGAAATTTCTATTATAGGCAGGGATGCTATACGACATTTTAGTGATCTAGTCTCTTTACATAAATCTAATGATTTACATAATATTTCTACTGCAAACGGTTCTCTATCACCCGTTACCGGCTACGTATTTTTACCGGTCACGGTAGCTAGTAAAACCGCTATTGTAAAATTCTACGTTGTTCCCGGAGTCTCCACTGAGCTGATTTTTGGTATAAATTTCTGGAAATTATTTAATATAGCACCCGATGTCCTTTCCTTGTTGAAGGACAGCGAGTATTACTCTACAACCGATAAGGTGGATACAATAGTTTCCCCCGATAGATATATACGAGATTTCGGGTCTTTGAGTGAGGAAGAACAGAAGACGGCCGATGAAGTCATACGGCAGTTTGAAGATATTTCCGCAGAAAAGAAAGGTTTAGGGCTGACTCACCTTGTCACACACAAAATCGAGACCGGTGACCACCCGCCGATCAAACAACGCTACTACATGATGTCACCTGAAAAATTAGCCGAGGTAAACAGGCAAGTCGACCAGATGCTGAAAGATGGTGTCATCGAGCCCAGCAACAGCGCGTGGAATAGTCCAGTCACATTAGCTCCGAAATCTGATGGTTCATTCCGCTTCTGCTTGGACAGCAGAAGGCTAAATGAAGTTACAAAGCATGACGCTTATCCGCTACCATATATCCATCACATTCTGGACCAGCTCCGAAATGCCAAATACCTATCTTCTATTGATTTAAAATCTGCTTATCATCAAATCCCCGTGGTAGCCCGGGTTCAGAATAGGTTACCCGCCATCTCTCATCCAGGCGTGTCGTAAGAGGCGACATAGGACTAATAGGTAGGAAATGTGTTGGTTTTCAGCTTTCGTGTAGGTATACGTTTTACTCCATAATCGATTACGTAAATAACGAATTTTCTGTCACAATTTATAAGTAATTTTTATATTTTATTTTCGGTTGAGTATCGATTATCGTTATTGGCTAATCAGGGCAACACATAATTATACTCTATGCCCGGTTTTCGACTTGCAACATCATCGTGTTGCCACCTACCAACCAATAAGCGCGTAATCTAACAATATTTTTTGGGGTAAAATAAATAAAAAAAAAAAAAAAACTCTCTAATATTACGAATGTATTACGGTATACGGCTGACGTTTTTTTTTTATTTGCCACCTTCTGGCTTAGTATATCCAGGGCATATACTTCGTCGATCTGAAGGGATTTGCGATTACGTTGCTTACTCAACTACACGAAACTGATACCATAACTTGAATCATAAACATCTCTATTTAACTCATATTTTTTTTACTAAATTCATTCATTTTTTTTCAATATCTATTCCTATCTACGTTGTAGGAACGTTCTTATTGTAAGGACGAGGGCGTCCAACGAATTCCCTACGTGAATTCTTACCCGGGGAAGGGAGTGCTGTAACCTCCGGTTTATTTAATTAGCATTATATAACACGTCGTCAATCAAATCTTTCGAAATTACTCATTATAATAGACTGCTGTAGTCCGGGTCATGTTAAATTCTCCCGCCATTGAATTCAAATCTTCCTTTCATTAAGATAGAATAATTACCTAATCAACCCCGAAGGCCCAGGCCCGCTTTGACGGTCGGCCTGTCACTGTCATTATTGTTTCCTCTCTACTTTATAATCTATACAACCTAAAATTATTATAAAATTGCCAACATCTACCTGCCGTCGACATTCCGATTGATATGGCGTTTGGTTAGTAACCCCGCGATTATTGTTACCGAAGCGAATGGTAGAATATAAAGATTTGCGTCGCAGATCGATAGATTTTCTGGCGGTTTTTTTTCCCAGAGCGGGCATCACCGAGTAACAGCTGATGAGATTGCGATTTTGAACTTGAACTTGAAATTAACTCGGTTCGTTACAAGGGTTGATTTGCGAATTACAAAGGACATTTACGTTGTTTTACTCTGGAAATAACCCTATATTAAAACACTGCTGAGCTACGCGGCGTGTTCCCTTTCGTGTGTCCGACGGAAGCGAGTTCGTTCGAGGTTGTTCAAAATATCATATATTCCACCCCGATACGGGGTGTCTCCCAAGACCCAGTTCCACCAGTTAGAGCTAACCTCCGGTCCAGACCCTCTCTCCAGCCGAGGTGTGAGCCCCTACGCGCCATAGAAGACTATCCGTCATAAGGCCCAGTTATTTTATTGATTTGCTAAGGAAAACGTCTAGCAACAGGTCAGTCACCAACTACTAGGGCGCCCGCGTGAATTTCGGCCGATTTATACCAAGAGCTAGTCCACCAGACAACGGTGACACTCTGCGTGTCCGTTTGTTCCGGCCCGCATAACGGACGGATGCATTTTACAACTACCGATATATTCTAAGGTTAGGTGAGGGGTATAATTTAAATTCTCATAATAAACCGAGGCTAATCCAAGCACAACGCCGATCCTTTCCTACACATTCCTTTCGTTCTAGAGATAACATAATTACACTAGCATATGCATTAGCTTTTAAGTTAATTTTGTGCGTTACCAGTCGATAACTTCTGATTTAATTGTTACTTTTGTTGTTAATGTTGTGGTTTTGTGAATTAATGGTGAATGATTAAAATAGATAAAAGATAAACAGAAAAGATAGGAAATAAAGTTATATTTGTTCGTTTTTCTATACTTAGTTGTAAGAATTTCATTTTCCACCTTATCCCCTATCCCCTACTTTCCCCTAGGCAAGGAATACAGTTACAGCCCGCGTTATAAAATCTAGCCTAATATTATTCCAAATTCATCCAGCAGCTTTGGCGTTACTGAGCAATTTACAAACCACGCTCGCATTTTAAGATGTATTATACTACTTATTTACATGGGTACATAAATGGAATACTTATACAATAAAACTCCACACATAGTCTAGTCTACACGTGCATAATTGAGGCACGGAAAGGTTCATCCAGAAATTTCAAACGGCCTTGCTCCCGGCAGTTATGCTCTAACAGAGACAACGACTCCCCCCCTCTAGACCACTTCCCCGATGTCGACCTAAAAATAAGCAAGGTAGCTCCCAGTTGGTGAAAACCGTACAAAGTACTCACCTCGCATTGTATTGGAATATTAACCATGCAAGATCTAAGGAGCCGCACGGGTGTTTCGGCAAGCAAATTGAATATTTGAAAAGTTAAACCGTTTCGAGTCGACTTTTCCGATGGCTTATACAACCAAGGTTACCTTAGCCAAATGGCGGAAGCAGTATCGTGATGGCATTCTGTTTGTGACATAATACACCTTGAAATATGATTCTTCATCGGACAAAATATGTGTTCAAGTATTTATTAAAATATTCTCATAAACACCCTCGAGCTCATTAATCAAATCGCAACGTTGGAAACACGCTTCGCTATCCAAAACCCATAAATAACATTATCAGCTCTATCATCGACACGGCTCGATACTCCCATACCGTAATTTAATATTCTATGAATACAATAACATAGACAGCCTATCGTAAATCAAAGCATCGTCATTAGGTACGGCACTCATACGCTTTATAGGAAATCAGAGTCTAAACATTTACGTCCATCGCATTAGGTTAGAATCTTTCTGAATGTTTGTCGCAACATTTATGTCGGGAGGTGGTAGATCTTGTGTGACTGGTGTCAAGATCATCCAAATAGCGTAGAGCTCCGCTCGCGAGGAAGGTTTCTGCTGCAGCTTTGGTCAGTGAACTGCGTGCAGAGGGGAGGAGAGGTCAAGGTACAGCAGTCGGGTTGAAGGCAGTTCCGGACGGGAGCTCAGCGCGCAGCCTCCGCTGTATCGAGCGGCCGCACCCGCACCCACGTGCTTCATTCACCGGCACGTCAACCACGTGTGAGTGAGATTTGAAGAATCTTGACGATTTATGTACATTTTATCCCTTTGCAGAGATTAATGTGATCTACTCGGCTCTGCGCCAAATTTGGAAGTGAATTTCAAAGATCCAGACTTATTGGCGCCCAACGTGGGGCTGATGTATTTGAACTTTGTTAGGGCAATATCGTTGGTTCTAAACGAGTATATTTATCAAAATAAGTAAACCATGTAATGTGGTAACTGTCTCTATAAATTCCGTAAATTTAATATACGTAACCAGGACTTACCACTTTGATTTTAAAGCCATAATGAGTGTTGCATCTTATCAATGCAATGCAGAGACACAGATGTATCGGAAACAAGCCGACATTATACATCCGATCAGCTACCAGCTTGGAACTGGGGCATCCGTTTAATCAACTGGCAGTGTCGGCATGCTACGAAATGGATATCGATAAAAAATGAGCTTTATCACGCGATCCGCAGATTCATTATTCAGTACAGATGAAATCTGAATAAGTCTAGCGACCAAAACTACACTATTACTTGTTATATATAAGGACTTTGTTTTATAAACATTTGTTAAACAAACTTTATGCTAACGGAGCAATAACCTTTAGCTCTCATAGAAGCTAGCTTCTAGAAGCCTACGGATAACTACGGATTGCTACAACAGCAATATTAGTCCGAATTTTCTATTCGATTAAACGAACAGCTCACCGCAACTGACATTAATTTAATCCGGCACGATTTAATATGCAGCCCCACTTTATTACTCCCTGCCAATTCATCTACGCGGTTAAAGGATTGCGTATACTGAACCATGAGTCGAACAGCCTGCCCTGGCAATACACGGTGTTCATGACTTTTGGACGCCTTGATCCAGTACAGCTGGAATTGACAACGGCTTTAACGCAGCACGATAAATCGGTCAACATACAATGTACTGGCTGACCCGGTTTAGTCGATACGACACTTTATTTCCCAGTAATTTATCAGCATGGGTTTAAATCGCTTTGTTCTGAAGCGGGGTTATCTGTTTCAAAGTACATCATTTGCTGCAGTTTGTTTTATTAGCGTCGACCGTTTTCAAATACTAAACAGGATGCCAACACAATGATTGGTACCAGAGCCGCGTTATGGGTATTTAGATTAAAGCCGGAAGAGGGCACTGGTAGTAGCCTATCGATCTTTAGCTCGTGAGTTCGAAGCTGGTCTTAGACCATTTGATTCTGTTGGAAAAAATATGAAAGAAAACATAGGAAACCGACATGCCATAGAACCTAGTTGGAAAACATAATCAAGTGCACTAAAGGAGCTTTAGAGGCGCACTTAAACCTTTCGCCACACTGATCCAAAAAAACTGTCACGTTAAAAAGAAAAGGGTTTACTCCATGGGGGCCGCGACTTCATTGTTTTTAAAAAAAATAAGTTTATACTTTAATTCCCAACGGGTCCAAGACATTTGAAATTTAATAATATTGCCTTTCCCGGTGTCCATGAAATTGTTAGGTACAGTTAGCAATAAAGGTTTCGATAAGATGGGCGAATATTTCTTTCTTTATCTGTTTCACCCTAAGACACTAATGAATTTTTCATGGAAATAAAAATAGAACCATGGACCTCTAGGAATAAGCCAATAAAAGGTCGGAAGGATTGCATCATGGAATCAATCTGCGAAAGTTTTATTTGACGTTTCCGACAAATAACAAAACTACAGCATGGATCATCTCACCGCGTGAAACTTGCAGGAAGTTGAGTGAAGTTCCGGCGCATCACGAAACAACGCTTTTGGATCTAAGACGGTATACAACAGGACGCAAGTTCACTTGGCACAGAGATAGATTATAATCTGGGATAGCACATCTACACTTGCACATCTACATTAATAATTCTACTAATATTATAAACGCGAAAGTTTGTAAGAATGTATGGATGTATGTTTGTTACTCTTTCACGCCGAAACGCCTGAACGGATCTGGATGAAATATAGCACAGAGATAGATTATAGTCTGGAATGTCACAAAAGCTACTTTTTCCTGGAAAAATTTACGGTTACCGTGGGATAGATTTGTTTTTGTTTTTGACGGTACGCGGGCGAAGCCGTGGGCTGAAGCTAGTAATATTATAAACTCCGAAATTACCCATCCGATTTCAAAAATTATTTTACCAATGTGTGGAATGAACTTTCAAAAACAATTGAACCCGGTCGGTGGCGATGCTATCTGGCAGGACGACGTCTGCCGGATCCGCTAGTAATATTATCCTTCAAGTTCCAAGTGAATGCGGAATATTTTCGCGTCCTGTGATAATGCATTCAAGGTTTAAACGGCTCAGAAAGTTTCATAATATAAGATGTACCAAACAGATTAGTCGCTTCGTATATTAAAGTGGGGGAATTGAATTCAAACCTAGACTTAATATGAAATTGTTATTGTTGAATTTATAGCTAGAAGCACTGAATGCAGATTTATTCTTTCAATTTCGATACTTTTGATACTACCTGCTTAGTATTGAGCCAAAAAGAAATTAAAAAAATTCGTAGTGGACATTTCGAGCGGCGGGCTCAGTGAGTTGCGAGCTGTGTTGACCCATGAATCATTGAAACCAATGTATTTCTTCTTCTTATTCATATTATGGTACGAATTCGTTCTTTTGATCCAACAACAACCAAAACAACGATTTTTTTATTAGTGCTACAAGCCAGTTTTCTCGATATCTGCGTCTACATGTTACAATATTGTACAGTTTTATACGTTTCCCATAAGATTAGCTTAGTTTGCTAGATATACATAGCGAATTCAGAATAAACAAGCGCTTTGACGCATACGGTGAGTCAATTAAATGATAGTAGCCATTTAATGTGTGACTCATCATAATATTACAAAGAATCAGATCCAATAATACCTAAAGAGACGTTATTATTCAATTCTTTAAATAAAAGCTCACTCACTCTAGAGCCGTGAATAAAAACACAGAAAGTACAAAATTAATATTTCTCCCAAAAAGAACTCCGCTCAAGAGAAATTCGCTCAATCGAACTAATTTAATTAATTGCTTCGTGTCTTCGCAAAACGACCATCAGAAAAATCAGGCTTCCCTTATCGGTTGCTTTGCGAAATTGAACTCTACATTAGGAATATTTAGAGTAGAAAATGATATCAGGAGTGGGAATCATCTTCGGTTCGTGAAATACACTTGAAACGATATTTAAGGCAATTGATTTGAGTATTGAAATGACTTTTGTATTGAGATATATTGGATGCCTTGGAATTTGGTAATTGCTTAAATTAATAACACTATTAAAATATACTTGTAGTAGCGATAAGTCTTCATAGTTCATAGATTTGTTTATTACTCAGCCTAGGTATCCTTCATGTCTGGTATCATTCTTCATAGAGATTTTGCCAATGTCAAGTGTTTTATCGGGTATTTTTTAACGTTACAAAGCCAAAGAAAATTGTAGTAATTTTATTTAAAACCTTCAGTTAGAAGATGTAATTATTCACTCAAATCAGAATGCAACACACAATCCTACTAATATTATAAACGCGAAAGTTTGTAAGAATGTGTGGATGTATGGATGCGTGGATGTATGTTTGTTACTCTTTCACGCTGAAACGGCGGAACGGATCTGGATGAAATTTGGCACAGATATAGATTATAGTCTGAAAAAGCATTTAGGCTACTTTTTATCCTGGAAAAATTTATGATTCCCGCGGGATATATTTGTTTTTGTTTTTCAAGGTACCACGCGGGTGAAGCCGTTGGCGGAAGCTAGTACAGTTATATTTCAATCTACATCAATTCATAACTATCTACACCTGTGTTCAGAAATCAAGCTATATTGGTTTAATAAAAATTACACGAAATTTACATACCAAAACATAAAAATATCACAATAATTTTGTCAAATTAAGAAAAGTTATCTGTAAAAATGGCCGAAAATAACTCCACTGCCCGAGTCAACTGACTAATTAAGGCTAAAAAAACAATGATAACTAAAGTCTTTAATCTCAGTGTCACAATAAAAGCCATATTTGTTTTCCAAGAAGTAACTTTGCTCCATGCATATCTTTAAACTTTCTGCACACCTCATATATCATTCGGCGGACGTTGCAATACGAAATAACTTGTTCTCGACTTTTGTTTGGCTTGAATTATTCGTATGTAAAAGATGACCTTTTGCTATACGTGTGGGATGTATGATATAAAATGTAAATCTCAATAAAAATGTCTTTACAATTAATATGTATAATTTGCCAAGTTATAAAATTCAATATCAATGGACGTTACTACTAAATAAATTAAAAACGATGTACGATTAAATCATAGCTATAGGTATTCATATAATAATATATAGAAACCACTAGCTTCCACCCACGGCTTCGCCCACGTACCTTGAAAAACAAAAACAGATCCATCTCGTACAATTATCCGGGACAAAAAGAAGCTTACATGTGATTTTCCAGTCTATAATCTATATCTGTGCCAAATTTCATCCAGATTCTTTCAGCCGTTTCAGCGTGGAAAGTAACAAACATACATCCACACACCCATACATTCTTACAAACTTTCGAGTTTATAATATTAGTAGGATAGTAGGTAGGATGGGTTTTCAATTTATTTAGAAAAATAGTATAGTTTATTGATATTCAATTTTATAACTTGGCACGTTATTCATGTGAATTGTAAAGATATTTAACTGAACTACTATGGATCATGGCACCCGTTGCGATCTCAACTCTTTTATTGATGCCACCGTCAACCCCGAACCCGATTTGTACCGAACTTGGGTTTTTATACTTGGAATTTATACTATTCAGTATGTAAACTGCTAACAACGTATATTTTGATGCCTTTAAAATTCCTTCCTCGATCTAGCAGTGACGCTTCCTCCACGCCTAAATATATGGGAGTGTTAACTTATTTGGATATCGGCTACTTCTAATACGGTAATCGGGATACAATGCACTCCACTTCCGTTTGAGGAATCTAAGGTTTGCTTAGCGTTTCCTGTTTAGTTTTTTAACAAAAGGAAAGTGAGGGGATCAAACATAAGAGAAATGAAATAACTGAGTAATTTATATGATAGAACAGTTATTATAGTACACCAATGAGTAATTACTATTTGTATTAATACACACAACATGATTTTCTCGTCTCATTATCTCAGTTTTTCTTGTTTTTTTGTCTCATGTGGAGACCGAATAATAATTAATGTCATTTTGTCGGTCTAAGAGTCGGAAATATATCGTTATATATCTACGGCCCGTAAGATATTTTATATGGATTCAAATTTTATTATGATTGAGCACATTTGGCTATGTGAACTTGGCAACCGACTTTGAAAAAGTTAAACTTTTTTTGTTTTATTTGATAGATTTAGGTTAGTAGTGGATAGTAGTGAAGTTATTTTCGTTAGTTGCGTCAAAAAAAGTTATAGTCGAACAAAAAAAGTCGTCCCCCGACATTGCAAAAATAAACTTTTTCCGGCTGATTCTTATAGAGAATCGTTAGTAGAGGTTTGTAGTGAAAGAATTTTCAAAATAAGTGCATTAGAAGTTGATCAAAACCGACTTTAACTAATTAAGAAATATTTTTTTTTCGATAACTTCCGTTTTAAGGACACTACGACTACTACAAACGCTAAAACTGACAGAGAGACACTAGTAGAGGTTTGTAGTGAAAGAATTTTGAAAATGAATGCATTAGAAGTTGATCAAAACCGTCTTTAACTAGTTTTGGAGAGTTTTTTTTCGATAACTTCCGTTTTAAGGACACTACGACAACTACAAACGCTGAAACTGACAGAGAGACACTAGTAGAGGTTTGTAGTGAAAGAATTTTTAATTATAATTTTGACTCCATAAAAACTAGCTTCATCTACAACGTCAATTGACAAATCCATCACAAGACCTTACCACAAGTACAAACCATCATGTTTCAGACACGTCAAGTTTCAACCTTAAAGCAACACTATTTAGATATTGCTCGAAAAGCTTCTTAAATCCCTCAGACCTCCGATTCCTATCAAATAACGAGACGCTTAAAAGATTTCCATGAAGCTTTTAACTGATTCAAAGCAAGTTATGAACAGCCTTTTGAGTTTTGAAAAACGTTAACTTCCCACTCCACAAGTATAATAAGCTCAACAAATTGAATCCTGAACTCCATTTTGCAGGGAGTAACTCAATCGCCTGAAGCGTTTGCAATCCGATGCGGTAAATGGCTGAACGTAATGTAACACAACACCATGATGTAATGAGATTACAGCAATTACTCGGTTGACGACCGGAGAATTCAACTGGCTCAACAGCTGACGGACGCGCATCATACCTTTTGTGAGATGTGTGCATGTGTCAAATATCATGTTTGGACGTGCCTCTGATTACCCTCTTTAGATCCTCGATAACCTCAAAGATCTAAGTAACTAGAGATCTGAGGAGATATCTACCGAGCCTGGGAATTACAGTCGTGACCATGTATAGGTATCTACAAATACCCGTGCGAAGCCGAGGCGGACTACTAGTGTGAGATAAAGGTGGTAACAAATTCATACTGCTGCTATCTTACGAACCTTACCATAAACAATCATGTTTCAGAAACTTCACATTTCAAGCTTGAAGCAACACTACATCAATACATTTTTTATAGGTCATGGTACCTACGAAATATCAATGATAAATTACTTTGATTTTTTTAATGCTTCTTACGAACCTTGTTACAATACAAACACAAAAAGAGTTAGCGAAATTGATTCAGCCGTTCACGCGTGATGCCGTGACCAAGGGAAATAGAGAATCATTTTTATAAAAAAACTTACAATACAATCCACTACTAACATTTCCCTATAAGAATCAACTGGAAAAAGTTAATTTTTGCAATGTCGCGGGAGGACATTTTTTTGTTCGACTATATTTTTTTTTGACGCTACTACCAACGAAATTACGGCTGGACGGATCTGGATGAAATTTGGCACAGGTATAGATTATATGGTATAGCACATAGGCTATAATTTAACAAGGCACCACGCGGGCACAGCCGCGTGAGGGAGCTAGTATTTTATTATTAGTAAGTTTTATATTAGGTAAGTACTTATATTATGTTAGTACCTATCTTTAGGCACAATGTGATCTATGTTATCAAGTTGCCGGACGTACTGCCGCCCACAGGCAACTAGCACAGAATAATAAAATGTTAGATAAGTGAACGCAATTTGCACTTTGGATGCTATTCATTAGTTCCTAGAATATTTATTACTACATTGTAATTAATTCTCACTAGCTTCCTCCCGCGGCTTCGGGAATTGTACTCAATTTGACATTTATTTACCATTATTTAAAACTTTTTTAACCTTGAAAGAAAAAGAAGAAAAAAAAATAAAAAATACTTTGACTCGAAAGAAGAACCTTGATTTTAGAGCTCGTCTTTCAAGTTGATAGCATGAAGATGGAGCAATAAAAGATTGGTTGTTATCAGATATTTCACGAAGGGTACATTTAAAATTAATTAATATTTTACGAGATAAACAAAATTGTTTGCGAACAATGAAGAAAGTGTGACAACGAAACCGTTAAGTAGAAAGGCCCTTCGGTTCCCATAGTGCAAGCTTTGCTTAGTTTAGGGCTAGATGGCGTTGTGTGAAATATTAACCAATTAATATAAACTTGATGGTCAGAATCGAAATGAAATAAATTGGAAAACAATGATATTGAATCGACCGTGTACCACTTAATTTTATTGCCGCGCAAGTCACGATATTTTACGTTTTCACCGAAGGAGGTACCGTACGAAAGGTTAGCAATAAATTGAAATCAAAATCTTTTCATCCATTACAGTTCTGTCCAGTACCTACCTACCTATAGATGGAGATCATACCTCCAACACTTGAATGTTTTTATTTTTCTTATTTATTTCCATTTTACACTCTTTTTCCGCTTCTATTTCTCCTTTTGTTATTGTTTGTTTTCTGTGTCTAAATTAAATACTTAAATTATATTGTAAATAGTCGGTTAAGTACTTTGATTTGTTCGTCGCACTTTGATAGCAAGACTACTATGCAAAATGTGGGCATGCGCCAAATATAATGTTTGGACTTGCCTCTGACTACCCTCTTTAGATATCCTCAAAGATCTAATTAAATAGATGTAATTAATACCGAGTCTGGGGATTAGAGTCGTACGTAATCATGTTTTTTTTTTAATAGCAAGATACTGTTGTAATGTTTTTTTCACCTGTTCGCCTATAAACCTTTCTTCTATCCTTAGCTTTAAACCCTCTTTCGTAAACCTTAAACAAAATGAAGCAGAATTTCGCGAGTTTTTCGCATTACTGCAGTTTCATAACGTCGACATTTTGTTTTTACGCAACGAGCTTCGAGCTCGACTCTTAAGTGGAGGTTAAACTTCAAACCGTTCTGCTTTGAATATTCTGGTTTGAGGATTAAAATGTACCACTTATTAATAAATGAGTTACCTACATAGATGTGACTTGACTGACGATTAGCATAACGTGATCTCAAGTAACAGATGTACCAACAGTAGTACCTACTTTACTTTGTACCTTGTTATTTTTACGTGTGAAACTGCGAATAAAAACATCGTTAGGAAACCGGCAAACCATGGAACCAAAAAATCGAAGCTTTGGCTGAAGATTTGAAGCTTGATTTTGATTGGTGATTACAGTTGGGTGTGATGTCTTTTTATGCCAAGCAGACTAACATACAAATATTGTGCTATACATAGTAAAGTATGTAAATATAGTACCTATATTTACATACTTTACTGATAAATAAAACAAACCAATAGTTCGTTTATTTACGTACCTACGTAAATGGCAAAACATCTGACCTTCTAGATTTCTTACAAGATTTTTATGATCAACAAATTGCATCAGTGTGAGTCACAAAACCACTTTTTATTATGGACAAAAACACCTATTAGGAAGGTTGAATCTTTGAGTTAAAATTAAATCATTTGAACATAATATATATTCAGTTTATGCATCATCAAGGCCATAGTTTAGAATTTTTCCAGTCTAAACATTTTATTTGCATTTTCAATGCACCAGTATGACTCATGGTCTCATGAGGGTGGAGAGAAGCAATAACTCCCCTATTTAATCCCCTAATTTTAGGGTAGCCGCGACCTTGGGGTTCTCACTAATTAACTCTGAAAGCAGGAATGGTAAGAGCCTATTTTTAAACCCTCCAACGCTGATGAGTTATTTTTAGAATAAATTGTCAATTTACCAGACATTTTTGTGACTGTTTTAAGAGATAAGTCACAGGGCAATGAGTCTTAGTGATGATTAATTATGTCAAAAAAAAATTACATAAGCCTGAATACTGATATGCCACTTAGATATTTGCAGTGATATTTGAGATTGCCTCAAATTTCTGAGACAAAAGAGATAAAAGAGGAAAGATAGAGGATGAGAGGGTCTTCCTTTCTTAATTATACTGTAATTCTTTAATGGTAACAAATAAAGTTAGGTACTTTCAGAACTATTCATATTGATAGATTGATGGTTTAAGAGTAACTTAGTGCTCTTATGGTATTTTACTTACCTACCAACTACTATAATTTATAATCTGTATTTACCTATAAACAATGCAAAGTGATATACATACATCTGCATATACAGTCGTGGTCAACTAATTAGGGACACTCTTTGGTTAAACCGAATTGTGAATTTATTTTTTATTTTCCAACGAGTCTAAACCATATTCCATATCTCTTACATGTAAGTATAATTAGTCATTTATGTGCCCGATTATACAAACAATAACAACTTCTTAAACATTAAACCTCTTTACAGTATAGCTGATAGATTATCGTAGTGCTATTTGTTCAAATAATGCTGGCTGGCCATTTAATTAGGGACACTGAGATATTGCATCCTATTTTCAAAATTTGAATCTCAATACTTTTTTACTTCTTCTCTTATTGTTTCGTGGTAGTTTTGGCGGCAATCCCGATATTTATTTTAAGTTTTGAAAAATATTTTGAAGAAAAATGGGTAAAAATAAAAGTTGCGATCCAACACTACGAAAAATTATCATGAAGTTTGTTGTCGAGCATGGTTGGCCATACCGAAGGATAGCAGAACATTTAAATTGTTCAAAAACTATGGTATACAATGCAGTGCAACATGTCAGACGCAATAACACAGATTTAAATGTGCCCAGAACAAAAAGATCGAGAAAAACAACTCCGCAAGAAGATAGAATGATAGCCAGGTTAGCTAAGAAAGATCCGTTTCTAGGCTCTATTTTAATTAAACACGAAGTGTTTGGGACAGACGAAAGAGCTGGTGTCTCAGCTAGGACCGTTCGACGACGTCTGGTAGAAGCAGGGTTGTTCGGAAGAGTGGCTCGCAAAGTACCGTTGTTGAAGAAAGAACATAGAAATGCTCGTTTGGCGTTTGCACGTAAATATGGACATTGGACCTACGCCCAATGGCAACATGTATTATTCTCTGACGAGACCAAGGTTAATTTGATTTCTTCAGATGGAAGGCAATACGTACGGCGTCCAGTAAAAGCGGAAATGAATCCAAGATTCACAAAAAAGCAGGTGAAACATGGCGGTGGAAACATTAAAATGTGGGGTTCATTTTCTGGACGTGGAGTGGTACCTGTGAGGAAAGTTCAGGGTAACTTAGACCAACATCAATACAAGGCAACATTGGAGGAAACGATGCTTCCCTATGCTGAGGAGCATCTCCCTATTATATGGACGTTTCAGCATGATAACGACCCAAAACATACCGCCCGTTCAGTCAAGTCGTTTCTTACCAGTCAGTCAGTATCGGTGCTAGATTGGCCAGCAAATAGCCCGGACCTTAACCCAATCGAGCACCTTTGGCACGAAATCAAGAAAAAAGTAGCCACTTATCGTACCACAACTTTAGATGAACTTAATGAAGCTTTTTGTGAGGCATGGGCAAACATTCCTGTCGAAACATGCCAGAAACTGATAATGTCTATGCCACATCGGTGTCAAGCGGTAATTACTAACAAAGGTTTTGCTACTGGGTACTGATTTTACACGTAATAAAATGGAGCTGTTAAAGATATTATAATACTGCAGATTATTAGTTTTGTTTAACTCTATTTTTCATTATAGTTTACTGTCCTTAATTAAATGTCCAGCTACAGAATTATACCTTAAAATTGAATACATGTTCAACCTTTGATATTAAATACTTTTTTCTATTTATTTATTCTTTTATTTACAGCCATTTAAAGCATAATAATCGGACCAAATTATGCAAATAATAGTTACTGAGAAATCAATAGGGTTTTATATTTGTATGTACATAACCGGTTATTGTTCTTCACTATCTTGCATGTCCCTAATTAGTTGACCACGACTGTATATACTATTAATTAATTTATTTATTTATTTAATAACTAGCACGGTTACAGAAGCACCAATTACACTAATTATAAAAGAATAAAATGTCAATGTCAAATATTCGAGTCAATTGTTATACATTATAAAAAAAATAATTTAAAATAAAATTTATTATATATTGTAGGTAATTATGTCATATTTCATTTTATAACGTAAGAGATATAGATAATAATAATAATAATAATAATAACAAAATTCATTATTAAACGTTTACAAATTTTCGCTGAACGCCAGACTAGTCTTAAGGACCTTTGCCCATTCGTCCGCGAACAAGTCAAAAAGTATTATACTAGATGACAATAGGAGAATTCAAAGGTTCAAATCAATATTCACAAGTTGTAGGCAATTCAATCATGCTCAGAATACCAAATGCGTAGCTAATGAACAAAAAAAATAAAAAAAGATTGACTTATTGGCAAATATTCAGAACATTACGAGATCTGAATGGCCAAGTTGATTTACTAATCTATATAGGTATTCAAAGAAAGTTATGTTAGTTACAAATGAAATAAATGGTATTTCCCAAGAATGGCTGGATGGATTTTCATTATTTTACACATAGATATTCTAAATAGAAAAATCCATTGGTGCACAACAAAATTAAAATCTACGACCTTAGGATTGAAGTTCCACTACCACTACACCTATATCACCATGGGTGAAACTGGGTAGAAATCTTCTTTCCCCAAACCAATACAATAGAACTCATTTAAAAATGCCCAAAACGAAATTATATTATGTTACCTACAGCTTACCTAAGTATAGGTAGGTATAATTTTATTATTATATCAGCCGTTTGTGTCCCACTGCTGGGCAAAGGCCTCCCCCAATCCTTCGCGACCTCGCGATCTTGAGCGATTTTGTTCCAATATAATTTAAGTATTAAAATATAAGTAGGTAAATGTAGAATTTTGTTATCTTCTTATGTACATACATAAGTATCTACAATACGATACATAAGTACTACTTACTACTTGATAAGTAGGTAGGTACAATAAATAGAAATTCATGAAAAAGTCAATAGAAAAATGTAACATTAAAATTTCAGATCCCTGCGACGATATAAGCCATTTGGCACGCAAACCATTACTCGTACAATCCCCTCGACCCTACAAGGGGTACAAGGGGTGGGTCGGCTGATAATAAACGCCCGCATGCCAACAATCTAAGACGCACGGATAACATCAGTTTACTGTGATAGAGACTACAACTTATAACTTACAGTCGTAATAATTTACAGCTAAATACCTCATAAACTCAACGGAACGATGGGTAGAGCTGCAAATAAGGAGCCGCTGGGACAAATCCTTGCACAACCACTACGATTTACCAAAATAAATGGCGCACAGAACTTGTTCACACTGTTCGTCAATTAAAATAAACACGGAGAATTAAACTGCAATACTTTTGTTTGATAAAATGTCAAATCAACAATGGAAAACTAATGAAAAATTAATTTCTTCAAAAGAAATCAAGAAATGACAGTCAACGCACACACAACCGCCGCCGATGAATTCATTACGAAACTGCTGAAAAAAAAACCGCTCACTCGCTCGCTCGGGTCAAGTCATGCATGAAGCAAGTCGCAAGTCGTGGTCTTCGTTGATCGTCGGTCGGTCGGTCGGTCGGTCCGCGGTCGTGGTCGGAGTAATGTACCGCGCAAGCGCAAAGGACTGTTTTGAAGTTTTTAGCAGGCTTTCAATATTTTTTATCGTAGTGTAGTATTAGTATACCTATTTAATTACTGGCTAGCAACCTCCGTGGGACTGAGTATCTATTGTTCCATGACATACATACGTACATAATGTAAACTCGTTTATTAACTTACACCTACAAGAGTAACACCTAATAAATAAGAGAAATCCCATTGGTATTTTTCTAAATAACTAATACCTATTATAGGGAGGTAAAGTTTGTTTGTATGTAGAAGATATTCTCTGAAACTACATAATTTTTTTTTAAAATTTTTCACCTTAAAATAAACTATTATTTACTATACTATAGAACCGTTTTCCCCCCGAAGGGTAGAAAACGGATATTTAGGTTTTAGCCGAAGCTTGAACCACCTAGAGATTACGCTTCATGTATCTGTCACTCAAATAGCTAAAGTCAGTGTCAGTCAACTGTCAAAGGAGACATCCGTGACGTTACTCCCTCTCCAATCAGCAGCGCGCGGTGCGGCGGGTGCGCCGTGTTCCTCAGTACCGTTGAATAAGCCGGCAAGGTTCTGAAAGGCGGTGGTTCAAGCTTCGGCTAAAACCTAAATATCCGTTTTCTACCCTTCGGGGGGAAAACGGTTCTATTTAGGTGTTTGAGCCTTCGCTTGAACCACCTAGAGACGTGTTTATATTCTGCCGGCGCTGCTGAGATATGCGTACTGTGAGCAAATGAAACCAGAGGATTAGTGATTAAATAAATCTTTTATGTTTTTAGATTTCAATGACATCAATTCGATACTAATCTATCAATTAAGTTATCTATCGATAGTAAACAAAAATATAATCAATTAGACTAAAGGAATATGTAGGTAGAAACATAGTTATTATTCAAGCTGTTGAAAAATAATCAGCCAATGAAGTGATCGTGTTATTAATATCAATGTGATCACTCATAGAGGTTTCTCTAAAATAATGATTGAAGAAAGTATTTCTAGATCTCCAATTTCCTCTTTTTAAAATTTCATCAATGTCATATTTGTTATTTGACCAATTATCTGAGGCGACTGCCGCTCTAAAGCTGCCTGCTGAGGCGTTTATTCCGGCTTCTCTAAACAGAGTTCGAATCCAACCGGCTATTATGGCACGAGAAGCATCTCTTACTGTACCACGAGTAGTAATGAATAAACTTGAAAGGTTCTTCCCCTTGCGTCGATTTTCTGATATAGATATAGATTTACGCACCCAAAATACAAGGTTAAGTCGTTTTTCGTCTTCCGTTGTGTTATTCTTTAATATCCATCCTGATTGCCTGTACGTGCTTGAGTCCGTTTTAGAGCCAAATCGAGGCCATAAAATCAAGTTTTCTCCATTATCTACCAGCGATCCTTCTTTTATGCACAATAATGTTAGATCGTGTACTCTTCTTCCAGAAGCCAGCAAGAGAAGGACACAAGTGTGCCTATAGGTTTGGAAGAGGCTGCTTTCATCTAAATCGTAACTTTTTAGGAAGTTGAGGAGGTCGCAAATTTTCCAAGGTAAAGGTTTCTTGACTGGTGGGTTCTTCAACAAGATAGCTTTAAGGACGTGTTTTATCAGATGATGAGAACTTAATTCTTCCGAGCGTCGAGGGTTGGCTAAGGTAGTTATTACCGACTTATGCAAGCATATTGTTCGAGGTGCCAGGTTTACTGTGGTGTAGAGGTAACAGAGGTATCTTGCCAACTCTGATGGTTCTGGATTATCCGGTGCTATCAAGTTTGGACTAGCCCATTTACACCAGCGCGCCCATGCGGGTTTATAGGTTTTTACGGTAGATTGTCTCCAGGATGATTCCAAGAGGTCGATTTCCGATTCTGACCAGTTACTCAGGTGTTTGGCCCAGCCTGTACCTTCCATACCAATAAATTGAGACTGTGTACATTCTGTGGCGGGTGATTTGTCCGAAGATCTATCAGGTTCGATTTCAGGTCTGGTATTGTTAGTGGAGCGCTCACTGCTCGCTTTCTCAGGTCGGGTTCCCAAAAAGCTTTGTTCCAGCTGGGCGCTACAACTAGGTAAGTTCCTGTCGACATTTCTAGATGACGAAGTACTTGAGGTATTATTGCCGGTGGTGGGAATATCCAGCCTAACTTGTACCGCCATGTCTTGCTGAAAGCATCCGTAAATTGGCTGTAAGGATCCTTTGCGTCTTCGCTGACATATTTCGGAACCACTGCCGATCGGGCCGACGCAAATAGGTCGATTTCGGGTTTGCCCATCTTCCGAAATATAGTTGAGGTAGCCTGATGCTTGAGATGCCATTCGGGTAGGCCCTTCTCCCGGGAGAGACTGTCGGCTAGGCAATTGTATATTCCCGGTATGTAACGGGCTATCAGGTGGCAGTGGTGGCGATGACAGTATTCTAATATTTTTACTGCCGTTTCCAAGAGTCGTAGTGATTTCGTGCCTCCCTGTTTAGTGATGTAAGCCACTGTTGTTCGGTTGTCTGTCTGTAACATGACTGTTTTGTGCTTCAGATGAGGACCCATTACTATCAGGACTTTGTACAGTGTGTAAAGTTCTTTCTGGTTGCTGTGCCACTTTAACTGTTGTTCTGTCCATGAGCCCCAGAATTTCGTGCCGTTTGCCACAGCACCCCAACCTTGACCTGCAGCATCTGTTGTGATGAAGACCGAAGGCTTGGGTACATGCAGAGGAGAATTTTCTTGAATGTTGTTGTGCCACCAGGTGAGCTCTTTTAAGGCACAGTGAGGTATTGCAGCCTTGACATGTGGTTTGTTCCGGGTTAGTCGATTTGATTCCCCCTCTGTAAAATTCGGCTGTGGAGGCGGCCTAAGGGGACCACAAAGGAGGCGAAGTTTAACTTCCCTAGAATTACCTTCGCACTTAGCCAGTTCCAGCGTGCCTTCTTTATAAGAAGTTCTAAGTGCTGCCTCAGGTGATCTCGTTTTTCGTCCGATAGAAACTTTCGGTTGTTCTTGGTGTCCCATGTTATGCCTAAATACTCCAGTGTGGTCGTGGCTGTCAAAGAAGACTTTCTTTGATTTACTTTCCAGCCCAGATTTGTCAAGTGTTTGTTCACATAATTCGCTTGATGTTCCAATGTGGTTGGATTTTGATGGATCAGCAAGAAATCGTCCAGGTACACCACAATTCTTAACCCTTCTTGCCTCAGGCTGTGAGCGATCGAATTGGTCACTTTGGCAAAGGCCGCTGGAGCACTGGCTAGACCAAAGGGTAGACATGACATCTGGTAAACTTTTCCCTTGTAACTCAGAGATAAAAAGCGACGATGACTTTCCGCTATCGGTAGATGGAAGTAAGCATGTGATAGGTCCAGCTTCATCATGTAGTCGTTTTCGTTCAAGAGCTTTGGAATTTGCAGATGATTTAAGAGGCGGAATTTCGGTGTGAGAACGTAATTGTTCAGACCTTTTAAATTTAAGATAGGTCTGTTGGAACCATCTGCTTTCTTTATCAGAAACATTTCTGAGAGAAATCCGCTGGGGAAGGTGCTCTCTTGAACAGCTCCCAAGTTTAAAAGTTCTTGAATCTGCTTTGTCATATCCGGGGAAATCTTCGTTCGAAACTTGGATATGTTTTCTACTGAAAAAATTTTGATTGGAGGTTTCTTTTTGAACGGAATTCTGTATCCTTGAATAAAGTGTTTTATTAGTTTTGGTGCTGCTATCCAGTTTTGGATGTGATTCTGCAAGTACCCTGCCCTGAAGGAGTCACTTTCTTTTTCCATCAGCCCATTTTTTCTTGGGTTGCTGATGTTGTTGTTGTCGATGACCTCCAAATTGCTTATGAGGGGGACCTTGTCTTGGTGTTGAGCTATTGAAAGCGTTAGCTCCTCTCGGTCTTCGATTATAATTTGAACTAGTTTTTGCTGGCGCTTGTGTGCGTCCTTCTCTAGTTTTAACTTCCCCCCTAGGCCTCTGAAAGGGCTTCTTTCTTGCGGGAAAGGGAAAAAACTTCCGTATGTCATTGTTAGAACAATCTTGAACTGCCTTGGATAAAGCGTCGTCCGCAAAGAGGTGGGTTTCTGAAGGTGGAATGTTATGTAATATCTCATTCAAAGCTTTGTTCGGTACCCTAAATGCGCTTCTTCTTTGTTCAATTACCTCCGCTCGTCGACCGCATACATATTGCAGAAGGTCGTCGGATTTTTTCTTGAACTCGGAATTTGCTGTTAAATAGTCCTTTCCAATTTTATTTCTCACTTCCGAAGGTAATTTCTCTAACAAATCTCTGAAAATTTTCCTTTGTTGGAAAAGACCGTGAGTGATTGCACCTAACGTTAGGTCGAATTTCTCGAGCACCGATGCAGATTTCCAATCTGGTGTTACGCTGGCCAGAAGATTGTTAACTTTTAGAGCACAGAAAGCTGGTGAAGCTTGAAATTGTTTTTGGGTTTCGGCATATCTGATATTACGCCACCCTTCTTGAGAAAAACGTTGACAGTGAACTCCTTGTTTTAGGTAGAAGGGATCAGACGTTGATACTTTAGGTTCAGCTTCTACTGTCGAGGGGTCGAAGTCAAACAATTCTTCTGCTGATTCGTATTGTAGTGCTACCAGTTCCCTTTGAGCTGCACAAATCTTCTTCTTCAACTCCATTTCTTGCAATGCTTTTTCCTTCTGAGGCTCGGTTGTTTCGCCTGGAAGGCATAAGCTAGGACAAAGTTGACTGTCCTCATCCTCCATTTGTGTACTGTCTGGTAGTGAGTCAAAACTTTCATTTAAATTAGTAGCGTTATTGAATGAATTCATATTGACGACTTTCAATTTTTTCGTTTTGTTCGTTCTGCGTAGACAACAAGCGGCTGAGCATTTCCATTTGCTGGTTCAGGACTGAAACCAAGAGTTGATCGCTACTTTCTTTCTTTGAGCAAACACTCTCGGCTTCCATTATTGCATCACCAGGTCGCTTCTGTCCGATAGACCGCTCAGAAGTAGAAGGGCTAGATGTAACAGTTTGTTCCCCTCGGAGTTCAGTTGAAGCACTCTTGCGATTTGTCAATTTATTTTTGATGGTATGAACAGCATTCATGAAATTGAAGTAGCCTGTTCCCGAGCCGTGTATTTTTTCCATAATATTATGCGGAGCATAAAGCAAGGCTCTTCCTAAAGGCCATTGTAGAATTTTCGCTCTGATGCTTCTATATCTTCTCTCGGATAACGACTTGCAGTTTGGAGCAAATGCTCTGGCTAAGTCCGTCGTCGCTATGGCAAACCTAAGTTTACTGTCTATCGTTGCCGATATATCAGTGCCAAAAAGTTCTTCAAAAGACCAATCTTGGACTTCCCAGGATCGCCAATTATTCGGAAAATTTTCCTCAAGTGCCTCGATTACTGCAGCAAATGCCGAGGCTTCGCCAGGCGAGCACGGTCTGTCGGCTAATGCACCCAGTGTAGTAGCTCTCTCCATTGTCTGAAAGCAAGAATGCTCTTGACAGACAGCATCGTATGATTGGCCAAAGAGGCGGTCAAAGACAACATAATATTACTAGCGACCACGGACGGCGCCTGGGGCGTCGTCGGTCGTGTAAGACTACGCTACGTGCGGGGCGACGTAGTGTAGCCTGGCGTGTGCCGGCGCCCGGCGGCGCGACGGCGTGTCGTCGGCCACCGGCCAGGCGACACGCTAGTACCAATAAGCAGTCGGCGTCGCTCTAGTCCATGCATGTAAGGGTCACAACATGTACGGACAAGTTCGGCGACGCCATGCCGTCTCAATCCGGCAGAGCGGGTGGGTAACACCCGAGTCGTCGCTGGGCCAAGGGCGCCGAGCGGTATTATGATGCTTATAATGGTACTCCAATGTGGTTACTTACGGAAAATCGGTTTTCCAAATTCATGTCAGAGTTAAACCACACGAAACGAGTGACTTGTTTGAATTTCAAAAGCGTACTGAGGAACACGGCGCACCCGCCGCACCGCGCGCTGCTGATTGGAGAGGGAGTAACGTCACGGATGTCTCCTTTGACAGTTGACTGACACTGACTTTAGCTATTTGAGTGACAGATACATGAAGCGTAATCTCTAGGTGGTTCAAGCGAAGGCTCAAACACCTAAATAGTTACTATTTAGTACAGATCACTGATTTTTTATGCATCTATAAAAAACCGATTTGACACTACAATTAATTGACATTGACACTTGACAGATTCAAAAACAGCTGATTTTTCGTTGCTGCTACTGTTCCCTGTGTTCGTTCGTTCTGCTCATTCCTGCTCATTCATTCTTTTCATTACTGTGTTTTGTTTACTTCACGTTCATTTCAGAAAAGATAGTTAACTTTTTTGGCTATTACCTCCTGTTTCCGTGTTTCGTTCTGCTTGCTGCGAGAGTTGTTGTTCTGTAAATAAAATGTTAGACCAAGTAAAACGTGTGATATTAGTTCTTTCGGGCAAGGGTGGTGTTGGAAAATCTACAGTTAGCACACAACTGGCTCTTTCACTGAAAGAAAAAGGTTATAAAGTGAGAAACTTTTTAATTCTTAAATGTTAAGTTTGAGAAAGGAGGCTTACCCAGCGTGGTCTATTATTTGAGCTGCAAAAGATGATGATGAAATTTTAAATCAAATTATTATTTACTGTCTGCATTCTTATCTACTTCCAGGTTGGCTTACTAGACATAGATCTTTGTGGTCCTAGTGTTCCCTATATGCTAAATATAGAGAGCCAAAATGTACATCAAGGCCCAGATGGATGGGTTCCGGTTTACATGGACAACGAACAGAGACTGGGAGTTATGTCCATAGCCTTTCTGCTTAACTCAAGAAATGATGCAGTTGTGTGGCGAGGCCCCAAGAAAACATCAATGATAAAACAATTCCTGGAAGATGTATACTGGCAAGAGTTGGACTTCTTAATTATTGATACTCCCCCAGGTTAGCAAAACCCCAAAGAGTATCTAGCTGTTGCTTTTTTTTTATTAGCCTATGAACATTCTCAGCTATACAAACTCCTTGCCAAAATTCAGAAAGATCCATTTAGCTGTTTAGTCAGGAAAAGGTAACAAATTCACTCTTACATTAGAGGCGCCATAGAAAATCAGCGCTGCATCAGCCACCATGTGTGCTGCTGCAGCTCATGCTGAATGGTTGCCTGTTTTATTGTCACCTTAGCAACGCTTTATAATTAAACTTAAGATATCTGTAATGTGACGTAAAATAAATGATTTCTATTCTATTTTAATAAGTATGGTATGTTACTCAATTAATGTTCACACACTGGTTGGTAGGTACAAGTTTCTTTCCGTTTCGCACATCCATCCATTTCTGTGTCTTCATCATCATCATCATCATCTTTCAGCCCGGTTGCACCCACTGTTGAGTATAGGCCTCCTCTTTATTACACCACTCTTTTTTCTGTGTCTTACCTCTACTTATTATATCCCAATTATCCAGCCACATTATATTCTCCAGTGTAACATTATGACTAACTTATTTTTACTCCTAGAAAGATGCAATGTTGAGTTAATTTGGTAAAACTACATTACAGGCACTTCGGATGAGCATATAACAGTGATGGAGAATCTGCGGCAAGTACCGCATTGCTCAGCCATCCTCGTTACCACTCCACAAGAGGTTGCCATTGAAGATGTTCGGAAAGAAATCACATTTTGTCGGAAAACTGGTATTGCTATCACTGGCATTGTTGAAAATATGAGTGGGTGAGTTCAAGTACATGCTAGGTCAATATTCCTGTTTCCTAAAATCATCTTCCTGCCCTCTTCCCACGTTATGTGGGGTCGGCACAGCATGTGATCTTCCTGTTTCCTACCATAAATAATAAATAAATAAATATTGATGGACATTTCACACAACACCATCTAGCCCCAAACTAAGCAAAGCTTGTACTATGGGAACCAGATAGCTGATAGATTAATTACTTATATACTTTTTTTCTTATAAATACATACATAGAATACATAATAACACCCAGACACAGAACAAACATCTGCGTTCATCACACAAATGTTTATCCTGGGTGGGGATTGAACCCACAACCTACAGTGCAGAAGGCAGAGCTACTACCAACTGATCTGTGAGGCCAGTCATAATGCAGGTGCTCTATGACAATAATTAATTTTCATGACATGGTCATAAGTCTTGTATCATTCATTACTTAAACAAACCGATAGACCACGTCAGTCATCTCTTGACCATGGTTGTTGCAATACAATCAAATTGTTGGGAAAATAATGAAGATACTGAAGACACAATATAGACTCAGTATAATTTATAAATATGTACTTATACCATATAAGATTACGCTTGTATTGTATGTTTTGTACATCTAATTTTAAAAACCTGTCGTTTTTTCAGTTATGAATGCCCAAACTGTAGCGAGTGTACAAACATATTCTCGAGCGGCGGTGGCAAGGCTTTAGCAGATTATGCTAAGATACCCTTCCTGGGAAGTCTGCCTATTGACCCACGCGTGGGCAAGCTGGCTGGGCAAGGCCTTGCTGCAGTGAAGGAACTGCCAGACTCGACCACAACTCAAGTCTTCAATAGTCTTGTGGATTTACTGGCTGCAGAAGTGAATTGTTCGTAAGAATTTAACTTCTGTTGTGTATAATAAAGCTGGTTGGAGTTGTCAACAGTTTGTATGGTCATAGAATACATCTGTAGGTTGTTGCAGTATTGGGGCGATGCGGGGAGTGACCCTACCCCCAGGACATCCCCAGGGTATTTATATCCCCAGGGCATTATTACAATAATCCAATTGACGTAAAAAAAAACCCTCCAGCACTATAAACAGCAAAAACCTACTGAGTTTTGAGTATTATGCTATGTCATTAACTTTCATGGTTAGTCTATCACCGGTATTTACAAACAATACTTGTCTCAGTAAGCATTTCTCGATTCTCATTGGCCGATCGCTAATACTTGAGTGGCGATCGGCCAATGAGAATCGAGAAATGCCTTACTTTGTAAAGTAATGCTAGTTTACTGAGGCAACTATTGTTTGTGAATACCGGTGTATGTTAGTTAAGTAAAGGTGTAGGTATGACTTAAGAGGTCTATGTGATCAATTTGCAATTAAATTTTTAGTATGTAGCAAATTTGGTTTACAGAGCTAAGGCCCAGATTCAAGAAGCTTACTTACAGGCTGTCTTATGTTATATGTACCTTCTTAGGTAATACGAGCCTGGGCGTCTACTCCGAAAAACGATCAACGATATATCGGCACAATAATCGTGCAAAACTTACTCTTATTAACATTGTTTATGCTATTATTAACAATGGAACGACCGACATTACTTTTGATAACCGATCTCGTAAACCAATTTCCAATTTGACAACGAAACAACTGTTAATTCGACTGAATTCGACTCCGATAGTATCGTTGTCGTTTTGCGGAGTAGACCCCCTGGCTAGATTTTACTTCCATGTAAAGCCGAGTTTACTATACGAGTAATTTCGATCTAAGCGAATGCAAACTCGGCTTATGTAAATTTTACAGATGCAATTACGTTCTAAATACGTCAAATTTGACTTGCATTTGACATTACAATTATTCTAAGAACAGTTATACTAGAAGTTGGTCAAATCCAATCTTGTTTTACTTTTGGTATCATCAAAATAGATTATATGCCAGTGTTAAGGATAGTGTACATTCTTATCAGAGCATGTTAACTTTTACTAGTATAAACACTATGAATATGGGCATTAATATTATTGTGAGCTTATTAGTGGTATTTGTAATCATATAAATAAGTAAAAATATTAAATAAAATAATGTTACTGTCATTCCTATCGGATTATTTCTGTAAATAAAATGTTTTCTTGTTTGATATTATTTTTTATTTCACATTTATTACAGTTATTTACATTATTATATTGAAATGTATTTTTACTCGCAAATCATTATGAATAATGTCAATAACAGGATATATTCACACCACTCTACAACAATTACACCAATGTCAAATACTTATGTATAAATAAGATGTTGTGTATCTATTTAACATATTGATAAGTCTGAATGTCTGTATCAGCTAGCATGGCAACAGCTAATTAAACATATATTAAGTAGGTACTTATAAACATATTAAGTACTTATGAGTACCTATTAGTTATTTTATTATAAACTAGCTGTCCCGCTCGCGACTTTGTTCACTTAAAGTACTTATACAAACCGAGTTTCAAACAAATCGCACCGCCCGTTAAAAAGTTCCCATACAAAAATTGACCCCACATTTGACCCCTTTTTGAAGGTTATATTGAAAAATCCTGAAACACGTGTTCATTCATTTTTCATTAACAGTGCACAAACAAAGTTTCATGAAAATCGCTCCACGCGTTAAAAAGTTTCATACTAACGTTTTCACCCTTTTTCACCCCTTTAGAGGTGGAATTTCCAAAAATCCCGCCTTAGTGGGTGGTTTTGTTATAAAAGAAAACCACTTTTCAAATTTCAGCTTTCTAGCTTCAGCGGTTTCGGCTGGGCGATGATGAATCAGTCAGTCAGTCAGGTTAAGCTCTTATATAGGTATAGATAGGTTTAAAACTTGTAGTTGTACTCATACGTTTGTCTTTGAAAGGTAGGTAAGTATGTTCAGTTTTAAAGGTATATCTTTGGAACTACTGAACCGATTAAAAAAATCATTGTTATTTTTAAAGCTGACGTATCTGTGAGCGAGACAGCTATATTTTCTTTACTTTCTACCCAATCGAATTAACGCAGAGTCATTCTCGTTCTTATTTCCAGCTTAATAAGATCTAATTGTTAGTTGCTAAGGTGCCTGCGGACTCTTCATTTAGCCACATGAATTGACGGATTTCGTCTTCGGACGAGGGGCAGCAATGGGGCGGCGCCTTTTGCAGTACTTGGCGGAGCTCCTGAGAAAAAATGTAAGCATGTAATTTTAAGTCTTCTACTTCAGCCCCTAGCTTGAGCATCGTAGACCCAAGCGCGGTTCCAGCCTATGGGCACGGTGGGCATACCCACAACCTAAAGGCTTGGTCTAATAATCCCCTTAAAGATTCCCCTGCGAAGGGGATTATTAGACTTTTTGTCTACAAATCCCCTTACAATCGGATTTGGCTGAGGCAGGGGATTATTAGACAAAAAGTATAGAAATCCCCTTAACTATAATTTATGTTGGTGGAAGGGGGTTTTAAAAATGCAAAATTAATGGACACCTGTCAGTATATTTATATACCCACTTATCAAATAATTATCACAAAACGGTGAAATGGGGTGTCAAAGTATTGGGGGATTTTTAACGATTTTTTTGCGATTCGCAATCGGCCGATTTTTGGGTGACCGTAACTAGAACCATTTTTGAGAACTGGATCGACAAATGCGACAGAGTTTTGTCGCAAGAGAGGACATAGTAACGTGACTGACGATAAAAGTGAGTTTTATTTGGCCAAATTATAACTCAATGTCACGATGCTCATGCTAAAGGGGCCGTGTTTACCAAAGATTTAAATCTAAATAAAAATCCGTGTTAACCAAGAATTTAAGTAGATATGCCGGACGCCAAAAACTGTGGCACTGTTTTTACTTATTTGTGTTAACAAAATGCCGATGCAAGCACACTAATGATTAGTAAAAAATGAACCAAACAGTTATTCCACCATTTATTATTCAATTATATTGCACGATCTTTCGTAAAAAAATATAATTATTCCTTTTGTACCCTGAAATTGAAAATATTTGGTGTGCCAAATGAGCGAGCTATCTCATTTCGTGTGGCAACAAAACGGCGCGGTCAGTACCGTACGGGCATATCCACGATTTAAATCTTTGGTGTTTACTAAGTTGGAGACTGAACCGAGGGTCTACCATGAGTTTTCACAATCTACACTCGCTAGCGACTGTAGTTAAAAAAATGTATGAAAACTTGGTACAGCGCCTCTAGCGGATAGTTGGGTACTAAAACCTCACGTAGCTAACTATCCTACGTCACAGCGTACTACAGCGACTGTAGTTTGCGCTCATTAATTTGCTTAGAATTTGGTACCATGAGTAACAATTTTATCAGATGTCATAGTAACGTACTATTACTACTGTAGTAACGTCAGCCGATCTAAATGCGACAACTCATGGTAGACCTACCGATGCGCCGGCGCCGTAAATGGTGAACGTAATGGTGTTTAATAAGTGCCTTATTAATAAGATTTTATGTGATGGTGATAGACTTCATGAAAATATCTGCACTGGCCTTGCAAATATTTTTATTCGACCTATCCATTATCTATGTATGAATTTATGCATTTAGCAAATAAAATTTATGATTATTTTCAAATCTATACACATGTCAAATAAACTACTATCAAATATAACGTAGTTACTTAGGTAGGTACCTGCCTATTTTGTTAAATTTGATGTGTGTATTGTATTGAATAGATTTCTCAACAAAAAAATACATATATAAATAAAATGACGAATATGTTTGCGGGGTTTTAGCTAAGTAGCAACGGCCACGGACCATAGAGTTAGAGGGCAATCGCGGTATTTTTTACCCGACTGCGATAAAGAAGGCTCATGTGTTTGGGGTGTATGTATGTATGTATGCGAGTTCCTTTGGCTGGAGCCCAAACGGCTGGTCAGATTTTACAAAAATCGTTAGATTCGTCTGGATCAAAGACCTTATACGTCTGGATACAAGAGTGACATCATCATCATCATCATCATCAGCCTATAGCAGTCCACCGCTGGACATAGGCCTCCCCTAATGAGCGCCATTGCGCCCTAGAGTGACATAGGCTGTACAAAATGTCAAAAAAATCCAAAATGGCGGATGTAAAAATCTAATTTCAATAAATTCCAGTCGGGTTTTTTATTTTTTGCATTAAATACTAGTTCGTATTAATCCTATGCCTCGACCGTATCGCGACCAGTGAACGACGAAATATTTCATGGAATTATTTTAGGTTAAAATACTTTAAACTTCTTATTTATCAGTCCATGGCCGTGAATAATTAAAATGGCTACAAACCCCGATAATATCGAACCACCTTTCCGTCTGAAGGCGTCCGCCCACTGAACGTTTTAACATCTGAGGAAGCACAATCAAACTCGTCTCTATGGGATTATAACTGTTGGACGTAGGCCTTAATTATTAACATGCTATTTTATCTATTCTGTCGCCAATATCTTTTTTTTTATTCATGTATTCATGTAAGTATTTTAGTAAACTTTTTTTTGAATGTGTAAGTAGGTATTCTTTTTTCTTTTCATTGTTTTTTTTGTATACCAAGTTTACTTTCAACCTGTCCATGTCATGTCCAAAGATTGGAAGGGATTGCTTTTAGCAATAAGGCCGCCTATTGCATGTAGGTGTTTTCTGATGCTTATCTTGTTTGTTATAAGTATGTATTTCTTTTGTTAGTTTACAATAGAGCTATTCTATTAAAAATTGTATATCTGATTTGATTAACTAAGCGTTTTCCATGAACGGCGACGGCTTAAGTAAAATTATTATAACACAGCAAACTGATAATTGAAAGACCCCGAGAATTATGCTAGGACCATTCTACTCAAGGGTTTCGTCATTGATCTCACTATTCGTCATTGTTCGCAACAAACAATTTTGGTCATCTCGTAAAATATTAGTAAATTTTAAATGTACCCTTTGTGAAAAACTATCAATTTTTACATGCTCTATCTTCACGCTATCAGCAAGAAAGTCGAGCTCTAAATACAAGGATAAAAAATGTTTTCAAAAAAACGGTCAAATTATGAAATTGTGTAGACATAACCAGTTATGAAATCTTAGTTACGAACGTGGACAAAGGGGAATGGCCCGTAGAGAAGCCCGCAGTTTGATAACAGTGATTTTACCTTCATAGCATGTCTGTTGCGGGCGCTGGCCTGCACGTGGTTGACTATCGGTGCCGGGTACTGCTTGCCGATAATGCACTCCGCACGCTCTTGCACTTCAATGGGCGCCTTCCACGGCTCGTAGCTGGAATTGTAATTTTTAAATACAATTATAAAAAAATAATATAATATTGTGGAAGACCCAGAATGAGATGGCGGGACGAGCTGGACTCTCACCTGAGCACCTGGCCTGTCACTGCGTTAAGTCGCGAAGAGTGGAAGAAGGGAAGGGAGGCCTTTGCCCTGCAGTGGGACGATAACGGCTAAATAATAATAATCATAATGATAATAATTTAAATAACTGTAGTGTATAATGGCGACACTGGCGCGAGGGCAACATTGACTGTTACCGAGCGACCGCCACGCGAGTTGAACACAACAACCTAAAGTAGTATTTTGGGGAAATAAACATCATACATTTAATAAGCTGTAGGTATTTATTACCTTAGTACATTATATCTTTCAATAACGTATATAACAACCAGAGTTTTTGTGGTGCTTTTCAGTCCAATTTTTATTTTCAACCTTATCCCTCTATTGGGTAAAAGCCTCCCCTAAGTCTTCCACGCGTTCCGATCTTTGGTAATCTACCACCACTCGCTCTCAAAGTAGTCGCTCTTAAAGCAGGAAGGCCGAAGAAGTGGTTTGATTGTGTAAAAGATGATATGAATGTAAGAGGATATATATATATATAATGTATATATATAGATAGATCTTTTACTTAGAGTTGACGACTGATAAGAGTGAGTGGAAGAAGAAAACATGTTGTGCCGACTCCACGCGTGGGATAAGGGCAGAAGAATGAGGCAGTTTGCCGCACGGGGCACTCGCACTTGCCGCTGTGAGCCGCACGGGGCACGCGCACTCGCCGCTGTGAGCCGCACGGGCAGTACTCACATGTAGTCCCCGGGCATGCGCGCCAGCTCGGGCACGTAGCGGCGCACGTACTCCCCGCTGGGATCGAGGCGCTGGCCGAGCCGCACGGGGCACGCGCACTCGCCGCTGTCGAGCAGCGCCTCGAACGCACTCGACGATACCCACATCCAGTTGCCGGCACACACCGACCTGAAACGTGACATTGCGTCTGGGTGTTATTATAATTAATCTATCAACTATCAGGTTCCCATAATTCAACTACTTCAACTTCTTATTTTTATGGCCCCGCTTGCTTCACGCAACGATTCTGCCAGTGTCAGTCAGTAAGGAGTATCGTAAACTTCAAAAATAATAATATGATCGGTAACCAAAAGCAGAATTTAAAAGAAAATAAAAAAAAATAAAAATTTTGCATCAACAAAATGATTGACATAGTTAGTTTTAAACAACACAATATGGCAACAACACAAGGTGGAAGGGGAAACAAAACAAGACGAAATGCACATTGTTATAACAAAATAGATAAATATATATATACATATTATTACTTTTAACTATTTTACAACTTAATATTATGGATTTTTACAAATTTACATATTATATGATTTATAAGGGGGGAAAATATTTGGGAAAGTATTATTTTGAATGAAGTAGGACGAGGGAGTTCAGGGGGGAGGACATCGTATAGGGAACATTGCAATTTTGGGCAATTAAAGAATATGTGTTCCACATCTCCTTCTTCAAGCCCGCATTCACACATTGAGTGATCCCGAATCCTTAGTTTTGCTAAGAATACAGGGGTACATGCAAAACCTAATCTAAGACGGCAGATGGTTGAGGTTACAATTTTGCTAGATTTGCGGAACTTGAAGAACCAAGGGGAGGGAGGGATAACTGGTTGGATGTCGGAGTAGTATTTGCCTTTGATGAGTCTTGAGGCATTCCATACATCTGTCCAGGATTTATCGAGATGGGATTTAGGTAGAAGGCATAGGTCGTGGCAATATGTATGATAATGCTCAAGAGAACCTAACTGGGCTGCGATTTTTGCGCAAGCGTCTGCTGTCTCATTGCCTGGGATACCAGAGTGTCCTGGGATCCATGCAAGAATTACTTTGATGCCTAGTTTATGACATTCATGGAGAACATGTTTAATTTTAAGTATAATGGGAAGTCGAGATACGGACCTGAAAGGGTTGGATAATAAAGATTGCAAGCAACTTTTAGAGTCCGAAAAGATGATGGTTTTGTTAAGATTGTGGGATTTGACAAAAAGGACAGCTTCTAAGAGGGCAACAGCTTCTCCAGTGAAAACTGATGAAGAAGAGGGACATTTAAAGCTGAGTGTAATGTTGGTAAAGGGTATCCAAACAGCAGCTCCAACCTCACTATCTATTGACAGTTTGGATGCATCGGTAAAGATGTATGTCCACCCTGGAAATTTCAGATTAATTTCAGCAGCAAATATCCTCTTTGCGTCAACAGAATCCTTTGTTATATTAAAATCTAAAATAATATGGGGTAGGAAAACTAGAGCATCATAAGGGATCAGATATATTGGGTATGTTGGGTACTGCCTGACAGAGTTTGGAAGACTTGAAAAAATTTTAAAGCTATGGAGGAGACAAGGAGCTTTGTCTGCAGGGTTAAATAAACTGTGTAAGTGTCTTAATTTTGGAAGAAGGGGATGATTTGAATTTTGTACCAACTTAAAGATAAACCTGTCACAGAGGTATTGTCTTCGTAGACTTAAGGGAGGCTCACCACATTCAACCTGCATAGCATTGATGGGTGAACATTTCATAGCTCCCAGTATTATACGAAGACATCTAGACTGGATTTTGTCAATTTTGTCCAAACCTGATTTGTTGCAAAGGTTAAGTAGAAATGCTCCATAGTCAAAGTGGCTTCTGATTATGGCGTTGTACAATAGCTTCTGGGTATATGGATGAGATCCCCACCATACTCCAGAGAGGCAACGTAAAATGTTCATATTTTTTTCACACTTTTGACTAACAGAGATAAAGTGAGGGATACCTGTCATTTTAGAGTCCAATGTAATACCCAGAAATTTTACATTATTAGAAATGGGGACGGTTTCTTGATTAATATAGATTTTTACGGGGGGGATAATTCTTCTTTTGGAAAAAACGACAACAGAGCTTTTGGGAGCAGAGAGAGATAATCCATGGTCGGTAAGCCATTCACCGAGATAAGTCAACGCGGAGTTGAGTCGGTTACTTGCTTCTGCCACAGAGTAAGAGGAGACATAGAGGCAGAGATCATCAGCATACTGTAAAATTTCACAAAAAGATTCTACAGTCTGCTCAAGATCGAATGTATAGAGGCTATAGAGTAATGGGCTCAAAACAGATCCCTGTGGTAGACCTTTCCAAACTGTCCTGGGGGGTAGGAGTCCAAGAGGAGATTTAATAATGACAGATCTCTCCATTAATAAATTGCAAATGAAACGGACAAGCTTTTCAGGAATTCTCAGCTGGAGGAGTTTCCTCCTGAGAACCGAAAGCAGGACATTATCATAAGCTGACGCTATATCAAGAAAGACTCCAATAAGGTTTTTTTTCTCTCGAAAAGCAATGTGAATGTCTGTCATAATCAAGCTCAGGTTATCCATGGTGCCCATACCTTTTCTAAACCCGAACTGGGATTTAGCAAGGATGGAACCATTTTCAGCCCACCACTCGAGACGGCGCTTGATCAAATGTTCCGCCACTTTGGCCAGAACAGATGACAGCGCAATAGGTCTCCAGCTAGCGGAATCCGAGGGGTCTTTACCAGGTTTAAGGATTGGGACTATGATTTGGGATTTCCACTGTTCTGGAATTATACCATTATCCACAAAAGCATTGACAAGATTTAAAAAAATATTTTTAGTTTTATCAGAAGCCTTAGTTAGGAAGGAGTAAGGAATACCGTCTATGCCGGGGGAAGAGTCTGTCAGTCCGTCAAGTGCGAGTGTCAATTCACTATATGAAAAAGGGGCGTCCAAGTTGCTTGTTGATGGAAGGAAATAAGGAGTTGATGGAAAAGATAGAGCTGAAGGGACCGAGGGGGGGGCCAGTTTATCCGAAAAACCGTCGAGCCAAGATAAAGGATCGTTAGCTGTAATGTTTACAATGTTAGAAGAACATTTAAAACGTCTAATCTGTTTCCAGACCAGCGAGGGGGGGGTTCTAGGGGACAAGTTCTCACAGAAGGCTATCCAACTTAGTTTTTTCTTGTTACAAGTTAACTTCCTAAACTTGGCTGCCGCTTTTTTGTACTGTAAGAAGTTGTCTGTAGTCATTAATTGACAGTAAGCTCTTTCCGCTGCTTTACGGACAGTAAAGGCTTTGGTACATTCCTCATCCCACCATGGAGTGGAGATCTTAGAGCCACGAGAAGGTTTTTTAAGAGGAATGTGAAGGACTGCACATGATGTCATGATATCAATGAAGTTATTATAAGAAGTGAGGGGATTTATAGATGGGGAAAAGGAGTCAATATTGAGGTCTAGAGATGAAGAGTAAGATGGCCAATCAGCACCAGAGAGTCTGTATTTTATGGATGGCGTAGGGTTGGTAAAAGGAGTTACGCTATTTGGGGAAATTGAATGTAATGACATTAGAATGGGGAAGTGATCACTGCCGAAGGAATGAGGTAATATTTTCCATAAGATGTCAGTGAAAAGTACAGAGGAGCACAGAGAGAGGTCGACTGCGCTTTTCGGATTCTGGTTAGGGAATACTCTACGAGTAGGGGATCCATCATTGAGCAGGCATAAGTTAGCCTCATCAATAATTTCTAGGAGGGAGCGGCCGAACAAATCTGAGTGGCTGTGACCCCACACAGTGTTGTGGCCGTTAAAGTCTCCCATGATAATCATGGGAGGAGGGATGGATGAGAATAAGAGGAGGATGTCAGGGATTAAAGAGGAATGAGGATGAGGAATATAAAGGGATACAAAGGAAATACCGAAGGATCTGATACCAACGACGTTGATATCAGGGGGGAGGGACGGGAGAGGGATTTGGGAAAAGGTAAGGGAGCGCTTCACTAATAAAGCGCTCCCACCATGCCCGTCAGCCCTGTCGTCCCGGAGGCAGCTGAAGCCCGAGATCCGGTAATGGGATCCAGGCCTCAGCCATGTCTCCGAGACGGCAATGACTGACGGGCAGAATTTATTAATTAAGTGAATTAGTTCATGCGTTTTTGCACGCATGCTCTGGGTGTTCCACTGTAGAACCATTACTGGATCCATTGTGGGCTATTTGTGCGACTAATTGTGATAGTTTTGAAGCAACGTTGGACGGTAGGGTTTGAGGTTTTGTTAAAATGATATCTATTAAGATAGAGAGCAGAGTCTCTATCAGGCTTTCAGATGATGATGGTTGGTTGTTGCCAAGAGCACAACCGTTTGGTGATGATGATGTTGGGTTTGAAATGATATCTCTATGGGAAGCCCTATCATAGGACTTACCCAATGGGGCTTTTGGTTTGGGGTTGGCATACACGGTCTTTACATAGGAGCGGGTATGGGATTGAGATGAACCTACAGAAACAGGTTTCTGCAAGCCATTGGAGGAGCTAGGATTAGCAAAAAGTTCTTGGGTAACCTCAGAAAAGGATCGTGTGACTTTGGGAAATTGGAAGGATGCTTCTTCATACGAGATGGAGTTATGTGCCATTACCATTTTAATAGATTTTTGCCTTTCATGTTCTGGGCAGTTTCTATTGGTGGAGAAGTGGCGGCCAGAACAATGTAGGCAGGAAGCATCTGCTTCTTGGACCTCACAAGTATCCCCTGAATGCTCTTTAGAGCAACGGAAGCACCTCGGCTTCGACCTACACTGAGTCTTTGTATGACCAAATCGACAGCAAGAATGACACTGAATAGTAGGGTATTGGTATAACTCCACAGGGAGAGAGTTGTAGTAGAGGAAGATTCGGGAGGGTAAGGATTGGCCTTGGAACGTGATGACGACAGTTTGGGTTGGTACCCAAGAAATTTTACCATCATCTAAAACTTTTCGGTTGAGACGACGAGCCTTCAACACAATGCCACAACCGTCGGGAAGATTGACATCCCTGGCGAAGTCATCCATGGAGAGGTCTGTAGGAACATTCCTGACAAGACCCATCCTAGTGACGTTATATGTGGGTATGGTAGGTACATATTTGCACATGGGTAAGATCGGAGATGTGACAAATTTGTTTGCATATTCAGCTGAGGCAAATTCAACTGAAACCTTGTTGCGTCCGACTTTTTTAACTCCTTCACCAGGGATAACTTTTTCAAATCTATGTGTGGCTAGGAACTGGCCAAACTTAATGGGTTTCATTACCGTTCCAGTAGCGGGATCAGATTCAGCGCGAGATACATGTACAATAAATGGCCCTTTATCCTTAGCAGTGTAGGACTGAATAGCACCTACCACTATAGACGGGTGTGTGAATACGGACTGAATGGAGGGAACATTCATGTCATTGACAGAAGATAGCACCTTCTTCATTGGCATTTGAGTCTCAGACTCACACTTACGCTTACTACCAGAGCTAGCACTTATTTTGGGATCAGGATCGGGAGGATCTGGCGGGGCCGGCGGAATCGCCGGCACGTGCTCTTCACAATCCATGATTCGAGTTCAAGGAAAACCTCAAACTCGAATCACGGAGTAAAAACACTTACACAACACTAACCAGCACCACACAAAACAACACAAACACTTATTGAGTTAAATGAATCAATTTGGAAGTGAAAAATTATCAGAAATCAAGAAAAATAACCCGGGAAGCTTAATCGCTCCGAACCAACCCCCATGTTTTTCCTTCCCATAATTCAATTCAATTCTTGGTTTATGGCTACTGTGACTTGAGATTGTCACAATTCTGCCAGTGTCCGTTTCATGCTAGTTTCATAAACCTTGCTGGAGATAGCGAAGAATATGGCCGGTATTTTTAATAGAGGGTCCAAGATGATTTTCTAAAACAACACAACATATAACACAGATGGTTAGTAGGTTAATCTAATATACAACGAGTATTTATAGCTAGTTTTAGTATATGGTTATGTACATATAAATACACTATTTACAGCTTAATATTATTTATAGTAATAACTTTACATAGAATATAGTTAATTTGGGGAGAAAAGGTTAAAGATAATATATATTTAAGGGAAGTGGGGCGGGGAATATCAGGGGGGAGGATATCACAAAGGGAACGTCGTAGTTTTGGGCAGTTGAAGAATATGTGGTCCACGTTTCCTTCGTCCAGGCCACATTCGCACAGCGAATGATCCCTGATTCTAATTTTGGCCAAAAAGGTAGGAGTGCATGAGTGGCCTAGCCTGAGTCTGCAAATTGTCTGGTTCCCATATTACAAGTTTTGCTTAGCTTGGGGCTAGATGGAGTCGAGTAAAATCTCCACCCAACAAATCAAAAATCATGAAAATTGGTTCGCACAAACCAGACTTTGTTTTATACCCCTGTATGTTACCAGAGTACTTCCGAAAACTTCAGAGGCTAAAATGTATGAAACAGCTGTTTTTTTTCGCGCTCAAAGTGTTGGTTTCTAAGGAAAAGTTGTTTATATTGATGGATACTTTAACCCCCTGAAGTTTTTGGAAGTACTCTGGTAACACCCTGTATATTAAGGATATTGACATGGTGCGTACCAGTCGGCGTCCAGCAGGTACTTGAGGAAGTGGTTCAGCCCGTGCTCCCAGGACAGCCAGAGCGTGCCGCGCGTGAGGAACGAGGGGACGGTGTTGCGCACGGCGTGGTGCAGCCAGCCCTAGTCAGTTATCTGTCTATATAAACACGGTGCGTACCAGTCGGCGTCCAGCAGGTACTTGAGGAAGTGGTTCAGCCCGTGCTCCCAGGATAGCCAGAGCGTGCCGCGCGTGAGGAACGAGGCGACGGTGTTTCGCACGGCGTGGTGCAGCCAGCCCTAGTCAGTTATCTGTCTATATAAACACGGTGCGTACCAGTCGGCGTCCAGCAGGTACTTGAGGAAGTGGTTCAGCCCGTGCTCCCAGGATAGCCAGAGCGTGCCGCGCGTGAGGAACGAGGCGACGGTGTTTCGCACGGCGTGGTGCAGCCAGCCCTGGTCAGTTATCTGTCTATATAAACACGGTGCGTACCAGTCGGCGTCCAGCAGGTACTTGAGGAAGTGGTTCAGCCCGTGCTCCCAGGATAGCCAGAGCGTGCCGCGCGTGAGGAACGAGGCGACGGTGTTGCGCACGGCGTGGTGCAGCCAGCCCTCCGTTCGCAGCTGGCGCATGGCTGCGTCTATGAACGGAAACCCTGTCTTCCCGTCTATCCAGCTGAAACATACGTTTAGCTTATTGAAACGAAGTTCCTTCCTTTAAAGGAGGCTAGACGGAAAAAATTAAGACCAAAAGTTGTAACGACACTTTTTGCTATAGTTGTAAGCCGTGCGGCGTGCGCGTGTCTGTCTGTCTCTCTCTCTCTCTCTCTCATAAAAAGAATGAGGAACTTTGTTCCATCCGGGTGTCCCTTGACGCCTCTCAAGTTTTTTTTATTGGAACGAAGTTCCTTATCGCGCGTTGCGAAAGGGGGCTAGACGGAATAAAATCTCACGAAAAGTTGTAACGACACTTTTTGCTATAGTTATAAGCCGTGCGGCGTGCGCGTGTTTCTCTATCTGTCTGTCTTTCTCTCTCTCTCTCTCATAGTAAGCAAAAGGAACTTCATTCCATCCGGGTGTCCCTTGACACCCTCTCAAGTTTTATTAGAGCTTACTCAATGCAAACAAACAAATCTTTCCTCTTTATAATATTAACATAGAAAATCACAACAAAGGTGCCTATTGTACAAAAAAATATCTGCTCAGCACTACTCGCGCTGATAATACATTTTCTCGTTTTCAAATTCTATTAATTATAATACTTAGATCGTATTGAAACGTGTTACGTACATACATAGATGTTAGGTGAATTTAAGCGCTATGGTATACCTTTGTAGCTCGTCTCCTTCGGGATTCTTCCAAGGAATATCCAGACAGATAGGATTGTCGGCCATTTGACCATAATTCGGGTTGTTGACGCTCATTGTGTAGAAGTACTCACGCCAAATCAGTTGCCCTGAAAAAAGTTAATAAATATAAATGCTTGTCTATTGGTGGACATATCACACAACACCCTCTAGCCCCAAACTAAGCGAAGCTAGTACTATGGGAACCAGATAATATATTAATTACATACTTTTTTTTGTAAATACATACATAGAATACATAATAACACCCAGACACAGAATAAACGAAAAAAAACAGCTGTTTCATACATTTTAGCCAAGTAGGATTCGAAATTTTGTATGAAAAGGTTGTTTTTTTTTTTCAGTCTTGGTTTCTTAGAAAAAGTTGTTGATATTGATGGGTAGTATTATATCTTCATATTTTTTTCATAACAAACTTCTGTGTTCATCACACAAATGTTTATCCTGGGTGGGGATCGATCAAACCCTCAACCCACAGCGCAGAAGGCAGAACTTCATTGCACGATTGGATTCTAATCTTAGTACTTAGTATCTACCTACCTGTAATGAAATGGGAGCCATTCAAACGGCCTTGATGCACTTGCGTGAACAAATCCAGAAGGCCATAGTAGAACCTGGAACCAAGAGTCAAAAACTGTGAACTCCAAAACTTTGCTCCAGAGTAAGAAGGTAGTAGAAGTAGAAGTAGTAGTAGTAGAGTAGGAAGGACCGATGTCTATTACATAGCATATCTATTATATATATTATTATATCTATTACGTCTTTGTTTAGTGGCTTTTGTCAAGATAACTTGAATTATTTCTTACGTAGTCTCTCTGTAGTCGAAAGCGGAAATGATTGGCCTCTATTTTAGTTAAGAAGCTGCCTGCCTTTGCACCAGAGTAAGTAGTTGTGTAGTACCATTACATAGTGATCATAGGCAGGTAACTGTGGGTATTTTTTTTTTCCCCTAACCTTTTTTTTACCACAGCTGGGCAAAGGTCTCTCCAATCCTTCTAGCGACAGAAGGGAGCGTAAATCTCAGTGGCAAGTAAGGCGATTAGGCGTTGTCAGGGCATAACTTGAGAACCGTTAATCCAATCCAATGTGCCAAATGTCATGTTTGGACGTACCACTGACTACCCTCTTAGATATCCTCAAAAGTTCTAAGTAACTAGAGATCTGAGGATATATCTACCGAGCCTGGGGGTCACGTCGTGATGATGTTGGTCAGTTCCACCTGCCTCAGCAGGTTTGGTGAGTGTTAGGGAAATGGATGGTTTGAACTTACTTTCTGACCGATAGGCATCCGAAGCGAAGGGCCGGGCTCAGCGATATGGGTGGTCCAAGCAGGTCAGGGTTGCCATGCGTCGGCAGGTAAGAGCCCCTGTTGCCAACATTTAAACCGCTTTAGGTATCCCGTTATGCTCCCTAGACGTAGGTACTTACCTAGTAATATAACGAAACTAACTTATCTAATCTCACGTAATGTTGTTTGCGCGTTTTGAGTAATATATATTTTCCCGTTTTTGCAATTTTTTTTTTGATGATCCACCCTTCCAGTTACACCGTGTATAGCCTAGTCTTCCTCATAAATGGACTATTATAGGTACAACATAGCAATAATATTTCAATTAGAACCAGTAAAACTCTTTAGCTTTATAATATTAGTATAGATAAGAAAGTTTTTGGACTTAGTTTAGTTATATATAGTAAGTACTAGTTCAGTTATTGATCACGTGTTAGGGAGAATTAAACTTGAATTAGTACCTAAAGCACTTATTACACTACACGGTATTCAGGGCCCGGTAGTAAGGGAGCCTAGCTCCTAGCCTCTACGCTTTACGCCCTGACTCTTATTACACCACTCTTATTTAGGGTAAGAGTCCCTGAATTACAGGGTAGTGTAATAAGTGCTTAAGTCGAGTTGACACATCTCTAGTAGAGATCAAAATCACCTGCGGAAAGTCTCGTTCTCAACAGCCAGCCGTTGTTGCATTTGCTTCAAAGCAGTGGTCTCGCCACCAACCCATCTTATCATCCGAATATCGTTATTCTCCAGGTATATACCGAAATCTTCTGGTTTGGGGACCTGGACATGATCAAAATGGTTCATGATTCACAATCAAAATGATTCATGATTCACACACAATCAAAATGGTTCATGATTCACAATCAAAATGTTTTATGATTCACAATGGTTCGTGGTTGTTCTTCTTCTATCGATCGTGTACCTTTTTACTCAATTTGATATTTTACCGTTATTTTCAACTTTTTTAAGTTTGATTTTAGAGCCCGTTTTTCAAACTGATAGCATGAAGATGGAAGTATAAAAGTTAATAATAAGTTATTTCACGAAGAGTACATTTTAAATTAACTAATATTTTACGAGATAACCAAAATTGTTTGTTGCGAACCATGATAAGCTATATGAGCCAAGTGAAAGCGAAGGTGGTGTCATGTACCTATACCTACTAAAATTTTATAGAGGAAAGTTTTGTATATTTGTTCGTAACGAATAAACTCAAAAACTACTGGTCCGATTTCAAAAATTCTTTCACTGTGAGAATGCTACATTATTCCTATTAAGCTAGTGTAGTATAAAGAGGTCAAGGAGGTTGCCCTAGAAAGAACTAAATGGAGAGAGATTCATCAGTTATGCCGACAAGAGTCGACGAAACCGTTGAGTGGAATGGCAGCTGCTTCTGAAAAACCCATTACCTTATCGAAGACAATAAATTCCTCGTAGAAGCTAAACGGCAGGCTCCCGAACTGCACTCCCTCGAAGTTGATATCGTCAACGGGCCGCGGGGGATCGCCGATCGTCTCCACGGTATGCTGGAATCAAGAAGTGTCTTGACGCAACTGCTACATATAGGTACACATTAACCAGGAGTTACATAAAGGTATAGTTCATCCAACGGATCTAGGCATTCGTGAAGTTAGCCACAGGTGCGAGTTTGCGCATGTACAGTTCCTTCCCCCCCTCCTCATACCTCCAAATGCTCCCGAAAAACGATACTGCACAGCTCTTGCTGCTAACTTCACGAATGCCTAGATTCGTTGATCCAACTATAACTTACCAAGAACATTTGATAAGTGAGCGGTGGGATCCCGCCATTGGCTCGGATCACGGTGTCGGGCTCCCATAGAGTGTGGGACACGTGCTCGTGACACTTCACGCCGATCTGGCGACACGCGCTCTTGACCGCGTCGTCGCGAGCTCGCCACACCGGCTCGCAATCCTGCTCGAAGCATAGCTTGCGGATACCTGAACAACACAGGGTCAGACAGATGAGATAACACAAAGGCTATACGACCTCTGTGGCGCAGCGGGCGAGAGTCCACCTGCGACACAAGAGGTTGCGGGTTCGATTCCCGCCTTGGAACAAATTTGTGTATGATCTGCAGAAATTTGTTCCGTTGGTCTGGGTGTTTTCTATGTATAATAAAAAATATCTATCTATGTATATAATGTATTAAATATATCAGTTATCTAGTACCCATAACACAAGCTTTGAGTAGCTTACTTTGGGGCTAGATGATGCTGCGTGGACTGTCTAGCATTATTTATTATTATTATTATTATTTTATAAAAAATCTGTGATCGATAGTTTAGGAGAAATACGGTTTTCATTACGAAAACAGGAGTGCTTTACGTATTTTTTTGTGATGTTTCTAATTATTTTTCAAAATTTTGGTCAGCCTCTCCCAAAGTGGGCGATAACGCCCCCTTCTGGGCGCTGCAGGCCTAAAGGGGGGCGGTAAGAGATCCAGAAAAAAACCTAGAGTTAACTTGAGACCTAAGCGCAGTAGGTAGCACATAAAGGCGTTGTTACTCTTTCACGCAGAAACGGCTGAACGAATCTGGATGAAATTTGGCACAGATATATATTAGTCTGGAATAGCACATAGGCTACTTTTTCTCCCGGAAAAATGTACGGTTTCCGTGGAAAAGATTTGTTTTTGGTTTTCAAGGTACCACGCGGGCGAAGCCGAGGACGGAAGCTAGTATAGATATAAACCAAAAAAACCTTTGAAGACGAGTCTCAATACTGTGCTGTAATCTTTTCACCATACTGTCTGAGATCTGGTGACCAATTAGCAGCAGTAGCAATACCTACCATGAGACTGCAAACCAAAATATTTACTTACAGATCAAAAAATTCCGCGTGAATGGAACCCGCAACTCTCGCTGACCGGTTGACTACTCCAGCAAAGACAACGATGTCTTCATAACTTCCACTAGTTCTTTTATGGACACGAACCTAAGACTTGTGTTCATGATACTCACCGAATTCCTCCCAAAGGCGACGAATGATCTCGTTCGGTTGCCCCTTTACCATGAGTAGTCGGCCGCCGTACTTCTTCAACTGGCTGTCAATATCTTCGAGGGCTTCTAGAAGATACCGCATGCGGTTGTAGCCCACAACCTTCGTGCCTGAATCAGAAAGTCAGTATTATTTATCTTTACTTCTAATGCTCTTTTTTCGAGCAGGTAGGTACTATCACGACTGTAATCCCCGGGCTCGGTAGATATCTCCTCAGATCTTTTAGTTACTTAGATATTTGAAGATATCTAAAGGGGGTAGTCAGAGGCAAGTCGAAACATGACATTTAGTACATGCCCACATTTTGCACAGTAGTTAGTACCTATTCCGTACGTGACTGGTTGCAAGCCCATCGCCGCTTATAAGAATACTAACCCATGACACATACCTTCGAATTTTTGGTTCTAGGGTATGCCGATTTCCTCACGATGTTTTCCTTCACCGTTTAAGAGCGCTGGCATTGCGCACATAAATTTTTCGAATGGAAAAACTCATTGGTGCACGACCAGGTTTGAACCCACGACCTTTGGATCGTGAGGCCGGGGTGCTACCACTACACCACCAGCGCTCTTCTATCTAAACTATATTCTAACTATCACTAAAAAAACGAGAGTGCTTAACCACACAACTGAAATAAAACTTCTTTAACTCCATTTATTCTGATGTATGCCTGCACTGTGTCTTAGATATACTAAACGTAACTGACTATGAGAGAAAACGAGGAATCAATATTTCAGCCTATCCAAAGAAAGTCCGAGAAGAACAGGCAAGAAACTCGTCTCGGTTCTAGAGCTTTCTTTTTATGATTCTTCTTAGAAGTTAGTCCCATAACTCCTAGCTTGGAATACCCACAAAAATTTGCAAATATCTGCAGTACGGTAGGTAATGTATGAACGGCGTTGGAGAAAAATGATTCTTCTTAGAAGTTAGTCTTATTATGATTCTTCTTAGAAGTTAGTCCTCTTAGAAGTTAGTTGTTTGAAGTTAGTCTTCTTAGAAGTTAGTCTTTTTATGATTCTTCTTAGAAGTTAGTCCCATAACTCCTAGCTTGGAATACCCACAAAAACTTGCAAATATCTGCAGTACTACGGTAGGTAATGTATGAACGGCGTTGGAGAAAATTATCATAAAGATCATTTATAGTACTTACTTACATAACCTCGATTTTCAGCACAAATTTAAAGCAGCGAAAGGAAATTACGGCCATCGAGTAATAGAGGCTACCTGTATAAGACTTTCGGGATATAAATAAAAATAAAATAAATAATGCTGGACACTATCACACAGCATCATCTAGCCCCAAACTAAGCAGAGCTTGTATTATGGGAACCACATGACTGATAAACTACATAGATATACTTTTTTTTTGTAAATAACATACATATTATACATAGAAAACACCCAGACCTGAGACAAATATCTGCAAATAATGCAAACATTTGTCCCACGGCGGGAATCGAACCCGCAACCTTCTGCGTCTCAGGGTCTTACTCATACATATACATACATATTACTCATCATTTTAGCACAATCATAGCAAACTAAAAGCAGGCTAAAATATAGTATCGCTGGACCGTCCTGACAAAAGTAAGTGACGGTCTCCCAATACAAGTCCAATATCACACCACTATCATTCGTTTTCACAAAGAACTTGCCAACAGCGGCTATAAATAGAATAACCTGCAGTTTCTCCATCAAAGATGAACAGTGGAAAGAAAGGCACGCTTCTATCTTCCAAGGCCGCATGTAGAGAAGGATTGTCGTGAAGACGCAGCCCGTGACGGAACCACAGCACGCTGCCGCCCAACATGGTGGCGATTTGACGAGGGTTTTAGTCTGGAACAATTGCCATGGTCAGACCAAACAATATTTACCAACCACGAACAATATTCGGTCTAACACATGCTGGGGTACCTACATATATCTACCAAGGAATAATCATGTCTTCTTATTGTCACTAGTTCAAAAGAACTAGCGTGGTGAAAGGATTTAAGTGTTTCTCATCGGCTCTTTTCGTGCACTTTACTCAATTCTCAGATTTTTTAGGTTTTTTTTTATATGCCTGCCTATACATTGCCATGTATAGCGCACATAATGCTTTTCGAATAGAAAAATCGATTGGTGCACGGCGAGATTTGAACCCCCGAACTATAGGATGGTGGGTACCACCACTTAACACTCAGACTCTCACAATCGTATAACGCTGAGAAAAAAGAATGCTAAATTTAAGAGATTCTACACTTTGCATCGATTTATTCCTGAAAAGTAGAACAAGAGCCATTGATTGCATAATACTCATTCATATGATTCCTATCTAATGTCAACTTGGTATAGAAGAGACAACGTACAATCAATTCTCAAATGTACGTTCGTTATTGAATCCTTGTACGTTGAAATTGAAACCTTAAGGCTACGCTGTTCTAGGAGAGTTTCCTACGAGCAAACGCAATCAAGAAGTAATTATTGACAGCCCGTTGAGGTCACCTGTATAATAATGGCTATGGCTGGCGGCGACAAGGATATCCTACGTAACCGACAGATACGCTTACGTCATAACTTTCATGCTGTGAAATCCTGGGTGTCCACAAAACAGTCAACGATATTTGCACACAAATCATACAAAACCTATAGTTACATCGTTTCGACTATCATTTGACATTACTTTTGACAACCGAAAACACTACTTTACGACGATACGATAATTCGATAGCAAAATAAATGTTAATTCGACTAAATTTGACAAACATTTCGCTCCGATATTGTTTTTTTTTTCGAGAGCGGGATGAGTTGACCGATTCAAAAATGCATTAGTTCAACTCATCCCGCGGGATAAGTTGACAGCGGCCTCAGTTGACGAAAGAGCCATATATATGTAGGATTTCCTTTCCGATACATACCTTTCAATCACCTACCAAACTTTACTTGTCGACTAGTACCTTAGCAGTCTATTTATTTTATTATAAAAGATCGATGATATATATTTTATTATATTATTGATATGTACCTACGTGTATTAAGTAAGTAAGTATAATTATATATTTATAATATGATTAGTACCTATGTATGTATGTATAGCATGAAATTGTCTCTATTATAATATTTTATTGTTTATTTGTGGAATATTTAATTAAGTTACTACCTACTTAGTTTTTAGTTTTACATTTGTTATTGTGCGCCGACCTGGTTTTAAACCGAATGGGTTGGCTGGTAGAAAATGCCCCTAGGCATTAAGCCCTCCTTTTGTAACACATTTTTTGTAATTGTGTACAATAAAGTATAAATAAATAAATATGGCTCTTTCGTCAACTGAGGCTACTACAAAAAACGACAAACGATAATATCTATCGTTGTCGTTTTTTGAAGTAGGCAGCCTGAATCTTTAGCCAGTGACAATGTAGGTAGTTAGATGATTATACCTACTACCTTGAATTTTATTGTAAATGATCTACGTAAAACCTACCCATCTAACTTCTAACACATTGTACACAAGTATATAAACTTTATTTACGGAAATACTTATACATATAATAACACCATTATCAATACACTACAGTTACTTAGGCACTTATTAGTCTTTTAAATTTTTCCAGCCTATCAAAATAGCTAGTCAAAGTTCAGTACTACGTCAGCAAAATGCAATAGATGATAATATTACCTACACGATTGGCTATGTGTGTGTGAACGTAGGTACACTTGTGTTATGCGGAAATAGAAAACAGCATTTGCTCAGTTTTATAACTGAAGGTGATTGTGTGATATATAATATTACCTACCATAGATTTTTGCACACTTAAGTAGCGACCTAATTAACTGCAGTACGTTAGTTATATTTTAGGTAAGTAAGACTTAGGCCTTACCTACTAAGGCTATGTTACACCTAATGTTTTACAAATAAGTTAATTTGTCCAAGGTTTCCAAAGCGACAGTGAATACGCGTAGAAAAATTCTAGAAGTAGGTAAATTCAAACAAATTGTTGATTATGAACGGGTCTTTCAGACTTTCAGACTCAACTACGAAAGACTAGGTAATTGATTCATAGAGTAAGCGATTGTACCATTATACAATGTACATTTTTGTTTAATTAGTCGTAATTAAAATAGTAACTATATACATATATACATCAATGGTCGTAATACCTAGTCCGCTCTATAGGAACTGATAAATCTATAGGTAGGTAGAGGAAAGATTTGATTGTTTGTTTGTTTGCATTGAATAGGCTCCAAAACAACTGGACCGATTTGAAAAATTCTTTCACCAATGTGTAGAATGAACTTTCAGGATGAACATAGGCTATATTTTATGTGGGTACCCTGCGGGCGACGCCGCGAGCGGAAGCCAGTCTATTTTAAACTTATCATATTTATTGCATTAAACACACGTCACATGAACATTATTCAACCAACCTTGTATCTAAGTAGCCTTGTACCACAGATATGATGATAGGTTCAGACGTACATTTTCAAACTAGGTAGATAAAACATTACAGTATAAATTCTCTTTATTGAGGTGGTTTTTTAATTTACTCACAATCGCCGGAGTGACCACTTAACACGGTGAGATTCAACTGTGGACTGAAGGGTTTGATTCACGTCCTCCGTGTTTCCGATGCCCCACAAAAGCAAAACTTGAGATTCCCTGTGGAACTAGGAACGCGGTAAACACTCACTTTCCCCCTCGCCCACCTCCAGGAGAGGATGACAGGGGGAGGGCGCGGGTCTTGTTGAGCTGGTAGTGTTTCATTGGAAATTGTAATAATGTACTTTAGGTACCTACCCGTATTTGAGAACCAGCTGAAACTTTGACTGAATACCTATAGAAACTCTTTGAACTACTTTTATAACGAAACAGATTCTGTAGGTCTACCATGAGTTGTCACATTTAGATTGGCTGACGTTACTACAGTAGCAATAGTACGTTACTATGACATCTGTCAAAATTGTTACTCATGGTACCAAACTCTAAGAAAATTAATGAGCGCAAACTACAGTCGCTGTAGTACGCTGTGACGTAGGATAGTTAGCTACGTGAGGTTTTAGTACCCAACTATCCGCTAGAGGCGCTGTACCAAGTTTTCATACATTTTTTTAACTACAGTCGCTAGCGAGTGTATATTGTGAAAACTCATGGTAGACACTCAGAGAATTTATTTATTACTAGCTGTACCCGCGACTCCGTTCGCGATTGCCATTTATACCCTTTCCTACCCACCTTCTCCTCTCCTGTCCTGCTAGGTAATACTGAGGGTTGTGATTTATAAACTTCTAAACCTTGAAATATTTAATTTAGTAAAACGTGAGGAAACCGGCATTCCCTAGATTTTAGGCCTAGAACAAAAATTCAAAAGTGTGTAGGTATCATTCATAGGTTCTTAGTACCTGGGTGACCGAGCTTTGCTCGGTTTTTTTTTTTTTTGAAACCTTGCTAGATCGATTTATCGCCTCCGAAACCCCCTGCATACTAAATTTCATGAAAATCGCTGGAGCCGTTTCCGAGATTCCGATTGCTCGTTTAAAGGTATAAGATAAGCGGCGATGGGCTTGAAACTAATCGCAGGAATACTACTCGAAACTACTGTGCAAAATGTGGGCGTGTACCAAATATTATGTTTGGACGTGCCTGTGACTACTCATTAGATAATATGCATAAAAGATCTAAGTAACTAGAGATCTGAGGAGATACCGAGCTTGGGGATTACCGTCGTGATCATGTTTGTTTTTTATTTCGTCTGAAAAATAGATATTTATTTATTACTATAACCCGCCTTTTATAGCCATTCTATTCAGCGCCAATAATCACTACAAAACAATGTCATTTTGCAAATGAAATAGACACGGGTAACGAGTATCGACTTTATGTCAGTATCAGTGCTTCAGCGCTCCGGCCTTTATCCACAAGGACTTGCGACTGGCGTAGCTACATAGGTACGTACCTACCTAATACACAATGATATGAAAATTAAAATTTATAGGTAAATAAACTAGCTGTCCCGCTCGTGACTTCGTTCATCGAGTTTCAAACAAATACCTACACAACTCATAAAAAATTCCAAACTTACTTAGATACTTTGACAACCCATTTTACCCTTTTTACCCGTATTTTGATTTATCGACAAATACCTACGTAGGTATCCATTTATTTTGCATTTAAAGTGTCCAAACTAAAATTCAGACTAATCGTACCCGTTAAAAAGATCCCATACAAACATTGACCCCCCCGTATGACCCCTTTTAGAAGGTTATATTGAAAAATCCTGAAACATGTTTCCATTCATTTTGCATTTACAGTACCTACCTACACAAACAAAGCTTCATGAAAACCGCTCCACGCGTTATAAAGTTTCATACCTACTAACGTTTTCACCCTTTTTTTTGATAGGATTTCGAAAAAATTTATCACAGATATAGATTATAACCTGGAATAACACATTTTACTAACACGGCTACTTTTTATCTTGGAAAAATGTACGGTTCCCGTGGGAAGAGTAACAAACCAAACATACATCCAGACATCCATACATTCTCACAAACTTTCGCGTTTATAATATTAGTAGGAATGTATGTACCTATGGATTTATATCATTTCTCGTAGTGTAGGTAGGTAATTGCAACCCTAGCTCTACCATATTTAATATTTTCAGTTTCCACCTTGAGACTACTTACTAACCTAACCGTGACGCCTATGGGTGAATAGCTATTTTTTTCTACGACTTTCGTCACGTAATGAAACCTAAGAAAGTATCTTTTCACGAACGGGCAATTTCGCTCGTTGAATGTAGGTACCTTACACCTAATTGAAAAGTTATGCAATCAGTTACGATTGGGGTCACGGCATTAATACTTTCCTAGGGTGTTCGTTTGAAAAATTAATAATACCTATTATAGGTGATAAGTAAGTACCTACTTACCTAAAGATGACAAAAAATATAGTCCTTTGGCGTTAGGTAAGTAGTTGTAGGGTATAGGTAGATTCATTTTTCTATTTATAACATGTTATTAATGTAGGTAATATAAAAAGAAATGCTATTAAAAAAATAATTATAAATCACTAAAAGAAAATATTTTAAAATAAACTGTTATATACTAGGTAGGTACCTACTTTATTTTTATTTATGTAAGTAGAGATGAATCAGTTTAAAAATGCACGCCCCTCCACTTATACTTGTACTGCATGTAGAGGTAGGTAAATACATTGGAGGGGCGTGTATTTTTAGACTGATCTACCTCTACCTACCTTACCTACCTACCTACTGAAAACAGACACTTTTTTGTTGACACTGTACCTACCTTACTTATGTAAGTAAGTATCTACTTGAGACACCTACCTGTTTTTCAAAATTGGTAGATTATTTAGTTTTAATTCGTTTTTTTTTTCTTTGCTTAATTTGGGGCTAGATGACGTGGTGTGAACTGTCCACCATTATTTATTTATTAATTATTTATTTATTTTCAAAAGGTAGAATTATTTTCTGTAGCAACAACAGTTTCAGAAGCTGCTACCTTTGATCTTTCCACCTTATTGTTTGCTCAAGGAAAACTTTTCAGAAGCCTTAAAAATGTATAAAAAATTCTGTTACCTACCCTTGCCTTGACTTATTTTTTAATTGAATAAAAAGTTTCTAATTGAGTTTTGGAAATAAAGGAAATAAGTAGGTACCTTACATTTTTGAGTTTCTGCTGGCAGCCCATACAAATGCATCTTTTATTCTTTTTAATTATTTTTTTACTTTGAAGGAATTATTTTTCATAGACTGAACAGTGAATGTTATGTAATCAATTGCATAACATTCAATATCACATACCTACAGAAACATACATAGGTAGGTACCTACATAGATTTATCTTAATAAACACACACAAAATAATATATAAAATATATTATGTGAAACAGCTGATTTTTGAAATAAAGGATAGGTAGGTACATTATTGTGGGTTTATTTTCTACCAGTACTTAATATATATAAATAGTTATATCTTTATATGACATTACACATTAAATCAAGTATCACTCATTCTCGACCTATTACTTTTCTTGACTACAAAACGCCAGGTACCTACCTACCTATTCTATTTAACAACTGTTATTTTACTTTTGAATTATAAACTTTCAATGATAATAAAACCTAGAATCTATCATTTCATTTAGGTAGGTAGGTAGGTACCTACTTAGGTACCTCCTAATTTTTTCGGGTGTTTATTATAAATGTTTCTTGTCAATATTGTCAAGGTCAATATTATATAGGTAAGTAAATGAATATGCTGTGAATACACAACAGCAAAATGGTTTTTATAAGGTAGGTACTGTAGGTAGGTAGGTAAGTACCTACTTACTACATAATCATATTTGAAAATTTGATACATGATGATCTGTTGTTAATATTTTGTGCAATGCACAGAACATACTGTTAGTTAAGTATGTACCTAACTATAATAATATGTAGGTAGGTACCTATGTATTATTTGCCTACCCAAGTTATTAGGTTGGGTACCTACCTACCTACTTACTGAATAGCTTGATATGTTTTTGAATTGCTAAAACGGGTATTACACTACACGGTATTCAGGGCCCGGTAGTAAGGGAGCGCCTAAAGCCTAGCCTCTACGCCTTACGCCCTAACTCTTATTACACCACTCTTATTTAGGGTAAGGGTCCCTGAATTCAGGGTAATTTAATAAGTGCTTAAGGTAAATATAGACAGGTAGTTTTGAAAGACTTACGCTTACATTTTGAAGATGTTTCGTGTGTGTCGACGACCCCACAGTTTGCATGCTGTCCACATCCTGGCTACAAGTCGGTTAATTTCGGTTCCAGGTTTTCGAATAGGAAACCTATTCGATTTTTATGTTTAGTAGGCACTCAGTAGGTACCTACCTACCCACTTCACAGGATTTTTAAAGCAAAGTAATTTTAGCCAAGATTTTTTTTATGTAGGTAGTAGGTAGGTACCTACTACTTTAGTAGTAATTTTCCGATATAATAAAGTACTCTGTGGTAGTAATAAATTAGATTATCGAACACACAGTACACCGCACACAGACCGCAGCAGATTAACGATCGGGTTTTCATTCATTCTTTTTTTATTAAGATTTGCACGTGTGTGTGTGTGTGACTGTGTTTGTATGAGGTATAAACACAAGTATGTATCTCACTCAGAGTAAAGATAGGTATGTATGTAGGTTTTCAAGTCAAGTCCATCCATCCACCGCGATCCACCCTCAACTGACCCACATAGATTAGACAGGTAGGTAGGTACCTACATATTGGAGGAGTGTGACGAAGCCGTAGCCGGGACCAAAAAATTGGTAAATCAAATCCTCGTTGGTTGTAGTGGTCAAAGGGATATAGTAGTATGTAGGTATGTATGTACCTACTTACATGCCCATGTGCCCATAGGTAGGTAGGTACTTACTTACATAATACATATTTCTATACGTAATGTACACCCACAGACGTACTAGGGATACTACGATGTCATGTGTGTGTATGTACACCTGTCTGTGGGGATTTTCTGCGGTGTATTTGCCTGACAACTACGTCGCTCTGGTTTTTATATATTTTCTCGTGTTATTTTGAGTTTTATTGCGTAATTTTGGTGGTTATTTTGCCAATAAAGCCCGGGTTCTTGACGCGAGTGTAAAGTATGTGAATTAGAGTGAATAGTTCTCTTCAAATTCCATCGCAGGAAATCCCGAAAATTTTCAACAAAACAGCCATCTTTTGTTTAAAATAGACTTGACTACTTGACTATGACTCTGTGACGTTATGTACTTTTAAACTTACGCGATTTGAACACATTATTATTAGTATTAGACGGTTATTTATCGCGTCTGTGACGTTGACAATACTTATAAATAAATACACTTGACACTGGCAAAATTGTTCTCTAAGAGACAGATGCCATAATTTAAGAAGAAGATGTACACCTGTGTTGTTCTTGTCGTCTTCTTCTGCTTTATTTATGAAAAATCATTTAAATCAATGTCAAGTGTTTTTTACTGATTGAGTTTTGTCAACGTCACAGAATGTCAATTCATACATGTTTGACATTAGCTACAAATAATAGAACCGAAGTCATGTTAATATGTAATTAAAAAGTATAATCCTAACCTCCAAACCAAAACTCCAATAAATTAAAATATTTCGTTGTTACGAAGTTAATTGAGTTTCAAATTAAATACTACAATGAACAGTATCAGGATATTAAAAAGCCTGCCACTTCAGCAGCAGTGGCGGTCATTTTCACGATGGTATGTTTCTAAGTATTGCTAATCTCATTGTACCATTGCTGGGAAAGGTACAAAATACATGCACACACTATCCAAAACCACGGTAATCTGACTAAAATTTAAGCAAAAATTCTGTATTTTTGCTATATTATGATGGGTAAAAGAACTGTGTACTTACTTATACAAGTTCTAAACGTAGATATATTTTATTTCTATTTCAGTGCTATTCTACGCCAAGAAGTGTTCCAAGCACCGCCACCGCTTAGCATTCCTGTACCCGAAGGTGTCGACAAGCCCACATCACCCAAGATAGAGAAGATAATATCAGAGATCACTAACCTAAACCTACTGGAGGTGTCCGAGCTGAGCCAAGTGCTCAAGAAGCGGTTGAACCTGCCCGATGCTCCCTTGATGCCGGCCGGAGGATTCATTGCAGGGGCACCCAAGGCACAGGATGACGAAGAGACAGCCCCTAAAGCTGTAAAAACCAACTTCACGGTGAGAAAAAAATAATAGCTTACGAAGCCCGGTAGCTTAACATTATTTACAGATGCCCTTCTCTGTTTATTTATAATCCAATCTATGGGACAGTTAAATATAAATAAATAAATAAATTTTTAATACAGAGTCACAACATGCAAAAGTTAACTAGGCACCTCACTATAAGGGATTTATATTCACGCTGGTGCCAAGTAGTAGATTTCTGCATGTTGTCCGTATCTTTGTAATACTAGATAGTATCTACAACATCTAGGTAACGTAACCAGGCTATGGATCTTTGATAATTTCAAACACTAATGAGAGATCAGTCCTAACATTTCTTTGCACAGGAATAAACTCTGTAAAGAACATGATATCTCATGTATAGCCCGCAAATCCACTTTGACATTACCTATAAGAAACAATACTATTTCAGGTTAAAATGACAAAATTCGACGACAAACAGAAAGTAGCACTGATCAAAGAAATCAAGAGTTTACTCGAAGGGTTTAATCTGGTACAAGCCAAGAAGTTTGTTGAGAGTGTCCCCACTGTAGTCAAGGCTGACATATCCAAAGATGAAGCTGAAAAACTGAAGGAGGCGTTGTCAAAGGTCGGAGCAGTCATAGAAATAGAATAGATTTAGCATTTATTTAAAATAGTTTACCATAATATTTAGTTGAAATAAAGTTTTCATAAGTTAATGAAGTTTTATTGAAATAGTTGTAAAATAACATAACCATGAAAATATTTAGCTTAACAATTCTGTCTTGATTATTCATCTAACATCTTACATAACAATTCATCTTGCAATCAATCAATCCTGTCTCAATTAGGTATTATCTTTGTCGGAACCTAATCAATGTGTAAAAATGTGGTCATGTGCCAAATATCATCTTTGGACTTGCCTGTAACTACCCCCTTTAGATATCTTCATAGATAACTAGTGATCTGAGCAGATTATTTACCAAGCCTAGGGATTACAGTCATGATCGTGTTGTTGCAATCAATTTTATGGAAGGTTATCTACTTTGAAACTAACAATCTGTTTTTATTTGCCTGAATGCAGTTAGTACCTGCAGTTTATAAATGCAAGTTTCATAAATTGATTGGTTCAGGCGTGGACTTTATCATCCATTACAAAATATTGATAAGGATGATAAACAACTAGTAAATAAAATCAAAAAATTCACTGACATGTGATTCACTAACAGCATTACTGACACCTTAATCGTCATTTTGGTATTTTGTGTAAGAAACTTTTTTTACCTAAATACAATTGGCGCATTCTGCAAAAAAAACTTTTCCAATAAAATGAAATTCACCTCAATTTTTCCAATCGCATTTTATGGACTGGACATGTATTTTAAAATATCTAAATAATAATATACATACAGTATAGTAAACAACTCAAGAATAGGCACGATTTTCCCTTTGCTACAACATACTTGCATACCCCAAAGATTTAAATCGTGGATATGCCCGTACGGTACTGAGACCGCGCCGTTTTGTTGCCACACGAAATGAGATAGCTCGCTCATTTGCCACACCAAATATTTTCAATTTCAGGGTACAAAAGGAATGAAGTATATTTTTATACGAAAGATCGTGCAATATATTTGCACAATAAATGGCGAAATAACTGTTTGGTTTATTTTTTACAAATTATTAGTGTGCGTGCATCGGCATTTTGTTAACACACACAAGTAAAAACAGTGCCACAGTTTTTGGCGTTCGGGCATATATCTACGATTTAAATCTTTAGCATACCCTACATAATGTATACTCGTACAAACATCATTTATACCTACAGTACAAACTATTTATAGGAATCTCAGGTCTAATTTCAGTAACAATCCAATGAGTTTGCCTCATTCTTGATTTCATAAATGCCAAGAACATCGTCTAGTAGCGACGACAAGCTTCTTATACCATCATTCCATTTCCTCTTCTCTTCAATGAGCGCTTTGAAATCCTTATCCTTTGCGAAATTGACGTACGCATATGGCGAAGCCACTTTAAGTAGATTTATCTTTGGTAAAATGGGCGTGTCTTCAGCCTCTTGGGTCTTCAGAGACATGTGCCTCTCGTAAATGCCTGATAGTAGGTTGATATCTGTTGCATTGAGGATACTATCTATCACATTTTCGGAATTTTCGAATTCATCCGAAGCACTGGCGACCATTTTGTTATCTTCAATTTCTTCTTTTATACAGCACTCTATATCTTCCACATTCTTGCCTGGCGTTTCTTTGAGGCAGTCGGGAACTTTGTACTTATACAATATATCCAGCAGGTCTTGAGACAAGCTAAGTGCGCAAATTAGAATCTCTACTTCTGTGTCTTCGTGTAAGATTTTGACAAGAACGGTAAGCATTCCAACTGCGGATAGCTCATCTAGTATCTTGATCAGTCTCTTTTGTATTTCTGCTTCGTTCAGAGTCACAATTTTTCTCGATTCTTTCGAGAATGTTACAGGGGGGAATGTTCCGTCGAGCATACCTTGGTCTGTGAGCAATGATTGGAAGACCATCCTCCAGAATTTCAATGTTGTAATTTGGACTTCCCAATGGAAATCGCTGATAGCTGATGACACCATGTGCTCGTAAAGGCTCTGTTTGAAGATAGGTGTTAGTTTGAGGTTTTGGTACAAATCGCATAGGACATTGCAGGCCTCCTTGCGCACTATACCTTCCTGATGGTCGCGTAGTACAAACAGTAGGCGTTCCTGAAACAACATTACGTTTCCTTCAGTTACATTGTTGTAGTCAAAGATTTAAATCGAGATACGCCCGTAAGGTAGTGAGACCACACCGTTTTGTTGCCACACGAAATGAAATAGCTCGTTCATTTTGCACACCAAATATTTTCAATTTCAGGGTAGGTACAAAAGAAATATATTTTTTAGGAAAGATCGTGCAATATAATTGCACAATAAATGATGACATAACTGTTTGGTTCATTGGCAAATCCACAATTTTTTTACTAATCATTAGTGTGCGTGCATCGGCATGTAAAAACAGTGCCACAGTTTTTGGCGTCCGGGCATATCTTAGATTTAAATCTCTGGTTGTAGTTAGCATTATTGCACTCAAGCGGTACCTAGGTGATTCAGTCTACTCAACGGTGTCGTCATTGTTCACAACAAACAATTTTGGTTATCTATTAAATATTAGCTAATTTTCAATGTACCCTTTGTGAAATAACTTATTATCAATTTATCAACCAATCTTTTATTGCTCCATCTTTATGCTATCAGCTTGAAAGACGAGCTCTAATATCAAGGTTTTTAAAATAAGGTTAATAAAACAAGGTTGGTAAAATATCAAATTAAGTAGAATCGTCGGTTTAATTATAACCTCAATAATTTTTACTTCAATATTTTATTGACCATTCAATCAATTCGTGATTGCAATCCTCAGTTTGGGATATTTCTATATCTAAAGGGGGCAGTCAGAGGCATATCTAAAACTAGCTTCCGCCCACGGCTTCGCCCGCGTGGTACCTTGAAAAACAAAAACAAATCTATCCCGCGGGAACCGTACATTTTTTCGGGATAAAAAGTAGCCTATGTGTTATTCCAGACCATAATCTACATCTGTGCCAAATTTCATCCAGATCCGTTCAGCCGTTTCAGCGTGAAAGAGTAACAAACATGCATCCATCCATAAATTCTTACAAACTTTCGCGTTTATTATGTATTCGCTGCTCAATTCTCGCGATTAATATTAACTTGTAGTACTGTTTCGTATTTCCCGGCTATTATCACGAATATTTTAAAGAAATAATAAATAATCTGAAATTAAAAAGTTACATCCCCTCCATGCCCGTCAGTTCTACCATGCGCGGTCGTGCCACTGAGCCGTCATTATCTGTTTTCGTGCGGTACCGGCTGTTTCACGTTAAATAACTTTCTACTTATTTGTGTTTTAGTAGGTTTTCAGCTAGTGTTTTTTAGGATTCAATTTAATAGCGTGTCTCTAAAAATGGGAAGAAAGCGAAAACACAGAGACCGCGATAATTGCGAACACCTATTGAAAAAACTCAAACGAGAATTACAAAAACGACGTCGTCGAAGTTCTACAAGTACCGATTCAGAAATAGGTGAGTTTTAGACTATTATTCTGGTTTACACGCGTGCATGTGTAGGTACATAAGCATGTACATACAGGTTGTACAGGTACATACATTTAGGTATACGATTATGGGATTCGTTGACAAACTATAGACAGTGTACGAAGTTCGACGCTGTGTTTTTATGACAACAAGTCACACCTACTTATTAATTGCCGCGAGGATGTCGCAGTATGTGCCAGGTAGCAACGAGCTGTCTACCCTCTTTTTACCTATTTTTTAGTAATGCGAACAGTACGAATAGGGACTGTTACCTTTACATTAATCATACACGTGTACCTATGTTACCCGACTACAACGAAGACAAAAGTTGAATTATGGTTTTATTTATTTATTTATTTTTTTTTGTGATGCGAATAGTACATATGGGGACTGTTACCTTCACATTGGTCACGTGTACCTACCTACCTACTTAGCTGCTTATTTTATTCTTTAGAAAAATGTGGTAGAACTACAAGTTTATTTCGCACCTACCTACAATATTAGCGAAATTATTTATGTATGTCGTCTAGCTATGATAAAACTTAAACACGAGATGCGAACAGTACGTATGGGGACTGTTACCTTCTCATAGAGGTAAACATATCGTACCATGATACAGATGGTAATGTACTATTCGGTACACTATAAACTAATGGGTATATCTACTAGTGATGCGAATGGTTTGCGGGACCATTTCCTTCATGGATTTTATGACCCCTGTTACCACGTTCCAGGTTCTGAATTAGATGAACATGTCCCATATTATCAATATGATGAGCGTGACAAAGACATTGAGACTTCGGAAACATCAGCCACAGACAATGAAATCTCATTACCACTTACATCTGTACCAGTGGATGAAGTAACAATTGAACCATCGATATCCCTTCCAGCTGAGACAGATAAAAATGATGAAGCAGCTGTGGTGATCTCAGAACATTTGGATGACGAAATTCTAATTCTGCTTGGTGATGCACCAAAAGAAGAATCTGTTGTCGGAAAAGATACACACAACGATATTGCGGCAAGGTTGATTGATATACTTCAAAATGGATTGAAAAAAGAACAGAAAGACAAACTAGTGGAGGAATATCCAATCCCTGGCAATTGTCAATTTTTAAAAGCACCAATACTTAATCCCGAGGTGAAAGCTGCAGTATCAGAAGTTTTACAGAAAAAAGATTCTTCTTTAGCAGCACGGCAGGGTCAGGTTGGAGTAGCCTTATCAGCTCTAACAAACGCGATGGACATTTTGGTATCAGAAAAAATATCAGACACAAACCAGATGTTACTAAAGCACATCAGTAATGCGTCCCGTTTACTATGTGATTCTCACTACATAGATACAAAACTAAGACGAAATTTTTTAATTTCAACTCTGAATAATAAGCTGAAGGATACCCTTAAAGAATCAAAACGAGACAAACATCTTTTCGGGGAATCGTTAACTGACAGTCTAAAAGCTACCAAAGCCATAAACAGTGCAAGTCAAGAATTGAAATCATTTGTAGCAAAACAAAAAACCACCTCAAAAATTAATAGACCTGGAAATTCGTCCAACCATTTAAACTGGAAGCGACCGCAGCCGAACCATCAGAATGTGAATCGGAATACGACAACAACAAATCATCGGTCTGCGGGCTCCTCATCAACGGCTCACCGGAACGAGACATCGCGCAAAACAACGTCATCGCGTGCCAGTCGTCCTCATGCCCACTACAAGAACCAGAGGAAGCGGTAAATAACCAGGTAACGAAGTCGGCAGGCAGATTGCAATATTTTTTACGTGTCTGGCGTAAACTAACAAATGACCCGAATATACTCTCCTGGGTTCAAGGTTATAAAATACCTTTTACTTCGATTCCTACACAAAATGAACACCCTAAAAATAAACCTAGTAGCCTAAATGATTTTTTCATGTTTCAAACCGAAATCAATAAACTTTTAGATAAGGGTGCTATTTCTCCGTGTAATAGATCTAATGGAGATTTCTTATCTAGAATTTTTTTGGTAGATAAACCTAATGGTGAGAAAAGGTTCATTTTAAATCTAAAAAGACTAAATAAGTTTATCAATCCCCCTCATTTTAAAATGGAGGATCTGCGAACTGCTTTAAAAATGGTTACTCCAAATTGTTATCTAGCATCTGTTGACCTAAAAGATGCGTATTTTTTGATTCCGGTACATTTAGAACACAGAAAATATTTGCGTTTTGAATTCAATGAAAAATATTATCAGTTTAATTGCCTACCATTCGGTCTTAATACCAGTCCTCTAGTATTTACAAAGATCATGAAACCTGTCATGGAACATTTACGTTTACATGGTTGGTTGTCTACAATTTATCTCGATGATATTTTGTGTATTGACACCTCATTTAGCAAATGTAAAGAAAATGTAAATGAAACGATATGCCTTCTAAATAACTTAGGATTCATAATAAATTATGATAAAAGTTCGGTGGTCCCTAAACAAAGATGCAAATTCTTAGGTTTTGAATTAGACATGAAGGTTTTTTGTGTGCAACCCCCAGAAGAAAAACGTGCTAAAATAATTAAGGAAATAGAAAAATTCAAAGTTTTGAATAAATGTAAAATTCGAGAATTTGCCAAGTTTATAGGTTTGTTAATATCAATATGTCCAGGAATTGAGTATGGGTGGCTACACACAAAAGTATTCGAAAGACAAAAGTTCTTAAGTCTAGGTAATAGTAAAAACTATGATATTATTATGAAAGTGGACAAAAATTTACTTAAAGATGATTTCGATTGGTGGTCTAAAAATATTGGAAAATCGTCATGTCTTATCCGTTACCCAAATTACGATCTAGAGATCTTCTCGGACGCATCATTAACAGGGTGGGGTGCTTCTTGTTCTGATAAAAAAGCAAATGGATTCTGGACAGATGAAGAAAAAGGATATCACATTAATGTATTAGAACTATTAGCAGCACTATTTGCCTTGAGAGTTTTCGCAAAAGATATTTGTAATACACAGGTCTTACTCCGAGTAGATAATACAACAGCTATATCATGTATCAACCGTATGGGTAGCGTCCAGTTCCCTCATTTAAACGAAGTATCTCGAAAAATTTGGGAATTTTGCGAGAAAAGAAAAATATTTATTTATGCATCTTACATTCGATCCCATGATAATGTGGTTGCAGATTTTGAGTCTCGTAAATCACAGAGTGAAACTGAATGGGAGTTAGCTAACTATGCGTTTTCAAAAATTATTAAAAAATTTGGAACCCCAGAAATTGATTTATTTGCTAATCGATCGAACACAAAGTGCGATAAATTCGTGTCATGGAAAGCTGATCCATACGCATTTTGCATTGATGCCTTTACAATGAATTGGAATAATTTATTTTTTTACGCATTCCCACCTTTTGCCATGGTTCTTAAAACTCTCAACAAAATAATTGCTGACCAAGCTGTAGGTATAGTTATTGTACCTAACTGGCCTACCCAGCCATGGTATCCGGTATTCCAAAAACTAGTGATATCAGATGTTATTTATTTTAACCCAAGCAGTCAGTTATTGATTTCTAATGATTCCAGGTCACATCACAAACTACACAAAAGTCTTACCCTGGCTGCAGCAATATTATCCGGGAAGCCTTTTTGAAAAGAAGTGTACCCCCATCTTCTACAGATATAATGATTAACTCTTTAGCCCCTAATACTCAAAAACAATACGATTGTTATTATAAAGAATGGTTCAACTATTGTGAAGTTCAAAATTTAGATTACTTAGCTGCATCAGTCCCAAATATATTATATTTTCTAACAAAACTATACAACTCAGGTTATAAATATGGTAGTCTCAATTGCTGCAAATCTGCACTATCTTGCATTTTAGGTCGAACTGTCCTAAATGATGATAGAATCGTCAGATTTATGAAAGGTGTTTTTAGAACCCGTCCACCACAACCAAAGTATGAATTTACTTGGAATGTAGACATTGTCCTTGATTTTTTATCGCAAATGTATCCTCATGAAGATGTAAGCCTTGAATTATTGTCTAAAAAACTAATTACACTGTTAGCTATTGTAACAGCTCACAGGGTACAGACTTTAGCAAAGATTGAATTAAAAAATATAATCTTTGACCCTGATTGTATATTAGTAAAAATTTCTGATTTAATAAAAACTTCTAGGCCTAATACTCATCAACCATTGTTAAAATTGCCGTATTATAATGAAAAACCTCAAATTTGTCCTGCGCGGACCATGATTTGTTATAAAAATAGAACTGATTTAATAAGAAGATCCGAAAATTTGTTTATAAGTTTCAAGAAACCTCATGCAAAAGTCACTAGTCAAACGTTGAGTCACTGGATAAAGGACGTACTCCACAAGAGCGGTATAGACACAAGCGTATATACGGCGCACAGTACGAGACACGCATCTACGTCAAAGGCAAAAATTATTGGAGTAAATGTAGACATAATTCGAAAAACCGCAGGGTGGAGCACGTCCTCATCCGTTTTCGCAAAGTTTTACAATCGTGACATTTTATATAATCAAAACGATTATTTTGCCCGTTCGATTTTGCAGTAATTAATTTATTTATTTGCAGAAAATTTGTATGATTAGTTATGTAAAAAATACTTTCCATAGGTATTTACGACTGTATTTGCTAATATATTTGTTAAAATATATTATGGACAATATACAACCAATTTTGGAGAAGTAAAACTTTCATATTTTATTTTCAGAAAACTCAAATAACGTCTGATAGGTATATAAACCAGATTTTGACATCTTTGAACATCTACAAGTTAATATTAATCGCGAGAATTGAGCAGCGAATACATAATTAATGATAAAACGAACTTACCTGTATGTGAAGTTCTATCATAATTATGTGAGCTGCTCAATTCGAAGCGATTAATAGTAGTAACCCTCCCATGTACCTTTATAAACCCTTCCCTTATTGTCAATAATCTGTTTATTACCCGATGTATTCATAGATTAGGTAGGCTAATCTATGATAATTATTATTACAGAATGTTTTCAGGTACCTACTTATTGCTTTAAACTTAATGACGGCTCAGTGGCACGACCGCGCATGGTAGAACTGACGGGCATGGAGGGGATGTAACTTTTTAATTTCAGATTATTTATTATTTCTTTAAAATATTCGTGATAATAGCCGGGAAATACGAAACAGTACTACAAGTTAATATTAATCGCTTCGAATTGAGCAGCTCACATAATTATGATAGAACTTCACATACAGGTAAGTTCGTTTTATCATTAATAATATTAGTAGGATTATCCATTTAAGAGCGCTGGTGGTGTAGTGGTAGCACCCCTGCCTCACGATCCGAAGGTCGTGGGTTCAAACCTGGTCGTGCACCAATGAGTTTTTCCATTCGAAAAATTTATGTGCCCAATGCCAGTGCTCTTAAACGGTGAAGAAAAACATCGTGAGAAAACCGGCATACCCTAGAACCAAAAATTCGAAGGTATGTGTCATAGGTTAGTATTCTTATAAGCGGCGATGGGCTTGCAACCTGTCACGTACGGAATACTAACTACTGTGCAAAATGCGGGCTTGTACTAAATGTCATGTTTGGACTTGCCTCTGACTACCCTCTTTAGATATCCTCAAAGATTTAAGTAACTAAAGATCTGAGGAGATATCTACCGAGCCTGGGGTCAGTCGTGATCATATTTTTTTTTTTTTTTTTATCCATTTAATGATCGGGTTAAATACACAGATCGACGTGTCTAAGAATATCATACTTGCAACAAACTGCATTAAAAAAAAACTAAATAATATGTTACTTTGAACCTAATGCTTCTCACCTACATACAGACAGACATTATATTTCGCACGTGCCCGCGTTTTGCCCACAATAGTTAGTGTAATGTACATGCCAGACGCCCTTAGTATGTATGAGCATCTTAGATACCATTTTTAACTACGTAAAGGAGACTCCCGTTAATGATGAAGTGTCATTTTTGTTTGGCCAAATTATAACTGAATACTTTGTCTTCTCATCTGTACTGAAACGCTGTCTATTATCCTCTTGTTAAAGAAAAAAACTTGAGAGGTGTCAAGGAACACCCGGATGGAACGAAAAGTTCCTTTCCTTGCTTTCTATGAGAGAGAGAGTGAGAGAGACAGACAGAGAAACACGCGCAAGGCTTACAACTATAGCAAAAAGTGTCGTTACAACTTTAGGTCTTAATTTTTTCCGTCTAGCCACCTTTCGCAACGCGCGCTAAGGAACTTCGTTCCAATAACTAACCTATGACATTAAACTTAACAGGTTAGCTGTCCCGAAGCAAGTTTCGATCTTCTTTGTACACGTCCTCGTAGTAAATAATGACAGCTAACGCTCATGAAGTTTCGTATTAAGTTACGTCATTCTCTTCAAGTATTTTATGATACTTTATGTCCTAGTGATTGAAATTAATTATATCGATAATTGCTAATGTTAGATGAGTATGATAAGAAATTAATTATTTACGTTTAATGATAAAATGTACGTTTATGTTCGTAACACTTTAGACATCTGAAAAATATCTAAAATGGTATCAACTGAGTGTACAATATGTAACATTTCATATTGTATGCTATGTTTTAAAGAAAAACATACATGAGGGAATATAATCGCAGGTCTACAATCGCCATTTCGGTTTTGATGATAATAGGCTAGTTTCCTAATTTTTGTTGGCAACCCTAGTTCAAAGGGTCTCACAATAATAGTAACATCGGTGAAAGAATAATTTTGTGTTTGAATAAGGTTAATGTTAATTTTTAAGTGAAATTTATTTTTTGTTTAAGTTCAATAATAAATTGATTGGTAGAATTTGGTTGTAGTATAATTTACTAATGCTACAAATAATATAATTATTAAAAAAAATTATCGATAGATCGATTGCATTATCTACATCATTGGCCATGAGGCACATATGCCTCATGGACGTACCAGTGCAATCACCCATGAGGCACATGTGCCTCATCGGACAGCTAACCTGTTAAAGTGCAATTTACCTGAATAGTAGGGTTCTGTGATATCAGTTGTTCCCATAGAGCGCTGACCTTACTGGCTGCTCCGAGACACTTGAGCGCTGATACTTGGACGTAAGACTCGTGGTCGTTGAATGCTATATCTGCTGCCACATTCATGAGATTGTTCTCGAGAATCTGCTTTTGGAATGGCGGAAATTCTGAAAATCGAAAAATATTGTTTTAATCAACAATTTTAATTTTTTTACGAACAAAAAACAAACATGACTAATTCCCAGGCTTGATAGACATCTCAGATCTCGAATCTACATTCATACCAAATTTCATTCAAAACCGTTCAGCTGTTTCATAGTTATAGAGGTACAAACATACCTACACACCCCTCAAAAAAAAACCTTCACATTTATAAAAAAACATGACACGATTTAATACCCAGGCTTAGTACATATCTCCTCTAATGACTTAGATCTTTGATGATATCCAAAGAGGGTAGTCAGTGGCACTTCCAAACACGACATTTGGTACATGCCCACATTTTGCGCAATAGTTTCCGTACGCGACAGGTTGCAAGCCCATCGCTACTTATAAGAATGTCACACACCTTCGAATTTTTGGTTCTAGGGTATGCCGGTTTCCTCACATTTATAGGTAAAACTAGCTTCCGCCCACGGTTTAGCTCAAGTGGTACCTTGAAAAAACAAAAACAAATCTATCCCGCGGGAACCGTACATTTTTTCAGGATAAAAAGTAGCCTATGTACTGTTCCAGACTATAATCTATTTCTGTGCCAAAATTCATCCAGATTCGTCGAGACGTTTCAGCGTGAAAGAGTAACAAACATACATCATGTCGGCCTCTGGCGCAGCGGGCGAAGGTCCGCCTGAGACGCAGAAGGTTGCGAGTTCGAATCCCGCCGCGGGACAAATGTTTGCATTATTTGCAGATATTTGTCTCAGGTCTGGGTGTTTTCTATGTATAATACTACATGTATTTACAAAAAAAATTATCTATGTAGTTTATCATGTTCATTCAGTCATGTAGTTACCATAATACAAGCTCTGCTTAGTTTGGGGCTACATGATGTGTGATAGTGTCCAGCATTATTTATTTATTTATCCATAGATTCTTACAAACTTTCGCTCACCACACTGGCTTGAAGGAACTAGAGACACAAGAAGAGACTTACTGACGAAGGAGATTTCGGTACAGACTAGCAGCAGTTCCAACGCAGAGTCCCTGACCTCCCAAGAGAGGTCGTGCATCTTCTTGAAAATGAGTTTGCCCAGCTCGTCCATTGAGGAACCTGGCTTCGACTCCAGGAGAAGAGATAGGTTGGGAGGCAGGAATTTCTTCACTGTCATCGCTATCACGTTCAGAGATGCTACCACGAACTGGAACAAGTTAGCTGTGTAGAATATAATAGTTTCGTTTGACTGGCATAAATGTGTTTTGGCTTACAAATAAAGATCAGCGTTGTGTTAGCTAAATAAATAAATAATGCTGGACAATCCACACAGCATCATCTAGCCCCAAAGTAAGCTACTCCAAAGCTTGTGTTATGGGTACAAGATAACTGATATATTTAATACATTACCTATATATACCATAGATAGATATATTTTATTATACATAGAAAACACCCAGACTAACGGAACAAATTTCTGCAGTCTGCTGAAAAATGTCATAGTAACGTACTATTACTACTGTAGTAACGTCAGCCAATCTAAATGTGACAACTCATGGTAGACGTACACAAATTTGAACACACAGAAGAGGAGTGCGACTGCCTACCACTAGACCAGTGGTCGTGGTTAGGTAAGATATCAGGTGAATTTTGTGTCATAAACTCTATAAGACCCCCCGCGCACTAGGCAGCCTGGCTGCGCAGTCAGGCTGCGGCAGCCAGTAAAACATATGACGTTGTATAGGAGCCCGCGCACTAGGTAACCACAAATTCTCGGCTGCGGCAACCAATACAACGCGCTTGTTTGCACGGCAGCCAGAACGTGTGTAGGCGAATGTATTGTATGTGGCTGCGGTCAGTCTCCGCGCACTAGTTGTAGCAGCTAGACGTATTTTGCGTTCCGAACTTGGATAAGATGACTTTCGATACAGAGAAATTTATTTGAATATATTGATTGGCTGCTATAACTGGCTGCGCAAATATTCTGGCTGCCTAGTGTGCGGGGGGTCTAAAAATCCTTACCTTCGCAGTAAGGTTTGGTCTGTGCAGTATATTATATACCACTGAGTATAAACAGATGACTTCAAAGCTCTCTCTCCAGTTGATGTTGTAATTCTTCAGAAGACACAGCACGGTGTCCATAACATACGTCATCACCAGGACTTTATCTTGGTTGGTCTCATACTGCTGAGTGCGAACATCATTTTTCTCAACTCCATAGTTATCCAACGGATCGTATTCCCGCAGAGCATAAAATAAAACTTGGAACACTAAGTTCGCTTGCTCGTCATTCAAGTGGCCTTTTAAGCTGGACAGTTTCTTTACACTTTGTACTATTATCGGCATAGGGTCAAGTTCTGTGATCAAGGATTTAATAGCATAAGATGCTTTTGCTGTATGCTCACAAGTGAAGGTAATAAGTCTCAGTTTAAACTCTTCCAATTCCTCATCCGCATTTGGTACATCTACTTCTACCCCTTTTTCGAGCTTCACGAAAAGCAGTACCGGTACAAGGCACATAAATAACATCTGATTTCTGAACTCAAAATGTCTGCCATCAGCCTCCCACACAATTTTCTCTTTATCCTTGCAGATCTTCCAGACAATCATATTACAAATGCAGCAGAAATCAAGCACCAACATCGCGCTCCGACGCTGAACTAGGCACTGAATAATATTGAAGTATGTTACATTCAACTCTAAGAAATCATCTATGGTATACTTCACTCCCGGCTCTGCAGGCTTAGTTAGGAAAGGTTTTGCAAACACAAACCAAAATATAAGCTTTCCGAGGTGTAAAACGGTTTCTTCTCTGCGTATCCTGTCGAATATTACATAGAGATGTGTGTTTATCTGGTAGGTTTTGACCAGATAATCAATGAGTAACGAATACTTCTCTATACGGTTGCTTGTGTTCACTATAGTTGACAGAATATGAAGGGTGGGGTCTATAGTTTTTGCTAGTTCTTCTTCGTCTTCGCTTGTTAAATTTTCTATGGTCAAAAAATCAACTTGCGTTAAAGGTTTTAGTACAAATGCTAGCACAAGGTTTATATTCGGGAGGTCACACAGGTCATTTAGTCTCCAGAGAAATTGCGATGCGAATTCATTGGTTATTCGCACTACAAAAATTGTCTGATTCTCAGAGCTTATGGTCAAGATTTCTTTCCAAACTTGAGTTTCCAGTAACCAATTTATGCCGGAGTTATGTTTGGCAATGCCAAGTGCTACTCCCATGTAGGCTACTTTCAAACTGGGATTCATGCTTGGTGTATTTATTTCTTTAAATCTATTATGTATCTTGTCGCCTTGCTTCAAGAAAATTTTTGTGAAATGTAGTTCTTTAGCTGAGATGATTGCAAGTGTCCGCATAATGAACACATGAATTGTGTTATCCACTTTGTCTATATGATCCAGTGCATCAATTATCAAATCTGACATAAGTGGCATGTTTACCAGTTCAGATATTTCTGTAAAAAATGGCAATATTGAGTTGTCATTGTGCAAAATTAATATTGGGTTTATGGTATGTATCGTTATCATATCAAGGTGTGAGAAGTGACTAGCAACAAAATTATGCCAAGTCACTTCAATCCACACAATATTTGCTATCTTGAAGACTCCTACCATGACAATGCAAATTTGATTCCTTTTTAGGGTTCAATACCTTTGAAGGAAAAAAAAGAACCCTTAGGATTATTTTATTGAATATTTTTTTTTCTATTATATTAAGATCTTTTTTTCCAAGAAACTCATGGAAGTATCATCTTAAAATGTATTTCAAAAGTCAAAAGTCAATATCTTTTAAATCAATAAAATTACAGGGATCATTTTGTATCATCTTACAATATAATAAGTTGCACTACTATATTTATATTGTTTAGAACACCATACCACACGTAGTGTAACTTAAATGGATTAAAAAGATATGGTAGTTTAATGACTAATTTCAGTAGAGATATGGTAAAATATGAAAAAATAGTAACAGTAACCTGTTTTGAATTTGTTTTTTTTTACCCTTTACTGATAACTATGAGTGTCCTCCACAAGCTTTCAAAAATCAAAGCAGGGATAAACCAGGATAAAAAAATATCAATGTGCCCATGGTTCCTCAGATCCTGTTGATAATCATCAGACCAATTAAACTCCCAATTAAAACTTATAATTTAAGAATTCCTGTAAATAGTGGTAAAAACTCATTCATAAAAATTTCGATATCTGATCTGATGAAACATCTACACCAATCTCCAAAAAACATGGCTAAGGGAACCATCTCTCAAATACAAGGTTCGATACAAACAGAACAGCCCGTTATGAGCTAAAAACTCTACTTACTTACCTGGATCAGAGCAATTGGAAATTTTATTAATTATATCGTCTGCATAGTAGCTATTCATAACATAGCCGGGCTCCAATATTTTCCCAAATAACAATTTTATTTTATTTTGTATTCGTACACCCTCCATTGTAAAAGGTTATTTTTTGCAGCAAAATCTAAATAAACAAACTACAGGAGAACAGACAGGCTTGATTGAACACACAGACGTACTAGGGATACTACGTATGTTGAACATGAACAGAACTGTGAGTGTGAGTGAGTGTGATGTGAGTGCAGGCAGTGTGACCAACTCTAAAATACAGATCCTGCCTTACTTTTGTTAAAACCTGCCAAATCCTGCCAAAGTCGGTAGTAAAAAATGCCTAAATATTGCCAACTTTAATTACTGAATTATTATAACTAAGAATAGTAAAAATACACTTAAATATTCCAATTTTTTTATTTAATATAAATTAAACTATACAGTTAGCGTCATATTGTTCATTTTCTTCATCTATAAACATGGATTTATTCATTGAATTTAACATTGTCTTTGGTTGGTTTAGATGCAATGCAATGCAATCGCCGCCGGCGCGCCGTGCTCGCCAATGCCTTGTTTAACGTGCAGGATTGATGCTACATGTATGTTTATAAATCTGTTTCGTGTTTTTGTCTTGATTCAATATACCTATTTGAGAGAATATTCCTTCGAATGCAGCATTAGACATTGGTAAGCACAGCAGACATTTTGCGAAATTGGCAATTTTTGAATATTTTAAGTAACATTTTATTTTCTACCCCAATACTGCCAAACACTGCCAGTTTTTTAAAACGTCATGTCAGCTGATAATGCCAGTCTAAAATGAGAGGCCAATCCTGCCAAAATGGCAGGAACCTGCCACAAATGGTCACACTGTGTGAGTGATGATCTCTGAGGTGATGATGTGAATGACACTTCATTATCAATGACACTTCACAGAAGATCGTAGTGGTTATAACCTCTTCGAGCAGATGAGCAGCAGTGACAGACCTTGACAGACACTCAGGCCAGGGTTGGATTCAGACCCTTGAAAAAATATTGTTTATGGAAGTTAAAAATAAACTACTTGAAATGACGCTGGGGTGGCGTTGATTTAAGTGGAATATTGTCTAGCGATTCTGAAACATTTGCATGAAATATATTAGTAAATTAAACTTAATAAGGACGGAGGTAAAACCGTTACAAAAAAATTCAAAAAGTTTCAATATCCCGCTTCATAAAAATACTTATAAAAAGAAAACTAGACCACGTAGCTTGTTTCTGTAAAAAGTAATGTCATTTGGGGTATTTTATCTGTGCTTTAGGACACTAAAACAACCGAGAATGGCAACAATTTATTTTTATGAGTGAACTGCCGACACCCATTGTTTCGCTAGTCTATGACGTCATCCATGACTCACACTTATACATAATATTACCAAAGACGCAAGGAGATATTTTAACGGCTTCTACAGACCGGAAATTTATCCCGCTTGCTAATAACATAAACTTGTTCCATCCAACAAAAGTAAACTCTATCACACAGAAATTTGAGTTTCAAGTGGCTCGGCTGCAAGAACGCCCCGGGGCGTTTCCGCCTGTTGACGAGTTTTGTAAAAAGTATTTTAAAGAGTAGAGTTAAAGAGTTTTGTAAAGAGTATTGAAAAAATAAATATGAAATTGAGGACTTTTGATTTGCTCTGTAAATTGGCAGCTGCATTTAGGGACACGAAAAAAGTATCGATACTTTGTGGTATCGAGTACACTTTCATTCGATACCGATACTTTTGTACTCGATACTTTGCGTTCGATACTTTTACTCAATGAGTACTAGGGGTGTCCATTTAGAAAATACATCGATGTTTTTTTCGATGCAATATATCGCGAGTATGCATCGATGCTTTTCGATACATCGGTTCAAAACATCGATGTTTTCCTAACATCGAGTACATTTTCTAACATACAAATACCTATTTTTTTAAAATACCAAAGTTAAAGAGTGAAAATATTCTTTATTTTTATAACAAAATGTAGAATCACGTCTAATAGATATGAATACATTTTCCTTTTCATACATTTCTCAACATTAACTCAGTATTTATTTATTTTATTTGGATTCACAAACATGAATACACTGGAATTATTTAGATAAACAATTAATAAAACGTAGAAAATTATATGCATCAACAACCACGTAAACCACTGATAACTAACAAATTGTACAATATAAGTTTACATTCATGGATTAAATATCATATCAATAGATATATTTTAATAATATCAACATTTAATTAGATTTTTATTCTATTCATTAACGAATTTACTTAATTCTAGTTTACATGAGAATAAAAAAGATAATAATGTAACCTAACCTTACTTTATTACATTACTAACTTGTCCAATCAATAGATAATGAGCAGTTATTATATCCAAAAATCCTTTTCTGATCTGCAATGTATGCAAATTGCTAATTTACGACACAAATAAATACAAATATAATTAAATGTTTTCACATATAGGTATAATCAGATTGTCCAAACACAACACAACACAACAACATCAACGGTCAACCAACAAACTTTTTTTTTAATTCAATGTCAGCTGTCACGCAGTGCACTGACGCAGTGTTGTTCGACCAATGTCAATTTTTCGATTCCGCCAACCGCTAACTAGCGCCACCAATATTTCTTTTTGTCGTCTAAAATGAAGCAATTGAATCATTAAAATGCAAGTTGGCTAGTAGCTAGTTAGTTACGATTTATTCGATGTTTCATGAAATATATCGATACATCGAAGTAATCAACAGCTTTTCAAAACATCGGATCGATTCGATGTATCGTAATGTAAACATCGAGTGAATTCGATGCATCGATCTATATCGAATATCCCTAATGAGTACTTTTTGGTAGGTATCGTATCGAATAAAATATTACGTTTTGAACGGGTAATCTTAGAAGTGAGTGACCCATTTTAACCCTTTAGTTCACTCATTCTGAACATTCTAAAACATAACATTAGACTCATATTTTAAGTGATTGTACGGAAAAGGAATGGGAACTTTAATTTATATGCAAAAATTACTAAATAGTTTAATTTTGTTACTATTTTTTTATTTATGTAGTTTTTTTTATACTGTTTTTCTATTATTGCACTAAATTTGTGTACCGATACCAAATTTTTTTTCATGTCCTGCTGAACTGAAGTCTACTGAAGTTAAACTGACGTTCGTTATTTACTGAGTGATAATTGACCTATGCTCGATGCGCATTAGGCCCAAAGAAAAATACACGATACCTTGATTGAAGTATCGATACTTTTGTTTCGATAGTATCGATACTTCAAATACTTTCATGAGTACCTTCTGTAACCTACAAAGCTAGCTATAGACAAAATTGTAGGTAGTGTAGACCACAGAGTTCTTTATGTGTAGACAGTAGACGTGCTATTGTGTGTGATTGTTCTAGATAGAATAAATATTTCTGAAAATACTTTTGCGGTCTGCAAGTATCCTTCCTTTCTAATCAAGCCCCATTAGAAAACAATTTGGACTGTTGATTTGTCGTTATTGGGGTGGATTTATTTGTGCAAAAGTCGATTGATTGAACTGTAAAGTATTTACATACGCTCAGTGAAAAGTGGTGATAGTCCAGTGCTAAATAAATTCTGCAGTTCTCTCGACTGAGATGCCGTTGCGTGGTGGAAATTTCGTAAGTTTATTGCTCAACCATTTTTGTATTGTAGTGTCATTCGTGATTTGCATCACTTTTTACGTAGGTAAGTATTGTTTTACGTTGCACGTTCCGAGTCTTGATGGATGGAGTGTCGTCACATTGTCCTTGACTAACCCAGTAATCGCCGCCGGCGTGACGCCGTCCGGTATCTCTTCTCGGCACCTACTAAAACTGCATTATTAATCTCTGTAAATACGAGGAATGCACCAGAAATTATTGTAAGTTTTGCTTGCTTTTATTTGCAACCTAATGTCTCGTTTGGCACATCTCCAGTATTAGTATTAACTAGTATCCTTGACTGTGATGTATAATTCCCTAGTTACATGGTGTTGTGTTGCTATGAAGTCTGATGGCGTGGTCTTCCACAGGGCGGTTGATACGTGCCTGCTAACACAAGTGTTCCCGAGTGCCTCTTAACTGCCTGCTTTTGAGGTTAGTTATTTCAAGTTTTGGTTTCAATGCAACCGACTTTATGTATATGGTGGATTTCACTAAACTTCTGGCAACACCATTCTCAGAATAATGTAATGTCAAATGCAAGTAAAATGCAGTATGATTAATAAACTAATAACTATGATTTAGTCTGGGGATAGTGCTAGTTTGGTTGAATCCACCCTTAGACCATTTAAGCTGAATTAATTATGTTAAATGTGCTTAATTTTTTCAATTTACCTATTTTGGTAGGTAATGTAATATGTTGTGTATGTTACTTATATTATGTATAGTATCTATGTATAAGACGGGGTCAGTTCCAACAATTATTATCAGTACCTGGGTGACCCAGCAGTGCTCAGTTTTTTTTTTAGTAAACAATGTTTTCTAAAAGTTAAACCTATGTAATACTAATCAAGCCTCCGGACCTAATGGGCCTTATAAAAATATCCATTAAGATCTTAAAAACCTTAGCAAAATATTGCTTAAATTCTTCAAATTTAACATTACTTTATATCACAATACTATCTTGAGGACTTTGTTATGACAGACCTAGAAGGCTCCTGTCAAGATCTAGAGGTGCACTAAGAAATTTCTTGAATTCATCAAAGAGAGCAGTGGGAGATCCAAATTTGAATGAAAAGCATCAAGCGATCAAAGTGGCTGGGAGTTCCACTAGACCTACCAAAAAGTCATATGATTTTCTTAGATTGATATTCTACTCATTAAATTTTTTAATTTTTAAAATTTTAATCATCTCGCCATCTAGTAAAAACTAGTAGGTAACACCGAAACTACCAAGCCAATTTCAAAAATACTTTCAGTAAAGCGTAGAATGAACTTTCAGGATTCATAGGCTATATTTTATGTAGGTACCTCGCAGGCAAAACCGCAGGTGGCAGCTAGTCTATATCTATACTAATATTATAAAGAGGAAAGTTCTGTATTTTTGTATTTTGGTTTGAAACTAATAAACTCCAAAACTACTGGTCCGATTTCAAAAATTCTTTCACCGTTATAATGCTATGTTATCCCTGAGTAACATAGGTTATATTATGTAGGTACCTCGCGAGCAAAGCCGCGAACGGAAGCTAGTAATTAATAATCCAGTATCACTAATCACGATATGGCGAATCTAGGACCAGTCTATGAATGAGTTTACTACTATGTAGTAATTTGCCCATGCTAGGCTTTTGGCTCAGATATCAATGTAGGCGGGCTGTAGGTGTCAGCCTCGGAATATGTCTATCATACTGCCAAGACTTTATTACCTGTATGGTTATGGCTTGGACTTGTGAAATTAGTGTCCAACTTGTAGGTTGCTACTCTGTTTGGTACTACTAGGTTGAAGTCGTAAATCTACAGCGACGATGTATGTAAATTTGGTTTGTAGGTAAAGTTTACCCAATGAATTTCTTTCCTCAAAGAGAACAATACATCTATTTAGTTTGATGGAATGTACGTAGCAGTAGAAGTATGTGGACTAAAAATTACCCTACCAATAGTATTATCAGGACAAAACAAACTCTTTATCCCTACTAGTAAAGAGTGGACTAAAAATCATTCTATCTTCAAGATACATTTTGATAGAAAAAAAGGAATAGTCAAAGTCCTGTCTAGACCTACCAACCATAAATTGGAATCATGATTTTGGTAGCAGACTGTCAAAGCCACAGTCAATTGTATGTTTGCTTTATACCCTGATAGCAATATAATTCCTTCCTTTTATGTTCTCAACTCATTAGCTAGTCTTGAAACCTGAATTTGGAGGGTAGGTTTTTTTATTTTTCAAAAATGTTCTAAAGATGCACTTACAAAGAAATTCCCAAATTCAACCGCTTGCAAATATTATGAAAAGGGTTCCACAAGTCAATAATAACAATTATGATTAATTCAACCAATGACTGTTACACAATATCCCAGAACACTATACAACTGTTTTGCAAATTCAAATGAAATGATTAATCTGTTGACTCAATATTGTCACTTTGATTTTTATTACTGAAACCTAATCATGCAAATGTTTCAAGGAAATAATCACCGATGAATTATTTTCAGATACTTACCTAACATAAGCAGTTGAATGACATCACTTTAAATGCATTATTTTTAAAACTTATCTAGAATTATCATCAAACACGAACGGTTGAGAAATGGTTCGTCTTCTATGAGTATTGTAAATACGAGTTTTCTCCTCAAAACAAAATACCAAGGTAACATTTGTGACTGCAAAAGTGTACTTTTTGTTTAAACAATACATGTAACCCTAGCGAAAAGCGTATGAAGGAACACCGGTGTGGTTTGTAGTCAGTATGAGTCTGCCATTGCCCCCACAAACCCCCGCTTATGGAGGAATCCGTATGGATTTTCTACAACGAGAATAAAAAAATAAAGCCTAGGATAGATTATTAGCCTAGCTAGGTGATTCAGATACAAGGTATATGATAACGAAATCGCCTTACTTATCTTTGTTAGAGTGCATTAAGTTACCAGTTTAATGCTTTCTTGACTTTTACAGTATATTTTTCATAGATCAATAGTTCTTGTAGGTAGTACTGGAACCTTGAACTAATTCCCGTAATAGTGTGTATTGTTAGTAGTCATATACTTGCAATGTTTTCTCTAGAATCGTCTCACGGCGTAAAATTGGACTTGGCACACTTTAAGTAGGTATTAGTCAATCGCCGTAGTTTATTTACCTGCTTCGCCATATCCTGCACACTAGTGAATTATTATATTTAAAAAAAAAAATACAAACAAAATCGTTATAGTCCGTAGTCAAATTAAAGCTTAAAATAATATATTCAATAAAATCAAGCGGGATCATTTTGAATCGTCTTATATGCTAGGTGAAGTTTTGGGTTGAAAGCGTTCAATTGTCTAGGTGGAAATAGCTCTGCACTACCCTCGAAGTATAATGCTCAATTGAATTAATGAAATTGTCAAAGAGCGTGTCAGGGCAGTCCGATTACTGCTCAGTGAAGGCTTCGATATTAGATTAATGATCGTAATCCCAGACTAAGAATAGGCAACAGTCAGATGGACTAATCATCAAAATATCGATATTTACTTTTTACTACTTCTATCATAACAATCATCTGTAGATACCTTATCTTGAAAAATCCTCGAATTTTTAGTCAAGTCGATTTGTCTATTCTAATACTCCAATTGACTAGACACACTACATAATGAATATGAGAATAATATATTATAGATTACTAATTCCGACAACCCATGAAGCGTTTCGTCTCGATTGTATAGAATGACACGAAAACTACCAGACTGTATCGTGTCGTGTTACTTATAGCCAGGTAACTATTTTTTATCTAAGAAATATTAGATTTTATATTGGTCTCGAATAATACGTGCGATTCAAGTACAGTTGTAGCCATGTAGCCACAGTAAAGAGAGTTTATATGCCTACACAGTAAGAAGTTTAAAGGTGGATTTTCTGTGTACTTATTACTATTAGCCAGATCATGCTAAACATGTTATCGCAATGTTTAGTTACATTAGCTAAATGTGCGTCTTATGTAGCACACTCCTCACTCGTTGCTTTTTCATATCGCGGTATAAAAGTCCAGAAAATCATGTGCAAAAGTTGAGATATAGGTCACTCTGATCTGTCTGCTGATCCAGATCATTACGAAGCGTTGAATGGCAATGATGATGCGTTAAGCCAAATATGAGCAAAGTTGTCCCTATCTAGCTATTACATACTCCGTCTATTTGACTATCTATGAAATTTGTGATCACGGGAAACAATTTATAATTAAACTCAACTATTATCAATACTATTGAAGTTTGAATACCTAATGGACTCATATTTGTTATAAAAGCCTACCCGAGTAAAAGCCATTGCTCTAGATGAAATCCGAATCATTTAGACTGAATTGCGAATATTTCCTTTGGCTAAGGAAATCGTGTCATGAATGTAATTTACTGTATTAAACAAGATTTAAATAACTTTGGGAGACAGTAACATGGCGCCCGATGCTGCCAGACAACAATAAAGCGGTTGTACAAACTTTTGTGTTCTCTCTCTGTTAGAGTTTAGAATAAGAGGCCAAAGCTAAAATTGGTCATAAATTAGTACAGTATTTATTATTATTAGCAATTTTTTCACAGAAAGATCATACATTTAAATCTTGTGATCGCTTTTGAAAATTAGGGCAATACGAAATCTTGCGTCAGATGCGATAAAGCTTACCATGGTTGGCAGTGTTAGGTAGTTATTCTGATTTACTGGTTAACTGCTAACTATTGAGCACTGCCAAGCATGCTAGATTCAGAGCAAGTCTTGTTCTGAATATGGCAGATTATTTACATAAAGCAATTTTATCTGAAGGCCTTTTCCCGAGACAGCTAATCCAGGCCAAGCAAGCATTTAAGGCGTAACAAGGTCCCAAGCGATGTGCTAGTTTTGTTGATGCAAAAAAAACGTAATTAAACAAAAACTGTCTCAAAAATCTTGTTTTAAGAGTATCAGATTATTTAGATGACAAAAAGCTTGGAACGAATCTGCTCCAACTCGGCATTCATATAAAAAATAACAAGGGTCCTACAATATCCGTTATGGCCCGAAGATGTTCTCGCTCTGAGGTTAGGACTGAATCGGCAACTTAGCATGTAAGACGTTTGCAAATGATCCGTGATTTTATTGAGAAAATTTAGGTTGAACAAATAAGAGCGAACCAAGAAGAACCAACGTGAAAAGTACCAAAGTATGACGTACAATTTTAGATATATCTATTATAGTGGAGATCAAGGACCATCTATTTGTCTTGGTCACGTTGATTTGTAACACACGATCGATTCGGCGCGGGTCAAATCCTTAAGTGACACTAATGTAAGTTTATTAGATAGATGCGGTTATGTAAGACTATATTCTGCGTATCGTGTGGTTTTTTAATATAAATAAATAAATAAATAAATATAATCTTATCAACGTAATAAATACTTGGGTTAAGTTGGAATTGGCACATAGATTCACCTAGCATGTAAAACGTTCCAATGTGATCCTTACGATTTTATAAAATTCTCTGCGTTATATCCTACTTACATATTCTCATCATTAGTCCATAACATTGCTATGCATCATTACTCCATTAACTTGATCTAAATAAATGGTTCCGACAGAAACCTTTGCCAGGTCATTTATTGTCATTATGGTCGACTCTGATGCAGTCGACAGAGCTGACATCATGTCGATTTATATTTACACGTGATTTAACTCTATTATCTTTATTACTACTAAAGCTGTTGTGGTGCTGATTGTAGATAACATATTGGCAAAATTCACATGCTTTGAATCGCAGCCATGTAGGTTAAACGAATCCTTTGGATTGGTTTATTGGCTTCCTAGCTCGTAGTATTGAGTGCATAGCTTAGCAGTAGCAATTTGCACTAACACCTATGCGTGGGTGATATGAATCAAGACCCGTGGGCTGATCAAGGACATCCCTTTTACTGCGCCGCGGTTGTTTAGTTGTACTGGTTGTACTTAAAAAAATATGTCCCAGTTTAATGTTCATCATCATCGTCATCCGCAACCCGACTTCACCCACTACTGGGTATAGGCCTCTCTTTGCATATTATACCGTTGTCCACGGTCTGCTGCTAGCCTCATCCAGGTCCGGCCAACGACGGATACCATGTGTAGTTTCAATTCAATTCTTAGTGGCCTTTGTGGAAGGAGCCACGATTTCGCCGATGTCACGTTTATAGCGTTTCCTATGTTTAGATAAGTTATGTATTATATTATTTGAATAGACACTAGGGCGTGTAAAAACCGGGTTGTTTAAAAAAACCGGGTTTTCGAGTTTTATTTTTCAATAACCGGTTAAAAACCGGTTATTCGGTTATTTTTCCAGTTTTTTAATACAGGTGTCTCGGGACAAAATAAAACCTTAAATTTTAGTAAAAATGAACTAAGTAATTATTGTAATAAGCAAGCACCAATTAAATTTTAAAATATTTTAATATAATTATGTTTAACTCACTCTTACTCGAATAAAGTAAAAAAATTGAACAACATGATAAGGTCTTATCTAGATAATGTAATTCACTCTTTTATACGGCAGTATTAAAAACTTTTTCTCTCTTACTCAAATGAAACCATAACAAGTTAAATTAAATTAAAATTTTAATAAACCTCTGACACAAATTTTTAAAACATTTTCTTGTAATATAATTCAGCAAGACTGCGAAAACTACAGGGGCATTAGCCTACTCAGCATTGTCGGTAAGCTGTATGCAAAAGTGTTGATCGAATGAAAGAAACTGATGAGGATATGGGATGCACAAGCAGGATTTCGAAAGGGTATGGGATGTACGGATCAGGTCTATCCTTGCGATGCACAGCCGAGAAATTTTTGGCAAAGGTCTAAAGGTCTATTGCGCTTTCGTGGATCTGGAGAAGGCCTATGACAGAGTGATGAGGAATGAACTGTGGTCGGCTCTGTCGATGTATGGGGTAAAGAGCAACCTGGTGCGAGTTCTGAAATCTCTCTATGAGGGTTCTAGGGCTTGCGTTAGGATACATGGGTCATATAATTAATGGTTTAACATCGAAAAGGGTGTTAGACAGGGATAATGTAGCGTCACCATGGCTTTTTAATCTATTCATGGACAGTTGGCTACAAGATATGAAAGAAAGTGATTGTGGATTAAGAATGAATAAGTTACTCGTCAAATGTCTTCTCTATGCTCACGATCAGGTAATACTTGCGTCGTCGGCAGAGGAGTTACAGGAGATGGTAACAGGCATGCATGTAGCATTTGACAGGAAAGGAATGAAAATAAATGTAAGTAAGAAGAAAGTTTTTGAAAGAGATGAATGCATTACAGAATGTGAAATAATGATCAGAGGAGAAAGAGTGGAACAAAAGAAAGAGTTTGTAGGTATATTTGGGTACGCTGTTTAAGAATGATGGGAAACATGATGTTGATATTGAAAGGAGAGTGAATGCTGGAAATCGTGTGAATGGGGCACTTCACTGATTTATGAGCAGTCGGATCGTTTCTAAAAAGGCACGACTGGCTGTGCATGGTGGAGTGTTAGTGCCGACATTAATGTATGGAAGTGAAAGTTGGGTATGGCAGAAGAAGCATCAAAGTAGAATAAATGCAGTGGAAATGAGAGCTTTAAGAAGTATTGTGTGGTTTAACTTTGAATGATAGAGTGAAGAATAGTGTGATAAAAGAATGTTGTGGAGTGAAAGAAGACGTAGTGATGAAAATTGAGAAGGGTATGCTAAGATGGTTTGGGCATGTAGAAAGGATGGATGAAAGGAGATTGACGAAACAGGTGAATAAGGCGAGTGTGAATAGGACAGTTGGAAGGGGAAGACCTCGGCGTACGTACCTCGAGCACATTGGGGACGTTTTAGAGAAAGGCCAGGTCCAGAGTACCCTAAACCGACGCATGTATGAAGAATGTAGTGAGAGTGAATGAAGCAAAAGAGGATCGTAGCAAGTGGAGATCTGTGATCTCTGCCTACCCCGTCGGGAAACAGGCGTGATTTTATGTATGTATGTATGTATGTAATTAGGTGGACAATTATGGCCGTTCCAAATAAAGTCTGCAAGGCGTAGTTTTAAATGAATTTGTCATATATTACTCATTAAAAAAAACTCGAAAAACCGGGTTTTTTGCCAAGAAAAAACCGATTAAAAACCGACGTAAAATCAGTCGGTTAATCGGTTTTTCGGTTAATCGGTTAATCGGTTTACATGCCCTAATAGACACCTTGCCTGAGCGACGAAAAAAAATTTGACACCTCGCTTTTTACTTTACACAGAAAAGAAAGAAGATTAAAAAAGACGACCCCAATCTTGACAGGCTCGAGGCTCCAAAAGCATTTTTAATTTAATTAGCTACCGTGTTATATTTCATCATATTAAAACTAATCTGTGAGCTCTCTAAATAGGGTCGGACAAGACATAATTATGGCCATGGCAAAACTGTATATTAAAGTCCTTGTTGTACTTCAGAATTCTAAATCGAAGCATGTAGAGTTTCATACTGGATGAAACCCAATGCTTGATTTTGATATGAAACGGAAATGCAATAGAGTTCAATAGTTTACTAGGCGCGGCTCCAGTCGTACGAAACCAATGAAACTATTGATACCAAGTTTCTTAAACGTAATCGTAGCAATGTGTGACGTTCGCGACAATGCAAATAATTCGTGTTTCGTGTGTCTAGGCGTCCGGTCTTGATCTTCATCTCGTCAAGCAACCCAATGACGCAAGAAAATATAATTTGTATAGTGTTATTCCAAAAGTTCTATTTCTGTATTTCACGCCGCGTCCACTCACTGTAAGATGCAAAACGAGGCTCAGACTTGAACGAGTATGTAGTGTTCACACGGAATGATATTTTAAATTGTGCCGTTTCAAGAACAAAAGATAACTGAAATTGCCGCCTGAAGTGTGTGGCGGCTTAAATGAAGAGAAATGTGAGTAAACAAAACGCGCCATCAGCCCGCAAATATTCTACGAGGACTGGCAACACCAATGATGCCAACATTGTGAAAAAGTTTTGTTTACACGGTCAAATTACGTTTTAGTTGCTCATTATATTTGTTATCTTTGTGACTACAAACAATTACAGTAGCAATGCCTTCTCATAACAGAGTTTCAGCGAAATCTTTCTATGCTTGTTTGACGTATTTTCATGCCACTGTTTTTGGTATTTAGGACAAGTTCCCTCCTACGTGTTTGCGCGTGCTACTTTCATAACTAAAGAGTTGAAGTCCCTGCGACTTCTTTCACGTAATTTCATTTTTTTACAGAGTTTCCCCACTGCTCTCAATATTATATTGGTGATCTTGACACTTACTGAGCATTGCTCAGCTGAGCTGCTCGCCAATCTTTGAGTCTTATCAATCGGTGTATTGATTGTCAGTTCATCTGTCAATAGTTAATTATTGTATTTCTTGTTGCATAATATTTATGGTTACTAAATCAAAGCCCCCATTTTGACTCCCATTTATGGTAGACTCTAGAAAGGTTTACTTACTGCTTTGTCAATACCGTAAAACATAAAAGTTGTTTAAGCTCATTGTGTCAGTATTAGTTACGTGACACGGGCATATTAGGCGGAGGAAAGAAAGTCATCTTTCAAGAAGAGTAATGGATTTGAATGTGGACTGATATAAAGGTAGAAGTAAGTCTATCAAGAATGTACTGTATGACAGATGATACGTGTAAGAATAGAGGTACTGAGATGACGGATGATAGGGAACAGTGAAGAAAGAGAACATGTTTTGGTGACCTCACCCTGATGCTTTTGACATGATGTGATAGTTCAAAAATTTCCAGCATATGAAAGTAATTGTCAGCAGACAGAACGACGTAAGGGAGTCTTTAACAAATTGATTCGAGTTCCCTCACAGATCCATGATCGATAAGTGCTCATCGTTGCGCTCCATTTGAAACCTTTCTGACATTTAAATGGTTCAATTTTAAAAATAGCCTTGCTGCATTCCTTCCGGATTAGTAACGCTTATAACTCGTCGTTGATGGAACCCTGTGTAAACATTCTTAAAACCCCTATGCGATATCGTACGTAATGTATGCTTAGATTTTATCCATATTCCTATTTTGATTTAGTTCTACTGAGACTATGAGTATTATTCTTCCTGCGTCTGGTAATTATCGTCTAAGCCTGGTAATTATAGCTAGGTCGACGACCTTGCGTTACTTATTGAATGTTACCAAACAATTTTACAGTCAGCTACATACATACAGTATTTACTGGTATGCATCATGTATACCTTAGCTTAACTTTGTTTTTCAGTCTTGCAATTGTTCAAATAAATTGTTTTGTATCTGCTACTTTGAACTTTAGTTCAGCGGAACTAAAAATACTTTGTTCCATTTCGCTAAGCATTTCCTTACAAGTAAGTTATCGATTATTGAGAAACACAATTGTGGGTTTTAATTATTTTGCTACTTGTTCATTAACAAATTCTAATAATAATGTCGATGATTTGATTGGACTATTCACATACGTCAAGCTAAATATAAACTCTTCAAGGTGCAAACAAAATTATGGCAATCGAATGCTTCCACTTTTTAAGAGACAAAGCGCGCTTAAAAAGTGGAAGCAAAAATTTCGTTACATTGTTGGGCTGATGTCTTGTCAATGTCCCTATCGTACTGTTATGGTGATCCTTCGACACTTCCTGGGATACATTAACATTGATCGGAAGAATTACCAACTATAAATATTTATCAGATCTGCTTTTTTGTAGCTATTTGTCAACCGGAAAAGCCTATTAAATATAAAATTGCAAAAAATAATTCGCCATAATAATCAAATTAAAGACAAAATGATAAATGGGAGGGCTGTCAATACAATAATCTTCCATTAAACGTGGATTTTATAAGGATGTTGAAGGAAAAAAATCAATATTTATACAGACTGTAATTGCTTTTGTGCTGTCGTTGCAGCATATTAATGTGCAGGAGATGATTCACACTCGCGCCTGAATACTGAAATACTTTACTATTTATTTTACAAAACATATACTTAACTAAGTACAATTAGTACCAACTGGCTCAATACATTGAACGAAATGTGTGAAAGCATTTGTTGGGATCGCAAAGAATTCTTTAGGACCGTCACACGCATTTGATTAATCATAAAAACTTCCATAACTTCCTTATGAACAAAATCACTAACCTATCTCAACTTCTATATACCTTGCACTACCCACTCTATAACTTAAAGATTCTCGAAACTTCGAGACTTCCTAATAGCATGCGCGTTTTTGTCAAACGTGAAAATAACCATTACTGTTTTCCGTACAGTATTTAATACTGATTAAAACCTCCTCCACAATTGGATTATCGCACAATTCAATTCTGGCATTAAGTCTATCGCTCGATCGCTCGCTTCACGCCATACGGTGCGGGGTAAGAGTCAGAATGTTCTGGAACGTACGAGACTGTTCGCGTTGGATCGCTCGCCACACGCTGTATAAATACAAACGATCGCTCACCGCCACCGCAGTATAGATTGAAACACGAGAGAGAACATTACTTTCGATTCGTCGATATTATTTCCGCGCAAACGTTTGTTGAGTGAAGTGTTTAGTGATACATTACAGTGTTTTGATAAATTAGAAATGGAGTCACCTGTTGTCTTAGAGAAACCACCGGAGTACCATGGGAATGATGTGAGTGGTGAACATTTAATAACATAATGTTCGAAGGATTCTAGGAATGAGGTCCTAATTTGAAAAAAAGATTGCAAACTTTTTTAAATTTCGAGTCTTCATTACTATTTAATTTTTATTGGTACCGTATATTTTTTTATTTTAGAATACTATCAAAGTTTGAAAAACAAACATATTTTTTTTTATCATTTGATCAATTACTCAAAATACTTATTAATTATGGACAATATAAATTGTATAATGCATATCCTTGTACGAGCATAATATTGATTCCATGATCTCAGAATGAGTAGGTAGATAAGACTAACTCAGTGAAAGTCGTCAAAGAGAAGCATGGTCAAACATAATTATATTGTGATCAAACTGTTTTATCAAACAATGAAACAAAACAAGGAAAACTTCTAAAATGTATCGATTCAAACGTTTACCTATGTCATCAAATTTAAATGGAATTAAAAATTTTCGAAGCAGCAGCGGGCTCGAGCCCACGTGACATACTACATTTTTTACATCAATCTATGAATTATGAATGTAAATATTTTGGCTTTGTTTAGATTTTTGATATTTTCTAAGATTTCAAATTGTAGGTCCATAGACTACATAGATAATAATAATAATAATAATAATAAATAATGCTGGACAATCCACACAGCATCATAAAAACAAACTTTTTCTCAAATTTTTTCTACATCTAACTTTAATGAGAAAACGTAGAGTAGGTAAATCAAAAGTACAAATACAGCATGTAAACAATTCTACGTCACACTAGTCGCACCGCCGCGCGCCGGTGCGGTGTTGGCGTCGCGTCGGCGCTTGAGTCACGAGATTACGGCGCTTTTGTTGCTGGCTTTGGGAGCACCTTATATGGACCTTTAAGAAATACTAATATATTCCCTTTAAAACGTGCGGTGTCGCCATCATCGAAATCGATAAAAAAAGACTACTATAATACAGACGAATTCACTAAAATCATAGAACTTTATGTTGCTCGCGCACGTGTCGAGAATCGGGATAACAAACAAACATCTCTTCTTTAATCATAAAACGATATGATATATGAAAACAATTAACTATCAGTGTCTATGGTAACTGTATTTAATGTTATTTTTAATTTTTTAACTGGCAACAATTTCTTACTTGCAAGACAACCACTCATTCCAAAATCGTAAAGTTCACTCACCTCTACCTCTTTAGATTAAATCATCTTGAGCTTGCTCATCTGTAGTGTCTGTGTTCTAAATACAATTTAATTTTAGTTATCTACACTACAAAACCACTGGAGGTTCACTTGTGAATGTTTCCTGAAGATTTCGGATCATTGACTTCATTCAACTCTTCCTGTACAGATTTCAGACCAAATGTTTGATACATATCGATCTAGATATCTGAATCTATCTTTCGGTTAATTTAGGATCTGAATCTCTATAAGTTGGACTAATTTTACCGTAACTAATCATAGTAATTTGGTGTAATAAGTTTGATTGCTTATATTGATGTTTTGAGAATAAATTTCAGTGATTTCATAGACTTTATATTTACCTAAGAACTAGCGGAAGTAAGAAATAAATAAACTAGGATAATTTAAAACACACTTAAGTTTATAGAATAACCATATTTGCAAAAGCGAAGTTTCTTGAGAACATTGAATTGGACACTCGATGATGTCATTCGAATCTTCAATATTTACCTTGTTTCGAGATAATATCTCTAAAGAGGGGGCAGACAGAACACAGAGATTCTGAAGTAAGATTAGAACAGTAGGTATACTAGGTATCTTTGAAATAAATTAAGAACTTAGATTGAATAGAGCGTAACTTTTAACGCTAACTCTTCAATCAGTAACTTAAAAGTCGGGCTCTTTTTATTTTGAAAACTTTCAAATATTTCTAAACTGTAGTTTAGGAAGATTTATGGACACTGAGTTATAACCAAAATGCTCACTTCAAAACTTTATAGTTTCTGACATAAGTAGTTTACCTGTTTTTACCTGTAATAAAAAAAAACAAAAGTATTAAAATCGTCCGCATAAAATGTTTCGGCAAGTCGTGATTTTGAGAGATGTCGAGATGTTAATGTATTTTTTAATATTCCGGAAAAAAGAAGCTATCCCTCTGGAATAAAAATTACCCCTGGAGTTATACAACAATCAAAGAGTCATCGAGACGTATCAGTAATTGGCAGAGATAACGCGTAACATACTTAGTCACAACATAATAAAAAAAAAATAAAAAAATAAAAAATTAAAAAAACGTATGAAAGTAATGTTTTTAAGAAGCTTTTTACAGCGCTATATTTTTTTTTTGACATTTCATTATAGCCTGTAACTCTTGAGATCCAGACGAATCCAACAACACCAAATTTGTCAAAATTCGTCTAGCCGTTTGGGTCCAGCTAAAGGAACTCTCATACATAACTTATGTAAATACATTCCAAACATATAAAGCGTGATTAAAGTCGGGTAAAAAAAATTTAAATATCAGGCCACGTTTTCTTACGTATTTGCACAAAAAAGAACACGAGACTCGCCACGTGCCATACTTGTCTTTTTGTTATGAATTTGCGTGGTTTTTGGACGGAGTGACGCTGCGTTAGTTCATCTGCCCACATTGCCCGATGATGTCATTTTAGATGTTATTATCTTGCTATTTTCATACTCAGGTAACTCCGATACTAGCTCTACCCACTTAAGTATGAGACACGAGTAAATAAAGTTTTTTTTCTCTTGGTTTACATTCGTTTTTACAATCGAACTTTAGACTTAAGTAGTTGAGATTTCTTAAAATAAAGCTACCTATTAAAACTTTATGTAACTCAACTCTAATTTTGAATGACCACAAAATAATAACAAGTAGGTACCTATACAACAAATCTAGATGATGATGATGATACAACAAATCTTGATCAAAACAAATATAACAAAGAGGTAAAGTTTGTTTGATATAATTTCCGAAACTTCCCATCCGATCTCCGAAATTTTTCAGCAATGTGTAGAATGAACTTTCAATATATTTTATGTAGGTACTATAGACGACTATAAGTCTACACCGCCGATTTTGTTTATAAAGCTAGTTTATAACTATAGTTTATACTATAAGACTAGTGCCTACTGGGCAAAAGTCACCCCAAATCACGCCAACCATATCTATCCTTCGAGGTCTCCTACCATCCGTCCTCGAAGGAATCGAGATCCTCCAACGCTTGCGTGGCAAACCACGACCATAGTTACATAACAATATTTAAAACGTTAAAACGCCACTGATGGTCGATGAACTGTTCTAAACATGCTGCTAAAATAAATCCACCTACGCCGATAGTTCTTTTCTACGCAGTATCATTATTATGGCAAAGTAAACATACTGAGAAGATGCTATTGACAAATCACCACATATTATAAAACAAAGTCCTCCGCCGCGTCTGTCTGTATGTTCGCGATAAACTCAAAAATTCATCATCTTCCTGCCCTTATTCCCACGTTATGTGGGGTCGGCACAACATGTGATCTTAAACTCAAAAACTACTGCACCGATTTTCATGTTTTCACCAATGAATAGGTTCTCGAGGAAGGTTTTTAGTATAACAGATAATAATATAATGAAATTTGTTGAAGGTGTCGGAAAAAATAAGCCTTCTGGGAACTTTCAACGAAAACTCTGCCTAAATTTTATGATGACTTTATGTCGCGATAACCGACATCCACGCGAGCGAAGCCACGCGTATCAGCTAAGTACTCCATATAGGTGTTCTAACCTAGTTTAATAATGAAATGATGCAATTGAGGCAATTGTTATCGTGTAGATATTTTTTGATAAGGACTATTGGAATTAATCAATTCAGTTAATAATTCTGACTAAGAAAATATCGAAATACATAATGATTATTTGCCGTCCTTGCCTTATATGGCTTCACCTTGTACCATACACTGATCGCTGACAGAACATCTGTTTGTCTCATTCTTTTGTTGAACGAAAGAAAGAGAACAATTAACTCCCAGCAGCAGTTTTGCATACAATCTTCGGATCAGTCGCAATAATCGATTGCTTCCTGTATCGGCTACACTTACTGATTTAATGAGGTTTAAAGTCTATTTAGTAATAAAAAAATGTCCCGGAAAGTGTATAAATTACCTTGGCTGGCCTTAAACTGTGATGTTGACCGAGAGGCGATCGCGGAGCTGTCATGGCCAAAATGCTTGGTCGATCGCCGGCACGTGCTTAGCTGGTCCGATGATAGTATTGAAGACTAATTTCTGCTCGCGACTTTGCTCGCGAGGTACCTACATAAAATATAGAATATGTTACTCAGGGATAATGTAGCATTCAAACAATTTTTGAAATCGCACCTGTAGTTTTTGAGTTAATTCGTTACAAACAAAAATCGAAAAATACAAAACTTTCCTTTTTATAATATTAGTATCGATAATGTAACGTGTTGATTACGTTAATCCAGTTTTGTTGGCCGCTTTGATATTTTTTTGAACAACTATGTAAACTTTGGTTTACCGAATCACATGATCACGATTGATGAAAATTGGATTTGATCCTTGCTAAAAACTGTTTCTAACAACTGAGATGTCATTTTGACAGTGGCATTTCTTTGTTTACAGTTTTGTTCTCTGATTATGGATCAGACTGTAGGTACCTGTATATAATATCTGATTATGAATCAGACTATAACCTACCTATTTTAACTGAGGGACTCGGACTTTTTTTCACGCAATGATGCGAAATCAAATTCAAACAAAAACATCTATTTCTGTACGACCGTAAACATCGTCTGTATTCTAACTGGGGATCTAAGGATCGAAAGGCGCCACTACCACTAAAGTGCTGTCCTGTGTCATACTAGAATAAAAAATAAATAAATATATATATTGGAAGGGGAAGACCACGGCGTACGTACCTCGATCAAATTGGGGACGTACTAGAGAAAGGCCAGGTCCAGAGTACCCTTAACCGACGCGCATGTATGAAGAATGTAATGAGAGTGAATGAAGCAAAAGAAGTATGTCAGGATCGTAGCAAGTGGAGATCCGTGGTCTCTGCCTACCCCGTTGGGAAACAGGCGTGATTTTATGTATGTATGTATGTATGTAGACCACTAGATAGTTCACACAACGCCATCTAGCCCCAAACTAAGCAAAGCTTGTACTATGGGAACCAGATAGTTGATATCAAATGTTTGTCCTGGGGGATCGAACCCACAACCTGCAGCGCAGAAGGCAGAGCTACTACCAAATGAGCTATGTGGCCAGTCAAATAGTGTATACAATTACTTGACCATATTATGTGTCGGTTGCAGCGCGGGTTCCCGTTCGAGGACGAGGAGGGCTCGGGCGCGTGGAGTGAGCTCGCGGCGCGCCACCCGGATATCGCGGCGCGGCTGCGGCAGCGCCCCGCCTCCGCCACTTGGGCCCGCAAGCGCCGCCCCTCCAGCCAGGACGCCACAGACGGTAAGCATGCGTTATTAATCCACATCTGTATCCCTACTTCCCTAGTATAGTATAAGTTTTTGATAGTTTACGAAAACTTTTTTTCGAATAGTGTCCTTTTTCTTTTTATAATTGACAGCCTATAAGAACTCATTTTTTTGGGTCTTTTTTTAGTTCTAGGACGGCTTCCCTGGTTTTTTGCGTTCACTGTTCAGATTATATGTATTGGTAGCGTGCGAAGCCGCAGCCTAAATCTATTATACAAACTAACATAATAATAATGAAGCCTCGCTTTTTGTATATTTTTGAAAGCATTTGTCTCTCGTTAACAACAGAGTAACTGAGACTGATCGTACTTGTTGCAGGTTGTGTAAAAAAGCGTTTCGTAATTGCAGATTTTGGAGAAAACTTCAGCGGCTTTGACAGATTCCCCTTCGACGACATCCCGCCAGAGTTCAGAGAGCACTTCCCTTCGCGCTGGAACCGCAGGTTCGGATCCCGCGAGGAGGCCGCCCCTCCCCCGCCGCCCCCGCAGCCCTCACCGCCCACCCCCTCGGCGCCGCAGCAGCACGCGGCGGCCACCCAGACTGAGCACGAGCACCCCGAGCCCTCGGACGCGCACAACCTGCAGACCCCTCTGCCGCAGTACGGATTGAGGAACACGGTCGACCTCGGCCAGAAGAGCCCCGCAGACCCGAGCCTGGTCGATGCGGAGGAGCGGACGCACAGGTCCATGTCAGCGCCGCCCGACAACCGCCCTCCCCCCGCCATGAGCTCGCAGCACCCGGAACGAGCGGAGCACGCCGCCAACGTGCGACACATCCCCATCTTCGTGGAGGGGCGCGACGAGCCGGTGCTCAGCGGCGCGGAGCCCGCCAAGCCGCGCGCCGCCGCCGAGCCCAAGCCGACGTTCGCGCCGCACATCGACCGCGACCAGTACTTCGCGGACGACGCCGCCTCCAGCTACCACCACGCGCCCAACTTCAGCCGCGCGTACGGCACGCCCAGCACCAAGGGCTTCCGCGCGGGCCCGCAGCCCTTCATGCAGCAGAAGGCATACCCGCAGAACGCGTTCGCCCGCGGTGCGTCCCCGCAGCGCGCGCCGTCCCCGAAGCGGGCGAGCGCGCCGGAGGAGCACTTCGTGAAGGTGCCGGTGCAGCACGAGCACGCGGCCCCGCGCCCCGCCGCCCCCGCGCCCCCCGCCGCCGCCGACCCGCCGCCGCACAGGGAGCCCACGCCCCCGCAAGCTCCACCCAAGCCCTGCTCGAACGACCCGATCACGCAGATTCTCAGTATTCAAACGGACGTCCTGAACCTCATGACCGAGGTGGAGAACTTCGCGGGCTCCAAGAAGGACAAGAGATATCTATTCTTGGACGAGATGCTCACGAGGAACCTCATCAAATTAGATAACATCGAGACGGAGGGCAAGGAGAATATCCGCCTAGCGCGGAAGGAGGCCATTAGATGTATTCAAAAATGTATAGCCGTGTTAGAAGCGAAGGCCGAGAGCAACAGCAACCCCCAGAAAGCTCAGGATGTAGAAATGAAAGATATCGATAAAGATGCGGAGATTTCTGAAGAGAAACAGGCAGCAAACGGTGATGTTGAGATTAAGGATGAGCAAAGCGAGCCTTCAGCGCCAACAGACACTCAGGCGATCAGCGAGGACATCGCTCCACCGGCACCGACGCAACCGCTCCAAGAAAATAAACCGGTAACGCAGGAGCCCGATGCGACGCCGACTCCCGCCCCGCAGCAAGTGGAAACCGAGCCATCGGAAGATAAACCAGAGGAACAAAAAGTAGATAATAAGCTCAGTCCTAAGAAAAAAGTTGTAAAGAAACGCGACAAGAGCAAAGATAAGGCGCCCGCAGACGGCGCTGAGGCGCCCAAAGATAGTAATAAAGATGATGAAAAAGCTGAGGCAATGCATGTAGACAGTAAGGGTGATAAGACCGAACAAGTTATGGAAGTAGATGGTGCTGCTAGTCAATAAATTAGATGCTTAGTGAATTGTGTCATTTAGAACACGGTTAATGACGAGTATTGCACTGCACGGGCCTGGGGGCCCGCCTCGCTAAGTGTTTATTTTGTGCATAACACTGTGTTGAGATTGTTTACGTTTGTACATTTTACGTTTTTAATATTAAAACATAATGTAAAGGAATTCGTTGTCCTTCAAGGTTTGAAAGCAGTGTCCATATTTAAATCCTAATAATATTATTAATTTATTTTTATCATATGTGATACTGATAACACAATTTTCTCAATAAAGAAAAAGAATCTGCAAATGTTTTGTTTTATTATATGTACCAAATATACAGAAGTTGAATACAAGATCAGTAAATACATAACACAAGCTTATTTATTGCTATCACTAAATAAAGATTCCAATATACACATAGCAGTTTATCAGTATTTTACAAATCCATGATAATTCTCTATTTATGCCTAAGTTGATCTTAATTTTTAGCACAAAAAACTTAACATATAACACATAGTCTTTGGCTCCTACAGCCGGGACTGACTCTTCAGCATATCCAGGCTTTAATGGACGCTCATGCCGCGCTAGGGTCGCTTACGCGCATGTTTATTTGACAGTTGGTTGAATACGGTAAGTAAAATCTGATTAGGTAGTAATAAACAACTGGTAGCGAATACTTCCGATTAGCTCATTGATTACACTACTGGGCTAGACTGGAAGTGACTCCAAGTTCACATAGCACGTTATTAATGGTCCTTGTGATTTTTGCATTACTATAACATCTGTTAGTGTCTCTCTGCTGAGCCCCAGTGGGTAAAGCTTTATAATTGCGAGTGGGAGGGGGGGTTACTCGAGTCTACATTGCGTCTAGCTCATTAGCTAATACTTTATATTCGTAATACTTTTCAATATTTAGTAATGGATATAGGTATTAGCGAAAACTGCATTCGATTTGATTCAGCCGTTGTGGAGATTCGCTGTGGCCGGATCTCTTGGGAGTTCTTTTTCCCATCGAGTCACACATTGAGAACTTTTCTATTACAATAAGTTGCAACGAATAACAGTGTGACTCGTTGGTATAAAACGCCCAACGAGTCACACTATGACTGGTTCTGGTGTGACTCGTTGGAACCTAATATTAAAAGCAAACGCTAGCATGAAAGCCAGTTTCAACGTTCACTCCCACTCTTTCATAACCCGGTCCCAGTCCGCATCAGGTATGAACGGCTTGTCGATACAGCTGATCATGTGTTCGCCGCAGAAGATGCACTCTCCAGCTATGATGTCATCCAGCTCGTTCCGCAGCAGCTCGCGGAGTGGCAGGCCGCTCGACGTCACCGTGTTCAGCTCGATCGGAGACAGGTGCGCCAGCTGGCTCTGCTTGTCCTTCAGCTTCTTGTGCCGAGCGGGACCTGGAACAATGTTTGCGATAGTCTATACTATCTATACTAATATTATAGAGGAAAGTTTTATTTTTGTTTGTAACGAATAAACTCAAAAACTACTGGACCGATTTCTAAAATTATTTTACCATTAGAATGCTACATTATCTCTGAGTAGCATAGGCTATATTATATATTAAAGAAATAGAGATACTTTTGCTACCCGTATGAAGCCGAGGCATGTTGCTAGTAACAAAATATAAAAAGGTGCAAAAATACTAATTCATAGCATTAGAGACTGAGTAGGTACTTTTACTTATTCCAAGATTGCAAAACAGATAATAAAGGGCTAAACATACGGTCGGACTCGTCCATCAGCCGCGGCTGACGGATGCGGCTGATGGTGTGCAAGGTGTCTTCGGACGATTCTGGCCACGCCCATTCCATAGACAACTATGTAGACCAGTGTTGCCAGAAGGTTACTTTTATTACCAAGCAAAAATCGAAAATATTACTAAATTATTCATATTTCTGTAAGTACATACAACCAACATCTATCTATCGGCTGGTAGCACTGGTGCAGACGAAGAAACATGTCGAGTAGTGAAAGTGTGAGTGTCGAGTAGTATTATTTTAAGTTCCATAGACAATAATTCTTCAAGGGTCTGAATCCTTGGGCAACACTGCTGGCAACACCGTCCGCGGACGATGCCAGATTGTTGTCGGACGTCTGAACGCTCAAGGTCAGCCAAGGGCACTTACGACTTCGTCCGATAGTGTGCAAGGCTCAGTAAAATTTCATTGTCCAGATACCTCGGACTCGTTCATAAGCCGCGACTTATCAGCCGCATCCGATAGTATGTTTAACGCTTAAACTGTCATTTTCTTGTCAGCTTTGCCTCCGTGTCAGTAGTACTACTAAGAAGTTCAACTGGTAGTACAAATGACACACCTTTGTATCTGTAGTACTACTACAAAACATACAAGCAAGTAAAACTCACTCTTCTTTTTGACTTTTTTTTCTTCTCGGACTGGGAATAGGACTGGAATTGGCACCTAGATTCACCTAATATTATGTAAGACGATTCAAAATGATCCCTGTGATTTTATTGAATAAAGATGATTTGATTTTGTAATCCTGTTACAGAGCCTACCAAAGTCAAAGAATCTACCAAAGAGCCACCAGGTAGTGCTTAAATTTTTTTGTTTCTCGGTCCTAGCGCTTTTTTGTATAATGAAGTAGTATTAGTAGTATACTCACTGAGAATAGGCGCAGTCTCTATGGCGAGGCAGTCGGCGTGGAAGCGATGCGAGCAAGGGAACAGGTAGAAAGGCCGCATCAGTAGCGCGATGTCGCACAGGCAGCACGCGTCAGCGGCCGACACGAGGGCGCTCCGATTGCGGAACGACTGGATCTCTGAGCGGACCTGCATACAAATTGGTATAAAACAAACAAAATAAACATTAGTGGTGATTCGGTTGTTCCGCGCACTAACTAAAAAAATGCTGAAATATAAACGACCTTATTTTGTTCACACCAAATACTGAATTAGCGTAACCTAATTTTGAAATGACAGTTTTAAAAAAAGATAAAATTGACATTATTATTCTAATTTTATTCAATTTTCCACTATTTTCACATAGCTTTAGTCAACATGAACACCAATTTACATGGCTACTAAAATAAGCTAAACCACGTCTATCACACGTCAGTTTAAGGCGGAAACATACTATTAACACGCTACGCGACCCGATGAAATGCGACGCGTGTCGACTCGAATCAAATTGTACTATTTTCTATGACTAGAATCAAGGCGGAAACATACTATAAACACGTGACGCGACCCAACGTCGGATGTTCATAGTATGATTCTAGTCATAGAAAATAGTACAATTTGATTCGAGTCGACACGCGTCGCGTTTCATCGGGTCGCGTAGCGTGTTAATAGTATGTTTCCGCCTTAAGTCAGATTAAGGATTGTCATTTAAAATGTTCACGCTAATTTAGTATTTGGTGTGAACAAAATAAGGTCGTTTATATTTCGACATTTTTTAGTTAGTCCGCGGAACAACCGAATCACCACCATTATCACGAGTGCAAGTGTATTGCAAGTCATTTTAAAAACTTTTTTAACTTTGATTTTAGAACTCGTCTTTCAAGCTGATAGCATGAAGAAGAAGAATAAAATATTGCTTGATGATAAGCTATTTCACAAAGGGTACATTTAAAATTAACTAATATTTTACGAGATAACCAAAATTGTTTGTTGCGAGCAATGATGAATAGTGAGAAAAAAAAATATAAATATGATCACGACTGTAATCCCCAGGCTCGGTAGATATCTCCTCAGATCTTGAGTTACTTAGATCTTTCAGGATATCTAAAGAGGGTAGTCAGAGGCAAGTCCAAACATTACATTTGGTACATGCCCACATTTTGCACAGTAGTTAGTATTCCGTACGTGACAGGTTGCAAGCCCATCGCCGCTTATGAGAATACTAACCTATGACACACACCTTCGAATTTTTTGGTTCTAGGGTATGCTGGTTTCCTCACGATGTTTTCCTTCACCGTTTAAGAGCACTGGCATTGCGCACATAAATTTTTCGAATGGAAAAACTCATTGGTGCACGACCAGGTTTGAACCCACGACCTTCGGATCGTGAGGCAGGGGTGCTACCAGTGCACCACCAGCGCTCTTAATAGTGAGAACAATGATAAAACTGTAGGAGAATCGCCAAGCCCCAGTATGGAGTAGATAACTAGTAGTATTCCAGCTAAATCTTTGAAAATATGTATGGGAGATAATCAGAAACACATAAAAACATCATATTCTTTAAATGCTTATGAATAAAGCTTACATATTCAGCTGCACGAGTCGCTTCATCCATATCAGCTTTCATCTCCTCTATTTGGTTGTTATACTCCTGAAAGTATTTTGTTGTCTTTAGTATAATAATTTCTAATTTTACAGACAATAATTTAGTATGAGTTATTTAGTGCTTGAAATATGAGTAGATACGTAGCTGGGGGATTAATTCGTTTCATTTTCTTCCATACATTTACAGCTAGTGACCCTTCCCGGCTTCGCTCGGGTGCAATGCTGTTACTAAATATACTAAAATGTTTATTTACGACATCACATTAGAAACCTCTAAAATTATCAGTGTTCCTCTACTATATTACGCATCCTACTAATATTATAAACGCGAAAGTTTGTAAGAATGTATGGATGGATAGATGGATGTATGTTTGTTACTCTTTCACGCTAAAACGGCTGAACGGATCTGAATGAAATTTGGCACAGATATAGACTATGGTCTGGAATAACATATAGGCTACATTTTATCCCGAAAAAATGTACGGTTCCCGCGGGATAGATTAGTTTTTGTTTTTCGAGGTACCACGCGGGCGAAGCCGTGGGCGGAAGCTAGTAATATTATACTTTAAAAACCTTCCTCTTGAATTATTCTATCTATTAAAAACCGCGTTGTTTTGAAGATCTAAGCATACATAGGGACAGACAGACAGCGGGAAGCGACTTTGTTTTAAACTTAGTGATATAGTGATATAGTCCCAGCACTACTGATTTTAGTTCTTCAAAGATTCCGCTAGGGGCGCTGTGTGACGAAACTGGGGCCTCACACCACGAATTCATAATACATTAGAATTAATATAACACTGTTATTTCGTACCATGACCTATGCAAAAGCTATGTCGTTTCTAAAACGAAATCGTTGGAAGACTTCATAGTAAGGCCCCAGGTAAATAACGCTATCTAAAAACGTTCTAATTCCCCGAAATGTTTCACCTATTTTTGTTTACCTGTAAAGACTGACAGATGGGTTCCCTGAAATGGTCGATGGTGACGACGTCGCTGAAGAAGGGCAGGATATCCTCGATCTTGATGAGGGGGCACTCCTGGAGGAAGGTCATCGCTTCCTTCAGGTCCTGGTTCTTGGTGATCACGTGTTCCGCTGTCAATACAAACATTCTGTAAAACTTCACTGCTCTTTTTTGTGATTATTTTTATATTTATCTTCTTTCTGTTATGTTTCTTTCGTTTTTTACAGTAAGTTGTTAATAACTAAATCCATGTACTTTGTTCTTTCTAAAGTTTTCATGCAGTATTTGGAATATTTTCAAGAATAGGCAGGTACTAGAGAACTCGCTGCGACTTGGCGTGTCTTTTTTTCATAACTTCAACCTCCATTAAAAATTCTTATAGATAATAAATAATAATATAATAAATAATAAATAAATAATGCTGGACAATCCACACAGCATCATCTAGCCCCAAAGTAAGCTACTCAAAGCTTGTGTTATGGGTACTAGATAACTGATATATTTAATACATGATATAGGTACATAGATAGATATTTTTTATTATACATACACACCCAGACCAACGGAACAAATTTCTGCAGATCGTACACAAATTTGTTCCAAGGCGGGAATCGAACCCGCAACCTCTTGCGTCGCAGGCGGACTCTTGCCCACTGCGCCACTGAGGTCGTCAATATATGCGGAGCCCACTAAACTAAGGGTTTACTAACGATGTTTCCCATCACAATTTAAAGCGTTTTACTGAAATAAGCGCGGCTCCACGCCGATTATCTTACCAATAGTAAGCCACAGTTGGCGCTGCGTCTCGCTGGAGTCAGGCATGCTGGCGACACTCTTGGCGAGCGCCAGGTCCACCTCCAGCGCAAGCTCGACGGCAGACTCCCACAGCAGTAACAGAGCTGAGAGCTTCACGCACGCCTCTGACAAGTTCTTTTCGCGGCACAACCTGGTGGAAGTTTAGTATTGTCTTACACCTACCTAGGATCACTGGGTGTTATTAAAGTACCTACAGTTGGCCCAACGAGTCGAGACATTCGTGAAGTTAGCCACAGGTGCGAGTTTGGGCATGTACAGTTCCTTCCCCCCCTCCTCGTACCTCCAATTGCTCCCGAAAAACGATACTGCGCAGCTCTTGCGGCTAACTTCACTAATGCCTAGATTCGTTGAGCCAACTATAAGCTACTCAAAGCTTGTGGTATGGGTACTAGATAACTGATACAAGTATATTTAATAAGTTATACATATACTTACATAGATAGACATATTTTTATTATACATAGAAAACACCCAAACCAACGGAACAAATTTCTGCAGATCGTACACAAATTTGTTCCGAGGCGGGAATCAAACCCGCAACTTGCGTCGCTATCCTATTTCGAATATCCTTTCATACATCTACATCCATCGGAAATTTTAAGGAACTAAAATAAGGTCGATAATATCGAAAATATCTAATCGGCAGTCCCAGCAATGATTTTCAAACCAGTTTTCACGATGTCGACCTTATTATGATGACCTCACGACGACCTCAGTGGCGCAGCGGGCGAGAGTCCGCCTGCGGCGCTAGAGGTTGCGGGTTCGATTCCCGCCGCGGAACAAGTTTGTGTACGATCTGCAGAAACAAATTTCTGCAGATCGTACACAAATTTCTTTCCGTTGCGTTGGTCTGGGTGTTTTCTCTATATATATATATATATATATATTTACTATATTATTATTATATTATATATATATTATTATATATGATCACGACTATAATCCCCGGGCTCGGTAGATAACTCCTCAGATTTTTAGTTACTTAGATCTTTGAGGATATCTAAAGGGGGTAGTCAGAGGCAAGTCCAAACATGACATTTGGTACATGCCTACATTTTGCACAGTAGTTAGTATTCCGTACATGACAGGTTGCAAGCCCATTGCCGCTTATAAGAATACTAACCTATGACACATACCTTCGAATTTTTGGCACTGGCATTGCGCACATAATTTTTTCGAATGGAAAAACTCATTGGTGCACGACCAGGTTTGAACCCACGACCTACGGATCGTGAGGCAGGGGTGCTACCACTACACTACCAGCGCTGGGTGTTTTCTATGTATGATAAAATATCCATCTATGTATATAATGTATTAAATATATCAGTTATCTAGTAAGTACCCATAACACAAGCTTTGAGTAGCTTACTTTGGGGCTAGATGATGCTGTGTGGATTGTCCAGCATTATTTATTTATTATTATTATTTATTTACTATAGTTCCTTAACATTTCCGATGGAGGTAAAATTATGAAAGGATACTATTCGACTACTACAGTAGTACAGTTACAATAAACTTACCTCAAAGCGTAATGCACATCGTAGTTCACCATAGCGACATCCCGGCCCTGCCTCGTCAAGTACCGCATCAGCGAGTCCCGGTCATGTTCCACATACAACGTCAGAAGATAGTTATGTATCGCCTTGTCCTTCACGTTGAAATGCGTAACCATAAACTCCAAATACCTAATGATTTCCGACACGTGTTCCTCATCTGTCTCGCAAGAGAGGAAAGCTGGTAGCAGTTTGGACGGGCTGAGTCTAGCACCGAGAGATATCAAAGCGTTTATAGTTTGCTTAGGCACTTCCTCCATTAACACCGGTGTGAATTGGTAAAAGAGCTCTGGTCTTTTCAGCGTTTGCAACAGTTGCAACGCCTCAAGATAGGATTTCTTGTAGATGTACTGAGCGATGACGTTTTCGTAATCCTCATTAATAAACGTCAGTTTTATCAGGTTCTGCTTATCGCCATGAGAACTCATTAGATCGTAGATGACAGATTTGACGTGCTGCATGCAATTAGAAACCTTCGGATGTAGGAGGAAGACTTCAAAATCGCTTTGTATCTGGTGGTATCTTTGAGAGCTCTCTTGACCCGTCCGCCGTAGCAGACCTAACTGCGACAGGTATAGCTCCGTCATCCAGATCACTAGCATTGAAATTAGAGACTTATCGTCATCGGTTAGGGCATCTAATCGTTTGGCGAGGTACACTTTTAAAGCGTCAATCTTGTTACATTCTAGAAACTTGAGGCATACTGTTTCGAAGCTATTCTTTGTTTCCGCATAAATTTCTGCGCTTTTATCATACTCTTCTTTAGCAAATAGAAGCTCCGCTTGCTTAACGTTTATCATGTCGATGAACGCCGGGTTGTTTTGGCAGTATTCTTTTGCTAAGTCAAACTGTTCTCTGTCTGAGTAAATTTTCCACAGATTCCGTTCTTCCCTGACAATTTTGTAGCGAAACACAGATTTATCTGTGATCGCCCATATCGTCCTTTTACTTGTATCTTTCACTATGTTTTTCAGCTTCCCATGTGCTTCGGTGTATATATCCTCGAACACCAGTTCTTGGTTGAGTAGAGAGACAACTTTGACTCTGTCGGAGTACATGAGGAGAGCGTGGAACTCTGTGAGGACGAATGAGAGTGGCGCGGGTTCTTTCTCATCTCCACTACCGATCGGATAGTTGATAAGCTCACCTTGTGTGAACAAAGAATTAGAATTCTGCTGTGAAGTCGGATCCAACTGTAAGACAAAGTAGAATGAAGCTACATTTATAAAAAAAAATGATTGATTCAGGCGTGACTTTGCGGAAATCCATTGCAAATACTGAAAAAGACGGAAATATCTAGTACTTTCCCGCTAAACTATTAAATCTTTGGAGCACCACCAGTGCGGAGTGAGTCAATTAGTATAGCGAATATGAGTTTAGCGGGAAAGTACTAAATATTTCCGTCCTTTTCAGTATTTAGTTACATTATTACACAACTAGCATTATCTATGTAGAATATTATATAATAATACCTGTCCAAAAAAGATCCCTGGCTCAGTAAGCCATGCAAACGTCTTCGGGTTATAATACTTGTCATAGAAGAATTGCAGCTTCGAATATTTCAATGTAGAGGGAATCTCTTGGAAGCCTGTTTCAGGCATGGTGAGGTACGTATAGAACAGGGATTGCAAAGACATTTTGTCATCTGTTATAGTCGCATGGCCTATGAACTGGTAGAGGCGAGTTGGTGTTGTTACGAAAATAAAATATTTGTTGGTACTATTGTTCACTCTGTGGAACTGGATTCCTGTTATCGGCATGTCACCGGTGCCTTTACCGATGTCGAATATCTGCAAATAAATAACAAGTATCCATTAGCTGAGTCTGGCATAGGTAACCTCAATGATTTAATTATCAAGTAGGCAATAATTGGTAAGAGAAAACATGAATAAAGTAATGAATGTGAGACAAAAAGAAAATTGCGAATTTAAGTTTTAATTTCATATGTAAAAAAATATTATAAACAAAATATATGAACTATAAGCCAATTAATGTTTTTAAAATGTTACCAATCCATCTATGTCCTTGAATCCATAGAGAGGAATGTAGTTTGGCAGCTTGTGTAAATAAAGTAAAAGAAATTAATACACAAATTAGTTTAGAAAATTATATCAAGTGTTAAAAACTTGATCTCAACTTCTAGTAGGTATTTAAAACTATTCTCAGATAGTGCAATGTTAAATGCAAGACATGACAGTCTACTCTTCAATAACTTTGATATATTTTGAGGATAGTACTGCAGTGCTAAGGGTGACAGCCGTAATTGCATGTCTACTAGTTTCGAGAAAATTAGTTAAAGTTTTCAAAATGTTTTTGTCAATTGCCTCTACAGAATTAACTTTTTTTTACATCTGAAAAAAATGTTTTATAAAGAAAATAATGTAGTTTTTATACGTTGGAAAATTAAATTAAAAATTATTAGTATATTAAAAGATCAAAATACTCGTTATGCTATAGAAGCCTGCTTTATTTTATAGACAAATACTTACAATGAGCGTCGTAAGCAACACACATACCGCGCTTTAGGTAAAGGGACACTCTTTAAAGCGCTTTTGATAGAGAAACATAGTGATCGAAATCTTTTATTAAAATTTTATGACTAATATTATTACTGATTCCGAATATGGCACTAACTCAATTTCAGAAAAAATGTTGCATATGGCTGTCCCCCTTAGCACGGCAGAGTATTTTAACTAGTTTGGTTGAATTCATCTTAAGTGTCTTAAATATATCGGGGGTTAGTTTAAGCTCTTTACCGGTCTCCAATATGGTTGACTCGCAGTAAACATCTTGTCATTGTCAGCCTCCATCTCAGTTTCCAGTATATGACCCTGTGATGTGCCCAAAAGTATTGGTCCTGTAGTCGTCTCAGAAGTGTTCTCCATATTCCATCCAACTTCAGTAACCTCATAGTTACGAGACTTGCTCACAGATTTAGGTTTACCACTCTTACGGTGAAGGTAGATCAGTTCGGGTCCCGAGTCAACTATTTTTGTTCGTACTGTGAACGCCATTAGAAGGTGGAATCCCAGTGGATCGAGGAATATGCCGGTGAGCTTAGACGATGCTTGCACAAACTTAGAATAATGGATTTCTGAAATGAAATACAAGTTGTAAGTTACGCTTTTTGATTGTTATAATAGAGAGAAGAGAAGTTATGTTAAGTGTTGCCAAAACTTTGTAAATATTTGTAATTCTAGTTTCTTAGTTTTTGATGTTCATTGTTGTATACTATTATTGATTTTCTTGCTCTTTTCATTTAGCTGTAATTGTGCGGAAATTCCTTTGGTTTATGTTTATCTTAAGTATCTAATTTTAAGTGATAAGTACTGTTTATTTCCCTGATAAAACAAAATAAATAAATAAATAATATTAGCCTAAGGCTGATTGATATACTTCAGCTTCCTCTGAAAAAAAAGTGCTATGATTGGTTTATCATCAAAAAGGTTAATATCAAAATAGTTTCACCTTCATCATTATCTGGCCTCTTCATATCCATTCGAAAGAGCTTTCCATTTGCCATTGCCAGCACCAGATAATCATTTGAAACGGCTGCATGTGTTATCAAATCTGAGGGATTAAATTTCATCCTTTGCTTCGAGAACATGGGGGTGTTATCTTCTAACTGCATGTTGATGTAGCCTGAGGAAACCATGGGTTCAACTGCTGGTTTCATCAGCTGGTTGTTCTGAGATGCTTGCTCATGCTGGTCCAGGATCGAAGTCATGATTCTAGATTCAGTTTGAACAATAAAATTATTCTTATTCTTCTTAGAGAGCTTTGAGAAGCGAGTGAATTCCTGAAGGCACCTAATGTGTGCTCTTATATCTACGTGTAACTTTTGGAGGAAATTATTCAGCGGTTTTACAGTGTGAAAAACTGTCTGTCTGATTTAGTATACTGTAGTGTTGAGTAAATAATCACTAGGCACGCAGTGACTGATTTTTAATTGGACGATCGAATTTTTCAGATATATTTTCCTCATTTCTGTATCATACTTATCAAAATCAATCAAAATTCCCTAATAATCAGAATCACTCACTATCAAAAACTAAAACCCAAAACCAAAACAAAGTTTTCTGTGAATGTCATTGACAAAGAGAATATTATCACTACGTTTTGTCATTGACTTGATTGATTGACTCGTAATTTGGCAACGACAAACTGCTGAATCTACTGTTTAATTTTAGTTTTGTTTTTGTCACTGGCAGAAATTAGAATATTTTTTTTTTTAATTAAAAGTATATCTAGAAACTTAAACTAGGTATTGTAGGTACATAAACAAAGTAGGAAGCGATGCGATCTGCAGAAGTAAAATACTGTGTCTGTGTTTATTTTTACAAGGTACAAACAAAATAAATAAGTAGGTACTAGTACTAACTTCAAACTTGACACTGGCTGAATCTCAAAAGAGAAATAATCCCAAGGCCCTACACAAATTTCTTTGCTTTTTCGTCGTACAATCAAAGAATCGTCAGTGGATAAAATGTCTGGAAAGATTATAATTTTTGAATGAAACTGTCGAAGCTGTCAAAATCAATCTGGCAAATACAGACCCTATTTAGTTGATTTCAAAGTTTAATTTAGTTTATTTGTGTCAACGTGATGTAGTCGTAGGTCAGTACGTACGCATAATAGCAAAAAAAATCACATTCGGAACGGACGTACGTAACAACTGTTTGACTTTTTCAGATTTAAATACCGCTTTGTTTGAATCAGTTTCACTTTCAATGATCTTTCTTCAAAAAATAATCGTCAGTTACAGTTACAGTCAGGTACCTACTGCGCACAGTGTGGTAAAGGCTGACTTGGCTGGGCCGGTAACGATACAACAAGAAAACAACTTTTAAGTTTTTACGAAACCGGTTGTAAACAGGCAAAATTTTGAAAACAGTTCTCAAACATTCAACAGTGACCTTGGTGCCTATCATTTACTTATCGTACTTCGAATGTCAACTGAAGTATTGTTGCCTGCCACACTTCTCTGTTTTCGGCACACTGTCTACCGATCTTCTCGCCAAGCGGTTCTAGCTGCAAATACCTTGCTGGTCAAGAAATAAAAAATTGCCATGGCTACCGGTGCTCTATTGAAATCCACAAAAACTACTTGTAAGTTTACTACAACTTAATAATTTCTATGTGCACTACTTACATTACTAAATTTTTGAACTAAGTAGGTACAACCTATATTATTGATCATGTAGGTAATTGTTGCATGCCTATCTTTTATGATATTTTCGACTTATTCAGTTTAGGTACATTTACTTGTTGAATAATCATCCATGAATTAGTTCAGGTAATCATTATTGAAATTTATGCAACTTAACTATCACAAAATGAAGTACTTACCTATAATAGTATACAATAGTAATTAGGTACGTATTACTATTGTATTTACTCTGATGATAATTCTTTTGTCCCGACTGTCTGTTTATTTGGTTGTTCGCATCTCTGAAACTACTCAATGGTTTTATACTTATATGATATTCACAGATGGAAAAAGCATACCTATTTGAGAGCAAAATATTTTAATTATCATCATGCAGACAAAGTCACAGCCAACAGCTAGTTATTTCAAATGATAAATAGAATAATCATGAAGTAGAAAGTCTTATTTTTCCTCCCGTTTCCAGTAACCTCACTACAATGCCTGAAGACACTAGCAGCCCGCAACTTCACTACCCAGCTGAATGAGAAACAGCTAGAGATCCAGCAGATGACACGACAGTTTGCAAATGAAACCCTGGCACCCCAAGCTGCCAAGTTGGACTTGGAAGGAAGATTTCCCTTTGATCATGTTAGTATTAACAGGCATAATTGCAAGAATTTCTTCCAAAAGCTTTAGCAAAAGGCTTCCTAGAGTTGTGGGGGTGACGAAAGTAGCTTCAAATGGTTTCTATAAATATGCACACTGTTGTTCAGAACTTGACTGATGTAACACATATTTTAGATCAAGACGTGATGAAATGATCAAACATATAAAAATGATGCATGATCACAGTTGTAAGATATAATAATCAATAAGAGCTATTATGCTGAGTTTAATAAATAGGCAATGTCAAATCTTTGCTGAGTAGAAAAAGTATACATAAGTAAGATATCCTTTATCTTATGTACCTATACCTTTACTACTCTTATCAAAAAGATTGTGGGATGTATATCTGTTGTCAGAACAGATATTTTTATCATTTAAACGTTTTGCACTTATCTTGAAACTATCTGTTTCCCCTGATTTTGTCTGCTTGTTATTTTGATTTTCTTTAATAAATAAAACATAGGTGTCCTTAAGGCGGTACCCCGAGTCAAACTAGCGCCGCCACCTATTTTATCTAATTATTCTGTAAAACAAAGGAATTTTCAAAAAGTGATTGGGTAATTTGTGATACCTATCATAAGCTTTTTTTTAATACCTCTGTAATAGTTTTATTTTGTTTAATTTAGCAAGAGATACGAAGTTGCACTTGGTGGACACTAAATTCTTTTTTTCGCCTCTCTGCCTAAACTATACAAAATAAAATTATTACAGAGGTATTAAAAAAAAGCTTATGATAGGTATCACAAATTACCCAATCACTTTTTGAAAATTCCTTTGTTTTACAGAATAATTAGATAAAATAGGTGGCGGCGCTAGTTTGACATCGCCTTAATCAAGTTGCGATCTTGTCTCTTTGGTTAATTTCAGCTGTTTTGACGCTAAAAGTAACAAACAAACAAATTTAACTTTGCATTTAATTTTATAATATTAAAAGTAAGAAGTACCTACCTTACCTTATGTAAGTAAGGACCTACCTCTATAATAACTAAGCAGTAAATTCCCCTACAAAATTATGACAGAAATAAGATCTCATCCTTCCTAGCTTACATAAATATAGCATAACTAGCTGTCCCGCCCGCGACTTCGTTCACTTAAAGTAGGTATCTAAACTGAGTTTCAAACAAACCACACTAATAAAAAAATCCCATAAATAACTTTGACATCCAATTTTACCCATTTTAGAGGGCTATTTTTAAATATCCAGGAATACGTTTCCATTTATTTTGCATTTAAAGTATCCAAACCAAAACTAAGACCAATCACATCACCCTTTAAAAAGTAAGTACCCATAAAAACATTGACCCCACATTTGACCCCTTTTTGAAGGTCATATTGAAAAATCCTGAAACACTTTGTTCATTCATTTTGTATTTACAGTACACAAAGTTTCAGACCAATCGCACCACCCGTCAAAAAAATCCCATACAAACATTGACCCCTTTTTTACAGTTATATTGAAAAATCCTGAAACAGAAAACAAAGTTTCAAGCCAATAGCACCACCCGTTAAAAAATTCCCATACAAACATTGACCCCCTTTTTAGAGTTATATTGAAAAATCCTAAAACACGAAATTAAGTTTCAGACCAATCGCACCACCCGTTGAAAAGTTCCTATACATACATTGACCCCACATTTGACCCCTTTTTGAAGGTTATATTGAAATATCCTAAAACACGTGTCCGTTCATTTTGTATTTACATTACATAAACAAAGTTTCAGACCAATCGCACTACCCGTTAAAAAGTTCACATACAAACATTGACCCCACATTTGACCCTTTTTTGAAAGTTATTTTGAAAAATCCTGAAACACGTGTCCATTCATTTTGCATTTACAGTACACAAACAAAGTTTCAAGCCAATCGCACCACCCGTTAAAAAGTTCCCATACAAACATTGACCCCACATTTGACCCCTTTTTGTAGGTTATATTGAAAAATCCTGAAACACGTCTTCATTTATTTTGCATTTATAGTACACAAACAAAGTTTCAGGCTAATCGCATTACCCGTTAAAAAGTTCCCATACAAAAATTGACCCCACATTTGACCCCTTCTTGATGGTTATATTGAAAAATCCTGAAACACGTGTCCATTCATTTTGCATTTACAGTGCACAAAAAAAGTTTCATGAAAATCGCTCCACGCGTTAAAAAGTTTCATACTAACGTTTTCCCCCTTTTTCACCCCCTTAGAGGTGGAATTTCAAAAAATCCCTTCTTAGTGGGTGGTTTTGTTATAAAAGGAACCCACCTTTCAAATTTCAGCTTTCTAGCTTCAGCGGTTTCGGCTGGGCGATGATAAATCAGTCAGTCAGTCAGTCAGTCAGTCAGTCAGTCAGTCAGTCAGTCAGTCAGGTTAAGCTCTTATATAGATATAGATATCATTGGTTCTTTAATGGTCACCCTGCAGACTGCAGTATTAAAGCTTTCGCACATACATTGACAATGACAAGTGACATATCAGACACTTCGCACGCTTAATAATAAACCGGAGTAACTCAAAAACTCGGTATTTTGAGATTTTGTCATAAACAGCATTATCTCAACACAATGCGTAGGATAGCTTTGACAGCCAAACCAAAACGAGCAATAGAAAGAAAATAAAAGGTCGGTCATCTCTTTTCCATTAAATGCGAAGCTCAAGTCGATTCTGTTAAAGTGCAATATTCAGTGTTGTGCCCTCAGTCATGGACTAAAATCGTATTTTGTGCGGGAATAAAACTAAATAAATCTGTACAGTATTAAAAACAAGTACTTATTTTGTATATCAATTAATCTTAAAATGATACAGTCTGTTTTATTTCTCTTTTTGATTTAAATGATGGCAATATTTGCATCATCATTAAGATTTATTTCCTTTTATTATTAAAAACGAAATTGACTACTAGTAACTTTTTTATTTGTTTCCTTTCATTTTTAAAAGCTTTCATCCATTTGAGAAGTAGTACGATATAGTTCCGTTTTTTAGTAAATCTAGTTCTAGAATCAGGGGCAAAATTAAAATTTAATTCTTCTTACAATTAATTTGTTACTTTAATATTTTAAATTACTTCTATAGAAGGAGTAAAAAGCTTGTTATGCTGGTAAATGTACATGGAGGTAAGTTACCACTTGCCTAAATATTAAGATTAGCTTTAATGAATTAGCTTTACTTTTTCCTTTAAATCTGTTTTTACTTGTTTTTTTTTTTGAGTGAAAAAAGCGATGAAAGTTGTGACGAGTATGTTAAGATAATTTGGGTATATACCTGGATGGATGAAAGGGAACCGACGAAACAGGCGAAATACAACGAGTAAGGCGAGTGTGAATGGGACAGTTGGAACGGGTAGACCTCGGCGTCCGTACCTCGATAGAATCGGGGATGTTTTAGAGAAAGGCCAGGTCAAGAGTAACCTAAACCGATGCACATAATATCTGAATAATGAAATTATCATGAATGAAGCAAAAGAGGTATGTTAGGATCGTAGTAAGTGGAGATTTTTAGTTTTACAAACATGCAAATTATAGAATTGGAAGATGAGTTTATAGAGAATACTTCTGAATTAATTCTACAAATGAATTTAAGATCAAAACAAAGTGATTTTATAAGCCAAGCTAATAAAACTCTTCCTAATTATGCCAACGAAAGTAATTTTGATGATGATGTGGCAGACTCTTGCTAAGAGCAGAAAAAAAATCGAATGCTGCTGCTAGACTAAGAAACCTTAATCCTTCAAGTTTAGATTCTTCTGACCATGAACTAGAGACAGAGTTAAAAAGACGCAAGAGAACTCAAGACATCAAGAATTGGTAACAAAGCGAAGCGTTTTAGAAATCTTCGTGAAGAAGTTTCACGTACTTTGTGAAGAAGCGAAACACTCGTGTTGACTCTATTTTTTTTTGAGGTTGCGTGTGAGGATTGTGTGTGAGGCTGACAACCTCACACACAATCCTAAGTCGTAATCAAATAATCAATCATAAGTCATCATAATCTAATAAATCCTAACCAATAAGTGCTTTGCACGCTTTGCACTTTTTATATACGGGTGGGCGGGTGATGCAGGAGTCTGCATATAATAGTTTAACGGGAAAATACTAGATATTCATGACCTTAATCAATTAAATAAGAATTTGCTAGTGTTTTTAAAAGCATTTTGGACTACTGATAATATGATACCTATTTAAATAATAAATTAAATAAATCACACCGGAATGACGGTTAATGACAAGCGTGGAAATCATGGGAATAAAAAAATGAATACTCAATGATAAAAAAACACATTGAATCATCTTGAGACGAGATAATTATATAGACGAAGAAAACAATAATAACGAACTTTATAACGGTGACTTTAAGCAAAAACAGATAGAAAACAACAGATCCAACTACATAGCATATTATAATTTTATTAACTATACTATATTTTTTTTACGACATCATTATTATAACAAAGGAATGTATTAAGAAATAAAAGGAAGAAGATGATCAAATATTATAGAAATGGAAATGAAGGTCCAAGAGGTTGATTCCGTACTACTAAGAATTTTTTTATAAATACATTATTTAAGAAAACAGAGGATGTTGATCTTTATCTAGTGTATATTGATGCATTGTTTTTTGTAATATCATAAGCCAGTTCAGTACTACATTATTATTTTTAGATGTATGGTAGCGAAAGATGGGTATGACAGAAGCATCAAAGTAGAATAAATGCAGTAGAAATGAGAGCTTCGAGAAATATGTGTGGTTTAACTTTGAATGATAGAGTGAAGAACAGTGTGGTATGAGAACGTTGTGGACTGAGTATGTAGAAAGAATGGATGAAAGGAGATTAACAAAACAGGTGCATAAAGAGAGTGTGAATGGAACATTTAGAAGGGAAAGACTTTGACGTACGTACCTCGATCAAATTGGGGAGGTTTTAGTCAAAAGCCAAGTCAAAAGTAAGATAAACCGACGAGCATGTATAAAGAATGTAATGAGATTGAATGAAGCAAAAGAGGTATGTCAGGATTGTAGCAAGTGGAGATTTTGCCTCTGCCTACTCCGTCGGGAACAAGTGTGATTTTATGTATGTAATTAAATTACTTTTTAATCATGATTTACTGATAAAGTTCTTAAGAAAATATTTCTAATTAAAATAGTCCAAAGATTTTACCATTCTTTCTTTGTATTTAATTACATTATTCATTTATAATTTATAGTATTTCATTTTATTAGTAAACCATAATTCCAGTGTGATCTACACAGTTCAATGTAAAACTGAAATATTATGACATACAAGAATCTAACCATTTATTCATTAATTATAAAATGAAGTATATCCTAGTATTTTTAGAGATTAAAATATATTTTAAAAGAAAACAGCATTATTAATACATACAACTGTAAAGATTTGAAATAAAATTCCAGGTATTAATCAAAAAAAGAAGTAAGTCAGCAATATTTTTTTTAAAGCCTTGTTAATAAAAAACTGTTAATAATATTGATGATTTTCTATAGTGATATTAAAGATTTATCTATTGACCGTGCCATGGTTAATAAAATAATGAAATATCCACACAAATAAAATCAATAATCGTGATTGAATACAAATACTCCAAGTCACAAAACTTTAAACGCGATTTCCCAAAATTTTGGTTTTTTGAGTTACTCCGGTTTATTTTTAAGCGTGCGACTTGTCTTCTACAACACTGATAAAAAACAAATGAATTACAGATAAAAAAGCTCACAGATATGGGTTTGATGGGCGCATGCGTGGATGAAGAATACGGCGGCCTAGGGCTTGACTACCTGTCGCTGGCCGTCGCGGTAGAAGAGATATCCCGCGGCTGCGCGAGCACCGGCATGATCTTATCCATACATAACTTCCTCTACGCAAATCTAGTCAATGAGAAAGGAACTGAAGAGCAGAAGGAGATGTTTTTGAAGGATTTCACTAAAGGCTCTATTGGATGCTTTGCGCTCAGTGAACCTGGTAAGTAATTTGAATCTGATTATGAAATTATTAAACAAACTAGAATAAGAAGTATAAATAATTGGACAATTTACAACGCCATCTAGCCCGAAACTAAGCAAAGCTTATATATTATCCGAACTAGATACTGTGAGCTGTGAGGCTAGTATATAAAGTACGTTATTTTTAAGCTGGGCAAGGAATAAAGCAATTAATTTTATATTACTAACTGTTGCCGCTATTTCGCCATCATTTAATTAAATTTAAAATGTTCTGAACGGAATTCTGCTATTCAGGGCAGATACAAATCCAACTAATAAAAAATCGTGAAAATCAGTCCAGCTGTGAGTTATATTACGGTGTAACTAACACGACTTCATTTTATATTTATATATTATATGTATATTAAAATTAAATTTTTAAAAATATTTAAATTTATACATATAAATTATGAAAGTGGTAAGAGATAAAAGAGATAAGAGAATGATCTCACTTCACATTCATATTTTAAATGCGAAGTCTGTGTGTATGTGTGTAAGTTTGTTGCTTATTTAATGTTTATAAATTTCCAGGTGCAGGAACAGACGTGGCTAGTATTGGGACGACTGCCACAGTTCAGGGCGATGGCTACGTGCTCAATGGCAAGAAGAGCTGGGTGACGTCATCGGTGGAGGGGCAGGCGACGGCAGTGTTCGCGACACTCAACCCTGAACTGAAACACAAAGGGATTGCTTGTGAGTTTCACATCGTATATTATACTAGCTTCCGCCCACGGCGTGGTACCTTGAAAAACAAAAACAATACTATCCTGCAGGAACCGTACATTTTTCCGGGATAAAAAGTAGCTTGTGCTATTTCAGACTATTATCTATATCAGTGCTAAATTTCATCCAGATCTGTTCAGCCGTTTCGCCGTGAAGGAGTAACAAACATACATCCATAATTTTTTACAAACTTTCGCGTTTATAATATTAGTAGGATTACTACAACAGTACTACGATTTTAATTTGGCGCCTGGGCAATGTATAGAAAACAGAAATGATTAATCATAAGACTGGCCTCACAGCTCAGTTGGTAGTAACTGGCCTTCTGCGCTGTAGGTTGTGGGTTCGATTCCCATACATGATAAAAATTTGTGTGATGAATACTGATGTTTGTTCTTTGTCCGGATGTTATTATGTATTCTGTGTATGCATTTACAAAAAAAGTATCTATCAACTATCTCAAAGTCAAAATATATTTATTCAAAAAAATTACAAGGATCACTTTAAAAAGTCTTACATGCTAGGTGAATAAGTGCCCATTCCAGCCTAACCCAAGTCCGAGAAGAACAGACAAGAAACTCGTCTCGGTCCTTTTTTGTATCTGGTTCCCATAGTACAAGCTTTGCTTAGTTTGGAACTAGATGGCGTTGTGTGAATTGTCCTTTAATATTTATTTTTTATCTAAACTAATATTATAAAGAGGAAAACTTTGATTGTTTGTTTGTTTGTTTGTTTGAAATGAATAGGCTCCGAAACTACTGAACCGATTTGAAAAATTCTTTCACTGTTGGAAAGCTACACTATCAGCGGGTGACATAGGCTATATTATATTTTCAAAAAAATTAGGGATCCTTACTAAAACTTCAATAATGTAAGCCAAGGTGTAAAAAAATTACCTAAAATATTCTTTATATCGCGTGCGCTGCGAAAACTATTGACGATAGAATAAAATAATGTACTACGACTTTGTAGAACACATCATTATTTACAAAAAGTGTCGCGATAGCATATGTCCAACTATTATAGTTATGCCACAATAAGAGTTCTTTTATTTTAAAATTTTAATTGAAAGGCTACTCTTAGAAAAACGCTCTTTATTTGTATCTTAGTATTAATCCTTATCAAAATAAATCACATCATATTCTAGACTGCTTCAATACCTTTATATAGTTTTTTGAATTACTCAATTCGGACATTCCATTCAAAAGATACCATTAAATTAAAAATGTAAGCAATAGAAAAAAGTTGCGTGAGAGCCGCGCTAGCTTATGCACTGTAGGCGTCACTGGGTGTACAGGATGTGTACAGGATGGAGTCAATGTGAAAAAATAAATAAAAAATATAAACAAAAAAAAACATTATATTAAAAAAATGTTCATTTAACACGTTGAACGCTTTACGAAAATTAAGAGTATTTCCATTCAAGCCACGGATCCCACCGGTGAGCCTATTTGAACTGAGCCGTTTGGGCCGCGTAGGTCACCCGTGAGCCGCGTGAGAGGTTTGACGTAAATGCTTACTACAAGCCACAGATTGTAGCTATGAAACAAAACGCCTATGGAAGTGAGCCGTGTGGCCCTGTAGCCGATACGGACGGCGTGGTTTTCAAATCCATTAGAAACTTGTAGTTTTATAAAGACTTTTCTAATGACGTTAGGGCTGTTCTTAACGATAAGGTAGAAAATATTATTTCGATATAGGTAATATAGTAAATTATAAAACTATAGAGTAATAATCAAATATTTATTAAAATATAAACTAATTTATGACAAAAAAACATACAAAAATACAAAAATTATTTGTGAATCCTGTTAAAACAAGGCAAGCAAAGGAAAGGTTTAGTTGGACAGCTTTGACAATAAGTAGAGACCTTTTTCGACTTCGTTTTAGCTTGTTTGCTACCCATGACTGCTACAATAACTGCATAACATTGGCGACATGTCCTTCTGACTTTTCTAGCCAAACCATCTTTTTTTTCTAAGCAGTGTTTCATTCTGGAAGGTCTCTGGTTAGGCACAGGCACAGCATTTTCTTGGACTTTGCAAAGATTCATCATCATTGATCTTCGGAAATCTACCATTTGAATGTTTTTTTTAGTTACTGACTTGTATAGAGTCAAAGCATTTACTATCGCAGTGTTTAGCAATAAATCAACAGCCAACTTTTTGTACCACTTTAAGCAGAAGTAAGACCTTACAATCCACTACATAAGACCTCTGACTTTCTCTAATTGCGTTATTTCTTGCTGCGTTAGCTCATATTCATCAAAATCATCCATTTTTGAAACGAAAAGCGTAACAGATACTCACTCGTCGACGCAGCGCGTGAGACTGACGCGCCGTACGCACGCGCGGGCGTGGGCCGTATCGTGACCCCGCGGCCCCCGCTAACGGAAAATACAAAATTCTTTGTGCGCGGCCACGAGACCCACCCGTGAGCCTTTTACAATATCTTAAAAACTAGACGGTAGAAGTGGTTAATTTTTATTTTCCATACGAATTACTTCATTTTATGAACATTGGAATTAAAATTTTTAGTTGATAAAAATTACCGATTTCCTAATTTTGGCTCGGCCCAAATGCAAAAGTATCCTAGGCCCACCGGTGAGTGCTAAAGCGTTCAACGTGTTAAATAATAATACTAAAACTTTCTATACAATTTTCTTTTTTTAGTAACCTGACGCAGGGTATGGTTAGACGTGTGTGTATTATAATATTGAAATTTGAAATTTTTGTTAAATTTGAGAGCAGTGGTGGTGTAGTGGTAGCACCTCTGCCTCACGATCTGAAGGTCATGGGTTCAAACCTGGTCATGCACCAATGTGTTTTTCTATTCGAACAATTTATGTGCGCAATGCCTGTGATCTTAAACGGTGAAGGAAAACAGCGTGAAGAAACCAGCATACCCTAGAACCAAAAGTTCGAAGGTGTGTGTCATAGGTTAGTTAAGCGGCGATGGGCTTGCATCCTGTCATGTATGAGTACTAACTACTGTGCAAAATGTGGGCATGTGTCATATATCATGTTTGGACGTGCCTCTGACTACCCTCTTTATATCCTCGATAACCTCAAAGAACAAAGTAACTAGAGATCTGGGAGATATCTACCGAGAATGGGAATTAAAGTCGTGACCATTTATAGGTACTTATATATAAATACCCGTGCGAAGCCGGGGCGGACTACTAGTTTACTTATAAACTGGTGTATTTTCAGGTTTCCTGGTGCCAATGGACTCTGAGGGAGTCTTCAGAGGCAATAAGGAACCAATCATCGGAGTAAGGTAAGCCCCTGATCACGTATAAAAAGCTTATATACTTCACATACTAGATACCAAAAGGCTTAATACTGGTTTTAATATACGAACCTTAATTTCGTTTCCTTCCTTTCCACTGCCGTACTGCCGATATTAGTTCTTCAAAGTTTACGCTAGGGGCGCTGCACGTAAATGTATGGAAGGAATAGGAATCGAAACTGGAATTAAACTACAAATAACAGTGTGATTCGTTGGGAAATTCATGTGGAATAATCCTACTAATATATTATAAAGGCGGAAGTTTGTAACAATGTATGGATGTGTGGATGTATAGATGTCTGGATGTATGTTTGTTACTCTTTCACGCTGAAATGTCCGAACGGATCTGGATGAAATTTGGCACAGATATAGATTATATCTGGAATAGCACATAGACCAGTAATATAGTCTGGAATAAAGAGAGAGAGAGAGAGAGAGAGATTGTCATAGCACTAGTCTATACTAATAAAGTTTTGTATTTTTGTTTTAACGAATAAACTCAAAAACTACTGGTCCGATTTCAAAAATTCTTTCACCGTTAGAATGCTACATTATCCCTGAGTAACATAGGCTATATTTTATTTAGGTACCTCGCGAGCAAAGTCGCGAGAGGAAGCTAGTCCTACTAATATTATAAACGCGAAAGTTTGTAAGAATGTATGGATGGATGGATGTCAGTATGTCTGGATGTATGTTTGTTACACTTTCACGCTGAAACGTCTGAACGGATCTGGATGAAATTTGACACAGATATAGATTATAGTCTGGAATAGCACATAGGCTAGTAATATATAGTCTGTAACATTATGGTACATGTTGTGCATGCCTTTAATTGGCACACATTTCATAGTATAATTTAATTTCGTGTTGTTTTTTTATGTTTTGTTGTGTGTGTTGTTGGCGTTGCCTAATAAATAAATAAATAGTAAAGAGAGAGAGAGATTGTCATAGCACTAGTAGTTTATACGAGCTCTCGCGTCTGCAAAGTATTTAGTAACGCAAATGTGAAGTTTGTCGAACAGGGCTGCGACGGCGTGCAACATGAGCCTGGAGGAGGTGCGCGTGCCGCGCGGCGGCATGGTGGGCGCCGCGGGCGAGGGCTTCCGCATCGCCATGGAGCAGCTCGACCAGGGCCGGATCGGCATCGCCGCGCACGCTGTTGGTGGGTGCTTCTAATATATACTTTTGTCGTTGTATTAAAAACTCTGAAATCTTTCAAGCTGTACGTCTACCATAACTTATCCCATTTAAGCCGCGTTGACATGATCAGAGCCAGCTCGGACCGAGTGAACTCGGATACCTACTCGGACGCAACTCGGATTGTAGCAACCTCTAATCCGAGCCCACCCACTTAGAGGTTGCTACAATCCGAGTTGCGTCCGAGTAGGTATCAGAGTTCACTCGGTCCGAGCTGGCTCTGATCGTGTCAACTCGGCTTTAGTCAGCTGACGTTACTACAGTTAGTAATAATACGTTACTCTGACATCTGTCAAAATTGTTACTCATGGTACCAAATTCAAAGCAAATAAATGAAGCATAAACTACAGTCGCTGTAGTACGCTGTGACGTAGGATAGTTAACTACGTGACGTTTTAGTACCCAACTATCCGCTAGAGGCGCTGTACAAGTTTTCATACATTTTTTTAACTACAGTCGCTAGCGAGTAGATTGTGAAAACTCATGGTAGACGATGGAGCAATAAAAGATTGGTTGATACTAAATAAGTTATTTCACTAAATATTTAGAATTAACTATTATTTTGCGAGATATCTACAATTTTTTGTTACGAAAAATGACGAATAGTGAGACAGTGATAAAACTGTAAAGGAGAATCGCACTGGTAAGACATTTTGTATAACCCCGTATAACTTTTTAAACTTATCGTGTTTATAAACGTATTCTGAGTAATTCATAATTTATTGACTCGACCGGACTTAATTAGTCTCGCGATACCTTAGGCCTTCATACAACATTAAAAAAAAATGTATAAGTAAATTATAGTAATACAGTAAATGAAATCTAAAGATCAGAAAATAGTACTCACTTCTATCTTACTCATATCATCTTTCACACAGTCGAATACATTTTAAACTGTGGTTCCATTGTAAAAATCTTCGTTTTCAAGGAATCGCGCAAGCAGCTCTCGACACGGCGATCAACTATGCAAAGGAGAGGCAAGCGTTCGGCAAGCCGCTCAGCAGACTGCCGTCTGTGAAGGTACAAACTTCCTCTTTTCCATTATTATTCCCGGTGTTGAGGATATATGAATTCTTCTTTCTCCAAAATATGAACTCCAGATACAAATAATTAGGTTCATTACTGTATACTACACTAGATATTACAAGGACATGCTAGGTAGGTAGATTAAGTGTATAAAAATAAGGTCGGACGGCATTACCCTAGAACAAAATAATCGAAGGTATAGTCATAGACTAGTATTATTATAAGCGACGATGGGCTTGTAACCAGTCTTGTATGGAATACTAATCACTGTGCAAAATGTGGTCATGTGCCAAATATCATGTTTGGACGTGCCTCTGACTACCCCCTTGGTGAGGAGGAGTTAATCTACCGAGCCTGGGGATTACGGTCGTGATCATGTTTTGTTTTTTTCGATTCCTTCCATACCTGCAGTGCCCCTAGCGGAAACTTAAAAGAAAAATGATTGATTCAGGCGTGACTTTGCGGAAATCCATTACAAATACTGAAAAGGACGGAAATGTCTAGTACTTTCCCGCTAAAACTATTATCTAATGAGGTTATTAATTAAGCTTATTAATATTAATGAGCCCCACAAAATGCCTTATAGAAATTTTATTAATATTAATAATCCCAACACCACACCTCAAATAGAAACTCGACACGTGTTACGCCTCTCCACGAAGCATCCTCAGGACCGTTGACTCGCTCCGCACTGGTGTTGCTCCACCGAGCGCCGAGAGAAAAGAGCTTTTCAGTAACTTAAAAGAACTTAAATCTTCATGGAAGTAAACGAAACTAAATAAAGTTTAGTAATGTATCAAAACACGTAGTAAGCGTAATAACGTTGCAGGACCGGCTGACCGACATGTGCATCCTGGTGGAGACGGCGCGCCTGTGCACGCACCGCGCCGCCACGCAGCTCAGCACCAAGAACAGCGCCATGGCCAAGTACGTGGCGGGGCGCAGCGCGGCCGCCGTGGCCGACCACTGCGTGCAGATCCTCGGCGGGCGGGGGCTCTCCACCAACTACGCGGCCGAGAGGCACTTCAGGTACTATACCACGGCCACTATACCACGGCCACTGCGACAACCAGATGGCTGATAGATTAATTATATACTTTTTAACCGACTTCAAAAAAAGAGGAGGTTTATGTTCGGTATACTCGTATATGCTTTTTTTATGTTAACTTCGTCGTTTATGAACCGAGTTTGATGATTCTTTTTTTGTTGGAAAGAAGATAATTCAAAGGTGGTCCCATGATAAGGAAATTAGGGTTTGATGATGGCAGACCAGAGAAATCGAGGGGACCTTCCGAAAATCGTAGGGGCGACTAGTGCGGTTGTAAGTTTTTATGTTAAACGATTAATTTCCGAATTTCTATGGGACCACCATAGAAATTTCATCAAAATCGGTTCAGTAGTTTGGTTTTTTTCGACGTACCTAGTGCAATATTGAAGTCGGTTTGTTTTTAGTTTTTAAAACGTAATTATAAACTGATGAGGCTAGCAGCAGACCGTGGACAATGTCATATGCAAAGAGACGCTATACCCAGCAGTGGGTGTAGTCGGGCTGCGGATATGACATACTTGTACATATAATACATTTGCGTTCATCACACAAATATATGTCCTGGGTGGAGATCGAACCCTCAATCTACAGCGAGGAAGGCTCAGCCATGTGACGCCAGGCAATATATAAAAAAGATGTTAGTTAAATCTTTGAGCATATCTAAAGGGGTAGACAGAGGCACGTCCAAACATGATTTTGACAGTCATGACCACATTTTGCACAGTTAGTATTCCGTACGAGACAGGTTGCAAGACCATCGCCGCTTATAAGGATACTAATCTATGACATACCTTTGAATTTTTGGTTCTAGGGTATGCCGGTTTCCTCACGATGTTTTCCTTCACCGTTTAAGAGCACTGGCATTATATTTTGAATTTTATTGAATATGTTAATGTACTTAATTTTTTTTTATATGTTACTACAGAGACGCAAGAGGAACTCAGATCTACGGCGGCGTCACTGACATTCAGAAGCGGCTTGTAGGACACTACTTATTGAAGGAACATGATGCTTTGTGAACGCTCCCCAACCTAAACTAGTCTTTATAAACCTTATTAATAAGGTTTAGTAGGTGTACAGGTATGAGAAGGTGCCTATATCAAAGGTTACAAGAAGACCTCGACTTAGCTTAAAACTTTTAAAGCCCTTTAGTACTTAAGCACTCAGATGAGTCACCCATGGTCACCCATCCAAGAACTGACCTTGTAGAACCTTGCTTAGCTGTTAAGTATAAAAGTCTTCCAAGCGCATTTATGTATTTGCTGTTATTAAGTCTATTTTCATACTCAATCCAGTTTCTAACTCGTTGGTATTTTGTTAATGAGTAATAGTGAAACTCAATGTTTTCACAAAAATATTCCCAACAACTTATCAAACACATCACATCTATATAAGTATAATCAAAGTGTGCCTTGCATTTATATTTTTTTCTATTATTCTGCAGATAATAATAACAAAATCTAAATATATACTCATTCATACAACTTATTGACTAACTGACAGATCAACATAAGACCGTAATTCCTAGAGAGATTAGATTAATAATAAAGATTAAAAAAAAAAGTAGAGAGCTGAAATTTGTAGGTAAAAGTAGGTTCGTTTTGGGACCTAGAAGTTGTACAGCGGTATGAAAAAAACCATTACGCGAACAAAAAAAATACTAGATCTCAGAAACGACTTATTAAAACAAAATAAATAGACTAAATTGATTACATTTTTGAGCATTTCAATATCATTCCATTTGTTTTTCTTATTTAATTTAGAATTTACACTTGCGGTCAAAAAATCGATGAAAAAAAAGTTCCAAGGTAATTAGTATGCGGGGTGGGTCGATTTTTTTGCACGCAAGTATATTTTATTACGCGTGTACAGGGTTGATTGTGTTTTAAAAGCAAGATACATAATCAGTATCATTTGTTACTTATTTCTTTTTAATTAAATTTAGTTTAATGGACAAGTTTTGTCTTATTATAGTTACTTTTACACGATACTAGATAGTAATTGTATTATATGAGTATATTATATCATTTGTATAAAATTTTGAAAAATTGTAATGATCGCTTTACAAGGCATGCTTGTTACATTAGTGTTTATAACAATAAGAGTCAAGTGGAATATAACTTTATTTTGTTATAATTGTAAAGCTTATTGTTATTTGAATGAAATATATTTTTGTAAAAGATAACGTTTTTAAATACTAGAGTTTGTAATAGTTAGACTTACGCAACAGACAATTTTGGTTATCTCGTAAAATAATAATTAATTTTAAATGTACCTACCCTTCGTGAAATAACTTATTATCAACCCATCTTTTATTGCCATCGTCATGCAATCTTCAGCTTGAAAGAAGAGCTCTAAAATCATGGTTAACGTTTTTAAAATATCAAATTGAGTAGAATCGTCCATTACCTAAAGAGCTTGTGGTAAGTTCCCGGGGCCCTTACCACGAAGTCTTGCAGATGGATTCCGTTTTAGAAACGTCACATTTGAAGCTTGAAGTAACACTACTTCAATGCAATTTGCATAGGTCATGGTACGAAATAACAATGGAATATTAATTCGGTAATGTATTATGAATTCGTGGTGAGGCCCTAGGTCTACTTTCAGAAGACAGTGAATCACAATTTAACATTACCTACGCACCTTTATCTACCGCAGTATTCTTCATCAAGCAAACACAACGGCGATAAGCGATAAAACGTTATCATTCCCGCTCGATCGGTCGTACGAGTGCCATTATGCGTCCAATACATACTTTACTATTTTCATTATTGTTCTACATAGTCTCTTGCGAAGATATAATCGAAGCCAGTGTGAAACTACTGAAACTATGTGACTATTGCACGTGCGGTGAGATACCGGATGTAAGTGGTCAAGTGGTGTTCAATATCCTCTGTTCGGAGTCGGATAAAATAAGGAAGCAAGTGAGTGATCTGGACAAGATAGAATGGCCGGCCAACCCTTACGGATTGAAGATTGCTGCCGCGTTCGAAGGGCTGGCTCTGACAACACTTGCCAAGTAAGTTTTAACTTCTATGTATACTAATATTATCTCGCCCTCTATATGAAAGAGGATTTCTGGCCGAAGGGTGTCATATTTCGGCGATTCCGTGGAAGGCTTGGTGACACCCCCCCACTTCCAGCTCCCAATAATTAGTTTATTATATGTATGTTAGACTGTAAGGTATATATTTTATATGGGCCGTAGTTTTTAAGTATTTTCCATCTTGTACACTTAGACTAATGTTGCCTGAAATAAAGTTATTATTATTATTATAAAGCTGAACAGTTTGGTTGAACGCGCTAATCTCGGAACTAGGTACTGGTTCGAGTTGAAATATTGTTGTGTTGTATAGTCCATATTATCACTCTACTACCAATAGGAGCGGAGCATCAATAAAAAATGTTTCAAAAATAAACGCGCAAAGTTGCGCGAGAGTCGACTAGTACTATAATAAAAATAACGTATTAAAGTCTGTACTTAGATGAAATAATTTAAGTAAACTTTTATTGGGCATAGCATAACATACATATACGATATAGATCTGAGGGTCTACCATGAGTTTTCACAATCTACACTCGCTAGCGACTGTAGTTACAAAAATGTATGAAAATATTGTTGGGTATTAAAACCTCACGTAGCTAACTATCCTACGTCACAGCGTACTACAGCGACTGTAGTTTGCGCTCATTAATTTGCTTAGAATTTGGTACCATGAGTAACAATTTCGACAGATGTCATAGTTACTAACTATTAATACTGTAGTAACGTCAGCTGATCTAAATGTGACAACTCATGGTAGACCTACAGGCCTTTCTCTTAAACGTCCCCAATTTGATCGAGATACGTATGCCGAGGTCTTCCCCTTCCAATAGAAAAATAATCTATTCCTTTCTTCTTCTTGTTCCTGCCCTATTCCCACGTTACGTGGGGTCGGCACAACATGTTTTCTTCTTCCATTTCCCTCTATCATCCATCATCTCAGTACTTACTCCTTTCTTAATCATATCATTTTTCACACAATCCATCCACATTCATACCTAAAACTCTCCTCATAACATGCCCAATATCATATAATAATAATAATGACTTATCTATTCCTTTCTATATTTTCAAATTAGGTAGCTGTTTGCGATTGAAGAAACTACAACTCCAGATATGTAGGTAGGTTTACACAAAAATCTAAAATTAATTACATTCGCCTAAAACCACAGTTATTCGAAATTGTCCACGTAATTTGTTTAGTCACCTTGACTCTTATCGCCGTGGTAATTAGGCTCTCGCAAAGGGCATTCGTGTTTACTTACTCTAAGATACTAACATAGTAAGTATCATTGTTTACTCTTAGGATTTTAGGGAAACTCCGTAGTTTTTATCATCATCATCTTATGACTTTATATATATACTTATATCATTTTATAATGTTTAACAACATAGAGTAGGGACATGTCTACATTACCTATATTGGTAGATTTTTTATTAATGTCTTATTGACACAGTCATGTACCTATAGTTTCTGCTTTAGCTATGTTATAAGTATTATACTCACTAAATAACATTATTATATTTTGGTAAGTATCTATTCCTAATTTCATCTTAATCCATCAAGCCGTTTCGGCACGATCGATAAAAAAATTAATTATGTGAGTAGGCTTTCATTTCCTTTTGAATCAATTTGTGAATGAAATAAAATATTCAAACAAACAAATAACGTAGGTACCTTCTCAGTATCTTTGTGACTAATCGATAACAAAATACCTAGTAAATTGACGCAGTCCACGATAAATAATAAGATTGCATTGCATAGGTACATCTAACTGGACTCATCCACATGATGACTGCACTGTATAAACCGGCTCGTGTCGCTGACGCCTAAATCAAATAAATTACAATTATTCATATTTATCGCGTGCGCGAACCAAAAGCAGGGCTAACATATCGACTGTTTTGTTTCGCTCTTTCTCGTGCCAATATGAGACAACATTTTCGACAAAAGCTTCGACAAAATTATGTAGATTTCACTACATGAGTAATTTGTTACACTTTGTTACACTTGTTAACAATGTTACACTGCTCTTATTTCTTCTACACATCATCCCGCTGCCAAGGAATCATAGATTATCTTGTATCTTCTTTCTTTTTTTCTAAAACAAAAAAGTTCAATACCCGTTATCTTAATAAAACAAAAAAAAGTTATCTACGCCACATCAATCAACCTGTACTTATTACATGTTTATTTTGCGAATCACGCAGGAAGTAACCTACTTATAGAATTTAGATCTAGTTCTCAGAATGCGAGCACACAAATTACAATCACCTAACCTTTAGAACCTTTAGAATTAAAATCACCTAATTCTCTGGGTGAATGATGCAAAAGCGATATGTCAGGATCGTAGCAAGTGGAGATCCGTGATCTCTGCCTACCCCGTCGGGAAACAGGCGTGATTCTAAGTATGTTTAGGTGACTTTGGTAAATTTTAAAGTACTTATTTATTTCTAGATTACCACCAAATTCACAAGTGGAATCCTTACGCTTCACCAACAACGCAATCCAAACCTACTGGCCGGACCCGTTCAGCGACTTGCCAAGTCTGAAGAAACTCTCTTTCTCACAAAACGAACTATGGGAGATCACTCCAGACCTATTCACCAAAATTCACTATTTAGAAGAGTTGGATCTTTCTTACAACAAGCTTACAGATTTCAATCCGCTGAATTTCAAACATCTGCGAAGCGTTAAAGTGTTCAATTTAAAAGGCAATGCGTTGAAAATTATTCCTGTAGATGCTCTGCATCCTATGGTGTCGTTGGAAGATTTGGATCTCAGTAAGAACGGTATTGGCAATGTAGGTCTGCAGAAGAATCACACAATGTTGACTGGTTTGAAGAGATTGTGTTTAAAGGAGAACAAAATCAGAGCTGTGATGAAAGATTCGTTTCCTGTGGAGAACAGTATGTGAGTAAATTTTATTACGTACGATGCATGTATTCTGATGGTGCTTAAAGCAAACGCCCATCTGTTTAAATCGACCGTTCCGAAAAAATTTAATCGATTGACTCGGCGCGGATTGATGCGCGGGGTTTCTAACATTTCTTATTCTTACAAATAATTCGAGTCGTTCGGCTCGTTCGGCGCAGTCGGTTCGGACAGATGCGTGTTCAACATTATAGCTCGACCACGCTGCCTGCAAGATCTAAAAGGCACGGGCGAAGTGATTTTTTTATGCGAACACAGATGTAAAATATCTGAAGACAGAATCCTAGCAAGCAAATAGATTCGATCAAAAATGAAACTATCTCCTCGCATATTACCTTTCGTACTCTTGTAATATCAAAGCGAGTCTGATGTGGTCAATCTATAGGACTCACGGTTGAAAAACTTAATGATATTCACGGTAATGTTTGGTGTCTTTCAGTGAGTTCCTGGACTTATCCTACAACGCAATAGAAGTCGTAGAAGAAGACGCTTTCTTAACCTGTACCAATTTAAGAGAATTAGTCCTTGAAGGGAACTCCTTAACGCTGGTTTTCGCACTTCCGCCGTCGCTCGAGATCGCCATACTGAAAATAAATACATTCCACCACTGGCCTAAGTTTCCGAGAGGGATCAAGTACATAGATCTGTCTTACAATAAGCTGACGGACTTGTATGACGAGAGTCAAGTTCGATTTGACAGTTTGGAGGTAAGGTTTTGTTGCATCAGTTATTATGATAAGAGACCACAAACGGTCATTACACCCTCCCTGCTACTACTACTGCAAATAGTGTTCACTTTCACCAGTTCTTTTGAAGCAGTGTAGTGAAAGGGTTTTTGTACAAACCCACTACAAAACCTCAGTAGGTATTAATTTCACTCATTGCAGTTTTAAGCGTGATACACAAACACTGATTAAAAACCGAAAGTCAAAAGGAGTGCCCAATAACGATAGGTGTCCTATTTTGACTTTTAATTGTGACGTAATCTACTGTAAATTTCAGGTCTTGAACATTGGAGGAAACCAGATCAGAGAACTGAACATACAAAAGAAACTACCAAAACTTTTCATATTAGATATCTCATACAATCTTTTAACGGATGTACCAAAGACATTGAGTACCCAGTACTTCCCGAATCTAGAGGAGTTGCACTTAGATGGCAACCCTATTGAGGACATTTACTTTAAGAATATAATTGCGTTAAAGAATCTCTACATCAGCGATTTAAGTAAATTGAGGGTAGTTGAAGATAAAGCGTTTAGCAACGTGGTAGGGAGGGGAGATGAGAAAGAAGATCTGTATTGTTTCTCGCTCTATCTGTCGAGTTGCCCGCTACTGACGGAGATCAAAGAGGGCGCTTTTGACGGGACCTCACTGTGCATGGTAAATTAACTAAAAACTGTGTAATTGTTTAGCTTTATACGTAGGAGGTAGGTACAGTTGGCCCAACGGATCTAGGCATTCGTGAAGTTAGCCGCAAGAGCTGCGCAGTATCGTTTTTCGGGAGCAATTGGAGGTATGGAGAGGGACGGTGGGACTGTACATGCGCAAACTAGCACTTGTGGCTAATTTCACGAATGCCTAGATCCGTTGGATGAACTATACCTACCTACACCACAAATACTTTACTCTCCTTCTTCGTAGTCGAAAAAAAAAGCAAAAATTAACACGACTGCAATCCTCAGGTTTACTACATCTCAGATCCCTAGTTAATAGATCTTTGAGGATGTAAAAAAAGGTTAGCCAGAGCGACTCCAATCATATTTGTTACATCAAAGTTCACAATAATTTCATCCCTCATCAATTTCCAGCTGGATATCAGTAAGAATAACCTGTCGTATATCCCTCGCAACCTGCTGAACTGGACGTCGGTGCGGGAGGGAGTGAACTTGCAGCACAACCCCTGGAACTGCAGCTGCCAGCTGCAATGGATGGAGGATCAACTGCTGCCCATCATATTCAGCAGTGATGCTAAAATGCTGGATGAATTAAGGTAGTATACTTCATCCACCGGATCTAGGCATTCGTGAAGTTAGCCACAGGTGCGAGTTTGCGCATGTACAGTTACTTCCCCCCTCCTCATACCTCCAATTGCTCCCGAAAAACGATACTGTGCAGCTCTTGCGGCTAACTTCACGAATGCCTAGATTCGTTGAGCCAACTAAACCTATAAGATGGGGTCAAAAAGAGGATGAGTATGATTGGATGCTTTTTATTTCAACCGATTGGCTACTCGTTAAATTTTACTGTTGGTCTTCTATTACCTTTCTACTCAATGGTTTGTCATTGTTCTCACTTTCGTCATTGTTCGCAACAAACAATTTTGTTTATCTCGTAAAATATTAGTTAATTTTAAATGGAAGCTTTTTTAACCTTGATTTTGGAGCTCGTCTTTCAAGCTGATAGCATGAAGATGGAGCGATAAAAGATTGGTTGATAATAAGTTATTTCACGAAGAAATTTAAAATTAACTAATATTTTATGAGATGACCAAAATTGTTTGTTGCAAACAATGACGAAACCTTTGACTAGAATGTCCCGGATCAATGTGAGTTCAGAACGATGTATGTAACTTTTGGGTGTTATTTTTTTTAAAATAAACAAAATAACAAACAATTGAAAACTTTAAAGACATAGGTATAAGTACTACTTTTTAAATTAACGGTTGTTTCACAGATGTAAAAGTCCCAGTGCTTTAGAAGGGGTTCGCTTCGTGCACTGGTACAAGTGGCAGGAGCGAGCTCTGTGCACTGATAGCACATCCAGTAACTACATGGTAAATATTATTGTTTTTTAAATAAACATATTTCATGTTATTAACATATTATTATATCCATAATAGCATACTAGAGATCCATAAGTTTTATCTTAAGCAATATTTCTTTAAAACAAAAACGTACAAGCCTAGTTTTTCTTTGTATCTACAACATTTCCAAAAATTATAAATATTGTCCTAAGTTATAGAGAGCAAAATTGCTTTTTGTATGAAAACTTACAGCTTCACAACCCTCTTAAATCTATAGATTAGGATCGTTCTCCTCTACAGTTTATTCGTCATTGTTCGCAACAAACAATTTTGGTTTTCTCTTAAAATATTAGTTAATTTTAAATGTACCTCATCATCATCATCATCATCTTCCTGCCCTTTTCCCAATGTAAATGTTAATGTTTTATTCTTCTAAATGTAGGTACCTACCTACCCTTCGTAAAATAACTTATTATCTACCAATCTTTCACTGCTTCATCTTCATGCTATCAGCTTGAAAGACGAGCTCTAATATCAAGGTTAAAAAAGTTTTCAAAATAACGACAAAAATAATAAATTGAGCAGAACCCAGGTACCTATATCATTCTTTGAAGGTACTATTCAGAAGCGAGTCAGCTGGTTCTTACCCGTTTACTTTCTACAATTTCAGTTGGCACCATCAACAGAAGACGCTCCGCTCCAAGTGAGTGTACTCCAGATCATCCTAGGTTGCGCCATCATCGTATCTCTATTTATAGCGATAGGGCTCTGCGTGTACCTTGTCAAGACTAGGAAACGGCAAAGGCCTAAGAGAGCTCAGCCTAAAACTCAGACACCGGCAGACATATTGAACGGGAAACCGCAAAATGATGAGCTCAAAGCGCTGTTTAAGGCCTAATCTAGCTCTAAGCCCTCATTAAAACTAGTTATTTGGCACATACATTTTTCGAACAGAAAATCCATTGCAAGATCTCAAGATTGGAAGGTGGAAGAGGCGTCCAAAGTAAATAAATGGAAAAGGTGATTTGTGGAACTATGGTCCTGTAATCCCCTTTGCTTTTCCTTTGAGAACCGGATGGGGATTTCTGATCAAAAAGTCCAGCAATCCCCTTCGCAGGGGATTATTGGAATAAACCCCATTAGACCACCAGCGCTAGCTATCAGTGTTCGAAAAATTGTTGTACGCTGTACCTATCAATACTTTTCCAAAACATCGTGAGGAAATTATATCGTAAAACCTAAGTTATTGTCGAGTCCACGAAAGGTGCACTGTAAATCTTTTCACTAGTTCTAAAATACTGGTGACAACAGCATGAATAAGTAGTAGTAAGTGCTGTTATTATGAGCTTGAGCAAGTATGTATGTATGAGATAAGCTTTTAGTATGAACGAACTATTTCTGAGGCTAGTCACGTCTAGTTCGTACAAACCCTAAGAATGATGTTATTAAAATAGCCTATTATGTTATGTTATAAATATTTCTGCAGAAATTTGTTCCGTTGGTCTGGGTGTTTTCTATGTATAATAAAAAATATCTATCTATGTACCTATCATGTATTAAATATATCAGTTATCTAGTACCCATAACACAAGCTTTGAGTAGCTTACTTTGGGGCTAGATGATGATGTGTGGATTGTCCAGCATTATTTATTTATTTATTTATTATTAATTATGCCCTGATTCTGCGCAACAGTAACTAAAGCAAATTTTAAAGTAGGTATACATTGTCTCTTTCGTTTATCTCTTATTAAAATTGAAGGCATTGAAAATAAATAGTAAATGAGCAGTCAATTTTGTAATATTTAAAAAAGAGACGCGCTATTTATTGTTTAAAATTAGCTTTAGTTACTCCTAGCCAGCATCAACGCCAATGATAAATGTAAATAGTAAAGCAGTTATTAGTTGTAACGTAGGTAGTTTTAACAACAAGAATATTGTGATACATATCTTATAGTTTCCATATATTTTGTTACTTTTCTGATTTAGAATAAATATTTTATTTATACACTGGTTTATTTCTGGGCACTACCACTACATTGATCTATCATTCTTTCTTGTAGTGTCACTTTTCTTTCCTTCATCTTTTAAATGGATTGATTATTTTACGTATTGTTGAAGGTCCATTCCACTTGCCTTTAATCAGCCGTTTCCAATACATATAAGGTAGGATATTCTTCTTCATAAAAAAAAAGAACTTGCGTTCTTTACTCTGGAATAAAATTAAAAAACTTTGATAAATTGTTTAGTTGAAGGACTGCTTAGTTTTATGATTTTAGATTATTGTGTTGTAAGTTTCGGTCGTGAGTTTGAACCTGGCCGTGCACCAATTGGTTTTTCTCAGTGATATGTAATAGTTACTTTTTATACTAAAAAATGTACCTATGTGCAATGTCAGGTCTTGCTCAAAACGATGAAGGAAAACCGGGATACGGGCATACCCTGCTGGAATCAAAACTCTGAGAAATATTGTAACGGCAGCTGTTTAAATTTTGAGATTAGGAGGGTTACGAGTTAGTGACACCGACTGTACCTAATAGCTGGTCCATCTCCTTCTATCAAGTTAAAAGTTCATTAAAAAAAAAGTTTATTAGAAAGAAGAAAGAAAGAAAGAAAGGAAAATGTTTATTTGCAACACACAAGAAGTTAAAAACAGAAAAAAAATAAAAACAAGTACATAAAAGATGTTGCAAAACCACTTTCTGCCATAAAGCTGCAACGGATCTGATGGAATCCAGTACCTGATCGAACGGGAATGTCTCGCAGACCTCCTTGTCGTAAAGGAACTCAGCGAGGATGCCGGACTTGTACGACGTCAGCATGGGACAGGCGCCGTAGCCGTTGTACTGCGCGTGCGGCTCGCGGTCTGCCATCGTAGCGAGCAGGTTCTGTTCTACCACGTAGCTTTGCTGAGCTGCGATTACAACGTCAAAAATATCGGCCACATTTTTTTATATTATTTTACTTTATATCACTCGGACACTCGCGACACAGGCTTAAGCCTAGTGCGGGGTTCACTGTATATAATTTGCCCTTTGAAATTGTTAGTCTTTATGTGTTCATGTGTTACAATGTTTTATAGAAATAAATTATCTTATTTTATCAATGGATATTTGACACAGCGTCATCAAGCCCTAAGCTGAACTCGGCTCGGTCTTAAGTTTTGGCTTAATACATTTTTGATCAAAAATGGTGGAACAATAAACGTGAATATGCCCAATTCTTAGAACTCGACTTGTAATTTGTCCCTTTTGCCGTCACAAATGTTACGTAGCTACCTTGTCTTACTGTAGAGAAAAACGTTGTCTAATGCTCTTACTAAGAAGACTCTGTGAAGATATATTGAAGGTGACGTTAGGTAGGTATATGGTGGTAAATTATAATGGCAGTGACTTACAGACGGCAGCAGCAGTTTTGCTATTCGGCGTGCACAAGCAGTCTCCCAGGCCGTACACGTTGGCGTACCGAGTGTGCTGAAGCGTGTGCTTATCTACATCCAGGTAACCCCTGTCGGTGACCAGCTCCTCGCACTTGGAGAGGCAGGTGGGCGGTGACATGGGCGGAGCCACGTGCAGGAAGTTGTAAGGGAGGGTAAACAACTGGAAACAGAAACAAGCAGTTATTTCATATACGATTGGGTTTATTTGTTTGAAGTCAGTGAACGGAAAATACATGGAAGTACTCCTTGAGCTAAAAATGGCCCCAAAAAAATGAGCTCTGTTTGGCGGTACTTGTCTATTATGCCTTCAATATCATCAAATCATAAAATTATCATCCCAGGTAGCGACGGGGTGTAGAAGAAATTGACTTATGCTATCTACACGTCACACTAATTTAAACCCGAATGTCGAAGTAATAAAGGTAATATTGCATAGATAATATTTTTACTAATATAAAAGAAATAATGAAAAAATTAATTAGCAATATTCAATCAGACCATCTTGGTCAACTAGTGACAATAGAAACAATAGTAAAAATAAATACTCAAAAAAAAATAACTTATACACCTGTAACCACTAATCGTTTGGAAAAAATGAAATTGAACCTAGCTACCACTTTACCTCGCTTATTATATTATAATGATGACAATCCAAATGATTTATATAATACTTTTTTCAATGAGTTTAATCAAAAGTTCAATGCAATTTTTAAATCCAAAACGGTTGTGGTCTCTAGCAGTTCTAAATTTTGTGAGTGGGCAACAGCAGGTATTCATAAAAGCAGGCGCACTTTGTATGAACTATACAGTGAAAAACAGTATAATTTTAGTGAAGAGTTTAAAACTAAAGTTAAAAATTACTCAAAAATTTTTAAGAATGTTTGTCGAATTGCAAAGTCTCAGCATATAAGTTCTAAAATTAAAACCAGTCAGGATAAAATCAAAACTACTTGGAAAATTATTAATAGTGAGACTGGAAAAGTCAAAAATCATAGTACTGTATTCAATTTAAACATTAACAATACAACAATCAACCAAGATAATGATGTAGCAAAGGCATTTGAAACTTTCTTTACTGACATTCCAGTCTCTACTACAAAATCTTTAAACTCTTCACCTGTAATCGCGCAATCTATATTAAAAGATAGTTTAGCGGAATGTGATGTAACATTCCATTTTGATTATGTGAACAATAACGACATCATTAAGGCATTTAAACTGATTAATGTTAAAAAGACCACTGACCTCTGGGGCGTTTCTGTTAGCGTTGTAAAACCATTGATTGAAATTATTGCACCTGACCTAGCTTTTATATTTAACAAATGTATTGACAGTGGTGTCTTTCCTAATTTAATGAAACATAGCAAGATTACACCTTTGTTCAAATCTGGTAGTCATTCAGATCCTTGTAATTTTCGACCAATATCAGTGTTACCTACATTTAGTAAAATATTTGAAAAACTTATTCTTAATCAATTACAAAGACATTTTAACATTAATAATTTACTTGATAAAAAACAATTCGGATTTACAAAGGGCCGCTCAACCACTGATGCCGGTGTTGAGTTGGTATCACATATTTTCGATACCTGGGAGGAATCTCACGATGTCTTAGGTATTTTTTGTGATCTATCTAAAGCATTTGATTGTGTGCACCATGAAACATTAATCATGAAACTCCAGCACTATGGTGTTAGGGGGGTTGCACTTAATCTTTTAACATCTTACCTCACTGACAGACTACAGCGAGTTGAAGTAAATGGGAAACGTTCTCCGGGGTCAGTGGTAACAATGGGTGTACCACAAGGATCAATATTAGGGCCATTTTTGTTTTTAATATATATAAACGATCTACCAAAACTTGTTAGGGATGATCAGGAGATTGTACTGTTTGCTGATGACACGTCACTTTTATTTAAACAAAAGCGGCGTACGACTAATTTTGACGATGTGAATAATGCAATCTCTAAAATTGTAAAATGGTTTAATGTAAACAACTTATTACTAAATGAAAAGAAAACGAAATGCGTTCGTTTTGTACTACCAAATGTTAAGCAGATAAATACCAATATAAAAATAAATAACGAAAATATAGATCTTGTGGACACCACAGTGTTCTTGGGCATAACTCTAGATAATAAGCTTCAATGGGGCCCGCACATAGATAAATTGTCGAAGAGACTTAGCTCTGCAGCATATGCAGTTAAAAAGATCCGTCATTTCACCGACGTAGAAACTGCTAGACTTGTATATTTCAGCTACTTTCATAGCATTATGTCTTACGGTATTTTGTTGTGGGGGAGTGCTGCAGATATTAACACCATATTTGTGTTGCAGAAGAGGGCTGTTCGTGCAATTTATAACATGGGTCCCAGAGAATCTCTTAGAGATAAGTTTAAGGAAATTAACATTATGACAATGCCATGTCAGTATATACAGTCGTGGTCAACTAATTAGGGACATGCAAGATAGTGAAGAACAATAACCGGTTATGTACATACAAATATAAAACCCTATTGATTTCTCAGTAACTATTATTTGCATAATTTGGTCCGATTATTATGCTTTAAATGGCTGTAAATAAAAGAATAAATAAATAGAAAAAAGTATTTAATATCAAAGGTTGAACATGTATTCAATTTTAAGGTATAATTCTGTAGCTGGACATTTAATTAAGGACAGTAAACTATAATGAAAAATAGAGTTAAACAAAACTAATAATCTGCAGTATTATAATATCTTTAACAGCTCCATTTTATTACGTGTAAAATCAGTACCCAGTAGCAAAACCTTTGTTAGTAATTACCGCTTGACACCGATGTGGCATAGACATTATCAGTTTCTGGCATGTTTCGACAGGAATGTTTGCCCATGCCTCACAAAAAGCTTCATTAAGTTCATCTAAAGTTGTGGTACGATAAGTGGCTACTTTTTTCTTGATTTCGTGCCAAAGGTGCTCGATTGGGTTAAGGTCCGGGCTATTTGCTGGCCAATCTAGCACCGATACTGACTGACTGGTAAGAAACGACTTGACTGAACGGGCGGTATGTTTTGGGTCGTTATCATGCTGAAACGTCCATATAATAGGGAGATGCTCCTCAGCATAGGGAAGCATCGTTTCCTCCAATATTGCCTTGTATTGATGTTGGTCTAAGTTACCCTGAACTTTCCTCACAGGTCCCACTCCACGTCCAGAAAATGAACCCCACATTTTAATGTTTCCACCGCCATGTTTCACCTGCTTTTTTGTGAATCTTGGATTCATTTCCGCTTTTACTGGACGCCGTACGTATTGCCTTCCATCTGAAGAAATCAAATTAACCTTGGTCTCGTCAGAGAATAATACATGTTGCCATTGGGCGTAGGTCCAATGTCCATATTTACGTGCAAACGCCAAACGAGCATTTCTATGTTCTTTCTTCAACAACGGTACTTTGCGAGCCACTCTTCCGAACAACCCTGCTTCTACCAGACGTCGTCGAACGGTCCTAGCTGAGACACCAGCTCTTTCGTCTGTCCCAAACACTTCGTGTTTAATTAAAATAGAGCCTAGAAACGGATCTTTCTTAGCTAACCTGGCTATCATTCTATCTTCTTGCGGAGTTGTTTTTCTCGATCTTTTTGTTCTGGGCACATTTAAATCTGTGTTATTGCGTCTGACATGTTGCACTGCATTGTATACCATAGTTTTTGAACAATTTAAATGTTCTGCTATCCTTCGGTATGGCCAACCATGCTCGACAACAAACTTCATGATAATTTTTCGTAGTGTTGGATCGCAACTTTTATTTTTACCCATTTTTCTTCAAAATATTTTTCAAAACTTAAAATAAATATCGGGATTGCCGCCAAAACTACCACGAAACAATAAGAGAAGAAGTAAAAAAGTATTGAGATTCAAATTTTGAAAATAGAACGCAATATCTCAGTGTCCCTAATTAAATGGCCAGCCAGCATTATTTGAACAAATAGCACTACGATAATCTATCAGCTATACTGTAAAGAGGTTTAATGTTTAAGAAGTTGTTATTGTTTGTATAATCGGGCACATAAATGACTAATTATACTTACATGTAAGAGATATGGAATATGGTTTAGACTCGTTGGAAAATAAAAAATAAATTCACAATTCGGTTTAACCAAAGAGTGTCCCTAATTAGTTGACCACGACTGTATATGAAAACTTGATGTATGTTCATAAAAACATTAATTTATTTAAAAAAAATAGTGATTTTCATAATGTTAATACCAGACATAAAAATAAACTAGCTGTTCCCACGGTTAGGCTCACTAAAGTAAGCAAATCCTTTATAGGGCAATGTGTACGCTTCTATAATAAGATCCCAAGCGACATGCTTGATCTATCGATTGCGAAATTCAAAAATGTAATTAAACAAAACCTGTCTCGTAAAGCTTATTATAGAATATCAGAGTACTTAGATGACAAAAAAGCTTGGGACGAATCAGCTCCAACTCTGCTAGGTGTCCCTAACAATGTTAACAAGGTTCATAATACAAAAAAAGCGCTAGGGCCCAGCGAGTTTCTTGCCAGTTCTTCTCGTACTGGGGATAGGATTGGAATTGGCACCTAGACTCACCTAGTATGTAAGACGATTCAAAATGATCCTTGTGATATTACTGAATAAAGATTATTGACTATTGACTATTGACTATTGACTATATTCTGATACAGAAAATATGTAGATAGGCATTATGCCTAGAATACGTTTCCCCACCTGTTTCATTACAAAATATTGTCGAGTTAAAGACTGGGTTCCCAAACTGGTTACATGTCTTGTGCATTTAATTTGACGGCTGTCCTAAGCTTTTGACGGTGACTGTACCCCGCCGCTTTTTCTAACAGGTTATATAATTTGTCTGCTTAATTTGACGGGAGTCCTAAGCTTTTGACGGTGACTGTACCCCGCCACTCTCGTTGCGAAAGACGGCGCCTTGCGGCGAGACTTCGTGCAGTTCCGTGGTAAAGTCGACGGCGATGCCCCTCGCCTCCGCGACTTTCACCAGCGCCGCCGCGTACTTGGGCACGCCGAACATGCAGCCCGCGCCCGTGCAGTACGTGATGCTGCTCTGGCCGCGGATCTTGTGCTGGCGATCAGAAATGCACCATTAACAACCGGTGTAAGGTGTCTTTTGCTTCAGCCTCCAGTGCAAGGGCAGATCCAAGGGGTGGGTCGAGGACCTAGGTGGACCACTAATTAAAATTATATACATATTATAGAGATTATAACTTTTATGTGACCTCCCCCTGGCACCAAAGCTGGATCCGCTCTTGCTCCAGTGGTCATTGGAATTTCTAGCGACTGCGAGCATTGGTGGTCTAGTCGAAGAGAAAATATCGATAGCCCTCCAGAGAGGCAATCATTTTTAACGTGAGTATTTTATTTACCAATGCCAAATCACATACATAAACGTTACTTTATGCTCATTTTCGTATCGCGGTTTATTTTGACGTCGTCTATTCTATATCTAATCTGTTCCGTTCGGAATGCTTCAGACACTGAATATAGAAACGTTTAATAGTTGTGCCGAAGAACTTTTTCAGAAACGTTGAGCAACGTTTGACGATAGGAAATGTGCATAGCGTACCTATCTAACGTTTACAAATGTGTTTTGGCTTTGGTTTTACTTTGTTAACATTAAATTGAATTGCGATTGCTCTCCAGGCTATATATATCAATTTATTCATAGTAATGGGTCGGGTCATTTATATTAGTTATTCGTTTATATTCATCAATTAATGTTAAATAGAGATGATTAAGTCTAAAAATGCACGCCCCTCCACTTGTACTTGTACCGCATGTAGAGGTAAATACATTGGAAATACCTACATTGGAGGGGCGTGCATTTTTAGACTGAATCATCTCTACCTATATTATTTTTATTATGCTCCCAAAATAATTATACCAGACATCCGTTGAAGAGATGAAATGAAACGTCACCTCAAAATCGGCTCCTTTCTATAAAAAGTTCGAAGGTTCTATTTTCTAACTTAAAATCCCAAGACTGGAGTTACCTTTCTCCAATAATCATCAGCTAGATACATAATCTTCTGCGCGGCCCCGGAACATTTTCCACCGCATCGAGGGTATGTGAACACGGCGTGCCCTCCTTTGAACTTCTGCAGGATGGACCACGACTTCATGCAGTACTGAGGCGAGTAGATAGTGCTCACCGCGCATGTGGAGTCAAGTGCTTGCTTCAAACCTGGTATCTGGGAAACCAAGGCGTCGTCTTAACTGACAACGATCGTACGATCAAACCATGCGTTTTCGTCACGCGTTTAAAATGATCGTACGTGAAGTAGGTAACACTATCAAAATACAATTTTTATCGGTCATGGTACAAAATATCAAAGTCATATTACTTTGATGTTGCCTGTAGAGTTTGTGGTAAGATTAGAGGCTTGGTAGACATTGGATCCTCCTCGGATGTCTAGTTGCTTAGTTTTTTGTGGATATCTTAATGGGGGTAGTCAGAAGCACGACTAAATAGTTTGTACAGTTAGGTAAGTAGTTAGTATTCTATAGGGGGTGATGAGCTCGCAATTTGTCACTTACCTACAGCAGAGACGAGTTTATATCAAGATATAAAAAATGATATAAACTCTGCCTACAGTGACAAATTGTAAGCTCATCGCCCCCTATATTTTAAATGTCTTAGATTTTAATGCTGATCAAAACAAGTTTTTTTTTACCTTTTCATAATCATTTTTCACTCCCAACGCCACAACCATGTAATCGTACACAATTTTGTCCCCAGATCTAATGTAAACAGTATTATTGCAAGGGTCAAAGTCCTCTGCGTGGTCTTTCATCCAACCAACACAGCTGGGCAGCACCGACTCTGTTGGCTTGTAGGTGTCATTGAACCTCTTAATGCCGGCTGCGACCAGTGTGAACAAAGGCTGATTGTAGTGGATCTGAAACCAGTATTACATACTGTGGTTTAATAAACACTAACAGCCGTTGTACAATCCAAATTAAAAAAAAACGTGAGTTATGGACTGAGTTTGTAAACAGTAAAAAACACTTCCAGAGTTATTCCTATATTTCCTATTTTTTTGAAAGTAAACTTTTCCATATTTTCTTTTTCTAAAACGAGCATCGAAGATGTCAAAACAGTGCAGCCGTTCACAAGTGATGGGTTTACGCACGTTTTTTCCACTACTTCCCTTTGTCTTGTAAAATACGAGAAATATTTTTAGCTATGTTGGTCATTCATCGAAAATACACCCCAACTCAAAAACTAAGCTAGTTTTTGAGTTGGGGAGTAACCCTTGCAACGATGCTAGTTAATTTAGAGATGTTCCAACTAGGTACCAACTGTACTTATAATAAGTATACTCTCCTCATCTTTGTATAAAGTCCAAATCCAGAGCACCTTTGTATAACTGTACCTAGTCATCTACACTTGATAAAAAAAATATACATGATCAAGACTGTAATCCCTCAGGCTTGGTGTTATCCCAGTGATATCTAAACTAATATTATAAAGAGGAAAACTTTGATTGTTTGTTTGTTTGTTTGTTTGAAATGAATAGGCTCCGAAACTACTGAACCGATTTAAAAAATTCTTTCACTGTTGGGAAGCTACACTATTAGCGGGTGACATAGGCTATATTATGTTTTCAAAAAAATTAGGGATCCTTACTAAAACTTCAATAATGTAACCCAAGGTGTAAAAAAAATTCCTAAAATATTCTTTACATCGCGTGCGCTGCGAAAACTATTGAAGATAGAATAAAATAATGTACTACGACTTTGTAGAACACATCATTATTTCCAAAAAGTGTCGCGACAGCATATGTCTAACTATTATGGTTTTGCCACAATAAGAGTTCTTTTATTTTAAAATTGTAATTAAAAGGCCGCTGTTAAAAAACGCTCTTAATTTGTGTCTTAGTATTAATCCTTATCAAAATAAATCACATCATATCCTAGACTGTTTCAATACCTATAAATAACTTTTTGAATTACTCAATTTGGACATTCCATTCGAAAGATCTCACGAAATTAAGAATGTATGTAGGTATTAGAAAAAAGTTGCGTGGTAGCCGCTCACCCTGCTCGGCTAGCTAGACAGCACCATAGTGTACGTACGTACGTACGGGACGGGAGGGGAGTAAATTTCAAATAATAACAAAAAAATCTTTTAAATAAAAATAAAATCATAAATATAATAATACCTTTTCAAACTTTCTTTATAATTTTCTTCTTTTAGTAATCTGACGCAAATAGAAGGGTTGGTTATGTGTGTGTATTATAATTTTGAATTTTGAAATTTTTGTTAAATTTGAGAGCATTGGTGGTGTAGTGGTAGTACCCCTGCCTCACGATCTGAAGGTCGTAGGTTCAAACCTGGTCGTGCACCAATGAATTTTTGCATTTGAGAAAATTATGTGCGCAATGCCTGTGTTCTTAAACGGTGAAGGAAAACATCTTGAAGAAACCGGCATACATTAGAACCAAAAATTCGAAGGTGTGTGTCATAGGTTAGTATTCTTAATAAGCGGCGATGGGCTTGCAACCTGTCACGTACGAATACTAAGTACTGTGCAAAATGTTATATGCATTTATAGGTAATAAATACCCGTGCGAAGCCGGGGCGGACTGCTAGTATATTATATTCTTGTTGATACAAGACATAACTTCCAAACACAGAACGAGCATTGGGTAGGTATGTTTATGGTGGGTACCGCGGAAGGTTCCAACACGATGATGTCATGTTCCCGCAGCCGCCGCGCGAACCGCCACGCAATGCTGCACCCGCCTGCGCCCGCGCCGACCACGAGCAGTTTGCACCTGAAACATTTCACATAAACCAGACAAGGTTAACAGCAAGAGTTCTAGTATGTTTAGTTTATTCTTTTTCTATAGTGGTCTACAATCGCAATCACAAGTTTTGTGGTTTGGTACATTTCAAATTGACTGATCTCATACCTGTTTGTTTGTAGTAGTTCTGCCTTCTGCACTGTAGGTTGTGGGTACGATCCCCGCCCAGGACTAACATTTGTGTAAGTAATACAGGATGTTTGTTCGGTGTCTAGGTGTAATTAAATAAAAAAAAAAAATATGATCACGACTGTAATCCCCGGGCTCGGTAGATATCTCCTCAGATCTTTTAGTTACTTAGATCTTTGAGGATATCTAAAGGGGGTAGTGAGAGGCAAGTCCAAACATGACATTTGGTACATGCCCACATTTTGCACAGTAGTTAGTATTCCGTACGTGACAGGTTGCAAGCCCATCGCCGCTTATAAGAATACTAACCCATGACACATACCTTGGAATATTTGGTTCTAGGGTATGCCGGTTTCCTCACGATGTTTTCCTTCACCGTTTAAGAGCACTGGCATTGCGCACATAAATTTTTCGAATGGAAATACTCATTGGTGCACGACCAGGTTTGAACCCACGACCTTCGGATCGTGAGGCCGGGGTGCTACCACTACACCACCAGCGCTCTGTAATCTGGGTGTAATTAGTATTCCAAGTATGTATTTACAAAAAATAAGTAACTACTTAAGTACATATGTATATTTAATCTTTCAAATATCTGGTTCCCATCCCATAGTACCTACAAGCTTTGCTCAGTTTGGGACTAGATGGGATTGTGTAAAATATGTTCACCAATTTAAATGTTCAACGATTAGAAAAGAGGTTATCAGGTAATATAGTAGCGTTTAACTTACTTGTGTGTAAGTCTAGCTTTAGACACGCAACATTTCGTGGAACTAAATAGATGTTTGATCGTTGCCATCTGCCGCACTGAGAATTTATCCAAGAGTAAATCTGAATATAAGGTTATATGTTCTTGAATGTTGACAATTGTAGCCAACTAGATGATCCCAGATCTTTTGTCTACGTAACTATACACTATTCAGGGTGTTACCAGATTATTTCCGAAAACTTCAGGGGGTTAAAGTCCATTACAGTACCCATCAATATAAACAGCGCGAAAAAAAAAAACACCTGTTTCATACATTTCAGCCAAGTTGGTATTGAACTTTTTCATGTAACAGCTGTTTATTTGTAGTAGGTATGTAGGGGAAGTGATCACGATTCTGTGTCCCACTATTGGGCATAGGTATTTATAAATTAATATAATTAAGTACTAAGAAAATAAAAAAGTTTTAATAAAAGTCATCATCATCATAAAAGTATATATTATATATTTTTTTAAATGTAAACTTTCTATAAAAACATTCATATAATATCCGTACTTTACAAACACGTTAAATCTCTGCAAGTATTACAAATAAGTAAGCTTTTCACAAAGGCATAATCACTGTAACGACAAAAATAAATCTACTTTGATCCCGAAGGCGTTTTTAAAAAAACCTATGGAAACATAGTAAGTACCTACAATATTTTAATGTTTACGAGTCACCACGCTAGACCAACTCATTGATAATTAAAGACATTCAAATTGAGCACGAAAAGAGTCTCTAAGGCTTAACGCAAAGTACTTAAACCCTTTCGCCACATCGGCATCGGTTCAAAAGAACTAGTAACACGGTAAGAATCACAACTATACAGAAGAGAAAACTATCAATTAACATTAAATAGGTAAAACCTAAAATTTCAATAAACTCAGCGATTGTAAAAATATGATAGATCAAATATCGATAGAAAATTTTTACAACAAATAAAATAAATAACAAAACTCAGTCATTTCGAGGCCTATTCCATCTTGACAATTATAATGTGGCTTATTTCTTTAAAAATCTATCCATCTCCCGGGCGCCGAGAAAAAATAATAGTCAAATCATTCAGTGGACACCAAACATCGTTGACATAATAGATAACAGATGATATAAAAAATATGCCAGTAGCTAAACCCCTAATAATTATAGGTATGCATCTTCATGTAAATAAATGTATTTCAGATTTTTATTGTATACAAATAATCTAAAATTTGAAATCTTTTTATCACAACTTCAATCATTTTATAGATAAATCTTAAAATACAAAGACATTATTTTATGCTTCACCGCTTTCAGTATTCACTAATCACAGGTTTCATCATTCAACTTACTCGTTATAGGCACATTTTAGATTTATTTAGCGAAGGGATTTATGACTTTCCTTATGCTTTCGGGCCCATGGTAGCGCCCTTTTAGCATGATGTACCAGTAGATGAACGGGAATAGATCCTTCTTCATGTAGTACGCGATAACGCTTTCTTGCGCCTGAAAACAAAACGATAATTCGTGAACAGAATAGGGCCAAGTGTACTGTCCTGGGGGATGCCGTAGCTTGACAGGTCATTTTTGCGGAGTATGTGAAATAGGTACTCTAATGAAATTATGTTCCTTTATGAGATAAAATACATGTTAATATAACTGTTTCAAGATAAATTAAAATTAAACTATGTTGGTTCAGATTGGAAGACCCTGTCAAAAGCTTTGGAAAAGTTCAAGTTTTTCAAATCTTTCCTTTTTACCTGGTTGAAAGGCATAGTCTCATGCGGCACTCCGTCGTATAGAAACTCTGCCAGTATGCACGTGCTGTATGACGTCAGCAGCGGACACGCGCCGTATCCGTTGTACTTCTGGGAGGGGTTGTCCTGCTGCATTGTACTGAGGAGGTTTCTCTCGACCACAAAGCTCTGTTTTGCTGTAGATTAATTACGACGAAATTTGTATGAGACGTAAAATTGTGACATCGATAACTATCATAAGGTATTTCAAATGAAACCACATGTAGTGGTCAACTCGATTGCGCTAACGGTGGCCGCATTGAAGTATTTTCTAGTGCAAGTGTAGGGACTCAAAAAGAACTAGTAACAGAAAAAAGAAGAGCAAATTTTAATCATCTATCTACATAAAAGATATCGTGTTAGTTACACTATGTGTAACTCAAGATCAGCTGAACCGATTCGGCTGAAAATTGGTGGGGAGTTAGCTTAGTACCAGGAGACGGACATATAGGATACTTTTTATCCCGTTCAACCGCGATCCCGTGTGACGTGCTAAGGCGGTACGAAGTTCGCCGGAACAGCTAGTTATAAATATATTGTGATGTAACTTAAGCGGCGCTTCTAGACCCTAAGATAGCTCACCAATAGCAGCAGCAGTTTTGCTATTCGGCGTGTTGGTGCAGTCTCCGATGCCATACATGTTCGAGTACTTGGTGTGCTGAAGTGTGAACTTATTCACGTCTAGGAATCCAGCTTTGTCCACGATAGCCTTGTTTGACGACAAGAAGTCAGGAGTTTTCATGGGAGGAGCCACGTGAAGGATGTCGTATTTCATCGTAGTTTCCTAGAGAATATTATAAGTTATTATTGGTAGAAAAACGGTGAAAATTGGACATAAACTAACTGTAATATAGTCTTGTCTATGCGAAATATCGATTATTAGCATGTAACCAGTTACATACTGATCTAGATCAGTGTGACAAAGATTGAACAGTTAAAAGACGAAAGAATGGAAATATCAAGTGTAATTAGCTTCGCCAGCTTAAATATATGTAATTATGATGCATTTATGGAGTAAAAAGCCTGTACATTATTTCAGGCTACTTGTCAAAAGTACAAAATTTTCCATTTATAATATTAATAAGGTTATCACTATGAACAGAAATATTGACTTTAGCAATCCTTTTCCCGAAGGGGTAGGCAGAGTCCATTTCCACTTTTTACGATCTTGGCATACTTCATGCTTCGTCACTCTCATTAATATACTTCACACATGCGCGTGAGTCTTACTATCTTCTAAAATATTGTCATCACTTACTTTGCACCTATCGTCGCCATGCACGAACACAGCCTCCTTCCTGTCGGGGTACACCCGGTTTAGCAACGTCTTGTAGTTAACCTCGATGTTCTTCCTCTGTGCGACCTTCAGCAGCTCGTCCGCATACTTTTTCACTCCAAAGATCACCGGCAGGCATGTGTTGTACTGGATCCGCGTGTTTGAACGCACGTTCGTCTGGAGTGTTCGTATTGGACAAATCAAAGACATGACAAGACTGTAATTCCCAGGATTGGTAGATATCTCCCTCAAGATAAGGTAAGGTATCATTAACTTGTGATTTGGCCGAACAAAAATGTTACTTTTGCCGTAAAACTGTAATTTTGTCTTTTTCGTAAAGTAAATACTACATAGAGTGCTCATGCTAAGTGTGCTGAGTTTTATAGTTACTTCGATTTTTGGGAATATTTATAAGAGAGACTATCAAACATTATTCTTTAGAGCATGCCCTCATTTTCCAAAGTACCTACTTAGTTACGCTGTGCTGTGCAACACAACTATTTTTAGTTTTAGTACTTTAGCTCGGTTTTTTTTGTAAACGACGTTTTCTATAAAGGAAACCTAGCTAGATCGATTTATCGCCCCCGAAACTCCCTGCATACTAAATTTCATGAAAATCGTTGGAACCGCTTCCGAGATTCATATTAAATTATATACATAATATACAAGAATTGCTCGTTTAGAGGTATAAGATTTATCAACACAGTAAGGTACCTACTTAAGATTAAGTGCTGGTTGCCGTAGATAAATAACAATGATTTGTAAATAATAAACCTACATTCTGCGAGTCATGTTGGCCAGTATGCCACGTCTGACTGGGCTGGACATTATGTAAGATTATAGCTAACAATACCTAAGTGAGGTCATCGTGTTATTCGGAACAACATTTATAGATAATGCATTGTTTGAGTTTTTTCTTCACATAGGTATTGGTACCTAATATTATTATGTGTGAAGAGAATCGGGCCAATAAAATAATAATAAATACTGAGAACTTTCACACAGCGCCATCTAGCTCTATACTAGGCAAATCTTGTGTAGTTCTTGTCAGTTCTTCTCGGACTGGGGATAGGACTGGAATTGGCACCTAGACTCACCTAGTATGTAAGACGTTTCAAAATGATCCCTGGGATTTTATTGAAAATATATATATTTTGATTTGATTTGATTTGAAACGGTGAAGGAAAACATGGTAAGGAAACCGGCATGTTGCTACTTGCTACAAACATTAATCCTTTGGCCACGTTTGTAAGAGTTAGTGACACAATAAGAAATAAAAAAAAAAAGTAATAAAAAAAAAATTAATCCCTATTTCTCTTGGTCTTTAGCACGCGTGAACGGCTGGAACAATTTCGCTTATTATTTTTTTACTAGCTTCCGCCCACAGCTTCGCCCGCGTAATACATTGGAAAATAAAAACAAATCTATCCCACGGGAACCATAAAATTTTCCGGGATAAAAAGTAGCCTTTAGGCTATTCCAAACTATAATCTATATCTGTGCCGAATTTCATCCAGATCCGTTCAGCCGTTTCAGCGTGAAAGGGTAACAAACATACAGACATCCACACATTCTTACAAACTTTCGGGTTTATAATATTAGTAGGATGTTTGTTATTGCAAGGAGAAGGTTCTTATGAGTAAATAAAATAAAAAATAAATATGATCACGACTGTAATCCCCAGGCTCGGTAGATATCTCCTCGGATCTTTTAGTTACTTAGATCTTTGGGGATATCTAAAGAGGGTAGTCAGAGGCAAGTCCAAACATGACATTTGTTACATGCCCACATTTTGCACAGTAGTTAGTATTCCGTACGTGACAGGTTGCAAGCCCATCGCCGCTTATTAGAATACTAACCTATGACACATACCTTCGAATTTCTGGTTCTAGGGTATGCCGGTTTCCTCACGATGTTTACCTTCACCGTTTTAAGAGCACTAGCATTGCGCACATAAATTTTTCTTATGGAAAAATTCATTGGCGCACGACCAGGTTTGAACCCACTGCTAATCCAGTTATAAAATGCTTTGCTTACCCTTGTAAAATGCGAATCAGCAAGATAGGCTATCTTCTGGGGTGCTCCAGGACACTTGATCGGCGAGTCGGGGTACGTGAAGATAGCTTCCCCCCCCCTAAAGTCGCGCAGGTCCCGCCAGGTGTTCTCGCAGTATTGCGGCCCGAAGATAGTGGACACGCCGCTACATGGGTCTTCCAGTGCTTCACAAAGACCTGGCACCTGGGATAGACTACATTGTTACTTTATTAGTTTTGGCACCAGCGGTCTAACCACAAGCTCTCCAGGCAATATCAAAGTAGTATAACTGATATTTCGTACTATGGCCTATAAAAATTGTATTGAAGTAGTGTTAGTGTGCATAAGTTTATCGAAAAATTCATTGGTGCAAGACTGGATTGGAAACCAGGACCTTAGGATCGGAAGGTCACTAGCAGTAGACCACCAGTGAAAATACAAAAGACCTCTTTTACTAGCCAAGTAGTTATGTTCAGTACCCCTAGTATGACTTTTTTTATAGTTTACGAAAACTTTTTTCGAATAGTATCCTTTCATACATTATCGGAAATATTAAGGAACGAAAATAAGGTCGATAATATCGAAAATGTCAAATAGACAGTCCCAGCAATGATTTTCAAACGAAGTTTGCACAATTTGGACCTTATTTTAGTTCCTTAACATTTCCGATGGAGGTAAATGTATGAAAGGAAACTATTCGAAAAAAGTTTTCGTAAACTATCAAAAACTTATACTACTAGGGGTACAGAGCCTTTTGGGCTGCCTCAACATTAATGATACTAGGATCTCACTTTGCCATAGTCGTTGCAGAGCCCCACAGCAATGATAATGTATTCATAGTTGATCACATCTCCGCTTTCTGTAAACACTTTATTCTTCTCGGGGTTGATTCTCTCTGCTTTATCTTGCAGCCACTTGGCATTGGCTGGCAGCACTTCAAAGGCGTTCCGACGGGTTTCCGACACGCGCTTGACCCCGGCACCGACCAGAGTAAACAGAGGCTGATAATAATGATCCTATAAAAGATATGTGTATTAGTTTTGTCTTTTACTTTACTAGTTATTTCTTAGTTAGAATTTTGGTGTTGTACAATTAACGGGACTGGCTTAACAACTCAAGAATCAAGCAGTTTATTTGCATAAATAAGTGTTACAAGTTTGTCGTAAAATCTAATTATTGCACTAACTTATTTAACTTTTCAAGGATCATAAATAATGATAGGTGCTTTGTTAAACTTAGATTCAAAAATAAACTAAGTGCAGATGCAGAACTCTGAGTTTCAAAATAATTTGCGCAAGGTTGTGTCATGTGAGTGCTAAGGTGTAATACAATAATTTTTATGGTGCATTGTTTGCTGACTGCAGTACTATACATTGATTAGAGAGGACATTACTGGCATTTTTATTACATTCTGTAATAACTTTTCCATTACTACTTTATAATTGCTTTGAGACTGTTTTTCAATAAACAATGGTACAATTTTGTTTAGCTTGGAGAATTTATGTAATATCTAAATATTTAAAAATCACTATGAAACTGATTTTAAACATATTACATAGGATACACATCAAATTATATTAAGTAAGAACAAATAAGTAACATATATAAACTAAACAAAACTAACACATTACATAGATTTTAAGATGTAAATTTACTGGAAATAAAAGGCTTTTTATTTTATTTTATTTATTTATGAAACTGATTAACTGACATTTTTAAATGGACAGCTAAATGTTGACTGTAGGTTTCTTACTGGGTCTAAACCTAGAGACATTAAGAAATAATGTCTTAAAATAAACCTTTAAGAGATGTAATGGGTGGTTTATTCCTTTCAGTATTTGGATCTAAAATATATCATGCAAACAAAGATTTAAATCGTAGATATGTCCGGACGCCAAAAACTGTGGCACTGTTTTTACTTGTGTGTGTTAACAAAATGCCGATGCAAGCACACTAATGATTAGTAAAAAATGAACCAAACAGTTATTTCTCCATTTATTGTGCAATTATATTTCACGATCTTTCGTAAAAAAATATAATTATTCCTTTTGTACCCTGAAATTGAAAATATTTGGAGTGCCAAATAAGCGAGCTATCTCATTTCGTGTGGCAACAAAACGGCGCGGTCTCAGTACCGTACGGGCATATCCACGATTTAAATCTTTGCATGCAAATAGATACTCACAATACTTGGTTCCAGAACAATTACACTATCTTTTCCCAACCTCCTGGAAAACTTGGCCGCCATAGTACAGCCGCCGGAGCCGCCTCCAACCACGAGAACCTTGCATCTATGAGCCAGATTTTTAAAATAGTCAAAATATTAGTGTGTAATTAGGAAAGTATTTGGCAAGTCCGTGAGAACAATTGAGAAAACAAGAAAGTGTTTAAAAGGTCAATGAAAACAGTACTTTATGTATAATAAGATGTACATAAAGCAAATAAGTTTTTTAGCTTTTGGAACAGACAAAAACAACCGGCACGGCACTTAGTTGTTATAAAAACATAGTGTGTAGGACTGTAGGTAGTGAATATCACGACTAACAAATAAATAGATAGGTAATAAATATGTGTAGGTGGTATACTTACGAGTAATCAGTATTATTTACAGCAGAAACTGAGAAACTTCTGTAGATTCCAGGTGAAGCAATGTTGCTGAGCCTGCGTATTACATTCATGGTGATCACTTTCTTTGCCGGCTGAAAGTCAATTATTGTTTGTAGTAGGTATTGTACAGCACAAGAATTACAAATACTGAAGTGAAGAGCGCAGCGCTCGTGCAGCGCTAAATATTAATGATTATTTTAGTTGATTGATTGGATTTTCTGCCTTCCCATTCGTAATCGTTATTTTCCGATATAATAAAGTACTCTGTGATCGTTATCTTGCGTGGGCGTGAACCATATGATTTTTGTTATGACGTAAATTGTACTTTTGACTTTGACATAACTACAGAAAAGTCTAGTCAAAGCTGCCAATTTCTTTTTCTTCTACTTTTTAAGGTGTCCGTCTCTTGAGAGATAATTTCACTGTCAAGTGATTTTTATTTCTAAAGTATTGTGGTTAATTGTAGTCAAAGTCATAAAATTTTGCTAAACTCTACAAAATTGTGTCACTACATTTTACGTACAAAAAACAACCTAGTAAAGATAACGTCACAAAGTCACAACCAAATAATTTTATTTATTTATTATTCAATCAATCAATGCCTGATTGACTCTGATTGATTCTACAAGGAATCAAGCAAACAAAATAAAAACAAACAAACAATCATAAAAAATGGCGGATGACGACGAGATTGATATTTTGGGAGATTTTTCTTTTAATTCTTGTTTAGCTCAAAATAACCAAGGAATGTGAGTGAATATATTTATTTAGAAACACATTTTCATCTTGATATTTAAGTACCCTCAATTAATCACACAGTTCGTGAGGACTGAGTTCATGTATATGTTGATGTTATGATGTCGCAGGCCCAGTCAAAACAAAGTGAATTTATTTACGTAATAATAATTACGTTCATAATGTTTCAATACAATTCATTATCATCTGTCAATACCATAACTTATCAAAACTAATTAGATAAAGCTATCCAAATTTCTAGCCGATTTGAGTATTATTTGATTTGTAGTCTTCGTATTCACAAACCCTGCCAGAAATAAAAAAAAACAATTTATGTCCAGTCCCTCCTGCTCAAATCGTGAAGATACAGTGCACCTGCAGTGGCTCCTAGACTCCACAGAGACCAATAACTGGTATGATAAACAATCTAAAGACTCCCTCCAGTCCCTGCGGTAAGTTTACCATTCAGAATTACTGTATTCATCAATAGCAAAGCTACAGCTACCCATAATCTTGTTGATCAATGATATTTTTAAATTATTTTATGTTGTCTTGTTTCAGGAATTACAATGAGCCTTCAAGGCAGCTGCTGGGGGACCATACTCAGAGAAAGTACGAAAGCCCTCCTCATATAGTCTGGAGCCAGGCAGAGAGAAATATACTTGCTCATGAGATGGTAAGATATTGATACTAAAAATAGAGATAATAAAAATAGTACAATATGCACTTAATTATTTCCTTACAGGAAAAATATGGCAGGAATATAAAAAAGATATCACAAACTCTTAAATCAAAGACTGAAATTGAGATTCAAGCTTTAATTGATGCTGAATTTGGGGTTCATTTAGAGACAACATCATATGGCCTTGATAAATTCGAAGACCATGCAGATATTCCTTCAGTAGTTCAAGAAGAAATAGTCACCGATGACAGCCATATGAAGAAACTAGTCATCATTGCTCCACCGGCGTCTATCACAAAACATCCATTTCGCAAAAAAAGTTATAATTCCAAATCTAAAAACAGTTTATTGAAATCAAGCTTTGAAAATAATCAATCTGAACTTCTAGATTCATCGGAAATATTGTATGAAAATGACATGATCATTGGCTCCACAGAATCTATAGTATCCGAGCTAGATCCAACGGATATTATATCTAAAAATATAGTAAAGCATCTAGCTAAAGTAAAAGCTGAAAAGAAAATTGGCAACCACAGAAGAAAAGTGTCCCGGAACTATGACAAGGAACCTAAGAGTAAGAGTTTATTAAAGTCACCTCAAGGGAGGCAGAGGAAAGACTCCAGTTTGTCCGATGATAATGTTAAGAGTCCTAAGATGCAGATTGTTTTAGGATCTGGCCAAGCATTGCCTGTGTCTGAAGGGGAACAAGTGGTATGTTTTTAAGTGATATTTTATAAATATCCTGTTTTATTCATTGTATTGTATTGGTTGTATGTTTAGATTCAAGACACTATTAAAAATCTATCATCTCATCTAGATCAACACTTTTGCATATATTTTACTAGACAGTTAATTCAAAATAATTAATTTCATATCCTAGAACCAAACTTCGAAGGTATGTGTCATAGGTTAGTATTCTTATAAGCGGCGATGGGCTTGCAACCTGTCACGTACGGAATATTAACTACTTTGCAAAATGTGGGCATGTACCAAATGTCATGTTTGGACTTGCCTCTGACTACCCTCTTTAGATATCCTCAAAGATCTAAGTAACTGAAGATCTGAGGAGATATCTACCGAGCTTGGGGATCACAGTCGTGATCATATATTATATATTATTATTAATTAATTTAATGGCCTTTTTTAACCTACAATGAAGTCTCAAATAATGTAGAAGTACACATACTCATAAGTACCACCTGTTATTTCTAGATCTTATGTGACACTAATCTTTTGCAAATATTTATCCAATTGTTATAATACAGCCCCTCTAAGTAAGTTCTGCAAATGTTCTGTAAAAACAATTGGTTTTCAGATAAAAATTGAAAAGAAAAAAGACTCTGAACCTGAGAGTGATATAGAAATAGACATTGATAGTGACAATGAAGGAAATGTCAGGAAAATCGAAGTGAAACCTGAAATTGAAGAGCCTATTGCAACTCCACTGAGAAAGTTTGAACCTATGCCCCGAAGACAGAAGAAAATTAACCTGGTAAAGTTCTGTAGATGTAACAAGTCTATCCTGAAGTAAAGTAATAACTTACTAGTATATTTACTAGAGTGGATGTAGTAGGTTTTGGAAATTCCAATACAGACAAGGCTCGCTGCCTAATTAGACTCTATACAATCTTTTTTGAATAAGAAACCTAGAAAATGTTAGAGACTAGCATGTTTCACTCACAGTTCTTTTGAGTTAAGATAATTAAGAAGCGTCTCTCCTTTTGTGTAATCAATCCTTCTAATCAATAAGTATCCTAGTAATATTATAAACGCAAAAGTTTGTAAGAATGTATGGATGTGTGAATGTATGGATGTATGGATGTCTGGATGTACATATGTCTAGTAATGTGTACCTATCTCTGTTATTTCGCAAATAAATCATTTTGTATTTTTTTTTGTATTTGTATGTTTGTTACTCTTACACGCTGAAACGGCTGAACGGAACTGGATGAAAATTGGCACAGATATAGATTATAGTCTGGAATAGCACATAGTTTACTTTTTATCCCGTAAAAATGTACGGTTCCCGCGGGATAGACTTTTAGACTTGTTTTTGTTTTTACAAGCTATCACGCGTAGATATTTTTGATGTCTTCAGCAATGTTTGAATATTATTCTCCATGTAACCAAACATTTGGTTCCAGGACGGCGGCGGTGGGTACACCATAATGCACACCGAGGCCGGCGACCTGTACGAGGTGGGCTCGGAGCCGCGCCGAGAGAAGCCGCAGAAGAAGCAACCCATACACCTTATCCGATGCAGGGTCTACAATACTGAGAATCCAGTTATTTATATTTTTCTCCACTAATATAAGGACACAAAGCATAGAATAACATAATTAATACTATTAATAAATAAATAAATATTGGTGGACAGTTCACACAACGCCATCTAACCCCAAACTAAGCAAAGCTTGTACTATGGGAACCAGATAGCTGATAGATTAATTAAATACTTATTTTTTGTAAACACATAGTAACACCCAGACACAGAACAAACATCTGTGTTCATCACACAAATGTTTGTGCTGGGTGGGGATCGAACCCACAACCTACAACGCAGAAGGCAGAGCTACCACCAACTGTGCTGAAAGGCCAGTCTAACTATATACAGAATGGCCACTTCCCACCCCTCCCATGTCACATGGGTGTTTAACTACAGTAGCACCTGGATGACCGGTAAATTGTGTTTTTTGGAAAATGAACCTAGCTAGATCGATTTATCGCCCCCGAAACCCTCTGCATACTAAATATCATGAAAATCGCTGAAGCCGTTTCCGAGATTCCGATTATACATATATATATACGTGAAAACCTTTAATTGGCTTTCTGATGCTATTGATAGTTATATGAAGAATTGTAAGCTGTTGGTTTTCCAATAAATAAATAAATAAATAAATAAATAAATAAATAAATATATATACAAGAATTGCTCGTTTAAAGGTATAAGATTTGGTGAGCGGACTAGTTTTCGCAATTAGGCTGTGTTCCCTTTTTGCGTTTCGAGTAGAGGTGGTTCCCACTCCATCACTCCCAAGTATCGCGTTGCTCTTCTGAAAACAGCGGCACACTTCGTCTACTGTGGGATGCGGACCTATACACCTTCTAAGTACCATTCTCAAGCATTTAAAAAGTATATTTGCTACCGGTCTGTCCGGTGTTTTTAACTTTTCCAACTTCTTTCTTGCTAACGTTCCTCAGGCGCCATACGAGGTCCGACTGCACGTGTCGACGCTGATCCTGATGGATGCGCACGCGCACACGTCGCGGGGCGAGGTGATGGGGCTGACGGGCGGCGAGCGCGGCGCGGGGCGCGGGGGCCGGCTCACCGTGCGCGCCTACCGCCGCGCCGCCGCCGCCGCCGGCGCCACGCACTGCGACATGGACCCAGGTACATACACTCTACTGACGGGCGGCGAGCGGGGCGCGGCGCGCGGGCCGGGGCGCGGGGCGCGGGGGCCGGCTCACCGTGCGCGCCTACCGCCGCGCCGCCGCCGCCGCCGGCGCCACGCACTGCGACATGGACCCAGGTACATACACTCTACTGACGGGCGGCGCGCGGGCCGGGGCGCGGGGCGCGGCTCACCGTGCGCGCCTACCGCCGCGCCACGCACTGCGACATGGACCCAGGTACATACACTCTACTGACGGGCGGCGCGCGGGCCGGGGCGCGGGGCGCGGCTCACCGTGCGCGCCTACCGCCGCGCCACGCACTGCGACATGGACCCAGGTACATACACTCTACTGACGGGCGGCGCGCGGGCCGGGGCGCGGGGCGCGGCTCACCGTGCGCGCCTACCGCCGCGCCACGCACTGCGACATGGACCCAGGTACATACACTCTACTGACGGGCGGCGAGCGGGGCGCGGCGCGCGGGCCGGGGCGCGGGGCGCGGGGGCCGGCTCACCGTGCGCGCCTACCGCCGCGCCGCCGCCGCCGCCGGCGCCACGCACTGCGACATGGACCCAGGTACATACACTCTACTGACGGGCGGCGAGCGGGGCGCGGCGCGCGGGCCGGGGCGCGGGGCGCGGGGGCCGGCTCACCGTGCGCGCCTACCGCCGCGCCGCCGCCGCCGCCGGCGCCACGCACTGCGACATGGACCCAGGTACATACACTCTACTGACGGGCGGCGCGCGGGCCGGGGCGCGGGGCGCGGCTCACCGTGCGCGCCTACCGCCGCGCCACGCACTGCGACATGGACCCAGGTACATACACTCTACTGACGGGCGGCGCGCGGGCCGGGGCGCGGGGCGCGGCTCACCGTGCGCGCCTACCGCCGCGCCACGCACTGCGACATGGACCCAGGTACATACACTCTACTGACGGGCGGCGCGCGGGCCGGGGCGCGGGGCGCGGCTCACCGTGCGCGCCTACCGCCGCGCCACGCACTGCGACATGGACCCAGGTACATACACTCTACTGACGGGCGGCGAGCGGGGCGCGGCGCGCGGGCCGGGGCGCGGGGCGCGGGGGCCGGCTCACCGTGCGCGCCTACCGCCGCGCCGCCGCCGCCGCCGGCGCCACGCACTGCGACATGGACCCTGGTACAGTTGGCCCAACAAGTCGAGGCATTCGTGAAGTTAGCCGCAGGCGCTGCGTAGTATAGTTTTTCGAGAGCAATCGGAGGTATGGAGAGGAGCGGTGGGACTGTACATGTTCAAACTCGCGCCTGTGGCTAACTTCACGAAAGCCTAGATCCGTTGGATGAACTGCACCTTTATTTTATTATATTATCTATCTAGCGAAGCGACGGAATGGCTGAGATGATTTGTATAACGTTATGTACAAATTTTGTTTGTGGTTTGAATGTGAATGGATCCAGGGGTAGAGGTAGGCCAAAGAAAAGATGGATAGACTATGTGAAAGATGATATGAGTAAGAAATAAGTGAGTACTGAGATGAGGAGAGCTGAAGAGGTCTGACTACTTACGAGTAGCGGTCGACGCAAGAAGTCTTAGCGTAGGAACTATATTGGGAGTGTTCGATCCACTTAGCGGTCGATATCCTTTACTATATGGCTACTACTATAAGTGCAGTATTATGCTTTATGTTATAACGCTGCAGGCTTCGAAAGCGAACACTTCATTTTGTAATCGCTCACAGTATTGTAGTGCGCACGTTCCGTTGCAGTGTCGCAGTGCGCGGCGGCGGAGCAGCTGGGCGCGCTGGGCGTGAGCGTGTGCGGCTGGCACCACTCGCACCCCGGCTTCCCGTGCGCGCCGTCCGCGCAGGACCTGCGCTCGCAGCGGGCGCTGCAGCGCGCGCTGGAGTGGCGCCTGCCGCTGCTGGGCTTCATCACCTCGCAGCACTGGCCGCCCGGCCGCCGCGCCTCGCAGTACAGGTGCCTCACCACTCAGTCTTACAGAACGATTATAGAAATATCATAGAAACGTCACTACTTCAATACAATTTGCATACGAATCATGCATACAAATCATGCGGTCATGGTACGAATCATGCGTTTTACTTGGCCATTCTGAAAATGATAATAAATTTCTTCTTATTCTTATTTGCCGCCTTAATTTCTAGATGTATTCGTGTGGAGGACGACGAGGAAGGGACGGACACTCCGGTCGGATACCAGTTCAGTGTGAAGCTAGTTCCTGACATCACAGCGGACACCCTCCCACCTTTCCTGGAAGAACTGCGCACGGTGCTCCGAGAGGAAAGTGAAGGAAACGTCCTCAAGGTCGACTTGATGAAGGATATCTGCCCACAGGCTCAAATGACATATTTGGAAAAGGTATTTTCAAATAATAAGGATAAGGGATAAGGGCAGCAGAATGATGATGATGATGATTTTCAAATAATACATTCCTTTTTGTTTTTTTACAGCGGGATGAGTTGACCGATTCAAAAATGCATTAGGTCAACTCATCCCGCGGGATAAGTTGACAGCGGCCTCAGTTGACTAAAGAAAGACCCATTTAATTCACTGAAATATCTTTTATCTTTTTCTGTTTTAAGAATGTTTAAATAGACTTACGTATGTAAAAGGGATGTTTATGTTACACATTATTATTGCACGCTGTCGTGGTCACGGGTAGACTGGAGTACTGGAGCTACCGCCTCCGCGAAGCGGGGTCGCGGAGGCGGTAGCTCCAGTACTCCAGTCTACCCGTGACCACGACAGCGTGCAAACCTGTCGAAACGTCGGGAAAATATAAGGTAATTTAAACGCGATAAATACCCGTCTAATACTAATAATAATGTGTTCAGATCGCGTAAGTTTAAAAGTACATATTATGTTACACAGTTGATGCGATAGTTGCAACCCCAATATATCTCCTAGGATTAATATCCAATGATACAACTTTGTTTTGTTCATATGGTTCAGGGTGTGCCAACTTGCCAAGTTCCTCCCACCACACCACCAGTGCTCTCAAGTACCATAAACACTTAAAATATAGAGGCAAATACTTTACAACATTCTAGTCACTAACCCATTACTTTTGTCTACAGTGCATATCGAGTATTTCCCACCACATGCGGTCAGCGGGCTACGCGGACGCCGATCCCATCGTCCCGCAGCTCATACAAGGCTTCAGAGACGTACTCAGATAGTTTTAATACTGATTTTATCTTATAGTGTTCATTTGCTTGGCTATTGAAGAAAAATAAATACACACATTGCCCATGCGTCGCCTTATTTTCCGATTTTGGCTAACACGCTGCCATGTTTCTGATGTTGTGCTTCATTCTTATTTATTAAGGTGTATGTATGACTTTTAAAATATTTGTTACCAATCTACTGGAGCATATACGAGTGAATTTCTAAATTAAACCTATTGTAATAATTCATTACGAGTTAAGCAATATTATTACTATTTAAGGTCTGTTACAAATGTATTTTATATATATTTCTGTGATTAATAATGATTCACTATCTAGGGTTCGAATTTAATTAATAATGATTCACTATCTAGGGTTCGAATTTAATAATTATTTCATTGATAGCCAGCTAAATCTCCGAGTGCTATTATATTCTGATGCACGGTGGAACTTGAAACCGTTGTAAAATAATACTTTATCTATTTATTTTGAACATTATTATCCAGTATTAGTTTGTTGTAATAAGTCTCGAGTTATTTTGTTTTGTATAAATATAATATATTAGCGACAATAAAGATGTTAGTTAAACATTAGATAGATAGATACTTATTTATTTTGTAAATAGCAGTTCCATTGCCTTTACCTGTGATTTAACTCGGGCAATAAATATTGTAAAATTAATTTTTATCAGTTTTTCATTTTCCAACCTTGCCATAAATGTCGGCAACCACTGGACGAGACTTGCTGGGGACCGGAAAGAGTGGCGTAATAAAGAGGAGGCCTATACTCAACAGTGGGTGCAACCGGGCTGAATGATGATGATGATGATGAAAAGTTAACCCCAATGGGTTAACTAGTGAGTGTATTGGGAAGAAAAAATGAAAACTCGGTAAATAAAAGTTGTGATTACAAATAAAAATCAACAAGGTATATGGCACAGTTCCAGTTTATTTTTTAAATGTTACATGTGCTAGATAAAAAAATAATACAGTCCGATTAGTGAATTTATTATACTATCCGAAACAGCGGCCAGTTATCAGCTGAACCATTGACAGTAATACTTTACAGAGTCAATTTGATCATTATTCACTATCTCCATAATCTTAACCTGAAACACATTATATTTTTTTACAATTTAACAAGAAATTTCAAGATATACTTCTGAGCCCTCATGTACTTTTTGGTAGCACTTATACTTCGAGACACTACTGTTTATTGAAAGTGCCTTTATTTAGATAATTTATAAACAATACATTAGTTGATTTGTTTTAACTTTACAGTCATTGTAGCTGGAGTTGCGTCACAGGTTTACAAATTACTGGCACCGTATCGCGCCTTAAACACAAAGTGTCTCAGCTTCTTTGAGTTAGGAAAGTCTACTTTGGAATAACTATCGAAAGCAATGTAAGACGAAATATTATATTCAAGTAAAGAACGTATGAAACTGTTTAGAAACAATTTTTGCACATTTATGGAAGACATTGAAAAGAGAGACCTGCAGAGAAGCTGAACATTTTGTGTACAAAACGGTATCGCGCACGTCACTTCGCAACCTAAGCAATAAATAAAAAATGTTTTATTAAATTAATACAAAATAAAGAGTTATATCTATATTTACAAAATGTTAACTTACAAGTATACAACTAACTAGAAGCATCAACTATGAAACTTTTTATTTAACATTGAAGGCACATATTTCCACACCGATTCTCCTCATAACGTTCGGTGCACTTTCCTCTGGCAACGATTCGTGTACTTTACAAACACAACAATGCACTATTCTAGACTCCATCGGCTAAAAGTCGACAATAGCGCGAATGTACAGCTGACCTCGTGTTGTGCATCCCGTGGACCGGACCCGATAACTAACTAACTTACCTAACGATGAGTAAGTACTGCATGGAACACATTTTCATTGCAGGTTATAATGAACTAATCATATAGATAGTTTTATAAACCAGTGCAAAACTATAACTTAGTATTTATGAAATGTGAGCAATGAGTTCGTTCATAATAACATGCATTGATGCTGACTTTCACACACCAGGAGCTCTACATTAGTTTACACGAAATGATGTAAAACAAAAAATAATTCATAAAAGTATTTTACCAAATTGATAAAATTAATTGTACTTTTTCATGATCCTTAACTGCAGCCCCCGGAGCGTGACAAGATTGTTATTGGACTTAAGGCAGGACTACTCAGTCTGGCAACATAATACGTAGTGAACTTTTTATGGCAACACAGTCACAAAGTTTATAAAGTGTCATAGAAAAATAACTTACTGGCTGGGCTACACAAATTCAGAAAGTACAACTTTACAGAGTATGCGACTGTGTTTAGTAAAAAGCGATTATAGACTGATGTTTTAGGTTATACGACGGATTTAACAAATACTTAATAACTATTTGGCTACATTAGTCCTATTCACAGCTGCAGAACGGAAATCATACAGTTCACTTAATGTACATAAATTCATTGACATTTGATTGAGATCCCATGATGCGATGGAAGCAGTTACTTGGCTATTATAAGTTTTAGAGTACAAGTTGGATGTAAAATATAACATTTATTTATTTTGTTCAAGATCGTAACGTAAAACTTTGACAGCGAAATACAAATTGTATGAAAATAAAGTTATTTTCTACATCCAATTGTGAATTTAGTCTCCCGATCCCGATAGACGAATTCCTAATTATATTAACGAAATAATTATATAATTTAATTCAACAGAACACGTCAGTTTAAATCTAAAAATATTAAATTAAAAAATATACAAACTAAGCAGTCATTCACGTAACACTAGGAATATAAAAGTTTGCGTACATACCGTCATCTGCGTAAAAAAATACCGTACAGTAGTAAGCGTACTCACCTAGTTCAATAGTTTGAGTAAAAAATATTCTTTTTGTGAAAGCTAAATAAAAATTAAGGAACAGATTGTTTTTACAACGAATACGCACGAACATGGTCGCGATAATTTTTGTAACAATCGTATTTTTTATTTATAAATAAATAAATAATTATTCTAATTCACCACCCTATAAGAAATACATATTTTTATGTATAACATCCAATAATTTTGCCGAGCAACAGTTGAGAACTGTTGCTATACATTTCCGACGATACGTCGAGACGATCACGCTTCGCGCAGCCTCAAATAAACATACAGTTACAAACACACTGGGAGGTACGTTCAATAATACAATTTAGCTCTTAGAGCCGACCGTGTCACACGAGCGGTTCGCGAGCGTGCCTCCGGCGGACTCGACGCGGCGATCTTCGAAGCACACCGGCATTGAGAACGCAACGTTAACGCAGCGTGCACGTTGACGGTACGCTTCTCAAAGTCGCTTGCGAAACGCCGTGTGATAACTTTTTATTCGGTGGATTTACAGCACAGCGCTAAGAGCCGATATAAAACCGATCCTTTCACTAAATACATACCTAATGTATATAACAATAATATTTTACCCAAGTTTTAGTATATTTTGAAAATTTTGTTACAAATCACTGAGTTGTATAAACATACTATGGGTTATCGGTTCTTAGCGCGCCACTAAACACAAGCCACTATAGTCACTACCAAGACAGCGCGAGTCAGCAATGTTGGGGCACCGACCAGTGCCATCACTGAAGAGAAGACGAAGAGTGAAGCAAGCCGTGGATCCCGAAGGTCCCGTGGAGCCCTGCGGAGCGCTACTCGATGCTCTTGACGCGCGCCATAACCTTGCCCTCGAACATGGGTAGGGTGTCCATATCGCAGCACACCTCCTCCTGAATCACCGTGTCCAAGTCAGCGCAGTTCGTTTTGAAGAAATATCTGCGAACAAGAAACATGTTTAACCCGGCTGCGAAGGAAGGTGTATTTATGTGTTTAGAGTGTAACATGACTGTAATCCCCAGTCTCGGTAGATATATCCTCAGATTTCCAGTTATTAAGATCTTTTGAGACGGCTGTATGAAGGGATTTTGATTACTTCCTGTCGGGTTTTTTATTATTTTGAAACATATCCTACTAATAGTATAAATATTGTTCCGGCCAAAAAGCCTTCGGCCACGGTTTCGCCGCGTGGTGCCTTGAAAAACCAAAAAAAAACTATCCCACGGGAACCGTACATATTTTTGGGATAAAAAGTAGACTATGTGCTCAGACTATAATCTATATCTGTGCCAAATTTCATCCAGTACCGTTCAGAGGGCTCAGCGTGAAAGAGTAAAAAACATACATCCATACATTTTTTACAAACTTTCACGTTTATAATATAAAATATAAATAAAAAATAAATATGATCACGACTGTAATCCCCGGGCTCGGTAGATATCTCCTCAGATCTTTGGTTACTTAAATCTTTTGAGGATATCTAAAGGGGGTGGTCAGAGGCAAGTCCAAACATGACATTTGGTACATGCCCACATTTTGCACAGTAGTTAGTATTCCGTACGTGACTGGTTGCAAGCCCATCGCCGCTTATAAGAATACTAACCTATGACGCACACCTTCGAATTATTGGTTCTAGGGTATGCCGGTTTCCTCACGATGTTTTCCTTCACCGTTTAAGAGCACTGGCATTGCGCACATAAATTTTTCGAATGGAAAAACTCATTGGTGCACGACCAGGTTTGAACCCACGACCTTCGGATCGTGAAGCCGGGGTGCTACCACTACACCACCAGCGCTATAATATAAGTAGGATGAAATACTAGTTGATGCAACGAGTGAGATGTAGGTACCTGTAGTTGCCCTTCCTCGGCAGGTAGTCCTTGAAGATCTTGAGGGTGAGCGGCGCGGCGGGCACCTTGAACCGGTAGGGCACGCTCTCGTCCAGGAAGGAGACCACCACCACCGTGTGACGGGGCTCCGCCGGCGCTGCGCCCCCCTTACTGCTGCTGCCGCTGCAATTACAATCACTATTATAACAAACTAGCTTCCGTTCGCGGCTTTGCTCGCGAGGTACCTACATAAAATATAGCCTATGTTACTCAGGGATAAAGTAGCATTCTAACGGTGAAAGAATTTTCGAAATCGGACCAGTAGTTTTTGAGTTTATTCGTTACAAACAAAAATACAAAAATACAACTTTCCATAGATCAAATCAAATCATGTTTATTCAATGAAATCACAGATCATTTTGAATCGTCTTACAGACAAGGTGATATTACCTGTTAAATTCCGTATGTCTTAAAAATTTTAATAGCATTTTCATTTTTTATAATATGACCAATTATACGTAGATATATTGGGCTTCTAGGGTTAATATCACAAGTGCGGCGGCCTGCCTTTAGTTTATTTTGCCACCGTGTGGCCCTTGCCTGCCTAAAGGTTGCTGACCCCTGGTCAAGGTGTCAATTCCAGTCCTATCCCCAGTCCGAGAAGAACTGACAAGAAACTCGCTAGGCCCTAGCGCTTTTTTTGTGTGATCCTCGTAACTAACCAAACTCCCACAACTTCTTTGCGGACGCTCATCTTAGAGAGTGAGTGAATGCGTAACGAGAGCGTTACGAAAAGTGTGATCGGGCGACGTAATTATTGAAAAGTAATAGAACGCAAATCAGCGATTTTTAGAATTATTTTCTGTTTGTCTATTTCTTTGTCAGTTCGCGCCCATCTTCGAAACTACTGAACGGATTTTCATGTACTTTTCACAGGTGGACAGAGAAGAGTATATGCTTTATTTAATTAAAATCGTAAGCCATAGTCATGCGGACGGACGAGTGAAGAAGTAGTGGTAATACCGCGGGCGCGGGGGCTGCTTGTCCTTGCGGCGCTCGTCGCGATCCAGCGAGGAGGCGCGCTCGGCGCGCTCGAGGCGCTCGGCGCGGTGCGCGCGGCGCTCCAGGCGCTCCGAGCCGTCCGCCACCCACAGCAGCAGGCGCTCGCCGCCCGGCGCGGAGCTCACTACGGACACGCCGCTGTCCGTCATCTCCGCCACCGTCTTCTTGGACGACGACCTGCAACCGACCGAGTTACGGCGACTACATGTGAAATTGAAATTGAATTGAAATTGAAAAATATTTTATTCAGTAAAATCACAAGGATCACTTTAAAACGTCTTACATGCTAGGTGAATCTATGTGCCAATTCCAACCTAACCGAAGCACGAGAAGAACAGACAAGAAACTAGTCTCGGTCCTAGCGACGAGTGCTCACCCGACTGCGAGTTGTGAGGGTCATGTTTTTGAGGTTTATAATTAGTGTAATTGGTGCTTCTGAAACCGTGCTGGTTATTACGAGTAAATAAATATAAAAATAATGTGACCCTTTCGGTAGTGACTGTGGCCCGGATGGATGGGTTTTGTTTTGACAAATTTTAATATGGAGTCGTTGGGATTTTTCTGGATAACAAAAGTGATATATTGACATGACAAAAATAACAATATGACAGCTGAAAGAAACCATTTTCAATTTTAAATACTTCTAAGCAGTCGGTTTTTTTTTAAGTATATATATCTATCTATATCTATATAAGAGCTTAACCTGACTGATTGATCATCGCCGAGCCAAAACCGCTGAAGCTAGAAAGCTGAAATTTGAAAGGTGGTTTCCTTTTATAACAAAACCACCCACTAAGGCGGGGTTTTTGGAAATTCCACCTTTAAGAGGGTGAAAAGGGGTGAAAACGTTGGTATGAAACTTTTAACGTGTGGAGTGATTTTCATGAAACTTTGTTTCTGCACTGTAAATATAAAATGAACGGACACGTGTTTCAGGATTTTTTAATATAACCTTCAAAAAGGGGTCAAATCAGGGGTCAATGTTTGTATGGAAACTTTTTAACGGGTGGTGTGATTGATCTGAAACTTTGTTTGTGTATTGTAAACGCAAAATTAATGGACACATATTACAGGATTTTTCAATATAACCTTCAAAAAGGGGTCAAATCGGGGGTCAATGTTTGTATGGGAACTTATTAACGGGTGGTGCGATTGATCTGAAACTTTGTTTGTGTCCTGTAAATACAAAATAAATGGACACGTGTTTCAGGATTTTTCAATATAACCTTCATAAAGGGGTCAAATGGGGGGGGGGTCAAATTTAGTATGTGATTTTTTATTAGTGTGATTTGTTTGAAACTCAATTTAGATACTTTAAGTGAACGAAGTCGCGGGCGGGACAGCTAGTTTATTTATATTTTCAAGAATCAAGGGTCGCGATGGGTCGTGAGCGATGGCCGAATAAAACCGTAAGAGCATGCAAAAGTGAATACAATGATGAAACAAAAAACAATGATTATAAAAATTGTACATTAGTCGTGCAAAAGGTCCAATTACTCTTACCAAAGACATAGGCAAAATTATTACTATAAGAACTTAGCTCAATATTGAAGACAATAAGAGAATTTCATTCGCGTAATTTTTTTCATACAAACTTCAATTTCCCCCGGCAACCCATACGTTGTTTTTTTGGAATTCCTTTCATAGTACACCTCTCGGTCAGTCAGTCAATTAGTCAGTCAGCCTGTCAGCCAGTCAGTCAGACATATTAATAATACATAGATAATTATAAAAAAAATAAGCCAAATTTTAGTTAAAAAAAAATAAACAACAATATTTGAGGCGAAAAATTGAACAATACAATACACAGATATATAAAGTAACGTATCACAAACTTTGAACGAGCGTTTATTGAAAGCAAGCGAATGACTCAAATCCCACACAAAAATAAAGAAATAATTACCTAAAGGTATAACACAGATGCGACACTCCTGCGAATGCATGTCAAATGGATATATTTGCAAGTTTAATTATTTGATAATAACATTTTCATAAAATTTTACTGAAGAATTTAATTATCAAACAAGAGTATTGCACTTTTTCTACTCTTAGCCATAATATAATAATAGAACGGAAGACTTTTCACGTCAAAACCAGCAATCCAAAAAAACAAAATATAATGCTATTTTGTTAACACCATATCACTCATAAGCTAGATAGAAGACACTAGATCTTGTCATAATGAAAACTTTTCCGTTGATTAAGATGTAAGTGGTTAATTAGAGATTATTTTATTGAGAGAAGTTAGTACTGCAAATTGGATTTTAAATATTACACTAAGGATCAGATGGATCAGAGTGTAGGGCAATGAAGACAGATGAAAGAAGAGTGCATGCTACTGAGATGTGGATGTTAAGATGGATGTGTGGGGTGACACGGTTGGACAGGATTAGGAATGAGTATGTTAGAGGAAGTCTGAAAGTGGCGCCTGTTACTGAAAAGATGAGGAGTGCTAGATTAGCATGGTATGGACGCGTGATGAGGAGGGATGAAAACCATGTCACCAGAAGAGTTATGAGTATGAGTGTGGATGGGTGCGCAAGTAGAAGAAGTGGTTTGATTGTGTGAAAGATGATATGAATGTAAGAGGAGTTGATTCAGAGTTGCGAATGATAGGGGTGAATGGAAGAAGAATACTGTTGTGCCGACCCCACTTAGCGTGGGTTAAGGGCAGGAGAATGATGACTAAGGTTGACAGATCGGGTTATTGAAACACATGTCTCGGGTGCGGACGTACCGGCGGGTGTGCAGCGAGTCGGGCGGCGCGGTGTAGTGGCCCGAGTCGGCGGACAGCGCGGAGGGCGCGCGGCGCGGCGCGTGGCGCGCGCGGCGCCGGCCCGGCGGCGACGCGCCCGGCGTGCGCTCCGACCACACGCGCGACACGTGCTGGTCTGAGGACACATCTCCGCATCACGACACTCCTTCATATCGTAGCGTGTAGCCAGCGACAGGGACTCAACACACTTTACGAATATTGAAATATTGAAATATTGAAATATTGCTTAACATTAAAGTTATTAGTTACTAGCTTCCGCCCGCGGCGTCGCCCGCGAAGTACCTACATAAAATATAGCCTATGTTCATCCTGAAAGTTTATTCTACACATTGGTGAAAGAATTTTTCAAATCGGTTCAGTAGTTTCGGAGCCTATTCGTTTCAAACAAACAAACAAACAAAAAACAATCAAAGTTTTCCTCTTTATAATATTAGTATAGATTAGCAATAATGACCGTTAACATTATTTCGATAGATTATTTCATATTTAGATCCAAAATCTTTATGTTAAGCAATATTTCTTTAAAAACGTACAAGCCTAATTTTTTGTTGGATCTACAACATTTTCAAAATATACAAATATTGGACTAAGTTAATGCCCGCCTTCCACTAAAAAAGGGTAATGTGAGTTAAACGGAGTCCGTCCGGAGCCCGCTCCGGACGCAGTGGAAGGCGGGCATAAAGGGGAGCAAAACTTTATCGCTTTTTGTGTGAAAATTCACAGCTTCACAATCCTCTTAAGCCGCATAAACACGTCAAGGCGTGCTCGGATAAAGATATATAATGGACTCGGATACGAGTTAGCCGGGTCCGAGTGTGAGTACTCGGGAGTGAGGCCGCCTGCACACTGACCGAGGATGTCCTGGTCGTTGTCGTCGTCCAGCTGCAGCTTCTCGCGGATGGCGGCCGCCACCAGCTGCGGCGGCAGCGCCTGGCTGCACGCGTCCTCGCCGTCGCCCTGCACACAACCGACAACTTTTAGTACGGAAAACATTATAAGTTCCTGGATAAACTTACTTTATAATAAGGAAAACATCACAAGTTCCTTTATAGTACTTCTGGTAAAATAATGTAAGGAGTCGAGTTTGATTCTAAAGATTCAATACGTCAGAGTAATTAGAGATATATAGGTCAGTGAACGCATATATAACATGGAAGTATTTACAGAAATTTACAGAAGCTTATTACACATTACATCCCTCGACGTTTGGGTTTAATTTAAACCCAAACGTCGAGGGAATAGAGTCAACATTCATTTTTTTATGACAAATCGACGAAAGAGTTTCGATGTGTGAATTTTTTTCGCGGATATTTAGAACTCTAGAAGAAAATGATCCTATGTATAGATGCGTTCATTGTGTAGGGTATTCCCTGAACGTATAAAGCTAGTTTTCCGAAGCTCGTATGGTTCGCGCGTACATGCGCGTACGTTTATAACTTAAAACCTTGTATTTTTTTTATTAAACCTTTGATTTCAAACAATGCATCGGTTCGAATCGTCCGAATAAGGCTTTAGCATGCTAATAAGGCCAAATAAAGGCTTAATGCCCGCCTTCCACTAAAAAAGGGTAATGAGTGGAAACTGAGCTAATGATCTGAGCGGATTGAAATAGTATTTAAATCCGCTCATTCACAGTTGAAGCACTCCTATGAAGAAAGCCGTTGCGAGTTAAACGGAGTCCGTACGGAGCCCGCTCCGCTCGCCGTGGAAGGCGGGCAAGCGTGTGGTACTAACATCGTTGAGCCTGCGCTCGAGGCGCTCTTTGGCGTCCTGGTCGCGGCGCACGCGCTCCAGCTTCTCGATGAGCAGCGGCGCGAACTCGTCCGGCCGCAGCACCGACAGCTGCTCCGACTGCATGCGCAGCGTGCGCGGGATCACCTGCCGGCGCACACGTCATACCTTCACTACGACGTCACTGGCCAGAGCATGGCATGACGTCATATATATAAAAAAATATATATATATATTTATTTAGTTACTTAAACTAGGTAAATACATAAACAAAGTAGGAAGCGATGCGATCTGCAGAAGTAAAATACTGTGTCGCAGATTGCAACGCCCACCTCCGGGAATTTACTACAACTTCATTGGCCTGAGTATGGCATGACGTCATACATTTACTGCAACGTCATTGGTCTGAGCATGGCATGACGTCATACATTTACTACAAAGTCACTGGCCTGAGCATGGCATGACGTCATACATTTACTGCAACTTCATTGGCCTCAGCATGGCATGACGTCATACATTTACTACAACTTCATTGGCCTGAGCATGGCATCACGTCATACACATACTGCGACTCTCATTGGCTCTGTTCTTCTTGGAGTTAAACTTGAGATAAACGTAGTAAATGTATCTTTATGCAGGACAGCTTGGGTTACATTATTAAAGTTTTAGTAGAGATCCCTAATTTCTTATTGTAATAAATATAGCCTATATTACTCAGGGACAATGTAGTATTCTTATGGTGAAAGAATTTTTGAAATCCGTCCTGTTGTTTTTAAGTTTATTCGTTACGAACATACAACAAGTTAAATTATATTGAAATATTAAAAAAAACCCGATACAAAATTTGCCCGTCATTTTATGGTGGCGGCCATCTTGGATTTAAAATTTATCATAGTGAGTAGAGATGATTCAGTCTAAAAATGCACGCCCTTCCACTTGTACCTACTTGTACCGCATGTAGAGGTAAATACATTGGAAGGGCGTGCATTTTTGGACTGATTTACCTCTACCATAGTATGAGTGTGGCTGGGTGCGCAAGTAAAGATGATGGAAAAAGTGGTTTCAATGTGTGAAAGATGAATTAGATTTTGAGTTGACGAATAATAGGAGTGAGTGGAAGAAGAAAACATGCTGACCCCACGCGTCCGATAAGGGCAGGAGAATGATGATTGAGGGAGATGTAAAAAGATATGTAATCCGCCATTTTGTGGCGGCGGCCATCTTGGACCGATTTCCATCAAACATTTTGATTATTTTGATGATTGTTAATTTCGTTACCATGGCTACATCTTGTTCCTTGTTGATGACCGCGTGCCGGTCTAGTCCGTGCAAGCGCGCCCGCTGCCGCGACTCGCGCGACTCCCGCCGCACCGACATCCCATCTCTGTGGAAACACATCAATAAATAAATAATGCTGGACAATCCACACAGCATCATCTAGCCCCAAAGTAAGCTACTCAAAGCTTGTGTTATGGGTACTAGATCACTGATATATTTAATACATTATATACATAGATAGATATCTTATACCTTCAAACGAGCAATTCTTGTATATATATGTATATATATATATTTTCTGAATCTCGGAAACGGCTCCAACGATTTTCATGAAATTTAGTATGCAGAGGGTTTCGGGGGCGATAAATCGATATAGCTAGCTTTCATTTTTTTAAAAAGTCGTTTACCAATAAAAAAACCGAGCAAAGCTCGGTCACCCAGGTACTTTTTTATTATACATAGAAAACACCCAGACAAATTTGTACCGCGGCGGGAATCGAACCCGCAAGCTCTTGCGTCGCAGGCGGACTCTCGCCCGCTGCGCCACTGAGGTCGTCATAACATAACGTTACACTCAACTCTAGTTATAAGGCCTCGACAGTTGAGTTAGTTACAGTTTTGGCCCAACGAATCTAGGCATTCGTGAAGTTAGCCGCAGAGCGCTGCGCAGTATCGTTTTTCGCGAGCAATTGGAGGTATGGAGAGGGACGGTGGGACTGTACATGCGCAAACTCGCACCTGTGGCTAACTTCACGAATGCCTAGATCTGTTGGATGAACTGTACATATTGCTCAATTTTCGAATTATTTTATTACACTGTATAATTTTATTTGTTAGCTTCGAAACTTTGAAATACCAATTGTTAGTGATAGCGCACACAAGTTACTTTTGTCGCCGTGACTATTTCGTCACTCTCTCAAATCCGTGGTTAGGTATGGAGGTGTCACAAAGTGTCACGTCGTAACATGCGCGCATACATACATAACCAGGATCTTGAAAAGAGTGACGAAACAGTCACGGTGACAGAAGTAACTCGTGCGCGCTATCACTAAAATTTTCCTTTGAACATAACTTTTGTTTGTTTTGCTTCAACTATCGCTGTGATTTCACATTTTATAAGTATAATTATGTTAAATGAATGACAAATTAGTGCTGGGGAAACTAAGCTTCATTCTACAAAATCGGAATAAAAAACTAATCTATACTTACACATATTCAACAAAACAACTGGCTACCACTTCTCACTAAGCAAATCTAAGTTTTCCTAGTTACAAAACTGTTTGGACTTACTTGTAGAAAAGTGTTAATGTAAATTGCGCTTTGTACATTACCCGTTGCGTGTTTAGACGAGGTCAGCACGGCGGTGGATCGGCAATGTGTATCAGACAGTGAATGGAAAATACATGGAAGCATTCTTTAAGCGAGGAAATGACCCCACAAAAATTATGCTCTGGTAAGCGAGGCTTCGTGCCTTGAACGAGTTTAGTTCGCCTGCAGTTGACAATGGCAGCGATTTTCCAATTATAATATAATATAGCTTACATCATACAACTTATGAAAACATTATTATAATTCACCACAACGAACATAATATTAAATCAATCAATTAATAATTTAAGCTCAAACATCGGGAATAAACTCGACTTTTAACGGTGCGTCCCAAAATGTTAATCAATTTTTGGAAAAACCACGAAGGAGTTTCGATGTGTGAAATTATTTGTACAGTAGTACCTACTTACACGATTTTTATAAGCCAATTTATCTAATTAGTTACCATTGTTGTAAAAAAGAAAAATTATAAAATAAATCTATAAAGATTATTAAACATTGAAATTAAATAGTATTTGATGGCAAATAAATAAATTCAGTGTCAAGTTTCGCGGACATTTCCCTCCTAATAATGCTTCCACAATAAATATTATTCGAACAAGGCAAATAAATAAATTCAGTGTCAAGTTTCGCGGATAAATTGTATTAATATAATTGTATAATATATAATTTAATTGTTTCAAGTAATGCTTCCACGTTTTCCGCGTTCACTGGTATCCATGGTACTCACACGCTGCTACCGGACAGGGATACCGCGTCGCTGTCGGTGCGGCCGCTGCTGAGCGAGGCGCGCTCCGAGTCCTGCCGCGACGCGGGGCAGTAGCCGGCGTACGACACGTGCGCGCTGTACACTGACCGCTTCCTGTGTCTGTACCACCCGAATGGAAGGCGGGACGCGCCGATGGACAGCGGACATTTTGAAACGGGGAGGTACAATGGTTGGGAATATGGTTAGAGAACCATTTCGAAAAGGTTTGTGTTGAGGAAGAGATTGCAACAAAATTCAATAATGTTTAGCCATTATTTTAAAGAATGGAAAATACGTTTTTTTATGGTTGGGAATATGATTGGCAAATCATTTCGAAGTGGTAAGTAAGGTTTGTGTTGAGGATGAGATGGCAACAAAATTCAGTAATTCACAATGTAACCATTATTTTAGAAAATAAAAAAATATACATTTTTGATGATTGGGAACAATAAATAATGTTGCCATTATTTTAGAAAATGAAAATATGTTTTTTATGGTCGGAAATATGATATGAAAATCATTTTGAAGTGGTAAGAAAAGTTTGTATTGAGAGTGAAATGGCAAAAAATTTGAGTAATTCACAATAAAATAATGTTGCCATTATTTTGGAAAATAATAAGTTTTTTGATGGTTGGGAATATGATTGGAAAATCATTTCGAAGTGGTAAGTAAAGTTTGTATTGAGGACGAAATGGCAACAATATTCAATAATTCACAATAAAATCATGTTTAGCCATATCGAAAAAGAAAAATAATACGTTTTTTGAAGTTTTAAGGAATTTTGTACAAAATAAAGTAAAATGTGTAGGTTTTAAATAAAATTCGGGTGGTATAACAGGTGGTAGTGCAAACGATATGCGGCGATGCAGCGAGCATGCGGACACAAACATGGGGGGCAAACAATACACGGAGTCAGAAGCAGCCGGGGGCAAGGGGGGCAAGGGGGGCTAACGAAACATTACTTAAACACCAGAATCATACATGTTATCTATTATCATCCTATCGTGTCTTTTGTAGGTACCAGTGTGGTGAAAGGATTAGTGTAAATATCTATTTTTTATTTTTACCCGACTGCGAAGCGAAGGAGGGTAATTTTTTAGGCTCCTGTGGCTGTCGCTAGAGCCCAAACGACTGGACAGATTTTGAAAAATGCGGTGTTATAGAATTTGTCTGGATTACAAAAGTGATACCTATACCTAGGCTATACAAAATGTCAATAAATTCAATATGGCGGCTATAAGAAGCTATTCTAAATTACTTTCAGTCGCTTTTCAAAATTTTTGAAAAAAATACTAGTTTCTTAAGTGCTGTTAGTAAGCCGTTTCACTTGAAGACGACTGGACCGAATTCACTACTTTTTTTTAAATAATAATACAGTAAAAATTGTAATAATTGACCATTTGGATCACGTCTATCTGGTTAGCTGGTACATAAATTAATCATAATGTTGTAAGAATGTTTTTCTTAAGCATTTGTTATAAAATGTATGATTCTGGTGTGAATATAAATTAAAATAGGCATTAAAGTGCTTGGATATATCATGCATTGGCTGGGGGTCACACTTTACAAACTATATGTACGATATTTTTGTTTAAAAATCATCAACAGGAGAATAGAGACAAATAATTGTACCACATCTCACATTAACCTTAAAAATAAAAATAAATGCCTCAATCTAATTACTTTATATCAATTATCTACCACTAATCTATCCAACAAACACAGAAAAATAATGAATTCTAAATAAGATGAATAATTCTATATATTCATTTATCTACATAAAACTTTCTAACTAGTGTACGCTTAAGGGCAAATTGAGTAAGAAAAAAATGATTGTAATGTATGATTTTTACCAATTTCTATTCTACTATTGTATATCCTCAAAGATCTAAGTAACGAGAGATCCGAGACAAAAAAATTGTCTTACGGAAATCTCCACTTTTGTCACTGTTTTTTTGAAGTTTAGGTATATTAGCTCACCCAATTCCGATCACTGATAGGTAATAATAGTGTACTTTTTAAAAAATAAAGGTTTTTTTTTAAATTATATCTATGCAAGTTTAGGATTATAGTCAATAATCATTTATTCAGTTATATCACAGGGATCATTTTGAAACGTCTGACATACTATCCCCAGTCCGAGAAGAACTGCCAAGAAACTCGCTTGGCCCTAGCGCTTTTTTTGTATGATCCTTGTAACTAACTCCCCGCAACTGTTTCGCGTAATGTTTTTTAAGTAAAACTTCTTTGCGCACGCTCGACTTGGGGAGTAAGTGAATGCGTGACGAGAGCGTTACGAAAAGTGTGATCGGGCGAGGCGAACGGAAGTTGAGAGGGAGATATAAGTTAGTTTTTGTATTATAATCCTTGTTAACATTGTTAGGGACACCTAGCAGAGTTGGAGCTGATTCGTCCCAAGCTTTTTTATCATCTAAGTACTCTGATATTCTATAATAAGGTTTACGAGCCAGTATATGAGGATAATGCAGGGGTGGGATGGGTATGGGTACTGACGGTGCAATGTCGGAGTGCAGGCGGCGCGACTGCGTGGCGAGCAGCGCGTCGTGCGTGAGCCGCGCCGCGCCCGCGCCGCCCTCCAGCTCCTCGCCCTCGTGCAGCGTGGCCAGCCCGCCCACGCCAGGCATCTGTTCACATCATTCAGTTAGCATGGGGTCTTGAAAATCAAATATATCCCACGTGATTTTTTTCGGGATAAAAAGTAGCCTATGTGCTATTTCAGACTATAATCCATCTCTGTGCTAAATTTCATTTATATCCGGTTAGCCGTTTGAACGTGATATCTGTACACAACATTCACTTACTAACGTGCTACTTTGAAAAGAAAATCCATCACATGTGCATTTTTTCGGGATAAAAAGTAGCCTATGTGCTATTTCAGACTATAATCCATCTCTGTGCTAAATTTCATTCGTATCCGTTTAGCCGTTTGAACGTGATTGATCGACAAATCGCACCTTTAGAATTATAGTGACCCAACGCTAAAAAGTAAGTTTTAGGGAATCGACGAATAAAGTTCTGATGGTCTGCTAGTTTAATAAGAAAAGTAGTGAAATCGATAAATATTAAGTTTAAGTTTCGCAAATTTTAATTTTATATCATAGTTCAGTTTGTTGACTACACATTTCAAAAGAAAAATTTTGAATCAGAGTTTTATTTATGTTCTAGTTTTTATTTTTTTTAACTAGGTACCCTTTTGAGTCTTTATTTTACTAAAATCTATTTTTTTAAAAAGACTTTTTTTGTTTTGTGTCTCTGTAATTCTGAATAATACTGATGTTTTCAGTTAAACAGTGACACAATAACAAATGAGTCAAAGCATTGAGAAAATATTTTAGTGTTAAATAGACCTATTCACTAAATAGGTCCTTACTTTATTAAAAATATAAATTTCTACGTACCTTTTAATCACTCATAAATCGACTTATTCAGGTTTGGGTCTCTGCATTAGTAAACGCGTAGAGACTTGTTTATGACACGCGCGCCACTTTACTGATATTGTCTCTGTCACACTGAACTGACGTGTAAAAGAAGAAAGAACAAAAGAGACCGAAGTATTATGTTTGTCCTTTTTTGCCCTAAAAAAGTCTCCGTTCGATTGAACAATCGACGGAGTATGATTTTTAAGGACATTTCATGACTCTAACTCGATTTCACCAAATTTCGAATTAGGTCCCTATAACTCTAAAGGTGCGAAATATCCATATAATGATCCATCCAAACTTTCAGATTAATAATATTACATAGGGTGTTACAAAACAGCTGTTCCATGCTAAATTTCAATACCTACTTGGTTAAATTATAATGTATAAAATAGCTGATTTTTTCCGCCCTCTCAGTGTTGGTTTCTTAGAAAAAGTGGTTAATATTGCTGGTTGGAAGTCCACCCTGTATAGGATTATAGTCAGTGCCCCAAGTGCAACCAAGGTATACTATGCTACAAATAAGTTGTAAAGGTAAGAGTTGGCAGCGAACGACATGAGGCAGCGACACGTCGTCCGCTGCTGCCCCATGTCGTCCGCTGCCAACTCGTACCTTTAGGATTCAAGTTGTTTTTGTAAGCGACACAAAATAAGCTAGGCTACCTCTCTGACGGCGTGCGGCGGCGAGGTGTCGGGCGACGACAGGGGCTGCGTGGCCGCACTCACGTACGACACGTAGGCCTCCGAGCGCAGGAACGCCTGGTACGTACTCTCGGTGATGGCTCGCGTCACCTGGCGGACACAATTAACTGACATTAAACAGTGCATCCTTTCACCACACTGTTCGAAAGTAAGGCGATATGAAGAACATTACATTCGCTCAACATAGCATTCTCATTCAATGAGGTAGTACCTGGGTGACCGAGTTTTGCTCGGTTTTTTTTATTGGTAAACGACGTTTTCTAAAAATGAAACCTAGCTAGATCGATTTATCGCCCCCGAAACCCTCTGCATACTAAATTTCATGAAAATTGCTGGAGCCGTTTCCGAGATTCCAATTATATATATATATATATACATATATACAAGGTATAAGATTGCCGCGTTTTGCGGATCGGTTGAGCTATCTATAGATCATTTGTACCGGTCCTTAAATAGCCCAACTGTTGCATGTGTATTCTATATACAATGTGTTTAATATTTCTATATAAAGCAATTAATACAAAGGAAGAATAGTACAAGAGATAGAAGTCGAAAAGACATACGCCCTGTATGTGATGAATCTGTGTGCCTCAGCAATATTTATACGTCGGTTTCTTAGTACAGATTAAGAATTCAAAAAATGCACACGTCAAGTCCATTTTCACCAATCTTTTGTATTGTTAACAAAGCATTACTTGATTGGGAATCTAAACCAGGGGTCGGCAACGCGCGGCCCGTGAATGTTTTTTATATAAGTTAAATATCAAGATAAATGCATGAACGAACCACGATCGACCGTATAAGTGTGGACCCAGCCTTAAAACGCGCTTAGCTTGACCGCGAACGAACAAATGAGCGAAGCGCGAGTTCATTACAATTTTTGGTAGCACTTATAATTTATGCGAACAGACTTTTTCAATTGTTAATTAAAAAAAATAATATGCTTCTCGTCTCACAGATGGGCATTTGAGAGTCATATTTTGAGCTTCTAGGGTTACCTAATATCACAAGTGCGGCCCGGCCCGTCTTTAGTTTACTTTGCCACCTTGTGGCCCTTGCCTGCCAAAAGGTTGCCGACCCCTGATCTAAACTAACAAGAATGTTAGTTCTATTCTATTCTAAAGTATCCTTATCTAGTTTAAATCGTTTCATTTTACGAAAGATAATCCTATATGGTGAAACTAGCCCTTATACATATTCTAGTCACATTAAATTGAGTTAATTGATATTAATCTAACCTCCTGTTCCATATTGTCGAAGATGGTTCTTTCAATGTTGGAGCCGTCCTTGAGGCTCTGCTTCACCTGCTGTTTCAGGTCTTCAGGCATCGCTAGCTGAGACTTGCGGAGAAATCTGACAACGGAAACCAACATATTATTGAGTACTTAATATAATAACAATTCACACAACGCCATCTAGCCCCAAACAAAGCAAAGCTTGTACTATGGGAACCAGATAGCTGATAGAGTAATTATGTTACTTTAATTTTATTAATTTTATTAATGTAAACATACGAATGCCTTCGGGATGTACATACATTCATCCTTTGCTAACACAGGGGCCTTACCACTAGCTCTTCAGGCAATATCAAAGTAATATAACTTTGATATGACTTGTAAAAATATAAAAAAAATATTGAAGTAGTGTGTTATTAATGTAACGTATCTCTTTGAAACATGATGATTTGTACAACCGTGTGGTAAGGCCCCAGGTTCACAAAAACTAGTGTTATGATAAGAATAACATAAACGTAGTGATTAGAAATAAGATCTTAAAAAAAATATAATTATTTTCGGTAGTTTTTTTGTTCGTGCACACAATCAATAAAAATTGGCATGAATTTCTGCAATATACTCGTAATATAAGATATTATTAAATTGTCCCACCACGCGCCGCAGGAATAAAATACGTCAGCCGTCCAATCGATCGCCATATTAAAAGTTTCTAGAAAATTTGGCGCAGCCGGCTTGGATGCCGCAAAATGATGGTAGTTAGTTAGCACTCACTTGTATATGGCGGACACGACTTGTCGTATCTTGTTGGGCTCCGCCTCCTGGCGCAGGCCGTGCACCGCGAAGTAGAAATTGAGTCGGTCCACGTGTAGGCCGCCTGCGCCGCCCACAAATTTGCGGAACAAACGCACTCCTTCTGCGTCCTGTAACACAACGCAATATGAGCTTTATCTCAACAACGTCAAGGCAGCAAAGAGATTGACAATGAGACCTGTGTGCTCCGCCTAGTACGAGCATCGTAAGACTAAGTTTAGTTTTTCAAAACAGAAGAGGTCATAATTATTCCTTTGTCTTTTCTCTGTAATTTCAGACATTAGTTTGGGATTCAGACAAAAAAAAATACGCTGTCTACGATGCTCATGCTAGATTTAAATAAATTTATTTTGAACAACAATAGGTTCATTATTTAGCAACTTTTAACCGGGAACGTAAAACTATAGCATCAATCACATCCATGGCTTATATCAACATCCACAAACAGGATACCTCAGGGCAGGGTTTCCGACAAAACCTGTCACAACTTCGGTCAGAGGGTCTACCATGAGTTTTCACAATCTACACTCGCAAGCGACTTTAGTTAAAAAAATGTATGAAAACTTGCACAGCGCCTCTAGAGGATAGTTGGGTACTAAAACGTCACGTAGCTAACTATCCTACGTCACAGCGTACTACAGCGACTGTAGTTTGCGCTCATTAATTTCCTAAGAATTTGGTACCATGAGTAACAATTTCGACAGATGTCATAGTAACGTAGTAGTAATACTGTAGTAACGTCAGCTGATCTAAATGTGCGGAAAGAGAAGACATGAGAGGTGCCCCCTACCTTGTATAAATACTGTGGAAGAAAGAGTTACCTCGAGTAGTTCGTGCAGACTTTTGGCCCATCGCATGTACGGCGGCGAGGTGGGCGACCGCGACGAGCCCGATGACCCTTCCGTCTGCTCGCGCCATACCATGCCCACCCTAGCACAACCAAATATCAGCACTTGATCATCACAAGGAGTTTCTTGTCAGCTATTCTCGACTGGGGATAGGACTGGAATTGGCACATAACCTAGCATGTAAGACGATTCAAGATGATCCCTGGGATTTTATTCATCTATATACTAATGTTATAAAGAGGAAAGAATTTATTGTTTGTTTGTTTGCATTGAATAGACTCTGAAACTACTGGATCGATTTCAAAATTTTTTTCACTAATGTGTAGAATGAACTTCCAGGATGAACATAGGTTATATTTTATGTAGGTACTTCGCGGGCGACGCCGCGAGCGGAAGCTAGTTAAAGATATTTCGATTATAACAAAACCACTGCAAGATACATAATAAAAAATGAATATGGAAAGTTGTTAATAACCATTGGTCAATTATATAGGGCCAAGCCTTTTGATTCCAAGGTGAGTAATCTCAGTCGCGCCAATTTTTCTCTCAAAAATTTCAAGTATTATGCATAAGTACCTAAATTAAGAAACAGAAAAGATAAACTTTGTATGGAAACCGGTACGTTTTATAGACAAAAACGTTAAATACCTGCAAAATCAAAACCATACGAAAATCATTCTTATTGCTCAGCTGCTCGTATGGTATTCTGCGCCGCACAAGAACTTACTTGGACAGATGTGGTTGTGTGAACACATGTTTGGACTGAGATTTGGACTTGTCCTCCGCAAGCGCCGGCGGCAGCGACGACCTGTCTGCAAGCTTGTGATCCCAACCTGAAAACATTGTAAACATCTAATAAAACAAACTTCAATTCGATCATCTATACATAAAAAAGAATCCCTATTTCCCCAGTTATTACCCACAGTCCACCTCCCTAAGACCACCTGGGTGAACGGTGGAAAGTTTTTTTTACAACGGCTCAGATTAAACTTGAACGCGCCTAACTTTATATTGGTGACGGTACACCTCAGACGTTCGGTACTGGCCTTGGTCACGGCATCGTGAACGACTGGACTAATTTCGTTTATTATTATTTTTTTATTATTAGTATTTAACGGATATTTATCGCGTTTAATTTACCTATTTTTCCCGACGTTTCAACAGGTTTACACACTGTCGTGATCACGGGATTTCACTACTAATAACAATGTGTTCAGATCGCGTAAGTTTAAAAATATATCTTTTATGTTATGTATGTCAGTTAAGACAGGACAACGTCTGTCGGGTCAGCTAGTAATCTAATATAAAAAACTCTTACGTCACTGACTGACTAACAGAAATTGTCCAAGCTCACAGATCAAAGTACAACCTAAACCATATAAGAAACACGAATATTGGAAAACTCGGAAACGAAAGAATCCTCCTAAATTCAAATCCTAGATTCCAATACATTTTCTGCAAGTTTTGTATACAACTATTCACACAACTTGTATTAAGTTTAAACGATAAATGAAAACAGTGTATCCAACATGTAGCACATGCTAAGTGGGGTTAGAAGATTGTATGAAAAATCATTATTTCAGTCAGTCACACAGTAAGGTAGTTTTATATATTTAGAAGATGAAGTCATGCTGATTCAAAATGAGTATGCGGATATAGGGAGTTTAATCAAGCGATGTGCCGGACCCTTCCCTACAGCGTGTACGATCTCACGTGACCTAAGCGATAGCTATTTGAAATTTTCTACCTATGCATATGCATTATTAAAAAACCATTTAAATTAACCATAATCTTAGGAAACTGAGAGACTTATAGGATAAGCAGAGGCTCGGTTGAAAAACTCGAGTGAAGCGCGAAGAAAATCGTATTTAGATGAATAGGAAGTAGGCACATAATGAGTTGCTATCTGGTCTGACGAGCTCAATACTGTAACGTGATACACCCTTACCTTGCGGGTGGCCGCCTATAGGAGTGTGGCTCATGGCGCACAGGCCCTTGTCCCACCCGCGCGCTGCATGGCGAGACACCACCTGCACAAACCAGAAAATAAATTAAGCAAAACTCAGTATTTAATGCATCAGTTGATAAGCCACGTAGAGCACGCATCATGAAAATCGATAGGCGTCGCGTTATAGCCTAGATTCAAAATTGCTTTTTTGGAAAATCTCCTAATTTTATTGATTATGCTATAATGATAGTTTGCAACAATTCAATACTCCTTATCTAATCTTGAAATATAAAATATATATTTCAGTACTCATAATATTTAAAATCATTTATGGTGTCAAAATATTTCAATAGTAGCATCACATTATTGTAATCTCTTTACTTTTAATTTTATTATTTTGCAAACATACACTAAATAAAACCCAAGCGTCCCCAGTTTCCTTAAAACATCCCAACAATGCTTGCATTACAAGAAAGCACCAAGCCGAAGTAAAAATCAATACACCAAACAATAAGGATCATAGCATGTACTATATTTCATTTGTATGAGTTGGAACGGGACAGCAAGAAAAAATCAGGGAGTGTGCCGGAGTCAAGAGTCTCCGGCATCGATCCGCGTCGGATAGCCAACACCACAACTGTAGGAAATGATGCGCAAAGGGATCTTTTCATTATTATAATAACCATGTTTGAATTAATCTGTATTAATACTTATTAAGATATTGAATTTCATAAACCTCCAACCAAATAATAAACAGAGAGAACAAAAAAAATCAAAAACTGCAAAAAAACCTTTCATGCCATAACTTTATTAAATGGCATAACAAGGGATACTCACAAATGATTATCATGTCAAAATAAATTAAATCATAACTTCATGGTTCAATAAGTTATGGCAAAAAAGCTTCTATTGGGGATGGAGTGAAAAAAACACATAATAGACCTTACCATGTTCATTGTGCACACAAACAATACACAGTAGATATTACTGAGGTTAATAGAATTATGATTTCTCAATAAAATAACTGGATATTAATACTTATGGAAGAAAAAAAGCTTTTATTCAGAGTGGCACGGCTGCGCAACTCAGTAGTCGAGGCACAAGTGAGAGATCCGTGCGGAGACTGAATGCTAAACACAATGGGGTTCTGATGTAGCTTCAGCCCTTGCATGTTGTATGCCTGTTTTATGATAGGGTTCATTATAAATATGAAATCAATAATAGCCAACCCGGAGCTGTGTTTGAAATTTTAAGATGTTTTGGAGAGTTATATCAATGCAAATGTTAAGGGAGAAAACCATGTAAATATGAAGTTTACTGATTTACTTAGGCTATTGAAAGAAAAGTAACTTTTTAATAATGAAGAAGAACGACTTTTAAAAAGAATATTTTATGTTTGTACACTTACTTTTTCAAAACAACTGCAGCATAATATAACCAGTATTATAAGAAATTTACAAGGTGCAGGTAACAGGCGTTGGATGGCGTCTCGTGAGACCAAATACGATGGCTTTTCATTGAAAATGACGAGTGTAAACACAGGAAACAATTTGTAAACAAAGGCCTTGCTCGTAAAACCTGCGCGCCGGCCGTTACGATGTGAAGGTGTACTTTTATCAGGGCACACTTTGGATACCACAACAGTCCCGAACCCCAACAAAATAGCAAGATCCAGCAGACGAATTCGTGTTAGTAATAAAATAGTGATAAAATCGAGATACTAAAAGCTACACCCGGAAGAACACTATAGCACCAAAGATTAAATTAATAAACTAAATATAACTACTGGCGCTTTTGCATAAAATGGTGATACAGAAAAATCTGTTATTGTTATGTACGAACAAAACAAAATAAAATAATGAACTTGAAAAATAACTTGGCTCGGATTATATTGTATGGTAACTGATGATGATGATGATTTTCAAAATAACAAGCGACAGCAGAGCAGAGCTGAATGGGTTTACAGGCTGTCTGCTTGACTTGACATTGATTTGAATAGTGACATAAATGAAACTCAATGTCACTAAAATCAGCCGAAACGAGACGACTGACGCCATCTGTTGACGTTTGGAACTTCTGTCTACCGCAGATTCAAATAGTAGTTAGGAATACAACCGACGACGTTTGCAACGCCATATTTTTACATATCGCTACCAAAAGTCACCGCCAGATGGCAGAACTGGTCTAAATATTGTGGTTCGTCGTACGCGAATGTGAAAACTATATTTTCTTTTTTTGTTTAATAATATCATGGTACTATGTAAATATCTAAGGTCTACTTACGCCAGTTCTTCGCAGTGAAACACAAAAAAAAAACTTGAGATAAATATTTTTAAGCACCTGTTTAGCAGCTTACTGCCGCTGCATTCCGTTGCTTGATTATATTGATGCTAATGAATCTGAAACAATAAAAAAAAATTAAGTAAGTTACCTAACTTTTACATGTGAAATCTATATGTGAAAGATGATATGAGTAAGAAAGGTGTGTGTGAGTACTGAGATGCAGATGATAGAGGGAAATGAAGAAGAAAACGTGTTGTGTGTGCCGACCCCACATAGCGTTGGATAAGGGCAGGAAGAAAAAGGTACTTACCTAACTTATATCCTAGTTCCTGCCAACCTACTCAACGAAAGGCTGCCCTTGTTGACCCATACAAACTTCTTTACCTGCATGACTCTCAATTAAGTCATGAAGAACATTTAGATAGTTAATACTTACATGTCTACCTAGTTTACTTTGTAAATCTTCAATGATTCCAGTAGTACATAATTGCATTTTACTTAGTACCTACTCCACCTACGTATCCTACTAATATTATAAACGCGAAAGTTTTTAAGAATGTGTGGATGTCGGGATGTAGGTATGTTTGTTACTCTTTCACGCCTAAACGGCTGAACGGATCTGGATGAAATTTGACACAGATATAGATTATACTCTGGTATAACACATAGGCTACTTTTTTCCCGAAAAAATGTACGGTTCCCGCGGGATAGATTTGTTTTTGTTTTTCAAGGTACCACGCGGGCGAAGCCGTGGGCTGAAGCTAGTATTTGAATAAAAACATCAAAGCTTTGTAATAATGTGAAATTGGCGCACAGTTTTCAATACGCAAGTAGGTAGGTAGCTAGGTAGGCACAAACTTCAGAAACTTCTCAAACTGAAGCCTTTTAGTGCGTTATTGCTTTCAAAGTGAATCTAAAAATAAGTAGGTGTACCTACCTAGACGTTGGTCGCCTTTGAAGACGAATTAATTTAAAGTTTCCAGTTAGAATTGCAGATGAGATGAAATGAGCAGATTTTTTAAATTCTGTAGTTTTTCGTGCCTAAAGCATTGATCTACTGCCCTAAATAGGTAGGAAGTAAGTACATACTATCAGTAAATGCAACCCTAATAAAATAACTATTGATTTGTATTACGAAAAACGAAGAAAATGCCACAGTGCAAAATAAGACATAGGTTAGGTAGAGATCTACCTACATTGATATTTTGTAATGTCTTAAATGTCTTAACAATTTGCTTAAACGAAATGAGCTTCTGAGGTACTTACCTACATTATGAACCTTCCAAAATATGATTCGAAATAAATAGTGACGAAAAAGAAGAAGAAAAACAAATTACAGCCTAATCGAAATTAAAATAAACTTATTTCAATAGTTTAGGAGGGACTCAACTTAAAAGGGAATATACCGCATGATTGGTTTCACAAGTCCGCAACATCAAAAGGTTGGGGTCATTCATTTCGAGAGCGCCATTCGTAGATTACACCAAAAAATATATTTTAGCAAATAGAACTCAATTCAGAGTTAAAAGAAACAGATAAAACCACTTCAACATTTCAATTATCTAAAGAACTTTGTATCTCAATGCGGCATATTAATCTTTATTTAGAAAACATCTTTACCTACTCAAAAAGCCAAGGATAACATCAATCAGTCATCAAAGGGAAATTACTTTGATCGAGTTTCCTAAGAATTTCCTTACATACTAATCAATCGGGGCGGGGTATTTTCAATAGAAAAGGCATTAAGGGCAATAGTTGTAGCTTGCGGTAAACTGTTTGCGAGTATGGGGGTAGTAAAGTGGGGGGGGGATGTTCTCGCCCGTACATCAAAGGCGAGCCGAGACAAAGCTGTAGGTAGGTAAGAGCCTTTTAACTTTATTTAGCAGAGTGGTAAGTTTAGCCGGTCGCGATTCGCGCAGGTTAAAGAGTAACACACTCGCTTTGTGCCCGGGCCTGAGGGGGGCCATTAGGGCTGGCGCCTGCCACCGGTACCGACTGCGCCAAGTTCTAGGATTTATAATTTTGCGTGATAATTTAGAGTGAAGAACAGTGTGTAAGGAGAACGTTGTGGAGTGAGAGAATTAGTGATGAAAATTGAGAAGGGTATGTTAGGATGGTTTGGGCATGTAGACAGGATGAAAGGAGACTGACGAAACAGGTGCATAAATAGAGTGTGAATGGGACAGTTGGAAAGGGAAGACCTCGGCGTACGTACCTTGATCTAATTGGGAACGTTTTAGAGAAAGACCATGTCAAGAATACCCTATACCGACGCGCATGAAATGAGAGTGAATTAAGCAAAAGAGGTATGTCAGAATCGTAGCAAGATTTTTTTTGAATTTATGTCCTTCGTGCCTATGTCTTTTTGAAATCGCATACTGTCAAAACTATATTAAATCCTATTCTATAGTATGCTAGCTATAGCTAGCTATAGAATAGGATTTAAGATATAAGTCATTCATCACGCTCACTCACGATCAACAACATTTGCGCGTTTTGCGGACGAAGTCACGGGCACAGCTAGTTAATTCATAACAGTAATGTTACCTAAATACGAAGAACCACAAAACCATAAGTATAACTAAAACTCAATTAAGTACACTTAATAAGACCATTCTTAGAAAACAACAGCACATCACAATAAAACACATCAAAGGCGTTCAATTAATATCTTATTATCGGTGCACGGTTACTTAAAACGCAATTAAACTTGATTGAGAGGTTTGTCGTAGGTCATGGCTGAGTTGTCAACCCTGCGATGGGGAGGGGGTATCAAACGGGCCGCTAATACCGCCCGCACCGCGCGCGGCGGCTCTTTGTCGGCGCCCTTTGAGTTGCGGATGATACTGAGCGCCACCTAAGCTTTGACCACAGTTGAATGTATGCAGTAGGTGATATCATCGAGTTATTACAATTTATAATGTTTAGCGCACTCTAGGCTAGGTCGAGAGAGTACACAACTATAGAAGAATATAAATGTGACCGTAAAAAAACGTACCTAGGTAGTTAGTTACTTATCTAGTTTCCATGGTATAAGCTTTGTTTAGTTTATGGCTAAATGGCGTTGTGTGAATCTAACGATATTAAATATTGCTAATATTTCAACTACTAGCAAAATGTGACCATATGCGAAATATAATATTTGGGACGTGCCTCTGACTACTACTTTAAACATCAACGAAATAATCTCGAGAGTCTAGAGATTTGAGACTACCTATTTTATACCGCTTTGATTTTATATCAAGTGCTTACTAATCCTATTTATTTTTTAAATACACATTTAATAATTTTGAAATATTTTTTTTTTATCGCTGTTATAAAAATCTGATATATACCTACAGCATCCTATATCGTTTCAAGCAATTTCATATTTATTGAACTACTGACAATTCTCATCTGTGTCTCTGCCAATAAATCACAGGGCATGCTAGCAGCTCTTTGACCGATCTATATCTACTGTGTCGTGCAGTACCTACTGTCGATCGATATGTATATCTCCCTCGGCAGAATGCAGAAGCGCTAATAACCTAAGCGTAAACTTTTGAAGCTTTGCGTAGTAGGTAGGACTGATTATAGTGAACTAAGTTATCCTACTGCTTTTATCCACTGTGGCGTGCAATAAACTGTCCAAGGCTCTGCTGGTGCGGATTGATTAAATATGCGTAGATGTGTGAAATTAGTGACAGAGATAACCATTTTAATACATACTCTGTCTACTCTTATTGTCAAGCGACGAAAACGAAACGAAGAAAGTCAACGCGTATTTTACTAGCTTCCGCCCGCGGCTTCGCCCGCGAGGTACCTCGTACTAATATTCCCGGAAAAATATACGATTCGTTTATCACGAATCGTATATTTTTCCGGGAATATTCGATGTTTCTTTTTTCATTGTAGCGGTCACTAAAAAAACCTAAGTACGAGAAATAGGGGATGATTGATTATTCACCCACTGATTATTTTACGCTACTGAATTTTACCAACTATGGCGCGGTGCCAATAAATCGGAACATTTTCGAAACTTTTGACACATTTTAACGGTTAAGCACCTTTCCAAGAGTTTCCTCATTCGTTTGCCAGTAAACAATAAACTGTCCATCAATAAAAATATGCTTGTATAAAAAACCTACTGAAAAAAAATGTCGCGACTTGTTACTAAGTATATAAAAATAGTAGTCTTAGCATCAATGTATAGGTAAGTAAGTATATTGAGTGGGAATGTCTTTGAACCAGTTTGAAGTGTGAGGCGAAGTCAACCTGAAAATTTACGAAATAAATCTTTTAAAAATGAAGTAAGTATTTTTTTCTAAACTTCTGAGAACTCTCAGACTTTAAGCAAACCAGATCCAAGATAATAAAATGGCGTATTAGTTTCTGAAAATTCCCTTATTCATACGGCCGTCGACTGAAAAAATTAACGCGCAACCTAGAGTAGGTAAGTCCTAGAGAGCTGGATTTTATACTTATACAAGTTTTTGAGGACAGAACATAGTTAAAGAGATCCAGAAGGAAACATCAAGTATTAATATTTTAATGAAATCTCTAAGGAGTGCAGCAAGTTTGACGTTTGTATAAAAAAAACAAAACGAGAACGAAAACGCGAGTTCTACTAGTGGTTAATAAATATATTAGTAGGTAGGTATGCCTACTCATTGCATATTCTACCGCCGAATAGGTCTTCAGTCCTCCCTCCACAAATTAGCAATCAGCATAATACCTACCTGTTCCATAACAAGTCACGTTCTAATAATCTACACAGCAAAATAATTACATGTGCTTAATAAAATAAACCAGTTCATTAAACGGCGCGAGTTCGAACGAAATCCACAAACGCAGCGTTGATTACCATAAGCTGGGACAAAGTGAGCCCAGCGCCCTTTGATGAATTAGCGCACATTGCCTACTGCTACACCGAGGTCTGTATCGATATACTGTGGACTTGAGTGAAACTATCATAAAATTTCACTGTTTAACTTAAAAATCTGCACATTGATATTTCAAAGAACATGTGTAAGGACGAGTATAACGGAATATTGAAACATGAATTAGCGAAAAAATATTTATTCGTCTCTCCGACAGTGTATGTTCAACTGAAAGATTTGTATATGATCTTGAATAATATTACCCCTTACAAAAAATCTTACATTTTGGAACCAGTGTGGTGAAAGGTATACCAGGTAATGTTACCTAAATTACCAGGACGGCATTTGCGGTAATTTAACGTATTTACCAAAGCCAAAACACATTCAAGAACGTTATTTTATGCACATGTAGCATCGTCAAACGTTGCTCGACGTCTCTCAAAAAGTTCCTCGGCACCAACTTCCACCAAATCAAAAAAAATGTTGGACAATGTTTGTTGAAGCATTCCGAACGGAACGGTTTAGAATATAAACGCATTCAAAAAATAGCGCAAAACGAAATTGTTCATAACGTAACATTTACGAATGGCTTTGGTAAATACATACGTTTAAACATACCGCGATTGCCCCCCAGACGCATAAGTCTGACTGAAAATCAAAATTATAGACAACAGCTTTGTCTGCCTGACCAACAAACGTCCGGTGAAACTGTGGTAGAGGCTGGTAGGGGCGACGAAATTGATTTTCGAATGATCAAAAGAATCAAATTCGCAAAGGGAACGAAAGTAATTTGTTTGACCAAAGAGAAGGGAATGGCTATCGCTCTGGATTGAAAAAGGTGAATTTCAAATTAAGCTAGCTAGATAGGCAAAACGTTACTTTAACAAAGTAGTACTAGCTGATGTGCTAAACGTAGGCCTAATGTGTCAAATAAAATGTTTAAACCCGATTTGAGGATATCTAAGATGGTTCTTTAGATATAGAAGTATCTAAAGATCAGAGGAAACAACCATCTTTAGTTTAAAATTGAGTACCCGGATGACCGAGCTTTGCTCGGCTTTTTTTGTTGGTATATTATGTTTTTTGGAAAATTAAACCTAGCTAGATCGATTTATCGCCCCCGAAACCCCCTGCATACTAAATTTCATGAAAATCGCTGGAGCCGTTTCCGAGATTCCAATTATATATATATATATATATATACAAGAATTGCTCGTTTAAAGGTATAAGATTTGAAAATTTTACTATGACTTATATGTTACTAGCAGTCCGCCCCGGCTTCGCACGGGTATTTATTACCTATACATGGGCACGACTGTAATACCCAGGCTCGGTAGATATCTCCTCAGATCTCTAGTTACTTAGATCTTTGAGGATATCTAAAGAGGGTACTCAGAGGCACGTCCAAACATGATATTTGACACATGCCCACATTTTGCACAGTACTTAGTATTCGTACGTGACAGGTTGCAAGCCCATTGCCGCTAAAAGAATACTAACCTATGACACACACCTTCGAATTTTTGGTTCTAATGTATGCCGGTTTCTTCAAGATGTTTTCCTTCACCGTTTAAGAACACAGGCATTGCGCACATAATTTTCTCAAATGCAGAAATTCATTGGTGCACGACCAGGTTTGAACCCACGACCTTCGGATCGTGAGGCAGGGGTACTACCACTACACCACCAATGCTCTCAAATTTAACAAAAATTTCAAAATTCAAAATTATAATACACACACATAACCAACCCTTCTATTTGCGTCAGGTTACTAAAAGAAGAAAATTATAAAGAATTTTTTATTTTTTTTATGATTTTATTTTTATTTAAAAGATTTTTTTGTTATTATTTGAAATTTACTCCCCTCCCGTCCCGTACGTAAGTACGTACGTACACTATTGGTGCTGTCGGGTGCTGTCTAGCTAGCCGAGCAGGGTGAGCGGCTACCACGCAACTTTTTTCTAATACTTACATTCTTAATTTCGTGATTTCTTTCGAATGGAATGTCCAAATTGAGTAATTCAAAAAGTTATTTATAGGTATTGAAACAGTCTAGGATATGATGTGATTTATTTTGATAAGGATTAATACTAAGACACAAATTAAGAGCGTTTTTTAACAGCGGCCTTTTAATTACAATTTTAAAATAAAAGAACTCTTATTGTGGCAAAACCATAATAGTTACATATGCTGTCGCGACACTTTTTGGAAATAATGATGTGTTCTACAAAGTCGTAGTACATTATTTTATTCTATCGTCAATAGTTTTCGCAGCGCACGCGATGTAAAGAATATTTTAGGTAATTTTTTTACACCTTGGGTTACATTATTGAAGTTTTAGTAAGGATCCCTAATTTTTTGAAAACATAATATAGCCTATGTCACCCGCTGATAGTGTAGCTTCCCAACAGTGAAAGAATTTTTTAAATCGGTTCAGTAGTTTCGGAGCCTATTCATTTCAAACAAACAAACAAACAATCAAAGTTTTCCTCTTTATAATATTAGTTTAGACTAATAATTTAAACACTTGACACTGGAAAAATTGGTCTCAAAAGAGATAGATGCCATAAACAAAGAAGAAGATGAAGAATAGATCAGAGAATGTTTCTACCAAGCCCAGGGATACAGTCTTGTCATGTGGTTTCCACCAAGCCCAAGTCTTGTCATGTCATTCTATAAAGTTAGAAGAATATAATAGAATAGAAAATATTTCATTTGACACACATAGTAAATAATCAGTTTAAGTTGATGCTGCGCTGTACAGAACTGAGTTGTTTTTTATCTAAAGACACAATTAAAATCAGATCTAGGAAATGAAGTCTTATCTATGCTAACTTTCGTACTTTAACGTGCAATTCACTACTATAAATACGGTCTAAACTAAACCAGGATTTTTCTGCAAACAGACGACACGTTTAAAAAAATACGTTTGATGTAAGAAACCACAGTTTCTATGTAAACGAGGATGTCTTTACAGATAAACCGATTTACCGAGCACATCTTGGAAGAAATCCAAGCGGAAACATTACTTTTCACGCCTAATTAATATTCATATTATAATAGACCACTCCCAAGTTAGTTTCATAACGCTAGTGATAATAATAATATATTCTCAGCACGTAAAATCGAATCTTACTGATACACCTATAATGAAAGTAGCTCAGTTTGTGCCACGACACGTTCATATAAAGATGACGTGATCACCTTACTGATCGTGAGCTATGTTAGGTTTAACTATTACTCGATTATTCACTTACTCACCATTATCATCATCATTATCTCCCTGTCCTTATCCCACTTCATGGTCGGCACAATATTTTTTCTTCCACTCTCCTCTATCAGCCGTCTCAGCAACATTCACTCCTTTCATACCCATAATATCCTCTTTTACATAATCTAATCTTTGGTCTCCCTCTACCCTTATGTTTGTCTATCCACATTCATCACTATTCTAGGTACATATACCTATCAGTAATCAGTAAATAAAGTTTTCTGGTTATAATCAACATCGTGATTTCCAAGAATTTTACGAGATAGATTTCAGTTACTGTTATGGTTGCCTTAAAGAGAACGAAACCTACGAATGGCATTTATAATTTGCGGTTTCTAGGAGGTATTTCGATTCTATAAATCTGATAAATAAAATGGAAAAGTCAGAATTCTTAAACGATATCTCGTAAATTGTTCGCACACATGTTATCTAGTCGACCGCAACGGCCCGCGCCGCCTCGCCCGCCATACCGTCTGGACTGCTCCCTCAGAGCTCAGCACAGGAGTTGGATGTGAGCTCATCTGAGCGAAATCCTAGCATCGCATTCACGCATCTTGACCGCAACCGCAGCTTCCGTGAATTCCACGCGCACCTTACGGTAAAATAAAATATCATAAAACGGAACGGCATTTTTCATATGTCGAAAATTCACCTATATTTCGATGTAACTTGGCAGAAAGCAAAAATTCCACAAACAAAGAATTCGATTTGGAATTTTCATTATTGTGGGTTTCTAAAGTTTTACGACTGTTTTGTTCGAACTTTAAATAGATGACATATCTGTTTGGATAAGATTGTTCGCATTGTTTGAAGAATACTTACAGACTAAAAATGCAGATCACCTGTCTGCAATAAAATGAATCAATGAACAACAACAGAATACAAATAAATTTGCATGGTGTGTTGCGCAATTCAATCATTTCCAAAACATTTTGACTAATCAAAGGCAATGTGTAGTACTCATTCGTGCATTCAAGCGCTGTCAATAGCCAGTAGCCACCCTTTTATCAGCAAAATGTATGTATATTGTATGTACCTATTTACGTACAAATTGTCCACCTGGATATACTATCGAAAGGGGAAATTGACCACGTGACTCGTTATAATCGACATGTGCACAAGTGTCAATGTAAATGGCTACTCTATTACGGCGTAGTTTAGAGCAGGGTTTCCAATAAAAGTTGAGGATAGAGAGGATCACGTGTCACCATTTTCGAAGTTCCATAGGGAACTGTTCGTGCGAAATGTCTCGTGAAATGAAGGATAAATTTTCACCAGGGGCTTGGACTCCACAAGGAAATTGGATTTTACAAGAAAGATAAGGTCAAAACTGTTTTGGAGCGGATAAAGATGCATTAGCTCTAAAAATATATGGCTCTAAAGATTTTACACAACAATATGACAAAATAAAGGCTTAATGCCAAGGCGCATTGTCTGCCAGACAGCCCAATAACTTTTTAGGTTTTATATATCTACCGTCTCTACGTCCTGAGTTTATACTCCTACGCGACATGCCAAATGATTGCTCAATCCTAAAAGCAATCAACGAATACGTAAGGAAGTCGCCCGGAGGTATACACCTCCATTCAATCTAGCATTGTTTTTTCCGATTACAGGCTTGATTAAGTCTTACGAATGTGAGCCTAGTGAAGTTTAAGAAGCCGAATAAATAAATTCGGGCTGGGGACAGACTATTAGTCGCATCGCCTATTTTTTGCCTTTTGGTTTTACTGATTTTAATGAGTTTACCGTGAGAGTGTGCTGTGAACACGTGGGTTTTAGAAATAACTAGCTGTTGCCAACGATATCGACCACGATAATATTTTTTTTTTTTAATTTTATTTTAATGAAACAATTCCCTAATTATGTCCTGTTTTTGTGTAATAACTATATGAAAATCGGAGATAATTTCGGATAGATTCACAGATGTTCGCGAACGCAAATACACAGCCAGAAAATCATTCTAAAAGTCGCGATTCTTTTTTTATTACTTTTCGTCAAGATACAGACAGGTGCACCAGGTTCTGTTTTATTGGTACGTACGTATAGATATAGATAAGACAAGGAATTTGTATGCAAAAAACAGAAGGATCTAAAGCAACGATTTTAGTTGAGAATCGAGATTATCGGGACCAGTCTTACCCAACACTAGAGCCGGATTCGCCAGGTGGGCGAGACATCACTAATCATCCGTGGAATAGGGTTCCGTAGCCCTCGGCTGCGGTGAATAATGGAAGAGCAGCCTTAATCTTGGGCACAATGCCGTCTGCAAGCGACGTTTTGCATACAATGACTAGTTGTGACGGAAAATGTGCCTGTCACAGAAAAGATTTTGCTCATTTGAGTTTTTTTTTATTTTCGCAAGGGAAAAAGAAAAGCAAAGAAAATATGGATGGATTGTGAAAGAGGATATGGGTAAAAATGGAGTGTGTGGAAATGACGGCTGATAGAGGAAAGAAGAAAACACGTTTTGCCGACACCCCACTTGAATAAGGAAAGGGATGATGATGATGAAAATTAAATACATAAATAATAAAAATTAATCCAATAACTTATTTTGCGTTAGAAGCTGACTATTGTATTAAATATCGCAAAAATAAAATCCCTTTAAAAAAACTTTACCCAAAAAATAAAACGAAACTGATTCACAAAAATATCAGATATAGATGTGGAACCGCGACCTGTCGAAGTTTCGAATACAATACGTTTTCGCCGCAAAACTGATTTAGTTTTTTACCGCCATATGTCCCCTGGATTGAAGTTTTTGAAAGGCCTACACCGCAACACTTGTCATTGTGTGGTGACAACTGATAGGCTGACGAAAATGTATCAGTGTGACCCTTGATGTGGTGGTCAGACCAGACCACATCAGTTGGTCATAGCGAATGAGAACGCAATCCATTTACGATTTTTAAGGTAAAATGGTCAAGCAGAGTAGTTTGTTTATAATGCGTAGCAAGCAATGATTAACAAAATGATAACACATTCGTACATAATGAGAGTCATAACGATATTGTGAACATTATTAGGTACACGATTTTCTAGTAAATAGGTTAGTTAGTGTAGGTAGGTATATAAGTTGAAAGATTAATTCAAAACGATTATTATTTGGCCTGAAAACGCCGAGACAAAAATTAAGCATCATTCATTATTCAGATCTAAGCACCAAATACCGTTACCCGAACACAAAATCTGCCTTAAACGTAAATGTTGAATGAAAACAGTGGTTAACTAAGCCAATTATTGTGGTCTAATTGTGTATTTGGGAACTTCCCTCCCTCTCTAACGAAGCGGATTTTACGTGAGTTAAAAGGGGACAAATGTCAATACAAAAGATTTCTTATTTTGATAGTCTCCGACGCCTTTGAACGACTCTCAGTGGTTTGGATGATTGGACTGATGAATTAAACATTGACAATTTGTGTAATAGCCGTGGTCTGGGGTATTATACAGGAGTCAATTTAATTTTTGCAGCTTTATTGAGTGGAAAACTGGAAACTGACTGGATACGGTTGTATTCAATAAGATCATTGTAGACGAGAGTATGACACAGGGAGATTATGTGCTCGTGCAATTTGTTTCTGTAAAATCGGTTTTCAATTAATTTACTAAAAGCTTTACCGAACAGGCATGGAACTGGGAAATCGACACTCGTGATTGAAGAAGACTGCGATATCTGTGATCTCTTTCGTTTTTTAACTACTACAAAATAATTTAAGCTTTTGCACAAAATGCTTTAATAAACCTTCAATACCTATCTTACTTAGCATACAGTCGTCGTACTCTATCGCCAACTCGCAATACTCTATAATATTTGGACATGACTCTAACTAACCCTCTTTAGATATCCTCAAAGATCTCAGTAACTGGAAGACATCAAAAGCCCGGGGATTAAAGTCGTAAAAATGTTTGTGTGTTTTTTAACTAAATAATCATCAGTTAATATTAAACTAACATTATTTGTAATTTTTCGGAAGTTTAGACGATTTTATTACTTTTGTTTTATTTACGGAGAAAATTCAATATTAATTCACCAACAGTTTGTAACGTTTATTTTGCAGATTCTCCTTTCAGAACCAACCCTATCGCTCGCGTCACATGCAATCGATGCGCTTTTAAGGGCAATTATACTAATAAGCTTTGAAATAGTGATCGATCCAGTATCTAATATGAGTAAGTATGTCAATCAGTTTCGTGGTGATTAACGATGTAACCATGATTGAGTGGATAACTAGGAATACAAGAATTATCTTATTCGCAGACTATAAAAGTCAATAGGATTATTCAATTATTTTTGATCACAAACGATTACTCGTATATTCTACATACATGTATAAATCACGCCTGTTTCCCGACGGGTGGGAAGAGATCTCGGATCTCCACTTGCTACGATCCTGACACACCTCTCTTGCTTTATTCTCTCTCATTACATTCTTCATACACGCGCGTCGGTGTAGGGTATTCTTCAGCTGGCCATTCTCTAATACATCCCCAATTTGATGAATATATGTAGGTCTTTATCTTCCAACTGTCCCATTAACACTTGCCTTATGCACCTGTTTCGTCAGTCTCCTTTCATCCATCCTTTCTACATGCCCAAACCATCTCAACATACCCTTCTCAATTTTCATCACTACGTCTTCTAATTCTGTTCATACAATAAAAAAATTACTAAAGTGACGAGTGGTCAATGTGTTTTAGCTCATTTTAATAGCCATGTAATTCAAAACTGTCATCCAAAATTGTAATGTAAATTTAGTATCTGCGGATTCTGCTGTGAATGAAATACTTCGAGGCTCTTTAGCTAGGCCGGCAAAACATCAAAACTGACTAATATAGAAATAATAGTAGGCCAAAATCGCGTGCGCGCCCGCGTTTGCTTTCTCGCTGCCACTGTGGACGAGCCCTGTGGCAGAGTATCAGTTGACTGGCCAACTTTCCACTAACAATCTGTCTACAGAATGTTTTAGCCGGTAATGTGTTCGCTAACAGAGTCAACGGTTTTGCAGTAGCTTAACTGCGGCTAACTCAATTTCCTATCAAAGGAACGAGTAGGTATTAGATAAACTATATTATCTCTAATATTACTGAGTTTACTTGATTTTAGTAAGCCTAGGCTTACTGCTGATGTTTCACGTCCAAGGATGCAAATTGTAAGACTGATGATGCACGTTCTTCGATAAAAATCTGGGGGACTCAGCCATCATTTCTATAAATTAAAACATCGTAGTTTCTATACAGACAGAGAGTTGATGCAGTATAAAAAAAGGTACCCCACAAGTTCACGTAAGAATAAAAAGTATGAAACTCAGGAAAACTTTAAAGGTGCTGTCGACTAGCAACCCATTTTCAACCCTTTGCAAATGTTCGCTGCAGAAGATGTCAGTAGGCATTATGAGGCTCAATTTACATTAATGTCATCGCCAGCCGCATAGCTGTCTAAAGACCAGTGGGAAGCCGCGCAGACGGAAGACGTCATGGGGCAACATGACAATGGAAATGACTGAGACGATTTGTAGATAGAATGTAGACTAATTCAACATGTAAATTTTAGAAAATATTCATGTAACCTGGGGCCTTAACACAAGCTCTTACAAACCATCATGTTTCAGAAACGTCAAATTTCATTATTTCAATTTAGTTTTTTTAACAACGTACGAAATTGCAAACGATATATATTAGTTTGATATAGCCCGTAAAGCCCCTGGCAAACATTTTTACTTCATTTATTTATTTATTGGTTTACAACAACTGTTACACAAAACCTATAACTATACTTGTAAAATAATAATTAGGAACTAAATGCACAGTTCTAAACTAAACACAATAATATGATAGTACTTAAAGTAGCATATGTGTTCATATTCATTATAATGCAACATACTATGGTTATGGCATGGAATTTACATTTCTCGAAATGTTATTTGTGTCGAAGAGCTAAAGAATGAAGGAAACTGGAAAGCAATCAAAATAATCATATTCCTGACGTACGGAGACAGATGGAAGTGCACCTCTATCCACCTAATGTCGAGGATACGAAATGAACAAAATAGGATAGGTAATGCAATCTTCCGATAGATCCAATCTTGGTTTATGAGTGCTGAAAGATGAGATCAATTGCCTCCAAATCATGTTTTATGGAAAGATAACTTTGTTTTTATCGAATATGTTACGCAAGGCTAACGTATGAAGACCGCTGCGCTAAGCTCGACCAGTACAAGACATCGGCGAGGCACGAGGCGCACCGTCAGCTAAACGTGGCCCACCTGACCTCATTTGCATGTTTCACGGAAACTACTTAGTATTATATTCGCATTCTTGTTTCTCACTTCGAACAAGTGTCACTTAAGATAATTAACTTGTAATTTCTTTTAATTAAATTTAGAATTAAATAAATCGCATTTTTTTAAAAGTTACCCTAGGCAGCGGCCTACGTATTTGGCGCAGCCTCACGGATACTTGATCTATTTTCATCTTAACGAGAGTAATCTCGCAAGTAAAAAGAACCTACTAGTGCCGTTGTTAAGGGTGAATCCAGACATCGATTCTGCTGAAGTTCCAGACGACGTGAAATGCTGTAAGTCCTTGAATCTTTCAAGTCCTTGCTTATTCCTTACTGTAGTCCTTTATCTAGTGATTTTTATATATTTTATGTGTGTATTTTACTGTGCATTGATATTATAAATCTTCCAAGATTTTCCACCCTCGAAAGTCACGGAATATTAAGTTAGGTAGTAGTAGTAGTAGTAGTAGGCTTAGTATAATTGACGAGCTTAGAGATTTAGACGAAAAAATGACGCAACCGGATACCATTGATCAGATTTCCAAGGCTCTGAGACTCGTGCCGGAATTCGATGGAAATCCGCACATCCTGACAAGATTTATTAAGCTATGTGACCAACTCGTGCTCACATACCTCTCGACTGAGCCAAGTAAAGAGTTTTCTAACTTAGCCCTCATTAACGGTATTTTAAATAAGATATCAGGTTCAGCGGCTAGGTTAATAAATTCGAATGGGATACCAGGAACCTGGCAGGGTATTAGAAATGCGTTGATTAACAATTTCGCAGACCATCGTGACGAAACCGCTTTATACAGCGATCTATCTTTGGAAACCCAGGGATCAGGTACACCCCAAGAGTTTTATGAAAGGTGTCAGAATTTATTTAGTACTATCATGACGTACATCTCTCTACACGAGTCAGTTAGTACGACTATCGAAGCAAAACGCGTCCTGTACCAAAAGTTAACCTTGCAGGCTTATTTACGTGGTCTCAAAGATCCTTTAGGATCCAGGATACGCTGCATGCGTCCTGAGTCGATGGAGAAGGCCCTGGAATTCGTTCAGGAAGAGCTCAATACGCTTTACATGCAAGAGCGTAGTGGTGGTACACCTAGTAGAAAGGATTGGCAGCAGCCGACCTTGGGTGCGCCCAGGTTTAATCTCCCTCTCAATAACTTTGTCCCTAGACTGACTAACGGATTTGGACTTGGACCAATAAGACAGCCCATTTTTAGTATGCCTGGTGCATCAAGGCCGAACCCCATGCAGGTCCAACCTAATCAGGGCTGGAGGCCTAACCCCACGCCTCAAGCACAAGCACAGCCACCACGCGGTCCCACTCGCACTCAGCAAATGTTCCGCGCCCCTCCGCAAAATTATAACCCACAGAGTAACGTTTTTAGGTTACCTCAGAGACCTCAGCCACACGCACAGACTAATTTTGGCAATGCCCCGCGTCCTACTCCTATGAGCGGTGTTAGCCACTTTGTTGAAAGACGTTTACCAGCGACAAGACAATACCACGACTGGCGAACTCACGGGAATCCACCCCCGAGTAACTATTTTAAGACGCGCGAAATTAACTTCAACGAGTTAGACGGCTACGATAATTATTACTATGACTACTGTGACTTAGAGAACTACCCCGAGTACTATCAAGACTATTATGCGTACGAACAGTATCCTGACTATCTCGCGTATGATCAGTACGCAGCTGCCTCCGCTTTCGCCTACTCTGAACCGCCAGTAGTAGAAGAAATAGTTCAGGGTACCGAGACTAAAGATGAAAATTTTCAGAAGGAGTCGAAGTCAGAAAAGCCAAAATAGAACTTAACTTCCATATTCAAAGACAACTAGGTTACATTCAGATAGCGAACCCTCCTTTGAAATTTTTAATAGATACAGGAGCTAACCAATCTTTTATTAGTCCTGACGCAGTAGAAAAATATTTCAGACACATTCCACTGAACTACGAACCTTTTGAAGTGACAAATGTGCACGCGACTAGTAAGAACGATTATTCGATCACATTACCTTGTTTCCAGGAACTTAACGATTCAAACGATATAAATTTATACGTCTATAAATTTCATAACTACTTTGACGGACTGTTAGGCTTTGATTTACTTGACGTATGGGACTCTACCATCGATTTAAAAAATAAATTATTAAAAACTCGTAATACGCAGATCCCTATTCAAATGTATGATTCTAGGAATGTAAACTTATACGAAGAAATTATTCCCGCTAATTCTACGAAGCTAGTTAGATTGCCGGTTAACACACAAGACGGCGAAGTCCTGATAGAGAACCAGACTATTTGTAACTGCCTTATTTCAGACTGTATAACGACGGTCCAGAATAACCGAGGCTGGGTTGAGATATTTAACCCGACGTCAAACGATGTTATATTTTCTATGGATCGTCCTGTTGAAGCTGAAATATATAATTTTGAATGTGACAGTACTGAAATTTTATCAGACCGCGAAAAAAATGTTTTATCTCGCCTCCGGACAGATCATCTTAACCCGGAAGAACTCGCTAATTTACGGCGTATATGTGCTAACTATGCCGACGTGTTTTATCTTGAGAGTGAACCTCTTACATTCACTAACAAGATCAAACATAAGATTAGAACAACTGATGAAATTCCAGTACATACTAAAAGCTATCGCTATCCTTACGTTCACAGACAAGAGGTCAGAGATCAGATAAAAAAAATGCTTGATCAAAATATAATAAGACCATCAGAGTCTGCATGGAGCTCTCCGATTTGGATTGTACCCAAAAAGGCAGATGCTTCTGGTAAAGTGAAATGGCGTCTTGTCGTGGATTTCAGGAAAGTTAACGAGAAAACGATTGACGATAAATATCCTATACCAAATATAACTGACGTACTTGACAAACTAGGTAAATGCCAATACTTTACGACTCTTGATTTAGCTAGTGGATTTTACCAAGTCGAAATGGACCCCTCCGATGTCCATAAGACAAGTTTCAACGTTGAGAACGGGCACTATGAATTTTTGAGAATGCCAATGGGTCTGAAAAATTCACCGTCCACATTCCAAAGAGTAATGGATAATGTCCTGAGAGGTCTACAGAATGAGATCTGTTTAGTATATTTAGATGACATTATCGTTTTCAGTACCTCCCTTCAGGAGCATATGATTAATTTAGAGAAGGTATTCAGTAGATTGAGAGAGTCTAACTTCAAAATTCAAATGGATAAATCTGAATTCTTGAAGTTGGAAACTGAGTTTCTAGGTCATGTCATTTGTAAAGAAGGTGTAAAACCTAACCCGAACAAAATTAAAGCAATAGAAACCTACCCCATTCCAAAAACTGCCACTGAAATCAAACGTTTTCTCGGATTGCTTGGTTATTATAGGAAATTTATTCCAGATTTCGCTCGAATAACTAAACCTTTAACTCAATGTTTGAAAAAGGGTTCTAAAATCAAGTTAGACCAAAATTACATCAGTTGCTTCGAACATTGTAAGACGCTTTTAACGAATGATCCGATATTACAATACCCGGATTTTACACGAGAGTTCATCTTAACAACTGATGCTTCTAATGTAGCTATCGGTGCCATTTTATCTCAAGGCACTAAGAGTTCAAATAAACCGATCGCATACGCATCGCGAACTCTTAATTCTAGCGAACTTAATTACAGTACCATCGAGAAAGAACTCCTGGCTATTGTCTGGGCAACTAAGTATTTTAGACCGTACCTTTATGGCCGGAAGTTTCTTATACTTACGGATCATAGGCCCTTGCAGTGGGTAATGAACTTAAAAGACCCTAGCTCACGTCTTACTAGATGGCGGTTGAAATTAAGCGAGTATGATTATAGAGTAGAGTATTTACAAGGCAAGTGCAATACCAACGCCGATGCACTATCGCGTATCGAAGTTAATAACGAAGAGCTCATGTCGATCGCAGTAAATCCATCTGAAACCGACCCCGCGTTAGACGAATCCAGAACCATATCTGTTACTGAAACCGGAGCTGGTTCAAGAACCGCTACTGTTCACACAAATAACGAAAATCCTATATTAGAAGTTCCGATTTCAGATGATCCATTGAACCGATTCTCGAAACAATTAATTTTTAATGTCGTAGGCGATATTAAAGGTCGACCAGTAGTAACTAAACCGTTTGAAACGCACACGCGAATATCTATTCAAATATCCGAATCTAATATAGAGGAAGACGTTGTAAATGCAATCAAGGAGTATGTCCACCCTAAAATAAAAACTGGACTACTGATAAACCCTCAGTTGGCTCTATACACCATTGTACCTATTATACAAAAAACCTTTAAAAATTCGGCTATGAATCTTACACTGACTAAGAAAGAATTAGAGAATGTTAGAGAATACCTAAGACAGCAGGAAATTATTAATAAATATCATGATGGTAAGACCAATCATCGTGGCATCAATGAATGCTACCTAGCGTTATCTAATAAATACTATTGGCCAAGAATGAGAGATCACATTACTAAGTTTATTAATGAATGTACTATCTGCGGCCAAGCGAAATATGATCGCAGCCCGATAAAACAACAGTTTAAGGTAGTTCCACCTGCTAGTAAACCTTTTGAGTTAGTCCATTTAGATCTATTAACTATACAGAGTGAGAAATTCTTAACCATCGTAGACTCATTTTCTAAATACGCACAAGCTTATTATCTGAGAGACGGTACTGCCATAAGTGTAGTGCAGGCTTTATTAAACTTTTGCACTCACCACGGATTACCATTCACTATAGTAACCGATAACGGAACCGAATTCACTAACCAGCTTGTTGCCGAATTTGTAAGGATGCATAAGATCCAGCATCACCGAGTTGCTCCTCACACACCTAACGAGAACGGGATAGTTGAGAGATTTCACTCAACGATATTAGAACATCTCCGTATTCTAAAGCTAAGTCAAAAATCTGAATCTGTAATTAATTTAATGCCTTACGCCCTTTTAGCTTACAACAGTAGCATTCATAGTTTTACAAAGTGCAAGCCGTTAGAAGTAGTAACAGGACACTATGACCCGCGCGATCCGTTTGATATTGATCTCACCGCCCATTTACTACAACAGTACATGACTAATCATAGAGATAGGATGACTAAAGCCTATAATGTGATTCATGAAATGTGTAACTCGACTCGTAAAGACTTGACAGATAACCGAAATAAAGAACGAGAGCCAGAGGCTGAATACTCTCCCGAACAACAGATTTTCGTGAAAAATCCGTTCGCTTCCAGACAGAAATTAGCCCCTCGCTATACTCAGGATGTCGTAATGGCGGACCTCCCTATTCATATTTACACTAAGAAAAAGCGAGGTCCTATTGCCAAATCTAGATTAAAGCGTCTCCCTAAAAGCGCCCAATTGTTACAGGACCCTACTGATAGTTCACCTGCTCCTGGTACCAGCTCTAATGCAGGAGATAAAACTTGAAAGTCTTGATGATGGGCCTGGTATTTTACCCTTCAAATTAGGCTCAACTAAAATTATTTCGCACTACCATTCCTTTCTACAGAATGTTAACCTCCAAGAGTTACGTGATAAAATAATTTCAGTAGATAATCAGATTGACAATTTTAGCCCTCAGCTTAATAATAAAACTAACTCTTTATTTGAACCACACATAGATTATTTAAAGAATAAGGTTGCAAGCGTACTCGAACAGTTAGAGTCCTTTGAGATAAATCGTGTAAAAAGAGGACTCGTAGATGGTCTCGGATCTGTAGTTAAAAGTATAACGGGTAACCTTGACTATACAGACGCGTCATATTATAATCAGGCTATAAAATCATTAGAAAATAACGAGAATAAATTGGTAACCGAACTTAACAATCATGTAAGTTTATCTAAAAATTGGACATTACAATATTCAAATATATTAAATCGTATCGTAGACAATCAGAACAAAATTGAAGTTTTAGTGAATAAAATTAGGCAAGCCGAAGCTACTAGGGATCAAGATTTAGTTAAGTACGCGCATCTAGCTCAAATTCTTATAATTTTAACAGATAATGTAGACTCTATTTCTCAAGAATTGATAAAGTTACAGAACGTCCTTGCTTTTATTAGAGCTTCCACGACGCATCATTCGGTTTTAAGTTTGAATATGATTCGTGACATAATTCGTCAATTAAATATTTTATATGGTAGCGAAAAAGTGGTAGATTTAGATATTAGAGAGTATTTTGATATAATTAGATTAGGTTTTTACTATGTAGGAAATGATATAGTTATAGTTTATAAGTTTCCGATCATGCTCCCATCCATTTATGATATATATAAATTATCTATCATACCTAATAAATACCACGAGATCCTTACTCCTCCTTCCCCATACCTAGCTATCCATGAGAAAGATTTCAAGTACATAGAGGCTGAATGCCCGAAGACCAGTAAATGGTACATCTGCGAGGAGACACGAAATCAGCAGAGCCGATCATCAGATGACTGCATCCCGCATCTCATCTCAACGCAACAGCGGAACAAGATGTGCAGCCCTACCAGCGTCACCTTAACGAAGCCGGCATACGAGGAACTGGACGAGAAACATTACACCATCAGTTTCCCAGCACTTACGAAGACTCATCTCTCCTGTGGTCAAGATCACTACATAACTCTCCAAGGCAGCTATCTCGCTATAGTTCCCCAACGATGCTACTTACAAACCCTGGAGTTCACGATCTCTAACACAAACGATCGTCTAAAAGGACAAGCGCTGAAAATTATGAATATACCTAAGAGCGACTTCGTGACGTCATCTTCAATTCCAGCATTCAAACTCAACTCTATCAACTTGGACAACCTTCAAGCTACTAATAAGAAAATCTCCGATCAATCGCCGCTACAACTCGAGAGAAACGTCGACTACACCCTATACCATACTACAATCCCCATGTACGTGGTTATAGCCGGTGCATGCGCACTTATCAGCGGGCTGTTATACAGAAAATATAGAGTGATACCCATGAAGAACTCGCACCAAGTTCCTGATGAAACCCAAGCTGAACTAAAAGCAGTCTACGCCCTTCCAACTACAAGAAGGGTTGATCCCAACCAACCCCCAGCTCAATTTACGACAAGCTTCAATAGTCGCTGTTCTTCGGGGGGAGGTGTTACGCAAGGCTAACGTATGAAGACCGCTGCGCTAAGCTCGACCAGTACAAGACATCGGCGAGGCACGAGGCGCACCGTCAGCTAAACGTGGCCCACCTGACCTCATTTGCATGTTTCACGGAAACTACTTAGTATTATATTCGCATTCTTGTTTCTCACTTCGAACAAGTGTCACTTAAGATAATTAACTTGTAATTTCTTTTAATTAAATTTAGAATTAAATAAATCGCATTTTTTTAAAAGTTACCCTAGGCAGCGGCCTACGTATTTAATATAATAACATTTTTGTTTTTGACAATAAATAAACAAACGTAGGACAGCTAAACAATGGTTACGGACATATAAAAAATGCTATTCTTTCTATATCTTATCATGATCACTAAAAAGACTAAATTAGCGTAACATTTCTAAATGACAGTTTAAAAAAGAAATAAAATTGACATATTCTTCTAAATTCATTTTATTTTCCACCAATTTTCCGTAAGTATTATTCAGCTAACATTTACATGACTTCTAAAATAAGCTAAAATTGACGATCAAACGTAGGTGTAGTCATAATTAAGAACTGTCATTTAAAATGTAAACATTTTACAAAACACTAGCTCGTACGTATTTGGGCCTTTCTCCTCAATTTGATGTTTTACCGTTATTTAAAAAAAAATATAGCCTAGACTTTAGAGCTCGTCTTTCAAGCTGATACCATGAAGATGGAGCCATAAAAGATTGGTTGATAATAAGTTGTTTTGAAAAATTAACTTATATTTTACGAGATAAACAAAATTGTTTTATGCCAACAAAGGTGAAACCGTTGAGGAGAATTTTTAATGTAAGCCTGCGGGACTACAGAATTGCAACCATTGATCAGTTTTCTAAGCACAGAGGGTCTACCATGAGTTTTCACAATCTACACTCGCTAGCGACTGTAGTTAAAAAAATGTATGAAAATATTGTACAGCGCCTCTAGCGGATAGTTGAGTACTAAAACCTCACGTAGCTAACTATCCTACGTCACAGCGTACTACAGCGACTGTAGTTTGCGCTCATTAATTTGCTTAGAATTTGGTACCATGAGTAACAATTTCGACAGGATGTCATAGTAACGTACTATTACTACTGTAGTAACGTCAGCTGATCTAAATAAATAAATAAATAAATAAAAAATAATGCTGGACAATCCACACAGCATCATCTAGCCCCAAAGTAAGCCATTCAAAGCTTGTGTTATGGGTACTAGATAACTGATATATTTAATACATTATATTACATAGATAGATATATTTTTATTATATATAGAAAACACCCAGACCAACGGAACAAATTTCTGCAGATCATACACAAATTTGTTCCGAGGCGGGAATCGAACCCGCAACCTCTTGCGTCGCAGGTGGACTCTCGCCCGCTGCGCTACTGAGGTCGTCAACTCATGGTGTGACAATGAATGTGACAACTCATGGTAGACATAGGTACAGAATAAAAGCTTGTGGTTTCGAACTAGGCCTTTCATACTCGTACTAACAGAACGACTGTAATATTCCGGTATAATAGACTTGTCCGAACAGCGACGGGCGCAAAAGGTAATCTGTGCTGCGACATTGTTGCGGCACAGATAAAATAATAGTAACATAAGCCACGTGAAGACGGCTATTGTAGCCTGAAGATTAATTTCATACTTTTGTGTACCACAGCAGCCATACCTACAACTACCATAGTACGGAGTAAAAATCCGATTTAGTTTTTAAAGTTCCGTACCCAATGGGTAAAAGGAGACCTTATTACTAAGACTCCATTGTACGTCCGTCTGTCTGTCGGTCACCAGGCTGTATCTATGAACCGTGATAGTTAGACACTTGAAATTTTCACAAAAGATATATTTCCGTTGCCCCTACAACAACAAATACCCTTTAATTTAGACCAAAATCAATATTTAAGGGGGCTTCCTGAAGAGAAATGTGATTTTTTTGCCGTTTTTAAAGATAATGGTACGGAACCCTACGTGCTCTAGTCCGACTCTCACTTGGCCGGTTTTTAATGATACAAAGTCCAATTTGGAACTTGTAGATACATAGAACGTATAAGCCATCACTTGCAACAATCTATTAGTAAGTAACATCTTGATTATACCTGGATAAGTGAAAAATAGATTATGAAATAAATTAAGGTCCATACTAAATTAACTTGTTCTTGTTAAATAGATAGCGTTCTGGGAAATGTAACTTTAACTTTGTGTTCGTTTTAGATCTTAAAAAGACTTAAAAGATAATTTGAAGGAGACTTGCGGCCAGATTTTCCACGCGAAAATAATTTTAAAATCAAAATATATTTTATTGAAAATTATTGTACATTTCTACGAATGCGAAAAGTCGTTTAAAAGACATAAAAATGTGTTGATAAGCAATGTTGCCAGCAGCAAATAATGCGGTGAACCTGGGAGCCATCAATTAGGCAGATTCTTGCATTTCTCACCGTTTTTTCTCCGCTAAACGTTTATTTATAGGGTAATTAATGCGTCTCCGGCGCCAATGCTAAATGCCACTAAACACCCATCTATTTGCAGAGGACAGAGGTGGAGACAGATCAACTACTTGTTCTGCAGTGAAAATAATTTCACGTGCCCAGACTGACACAGTGCGCGGAATTGATGGCAATCGAAGAAGTCTTAAATATTTGTGTCAGTTTGTTGTGGGTGTTTAAATTAAAAACTAGCTGACTCTCGCTAATAAAAACATATCTCTGCTATATTATCGTATGAGCGGTTACGCACTGCGTCCGATCCGAACCCGTGAAAATATGGATCTAGAAAACTGGGACCGAATTCGGATATTGCGTACGCACTAGTCCGATCTCTGATACAAATCCAAGCAATTCAGGAGCCACCTATTGGCATACGTACGTCATTTTACGTGACGGAAAAGACTACCATAAGCTACCATAGAAATAGTTCTAAAACTACTCCGGACCATATTTTCACGGGTTCGGATCGGACGCAGTGCGTAACCGCTCTAACTGTCATATTATTTGAAAGTTTGTTGTATTTTATTTTTATTCTGGTGTTACGCCAACTAAACTACGAGCAGAAAGCAGTTTTTCTGTTTCGTGGCAAAATTCGTATAAATCAAAAAATGATGGGAAGCTAACTCAACGGCATGTTATTAATGCTTACTTCCCACTGGTTCGTATTAAATATTTACTTTGTCACTGTTAAACGTTTTAACAAGAAAAATAAAATATATCTGTAGAAATAATAGAGCGTAAATTTTATTGCGAAACTAAGTACTTATATAAATACTAGAACTCCACTAGCTGATGCCCACCGCTTCACCCGCGTGGATGTCGGTTATCGCGACTTAAAAACTTGACAAATGATATACTAAAACCTTCCTCGAGAACCACTCTATCCATTGATGAAAACAGCATGAAAATCGGTGCAGTAGTTTTTGAGTTTATCGCGAAGTTTGTTTTTAGTATGCAGTGAAAAAGAAATGTATTGGCTATTAAATCTGTAATATTATTGAAAGTGGAAGAGAATGACAATCTCAATCGGGAATTGTAAAAAGGGTTCATAAAGGAGATTCGCCAAAATGACCGAAATTTCAGAACAACATCATTTTCCGTAGAGACGCTTTAAGTTATTGAAATGAGGCAATAATGACTTTATCTGAAGCATTACAGAATATAAATTGAAAAGAAATGAGAATATAATAAGATGAGTCGTTTCATAGAAAGTGGGAAAGGAGCAGATGCTTTGCGTTCAATCTGCATTTATGTAAAAACTCAACCGGTTTTTTCAATTTGCTGATTGAATTCTTTATTTCTGTACTTATCTGGAAAAACAAGAACCATTTTATTCTGGAGTGCCTAGAAATGTTTCATTTTAAGCTAGTTTTTTTGTCTTTTGTGATACGGCTAAGGATGTTGTATCTGGGTGGTTCTTCTCAATTTAAACTTCTGTTGTTATTTAAAAAAAAATAACCTTGATTTTAGAGCTCGTCTTTCAAGCTGATAGCATGAAGATAAAGTAGGTACGAGGGTGGATTGAAAAGTTCGCGGCCTCACATAGAAATAGTACTATCGTCCACCTACTAAGCACCTGGGGGGCAATTTCGGCAATTTTTAACGTATAATTACCAAAGCCAAAACTCATTCGTAAACGTTGTTATGCACATTTTGCATGCTATTTTTTGACAGCGTCTATACTCGTAATTTAAACCGTTCCGTTCGTAAATGCTTTAAACACTATCAAACGAACGGTTTTCATGTACTTAGTTGGTGCCGAGGAACTATACGTTTGACGATACGATATGTGCATAACGTAGCGTTATCCAATGTGTTTTGGCTTTGGTGAATACGTTAAAATAATCGCGATTGCCTTCCTGGGCAAGCTCTACCATCTAAACTTGTCTACAGCGCGCGCCTTGTAAGAAAAAATATCCACTTAAATCATCAAGAGAAGATGCAAAATGCTTGTTTTTTGTTTTTGTAACGATGACCCAACACTTTTTGTTAGGTCGAAACGTCGGGAAAATATAAGGCAATTTAAACGCGATAAATACCCGTCTAATACTAATAATAACTTTTTGTTAGTTCAAAGTTTTCAAAAGCGAAAAGAGGTTTTCTTTAAGCCTCTAGACATGGTACGAATAGCTGTACGTCATCATCATCTTCCTGCCCTTATCCCACGCTATGTGGGGTCGGCACAACATGTGATCTTCTTCCATTTCCCTCTGTCACTCGTCATCTCATTACTCACTCCTTTCTTACCCATGTCATCTTTCACACAGTCCATCCAACTTTTCTTTGGCCTACCTCTACCCCTGTATGATTTTTATTAATTTAAATGCAAAATCAAACCTCGATGCCATAATCCTATTAGTTCTACGCGTTTACTCTCAAAAGAGGCAACAGTTTACGTAAGCCAGCAGCGAGGGAAAAGGCAAATTTTTATATTAAACGGAGCCTGCATTCACGTGAGGGCCCTAGACGACAAATTAAGTGACATTAGACGTATAATGGTAGGGAGGTAGATGTGAAAAGCGGAAAGCTGTTTTGCGTCGCAACGGTAAGCCCTGGAGGGCCGTCGAATGCGAGCTACCGAACAACTGGATAGCAAGCCAGCTCTATTTAAACCTTTGTAATTGTGCCGCGGCATTTTGAGAACTATGAATTCCGAGTAGGTATTTCTTAAAAAAACTCCCGACTCTAAGTATAAATTAGTAGAAAAGATGAAGAGTAATAAATAGGTTGGCGTGGTATGAGCATGTTATGCGGCGGGAAGGATGTCATGTTACAAGAAGGGTGATGGATTTGATTGTGGGTGATTTTAAGGGTAGAGGTAGACCTAAGAAAAGATGGATGGACTGGATATGTGTAAGAAGGGAGTGACTACTGAGGTGACGGATGATAGGGGAGAGTGGAGGAAGAGAACCTGTTGTGCCGTCTCCACTAGAATCCCACATCATTTGATGATGATCGAGTTTTCATATGTAGGTAAACGGCAAGTATAACAATATGTGACGGGTTGCAAGACCATCACGGATTGTAGGAATACTAACTTAAAACCCAAAATTCGCAGTATGTCTTCGAATTTTTGGTTCCAGTGTATGCTGGTTTCCTCACGATGTTTTCCTTCACCGTTTGAAGCTGGCACTCAAAAATGGTAATTGGCCGAATAACCATGTTTCATAGTTTGATAATGAAAAATATTACTCATTACACTTAAGGGGAAGGTTTTATTATTTAACAGGAATAATGTGAAAAAAAATAACTAAATGAAAGTCGATCAGTCATTACAGAATTGACTACAACGCGATACTGTTGTAACAAGGCACCGAGCGAGTCAATTACGATTCGGCAAAATCGCTAAAGCTATACATCACTTGTTTGTAGCAATTACTTGTATAGGAATAAGGTACAGTTTAGCGTAGCTAGCGAGCCATGGTATATTGCTGATAGCACAAAAGCGAAATAACTTGATATTATGTCGTTAACGAATAAAGAGTTCCGTAGATTGCCGACGCGACGGATTACAGGAACAAGCGTGTGGAGAAAATTGATATTGCAAACCGTATCCCTGCCTATAAGGTAGGTACTACTGCCAACTACTTACTTTATCGACTTTAAAGTCTTTGAAATGAATCTTATGCCCATCTAAGCTATCAAAAGAAGCTAGAGCTCTCGAATAAATAGTCATCGCCTAGAAATATTATAAGGCCGTTTTTGATTAAGTGAGCGAAGCGAGCAATGATCTCAGTGGCAACTAGCGCGATTTGCATCGAATGTTTGTTTACTCGTATAATTATGTTTGTTAAAGCATATCTTTTGAACTGTTAATCCAATCTGTATGTCTGTCAGTATATATAGGTCAATAGATAGTGTTATGAAGATTTGTTGGGAAATGAGCTTAATCGGGGAAGGGGTTGTAAAGGTGAAGAGGTTCCGACATACATACATAATATCACGCGTTTCCCGACGGGGTATGCAGAGACCATGGATCTCACTTGCCACGATCCTGACATACCTCTTTCGCTTCATTCACTCTCATTACATTCTACGTTCCTACGTGGGTTCTGAGGGTAAAATAAAAGTTTTATTAATATATTGAGTGGTGTCATAAGGGCTTAGATATCCATAAATATCATTATAAGAAAGAAAATGATTCAGTGGGCTGTATAGAAAAGGTATTACATTGTATTTTGCTCTTTTTATATACGTATACCTACATGCCTAGGTTGGATACAATGATAAACACCTCTTTTTGCGTAAAAATATAAGTAATCATTTTTGATAAGTATTCTACGCTAATATTATAACGAGATAAAGTTTGTTTGTATGTAGGTGATCTCTGAAACTACCCATCCAATTTCAAGAATTCTTTCACCAATGTTAAGAATGAACTTTCAGGATGAACATATTGGCTATTTTATGTAGATACCTTGCGGGCAAAGATGCGGGCGGAAGCTAGTCTTTACTACTAATATTATTAAAGGTGAAGAGTTTGATTGTTTGTTTGATTGAACGCGCTAATCTTAGGAACTATGGGTTTATTGTTGTGTTGTATAGTCCATTTAAGGAGTATCAATAAAGAATGTTGCAAAAATGGGAAAAATATATTACCTACTTAAAACGTTCAGACAAAGTTGCGCGAGAGTCAGCTAGTTTTTTTTTTAATCTAACCTATTTTGTCCCACTGCTGGGCAAAGGTCTCCCCCAAATTATTTTTAATAATACGAGTATTTAATATTTGTTAGCGCGCAGGGCTCTAGCGTTTCTCTTCCAAGTGACTATGGCGGTTAAAGGGAAATAAGTGTTTTCCCAACGTCCATTTTCATGTATTTCACATTATTACTGCAATTCCCAACAACTGTTTAAAGATTCTAAAATTGCTTACCTTCAAAACGTTAGCTGAATGGTGTCGTATATGAGGAGAATAACATCCTGAAACAAAAGACACAGTGGTAAGCTCATGTTTTTATGATACTTGATAGTATAATAACAGTGAGGGGCGGTTCACATCTAACCGAAGATACGTCGCGTATTATCGGTCGCGTAAAGCCAAAACAGACAAATTCTATCCTACTAATATTATGAATAGGGTTGCCAACCATACTTTATAATAAAGTATTCTAATTTATTTTTGGTATTTATACTTTATACTTTATAACGCGAAAGTTTGTACCTAAGAATGTATGGATGTATGGATGTCTGGATGTATGTATGTATGTTTGTTACTCTTTCACGCTGAAACGGTTGAACGAATTTGGAGGAAATTTGCCACAGATATAGATTATAGTCTGGAATAGCACAAAGGCTACTTTTTATCCCAGAAAATGTACGGTTCCCGTGGGATAGTTTTGCAATGTATTAAACCATCATAACCGCAGGTGAAACCGCAGGGCGCAGCTTGTTATTTATATCTCTAAAGCCCTATCTGTCGGAATAGCGATACTAAATATACACGTTCAGCTGACAATCAGCTAATGTAGGTTGGGGATGAGCTTGCTGTTTGCAAAGTCATCGAGTTACGCGACCGAGGACCACTACACAAATACTGCCATTGCAATAATGCAACGCTATCAACTTTTCTGTCAGTTTGGGAAAAACCTGAGCCTAAGTACTGCCTCTAATAAGATAAAGTGGTATTACGACCAGTGTTGACAGACCCGATCGTCAAAAAACAGGAGGCGTTACAGATAAAACAGTAGATATATGGAAAGAACAGCAGGAAAAATAGGAGATTCATGTCGAAAAACAGACATTTGAGAAAAACAGGAAATCTCTTGCAAAATCAGGTGATCTGGTAGCACCGCACAGAGACTTACTTGCAAAGTTGTTATTTCAATATCAAAAAACAATGATAATAGATGATAGAGCACTGGTGTATTGGATTGTTTTTAAAGAACACAACATATTTTTTTAAATAAGAAGAAGAATGCTGGAATGATGTCCAAAGCACTCCTACGGAATTGGCAACCTGTTCAGATCCAACTCTGTTATAGGCAACGCCGTCAATTACAAATATGACCCCTTCACATTAATGTTTTTATTGGGATGAACAAAATGACATAAAATATTTGCAACGTGTCCTTTATCAAGTATCAGGCTCGGCCGAGGGCGGGAAGGCGCTGGCGCCGGCGAGCCGACCGCGTGGGTTGAGCACACGCATCCTAAGCAAAAAGCCGACCGGCCGGCCACCGCGGCATTCCTTATTCAAACCGGTCCCCTCTCAATGGAAGCCGAAGTACCACCATCGAGTAAACAAAACAAATCTTTATTCCATAAACATTCTGAGTTGAAATCCCTAAAGCGATCTGAAGGTGAGCAGATGCGAGAAAATTATACTTAATCATTTTAAAGAAGTAATAGAGGGCGAAGCAAAACATGAATGGTGGCATAGAGGCTGAATGTCAAATGGAAGACATTGGAATCCTACTAACTTTATAAAGCAATAGTTTGCGCAGATTTTTAAACGCTTATTTGTGACTTATGCGCGAAGTCACCGACAGAAGCTAGTATAAAATATCAGTAAAACTAAAAATTGAAACATGACGCGGAACGTCTTGGTTAGTCTACTAATTAAAAATTGCACTGCAGGTGATCGAACAAATAAGTATTTACGAGTAGTTTCATAAATCCATAAGTTGTCAACGAAACCATCATTATCGTTCGTGTTGGAAATCTTAAAAGGCAAATTCCAAATATCCTATACCAAATCTTCAAAATCGAATATAAATAAATATCGAGAATAGAAGAGGCACCAAACTTAAATCAAGGACAACAGAGCAAACATTCTGATTGTGAGTTTTGTGACGCCGTAAAGGGTCTAAGGTAGGCGGCGCGGACGGAGACGGTTCCAAGAACCAGACGGCGGAGATCATAAAATCTTGGGTACAATGCCATCGCACACCCTGCGTCGCGTCGCCGCTCTTCGGTATTTCACCTTTAATTTTAAAATCTGTTTTGCCTGTGTTTCATTAATTCTCTAGGCAGGAAGTGTTTGTTCGTTTTAAAATTGCAAAAGCCGTTTCTACTGTGTAACTTTGTATTAAAATTTAACGTTATAAGTTTTGGTGCCTTCAGAACTTGAGGAAACCTAACCGATGCACTTTGAACTCCTTTCATAATCTTGGATGGAGGTGGAACGGTCAATAACGGTCACCATCGTACGATAGTATATCGTACATAGGTATATAATTATAAAGAGGTAAAGTTTGTTTGTAATTTATTTTAGAGGTGGTAGACACGATTTTTCTTGAATGGCTATGTCTGGATAAGTCACGCAAGTGAAACCGCAGGGCAGACAGCTTCTGAATAAAATAGATGATCTTGAAACGAGTAAGATTTCGATTCGGTATTCCTATTAAAATTTACTAATTTAACGCTAACCAAATCTAACATGACACCTTCATAGGTGCACCATGTCTGTCTGTCTGTTTGCAGATGCAGCTAATGGAAACATTTAATCATGTTCAGAAGAACCGAGCCTGCACTTGTGGGGGCCGCACTGAGATAGTCGCTCACCGCTATGCTGAAGCAACATCACAGTGGTCACTATTTTGTCTTATTCGGTTTATACAGCAATTTTTTTTGTTGCTGTTTGATTAGGATTAAGGTTTTGTCAAAGTACAAATCATAATAATATGTACAACTTTTGGCATTAATTTGAAAGTTAATTAAAGCATCTAACAAGTTGGATTAAAACGTCGTAGCGTAGGTAAGTCTCAAACATACCCATGTGATCAAAGTTTCCTTAGAGCCAAGTCAAAGCCGTGTGCGAAGTCTTGCGGGAGTTACAAGTTGATAGGACATTCCGTATTAATTAATTAAATAAGTCTGCTAAAGCAGAGCGGAGTTGGAGACAGTCGGCGCTGGCGAGTTGCGAGTTGCCAGTCGCGTGTCAATAAGACAGCGAGACACGGCGGATTTAAGTATGGGGACGCGCCGGGGGCGTCGGGCGCCGCCACCCCAGTGTGTGGTTTCCTTTTGATGTCATCTTCGCGCAAACTTTGCAACGGATCGGCTTTGAGATAGAGAGACGGAGAGTGACTAATTTGGCCCAGCATTTGATCTCGAGAACTCTGATGTGTGCGTCCCGCTCGCACCCGCCTCCTGACGCCGGGAAGCTCTTTGCAAAATTTCGCTTTGATCGTAAAGTTAAATTATATGGGAATTGAGCATTAAATGGATACACATGAGAGGAACATACACGGGCACCGCGCGGCGCTCAGTCGCGGGCAGCCGCCGCTGCGAACGGGCCGGCGGGCCTGGAGCCCTGGGCCCGCCGTCGTCGATGCTCCCAAAGTACTAGGGCGTATTCGACGATTGCGACATCTTACATAAATAATGAGAGGAGAGTCACTTTCAAAGTAATACATTTGTGAGAGCGGCGCTCGTATTTAACCCCGCCTAATTTGCCGCGAGTACACGTACCTTTGAGAGCTCCGTTTTTACTAGTTTACGAAACAGATATTTGCGCCCGCCTTTCCTTTGATACGGCACTTTGTGGAGCATTTTACACGAGTTTCTTTTGAGGCCATTCAGACGGTGAGTAACGAAAGGCTGTCTTTGATAAACACGTGCGAGGACTCTTCAGTACTTATTAGGGGTGCTCTCTTTGAGAGTGCTTCTTGTGAAATCTATTTGAAACGTTCACAATATCAAAGCGGCTCCGATGAAAGCTGCGCTAATTAAACTGTCACTAATAAAATTATGGAAAAAATTGAAAGTCTAAGTGTTTTTCATGATAAAACGCTCTACTGACTTGCTTTAGTACTCAGAGTTAAGAAATTTCAAACTAATTATGATAATGAATGCCTTGACTTTGAAGATAGCGGTGAGGTTTTCGTCGAATTGATTTTTCTAAGCTCGCAGATTTGAAGCGGGGGGAGCTATTACTAGGGTATTAATTAATGTTAGGTCATACACTCATGTGAGTCAAAGACGAGTGAGCTAAGTGGCGTCTTTGTAAGCCGCCGCCGCGCGCCGGGAAACGCTCCGTGTCTGTGTTCCAACTCGCGACAAGCCCTTTGTCTTGCAACGCCTTTACAATGCACCGCTTTAATAACACAACGCTAAAAGTTTAGTAACGCAATTACTCGACTGAGACCTTATTTTTAAATGGGCCTAAGATTTAGCTAGTATAAGTGAATGGCGTCCAAGAACCGGGTATTTGTGCGTTGGTCGTCCGGTAGCGAGATGGGCTGACGACATAGCAGCAGACCGTGGACAATGGCATATGCAAAGAGAGGCCTATACTGCAGCAGTGGGTGAAGTCGGACTGCGGATGATGATGATGACGAAGAAGCTTCAGCAGATTCCACCTCGTTGTTTGGAACTTGTAAACGAGCACTAGTAGGTACGTTACAGAATAAACAACATAATTATTCGTTCTGACTTATTTATTTTGGTAACAATTCTATCACGCCTTTTCACTCCTGTAGCGCAAATCCCCACACAAATATAAAAGATGAAAGTGAAATTTCTTTACATTGATAACGTTTTTTTTTAGATCAAAGGCGTTTGGTGATCTTTGATGTTTTCATCTTTTAAACGATGTCCCAGTGGATGATGTGGCTAGCTTGAGGCAAAGCTTGCAAGCTTTCACTCTGTGAATGTATTTGCCGGTGTATCTCCCAACATGCAGCACGGTGCCGAAACTACTGCTCAAGAACTATTCAACTAAAGCAGCGAATTACTTGAGTTTAATTAGAGACGAGCGGTCATCCTTTGTTTGATCAACATTATAGAGTGCTTCTAGTTTCAAGCTAGCCAATATTTTCTCGTCACTGCCCAAAACTTCTTCTGTATCTTGTTGAAAGAACATGTATTTTCGCTCTTATTGATATGCTTTTATCGATAAAATTAAGTACATATTTAGTTCAATAAAACTGATTACAAAATCCATGTTATCGAATCTAATTTACACTATATAAGGAGCTTGAGAAATTATCAAAGCTAGGTATACAACAAAGGGCAAAAATATAATAAAATCTTAAAATAATAAACGCTTCTTAGAAAATCTCGATCAAAGAGACACCTAATTTATAAACTACAATTATATAGGCGGCGCCGGGTTCGGGAGGTACCTCCCGAGGTACATAATAAAAGAAACAGACAAGTTAATAAAACTCACGCTCTGGGGTTCGCGATTTTTTTTACGTCTTTACTTTTTGATACCACCGGGGTTTTTTCAACCATTTGTTTTTAAAAAGTTTTTATAAACGGATATATCTTAGAAACCGTAATATGTTTAAGTCCCACGAGACTACCGCCCATAATTTATTATTTAGTTACGTAAAAAACTTACGCACATATAAACTTGAATTTGATAACCATTGAGTTGTTGATTTTTTTATTTAATTCGGACGTTCTCTGACTACATCCCATATGTTATCCTCAAAAAGATCTTTGTAACTATAGACCTGTGGAAATGTCTATCAAACCTGGTGGAATTACAGTCATAATTATGTTTTTTAAGCTGTGCTGAAGATAAAGGGTATAATCTGCCAGCAAATGAATAACAACTTATATGCGATGCGAGGGAATACGGTTTCATATTCTAAAGGTACGGACGGAATCCTAAAAGTCACAGAGAACAGATTACGATCACTAAATTTAATTACAAAGCGAACTGGAATACAACAAATTGGAGAGGATAAACGCGACAAAGTAAAAGAGAAAACACACCCAAAGGAAACTCGTAGCATTGATATAAACGAAATTTAAATTAAGTACAAAGGGAAAGAAGATGAAAAAAATCCTTTCATTGAAAGCTCTCATCCCGGAGTCAGAGGGCCGGGCGGCTACATCAAAGACACCTACCTACCTCCCGTCTCTAGTCTTATCTATCTTTGCGAAACCGAGTTTGGAAAATTAGCACGAAGTGCGGGCGAATCTCTCGGTGCTCAAAGACGATGGACGCGACGCGCCGCCTGCGCAAGCAAGCAACCCTTTCAGCTCTTTAGCATAGGTAATGCTTTCATCGGGCTTTTTTGTATTATTCCAAAGAGCGGTGGCGGTGAAATGATAATGTATAATGACATATTTTATTCAGGTTGTCCGTTTTATTTCGAGTTAATGTATAAAGGTAATGATATGCGGACCGTTAAGTGCTTGTATATCGTACTACGTGGAAGCAGCTCGCTATTTTGTTAGGATAATTTTAAATTTTCGAAAGTCCTTCTATTGGAAAACAAAATGATTTTCTTTTTATATCAAAGAGAGTCTACCTTGGACGACAAAGTTTAGTCACTAAAAAAACAATATTTATAATTGAAGACATACATCCAGTAATGGATATTAAGGACCAAAGAAAAGATGGATGAACTGTGTGAGAGATGACTTGGGTAAGAAAGGAGTGAGTACTGATATGACGAATAACAGAGGGAAATGGAAGAAGATCACATGTTGTGCTGACCCCACATAACGTGGGAAAAGTGCAGGAAGATGATGATGATAATGAAGACATAAATCCAGTAAGTGCGCGGAAGTAGCCTCTAGACTCGGAAGAAGTCTAGCGAAAGGAGTCTGAGAGAGCCTCACACTTTTATCTTTACTACACTAGTTTGAAAGAACGAGTGACGATAAAATTAACAAAGAAAGTTTGTATTAAACAGTGACAGCTCCGTTGACGGTAATTATAGGACGTTCAAGGTCTCCACGTTGGCCTAAGAACATTGAAAAGCTGTGTCCTCTGAAGCACGTAAGTGCTCAAATGAAAATGTCACTCCGGCCGGCCAACCATCCGTGTACTGGCTTCACAGAACGTTGATTAACTTCATAACTGTTAGGAATGATTAAATTAGCTATGCAACGAACGCTTGGTAAGTGCAGGTTACTCGGGTGGGGGATATTAAAACAGATGAGAGAAGAGATCTTAATGAGGTCAATAAATGATTATGAATAAGGAGTTAAGTAAGAAAATATAAATACACGGATGAAGTCGCAAGAAGTTGCACTAGTAGCGTGAAGGAAAAACTTTCAATGACAAAGATGACCCTACAAAACTACATCAATTTGTTTATTGTGCTGCTTTTGAAAAATATAGCTTTAAAGCTACATACAATTCTTACAACAAACCTGACCAAATGTTTCGACGATTCCTAAAATTTACTTTTACCGTTACAAGGATACAACTTCGTATTAATGTAATTGATGAATCCATTTGAAATTGGTGCAACTACCGTGTTACCAGTTCTTTTGAACCCTTTTGAAAGGTGAAAGATTAATGTGCACTTCAGAGTTTCCTTTAGTGAACAAAAATTAAAATACCTCCAATCAACGTCTAAAGTTGTCAAAGTAATCTTGCCTTGCAAGAAGTCTCTTATAAAAAGCGAAAGCCTTACAGACTCGAAGCGCGTTGATGTCTTTTCTTAACACAATGCAAACTCTTCCTGTTACACATTTACTTAAAGCTTGCGAATAAAATAAAAAACCAACAAACATCATGACCACAATTGTAACTCCCCAGTTATGGCATCTAGTTACTTGTTACTTAAACCATTTAGAATATCTAAATAGGAGTACGTCTTAAAATAATATTTGGCACACAAATGCCCACGTTCTGCAATGTCGTTAGTATTCCGTAAGTGGCAGGTTGTATTGTCGCTTATAGGAATACCAACTAACCAATGCACACCTTTAATTATAAATATTGTAGAAATACATAAATATAAAGCTATTTTTACAACCACATCAAAAGTAGTCGAAACAAGCTTTTAACAATTGAAACACAAACAACGGCTACAACAAAAAATTAAAACAATGCATAAGTTTTAACAATCATCCATTGTTACTATGAACTTAAAAAATCAAAGCTCAATTATATTGAGTTCTAATAAATGAACACAATAATGCACTAACAAACTAGCGTGTCGAAAATAAAAACAATAGCAATAACCGAAGGACCAAAACAATGGATGCATTCAAATACACAAAAATGAGGACTCTACCAACTCTAACAAAAACTTATCGCTGAACGTACCGCTGACGGATGCCGACGAGGTCGTTTAACCGTTTTTGTTAGTCTCTGGATTAGTCAAAAGTTTAAATCTAAATTGTTATACCTGGATGCTAAAATATATATTACAGAAAATCCAATTAACTATGCACTTAACACTTAGATCACTTAAATTAAGACTTATTGAAACACTAATCACACCAAAGTTTCGACAAACATTGATACTATGCCTTTAGAAGAAGTTAAAACAGTTTTACAACAACTACACGATCGCGCTGCGAAATTTCCCCACGTGGTAGTACGGTGCTACGCTCACGGTGGACTAGAGGCAACTGACAGTTTTCAAGAAAAGAAATGCGCGCGCCGCACGTGGCATTATAACTGGGCGGGGCAAAACGAAATCTGGTACCGTGATTGGCGTAGCGGTCTCTTTGATCAGCCGCCGATGACTAACTACATCGCTCTGCGCCTTAATCTCGGTAGTAACGTCCTTTTAAAACAGGTAATTTTATTACAAAAATGTGGATACTTTTTATGGTCAGTCAAGTAAGCGTTGTACGAAGCCAAAGGACTTCTCAATTCGGGCTGGATAATATTTTCCACATGCATGCGGCGACTGGACTGGCAGCCGGGAGTGGTGAATGCAATCTCAATACATTAACGGGTCACTTACCGTCAAAGGATGAATATTTTTTAGTTGGCGTATTACAGCGTTTTGTGGATGCTGAGTATTCCGACTGTCTCTTTGAACAGGACATCAAAGGCAGCGTAATTTGAAATGAAAGTATCCATCTAGATACTAGTACTAATTTCAGTTTGTTTTGTAATTTATCAGAGGTTTTAAACGTTTTTTAAACAATTCCATGGAGTTGTCGGTAAAATATAAAAGTTCATTTTAAAGTGTTTTTCCGTGATTAAAATTGCTTCTTTTTCTTATCGTTCTAGTTCTTTTCGACCAGTGTGGTGAAATGATTAATCGCGCTTTAGAGGCTCCTTTTGTGCACTAGAGTAGAGTTTCACCAAAAAAGGATTTCATCAAGGTTAATCACTAAGATCGTGTAGCTTATGTTAAGGAGTAAACAAATCGTCAGTATTCCATTCAGTTATTCATATCAGGTATTTGTACTTATACAATATCACTGCAATCGCAAGTAGCAAACGCGTTATTAATTCTCATGTTCTGTTTAACTTGTAACCGCCACAGCCATCAAGAGAAATGCGTCCAAACCTTATAAAGTGCTTGAAGGCTTACAGCGACAACATCTCGCACGAGGCGCAGCTCGCAATAACTCGTGCGAGTTCGATGCAATCGCTGATATTAATAAAGCGCGGGCCGGAGCTGCAACCTCGAACGCGCCGCCGGCGCCGACTCGTCTCCTGTATTATTGCCGCTCCCAGCCAGCCGGCGCACACACGCGCCCCCCGCACACACACGCGCGCGCCCCACATATAATGTCAAAGGGTGAGCGCGCCGCCTCACAAAGCGTAAGTGCAACCACTAAAAGCCAATCCTAAGTTTTATTGATACACATTGTATTGCGACAAAGTCTCCGTCGACGACGGCCCCACTCACCCCACGCGCCGCACAAAGACAATATCGCGACGTCAAAGGAGCGGGCCGGGAGGAGCGCCCGCCACCCGCCGACCCGCCTAAAGGAAATGAAAAATTAAATTGTCAACACATTTAATATCTGCGAAAACGTGCACGGCGTCGCCTTTGAGCGCGCCTCCTCCGAGGAACCACCGCGGCTCCGGCTTTAAGTATTAAAATTTCCAGTTGTAAAATTGAAATTCTATTTAAGTTTAATTAGACGTCGCGGCCCGTAGTTCGAAGTGGCATTAGATCAGTAGCGAGCGCTAATGAGGCCCGCGGCGAGCACACGTCACAGGTGCGAGGCGCGCGCGGTGGGTGGGGGCTCCCTCGCGTTTGATCGACGCCGCCGCTTTGACAATTATTAAAATTTGCCTCGTACCTCTCGGGCCTCATCTTTTTCCGTCGCCTCGATTACGCCACGGGTTTGTCTCATTAGGGCTTTTGTATGGCATCGCGAGCTCCCCTTTGATGTGAGGCGCGGAGGCACGGCTGCCCGCGGTCCACCTGCACTTTTATTGTTCCCGCTCGGCCTCGAATTTGCACGCTTCACTTTGAATTCTCTTTGCGATTAGACCGTCGGACACTTTTTGAACTGTGACCGTTACAAAGGCAACATAAGTTATCGGCTCGTTGGACTTTTTTCTAAATACCTATTTTGATAACACTAGTAGATATACTCGTAGATACGATACCAAATCGCTATTAGTCGACTAGTCGGTGTGATCAGGGGTGTAGTTCTGAGCGAGCACACGACGTGACCCTATATTACTCTCTGTTCTCTTTGAAAATGCTATGAATCATCACTCCAGGCATACGTTTCAAATTAAAGCATTGTCGCATTTACTTTTTATTGGCGCTCAACACGGGGCGCAAAAATGCCACTAATAGGGAATGCACCTATTGTCTACACTCTCAATTAAAGTCAAAAGAGAATCCGAACGTGAAGAGCAATCAGTCTGGGCGTTTCGATGATCGAAAAATAATTGTTATTTTGCAAACGATTCATAAATGGCTCATCTTTGGTTTAGTTAACCTAACTGTGCCTAAAACAACGACTACGAGTATAATGAGCGGGAATGAAGCAAAATGGTACCACGGTCGTGTTAGGTTCCACTATTATCTAGGTATTTCATAAACCTAACCATACATTTCACATTATACCTACTCGTAAAAGTGAGTCATTAATGGCTGCACAGTCAAAGTGCCTGGGTTACTTTAGACGAGTTATCATTACAAAGCCAGCATAATAAGAGAGCATCGCAAAGACATTTTAAATAAAGCTTTGTCGCAGGACAGATAAAAGGGAATTTGTTTGTATTAGTAGGTAGAACAAACCGGCAAGGCAGTAACACACAAACGTTGCTTTCTTCAAAGGCAAGGCAATATAATTTCTTATCTTTCAAAGTTTTATGAAACATGGTCGAATATAAAATTCTATTTTTCTATCAACTGAGGGATTTACAGTAGAGAAGGTTAAAACAAACCTGACGTTCTGATTATAACTCAATTCCGTATTTGAACAGTCGACTATAAGGTTTAAAGGCAACATCACGAGTTAAATCATGCTAGGAGTATTGGTAGCGCGGTGCTTTTCTAGTGCCAGAACATCAGACTGCCAAAACATTTAGGCTGATGAATATAAAGGTCTAATAAAGATTATTAAACGAAATAAGCAATCTGCGGAATAGACTAAGGCCGTCATAGACATAAAGCTAACCTAATATGACATTTAGTCATAACGCGACTTAGTCCCTCTACGCATAAGGTGCACTCTTAAATGCTTAGTATAAACACTTCAAAACAGCTAGCATGAGGACGTCAACTCTTGACCTGAGTCCAAACGTCACGACTAGAATTTAGCACGAGGGGTGCGAGAAGACAAACGCTTTGTTGTGCCGAACGCAGCCTCAGCCTTTCATCTTCCACCGTCCGCGCGTCCTTCAGTACCGATTGAAGTTTCAGGGTTGGCGCGTTACTTTCGCACGGATCGGTCGTTTCAAGTTTTAGTACAGTAAAAAAATTATGGTAATAACTAGCTGTTATCACGCGACTTTGACTTGCGTAGCGTCCAGCGCACGCGAGTAATAAGTAAAATTTATCATATTTTGTTTTAATTGTCAACCAATCTCGATGAAAAATGCCTAAGTTTTAACCCAAGCTCATTTCAATACAGTAGTGAAAGCACTCGTGAAAACTGTATTCAATTTGGTTCAGCCGTTGCGGAGATTAGCGTGCTCAAAGGCACAGACAAACAGATTTTTTTTTTCATAAACGGTTGTTTTAGGTTAAGAAGCGTGTCTTCGTTAGAAAGCACTATTTTTTATTTAAAAATATCATAAGTACAGACACGGCTACTCAAACATTTTATTCTAAGTTCCTACCAATATACATAGATAATAGAAATATATTGCGGTGATGATACTTGTTTTACATTAACACTAAATTAGCGTTACTTAAATAAATTAATGGTTTTAGTAAACATGTTTAAACGAACTTTTTAGGCAAAGTTCAACAACTCAATAGTCTCACTAGTTTTCACTATTGCTACAATCTTATACTCGTATACCGAGGTTTTAATTCTGAAAATACATTAGGTACCTACCTGGTGGAAAAATATCTTACGCAACCCTATTTTGTAGCACCGTGCATTCCGTTTGATGTTGTATCCTTTGGCGAGGAGACGCTTTTCATATTATCTGTTTGCCCATGAACTTAGTAGATGTTTGATTCTTACAAAATTCTAATTTTTGTTACGGTAAGTAAAAGTAAACAGCCTGCTGTTTCTAGGACATGCTTAGATGGAGTAGGCTTGCTTTCAGCTAAGCCTGCCATATCCACAGTGTAACATACATGAGATAATAAGACTGCCAATAAGAATGGCCTCACAGCTCAGTTGGTAGTAGCTCTGCTTTCTGCGCTGTAGGTTGAAGGTTCGATCCCCAACCAGGACAAACATTTGTGTGATGAACGCAGATGTTTGTTCCGTGATTGGGTGTAATAACACCCAGACACGGAACAAACATCTGCGTACAGTATTCTATGTATGAATTTACAAAAAAAAAAGCAATTAATTATTCTATAATAAACTATTTGGTTCCCATGCAAGCCTTGCTTAGTTTGGAGCTAGATGGCGTTGTGTGAACTGACCACCATTATTTATTTATTTAAAAAAAGTGCGGAGTTGACTTAACCGCGGGTTTCCTCACCATATATTCTCCGTTCTCCGTTCTTCTCCGTTCGATAATGGGAATTCAAGATACTGTATATCACAGTATATTACAAGACACTATGTGTGAACGACATAACCACGAATATTGACCCAAGCCCACTATTGACACTACAGTACAGATTGAAATAGTAATTTGGGCGGGACGCTGCACTCTGTTTGCCTCAAAGTAAACTCAAGTACGCGCGAATACGGAGACAAACATATTCGGATCTAATATGGGCGTAGATTTGATATCGCGGCAGATGCTTCTGTGACTGCGGTTTTCAAAGTACCTATATTTAACCATTTAAAAATCCTATGATATAAGCATGTACTCGTAGTACCTACTTTAAACGCAGACAACAGATGCGCTCAAAAAACTCGTCGCCAATTTATTCTTCTTAATCTCCTTAGGGTAATTGACAAATTTAATCTAATTTGACAAGGAGAGTTTTAGGTATGAATGTGAATGGATACAGGGGTAGAGGTAGGCTAAAGAAAAGATGGATGGACTGTGTGAAAGATGACATGGGTAAGAAAGGAGTGAGTACTGAGATGACGAATGATAGAGGGTAATGGAAGAAGATTACATGTTGTGCCGACCCCACATGACGTGGGGAAAGGGCAGGAAGAATGTGTTCTCTTTAAGGTAATTCAGTTGCATCTCGGTTGAATCCATGATGGAGCCCCTGAAGCCCACTTTAATCCTTTCACCACACTGGTCCGAAAGAAGTAGTAACACAATAAGAAGTTGAATCCGTATTTCGATCTATATTTGGAATGGAAAAGCTCCTGTAGATATTAGTCGAGGTGAGGCTATCCGTATCTGCACCACTTTCCATTACTCTTCCACATTCTATCTATACTACGTCAGTGCCTTTTCCCATTCTTCGTCAATCAGCCAGATGTTTTCCGCGGAGTGAATAGGCAATGCTGGAGCGATAAATTCGGTTTGGAACAACCATATTCACCAACGATAAGAATGCCTCTTTTCTGCGGATTTAAAGTTTTCTTTTTCTCCGTCATGCTCGTAGCTTGGGACGAGACAGCAACGGCGCAAACTTCATTCATTTTTAAGTTTGAGAATAAGGGTGTTGGAGACTTGGAGATAGGAGGCAGACGGAGCGACCGAAGCGACGCCCGCGCCTACAATCTACATAATGCAGCGAGCGGGCCGGTAGACATCGAGGCCTAAATTGCATTGTTGTGCTCAATCTCTGATTTGATAAGAAATGCTGAAAGATTGAAGAATGCTAGACAGACGGGATGAACCAGCTGAGTGCTGTCTGGAGTATAAGTACTTTTGTAGTCTAAGTTGTTTTCGATGGTGGTATTATGTTTTAAAAGATTTTTCAAAATAAAAGATTGTTTTTATGATTGAAGAATTTCAATTAAAAAATATGCATTCCTTAAAGGAAAACAAAAAAACTTGAGAGGTGTGAAGGGACACCCGGATGGAACGAAGTTCCTTTCCTTGCTTTCTATGAGAGAGAGAGAGCGAGAGAGAGAGAGAGAGAGAGAGAGAGAGAGAGAGAAAAACGCGAACGCCGCACGGCTTACAACTATAGCAAAAAGTGTCGTGACAACTTTTCGTGAGAATTTTTTCCGTCTAGCCCCCTTTCATAACGCGCGATAACGAACTTCGTTCCAATAAACACTCAGAAATTTCTGAATGGGAATACATAGTTTATTTCCACAGAACAACATGTAGGTATACTTCAACACAAAGTAATAAGCTTGTTGGGACTACGCGGACATCGCAGACTCCATGGCTTGCCTACGCGTCCTAAGCACACATGCTTTTTCTTGGCGATCAGCACATCTTTTAAATCAACATCTCAAACATCAAGAAATATGACACAGCCGATAAAAAACTACGTGTTGTGGATTACATCATACTAAAATCCAAAAATGACGTAATAGTTTAACACCAACATTACATGTCCACATTATTGTTATTTTACGAGCTGTTTACCGACCGTCAATTCTGCGGTTATTAGAGAAGTTGTCGAAGGCAGCCGGAGGCCTGCCAAATGTCAGTAGCTTGACACGACAACGATGGCCAAACTAATGCAACTCCTATTAACAAGCTCCAACATGTAGTCTTAGTAACCTTACAAGTTCTAAGAATCTCCGGTCGAACTTCAGTTTCCATGCTTGATCTCGGAACTCCTGCCACGTATCTATACGGAAGACAAATTGACATTTCTGACGAGAAAAGTGTCCAAAAAAGTGTCAATTTTTATTTGACCATCCAGTCTCATATCACTTTTGTCATCTATTAAAGAGAATCACGATGACCACGGTGCTCATTCTAAGAGAGCCGAAAGAGAATGCTTGGAGTTAACTTATTCTTCTTACTGTTTCTCTAGTTTTTTCAAATTGTGTCAAATAATAAATGTGAAAAAGTGCAGTTCAGCGGAGGTAATCCCACGAGCGGCACAAATTTCTTAGTAAAAATTGTGCAGAAGAAATTTGTGCAATTTAGCAATATTACTAGATATGCAGAATAGGATAGAAAAACCAGAATTAGTATAACGTTATTGAGTTTAAAAGTCTCTCAACCGGATGCTATAATCTTGGAACCTACTTTGCTGTTGGCTAATTTGTAGTCCTCCAACCAAGACGCCAGCGCTAGCTGTTCTGTTACTAAAATACTAATTACGCTGCATTAAAGCAGTTAATAAAGCTTGTTTGTATTCGATATCGCAAGGCATACAAAGTGGGTCTTGGCGCCATTTCCTCATGACTTCATAGTCTTCTAGTCAAAAGGCTCACTTAACCTTAGCGAAACTCAATAACTTTCACTTTAAATAATAAATTCCCCTTTGAAGCCGCTCGGGTTGAACACAACTGATTCAGGGCTGCCATAATTCATTGCATAATTTTGTGACTTTTCCTTTATTTTAGTAATTTCCATTTTGATACCTTTCGATTGAGTGGAGTTAGAATGCGCGATTCGATAACGGCGTCCTTTGCTATGTTCAACACTTTACCTTCCTTTGACAATTACCTTACTATTAGTGAATCAATTTATTAACCTAACTTATACTTGTTCTCGAAATCTGAGCGTTTCCGTGCTTCGGAGGGCACAATAATCTATCAGTCCCGACTTAAAACAAAGTTGTGGGGTCATGCCGTAGACCTCTGGACGGCCTATAAACTCCATCACCAGATTCGGCCATGCTGACTACGACACCTAACTAGTGAATCAACATTTTATTTCAAAGCGTTAGCTGTATAAAAACAAAATGCAGTTCTTACAAAAAACAACGGCTAGTGCTCTCACTTTGAAGTCACGTAGGCCGAAAAGTAAAACGAGTACCTCCTACAAAGTTTAAATCCTCACAAAGACAACTCATTAGGCACTCTGCACACCAAACAGCAGAAGCTTCTATAAAAAAATCAGCGAATACGTAAAGGAGTGAACGCTCTCATTTATATCTCCCTTTGAACTTGAGGCTTTTCTTTTAAGCTCCTTTTACACAGACGACGCCAGTCTACGACAACGTGAAAATGTGTGTTATCCCCTGCTAATAGGTCCGTTAATATATTGGCTAGCGTTATTCAACTGGCCTTGACATTAAATTCTTATACAAAACAGTCAAGTCTCTGCGTTGGAAATTTCGATGATGTTAAGGCTACCGTAATATCTTCAAACTTATACAGTCAAAGCTCTTGCTTTATAGTTTAGGGGGAAATAACAATGGGTAAGTACTCAAATAAATATAGATTTAAAATTGATTTTAGATTTTAGAATTGTACCGTTTTGCCTGTGATAACAGCAAAGAAATCCGTTCATCTATGTCTTTGCTTGTACGAGTAAGTACACCCTTAGTGTCTAGGTAAATTCACCTGCGAACAGATCGAGTTGCGATTTCGTAATTAAATCATTTATTCGTATTAAATCGGCCTCCTTTGATAGCTCGTATTGAGCCCTTGAGAGCCCTTCAGTTGGCTGGCGTCGATGACATTTGCTTTCATGTTTTTTAATTTCGACATTTAAGGGGTTAAGAATTTCTTTTGAACTTTTAGTCCTATGTCTTACGTTTCATTGCTATCGGTGTGATTATTGAGCAAATTGAATTTTGATCCGGTTCCGACATGATTTCTCTGAAAAATATCAGTAGGCATTGCTCGCTAAATTAATTATTCCTTACAAGAGTTCTTATAGATTTGACATTTGGCTCAAGATGATGACGGTCATCAATCTTAATTAAAAAGAATAAAGGTTTGCAAAAAAACTTTTTTAATGTACCACATGAAAGGAGCTTCTGAGGTGCTCTGTAATCCTTTCACCACACTGGTTCCATGAATCAGTGTCACGAAAAGAAGAAGAACTGTACCACAAGTCCAAAACTTGCTAAGTTAAGCAGTCAAGTGATGTTTACTTGCAAGGAAGTGCTGGTTCCGAGCAAGGAAATACCTGTAACTACATCAAGCAAGCGGAATTAATGTAGTGGAAGAGTTAATTTGGGTTGCGGGTGGTTGGTTTGTCAGTAATTAGTTTAATATCCCGACAAGCGGGGTGCAACCCGCCCTTGCGATGGAATTAACTCAAATTGCATTGTCAACGGTTACGCGGGAAATTCGATTAGTGCATTTCCAACGGAACCTGGCCATTTTGTGGCGGTTCAGGCCGAGCTAAGCAGTTTTGGCAAGCGAATACCTGAACCCTGGGAAATGCAATCAAAGTTGCACGAAACTTTAAGTCAGCATAAAGTAACAAAAGCTTTCGGAACCAACAAATGCATAGACAGATCACGAAGCAAGTTGAAAATGAAAATCCACGTCAAAGACAGCGTAAGATGTACTGACAGCAGAAATGCAAATAGTGACGGAATCTATATAAAATTGCAGACGGCACAAATGGATGTTACGCATCGATTGAACCTTCCTTTGGAGTCTCATTCCGATCTTGTGGTAAACAAAGAGTGGCGTCAAAGGCTCTGTGTAAAAAGGAACCCAGTGATAGAGGCAGTCAACAATGGGCCAGATACCAGTATAACGCAATTCAAAGGCAACAGCGGGTTAGCGAGCGATAACGTATTCTGGAAATAATAAAAGCCCCTTTAGGTATTAGTTACTATTGTTTTTTAACAAATGTAGCAATTTTAAATCTGTCTAACCCTCCCGTCAATTTTTAACTTACGATTCTGTCATGCATGTGTGAAAAAGCACTAACAAAAATCACCATAATGGAAACTCCTAAAAATAATGTAGAGGGTTACAGGAGTGAATAGTTATGAAAGAAAAAAAAGGGTAAGATTACAACTCTCTATTATCTTAGCGGTAAAAAAACAAACACAAATAGCTAAGATAAATTATTACGGAATCTTACACCAAGCATGGACCGTTCATAGGATTCTATAAAGCAACATGGCTCGCACAACATGTTATCCCAGTTTTTGTATCTCGCGATGTTCTCTAGATTGGAGCGGAGTGCGATGTCGCGCCACGGCGAGGTGGGCTTCCGCCATCGCTTTGAGCCGCATTGATACCACGCCGCCGATAAATATTGTGGCGAGCTTTGAGCCGGCTCCGGCGACCCCCGCACATACATAAGGTGGATTCACAATGTTGAATCATCGATATTTAACGCAATTTTACGTTTGTATTCGATGCTTTTTTTAACAAGTCACGTCGGCATCGTCCGTATTTTAACTCCACCGGTCTTATTTCATCACGCTACCACATCCTTACACATAAAAAATAGGTTTTTAAACTTTCCATCATTATACATTTGAACGATATTTTAAACGAACATGGATCGACGCTTAATAAATAGAGCCTTGGAGCAAATAATATCAATTTATTGCTAACAGAATTTTCGATTGTGAAGCTAGCTTTACAACAGCAAACTTTATGCCGGCACGTTATGAAACCTAGGTCAGGATTCTGGAAAGCATGTCGCTTGTTCTTTGTACATGAGATATTTCGAAAGTCTAAAGCAATATAAGCCCATTGGACATACAATACAATGTAGTTAGGTAAAGCCTACTATTCTACATGAGTTACAAGACTGAACTTTTGCCTAGCTCGGAATTGAGAGCAACGGAAAGCTGCAAGCTTTGACAAAATTGTTGACCTTTCCATTTGAGGAGTAACATTGATGCATCATGGATTCCACGTATGTTAAATGTATATGAATGAACCGAGTACGGTGAAAGCTTGCAGTGTGCCTCGCAAAGACAAAAATTTAAATCTATACTATTTCAATCACGTTGCTTTGAGGGCCTTGTCCTTATGAGTATTTGCTCTCAGGTCTGTACAAATACAAATCTAGGATCGCGGCCGGCGGCGGGCGGCTAAGCGGCTCTTTGGTAGCACTATGCAAACACTTCAACAATCATTATGATCTAACGTCGCATAACCATCGTATCATACAAGTCCATACCACCCTTTGACGAAGCTCACGCGACCCACAAAGCGATTGCATCGCTGACGAACTTCGTTTATGCAATAACGTTTTTATGTACACTCGATTTTGTGACGAGTAACTTTGGGAATCGTGTATTTTTTTTATATGACCAAGTTCAATGAAATTGTATGCTTTAGCAGTTTCAGTGGGATTTTATTTATCAGACCAGTACTTAAAATAAAGTGTAGAAAAGAATGCTTAAGTTAGACTATAGGCGGAGAAGAGCTGTGTAGATGACGATTTGGCACGTGGTGTAAGGTCAGCAAAGAGATAAAATATTTGGCACAGCGGCTACGGCTACTAACAATCTCGATGCAAAGCGGTTATGTGTTTGTATGGTTCTAACAAATATTAATGGAGGATGCAGAAGACAGTTTCTTTGATGTTTAAATTAGTGCGAGAATGTTTAAAGCAAGCGACAATGTAGATGAGCCATTTCAAATAGACTACGATCACACACAAAGAAATAATGGCAGCTGAACCAGAAGCTGAAAAAGTTATAACCACTGACAAAATCCCACACTGTCTAACAGGATAGTTCTTTGAGCCTCTGATGCAGTGCACAAAGTGTGAGAACAGTAAAGCGACACGTGGGCGGTGAGCTGCGGCTGCCGACAGTACCGGCGCCTTTACGTCTGGCTTTGATCTTCCGCGACGCCTTCCGTCGATTCAGCTTTTTGTTCTTCATTTGATTAACATCAATGAAACGCTAAGTAGTCAAGCGCTTTGTGGCGTTATGATGACAATTGATACATTTAACGTTTCTTTTGTGAATTCTATGAATTGTGTTGTACAATTTATTGAAGGTAGTGTACTTGCTAATTTGGCTTTGTGATTCTAAGAGGCTTACAGAGTTGTGTTACCTCGTCAGTGGGAATCCTACTGATATTATAAACGCAAAAGTTTGTACGAATGTATGGATGTAAGGATGTCAGTCATGTTTGTTACTCTTTCACGCTGAAACGGCTGAACGGATCTGGATGAAATTTGGCTCATTTTATCCCGGAAAAATGTACGGTTCCTGTGGGATAGATTTGTTTTTGTTTTTCAAGGTACCACGCAGGCGAAGCTTTGGGTGGAAGCTAGTGTTAATATACCCAGATTTTTTGGCACGAGTAATATTTAGCGCATTAATTAACGAGCGCGCACTGAAGAAACCGTGACTCTTTATTTGGTGGCGCTAAAACAGAGTGCAGCATCGACTGTCGACGAAACAGTCGCGCTAATGAGACCGCCCCTTAACACTGCTAGTGACTCTGATTACCACCGCGAGCAGTGATTTTTCGACGCTCATACACGTGGTAAGGGTTACCGAAAACAGTTGATAACATTGATATATTCATTCAGCTAGAAGGCTAGCCAATCATGTCATCAGTGTTTTCAAACAATTGGTTGTTTGATGTTGTTTGTGGTACCCACGTAGCACCATAATCAATAAACCGGTGATAGGGTTGTCAATACTATGCATTAGTAGAAAGACAATTCAATGGACAGACAGACACAGAAAACTACCTATCGAATTAAGCATTCATGAGTTATCGATAGACAAACATTCTGCAATCTCGTTCAACTGGCAACGAACTCTTGACTGATTTCACTCATCATTTAAATCCAAGCAGGTAACAAACAACGTGAAATGCATCTAGAGGCGCTAAAAATTCATATACCCGTGAATTTTTGCAAATAAATAGAGTACAGAGATAATAAATTACAGGGAAATTGCTAATGATGAGCGGTGCGGGGGCCGCGGGCGGTGCATTAAGCCGGCGGCAAACATCAAAGGGCTCTTTGACCGAGCCGACACTCCCACTCCCACCCGCGCCCGCCCGAGTCCCGCAAGCTACTAATGTTGGAGCGATACTCTATAGTTGCCATTAGTCACAACCGCTAATATCAATTAATCAATCTGTGATTAGATCGGCTTCTGTTATGGTAGCGATTGCTACCTTTTAAGCTACTTAAAATAAATAAGACGTAGAGGCGGTAGTTGACAAATAGTGTTCATAGCTTTGACATACATTATATAAAAAGAGAAAACGTCGTTTTCAGAATACTGAAAAACTTTCACGTTTTGATTTTGAGCTTCATACAAAACACAAGATCCATAAGCCGTACGCACATAATTACAAAGAACTTAATTTAATTTTCTCACAGCCTAGGCTTGTCTAGACAACTTCCTTTCATATTCTATCTCGGATGTTTCCTAAGAGTTTGTTTGCCAATAGCCCGACGAAAATCCCATGACTCATCGTCAGGTGTTGCAGAAGTGCTGGAGTGCCTCGTTATCGCACTCTCGTCTCCGAGCACCACCTAACGATACCTTGGAGTGAGCTGTCCTGAGGACCTAGCATATGATGCAAGTTGCAAAAAAAAAGCGTCTAATCTATTTTTTACGTGGATGATATTTTGAGCACTAACGGTATAGTGGCCTGCCCCTCCCTACCTCACGATCCGAAGGTCATGGGTACAAACCTGGTCGTGCACCAATGAGTTTTTTGATTCGAAAAATTTATGTGCGCAATGTCAGTGCTCTTAAATGGTGAAAGAAAACATCGTGAGGAAACCGGCGTACCCTAAAACCAAAAATTCGAAGGTGTGTGTCATAGGTTAGTATTCTTATAAGCGGCGATGAGCTTGCAACTTGTCGCGTACGTAATACTAATCATTGCAAAATGTGGTCATGTGCCAAATATCATGTTTGGACGTGCCTCTGAAGAATCTCTTTAGATATCTTCAAGGGTCTAAGTAACTAGAGATCTGAGGAGATATCTACTGAGCTTGGAGATTGCAGTCGTGAGTGATCATGTTTTTTTATATATTTTTTACATAAAATAGAAAACATTTTATTTCATAAATAAATACACTCGAAATCAGTTACGAAGATAGATAAATACAATTATATGGATGCGCCAAGATGCAAAAGTTTAGCCGTAAAAAACATACATCCAAAATAACATCCAATTTCCAACTGGTACTTAAAGCTGAGAGACTGGCACACTGATATGTGGCAAGACGTCTCAGGAGACCGTGCAGGGTCCTCGACGCGAGAACTATCGACCACCGGCGAACTGATTGTCGTGCAATTACTGCTGCACCAGGAATGCGGACTCGATCGCTACTTGCAATGATGCAGGTACGTATTATATCGATACACAGATTACGAGATTCCAGGTGACTAATGAAATAAAACACTCTAACAACGATCCCACTGGTCTATGTACTAAAACTCTATACTATAGTATAGAGTCTATAGCGTTGAATTGTGTGTGTTGATTTGATTGGGACATTGATCACTAAAATCATCAGTTGAATAATGACGGGGTCTTTCGATGATAGTTTTAACGAACATGCAAATAATGAGTCGGTCAATACAATACTCGCTATTACCTATCATTATTCCGCTTTATCAACTGGAAACACGAATAATTGAACCGCTGAGATTGCAGCCGGACATCGACAGAGCACAATCGCAGTGATGCTCTGTCGACGCAACGGCTACGCCTCAAGTGACACTAGACATCGGGCCTCAAAGGCGAGTGTTTGCCCCTTTGTCTTACCCGGCAATTAGTGCAGTCCGTTCATTTAATTCTATCGGTCGATTAGCAACGGAGCCAGGTGGCCATTAATTGTCCGGGGCCAATTTGCAGTCCCATGTTGGGCGCCAGCGTTACGGGCCCGCTCAAAGTCCTACTGTGGCTATTTGATATGATATTACGTATGGACGGTAAGTTGAGCATCACTTGTGTTCACGTTGCGGAAACTATTCGGTTCAAGTGCTCGTTTGAGGTAGTTTATGTTTGGGGAGGCATACCTAATCATTTTTGTGTGTTCTAGTTTTGGTACTACTTAGCATCTTAAGCTGAGGCTATACGAGCGTAATTCTGTGAGTTGTGACTACGAAATGTAACTTTGACCTAGTGTTCAAAATAATGATTATGATCTTGGGATTTAGGGGTTTTAAGGTCGTAAGATATGCATGAAGCGAACTATTTGAAATCATTATTACAGCTTTACTATGAGACACGCAAACACACCTCTCTGCAGAGCGCCGTTTTGCGTGGGTAAAAGCCTTTTGAAATGTTTGCAAGGTATAAAATCTTTAGACATTTTCTCTCAATATTTATCTTGCCTTGGAAAGAGTTGAGAACTTCGTAAATCAAGACGGGTGCCCGCATGCAGAGTTCAACTTTTATATTTCGCGATTGGGCCCATCATCCGGTATTGGATAACGATAACTTTTCCTTTGGGAATCAGAGCGATTCGAACCGGGATATTTCAATAGCAATTTTCCAAACTAAAGTTGTTTATAACCCGCGACCGACGACGGAGCTCATGATATTGATACATAGGAATTACTATTTTTAATTTTTTTATTTTATTTTACTATGTTTATAGAGACTACTATTATGAGTCAGGAAAGTTCGGTGAGCACTTGTATATAATTATGTATGTTTATTACGCACAAGTCGTGCCATAAGGGTCAACAACAGCATAAGTAATTTGATTTGATGATTATTTCATCGCCAATTTGTCGAGCGATGACTCTGTTTTTGAATTAAAAACCCTAAAAATATAGCCCCATGTTCGCAAAACGATTATGCTAGTAGGTAAATTTATTGAAGATTAAAAAAACCCTAAGAAAACCTCAACCAATTCGTTCTTACCACTACGCCGTGACAGTGGATAATGTGGTGGAGTATCTGAGACTGATGACTGGCCTCTCTATAAGAGTCGAGAAGTTGAAATCTCGCCGGAATGTGAATTTCAATTCATTTATGGTGAGAGTACCAACGAATCGGCTCTCCATGTACATGGACGGCGCTTTTTGGCCGAAGGGTTGTGTTCAGGAAGTTCATCGGCAGACTGACTCGAGACACCCCGCATAAAACTAAGTAGTTTATTAATAATTATTTTTTATGTATACACTTTTTAGTAACTATTTTTATAACAATAGCCCAAACTTTTTATTTTTATATATTTTAAGTTATATTAATTAATTAAACTCTCCCTCGGACACCCGCGACACAGGCTCAAGCCTAGTGCGGGGTCATTGTATATTATTTGCCCTTTGAAATTGATAGTCTTTATGTGTTTATGTGTAACAATGTTTTATTGAAATAAATAATCTTTAATCTTTAATAATCTTTTATCTTTAATAATCTTACTTTGTCAGTCCAGTTCTTGGTGATAAAGAGACCCAAGTTTCTCTTGTAACAAACAAAGCCCCAAATCGTTGTGCAGAAAACTCCTAAGTCCCAGGTAGTTGCAAACTAATTTGACTTAATTTCGTCGAAAAAGCGAACTTTGCTTCTCGTAGAAACTTAGGTAGTCTATACTAATCTATACTAATATTCTAAAGAGGAAAGTTTTGTATTTATGTATTTTTGTTTGTAACAAATAAACTCAAAAACTACTGGTCCGATTTCGAAAATTCTTTCACCGTTAGAATGCTACGTTATCCCTGAGTAACATAGGCTATATTTTATGTAGGTACCTCGCGAGCAAAGCCGCGAACGGAAGCTAATTTATAATAAAATATTCAGGCATCGTAAAATTATTCACGTGTTATATCATAAGTACGTAGAGCGTACTATCATGTCATGTTTGTATTTTGTCATGACAAACAGCGAAATTGACAAACAATACATAAAATAGATATTTCTTTATTCGCAAAGACACAGGAATCATTCATACTCCCTGTGTAGGTCGCGTAAAAATACACCTACTCAACACTTTACCAACAAAAATAAATAGATACTACTAAAAGCGACGCGTATTTTTAGTAATAACAATCCATAAATTAAAAAACTTACCAAACAAATGAGTATAAATCGTAAATACGTTCGTTGAAAAGATGAAAATAGTGAAAAATTGGACGACATTTAGATTCAGTAAAGGTTGTTACGCCGTTATTCAACGGGCGGGTGGTATTAGCGCACAGTCGCATCTTCAGAGGGGGCGGCGAGATCAAAGGATAGGTACACAGAAACCGCTTCCATTGATGTCGCGCGCACAAAGGGAATTGATTGTTGCAAAACTACTTTTATAAAACGCTGTTGGGTGACATGATATGTTACGATTTTTTAACTTATTATTACTGAAGAGTGAGTGATTGAAGTTGTTTTACTTGGTGATGTTGTCTTTATGGGGTGTACTATAGTCTAAATTTTAAATATGTTCATGATTTGGACGAGCACATCTTTTGAAAAAAAAACATTATAATATTGTTTTTTTCAAAAGATATGTAAATAATTATTTTTCCAACTTATCATCATCATTCTCCTGTCCATATCCCACGCTAAGTGGGGTTAACTATAATGTTCATTTTATTAGGAATGCTTAGCTTAGAGATAAAAACAGCTGTATATAAATTAGACTAAAATTAAATAACATGCTTATGTAATTAGTCTTTTAAGACTTTGCAAAAAAGTCCTCTAAATAAAAAGGCTCCACATTTTCATTTGGCAATCAACTGTACTTTGATTAATAATTTCGTTTTACTTAATCTTATAATCCTTAGAATTGAGAATTGACATTGTTCTATATAATAGATACATACCTCAATTAAATATGTAGTTACAGATATATTAAATTTTTAATTTTATTATATGAGATTATAGAAAAGAATCATCATAATGCAATATTTTAATCGTTTGCCCGTATCATATCACTCGGATATATTTTTCAATATTGAACTAGATAATGTGTGGCATAGTATAGGAGCTGGAAATTATACATATTACTTTTTATATAAGAACCATGTTATTGCAGAACCTAAATCTTAGGGAAGTAGCTTAAGTAGTAGAGTAGATAGATAACTATGTTAAGTCATAATGAGAGGGGAAGTTGTAAACAAACTTTTTTTAAGTGTCTAGTTTTAGTCCTGATAAATATAAATTCAAGCTGATAAATACCAAGAAATTTAACGTAAAATAACACACAATTTTTATCAATACAACAACAGAAATTCCTAACCTGTACCGTGAATTATTTTTATCATTTTACACAAGAGTTATATTTTTTTTTTGTAATCAACATACAACTTGAGGCTAATTACGAAGTAAGGGACATGAAAAATAACAGTTACATCGAATGTGGTAATTTTAGGAGCCCTAAATCTTGTAGTAAGCATCATTCTTACCTCGTTGACACCTGAATCTGCTAGTGATCCCAGAGTTCGTTACAACTTTAGACACGAAACTTTGAACTTTCAAGAAACAGTTTACACACTTTTCAACAGAAAAACACTTCGTAGAACTTTATTTAAAGTCTTTCAGTCTATAAACGAACCGAAAACAATACGATCGCGTCGAAAACAAAAAATATTCACACGCTTGACGTCGCCTTCGCCATGGATAATGTTGATGCACAATGGCGCGCTCTAGTGGAGATCTTTGGAACTAATTAGACGAGAGACAATTACGTTCCATTTTACGTTGTTTGTTTTTTACTTCATCTAATGTAATTAATTAAACTAGGACATTTGTAAGTAGTACAGAATTGTAATCAGTCAAAAATGATCTAAAAAATTACGATAGATCAAGTCTAAAAAGTTCTTACTCAAAATACTGATGGCTTCATTCCATACTTGCTTCCGATCCCGGTTTCGTGCGCGAGGCTCCACATACCTACTTACGTACTTGTCTGTTACCTTCGATCATTAACTCTTATATATCGATGATAAACTCAATCACACCTACGCCTACCTACTTCAAAACTGTTCAAAAGGTAGGTAAGTACGAAGTTTTAGAGATATTTAAGGTAGGCAATTGAAAAACATTTAGGTACTTATTTCAAAAACATGCTTTATTTCAATAAACACTTTCATAGCAAGAGATACAAATAAATAAAACACATAACCAACTAAGGCAGTCGGATAAAAATACAAGGTTATTATGAAAATGGTTAGTTTAATCATGAAGTATTCATTGGTAATAATGTGATATAATCATTACAGGTACATCAATTCCAATAAATTACAGAAAAGATAAGTAACCGGTTGGCGGATTAAAACCGGAATTTTTGTTCATGCTATCGATAGATCGATCAACCGACTAATCGGTCTACCAATCGAATGAAACAATGTAAATGTACATAAACGAAGTTCGTAACGGAAAACTTACCGTTTTTACATCCGCAGAACCTATTATACTGCATTATAATAATTATAGCCTCAATAAACGCAAATTTTGGTTATAATAATTGCGATATGAATGATGAACTATAAACTATTCAAGACTTAATTATAATTATCTTAACTAATTAACATCAAACAAAATGGTTGTACATAAAACCGCGTTCATCCTCATTCATAATAAACAGATCAGCAAGAACTTTAACTAAACCTCGATTATTTGTAGGTCTACCATGAGTTTCCACAAACTACACTCGCTAGCGACTGTAGTTAAAAAATGTATGAAAACTTGTATAGCGCCTCTAGCGGATAGGTAGTACCATAGACGAACTAATTACATACTTCGTCTATGGTAGTACTAAAACGTCACGTAGTTAACTATCCTACGTCACAGCGTACGGCGACTGTAGTTTGAGCTTCATTAATTTGCTTAAAATTTGGTACCATGAGTAACAATTTTGACAGATGTCATAGTAACGTACTATTGCTACTGTAGTAACGTCAGCCGATCTAAATGTGACGACTCATGGTAGACTTACTGTATATTACACTATACAAGTTGTAAGATAAGCTGTAAAGATATAGGTGTTCGGGAAGCGTATTTCATCTTAAACCTGTTCCAGGCACTAAAGCGTCCTGCAGGGCTAACATGAGCGCCACGACAAAAATTGTCGACTGTTTTGTCTCCCTCTTTCTCGCGCAAATATGAGACAAAATTTTGTTGTGGCTGCCTTCAGTAAGCGAGTTCAAAATTTCACTTTACGCTGTACAAATCATCTAATAATAGATATAAATGGTAATAACAGCGCTTAGTTAATGACAATAGAAGTAGAAAACAGGCTCATATAGCAATTCATAAACCTAGGTATTATATAGACTGTAGTACTTCATACAAGCAGGTACAAAATAGCAGATTTAGATAAATCAAAGTTCTTTTAACACACTAAGCACTACTAAAATGACTAAATAGATGACTCTTTCTTAAAAGACTACAATAAATATTCATTTGTAGAGAAAACAAAGTCGTTGAGGTATCTTCTTATGCTGGCACCCTCATCTCGAAGGCCGGCATCGTAAGGAACTTAACAAATAAAGCATTAATAACAATTCGATTAACACTAACATAAAACGTGGGATTAAATATGTTGTAGGAAATAAAAAAACGTTTATTCGTGGCGTTAGAATAACAAATATACATTTCACTATCGACAGAAAAGTATCTACTTCATAAAAACAAGGGTTCATACGTAGGACAAGATAAAAATAAACGATACCTCTTCATAAGATCGATACGGCAAAACCTAATAATTGACTTGCTTTTTAGACCTTCTGTGTAAAATGTATAAAATTTTTATTCCTTGTGCCCGTGCAGACAAAATGCGATTCTCCGGGCAGACGGCAGGCACGGGCCGACGGGCTTGCCCGTGCCCCTTGCCTAGCATTCACGCGCATGAGACAGACTTGCCGTTGCCGTAATGGGCAGTCTGGTAGCGAATTCCCCGCTTAAGGGTACGAGTTGGCAGCACACGTCGCAGTGACACCACCGGTTTCTATGTATTTCTATGAAATGCGCTAGCTTCGTGTCGCTAAATACGGAGGGAATTTCATAGAAATACATAGAAAGCAGTAGTGTCGCCGCGACACGTCGTCCGCCGCTGCCTCACGTCGCCCGCTGCCAACGCGTACCTATGCTCTGTACTCACATTCGGTATTACTCGATACTTTTACTCCAAAACGAGTAAATATTAACGTGTGGACCGCAAAACCCACAGCTCGAAGGCTCGCATCTAGTAGTAATCCGCATCAAATGTAGGCTCGACATGATAGCTCGATCGAGCAAAACTGTATGTGAGTACGGAGCTTAAGACTTCATCTTATTAAGTCCTTTGATAAAGGTGGTCATGTCATATTCCTCCTCGTACTGCGTGTCGTCCCACAGGTCTGGTAGGGCTTCGAGGACCGACTGGCCGGGCTCCGGCGGCGGCGCGGCGCCTGCGTTGGCGCTCGACAGACTGAACAAGTCGAGCAGCTGATCTGTGCCCATAGTCTCCATGGCGGCATTTTCGCTGCTGATCACAGTGTTCGCTGTCATCAACTTGAACTTTTGTAATCTAGAAATGAGATAACGTAAGTTACTATAAATAAATAAATAATAAATAAATAATGCTGGACAATCCACACAGCATCATCTAGCCCCAAAGTAAGCTAACCAAAGCTTGTGTTATGGGTACTAGATAACTGATATATATAGTACACTATATACATTACATAGATAGACATTATTGATTAAACATAGAAAACACCCAGACCAACGAACAAATTTCTGCAGATCGTACACAAATTTGTTCCGCAATAAAGAAAAATATAGTCACTGAAAACTTTGATTTTAGATTTGGTAGTCTGCTTTCTGCGCTGTAGATTCATCATCTTCTTGCCCTTTTCCCACGTTATGTGGGGTCGGCACAACATGTGATCTTCTTCCATTTCCCTCTATCATCCGTCATCTCAGTACTCATCTCCTTTCTTACCCATGTCATCTTTCACACAGTCCATCCATGTTTTCTTTGGCCTACCTCTACCCCTGTATCCATCCACATTCATACCTAACACTCTCCTTGTCACATGACATTCATCTCTTCTCATAACATGCCCATCCCATACCACGCTAACCTATTAACCTAACGCTTTCTGCGCTGTAGATTGCAGGTTCGATTTCCACTAAGGACAAACATTTGAAAGATAATTTGTTTGTTATTAATTATTTATTACATGGTTGCTATGGTTAAGTTTTGCTTAATTTAAGGCTAGATGGCGTTGTAGGATGTACACCAGTAAAGATAAAAATCTTTGCAGGATCTTTTACCCCCCTAGCATGAGTGTAGATTGCGGAAGAGATAAAAATACAGTACGGACTTGCATGTACTTTTCAGAGGTTCACAAAGCAAAATATGAGCTTTTTTGTTAAAATATGATGTCAAAAAAAATTATAGTTAAGAGGACAAAGTCGCTGGCAACAGCTAGTTAATGAAGATATATATATACATGTGTATTGTATATTTCTTCTATTTGCTCATGAATGCAATAAATATTTTGAATTTGAAGTCCGGACAGACTGCAATATTATTAACTGACCCCATGATCTTTTCTTCAAGAGTATCCCTCGTGATGAGTCGGTATACGTTGACCACTTTCTTCTGACCGATGCGGTGCGCGCGGTCCATGGCTTGCAAGTCCTTCATAGGGTTCCAGTCATGCTCCACGAAGATCACGGTGTCCGCCCCTGTCAGGTTCAGCCCTAGGCCTCCCACCTGCACAACAATTTAATAAGATTATTATGAGTGCTTCGAATTGTTCTGTAACCTGACGTAACCTAAATCATCTTTATATTTATATTTATCTTATACCTTTAAACGGAATCTCGGAAACGGCTCCAGCGATTTTCATGAAATTTAGTATGCAGGGGGTTTCGGGGGTGATAAATCGATCTAGCTAGATTTAATTTTTAGAAAACGTCGTTTACCCCAAAAAACGAGCAAAGCTCGGTCACCCAGGTACTATTTATTACAAGGAAAAGCAGAGGCTTATAACTTATAATAACAACTTTTTAAATACTAGAAAGCTTATCGAAGGTTTTCACGGATACATAACAGAATAGTAAGCTAAAAACAAGCTATGAACATTAAATTATGAATAATCTATATTTATCATATAAGTTCAATTAATAGATGTAAAGAGGCCAATGAAGATGATAAGTGGCTAACTCTTTTCCAAAATTAAACTAGTATTTATACAAGGTGTTACTAGACTACTTCCGAAAACTTCAGGGGGTTAAAGTACCCATCAATATAACCCCCTGAAGTTTTCGTAAGTACTCCGGTTTTTGATACATGGATGTATCAAAAATCTGGAGTAGCTAGTTGTAGTAAATGCAAAATAATGGACACGTGTTTCAGGAATTTTCAATATAACCTTCAAAAAAGTGGTCAAATGTTGAACTTTCTAGCAAAGATTAAAATCGTAGATATGCCCGTACGGTACTAAGACCGCGCCGTTTTGTTGCCACACGAAATGAGATAGCTCGCTCATTTGGCACACCAAATATTTTCAATTTCAGGGTACAAAAGGAATAAGTATATTTTTTACGAAAGATCGTGCAATATAAATGCACAATAAATGGTGAAATAACTGTTTGGTTTTTACTAATCATTAGTGTGCGTGCATCGGCATTTTGTTAATACACACAAGTAAAAACAGTGCCACAGTTTTTGGCGTCCGGGCATATCTACGAATTTAATCTTTGCTTTTTAAAACGTAAACTAAATCTCACCGCAGTGGTAAGCAGCAAACAGTCAATGGACACGTCATTGTTGAATCTCGACACGATCGCGTGCCTCTGATGCGGCGGCACCTTCCCGTCCAGACGGAGGTAAGTGACCGACGGTAGATGGCGCTTTAGTAAATCACGTTCCACTATGTCGAGCATTTTCTTGAGCTGACAGAATATTAGGGCGCGATGCTGCGATACTATAGCTTCGGGTTCCGCGTCGGAGAATGTCGCTCCTATGCCGCAGTCGAGCAGTAGTTGTCTGGAAACGAATAATTGTTACAAGTCATCATCATCATCATCTTCCTGCCCTTTTCCCACGTTATGTGGGGTCGGCACAACATGTGATCTTCTTCCATTTCCCTCTATCATTCGTCATCTCAGTACTCACTCCTTTCTTACCCATGTCATCTTTCACACAGTCCATCCATCTTTTCTTTGGTCTACCTCTACCCTTGTATCCATCCACATTCATATCTAACACTCTCCTCGTCACATGACATTCATTGTTACAAGTAATGCAAAAAAATAAAAATAATCGGCCAAGTGCGAGTCGGACTCGCGCACGTAGGGTTCCGTACGATTATTTATAAAAACGGCAAAAATCACGTTTGTTGCATGTGAGCCCCCCTAAATATTTATTTTATTCTGTTTGAAACCTGAATGAACAAGCATTTAAACAAAAAATTAAAATATTACTAATTACAAAATGTTACTATAGCCTAGACGAATTCCTTAATGATAAATTGTAAATAGTTTTAAAGTTGCATGCCATCTCTCAAATTGTAATTATATTTGCATACCGTTAACGGTCAAGCATGTTGTTTCTCCGCTATTACTTGTTACCTTTTTTTTGTACACATGTTCTTGCAAATAAATATCTTTATCTTTATCTTTTTTTGTTGTTATAGCGGGAACAGAAATAAATCATCTGTGAAAATTTCAACTGTCTAACTATCACGGTTCATGAGATAAAGCCTAGTAACAGACGGACAGACGTCTGACTGGACGGACGGAGAGCGGAGTCTTAGTAATAGGGTTCCGTTTTACCCTTTGGATACGGAACCCTAAAAATGGTTAATAATAATACTGACTTGAGCGCGGGTAATTTAGCAGAATGCTCGATGTCATCCAGGTTGGAGTTCTTGGCAGTCAGCTCCTGCCCTATGGCGAGTGCTTGAGGGTGGTCCGCAGTCAGCACCAACTTCGGATGGTTGCACACATTTTGTAGGTAGTGCAACGCCTGGAAATATAATTTACATATCTTACAACTGTTCTTTATGGCTTTCAATTAATGTAGTTAAAAAAAAATTGTTATTATCAGGTGTAGTAAACATTTCAGACCTCTAGGTACTTAGATTGTTGTACAGTACTAATAATATAAACGCGAAAGTTAGTAAGAATGTATGGATGTGTGGATGTATGTTTGTTACTCTTTCACGCTGAACGGCTGAACGGATCTGGATGAAATTTGGCACAGATATAGATTATAGTCTGGAATAGCACATAGGCTACTTTTTATACCGGAAAATTTCCCGGACAGTTCCCGTGGGATGGATTTATGGGCGGAAGCTAGTACGAGTATATTATCTAATATGAATACTAATCAATAAATCGCTTTAGATTTTTTTGGTTCTACAGTTATTGGTGTTTTCCTTCACCGATTAATAGCACGCGTACCTGGAAGACGTGCGTGTGACTGCTGGTGCTGGTGATCTCCTGGGCTTGTGGCATGTGCTGGCGGGAGAAGTCCTCGTAGAGCCGCCGCTGCAGCGCGCTCAGCTCGCAGTAATAGTCCTGCGTTATCTTCGGAGGCAGCTCCTTCAGCACATCCTCCTTGACGCGCCGCAAGAGGAACGGCAACACCTGGAGATGCAAATTCATCTGATGTGATGAGTGATTCAAGTGTTGGAATCCTGAGCAACGCGAGTGATTATGGCCCTCGATATAAATCCGTTTTATTCAAGAGTTGCATATGCATACGATACTTTATACCATGACTCCGAGAAAAAGAAAGATGTAAGCGTGATTTGTAGGGTAGCAAGTTTTCTACTATGATCGGCCTCCCTCTCTTTCATAACCCCAGGTGTTAACATATCTTCTTCATGACTTGAATGCATTTTCAATCGATTATTGTGTAACACTAAACTACGTGATCGTACAACATAATTGTACATTAGTAGGTACATTAAAATTAGCGCCATTCTAATGACAACAAGGAACACAAAACAGTTTTTATTCAAATCCTTCCTTGTCGAAAATGTCAACCAATCAAAGCTCGAGGAGTTATTTGAAAAAGGAGTTTGTATGTCGAATATTCTTTGCATAAAGAGTTTGTATCGAGTTTTTTTGCGCAAGGAGGTTGTTTAGCATTGAGATGGAGTTCGAATATATTGATATAAGGTAGGTACGTGTAAGAGGTTAGGTTAGATTTTAAGTAAGATTAAAAAAAACGGAAGAAATTAATTTTCGTAAGACTAGGCGGAACGATCTATAGACTATAGCCTACTCAAATGAGCAAATAATGTCACAAAATAAATATTTATAAAAAAAACAGTGAGTAAATAGTAGATTAGTAGCCAAGGGCTGTAAGGCATCAATTGCAGCCCGAGATATTTAGGCACACGAGCGCAGCGAGGGCGCCTATAGTTCGAGGGTAAGGTAATTTACGTAAGACTAGGCGGTACGATCTATAGACTATAGCCTGCTCAAATGAGCGAATAAAGTAACAAAACAAATATTGATTTAAAAAAAAACAGCGAGAAAAAGCATATTGCATAAAAGTGCATTTTATTCACTGAATAAAATAATATATCGGTGAATAAAATAAGCTTTTTAGAGGGGGAATGGTATAAAAATATGTATACTTGTCTGTGTAGAGCTTCGCATGCGCGCGCGCCGGCCTGCAGCTGGTGCGGGGTGGGCTTGGCGTCGCGCGCGCCGAGGATGGGCCGCGAGTAGCGCGCCGTGAACTGCCGCTCCGTGCCCAGCAGGCCCGGCATCAGGAAGTCGAACAGGGACCACAGCTCCAGCACGTTGTTCTGATCCAAGTTACTTAGTGTTAGATAATGGTCGACTTATGGTTTTTTTTTATTATTTACTAGCTTCCGCTCGCGGCTTTGCTCGCGAGGTACCTACATAAAATATAGCCTATGTTACTCAGGGATAACGTAGCATTCTAACGGTGAAAGAATTTTTGAAATCGGACCATTAGTTTTTGAGTTTGTTCGTTACAAACAAAAATACAAAAATACAAAACTTTCCTCTTTATAATATTAGTATAGATAGATGAGAGGATTGGTCGTGGTTTCGAATCCGGTTGAGAATCAATAGATTTTTTTTAAAACTTTGTGCGCTACCAGTACTTAAAAAAATACTGGTGGTACTTTGCTCGGTGGAGCAACACCAGTGCGGAGCGAGTCAACGGTCCTGAGGATGCTTCGTGGGGAAGCGAAACACGTGTCGAGTTTCTATTTGAAGTATTGTGTTGGGATTATTGATAATAACCTCATTAGATAATTGTTTCAGCGGGAAAGTACTAGACATTTCCGTCCTTTTCAGTATACTGGTGGATATTTCACACAACGCCATCTAACCCCTAACTAAGCAGTTTGTATTATGGGAACGAGATGGTTGATTGATTAGCTAGATTAATACATTATAACACCCAGAATCAGAACAAACATCTGTGTTCAACGCACAAATGTTTACCCTGGGTGAGGATCAACCCCACTACCTACAGCGCAGAAGGCAGCGCTACTACCAACTGAGCTGTGGGGACAGTCAAGAGACTTTCAAACAGTTAAAGAACAATGTGTCAAGGATGCAAAAGGAGCCTTTTAGTTTAAGCGCACTGAAATCCTTTCACCACATTGGTTTATTTATTTATTTATTTATTTATTTATTTAACAAAATCCACAGCTCTCATTTGTAAAGTTTATACAGATCTTGTAACATAACATACAGCCAATAATGGATTTACATTTTACAAACATTAATTTATAAAATATAGGTACCAACAGTCGCTAAACAAAGTAATATGGTTACAGTAGAGAAGTATACCAAAAATAAACAATAAACACACAATAATAAACAATATACTTATACCTCTATAGAAAAACTATATTTGAAAATTATAGAAAAACTATATTGGTTCAAGAGAACTATGTTATGAGGTATGGTATTCAAGTGGTATGGGCATGATATGAGGAGAGATGAATCAGATGAATGTCATGTGACGAGAAGAGTGTTAGTTATGAATGTGGATGGATACAGGTGTAGAGGTAGGCCAAAGAAAAAATGGATGGACTGTGTGAAAGATGATAATTATGAGTAAGAAAGGAGTGAGTACTGAGATGACGGATGATAGAGAGAAATGTAAGAAGAAAACGTGTTGTGCCGACCGCACTTAACGTGGGAAAAGGGCAGGAAGATGATGATGGTTATGTGGAGAGATGAATGTCATGTGACGAGAAGAGTGTTAGGTATGAATGTGGATGGATGTATGAAGAAATGGCAGGAAGAAGGTTCAAAAGAAATAGTGACATAATTCTAGTAGTTCACAAACCTGGATCGGCGTTCCGGATAATATCAAGCGATGATTCGCAACTAACTGCTTTATAGCTTTGAACGCTTTGGTCTTTCCATTCTTAATCACATGCCCTTCGTCTAATATACAATAATTCCACTTAATACTGCTGAAGAAATCGATATCCTTCCTCACGATATCGTAAGAGGCGACGATAAAGTTGTAGTGTTTCACTTGGCAGCGTAGTCTTTCTCGCTCGAGCGGTGGACCGACGTACTGCAGCGGTTTGAGATACTTTGAAGGGATGAACTTGCCCACTTCGAACACCCAGTGACCTGGAAGCATAGAAAGAATAAGGTATAAGTTCGAAGCCGACTACGGGAAGTAGCAGCAAGCGACATGTCGCTGCGACACGTCGTGGCGTCATGTCGCGTGAAGCGATTTTCATGAAACTTTGTTTGTGTACTGTAAACGCAAATTGAATGGACACGTATTTAAGGAATTTTTAATATAACCTTCAAAAAAGGGTCAATGTTTGTATGGAACTTTGTATGGTGCGATTGGTCTAAATTTTGGTTTGGATACTTTAAATGCAAAATAAATGGATAAATATTTCTGGATATTTCCAAATAACCCCCTGAAAAGGGTAAAATGGGGTTTAAAAGTTAGGATAGGATATTTTTATGAGTTGTGTTATTTGTTTGAAATTCGGTTTAGATACTTTAAGTAAACGAAGTCGCAAGCGGGACAGCTAGTCTTCTATATGAATTAAAATCAATTGCCGTATTCTGTAAGGACATTACTTCAGAACGGCTGCACCTATTGGGCTAATTCTTTTTTTTTGTTAGTAATTGTAAGGACAAGTTTTGTATTAAAGGAAATTGAGGTTCCGCAGAAGGAGGCAGCCAGTCGAGACATGTGTACCGGTCAGCGTGGGCGGACAGACGACGAGCGACGGCAGGGCGGGCAGCCGGTCGCGGCGCCGCTCGTGGTGCGCGCCCGCCACCACCACCAGCGACTGCAGCGTCTTGCCGAGCCCCATGTCGTCGCACAGCACGCCGTGCAGCCGGTACTCGTACAGGAACCGCAGCCAGTTCACGCCCGCCTGCAACGCAGCGGCTCGTTACACACACATGTAGAGGTAGATCAGTCTAAAAATACACGCCCCACCAATGTATTTACCTCTACATGCGGTACAAGTACAAGTGGAGGGGCGTGCATTTTTAGACTGAATCATCTCTAACACAGTGCCCACCGAACGGCCAACTCACTCGTACATGCAGATAAATAAATAAATAAATATTGGTGCACAAATATCACACAACACCCTCTAGCCCCAAACTAAGCAAAGCTTGTACTATGGGAACCAGATAGCTGATAGATTAATGAAATACTTTTTTTTTGTACATACATAGAATAAATAATAACTCCCAGTCACAGAACTAACAGCTGCGTTCATAACACAAATGTTAGTCCTGGGTGGGGATCCAACTTACAACCTACAGCACAGAAGGCAAAGCTATTACCAACTGAGCTGTGAGGCCAGATGCAATGATGCTATGGTTTTAGCTTGCAGCAACGATAATTATATACAGTCCTTTCCATCCTAAGGTTGTCTGGTAGAGATCGCTTTCCAGCGATAAGACCGCCCATTGTATGACATAGTTTTAATTAATTTATTATTTTGTTGTAATATCTATGGTGTGCAATAAAGTATTTTCTATTCTTCTATTCTATTCTAATTACGATAGAGATCGTCAGTGTATGAAGTCTTTTTCAACTTAGTATTATTAGTTCGTAATTATGTTACTGTGAAACAGTTGAGCTATTAGACAAAGAGACAAAGCAAAAATGTGGAACTCTCGTCTGTATTTTCAGATAAATATCTGTTATCAGATAAGTCAAGCCACCATATTCCTCACCTGTTGATAACTCCTCAACTCGGCAGACACCGGCACGGGGATCTTGTAATCCTTGATGGTTTTAGGGTTGAACAGCTGTTCCAGAAACTCCTTATCCCTGATGCGCCTCTCCTTCAGTTCCGGGGACAGCCCCGGCGGCTCTGAGATTGCGCCGTCCAGGGGCATGAGCTGGATGAGGCAGGCGAAGCAGCGGGTCGACATTATGCGGACCGCTTCGCAGTGATCGCTCATACGCCCTGGAGAAAAATATACATTACGTCTTATTTATTTATTTATTTGTAGGAAAACCAACAGCTTTTACAATAAAAATAATAACTGCTTAGTGCTAGATAGCCAATGAAAGGTTCTCACGTATAGGTACTAGTTACATTAGGCATACAAATCGGTAAAACGTCTAAGAACGAATAAAGATCTAAAAACAAACAAACATGGTCAGAACTGAAATTCCCAAGCTGGGTCATCTTTCACATCTCTGATCTCTTGTTAGATCTAAGGGGAAATCTTAACGTAGTCAGAGGCACGTGCATTGTTTGGTAAACGATGAACGTGCCTCTACTCTCGCCCATATACATATATGCTCACACTTGGCATAGTGACAGAAAAGATTGATTGATCATCGCCGGATGCTATAAGCGTCCACCTTACGGCATCGTACGCATCGGACGCATCGCATAAAACGGATCGTAATATTCTTTGTATAGAAAGTCACACAAGTGCATCCACCAATCCGCATCGTACGGATCGCTCGAATCTGGTCATCGGCAATGCCGACGCCGTTGCTTCGAGAGGCAACTTTTGCGATGCGTGCCGATGACGTCATTCGGAATGCCGGTCAGGTGAACGCACCCGCCCGAACACCCCGAATGAAGTGGCGTCGGCAATCTAATTGCTGGTAGTTGCGGCGGCAAATGCGATCGCTGCCGATCAGGTGGACGCATTGTGAAAAAATCATCCGTTCGATGCGATGCGTCCGATGCCAAAATGAGGACGTTTAGCTTTGGTGGGATAAGGGATTAGCACTTAATTAACATATCATTAAGGGATAGCTTTAGTTACCTAATAAAGGCACGACTAGCAGCACGATGTAGGGGACCACTTGCAGTTGCAGCGCCTCCGTGACGCGCGCCAGCGCCTCCGCCGCGCCGCAGCGCACGCGGTCGCAGCGCACGTCGCTCAGCGCCGGGACCAACTGGAACGAGTAGATTAGTTGTAACGAACAGAGTGACTAGCGAACGAGGGTGTTGCCTTCTTATAGGGTCTAGGTGCTCCGATAATATAATATGTAGGTATGCACGGCCGTGTGGCGCGCGCCCAGCCCCGCGCAGGCAGTGCTGCAGGTCTCACCTGATGTATGAGCGTGTGCATGGTGTCGAGCGCGTGGTGGCGGCACAGCGCGGCCAGCGCGCGCGCCGCCATGTGGCGCACGGCCGTGTGGCGCGCGCCCAGCCCCGCGCAGGCAGTGCTGCAGGTCTCACCTGATGTATGAGCGTGTGCATGGTGTCGAGCGCGTGGTGGCGGCACAGCGCGGCCAGCGCGCGCGCCGCCATGTGGCGCACGGCCGTGTGGCGCGCGCCCAGCCCCGCGCAGGCAGTGCTGCAGGTCTCACCTGATGTATGAGCGTGTGCATGGTGTCGAGCGCGTGGTGGCGGCACAGCGCGGCCAGCGCGCGCGCCGCCATGTGGCGCACGGCCGTGTGGCGCGCGCCCAGCCCCGCGCAGGCAGTGCTGCAGGTCTCACCTGATGTATGAGCGTGTGCATGGTGTCGAGCGCGTGGTGGCGGCACAGCGCGGCCAGCGCGCGCGCCGCCATGTGGCGCACGGCCGTGTGGCGCGCGCCCAGCCCCGCGCAGGCAGTGCTGCAGGTCTCACCTGATGTATGAGCGTGTGCATGGTGTCGAGCGCGTGGTGGCGGCACAGCGCGGCCAGCGCGCGCGCCGCCATGTGGCGCACGGCCGTGTGGCGCGCGCCCAGCCCCGCGCAGGCAGTGCTGCAGGTCTCACCTGATGTATGAGCGTGTGCATGGTGTCGAGCGCGTGGTGGCGGCACAGCGCGGCCAGCGCGCGCGCCGCCATGTGGCGCACGGCCGTGTGGCGCGCGCCCAGCCCCGCGCAGGCAGTGCTGCAGGTCTCACCTGATGTATGAGCGTGTGCATGGTGTCGAGCGCGTGGTGGCGGCACAGCGCGGCCAGCGCGCGCGCCGCCATGTGGCGCACGGCCGTGTGGCGCGCGCCCAGCCCCGCGCAGGCAGTGCTGCAGGTCTCACCTGATGTATGAGCGTGTGCATGGTGTCGAGCGCGTGGTGGCGGCACAGCGCGGCCAGCGCGCGCGCCGCCATGTGGCGCACGGCCGTGTGGCGCGCGCCCAGCCCCGCGCAGGCAGTGCTGCAGGTCTCACCTGATGTATGAGCGTGTGCATGGTGTCGAGCGCGTGGTGGCGGCACAGCGCGGCCAGCGCGCGCGCCGCCATGTGGCGCACGGCCGTGTGGCGCGCGCCCAGCCCCGCGCAGGCAGTGCTGCAGGTCTCACCTGATGTATGAGCGTGTGCATGGTGTCGAGCGCGTGGTGGCGGCACAGCGCGGCCAGCGCGCGCGCCGCCATGTGGCGCACGGCCGTGTGGCGCGCGCCCAGCCCCGCGCAGGCAGTGCTGCAGGTCTCACCTGATGTATGAGCGTGTGCATGGTGTCGAGCGCGTGGTGGCGGCACAGCGCGGCCAGCGCGCGCGCCGCCATGTGGCGCACGGCCGTGTGGCGCGCGCCCAGCCCCGCGCAGGCAGTGCTGCAGGTCTCACCTGATGTATGAGCGTGTGCATGGTGTCGAGCGCGTGGTGGCGGCACAGCGCGGCCAGCGCGCGCGCCGCCATGTGGCGCACGGCCGTGTGGCGCGCGCCCAGCCCCGCGCAGGCAGTGCTGCAGGTCTCACCTGATGTATGAGCGTGTGCATGGTGTCGAGCGCGTGGTGGCGGCACAGCGCGGCCAGCGCGCGCGCCGCCATGTGGCGCACGGCCGTGTGGCGCGCGCCCAGCCCCGCGCAGGCAGTGCTGCAGGTCTCACCTGATGTATGAGCGTGTGCATGGTGTCGAGCGCGTGGTGGCGGCACAGCGCGGCCAGCGCGCGCGCCGCCATGTGGCGCACGGCCGTGTGGCGCGCGCCCAGCCCCGCGCAGGCAGTGCTGCAGGTCTCACCTGATGTATGAGCGTGTGCATGGTGTCGAGCGCGTGGTGGCGGCACAGCGCGGCCAGCGCGCGCGCCGCCATGTGGCGCACGGCCGTGTGGCGCGCGCCCAGCCCCGCGCAGGCAGTGCTGCAGGTCTCACCTGATGTATGAGCGTGTGCATGGTGTCGAGCGCGTGGTGGCGGCACAGCGCGGCCAGCGCGCGCGCCGCCATGTGGCGCACGGCCGTGTGGCGCGCGCCCAGCCCCGCGCAGGCAGTGCTGCAGGTCTCACCTGATGTATGAGCGTGTGCATGGTGTCGAGCGCGTGGTGGCGGCACAGCGCGGCCAGCGCGCGCGCCGCCATGTGGCGCACGGCCGTGTGGCGCGCGCGCGCCAGCCCGCAGCCCGCGCGCGCCCAGCCCCGCGCCGCGGTGCGCAGGCGCACGTGCACGTGCCCGCACACCGCCTCGAACACCTGCAGGCGCGACACCAGCTCCTCCGCCGCATCCGCATCTTGATTCTCCAGCTCTGGAATGAAATAGGATAGTGTTGATCGTGTTTGTAACAAGAATGACTTGCGAATCTGCCATTTTTATAACATTTATTAATAGATATGTAGATAACAAAACTTCTTCCACACACTTCTATCATTCGTCACCCCTGAATCTACTCCTCTTACATTCATATCATCTTTCACGCAAACAAACCACTTCATCTTCGGCCTTCCTCTGCTTGCGTACCCAGCTACACATACTCATAACACTTCTGGTGCAATGGTCCCAAAACTGAAGTTGAACTAAAACCCACCATCATCGGTCATCACATTAGCGAAGGGCTCCGAGATGAACTCCCACAGTTTGGGCAACTTTTCAGGCAATTTGTCGCCGAAGTGCGACGTGAGGCTGGTCAGCGCGAGGGTGGCGCCGCGCCGCTGGATCCGCAATAGTTTTCTAGCCTGGAACATAATACATTTCAAATAAGTATTTATTTTAAAAATCGAAACCCCGACGATAGTAGTTCAAATAGCTTTTAACAGCCGCCACATTGGATTATTTAAATTATGCATAACCTATGACACTTAGCCAGATTTGGTGATGGCAGGTTGTGGCAATGACTGAGTGGTGGCCAAGGGAGAGGACTAGAAGCCGGGGCAGACCATATAGAGTCCATAGAGGGAAATGGATGAGAACGCAATGGGGCTGATAGGAGTGTTTGAGGGAGGAGGCTTATACCTAGCAGTAGGCTATTATTTGAGCTGTAAATGATAATGATGATGATAATGTCGCTCTTGTGATCCAAACGAATCCAATGAAATCTTAGTCAAAATCCGTCTAGCTTGGGCTGTACGACAGTCAAAACAACACACATACCCCAAACTCTTTACCATCCTTCCGAACTTGAAGAAGTTCGCGGCTAGATGGCGCTGTGTAAAGCTTATGTACAACCCGGTCACATTATCTCGACGTGGCGTCGATGACGTCACGTCGCGTCGGCGCTCTGATATGGTGCGCAAAAGCGAGAAAGTGCGAGCGCGGGGAGGTTAAAGGAGAACGGGGCGAGAGGTTTGCATTCCAGCGAGGTCTCGAGATAATGTGACCGGGTTGTACAGTTGGCCCAACGAGTCGAGGCATTCGTGAAGTTAGCCGCAAGAGCTGCGCAGTATCGTTTTTCGGGAGCAATTGGAGGTATGGAGAGGGACGGTGGGACTGTACATGCGCAAACTCGCACCTGTAGCTAACTTCACGAATGCCTAGATCGGTTGGAGGCACTGTACCTCGTCCTCGTGCGCGAGCAGCTGGTCCACGTTGATGTTGGCGTGCGAGGGCGGGCGGCCGCGGCGCGGCGCCACGCGCTCGGCGCAGCGCTGCTGCTCCCACAGCGTCAGGATGCCGTTGTATTTATCCACTGCAACATCGAAAAATATTAAAATTTTAACCACTGTTTCCATCATGAATCCTTTTAAACGACTGTCTAATTGATGAAAATAATTAGTTATTATTAATTTATTATTTATTTTTTAGCGGCTTTGCTCGCGAGGTACCTACATAAAATATAGCCTATGTTACTCAGGGATAATGTAGCATTCTAATGGTAAAAGAATTTTTGAAATCGGTCCAGTAGTTTTTGAGTTAATTCGTTACAAACAAAAATACAAAACTTTCCTTTTTATAATATTAGTATAGATATAGATATAGATGTGTAACTACAGTTAAATGCCTTCAAATAAATAAATTAAGAAAATATAAAAGAAACAACTATTACAAACGAACTGCCCACCACCCAGCCATCAGGGGCCTCACCACGAATTCATAATACATTACCGAATTAATATTTAATTGTTATTTCGTACCATGACCTGGAAAACTGTATTAAAGTAGTGTTACTTTAAGCTTCAAATGTGACGTTTCTAAAACGGAATCATTCTGGAAAACTTCGTGGTAAGGCCCCTGTACCACGGCAGCAGTACTGCTGCAGCTGGTATTATGAAGATATATCTACGGATTGTACATACAAGCTGATCCATGGGCGGTGGAGATCTCAGCCTTGCCCTCCGCGCCGCTGTCTCCGCTGCCGGAGTCGGTTTCTTCCGTATTGTCTAGATTTATCCGAGGTGTGAAGTCTGGGTCGCATCTGTTTCAATAAATAATTCTACTAATATTATAAACGCAAAAGTTTGTAAGAATGTATGGATTAGTGGATGTATGGATATATGGATGTATGGATGTATGTTTGTTACTCTTTCACGCTGAAACAGCTGAACGGATCTGGATGAAATTTGGACCAGATATAGATCATAGTCTGGAATAGCACATAGGCTACTTTTTATATCGGAAAAACGTACGGTTCCCGCGGGATAGATTTGTTTTTGTTTTTCAAGGTAGCACGCCGGCGAAGCCGCGGGCGGAATCTAATTTAATATAATTTCGTAAAACACTAACGTTCTTATTTACATCACTCTAAAAACTAAGTTAGCATGAATTTCAAATTGACATTCTTAAAATTAATTTTTTTCTATGTAAACATTTCATTCTATTACCTGAGAAAAGCTTTCAAGTTGACGAGCACTTTATTATTGGGACACGGATCGCGGTGCACTAGCTGCGCCAACAGCGCCGCCAGCGTGCTAGCGGAATTGGACTGCAACTCTTCTGAAGGCTCTTTCTTGATGCTCTCCATCAGAGGCTTTACCACTGGGTTCAGCTTTTCGGGAAGCGAATGAAGATTGGAGCAGGCACCTGCTATTGCTGCTTGAACTCTGAAATATAGAAATCAATGTAAAATGAGAACTCATCTTCTGTGGGTTTTTAAAGTACTTAATGAATCTCTGATGTACTATATATTAGTGGATATTTCACACGACGCCATCTAGCCCCAAACTAAACAAAGCTTGTACTATGGAAACCAGATAGCTGATATTTTTGTAAATAAATAGATAGAATATATAATAACACCCAGACACAGAACAAACATTTGCGTTCATCACACTAATTATTGTCCTAGGTGGGGATCGAACCCACAACCTGCAGCGCAGAAGGCAGAGCTACTACCAACTGAGCTGTGAGTGTGAGTACAGTCAAAATTCACCCTTCACCCTTCTAATATGAATATATGATATTTTCTTGTTGTGTAACAAAAGAACAGCTTAGACATAGCAAATCCAACGTATGAAACTAAAAATGTTACTACTGAACCCGAAAATGTTACAACAGAACCTAAAAATGTTACAACTGATACTCACGAAACGTTCAATGTTCCTTGTTCAATGGTGCACGCGTTGACGGCTGCCTGCAGGCTCTTCCGTCTATCTTCTAACGTCTGGGCTACTCGTTTCAACTTCATCGCACTCACCATGGGCTGTGTGACAGCTGTCATGTGGGCCACCTGCAAGCAATTATCAATTTAATACCGAATACAATAAGAATCAAATTAAAGCTCTAATATAATCACCTCTGCCTTATGATCAAAAGGTTGTAGGAAAGTGATTTACACTAATATTATAAAGAGGTAAAGTTTGTTTGTTAATTTGTATGTAGGAGGTAATCTCCGAAACTACCAATCCGATTTAAAAAATTCGTTTACCAACATGTAGAATGAATTTAGGCTACATTTTATACTAGAAGCCGCGGGTGGAAGCTAGTCATGTATAAAAGTAAGACTTACTTGTTCTAGCCTCAAAATATTGTTGAACTCTTCACCGTCGACTGGTAATTTATAATGTTTCATCATTGCTAGTAAATCTCGAGCTTCTTGTAGTATCCTTAAAATTGCACAAATAATAATTATAGTTGTTACAACGAAACCCTAAAAGCAGAGGGTGAATTTTGTAACTTTAACATTGTTTTTTCATTTAAGTCTAACGATTTCAAATAAATAAAAACTTTCATTACATAGAGCCGCCTAGCCCTAAACTAAGCAAAGCTTGTAATGGTGATTATTATTTCATTAAAAAAAAATGTGAGCCGTCACGGGACGCCTGGCAGATGTGAAACATCGATCATCAATAGCGCGTGGCGACGCGTCACCACGCCAGAAATCGCCCCTATTCAATAAACATTACAAGTCTACAAATTTGTAACGTTTACGCCAGAAATCGGTTTTACGTGCGGCTATAGATGTTTCACATCAAAAGTTGAGAATAAGTAATACAAATATTGTAGAAAATATGTCAAAGACTGTCAAAACAATTTTCTTGTTTAAAACAAATCATGTTTAGGACTCTTTCAGACGTTTTGTTATCGTGCATCCAATATATTCGTAAATGTAAGCGCGGGGTATGATTATACTATTTGTTTGTATGAGATACAAACGTTTTGTTAGTACCTTACCTGTTACAGTTCATAGCGACTTCATCGTAGTAGAGATTCTGATTGAGCGCAGCGTGCAATGTAGACGTTAATGTCGGCGGCGCCAGCCTAGACATTGCACTATCATCATCCGCTTCATCTTTTATTTCCTGAAAAAAAATCACTTATAAAATAACATAAAACTCATTAGGAAAACAAGCACTGGTTGTACAGTGGTCGTGGATTCAAACCTGGTCGTGCCACAACGAGTTTTTCCATTCGGAAAATGTATGTGCGCAATGCCATTGCTCTTAATCAGTAAAGGAAAACTGAGGAAACCGGCATACCCTAGAACCAAAAATCCGAAGGTGTGTCATAGGTTAGTATTCCTATAAGCGGCGATGGGCTTGGAACCTACCACGTAGGGACTAACCACTGTGCAAAATGTGGACATGTGCCAAATGTCATGTTTAGACTACCATCTTTAAATATCCTCATAAGATCTAAGTATAAACTCGCTCAACGAATCTAGGCATTCGTGAAATTAGCCGCAAGAGCTGCGCAGTATCATTTTTCGGGAGCAATTGCAGGTATGAGGAGGGGGGGAAGGAACTAAACATGCGCAAACTCGCACCTGTGGCTAATTTCACGAATGCCTAGATCCGTTGGATGACCTGTAACTAGAGATCTGATCTACCGAGCCTGGGGATTACAGTCGTGATCATGATCATGTTTATATTTTGTTTTGTTTTATATCTTATAGATTGTTTTGCGGAATAGACACCCTGATTGAAGATGACAAACAGACACTCACCTCGTGATTCCCGTTATGTACAGGCAGTGGGTACATCGTGTGTATCCGCGTGTGCCTGGCCCACGACGACACAACTAGGCTGGCCACAAGCCTCTGCAGAGCACTACCGGATCTCAGGTACACTAGCATTACCTAGAATAGCATTAGTTTTATAAAGAGGAAAGTTTTGTATTTTTATTTGTAACGAATAAACTCAAAAACTACTGGACCGATTTCAAAAATACTTTCACCATTAGAACGCTACATTACCTCTGAATAACATAGGCTATTGTAAAAAAAATTACTTAGAGATACTTTTCTACCCGTGTGTTCTGGCCTTCTGCCTGAAGACAACGTACATCAAATTAGAGATTAATCTATATACCTTATAGACCAAGCGACTTTACCTAATGAGATGATAATCTATCAGCTCTCTGTTTCTCATAGTAACAAGCTTTGCTTAGTCTGGAGCTAGATGGCGTTGTGTGAAATGTCAACCAATATTTGTTTATTTTTAAAATATCCTTACAAACTAATGGGCTTTAGTTGACTAATGAGCCAAAATTACCTTAGAAGATTAATGAGTCCAAATAATCTTATAGACCAATGGATCTGCATTTTTATACCAAGGATAAGTTCCGTTTGTCTGTCGCCAGAGTAAACTATTATATAGCTAATGATGATTACCTTAACATAAATGTCAATAGGACTCTCGTCTTCGGGTTTGTACTCTATGCCAGGTGCTGGTTGGACTAAATAACAAGATAGATAACCTGAAACAAACGAACAGTATATATATTTAAACTTACGCGATCTGAACACATTATTATTAGTATTAAACGGGTATTTATCGCGTTTCATTTACCTATTTTTCCCGACATTTCGACAGGTTTACACAATGTCGTGGTCACGGGATGACTAATAATAACACTATTATCAATGGTATAACTACAGACAAGTCTGTACTTAATGGAAGAAGGCTTTTAGCGATTGCAAATTCCAAACGCAAAACATCAACATCGACAGGTTTCACAGTGTGTAAAAACTACTGTGCAAAATGTGGGCATGTACTAAATGTCATGTTTGGACGTGCTTGTGACTACCCTCTTTAGGTATCCTCAAAGATCTAAGAAACTACGACTGTAATCCCTGGGCTCGGTAGATTTACCGAGCCCGGGGATTACAGTCGTGATCATATTTTTTTTATTATTTTTTTTACTTATATTATATTTAATTACCGACCTAATATATCGGCGGCCAGGCACCTGGCACGCGTCACGTTCCTGTCGCGAGCCAGGCAGGGCAGCGACTCGGAGCCCCCGATCAGCCACTTCTGGCTGGGGCGCGCCTCCGGCGGCATGTCGGCTGACAGCGAGGTGGTGCGCGTTCGCTTCTCCTAAACAGAAACCTTCATGATACTATAAACATCACCCCACATACACGGTAGGTATGAATGGCTGGCTACTTTAAACGGTTAATTTTTTCAAAAATTAAAAAACCCGATTGAACGTATGGCTACATGGCCAGGCACAGCCAGGTGGCCAGCGCGGGGCACGCCACCACCAGGATCACCCCCAGGGCCGCGTGCCGGACGAGGTTGAGAGTCAGTTACCTTGGGCGGTGGCATCAGCAGCAGGGCCGGCTCCACGGGCAGGCGCGCCGGCTGCATGGCCAGGCACAGCCAGGTGGCCAGCGCGGGGCACGCCGCCACCAGGATCACCCCCAGGGCCGCGTGCCGGACGAGGTTGCCCCACACCTGAATGAATAGATAACCATTAATACACTAACTAGATTTTTTTGCAAAAATAAAAAAAAACCGACTGAATGTAATTAAAAATAACCTTTACGGTCGCCATATAGGATGAGAAGTGTATTTATGTGCGCTATGCTACTGTTCTTAATCTGTGAAGAAGGAAAATTTTGTAAGAAACCGACATACTTTAGAACCAAAAATTTCAAAAATGTGTTTCTTATTCCTTGCAACCTGTCACGCACGGAATGCTAACTACTATGCAAAATGTGGCCATGCGCCAAATGTTATGTTTGGACGTATTTCTAACTAACGTTTAGATGTCATCAAAGATCTAAAATAACAAGAGATCTGAGGAGATGTATACCAAGCCTGGTGATTACAGTCGTGATCATGTGCTTCAAAAAAGCGCTAGGACTGAGACGAGTTTCTTGCCTGTTCTTCTCGTACTTGGCTAGGTTGGAATTGGAACATAGATTCACCTAGCATACAAGACGTTTCAAAGTGATCCTTGTGATTTTATTGAATAAAATATTTTGAATTGATTTTTGTTTTTGTTATTTAATGACAAGCAAATAAGATTTAAATTTCAGCTAGTCCATCGAAGCAGAATCACGAGTCAAATTAAAAGCTTAAGTAACTAACTGACCTGAACAGCTATATCTGTTATCTCGTGTACATGTTCAAAGAGGACTCTCTGGTACACGTGTCTCATAGCATCCTGCAGTAGCTCCGGCGTCCACATCAGCTTATCATCATCATTCCGCTCTCCGTTCGACTCCCCACCGTTCACATCATCAGGTTTGTCATCGGTTTGTGTGTCTCCGTTCGTTTTGATATGGGTGACGAGAGGTCGGGTGAGGGTCCGTAACGTCTGGAGGGTCGCCTTGCGGACGGAGCTCGTGCTGTGGTCGAGGTACGGCCAGAGGCGCGGCAGCACGTCCGATAAGTCAATGGGACTGTAACAGATATACTTCTGGATTAGTATAATTCCCCGCAAAGGAGAGTAAAAGGATGTGTTAGGTGAATGTTGCTACGTATGTTATGTACTACATAAAGATTAATTGTTTGTAGGATAACACTGCGAATCCGTCATATACTATGTAGGTACTTACTTAAATTTAATCAAAAAAATCAAGCGACCTCTAAAGTTATACTTTTTTTCAATCTTTATAGATAACCTATTCACTATGCGAATATGGGTCTAAAATTTATAGTTATAATGCATATTTACTAAAATCTAGAGACTGACTGAAAATAAAACAAAGCACCTTAATAATAGGGGGTAATTTAAGCCTTTGAATAAAGCTTTTTGTTTTTTGTTCTCTTCAATTTTTTTAGTTAATTTTCCCCAAATGAAATATGCAGGATGGCTCGATTTTTTAAGAGTTATGAGGATGAGTGCGGCTGGGTGCGCAAGTAAAGGAAGGCCGAAGAAGAAGTGGTTCGATCGTGCGAAAGATGATATGAATGTAATAGGAGTAGGTACCTAACATTCAGAGGTGAAAAATGATAGGAGTGAGTTTAAAAAGAAAACATATGCCGACCCCACTTAGCGTGGGATAAGGGCAGGAGAATGAAGGCTTATGAGAAGGGTAGATCGAGTGAGGCGACTCACTGCAGCAGCCTCGCGGGCTCGGGCAGCGCCATGAGCGCGGCCAGCAGCGCCATGTAGGAGTGCGCCGGCGCCGCCAGCTCGTCCTGGTCGCGCAGCAGGCGCCACAGGCGCGCCACCACGCCGCGTACGGCGCCGGCGCGCCGGGCGGCCAGCGCGCGCGCCGCGGGCGCCAGCGCCGTGGCCGCCACGGCCGCCACGTCCTCCGCCGCGTCGCCCAGCCCCGCGATCAGGTGCTCCAGGGCGCCGCTCGAGCACGCCTCCTCCTGTCCACATCGAAACAACATAGTCACGACTGTATTCCTCGAGCTCGGTAGATATCTCCTCAGACCTCTATGGACTTAGATCTTTGAGGATATTTTGAGAAGGTCCGACATGACATTTGGCACATGCCCACATTTTGCACAGCTGCAACTCCATCACCGATTATAGGAATCCCACATATGACACCCACCTTCGATGTTTTTGTTCTAATTTGGTTTATGCCAGTTTCCTCAAGATGTTTTCCTTCACCGTTTAAGAGCACTAGCATTATGCAATAAATCTTTCGAATAGAAAAACTCATTGGTGCACGGCCAGGTTCGATGGCAGGGGTGCTACCGCTACACCACCAGCGCTCATTACTTCCTGTACGTCCAAACGTTAATTAACAAGTCGATTCGTATAATTTAATTGATTTTTAACAACTTCAATAAGCTGAATTCATAGATTGTATCTCTAATGAAAACAAAATTATGATGAGTGATGACATATATATAAAAGATTATCGAGTAAAGCTGTAGTTACCTCTCTAGCGGCCAACAGATATTTGAAGCCCAACAAGGCGCCATGGCGCGCCTCCCACTGCGGCTGTGACGTCAGCGCGGACAGTAGCCCCGCCACGCAACGAACCCTCTCCGTCTTCAACTGCGCAAGCGCCACTCCCAGGGTCTGCGCGCAAGTCTCCCGAACCGGTGCCACTACCTGTTACACAATAGTACCAGGTTCGATTATACAGGGTGTTACTATCCTACTTCCGAAAACTTCAGGGGGTTAAAGTACCTATCAATATAAACAACAAAAATGTCAGCTTACTCTTCGATAACTAAGATTTATTTTGAGGATAGTGCTTTAACTAGTATTGTCGAATCCGCCTTAAGAAGAAGAAGGATATACAGGGTGTTACCAGACTACTTCCGAAAACTTCAGGGGGTTAAAATACCCATCAATATAAACAACTTTTTCTAAGAAACCTACACTGTGAGAACGAAAAAAAAACAGCTGTTCCATGCAAAAGTTCAATACCTACTTGGCTAAAATGTATAAATGTAATGTAGAAACAGTATTACTTTGATTCAGCCGACAGACACAAAAGTTTGGCACTCCACCTAAAAATGATTAGCTAATAGCATTGTCATGCGAATAACTTATGATAAGATTGCGTACAATTTCGTAAATAAACAAAACATTATGATTACGATTGTTTAATAAAGATAAGCCGTTTATAACCCGAATTATTGTATTAGTATTTAGTACTAGCTTCCGCCCACGGCTTCGCCCGCGTGGTACCTTGAAAAACAAAAACATATCTATCCCACGGGAACAGTACATTATCCGGGATAATATGTAGCCTATGTGTTCTTCCAGACCATAATCTATATCTGTGCCAAATTTCATCCAGATCCGTTCAGCCGTTTCAGCGTGAAAGAGTAACAAACATACATCCAGACATTCTGACATCCATCCATCCATACATTCTAGCAAACTTTCGCGTTTATAATATTAGTAGAATTACCTGATCCGATACGAAATCGCCGAAGCGATCTAAAGCGAGCACACATAGCAGTCGGAGCGCCATGTCTTCCAACCACTCCTGGTGGGCGTCTTCCATCTGTAGGAAATGTACAGTTCTACGTTAAAATTTGGCATCACAGCAACATTCGTGTCGATAAAAAACCACAATCACAATGCTACATTTTGTCGAGAACTGTCGCCAGATAACGCAGTACGTCTACCATGAGTTGTCACATTTAGATCGGCTGACGTTACTACAGTAGTAATAGTACGTTACTATGCCATCTGTCAAAATTGTTACTCGTGGTACCAAATTGTAAGCAAATTAATGAAGCGCAAACTACAGTCGCTGTAGTACGCTGTGACTTAGGATAGTTAACTACGTGACGTTTTAGTACCCAACTATCTAGAGGCGCTGTAATAGTTTTCATATTTTTTTTACTACAGTCGCTAGCGAGTGTAGATTATGAAAACTCATGGTAGACCTACAGAACCAAAACCGCTGGTCCTAGAAACATGAAATTTAACGTAGACGTACACTAAGAACGGATTTCTCGTAATTCAACCTGTAAGAAGAGCAGCGGGATGTTGATGTATGTATAAAAAAAACAATTACGCTAACCAAGGCGCGGGTAGTTCCTCTATACATAACTGTTGTAACAGCTCTAGCTAGATCTAGACAGATCTACTCGTATCTAGAGCTGTTACGTATTTGAATCGTAATACTGTATTGTAATCATGAAAAGCGAAAAATCATAATAATCAACCTTTTTTTTAGTCACGTGATTTATCGATTTGAAATATCGCTCTTAGCAATATGTACTTTTTCTTTTTTTTTTTTGAGTCTACCCGTGACCACGACAGCGTGCAAACCTGTCGAAACGTCGGGAAAATATAAGGTAATTTAAACGCGATAAAAACCCGTCTAATACTAATAATAATCGCTCTTAGCATTTTAGAAGTTTTCTAATGATGTTTAAATGTCACTTTGTCTTTTCTCATGGTCTAAAAATATCTATAGTTTTATTTCAATCACTCACACGTCTAGTCCCCCATGGTGAAATTATAGTTGGCTCAACGAATCTAGGCATTTGTGAAGTTAGCCGCAAGAGCTGCGCAGTATCGTTTTTCGGGAGCAATTGGAGGTATGAGGAGGGGGGGAAGGAACTGTACATGCGCAAACTCGCACCTGTGGCTAACTTCACGAATGCCTAGATCCGTTGGATGACCTTTACCTGTTGTTTGTTCATGCTAGGTCGTTGGCCCGCAGACGAGGCTATCTTGGCCCTGAGCAGTTCCCTGAGGGCGCTGGCTGCTCCGTGCCTCGCCTCCCAGGTGGCACTGAAGAGAAGCGCCTGGAGGGAGAGGCACCAACTCTCCAGTGGCCAGCGCGAAGACTCGCCCCATGCACCGGAACAGTCGGGTACCGGAGCCGTGCTTTCAACTGGAAATAAAGAATTATGCTTTAAAAACTGAAAAGTTTATTAGAGACTAGCTTTTGCCCGCGACTTCGTCCGCGTGGAATAGTGACTTCCGGCAGAAAAGTATAGATAGCTGTGCCCGCGTCTCCGTCAGCGTGTAACTCCTTGTGTATTAAGTTAATGTATTGGTAATATTTATTATTTTTATTTATATTGGTAATATTGTTTAGATCACGTTCACATGAGGCTTAACCCTTTATAAGACACAGAACTTAAAAATATTTATTGCTTTTAAACTTTATAATAATGTGTTAAGGTTCAAATTTTGGTGGCAATATAAGTACCACTGCCTTATAAAGGTAAGGTAAAGGTACCTATAAAACGAAAATACTTCAGTGCAAAGCTTCCGGGTAAACTATATTGAAAGTTGACCCGTCCGGCACGTGAACATAAAGATTTTTAGAACTGCTAACACGGGAGAGAGCAACATACAACTGACCATGCGAGAAACAACTGACACTGAGATCTACTCCAGCAACACCAAAAGTCTGCCCTTGAGCCTTGTTAATTGTCATTGCATAACACACCGATACTGGGAATTGCGTCCTTTTAAATTGGAATGGAAAATTATTTGGTATTAAGGGTATTCTGGGAATAAAGACGGTTTCTCCTGCACCGCAACCTGTTAAAATTTGAGCCTCGATTATATTTTGTTGCAACTGGGTTACTTTTAGTCGAGTTCCATTGCAAAGTAGTGGTGGTCTTAAATTTCGGAGCAGAATAATCGGTATCCCAATTTTTAAACAAATTTCATGAGCGGGAAGTCCGGGCATATTTAAAGAATTTAAAAATTCTATCGGGTAATTAGTGGCTTCTTGTTCATCGACCATTCTATTTATTGATCTATAAACTTTGCTTTCCCCCTGTATATTCGACAGTATTTTGTTATTGATCTCAGATGCCTGGTCATTGCGAGGAGTTAAAATAGATCTTTCGCATAGCCAAGAATTGTCCCTATTTAATATATTTGTTACGTCACCGTAAACCGACGATATAAGATGTGGTTGAGATTGCACCATACAACATAATTCAGGCGTCAGAATAAGTTTTCCTTGGTGTAGTTGTGGATAGGTACCTTCACCAATCTTTAATAATGTGTCAGAAAATTGACTATCATCCGGGTTATCTCCAGTTCTCACTCGCATATTTATAGTCAAATGCACCGATTGTATATCACGCCATAAATAAGAGCTTTTCAGGCAAGCCCTAACCTCATCAGCTCGGGTTCCCCGTGGTATTACTGGTAAGGTTTGTCGGAAATCACCACAAAATAAAACCGTGATACCGCCCATTGGTCGATCATTTTGTCTTATATCCCTTAAAGTTCTGTCTACCGCTTCTACTCCTTTTCGATGGGCCATCGTACATTCATCCCATATGATTAAACTACACTCGCGTAATACCTTAGCTTTGTCGCTATTTCTTGAAATACTACAGGTTGGACTTTCCGTGCGATCTAAATCAATTGGTATTTTAAACATACTGTGAGCAGTTTTACCTCCTGGTAGCAATGTTGCAGCTATCCCTGATGAAGCTACGGCAAGAGCAATTTTACGCTGATTTCGAACATAAGCCAATATTAATTTAGTCAAAAAGGTTTTTCCAGTTCCTCCAGGTGCATCTAAAAACCATATTGTTCCCAAATTATTTTGAACACTATTGCACACGCGGTCATAAACTGAACGTTGTTCTGCAGTCATCATTGGGACACCGTTTTCTAATGTTGTCAGCAGTTCCATTAAATTGTAACCAATCTCTGCGGAATATTCCCTATTAGTTACCTCTCCGACTGAGGTTGGTGTTGGCAAACCATATTCACAGAGTGATTTACCGCCTACTGCTGTTAAGTCATCCTGAAGAGCTAATAAGCACTGATTTATGGCAAGATCACGGAAATTATCATTAGTTGTGCCTTCATCATTGTTAGGTATATTTCTAAGAAAGTCTTCTGCAAATTTTTCTTTATATTTTTCCCATAATTTTACAGCATCTGACAAATTACAAAATATGAGTAATGTTACAAATAAATGGCGTAACCGTCGTGGATTATCACTAACACAGGATTCTGCTAAAGCGTCATCCCAATGCTGATCATTTTCAAGCAAATGACGTGCTTGGCAAGCTGCTTGATAAGTGGGATAAACAACATCGTCTACTTTTCTCAAATCTATAAATGAGGTTGGTCCTCGCACGGTATGTAATAATAATCGCAAATAGAAACACTCAGCGTTGTTAGGATGAACGGTGTACACTCTACCAAGAACATGTTCTTTAAAAATACCTGACTCGCCATCTACAGGCCTGCCACGGCGTCTTCGATTAAAGACACCCCGTTGCTTATCGTAGGTATAATACGATGGAACTTCCTCATACAAAAGAGATTTTGCAAAATCATCAGTTTGGCAAAGTCGAAAGAATGCTAATAAAGTTGTTTGTCTAGGGTTCTCTAACCGTTCTGTGAAATTTTCGGCGTTGAAATATATACGTTGGCCGCCTTCAAGATGAACATCCAGATGAGTCACAGGTGGATATCTTTCGTGAATGTTGAAACTTAAGATCCGCCACACAGCTTCTGAAGAACTTATATATCTGCCTGACTGAAATCTTGTAACTTCATCATGTTCATTTCTCAAAGCAAATGTAGCTTGGTCACTGCCCTTATTAATATACTTACAAATATATTTTATTGACTCTACACTATTACACATTTCAACATTTATGTGAGCTTGAAATGCTCTGGACAACACAGGAGAATACGGAACGACCCACCTATTATCTAAAGTAACTTGTTGTCCAGACACTCGCTTTTCAACAGTAAAACCACCATTATCTCTTGAACGGCGACGATATAATGGGTATCCATCATGTCCTGTTACAGTGTCATCCACTAAGGCTTTTGGATATCTTTTAGTGCAACGACCGTCTTGCATGCAAGGAGAATTCCCGTTAAATGCACCACATGGACCATGTATCATATGAGTTTTAACAATGTCGTATAACACGGGATCTGCAATCGGACTTGGAATTTCAGCACTGATTAAACTGTCTACATCATTAGGTCGAACCTTATCTTTTAACCAAAGCAGGATATGTGCGTGAGGTAAGCCGCGTTTTTGCCATTCAATACTATACATATAACACAATACTTCTCCAAAAATGTTATCTTTGGTAAGTAGATCTATCATTGATTTTAATTTTAAATGAAAAACTCTTGCTATGATATCATGGCGGTCATGCGGTGCTTGACCCTCAAGAAGCTCCCGAGTAATTTCATCCCACTTAGGATTGGTAGTTACAGTAATAAATAAGTCGGGACGTCCATATTTTCTTACGTAACAAAAAGCATCTTGAGTACGTTCGTGCATGTATCGTGGACCACCAGTAAAAGAAGAGGGCAAAATAACTAAACGACCCATATTCACCGTATCGTTATCTTGCTGCATGGCGTCGCGAAGGTGCACGTATTCTTCAGCGCGCAGCTGCCTTTGATTAGATCGTATATAAACTAATCTTTCGGTTTCAATTTTTGCGTACATGTCTACAATAAACTGATTGAATAAGCCACGAAAACGTTGAAAGTATACAAACCTATTCCGTCTTACTTGCAAGTGGTAACAGTAAAATTGAAGGCATGAAATCTTTTTATTATAATTAGGTGCGCCTGTACGCGGATCAGTTTGGTATAAAGCAAAATTATAACCATCTTCCCCTCGACAGTATATCAAAGGATATTGCAAACTGTCGTAAGCCCTGTGGGTTTCATAAATACGTTGCAAACGATTATCTCTGGAACGGATAACGATATCACGCCAATCACATTCCTGGTCGACCAATACCACAGCAACTTCATTCGTGGATGGAGCATTATAACGCCCAGGGTGTTCCTGAGTTGGACGCCTATCGGCATTTATAACAATTTTATAATTGTTATCATCATCTCGAGGAAGAGCTTCTAATGCCGATTTAAAACTGCATACATACGAATTAACCTGATGCAACATGTTCTGAAGTTGTGATATGAGTTCAGTATTTAAATTCGGGAAATATTGATTTCTTATATTCGACTGTTCGTTGTAGTCGGATACAAAATATATTTGAAGAAACTTAGGTTGGTTTTCAGGCAAAAGGGATCCTATCAAATGGTAAACCTGACCTTGTATCTTAAAAGTAGGCATGAAATGACCTTCTGAGATTTGTTGAGCGCCAAAGGATGTCATTTGAAATGCACTATTATAAGTGCGAATATTATCTAAAAACTGTTTAGATTGTATATGTTCCCCTAAAAGTAGTGATTTCAAAGGTTCCGGTGGGTCTTCGAATGAAGGCAAATTTATTTTACCTGTAGAACAACAGAAACCAGCTGACTCCTTACTCCACTTTGCAGCATTACAAAAACGACATACCACGTTCATATCGCCTATTACAGAAGATGATCCGTAATCAATTGTGAGGTTATAAGCAAACCCACTTTTATATTTGTCGGACCAAACCACCGAATTTCTAGATTGATCTTCTATGTGTACATCTAAGTTATTAAGGCTATGTCGAAATCTGTCTGCAGTAAGACGGGCCTCTCGCTGTTCATCCGTTTCAAGAGACCGAATATTTTCGATTCTTAATCTTTCATTAGACAAACTTACTGATCGTTCTTGTCTCAAAGAATTATAATATTCGCGTACCGACTCTAGTCGTTGTTCATGCTCATGTGCGTCTTCGAGAGATCGAATAACATTATGGTGCACCCTATCATTTGTCAAACGGTCTTCATATTGAGTTAAAGTTTCAGATTCTCGAGATAAAATATGACGTTCGCGGTCAGCTGTGAGACGCAATTCCCTCTCAGTGTAGGTTTCTGACTCGCGAGACAATATATGACGTTCGCGGTCAGCAGTGAGACGCAATTCCCACTCAGTGTAGGTTTCTGACTCGCGAGATAGTGTATGCCGTTCGCGGTCAGCAGTGAGACGTAATTCCCTGTCAGTGAAGGTTTCTGACTCGCGAGATAATGTATGCCGTTCGCGGTCAGCAGTGAGACGCAATTCTCGTTGTGACGCAGTTTCAGCATCTCGGGATAACACATGTTGTTCTCGGTCAATGGTAAGCCTCAGCTCTCGTTGAGAAGAGCTTTGAGACGCCCGTGATGTAGCTCGTCTCGCTCTGTCAGCTGCTAATCGCATCTCTCTCTCTGGAGAGCTTTCATTGGCTCGAGAGGTTGAGGCACTAACTCTCATAGAGTTTAACCGATGTGCTCTTTCCTCTGCCGATTCTTGAGAACGCGCATTTCTCATCCTTTTAGCATCTCTCGAATTTCGAGATAAAGATGGTCGTTTTTTAGGTGGCATTGTGTATTTTTAATCGACGGTAACTGAAGCTACCTTACACTTACAATTATATATAGTAATTATGTAATAATTACGAAAATAAACTATTAATATAATTAAACACTACCAATTACGAAAATAAACTATTAATACAATTAAACACTACCAAAATAACTAATATAATAATTACGAAAATAAACTATTAATATAATTAAACACTACCAATTACGAAAATAAACTATTAATACAATTAAACACTACCAAAATAACTAATATAATAATTACGAAAATAAACTATTAATTTAATTAATCACTACCAAAACCTCTTATACCTAAAACTAATAATATATTTAAACACTACCAAAACTTCTAATACCTATTATATAAAATAACAACAAAACAAATCTAAAAATAAATTATTCAAAGACTAAAAGTCGTGCTGATAAGCACGGTTTGCAAATAACAATTATTGGTTGTCAATAAGGTCGAACAGTCTGAACGTCTATTCGCATCAACAGCCAAATATTGAATGACGCTCGAGCGCGGACCCCCCGCCTTTTTATACCTCCCGCCACGACGCGCGTCGAGCGCGGCAACCGATACACAAAAATAATCCTTATAGCATGACTCTGTATTCACGCGCGATGACTTATTATTTCATGTATAACTTTGGTGTTTCTACACCGATTTACATGATTCTTTTTTTATTGAATAGGTAATAATGTTAACTTTTTTTAATTAGGGATGAGTGATAGTGTTGTAAACGTTAGAGTAGACAAATACAATCAGAAATCTCCGAATTGCCAAGCTATCGGGAGTTTCACGTGTTATTGTGAGTCAACCATAAAAGATAGACATATGCTGTCGAGGAATATTTTTTATATAATTTTAGGGAGAATATTTCCGTCATACATGATTTCTATGTAGCTTTAACCTATAAGCCTGCACACGCGACGGAAGCTTAAAAAATGGAGTATCTTCTCCCGTTTTCCCAATATTTCCCTTCACTGCTCTGCTCCTATTGATCGTAGCGTAATGAAAAGTATACTATAACCTGCCCAAGAGTATGAAGAATAATTGTGCCAAATTTCGTTGAAATCCGTCGAGTAGTTTTTGTTTCCATAACGAATATACAGACAGACAGACAGACAGACAGACAGACAAAAATTTTACTGATTGCATTTTTAGCATCAGTAGCGATCCCTAACCACCCCTTGATAGTTATTTTTTAAATATATTTTATGTACAGAATTTACCTCTCTACAGATTTATTATAAGTATAGATTTACTTTTTTCGTTTTAAACCCTTGGATATATTGTGTTATGCTACAAAATAAAATCTTAATTCTATCGTTAAGTGCAAACGAAAAAAACGGGGTTCAAACCTGGTCGTGCACCAATGAGTTTTTCCATTCGAAAAATTTATGTGTGCAATGTCTAATGCGTAAACGGTGAAGGAAAACATTGTGAGGAAACTGCCATACCCTAGAACCAAATATACGAAGGTGTATATCATAGGTTAGTATTTTTTAAGCGGCGATGGGCTTGCAACCTGTCACGTACTGGCTACTACTGCAAAATAAGTTTAGTCATGCCTCTGATTACGCTCATTAGATATCCTCAAAGATCTAGTAACTAGAGATCTGAGGAGATATCTACCAAGCTGTCATGATCATATTTTTTTGCCTTAAAAGAGTTAACCACGGGCGCAATCACGGGCAACAGCAACTGTTAAATCATAATTTGATAAAAAAAATGGTTGCCAAAGAAATGTAGATATCTTTAAGAATTAGTTCTTCTCAAGTTACTCACAAACAATCTCCTCAGGTTGCTCCAGCTTTATCTTTTTCCTGTCGGGCTCGGCGGGCGGGGTGGGCGGCGCGGAGGGGCCCTCCTCGCTGCAGTCCCGCGACTTCTGCTTGCTGAAGGCGGCGCGCGCCCGCCGCTTCGCAAGGTTCATCTCCCGCGAGCTGAGCGGCTTCGCTGATGAAGGCGGCACCAGCTCTTGCACTGGCCTCTGAATTAATAAAAAAAAAAAATATGATCACGACTGTAATCCCCGGGCTCGGTAATACCTTCTCAGATCTTCAGTTACTTAGAACTTTGAGGATATCTAAAGAGGGTAGTCAGGGTGACATTTGGTACATGCCCACATTTTGCACAGTAGTTAGTATTCCGTACGTGACAGGTTGCAAGCCCATCGCTTATAAGAATACTAACCTATGACACACACCTTCGAATTTTTGGTACTAGGGTATGCCGGTTTCCTCACGATGTTTTCCTTCACCGTTTAAGAGCACCGGCATTACGCACATAAATTTTTCATTGGTGCACGACCAGGTTTGAACCCACGACCTTCGGATCGTGAGGCAGGGGTGATACCACTACACCACCAGCTCTCTTTTATAAATTAATAATAATAATAAATCTAGACACGCGGCAGCGTGTCAAGCCAAGTTCAAGCGAAGCGAACGGGCGATGCGCGCCTAGTGTAATATTACAGGAACCATTTGGGTGATTTTTCACCCCCTCGTAACTCAAAAACTATTTCATATAAACAAGTCAAATTTGGCTCATCTATTGCCACTTGCGAGTAAAATATGGGCACCGAATTTCATAAACACACCTCAAACGGTTATTTAGATATTAACGTCCAAAAATGCCTGGTTATGGAAAATTTTATCACTGACTGACCTATAGACGTTAATTATAACCCAGTTCCAGATGACCTAGAACGTTCAAATTTGGCATCCAGGTAGGTAGTGGGGTGGATACAAAGGGAAAAATCTGAAACTTGCAAATTTTTATATTTTTATCGTACTTTTTCAATTAATTGATTCTCCTAGGAACCCTTACTAGCGCCTGTAATATAAGAATAGCAATCTAAATAGATGACAGTCGGTCATTATGTGGACTTTAATAGGGTCTTGACGTGAATATAATAACGAGTGGAAGTAGTGTCTTGGATTGGTAAGTAGTACACTCTTACCTAGGTATACAATGTGCCAATAGTTGAGCCGTCTATGCAGATAGGTAAGTATGACTATAGGTATGTATACCTACAATGTGCCAATAGTTTGAGCAGTCTATGCAGGTAGATAGATATGGCTAGATAACTATTCAGATCTAAATTATAGTGTGTCTCGGCTTGTCGGATAGGTAGTAGGAAGGTATACTTATTCAGTAAGTACTCAAGTACCAACCTACCTGCTTAGTATGTACCTATACCTACAATGTGCCAATAGTTTGATCAGTCTATGCAGGTAGATAGATATGGCTAGATAACTATTCAGGCCTAGATAATAGTGTGTCTCGGAATGCCGGATAGGTAGTAGGTAGGTATACTTATTCAGTAAGTACTCAAGTACCTACCTACCTGCTTAGTATGTATACCTACAATGTGCCAATAGTTTGAGCCGTTTATGCAGGATTATATAAGTGTAATAATATAAGAACAAGTACTTACTTACTAATAAGTTCTGTACAAAAAGTAATGATATCCCATCAAAAACATAAATGTGAAATGAGAGCCAAGTTCAATAAGTAAGTAGGTATGCTTTAGTCGTTGACTTCAGCGACAAAAGAAGTGAGATCTAAACGGGTGCCAAGTACAATGGTCAGTCCTAAAACTTATTTATAACAATATGAAATATTTTTAACAACTTTAAAATATCATTTCATCTCATAATTTAGGATATTATTTTGAAGCCTTAGGTCTAACTTGGCTAGTTTTCTTAAGAGTACGAATTATATTAGGTATAGCTTGCACGTTCTTATTTTATTCTTCTAAAAATTTGGCTTGCTGGTAGAAACTAGCGATCGGACATAGTAGGTAAGTAGTTAATAATAGGAAGGTAATTCGTATAATGATAACTAGCCAAGTTAGACCTTAGGCTTCAAAATAATATCCTAAATTATGAGATGAAATGATATTTTAAAGTTGTTAAAAATATTTCATATTGTTATAAATAAGTTTTAGGACTGACCATTGTACTTGGCACCCGTTTAGATCTCACTTCTTTTGTCGCTGAAGTCAACGACTAAAGCATACCTACTTACTTATTGAACTTGGCTCTCATTTCACATTTATGTTTTTGATGGGATAGTTATCATATCACTTCTACACTCCCACATGATGAATAAATAATAAATATTGGTGGACATTTCACACAACGCCATCTAGCCACAAACTAAGCAAAGCTTGTACGATGGGAACCAGATGGTTGATAGATTAAATATATAATTATATTTTTTTAAACACATACAGTTGGCCCAACGAGTCGAGGCATTCGTGAAGTTAGCCGCAAGAGCTGCGCAGTATCGTTTTTCGGGAGCAATTGGAGGTATGGAGAGGGGTGGTGGGACTAGACATGCGCAAACTCGCACCTGTGGCTAATTTCACGAATGTCTAGATCCGTTGGATGAACTGTACATAGAATAAATAATAACACCCAGACATAGAACAAACATCTGAGTTCACCACACAAATGTTTGTCCTAGGTGGGGATCGAATCCACAACCTACACCGCAGAAGGCAGAGTTACTACCAACTGAGTTGTGAGGCCAGTCAAATTATACAAATACATTCTCGGTCATTTTGTTTATTTAAACTACAATGTTACCAGACTACTTCCGAAAACTCAGGGGGTTAAAGTACCCATCAATATAAAGAACTTTTTCTAAGAAACCAACACTGTGAGCGCGAAAAAACCAGCTGTTTCATACATTTTAGATTAATTTAAAGGTATTGAACTTTTGAATGGAACAGCTGTTTTTTTTCGCTCTCACAGTGTTGGTTTCTTAGAAAAAGTTCTTTATATTGATGGTTACTTTAACCCCTCTGTAGTTTTCGGTAATGGTCTAGTAACATCCTATATACATAAATTCGCCTGCAGATTTGCCCGCGGGATACCTACATTAAATATAGCCTGTCATCCTGAAAGTTCATTCTAAACATTGGCGACGGAATTTTTGAAATCGGATGGGTAGTTACAGTATAATTTGTAGATGTGCTATTACAGACTATAATGATCTATCTCTTTGCCAAATGTCTTCCAGATCCGTTCAGCCGTTCCGACAGTTTTAAGACTTTTTGGCCAAAATTGACTTTATTTTCCAACATTTTTCTAGATGATTTTCTAGAATAAGCTAAATAATAAAATAATAATAATAAATAATGCTGGACAGTCCACACAGCATCATCTAGCCCCAAAGTAAGCTACTCAAAGCTTGTGTTATGGGTACTAGATAACTGATATATTTAATACATTATAATAGGTACATAGATAGATATTTTTTATAATACATAGAAAACACCCAGACCAACAGAACAAATTTCTGCAGATCATACACAAATTTGTTCCGAGGCGGGAATCGAACCCGCAACCTCTTGCGTAGCAGGTGGACTCACGCCCGCTGCGCCACAGAGGTCGTCAATCACGCCAATCAGACGTTCTGTTATTTAAAACAGTCTATGTTTGGTGGATGTCGAGGACACTGTTCTTACCCTATGCGTTTCAGTCTTGATTTGAACTTTGGTAGGACACAAGTCTTCGTTGGAGTACACTGAAGTGAGGTCTACACCTATACTGGCGGCCACGTCGAGTCCTAATCGAGCGTTTAATTGCTGCCGCTGTTTCGCGAGCCGCTCGGCTATGTCTGGAACAATACAGAAATAATGATTTTGTCCATGAAACTATATAGATAACGTAAGATTTTTTTAAGAAGGATCATTCAAAAAAGCGCTAGGACCGAGAAGAGTCTTTGCCTGTTCATGGTTATGCTGGAATTTGCACATAAATAGACCTAGCATGAGGGACGTTTCAAAGTGATCCTTGTGATTTAATTGAAAAAAAAAAATATTTTGACTATGACTTTGACCAATGGAATGCTAACTACTTACAAAATGACGACAAACCTGATATTTAGACGTGTCTCTAACTAACTCTCTAGGCATAATCGAAATAATCTTGAGAGCCTGAATATGTCTGTTTATCAAATCAAAGAAGTTTATTTTGTGCCACTAATACAGAAATTAAACATAATATTATGTAACTTAGAAGTATTTTACATCTTGGTTCATGAAACAGTGTGGTGAAAGGATTTAAGTACACCTCAGAGGCTCCTTTCACGCATTTTTTCAAATAATTCATAGACAGGCCTAGTCTATCTTTCCCAGTTAAATGGGCAAGCATATAAGTTAGAAGTTTAAAAGTTACCTGGTCCGGACAGTGCTTCGTCGTCCAAGTCGTACTCGTGTCCTTCGGAGGCCATTAGGTGAGCCCCATTCTGCAGCACCCGCTGAATGTCAAACGTCTCACATCGTAGTCGCCCGCTGTCGTCTTCCGTTTTCTCCTCTAAAACAAGGACAGTAGAGTTCATTTTGATAACATCCTCATTTCAAGGTATTTAGGGACAATTATTAGCGAACCATCAAAATAATAAGTCGGGTTGTTAATATCTCTGTAAGCCTAATACGAGTATTATAAATGCGAAAGCAACTCTGTTTGTTTGTTACATTTTCACGACTAAACGGCTTCTTAATGAAATTTGACAAGGCTATATCTGTGGTAAATATCATGTTTGGACGTGCCTTTGATTACTCCCTTGAGATATCCTTAAAGATCTAAGTAACTAGAGATCTGAGGAGATTATCTACCGAGCCTGGGGATTACAGTCATGATCATGGTTTTATTTTGTCTTAAAAAAAGAAAGTCACTGGCAACAGTTGTTAAATCATAATTTGATGGAGTAAATGCTTGCCAAAGAAATGTCGCGGCTTTCAGACAGAAGACGCGTTTTTGCAATTAATGTCACCTTGAAGCGAAAGTTAAATATTTTCAATTTGTGACGTCAAAATTCAGTATGCCATCCAAGGGTAAGAACATAAACCCACGTGCGTAACGTATGCAACGCTTTATAATATCCGGTTTCCTGTATTTGTGAAGCTAGAAACATAATATACTTAAAACTCGTTACTGATCGTCTGTCATACCAACGCACAACCTACAGAAGTCTGAGAGAGTTGTATAGGGAAGGTTCCTTTCTAGATTTGAAGGTGCAAGAGGAGGTAATTCCCGAAATTTGACCGCTAAGGGAACAACAGGAGAGTTGAAAATTGTATGAATAAACATTACGTTTAACGTTACTGACCGTCTGAGATACCAACGCATAACTTACAAAAGTCTTAGAGAGTTGTTTAAGGAAGGTTCCTTTCTAGATTTGGAGGTGCAAGAGGAAGAGAATTCCCGAAATTCGATCTCTAAGGGTATAGCAGGAAGGTTGAAGTTGGTATGAATAAATATTACGCGAGCAAAGTTCGCCGACTTTCACATTAGTATTTATTTCAAAATCAATTAAAAAAAAAGAAAGTAATTGAAAACAGCTTTTACAGCTGCCATATTGGATTTTTTGACATTTAGCCTATATCACTGTTGTGATCCAGAAGAATCCAACGACATCTCATGTGTCAAAATTGGTCCAGCTCCAGGACTCCAGCGATCAGTGATGTGTAATCTATACTAATATTTTAAAGAGGTAAGTTTTGTATTTTTGTATGTAACGAATAAACTCAAAAACTACTGGTCCGATTTCAAAATTCGGTGAAAATTCTTTCACCGTTAGAATGCTACATTATCCCTGAGTAACATAGGCTATATTTTATATAGGTACCTCGCGAGCAAAGCCGCGAGAGGTAGCTAGTAGTTACTAAAGCTAGGGATAGCCAAAAGACGAGCATAACCCTCCTTTATAGCATTCAAAAACAAACATGATGACGACGTTAATTCTCAGGCCAGGTAGGCAGATCTCCTCAGATGCTTATCAAACAGTTCCACTATGATTAAATGTGTTTCTAGTTATACAAATTGGAGAGTCCATTATTAATGTAAGTTGCTAACGTGGGATAAATCCGTCTTTACCTTGATTATCTCTAATTCAACGTAATGTTAATTCGTGTTCATTGTCTTGCCAGTAGCAAACGTGGGTGTTTTATAAAGTTATGCTTGTAACCGTAAATTTACATCCTATAATATAATAATGATATAATTTCCCTTGGTCTCGGCATCACGCGTGAACGGCTGGATCGATTTCGCTAATTCTTTTTTTGTGATTAAGAGTAAGGAGACGGTTTTAAGACAGGACAACGTTTGTCGGCTCAGCTAGATTAAATAATAAATAAATATTGGTGGACAACTCAGACAACGCCATCTAGCCCCAAACTAATTTAGTGAATATATATAATATAGAATAGATATTAATACCCAGACACAGAATAAACATCTGTGTTCATCACGCAAATGTTTGTCCTGGGTGGGGATCAAACCCACAACAGCGCAGAAGGCAGGTCTATTACCAACTGAGCTGTGAGGCCAGTAAAAATTAAAATAATAAATATGATCACGACTGTAATCCCCAGGCTCGGTAGATATCTCCTCGGATCTTTAGTTACTTAGATCTTTGAGGATATTTAAAGAGGGTAGTCAGAGGCAAGTCCAAACATGACATTTGGTACATGCCCACATTTTGCACAGTAGTTAGTATTCCGTACGTGACAGGTTGCAAGCCCATCGCCGCTTATAAGAATACTAACCTATGACACATACCTTCGAATTTTTGGTTCTAGGGTATGCCGGTTTCCTCACGATGTTTTCCTTCACCGTTTAAGAGCACTGGCATTGCGCACATAAATTTTTCGAATGGAAAAACTCATTGGTGCACGACCAGGTTTGAAACCACTACCTTCGGATCGTGAGGCAGGGGTGCTACCACTACACCACCAGCGCTCTATGTAATTCTTTACGCAATCATATAATTCAATGTATGTACGAGCGTTTAAACGAGCATTATGCGCAATTTCACATAAAAGCTGAACATAAATAGTTTTATTAAAAATAATATTTGAAGATGTCAGTTGGACTCGCGCACTGAAGGTTCCGCTGTCCACAATACCTAACCTTTATGATAATTTCTAGTGAAAAAGTTGCGATAGCACCTTCCGCATGCAGAACCCCAAAAATAATAGAGGAAGGAACTACGGTTGGTTGACTTATGTATTGCCCTTACAAAAGGTAATGGCATAAATAATAAAGATAATATCAACCTAGATATTAATATTATATACTAGTTAGTGAAATATATTATACAAAATTAAAATTCAAAAACCCCCGACATCGAAACTTTACCCTAACATGTCATATTTAAAGCCATGGTTACATTACCATGTTCTTTCAAAATCATTGAAGTAATACGATAACAAATTTCGAATCGATAGGACATTATGGAAAGTAGTCAGTACGTCTACCATGAGTTGTCACATTTAGATCAGCTGACGTTACTACAGTAGTAATAGTACGTTACTATGACATCTGTCGAAATTGTTACTCATGGTACCAAATTCTAAGCAAATTAATGAGCGCAAACTACAGTCACTGTAGTACGCTGTGACGTAGGATAGTTAGCTACGTGAGGTTTTAGTATCCAACTATCCGTTAGAGGCGCTGTACAAGTTTTCATACATTTTTTTTACTACAGTTGCTAGCGAGTGTAGATTGTGAAAACTCATGGTAGACCCTCTGATCCCCTCATCAACTATTAAAGAGCTGATGATCTTCAAACGGTTAATAAATGAATAACATCCAACAGTCACATACATAGTTCTGAGATCACACTTAGATTACCGTATCGTGGACATCGGAAGCTACGATTACCATGTTACCACAACACCTAGACCCGGAAGAAATGTTAGCAAAACATGCAAACATTTCTGCCGCAACGGGAATTGAAGTCGCATCTATCGCGTCTTAGCCAGACATTCACCCGCTGCGCCACCGAGGTCGTCAGTACGTCTACCATGAGTTGTCACATTTAGATCGGCTGACGTTACTACAGTAGTAATAGTACGTTACTATGACATTTGTCAAAATTGTTACTCATGGTACCAAATTCTAAGAAAATTATTGAGCGCAAACTACAGTCGCTGTAGTACGCTGTGACGTAGGATAGTTAGCTACGTGAGGTTTTAGTACCCAACTATCCGCTAAAGGCGCTGTACAAGTTTTCATACATTTTTTGAACTACAATCGCTAGCGAGTGTATATTGTGAAAACTCATGGTAGACCTACAGATATCAATCCAGTTTTTGTAGATACCGAAGGTCGCAAGTTGTCAGGCCAACACCCAACCTGCCCTCTAGACAACTGAATAATCAAAAGAATTCATATCGAAAAATAACGATACCTAGGTGCCCAGACAAGCTCGTGGGATGTGACGTGACATACGTTACGTCATATCATATATCATGTGACGTGAATGCCATTAAAATTGTATTGAAGTAGTGTTACTTCAAGCTTGAAATGTGACCTATAATAAATATGATGGTTTGTAAGATCTTGGGGTAAGGCCCCTGTTTTAATTAACGAAATTGCCAATACTGCCTAATAAGCGCTTTTACTGCTAACGTCAGTTTACTCGATGAATTGTCCGACCACTTGTCTATAGGACCAGGTGCAATATAAACCAGGGATCGGAAAACCTATTCATAACGGTAACCGTTTCAAACGGTTACCGATAGAAACGGTAAACGATTGAAACGATAACCCTTTTACATTGGGTTTTAATCGAAATAATAACTGTTACCGAATAAAACGGTATACCGAAATAATTCGGTTTTTTTAAACTGTATTTTTTGTTGCATTATTAGGGTACAAATACTTTGTAGAAATTGAGTGCGTGCGATATTAGGTATGCGAATGTTTTTCGACTTAGTTGATGACTGGATGGATACTACTGAGCAAGCGGAAAGTGTTAAATTAATGCAGTGTGAGTGCGACTTTAATATTTTTTAAATATGGTATGTGATTTTCTTTTATAATAGTAATAGAGGGTATAATAATACCTAGTAGTACAGTAGTACTACTAGGTATATTAGTACCTACTACTACTACTACTAGTGAGTAGTAACTCAACTACTATACTAATTACTAGTATTTAAGTAGGTAACTACACCTACCTCCTACCTACATACATTATTAGCAAACCAGACTGTTTTAGTAGTTATAGTAATAAAACAAATGGATAAATTTTGCTTGAAGTGTGTCGGACGGAACGTATTACAGAAGGTAAATGTTATACTAAAATAAAATAGGTACAGTCACCGACGGAAAGGGGTAACCATTTTTTACATTATCGTCTAATTTAAATTTTCAAAACAATTTTAGCAATGGAATAAATAATTTGTAGTATTCAATACAACTGACTCACAATAACTGAATAATACATTCGCCACCGCTTTGGTGTAATATCTGTCAATAATCTGTCTAAAAGCGGGTAGTTAGCGTAAAAACAACACGGCGATACCCGCAAACTACATTACCGCAACCCGCAAATACAGGTAACAAAGAGATGGGCGGGTGGGTAAAAATTCGGGAGGGATAAATAGGAAGGAAAGGGTAAAATAGGTAAAAATTAAAAAATACCCATTTATACCGAGTATTTTTTATTTATACCGGGTAAAAATTCAACGTATATTTTTCAATGAAAATAAAAAACCTAATTACTTTTAAAAATACGTAGTAAGTAGGGCAGCCTTAATATTATATAGGAAAACCTAAACTATGAGTAAAAGATGTTTTTATCAAATAAAACCAACATAAAAGTCATTTAGAAAACATACACTCGCGGGCTTTAAACTGGAATCGCTTCATTAAGACAATTTTGTACAATTTCTGTCCAATGAACAATGATTGTCGTATATCATTTGAAAGAATATTTTATTAGCTATTAAATTCTAGCCGAGAGATGGCGTGCCTACTGTGAGCAGTTATATACTGATCCCTTTTTTAACCGAACTGGAAGGAGCTAGAACTGGAACCCATGATTCTTCGTTCCGAAATAGCTACTGCTCTATAGTCTCTCAAGAAAGAGAAGGCGCCAGGAAGCGACCAAATAACAGCAGAGGTGCTTAAAGCTATGGGTGACTTGGGTGTGACGACACTACACAATATCTGCTCACACATCTGGCAAAACGGTAATTGGCTGCAAGACTGGACGGAGTCCGTAATTCTACCGCTGCACAAGAAATGGTCAACTAAGAGCTGCGGTAATTATCAAACCTTGTCCCTCATCTCACACGCCAGCAAAATCTCGCTCCATATTATCAACAATCGCATCCTGGATACCTGGATTGGCAAATCCCGCAGGAGCAAGCCGGTTTCATGAAGGGCAAGGGCGTTGAGAAGGCATACGAGTTTGATTTGCCAGTGATGTGTTTCGTCAACTACAGCAAAGCTTTCGACTGTGTCAACTGGGGTTGTTTATGGAAGGTCCTACAAAAACTTGGAGTACCAATGCATCTTATCGCTCTACTTCGCACCTTGTATAACTTAAGCCAGGGAGTCGTAAGAGTTGATAAAGTAACTTCTAAATCCTTTAAATTTCACCAAGGAGTACCTACGCCAAGGTTGCATTTTATCGCCCATTCTGTTCAACGCCTATGGAGAGTACATAATGAGACAGACTTGCGAGAATTGAGAGGGCGGTATCACAGTTGGTGGTGTAAAAATCACCAACCTGCGCTACGCTGATGACACTACTCTTCTTGCAGCAAATGAGTCGGGGATGATTACTCTTCTAAACCGAATGGAGCGAATTAGCGAGAAGATGGGACTTTGCATAAACAGGTCCAAAACTAAAGTTATGGTGGTAGACAGATCTGGAAAGTTAGAACTCACTGGCGATTTGGACCTAGAAACAGTGGACAATTATCATTATTTATTATTATTAGACTTGTACGGACTCTAGTCTTCTCGATCTTTTCGTATGGCGCTGAGACTTGGACTCTGGAAGCTGCAGACCGCAAACGCATTGACGCTTTTGAGATGTGGTGTTGGAGAAGGATGCTCCGTATCCCTTGGACAGCATTTCGGACTAACGTCTCTATATTGTGAGAACTCAATATCTCCTCGCGACTGTCCGTCCACTGAGTGTCTGCGCAGAGTTCTCGAATATTTCGGTCACATTGCAAGAAAAGACGGTGACAACCTCGAAAAGCTCTTTGTGATCGGCAAAGTAGACGGGAAAAGGCCTCGTGGACGCAGTCCATTACATTGGTCCGACCAGATCCGAACCGCGCTTGATATTTCGGTTCACAACCAACGCCCTCCACATCGCCGAAGACAGAAACAGATGGAGGATAATTATTAAAGAGAAGGTGATGTAGAAGGGAGGTCACGACCCTCAGCATTGAGGAACACGACGCAAGGAGGAGGAAAATTTTGAATATCATAACCAATAAGCATTCACCTTGTATCATGGAACGTAAAAAGAAAAAAAACAATTTTTTAATTAAACAAATCACCAACTGTTTGGAAGTCCTGAAATCCTATAAATAGTGAGCTTTTATGAAAATTGGTCATCAGTCCAATGTTTTACTTTACTGGGAATAGTTGAACTTAAGAAAAATGGAAACCACAACCACAGAAGCCGCTCTAATCGTCAGCCTAATTCAGCAAGGGTTGTCTCAGCGTAGTATCGCTCGACAGCTTCACCCAAGCCAGTCCAGTGTCTCCAAGGTGCACAAGAGATTCAGGGAGATCAGGAATTTAGTCCGGAGACCAGAATCTGGACGATGGCTATGCAATACGCCAAGAGATGGTCGATTTATTGTCACCACTTCACTCCGAAAAAGACACCTGACCGGCGTCGACGTCCAATAGCAGCTAAGAGAAGTTAGAGGGAGAGCTGTGAGCGAGTGGACAGTCAGACGAAAACACAAAGAAGTGAAATTATTAACCCCAAAAAGACCAGCCATGGGAACTAAATTGTCTCCAGTCCACCTACAAGTCCGGCTTCAGTTTGCTCGCGATCACTTGATTATATGGAGCAATGGAGTCGAGTCCTGTTCTCGGACATAACCAGAAAATGAACCGTCGTCGGTCAACACTATGTAGGCAAGGCACGTCCTACGACAAAGATTTTGATAGCTAAAAAAAAATGATATACTTACCACAATCCCTAGTTCATTGGCCAGAAATTGTAAAAAATTGTCTTGATGAAGCGATTCCCGTTTAAAGCCCGCGAGTGTATATTGTGTAAATAGAACATTAATTATCTTTTCAGTCATGTAAACTTACACCGTACTTACTTCAAAATAAGCCGAGTATTTTTTTAAAAGACATAGTACATAATACACTTATATATTTTTTTATTATATAATTGTTCTAAAAATAACAAAAGCCTGTATATTGTAATCTGTCGTTTTTATGTTTTTACATACTTAAAGGCTTTTTTTATTTTCAGAAAGATTAAAAATATATAAGTATACGCACTATGTCATTATAAACAATCTAAAAAACCATATATTATTATATATATATTATATATATATAATAATTGCACAGCATAACGAAATCAATAAATATAATACTCAAATAAATATAATCCAACCAAATTATACTGATAATTACATTATTTTACACCAGAGAACATCGAAACACTAAAAAAAACAAATAAAATAATAAATAATAGTGGCGGACATTTTTACACAGCACCATCTAGCCCCAAAAAACAAACAGGAATAAAAACTAACAAGTTAAAGCATATATAATTAGTTGAACCTCAAAAAAAAGAAGCATTGAATTTTTACCCGGTATTAATTCGAAATGGGTAGGTAAAAATGGGTATGCGAGTAAGCGCCCATCTCTCAACACAAATTCAAACAATACGGTTTAACACGACAGAAGATGAGTGAGACATTATTTTCCTTCGCACTCATATTACCTACCGCGCTACTTGCACGCAGTACATGATGAAAATGCGCCAATTTAAACCTTAAGATAAAAACCTTTATTATTTCGGTTAATGTTAACAGAAATGTTTCGGTAACCTATAGTTTCGGTATACCGTAATTGAAAGTGTTAAACAACCGATTCATTACGGTGGTTAACCTTAACCGGAATATCCCTGATATAAACAACTATTCCATAAAGTAGGTCAGACAATAAAGCGGCATACGAGTATATTCAATTGATCAAAACGGTTATTACGTTACAAAAGAACTTCCTATGGTTTTTATATTCGATTTCGTGTCATTTTATTTATTTTATTTCATTTTTAGTCATTTTTTTTTTGCTTGTGGCATCCCTACGAGTAACAGCTGTTTTAGATTGTTCCATTCTTTTATTTTTATTTTTATTAGATTTAAGTGTATTTAAGTAGCCTTTTACAATTTCATCGCATAAATACAACATAACAAACGTGTGTAAATGTTATTATTAGTGAAATTCGTGTTATTCTAGTAATTAGGCCAACAAAATACTTGCATTTTTTCGGTTACGAAGTTTGAAAACTTGGAGTTTGATCATTGTTTTTTCTGGTTTGGAAGTGTTTGTTGCCTATTGTGTGTTGTTTATTGGCACGGAATACTATTTCCTACTATTCAAATACCTAAATCTAAAGCACGTAAGTACAACAATTCCAGACACATAACCTCAACAAGTGTTTACATTTCCCTGGGGAACTTGTGCTGGTTCTGTGGTCGTTGTGAGAAGGTAGACTATATTGTAGATATTTTCTCACGATGATGACTCGACGAGCCCTGCAATGCCAGAAGGAGATCAATCTCCAACAGGCTTTGCAAGAACTGAAAGTGTCTAGGGAGCTGTGCACACAGTTGACAAATGAAAGAGAGGACAATGAGATTGTATTATTAGATGCACTCAATAATAATGATAGGTTAAAAAGTGAGTTGTCTGCATTACACTCACAATATATAGATACTGTAGGAGAACGCGATAGGTTACAGTGCATCATTGATGGGTTCGACCAGTGCGGCTCAGAGTATGAACTGGCCCTGAAGAGAACTTCTACCCTAGAGAAGGAACTCTGTGATGCCCACCATCAAATCACAGAGCTACAAGAGGCCGCTCAATGCTCTGTTGCACTGAAAACCCAAAGTTTATTCGACGAGTTAGTGTCAGCTGGTAGGGAAAATGGCCCTGATGCATGCTGTGATACCCCGACTGTAATGATAGATTTGACAAATGATGACTCAGTGAGAGTTGCAGCATGCACCAGAAGTAAGCTTAGTAAAAATAAACTAAAAAAATATGTAAAGATTAATAAATTTATAAGTAAAACAAAAAGGCAATTAAAAAAACAAAAAAATATTGTATCTCATATTAGGACTAAGAAAGAAAAAATTGATTTAATAGATAAGCTGCAAATGTGTACATTACAGCTAGAAAATACAAAACTAGGTCATGATTCTGAAATACAGCAGCTTCAATGTGAACTTGCCAGTGTAGAAGAATCATTAAAATCAATTTCTAACAGATATGAAAAGTCTCAGGAAGTGATACGGGAGTACTCATTGGCCATGGATGAACTACTCAGGCTGTCAAATAATAATCAACAGCGTTTTGACTCCCTTGTGGCTAACCACTCATGCCACTGTCAGCCTCCTGTGAGTCCGGGGCCAGTGAGTGCTGCCTCATCAACTTCTCAGCTGTGTGCCGAGCTGAACAAAAATAAAATTACAAATAAAACTATAATGTTCTGCGATGAAATTGGAAAAACTATGGGCCAGTTACTAAACACTAGAATGGGACACCCAGTCATAAATAATTGTTTGCCTTATGCTGACCTGCATGAAATCATGCAAAATATAAGTAAATGTAATCTTAACCAGGGCTCTAATTTAGTGGTTTGGCTTGGAAATAGGGGTAATATAAACAAATTAGATCTCATAAAATATTTTGAAAGGCTTTTAACTTTACAAGTGAATAGAATTGTAATGTTTACATTCCCCTACAGCAACAGCTTGCCACAAGCAGAAAATGACCTTAGATATAAGCTGAATCAGACTTTGCATACATTATCATGCAATAATAATTTCCATTTGATGGACATAAATTGTATTATTGACAAAAATTACTATCAGACCAAAGGTAAATACTACCTTCCCAATTATTATAAAAGACAGGTAGCTGTGTCGCTATCTTATTATTTTAATATATCAGCCAAAAACTTGGCTACTAACTATGCTTCTATTGAGCATATTGACATGACTCTGGAAATTACTCCAAGTCATTTAAATTAAATGCAGAGACAATAGAGGAAATCTCTAGCACTAAATATTCAAAAAAAAGTCAATTAAACAATAAATCATGTAAAAATAAGTGTAAGTTTACTAACTTGGTGCATCAAAATATTCAAGGACTTAGCAAAAAAGAATTAGAATTAGACCTGTACATGAACTCAAACAAAATTGACATAATCTGCCTAACAGAACACTGGCTGCGAAGCCATAAGCTCATGTTCAATTTCCAGAATCACCAAGTTGGTAGTTCTTTCTGCAGAGTAAATTCTATAAGAGGCGGATCATTAATTTTAATAAATAGACAAATTAAGTTCAAAGAACGCAAAGACATTGTAGCCCACTCTGTAGAAAGACATATTGAGATATCCTGTGTGGAGTTGGAGCAGTTCATTGTTATAAGCACTTATAGCCCACCAACCGCTTCATTTGATATTTTTGAAAGAAATATGGAGGAAATTTTGAATAATATTATATCAAAATCAAATAAACAAATCATAGTATGCGGTGATTTCAATGTAAACTTACTAGAGAAAAACGGTTTAAGTACCAGAATGATTAGTTTGTTTAAATCATTTAATCTTGAACCCTTATTTATGGAACCAACTAGAATAACTGCTACTTCAGCCAATTGTATAGATAATATTTTTACGAATATAAAAGAAATAAGGAAAAATTTAATTAGCAACATTCAATCAGATCATCTTGGTCAATTAGTCACTATAGAAACAATAGTCAAAATAAACACTAAAAAAAAAATAACTTACATACCAGTTACCACAAATCGTTTGGAAAAAATGAAATTGAACCTTGCTACAACCTTACCTCGCTTATTATATAATGATGACAATCCAAATGATTTATATAATAATTTTTTCAATGAGTTTAATCAAACGTTCAATGAAATTTTTAAATCCAAAACGGTTGTGGTCTCTAGCAGTACTAAATTTTGTGAGTGGGCAACAGCAGGTATTCATAAAAGCAGGCGCACTTTGTATGAACTATACAGCGAAAAACAGTATAATTTTAGTGAAGAGTTTAAAACTAGAGTTAAAAATTATTCAAAAATTTTTAAGAATGTTTGTAGAGTTGCAAAATCACAACATATAAGTTCTAAAATTAAAACCAGTCAGGATAAAATTAAGGCTACTTGGAAAATAATTAATAGTGAGACTGGAAAAATCAAAACTCAAAGTAATGTATTAAATTTAAACATTAACAATAAAATAATTAACCAAGATACTGATGTAGCACAGGCATTTGAAACATTCTTTACTGATATTCCAGTCTCTACTACTAAATCTTTAAAATCTTCACCTGTAATAGCTCAATCTATATTAAAAGATAGTTTACCGGAATGTGATGTAACATTTCATTTTGATTATGTGAACAATAACGACATCATTAAAGCATTTAAACAGATTAATGTAAAAAAAACCACTGACCTCTGGGGCATTTCTGTTAGCGTTGTAAAATCATTGATTGAAATTATTGCACCTGACTTAGCTTTCATATTTAACAAATGTATTGACAGTGGTGTCTTTCCTAACTTAATGAAACATAGCAAGATTACACCTCTGTTCAAATCTGGTAGTCATTCAGATCCTTGTAATTTTCGACCAATATCAGTGTTACCTACACTTAGTAAAATATTTGAAAAACTTATTCTTCATCAATTACAAAAACACTTTAACAGTAATAATATACTTGATAAAAAACAATTCGGATTTACAAAGGGCCGCTCAACAACTGATGCCGGTGTTGAGTTGGTATCACATATCTTCGATAACTGGGAGGAATCTCTCGATACCTTAGGTATTTTTTGTGATCTGTCTAAAGCATTTGATTGTGTTCACCATGAAACATTAATCATGAAACTCCATCACTATGGTGTAAGGGGAGTTGCACTTAATCTTTTAAAATCTTACCTCAGTGACAGACTTCAACGAGTTGACGTAAATGGGAAACGTTCTCCGGGGTCAGTGGTAACAATGGGTGTACCACAAGGATCCATATTAGGACCATTTTTGTTTTTAATATATATAAACGATCTACCCAAACTTGTCAGGGATGATCAGGAGATTGTACTGTTTGCTGATGACACGTCACTTTTATTTAAACAAAAGCGGCGTATGACTAATTTTGACGAAGTGAATAATGCAATCTCTAAAATTGTAAAATGGTTTAATGTAAACAACTTATTACTAAATGAAAAGAAAACGAAATGTGTTCGTTTTGTACTACCAAATGTTCGACATTTAGATACCAATATAAAAATAAATAACGAAAATATAGATCTTGTAGACACCACAGTATTCTTGGGCATAACTTTAGATAATAAGCTTCAATGGGGCCCGCACATTGATAAATTGTCGAAGAGACTTAGCTCTGCAGCATATGCAGTTAAAAAGATCCGTCATTTCACCGACGTAGAAACTGCTAGACTTGTATATTTCAGCTACTTTCATAGCATTATGTCTTACGGCATTTTGTTATGGGGGAGTGCTGCAGATATTAATACTATATTTGTGTTGCAGAAGAGGGCTGTTCGTGCAATTTATAACATGGGTCCTAGAGAATCTCTTAGAGATAAGTTTAAAGAAATAAACGTCATGACAATGCCATGTCAGTATATATATGAAAACTTGATGTATGTTCACAAAAACATTAATTTATTTAGGAAAAATAGTGATAATCATAATGTTAATACTAGACTTAAAAATAAACTCGCTGTTCCCACGGTTAGGCTCACTAAAGTAAGTAAATCCTTTAAAGGGCAATGTGTACGCTTCTATAACAAGATCCCAAGTGACATGCTTGATTTATCAATTGGAAAATTCAAAAATGTAATTAAACAGAAACTGTCTAGAAAAGCTTATTATAAAATATCAGAGTATTTAGATGATAAAAAAGCTTGGGATGAATCAGCTCCAACTCTGCTAGGTATTCCTTACAAAATTAACAAGGATCATACAAAAAAAGCGCTAGGGCCCAGCGAGTTTCTTGCCAGTTCTTCTCGCACTGGGGATAGGACTGGAACTGGCACTTAGACTCACCTAGTATGTAAGACGTTTCAAAGTGATCCCTGTGATTCTATTGAAAATAAACATATTTTGATTTTGATTTTGATTTTTTTAAAATCGACTGTCACGTACGGAATTCTACTAAATTACAAACGCGAAAGTTTGTATGAATGTAGAGATGTATGTATGTATGTTACTCTTTCACGCTGAAACGGCTGAACGGATCTGGATGAAATTTGGCACAGAGATAGATTATAGTCTGGAATAGCACATAGGCTAAATTAATCCTTGAAAAATGTACGGTTCCCGTGGGATAGATTTGTTTTTGTTTAGGTACCACACGGGCGAAGCCGTGGGCGGAAGCTAGTACTGTGCAAAATGTGGCCATTTTCTAAATATCATCTTTGAACGCGCCTCTGACTAAGGTTCTTAAGATATCCTGAAAGATCTAAGTAACTAGAGATCTGTGAATATATCCGAGTCTGGGGATTACAGTCGTGATCATGGTTTTTTTTTAATCCAGTTTTCTCACCTTAAGCACCATAGACGGTGCTTTTCTTCACGGAATAAAATGACACGAAAAAATACTCGTAATTTTTGGAATCAGAAAGCTAGATAAATATTGTTGCTGGAAAGATGCCAAACCGAGATAATCTTGATATGAGTTAGTCAGTTTTGGTTGTTTTTGAATTTTTATTAGCACCGTCACTAGAGTTGGCCACTGGCTCTACGAGTTCATGATATAATTTTAGAAAGTTACCATAGCTTTTGTTTTAAAAATATTTTTATTCTGAATAAAAATAAGTAAGTTAATAAGTGCTGTCTTAGCAATTTGCCTCCGATAAACACAATAACTTTCAACTTAAAAAAAAATAACTTTATATTTCAACTATAATTCAACTTAAAATTATTAATATTATCAACTTTTTAAATTTATAAAGTTCTATCTGTCCCCTCGTTGCCAAGAGGGAGACAAATTGAACGTTTTCGTCCTATCTGTCCCCCCAATGGCACAGAGAAAATGATCACGACTGTAACTCCTAGGCTAGGTAGATATCTCCACAGATCTCTAGTTACTTAGATCTTTGAGGATTTCTAAAGGGTGTAGTCAGAGGCACGTTCAAACATAATATTTGGCACATGACCACATGTTGCACTGTGATTAGTATTCCGTACATGACAAGTTGCAAGCCCATCGCCGCTTATAAGAATACTAATCTATGAAACACACAATATGAATTTTTGGTGCAGGGGGACAAATGTGAATTATTCGCTACAAATACGTTATTGTTGACATTTTATCTAATAAACGGAGACACGCAGCTAAAACGTACCGCGTGGCCGTGCAAAGAGTGCGCCGCTGCTGTGTAACCGCAGCCATCTCATGTGACTGGAGTACCAAATCCCGATTTATAATTCATCGGGACTAACCGCACCTACCTAGCTTGTCGAGAGATAATGCGCAGCAGACAGGATTGACGTCATCCGAATATTTAAAATGAAGCATGAGCTTTGTTTTGACTCTACAAATTGTTATTTAAATATCGGACAGTTAAGAGGGACACCTACAGGGTGACAGGAGCCTACGCAGTCTGAGTTAAAGGTCACAGTGGGCGTGGACTAAAGAGATAAGCTAACAATGATTGCATTTAGACGTTTCGGTGGCATCCGCTAGAACCGGGAACTCCTATCGAGAAGTAACCAGCACACTATATTTTACACTAATAAAAAACGGACCTGGATGAGGCTAGCAGCAGACCGTAGACAATGGCATATGAAAAGAGAGGCCTATACCCAGCAGAGGGTGAAGTCGGGCTGCGGATGATGATGATGATGATGATGATTATAAACGCGAAAGTTTGTAAGAATGTATGGATGTATGTTTGTTACTCTGTCAGGCTGGAACGGATCTGGATGAAATTTGGCACAGATATGGATTATACGAGTAGTCTGGAATAGCACATAGGCTACTTTTTACCCCGGCAAAATGTACGGCTCCCGCGGGATAGTTGTTTTTATTTTCAAGGTACCACGCGGGCGAAGCCGGGGGAAGCTATTAGTATTTTATAATTATATTTTTTAATACTAGCCATTTTTATTTTATTGGTGCTTTCAAAACAGTATGCTGAAAAGATTAAAGTGGGCCATGGAAACTCTTTCCGTGCACATTTTTTGGCTCTACGAAATAAAAGTCGAATGTGGGTAAAACGGCATGGTTTCTCCACATTAGACTTTTCTTTCAGCACTTACTTTTAAGGGATTAGAAGGATACCACTATAACTAGACCAACAAAGCTCTCTTGAATTGATTAATTTCACTTGAAAACAAAATGATCTTTGTTGTATTTTCACCGACTAAAAAACTATAGGTATAATAAAAGGTATCAAATCGGAAGATTAAACGATACGAATAATGATACCACTGGCATTGATGCCACATGCAGATAATGTACTTATATATTAAACTCATAAGTGGAACAACACTTCTCTCTTATCAATGAATCATACATTTTTTTTTTGTAACGTGTTCTTATTCATTTACAATGTGATCACTGTGATCAGGCAACTGGCGTAATGTGGCAATACGTAGGTATTTTTAAGCAGTTCAAAATAAACCAGATCCAGCCCCCTAGCACGAGTTTTTTTTAATACGTTTTTCTCTACGGAAAAGAAGACAACACACTTTTGACGTCAATGTCAAAAGAACAAAGAAAATATATCTTAACTAACTTAGTATTACCTTTCATATCTGAGAACGGTGGCGGATGCCATTCAGGAACATTCGATAGGATAGCTTCCACCGCCTGTGAAACCAAAATAATGCAAATTAGAAAAGTATTCAACATACAGCGTAGTCGAAGGTGACCTTAAGGCCGGTTTACATTATTCAAGTCTTTACGAAAGGTAAGTTAGGACACGTAAGTACAAGGCAACGTTTACATTTACGCCAGAGTGTCCACAACACACATGCGTCACGCTCCTCTCCAGCTATTAAACGCAGCGAGTAACAAGGATAAAGCGGGACGCAGGAAGGGAGCCACTTTAAAGAACAATAGAAACTGATCTGTTCATGTTGAAGGCGACAACTACAACTAAAGCAAGTACACGACATTTGAACTAGATCTGTGTCAATCGATCACTTCGTGCGACCCGGGTTGATCCTGACCCATCCGCTATGTGATCGGTTTACAAAGATTCGATCAATCGATCCGGGTTATACAGGAGACAGATGTATTTGTTGTACCCTTGGATCCCATTACTTACAGGTTATTACTAAACAGGACGCAGGTCAGGATGATCGACAACCGAAAATAACCCAATGCATCGTCTAGATTCAACTAAAACACTATACTAAAGACTTGAATAATGTAAGTCGGGCTTAAAGGTTGATGAACAGACAATCAAGGGCGTGCGAGGAGTCCTATTTATGTACATTTATTGCAAGCTTGAATTATACCTACACTGTCTGTGTCTGGTACAATTTAAATTAATACGCCCGACAATATGATTTCGTTTCTTTATTCCTGTTCTATTGCTGCAATGCATGGCGATTAGAGTCACTATTTTAAACTTGAAACTATTTTATACTTGAAACTCATGAAACTACTTCTTTCAGATCATTTGGTATTTTGGTCATCATTCTCCTGCCTTTATCCCACGCTAAGTTAGGTCGGCACAACATGTTTTCTTTTTTCACTCACTCCTATCATTCGTCAACTCTGAATCTACTTACATTCATATCATCTTTCAAACAATCAAACCAATTCTTTTTCGGCCTTCCTCTACTTGCGCACCCAGTCACACTTATACTCATAACTCTTTTGGTGACATGGTTTTCATACCTCCTCATCACGTGTCCATACCATGTTAATCTAGCACTCCTCATCTTTTCAGTAACATGCGCTACTTTTTGGTATTTTGGTAAAAAGATCCTTGGAGGCTCTTCTTATTTCTAATGTCGGATTGGTCGAAACATTTCAAAACAATATGCTAAATGCAGTTCAGACAGCTAGAAATGCTAGAATTAAGTCAAATTCTGCTTCTCAGATTTAAAATACACATAAGTTACTTAATTAGGAATGTTGCAAGCTTATAAAGGCATGCGAAGGCCAAATTCTTAGTGGTCATAATGACAATGCATACCGTTATATTATATTACTAGCTTCCGCCCGCGGCTTTGCCCGCTAAGTACCTACATAAAATATAACCTATGTTCATCCTGAAAGTTCATTTTACACATTGGTGAAATAGTTTTTCAAATCGGTCCAGGAGTTTCGGAGCCTATTCAATACAAACAAACAAAATAATCTTTCCTCTTTATAATATTAGTGTAGAAAACAAGAAACATAAATGGCCAAGTGACCCGCTCGCAACTTCGTTTCCGCGTTTTAAAGTTCAAAACTAACACGGAGGCGTTTGTATTAGTTGTAATCAATTTATGCATTTGCCTTTAGTACACCTACGCAATCGCATGCGGCAGCGAAACGACGAAAAAACTGTAAGTTGTATGGCAACGTTTCGCATGTGTTTTGTCTCGCTCTAATATATAGCTAGATGTAATAGTTGCGTCCTTGTCGGTATTGTTTCGCAAGTAACTGCGAAATGGCTGTTACACAGACGCAGCCGTTTCGTTAGTGGAGTTTCGCATCGCAAGGCGTCACCACGCGTTCTGTCGGTGAGGACAGAATTTCGAACCCGAAAATATTGAATTATTATTGAATTTGATTCGAAATTATCCCGAATTATATTTAGTTGGGCATGTTGATTACAAAAATACATACAAAAAAGAGGTGGCATGGAGGAAAATTCAAGAAAAGACGGGGATAGATGGTAAGAAATTTATTGTTTACATTTTCGTTTTTAATTTTTAATTTCTTTTAAAATAGTTAACAAATTGAGATCTAACATTAAATGCTGCTAAGTCCGCCCTATGTCTATTCAGATGCATCGGTACGAATGCTCCTATAGATTCCGAAAATTGATTGTTTTCGAATGTGTGTGCACCTTCGTGAATCTGCAGTAAGTTATTTTATTTTATTTTATTTTTTAATCATGTTTTTTAGTTATGCAAGCACAATGCAGCCTTAACAATTTTAATAGTATTATTTACTCTCAGATGACATTCTGAAACGACGTCTGCACCTACAGCCCACGAAAGCTACAATGACATTTTCTTGCGAAAAAACTGCAGTGTACTAACGTTCTGCAGATATTTCGCTACCGCAATTATTTCGCAAAGACTCGCAGCCGCATACGAACGCGTAGGTGTACTAAAGGCGTTAAAGAAGAGAATAAATCGCACTACAATTCCACACAACTTTAACATTCCATATTACGTCTTTGTGTGAGTTATTTTGAACCTGAAACACGTGTCCATCTTTTTGCAATGTATCCTAACCAAGTTTTAAAACCGATCACGCCTCCCGATCGCTACCTAGGTTTAATACACACAGTTGGTGGTCTCAGTATACAAAGTTAATTCAACTCTTGGCACATGCAAGACTGTACACAGACAGACTGTATTATGTATGAATGAGACTGTAAGAAGGTAAGTCCATAGAAGTACGCAAATTGCAAAGTAAACAAATTTGCACGTGAAATAATATAATGCGAAACAGAGCATGCAGAGCATACGGTTCATTAGCCATTTGTAGAAATTATATTTTACTTGCTTCTGCCCGCGGATTTGCACGCGTTGTAAATTTACCTGCATAAAAGTAACATAGTTATTCCTGATCACAGTCTTATTATTCCTTTTATACAAATCCGTCAGCTGTTATGGCGTGATTGAGCAAGACATTCAAACTTTCGCTTTTATAATATTAGTTGGATTGTAAACTACATAATTGAATACGCTTACACACCGTAATTCATGTTTACAAGAAATTTTTGCCGAAACCGATTATTGGTAGAAAGGGGGACACATAAGTACCTATTGTATCTAACTAACTATACACAGTAAAACTGCATTGAATCATATATACAAAAAAGTCTAAGAAATGAGAATTTGACACTCTAAGAAGTCTGAGAAAAAATTCATTATGTCTGCTATTATATCTGCTTCGGGAAGGATCAAGTATTATTCCATAACTCAATTCAATATCATAATGATATTCCTGACCTTACTCAACAATCATGTACTACCGTTGTATGTTGACGAACCACTCAAATATTGGTGTGTCAACGTTGGGTGTCTTTGATCATCGTGTATACTTCATTTAAACTTACAATCATTTATACTTAGTAGCTAATCTGGCAATTAATATCAATAGATAAGAACAGAACCAAATAATCATTAATCACACATTAACATAGTATGTCTTGAACTGCAAATAAATATACCTAAATGCGTCTGTGGTCTAGTGGTAAGTGGCCTTTCGATCCTAAAATCACGTGGGTTTGGAGGAATGGATTTTTCTGTTCAAAATATGTATGTGCGCGATACTCCTGCCAGCTGATACTGCTACCAGCACTCTCAAACGGAGAAGGAAACATCATGAGGAAACTGGCATGATGTAGATCCTAAAAAGTTCCAAGTAGTCATACGATAAGAAGAGCCATATGTACACATCTCGCATCAAAAAAATCTCCAAATAATATGTCAAGAATACCGTAAAACATTACCCCGCTATGAGAGATTTGTTATAGGTTAAAATAAGCATTCAGTAATTACCTAAAAAGTCAGGGCCCTTAGTAGTGAGGCCGAGTACGATGCAAGGAGGAGGAAGTAAAAAGTATTTACAAACAGCTAATTATTTCTGTGAAATTTTCCGACGCCAATACTTTTTCTACACCTACCGACCGTATCTTAAAGAAAACGTGTCGGCTTTTATAACTGCCGTAGAAAATCAAGTATCTAAATTGATTTACAGTCCATCTAGATTGCCGTGAAACACAGTTCAGGTGCTTTAACAATTTGCATTTCTGAAGAATCGTTAGGCATTTATCGTGTTTATTCTACGTTTTCTGCTGAATTTGTTCAGATTTCATTTCCTGTAAATAGAGTATGCGCAAGTGGAGTAGCTGTTTAGAGCTGCGCGAATGCGACAATGAGAATGGAAGTTGAAACGCACATTGGGTTCAAGGTACGGGGCACGCCCGATAACGCAGAAAGACGAGGTTAGGATATCGTTCTCCAGATAACGATTGGAGAGAAAACCTAAACCGGCTAATAATCAGATAGGTACTTATCTTGTCAAGTGAAATACGTCAAGCAGATTTCATAATACCTAGCAACTTTGAATAATTTTCAGGCATTCCCTAAGAGCCGAATAACCGGTAGGGATATTTTAGGATGGACAGGATGACAAGCACATGATGGCAAAAACTAAAGGCTTTCCCTAAACCCAGCAGTGGTTGAATTGAGGTTCACCATTCCCCTGCCCTTATCCCACGCTAAGTGGTGTCACAACATGTTTTCTTATTCCACTCACTCATAATTCGTCAACTCTGAGTCTACTCCTCTTACATTCATATCATCACCACTTTTTCTTCGGCCTTCCGTACCGTTCTACTTGCGTACCCAGATACAATCATACCCATAACTTTTGGTGACATATTTTTCATTCCTTCTCATCACGTGTCACTACCATGGTAATCTATCACAGCGGTTGAATTCATGTTGCAGAAGATAATGATGATTGATATAACCAGAGTATTCACTCTTCATTTATAAGTACAGAAGATAATTCCGAGAGCGACGAATTGAACTAGAAAGATAATCGAAAATATAAAAATGGTAAACATCTGTTCACGACAGTCCACACAACATTCTTTGAGCGCTCGTGACGTTTGCCTAGTAACAGATACACTTCATAACCACAGCCTCAGGTGGTTATTTGCTCACAATAACACACTGAAGGGGTATCAGATACAAAGTCAGCCAAGCAAAGATACGACACTTGATCGAACAAGTAAATATAACAAAAGCAATTCATTTTCCACTCCAATGCTTCTCGACGCAAACTGAGTACCTAATGTCATTTGACTGACCTTTACAGTTTATGTTCAATTCACTATTTTTACATAATATTTTTACCCATTCGATAGGTTTTAGACAGTAAAGTGGTTGCCTTCAGTGGATTCTTACTTAACGCACTTTATTTTGTAAATCGCCATTATATTATACTTTAATCAGTTTGTATGCAATAGACCCCGCAAATGGTTACTTAAACCTTTATTGCACAAAAATAATTACTAAAATTGATTACATACGCATGTTTATCTGAAAATTATACAAACAGATTGTATAGCTTTTTAGACAGAGCGCATAAATGAACAAATATGTAGAAACTTACATAATAAGCGAGTCTAATCTATATTAATATATGTATTTATCAATAGGCAATCCGCAACAATCCCAGACCATAAAGATTATGTTATCTTGATCATTTTCATCGATCTAATCCTATTATAGTTATCTAGCTAAAACCTATACTTACGTTTTTATTTACTAACTTGGCAAGAAAAATGTTTTTTTTTCAGTCTATCTCTTGAGCTCTGGACAGAGCTTTATAATTAAGCACTAATTAAGGTCTTACATAGAGTTTAAATTACCTGAGCAGCAGCTACTCTTGTTTCCCAAGCCGGCGAGCGCAGGTGTTTCGTCAATCTAGTGAGCAGCCGGTGCAACTCTTCAGGATGGGCCTTCTGCACCTCTCCCAGTTGCCTGGCTGCTGCCCGGCGGGTCGCCGCCCCGGCACCGGCTTCCAGCAGCACGAAGAGACGATCCAACCTGGTAAATTTATAATAATATAATATTGTTGGACATTTGACCGGCGCCATCTAGCCCCAAACTAAGCAATGCTTGTACTATGGGAACCAAATAACTGATAGACTCATCGTCTCATCATCTTCCTGCCCTTTTTCCCATATTATGTGGGGTCGGCACAACATGTGATCTTATTCCATTTCCCTCTATCATTCTTAATCCCAGTACTCACTCCTTTCTTACCCATGTCATCTATCACACAGTCCATCCATCTTTTCTTTGGCCTACCTCTACCCCTGACTAAAATAACTGATAGACTATTTTTTATAAATACATACATAGAATACATAGTAACGCCCAGAAAGAGAACAAACATCTGCGTTCATCACACAAATGTTTATCCTGGTTGGAGATCGACCCCACAACCAACTGTGCTGAAAGGCAAGACTGCTGTCAGATAATCATCAGTAATAATTGATTGAAAGCCTCTAGAGGCGCCTAATACATTCACCACACTGGTTCGCCGGCACGCCTAATACATTCAAGAATATTGACTGACGGGTGGCTAGCAATCTCTTTGCAGACTTTGATAGGTCACGAAGCATGGTTTTGAAGTAAAATACAATGGAACCGGCGCGCCCGAACACAGAATACCGCACTTGCTATAGATTTTTCGTATTACGTAGTGTAGACTATAGATAAGAAAAAAGTCCACAGCTGATCTATGAACAAAAAATGAGAGCGACCGATTAAAATCAAGTGGATTCATCCGTCAAAATGGCATAGACCAGACCCTTGGAAACCTATCTACTAAATCAAGCCCAATTGCCCCAATTTAACTTCCACACAAGTCTGGTAGTCTACTCCACAAAACGACAACGACATAATCGGAACGAAAATTTCGAATTTTTAGTTGTTTAATGAAAAGCGCTGGTGGTGTAGTGGTAACACTACTGGTTCATGGGTTTGTGTGGTTCGTAGGTTCCCTGGGGCTTTACCACAAGCTTTTACAAACTATCATGTTTCAGAAACGTCAAAGTTTCAAGCTTGGCATATCACTACTACCATACAATGTTTATAGGCCACGGTACGAAATATCAAATTTTTATTACTTTGATATTGCCCGAGGTGCTTGTAGAAGGCCCCTGTACATCATCATCTTTGAGCGTTTATAAAATATCCAATAATAAATATCTGAGGTTTGTAGTTAACATTTTGATCGGAAGAGTACCTACATATAATTAATTTCAACATGAAATGTTCTGAGGGCGCAAACGCGATATCGAGCAACAAGAGCGATAACGCCTAACAACAAAGCAATAAAACTGGTACTAAAATATAGATTGCAATATCTAGGCTAGGCAATAGGCAATGCACTAGGTTAAATAACTGAGAAAAGTTGTTAGAAAAATAATCAGGAAAACGGCTTATAACTCCCCAATAGAAACGAAATCAGGTAGAAACCCTTTCTTTAGATATGAAGTGCCTTTCGTGACACTTCGAACTTTTTAGGTTCCACGACGTGCCGGTTTCTTCACCATGTTTTCCTTCACCGTTTGAGAGTACCTACTGGTATGGCGCACATAACTTTTTCAAACAGATAAATATATTGGGGCATGACTACCACTAGACTTCCAGTGTTCTTTTCCACACAATTTGCTCAAGGTGATACTATTTTTTTAATGGTTAAAGATTCATTACTTAGTGATAAGAGTTATCTCTCTATCCAACATGCACCTATCATACCTATCTAAAATTCAAGACACTGCCTCTTGTGTCCATCTTTTTTTACCTCAATGTTATTTGCTTTGCTATTAGTGATTAAATAGTGTACATAATTGACCCTGATAATTTAGGGTCAATAGAGGTCAAACCCATTAGGTAACTTACCAAAGTGGATGTAAATGTTCAATGATCTAATTAAGGAGAAATAATCAAAATATGTTCCATTATAAATTGTAACAATAAGAAAAAAATTATAACAAATTGTTCCCCAGACATGGTCATCTTTTCGGAACTGTTACTATCTGCTTGGATCTATTCTTTGGCACTACCTACACCTTTCACTATATTAGTACCTACTCCATAAAGTGATAGGTTGTAAGCAGATCACCGCTAAAATTGAGCCTACTAATGGAAGGCTATTAATACAGCAATGACATTGTTAGAATACTCAATAAGGTGAGTGCCTGTTCAATTACTCATAATCTAATCAACCCGATGAATAGCCATCAATTTACAAAGCACACGCCCACAATTTTTATTAAACTCTCAAGTGGTCAGATCGTAAATGATGCAATGTCGAAATTAATATACTTAGGGCGTATTCGACCTAACTAGTTCAAGCACTGTAAACTGTCATTTTGCATGCATTTGACATTACATTATTCGGAGAACAGTTATGCCAGAAGTTGCTCAAAACCACACCTATACTTTAGGTAGAAATAATACTGTAAATAAATATCACTCAACTTGTTTTATGTGTAGGTATACTATAAATAAAAACAGTTTGACACACTGCAATTACACCTATTACAAAATAGAACCCCATTAATGTAATTACCTTCCTGTGGAAGGAGGGTCTTGAGATGTTATAAAATGAGATTGACTAGCGGATGTCTGGTAAAATGATTTTGGGAGAATAAATAGTAAGGATAAATTAATACAACTCTTGTAACTATTTGTAAATGGGGCTTGTAACTATGTGTAATGTATATATGCATATATGCTAATGCATAGGTCCTTTTTGTGTTAAAGTTATCAGCAGGATGTAGGAGAAACTCACCGAGATGTCATGGTGGCTCCTCTGTTTGATCAGGATGCAGGATCCTGAAACAATTGAAAATCTACTTAGTATCCATGCCGTGTTCTTTGAATAAAAAAAAACATTATTTCAATTTTTAAACAGCCAAGAGAATAGTGAACATTAAAATGTTTACTGATATTTTACTTGTATTCAAAATTTCATTATATTGAGAATAGTTAATATATATTTAAAAAAAATGGTGATAAACCATAATTGGCATTAATTAAAGGATGCTTGTGCAAGTGGGCCTATGTAGATTCTAAGCAGTTGGTCCAGCCTACACAAGCAGTTTATGATTAGTTCAAGTTGGTATTATAATTATTGTAGGTACCTATTTGTTGTTAAACTATTTATAGAATAGTACAGTACCTATCTTATACCTTTAAACAAGCAATTCTTGTATATATGTATATATACAGTCGTGGTCAACTAATTAGGGACACTCTTTGGTTAAACCGAATTGTGAATTTATTTTTTATTTTCCAACGAGTCTAAACCATATTCCATATCTCTTACATGTAAGTATAATTAGTCATTTATGTGCCCGATTATACAAACAATAACAACTTCTTAAACATTAAACCTCTTTACAGTATAGCTGATAGATTATCGTAGTGCTATTTGTTCAAATAATGCTGGCTGGCCATTTAATTAGGGACACTGAGATATTGCGTTCTATTTTCAAAATTTGAGTCTCAATACTTTTTTACTTCTTCTCTTATTGTTTCGTGGTAGTTTTGGCGGCAATCCCGATATTTATTTTAAGTTTTGAAAAATATTTTGAAGAAAAATGGGTAAAAATAAAAGTTGCGATCCAACACTACGAAAAATTATCATGAAGTTTGTTGTCGAGCATGGTTAGCCATACCGAAGGATAGCAGAACATTTAAATTGTTCAAAAACTATGGTATACAATGCAGTGCAACATGTCAGACGCAATAACACAGATTTAAATGTGCCCAGAACAAAAAGATCGAGAAAAACAACTCCGCAAGAAGATAGAATGATAGCCAGGTTAGCTAAGAAAGATCCGTTTCTAGGCTCTATTTTAATTAAACACGAAGTGTTTGGGACAGACGAAAGAGCTGGTGTCTCAGCTAGGACCGTTCGACGACGTCTGGTAGAAGCAGGGTTGTTCGGAAGAGTGGCTCGCAAAGTACCGTTGTTGAAGAAAGAACATAGAAATGCTCGTTTGGCGTTTGCACGTAAATATGGACATTGGACCTACGCCCAATGGCAACATGTATTATTCTCTGACGAGACCAAGGTTAATTTGATTTCTTCAGATGGAAGGCAATACGTACGGCGTCCAGTAAAAGCGGAAATGAATCCAAGATTCACAAAAAAGCAGGTGAAACATGGCGGTGGAAACATTAAAATGTGGGGTTCATTTTCTGGACGTGGAGTGGGACCTGTGAGGAAAGTTCAGGGTAACTTAGACCAACATCAATACAAGGCAATATTGGAGGAAACGATGCTTCCCTATGCTGAGGAGCATCTCCCTATTATATGGACGTTTCAGCATGATAACGACCCAAAACATACCGCCCGTTCAGTCAAGTCGTTTCTTACCAGTCAGTCAGTATCGGTGCTAGATTGGCCAGCAAATAGCCCGGACCTTAACCCAATCGAGCACCTTTGGCACGAAATCAAGAAAAAAGTAGCCACTTATCGTACCACAACTTTAGATGAACTTAATGAAGCTTTTTGTGAGGCATGGGCAAACATTCCTGTCGAAACATGCCAGAAACTGATAATGTCTATGCCACATCGGTGTCAAGCGGTAATTACTAACAAAGGTTTTGCTACTGGGTACTGATTTTACAGGTAATAAAATGGAGCTGTTAAAGATATTATAATACTGCAGATTATTAGTTTTGTTTAACTCTATTTTTCATTATAGTTTACTGTCCTTAATTAAATGTCCAGCTACAGAATTATACCTTAAAATTGAATACATGTTCAACCTTTGATATTAAATACTTTTTTCTATTTATTTATTCTTTTATTTACAGCCATTTAAAGCATAATAATCGGACCAAATTATGCAAATAATAGTTACTGAGAAATCAATAGGGTTTTATATTTGTATGTACATAACCGGTTATTGTTCTTCACTATCTTGCATGTCCCTAATTAGTTGACCACGACTGTATATATATAATCTGAATCTCGAAAACGGCTCCAACGATTTTCATGAAATTTAGTATGCAGAGTGTTTCAGGGGTGATAAATCGATCTAGCTAGGTTTCATTTTTAGAAAACGTTGTTTACCCCAAAAAAACGAGCAAAACTCGATCACCCAGGTGCTTAATAATATATGTTTATAACACTATAGAACCTACCTACATAAAGATGATAATATCCTAAATGTTAGTTTTATACTATTTGTTCTGACAAATTCAAGGGCAATTAAGAGATAAACTATGTTTATGATGTACCTACCTATTTCATTAAAATTACATACAATTTTATTGTAAATACCTTTTTGTTGGATTGCTAAAATATAATCATTATTTTTAAGTGTGTAAGTGAGTAGATACCTACCTTACCTACAGCTTCTTTATCTACCCATGTACCTTTCATAAACCTATAAAACTTATGACGAAAAACACGAATACCAAGTGAAAGTAAAATAAACTCTTAAATTTACATAAACTCATACATACATCTGCAAAGTAAACAAGTGATGTTTGCAGGTACCTACTAGGAGACAGAGATATCAGTTACCTTGGTAGGGACACCCAAGGTATTGTATTGATTATGATGATGCATTATGATTGACAGCTTTCCAAATAGCTGTATTCCACGTTTGATAGAAACCAACTAATCGTTAGTTCAAAACATCGAGTGCGGTAACGGTATAATATAAGTACTTATATATAACACCAACCAGCCAGCCTTTCACGCATGCTAACATATGGCCGTGCCACCATTTAAACTATTGATTACTCCAATTTATGCACTCCTACTCACAGTTAAGACCTCTGAAAGTGACCTTGAATTATTTATATTTAATTGTGACGAAAGCAACATACGTTGCTAGCTCTCGATAGTTTTTATAAGTTACAAATGTATTTACGAGTAAGTGCAGATGAACGGAAATGTTATTTCCCTTGTGTATTTATGTGCAAAGTGATAGCTTAGAAGCTTACCTAACGTATAATATGCGTATCAGGTCACTGCACTTGATTCCTTCCCTTTTTTGGGCCACAAAAAGTCACACACAATAACATTTTCGTCAAATTTCACAAACAAAAAAAACCAACGCGACGAGAGGAAGCGCATCGTCCAAGTTTCAAATATATACTGACAGCCATGCTGCTGATGAGTCCGTCTTTATTGTGGACTTCGACGCTGATTGGTTAAATTTCAGCTGTTATAAAAAAATATTGCTTGGATCAACCAATGGCAAGCCGACATTCAAAAAAATCTTGAGTGTCTGCCAAAATTTATGAGATTATTGCAATAGATATCGCTGGTTTTATTTTGGGTAAAAATTGCTGAAAATTAAATGCTATGGTAGGAAAGCTAAATAAATCAATATTTCATTGAAACTACTTGCAAATGACCAACAATTCGTAAGAGTGAGCACCCACAATAAATACGAGTGATGAGTTTATGAAAGTTCTTTTAGTTTAATTTTTTTTTTTTTTTAATTATTCGCTCATTTGAGCAGGCTTATAGTCATAGACCTTACTGCCTAGTCTTGCGTAAATTAATTTCTTCCGTTTTCTATAATCTAACTTAATCTAACCTAACCTAACCGCCATTTTCTCCTTGGCGGGCACCTAGTTTAATTTAAAACTGTATGCGTGTTATGGAGCGTTAGAGGTAAAATGATCATCACAAGTGTCAAAATTCACATTGTGACAGTTGACATTGACAATTACATAGACAGAGACATGACATGTAAGTATTTCATGTTTGTTTGAGGTTAATACTTAATATTTCAATTTGCCTCGCGTTTTATTTTATTTATTTCTTCTCTTCTTTTTATACGGACTATAAAAAATGGGAAAGAAGAATAAAAACCAGAAAAAGAAGATTGCTGTAGTATTTGATGAAGCTAAAAGAAAGTAAGGATCCTATAATTTTTATGAAAATAACACGGGACAGCGATGAAATTATAATAATTCCTTGTATTTTCAGAGATTTCTTGTGTGGGTTTCGTAAAAGAAAATTGGAACGGAAGAAAAAAGCCCAGGAAGACATACAACGACTTTTGAAAGACGAGAGAAAACGAATAAAACAAGAGGTAGATATTATACTACCTACCAATAAGTTCCATAATAATAGCCAAATTTTCTTGAATTTCTTTTAGTTTAGTTTATTTAGTTTCTCTTGAGCAACTATGTTTTTGAGATAAACTAAAATCCCATCAAAAACATAAATGTGAAATGATAGCCAAGTTCAATAAGTATGCTTTAGTCGTTGACTTCAGCGACAAAAGAAGTCAGATCTAAACGGGTGCCAAGTACAATGGTCAGTCCTAAAACTTATTTATAACAATATGAAATATTTTTATCAACTTTAAAATATGATTTCATCTCATAATTTAGGATATTATATTGAAGCCTAAGGTCTAACTTGGCTAGTTATCATTATACGAATTACCTTCCTATTATTAACTACTTACCTACTATGTCCGATCGCTAGTTTCTACCAGCAAGCCAAATTTTTAGAAGAATAAAATAAGAACATGCAAGCTATACCTAATATAATTCGTACTCTTAAGAAAACTAGCCAAGTCAGACCTAAGGCTTCAATATAATATCCTAAATTATGAGATGAAATGATATTTTAAAGTTGATAAAAATATTTCATATTGTTATAAATAAGTTTTAGGACTGACCATTGTACTTGGCACCCGTTTAGATCTGACTTCTTTTGTCGCTGAAGTCAACGACTAAAGCATACTTATTGAACTTGGCTATCATTTCACATTTATGTTTTTGATGGGATATCATTACTTTTTGTACAGAACTTATTAGTAAGTAAGTACTTGTTCTTATATTATTACACTTATATAATCCTGCATAAACGGTTCAAACTATTGGCACATTGTAGGTATACATACTAAGCAGGTAGGTAGGTACTTGAGTACTTACTGAATAAGTATATCTACCTACTACCTATCCGGCATTCCTAGACACACTATTATCTAGGCCTGAATAGTTATCTAGCCATATCTATCTACCTGCATAGACTGCTCAAACTATTGGCATATTGTAGGTATAGGTACATACTAAGCAGGTAGGTAGGGTACTTGAGTACTTACTGAATAAGTATACCTACCTACTACCTATCCGACAAGCTGAGACACACTATAATCTAGGCCTGAATAGTTATCTAGCCATATCTATCTACCTGCATAGACTGCTCAAACTATTGGCACATTGTAGGTATACATACCTATAGTCATACTTACCTATCTGCATAGACGGCTCAACTATTGGCACATTGTATAGCTAGGTAAGAGTGTACTACTTACCAATCCAAGACACTACTTCCACTCGTTATTATATTCACGTCAAGACCCTATTAAAATCCACATAATGACCGACTGTCATCTATTTAGATTGCTATTCTTATATTACAGGCGCTAGTAAGGGTTCCTAGGAGAATCAATTAATTGAAAAAGTACGTTAAAAATATAAAAATTTGCAAGTTTCAGATTTTTTCCTTTGTATCCACCCCACTACCTACCTGGATGCCAAATTTGAACGTTCTAGGTCATCTGGAACTGGGTTATAATTAACGTCTATAGGTCAGTCAGTGATAAAATTTTCCATAACCAGGCATTTTTGGACGTTAATATCTAAATAACCGTTTGAGGTGTGTTTATGAAATTCGGTGCACATATTTTACTCGCAAGTGGCAATAGATGAGCCAAATTTGACTTGTTTATGTGAACTTTCTGTTTATGTTAAACAAATTGACAAAATTTCCAGAACAAAGAATCATACAAGAAATTGATTGTATCCAGCCGACCAATTCCAGATATTGAACAATTACTAAAAGATGAGTATGAGGATGAAGATGTCAATGTAAAAATAGTAGAACTCTCATCAGACACATTACAAAAGAAAGATTTAGTCATCGGGGAGAATAAACCTAAAGAAGTTATAAAAAGTGAAGCAAAAAAGAAAAAACCAAATGGAGCTGCAAGTGAAATTCCTGGAATGGGGTTTGGAGAAGAAAGTGCACTTGAGTCTGAACAAGAAGATGACAAAGGTGACAAACTAAAAACAAAAAAAGAAATACAGAATATGCTCAAGAAACAAGCTACAAAAAACATAAAGAAAAGCAAAGTTTTCCAGATGAAAAGTAAACTGGATAGAATTCAGAATAAGAAGAAATCACAACAAAAAAAAGGACACATGAAATCAAAGTTAGAGTCACGAAAAGGATATAATAATGCAAAAGCTAGGGCAGATCCAGAAAAGGCTGGAAGTGGGAAAAAGAGTGGAAAAGGCAAATCTAAGAAGAAACAAGGCAGACGAAAACATTAAAATATTCATTTAAATTAATTAATGTTTTATTCTTTTAAAATCAACTTATTTGTAATGAGGTAACATGATATTTTAAACTATTGATAGAGATTCAACTCAAAAACTGAACATAATTATTACAAATTATCTATATCTTATACATTACATGCAACAATCACTTCTTAGCAGACCTTGTTTTCTTCATTCCATTATTTTCTTCACTTGGAATATCTTTATTACTTTCAACTTTATTTCTTGGAGACTTTCGCTTCACTGGTGATTTTTTTGGTTTATTACTTGCCTCAGTATTATTAACATTCATAACAAAGTTGTTAGAATCTGAGTCAACAGATTCTCTAGCATTTTGTCCTGAATTAATTGTGGTCTTTTTTGGAGTAATTTTTCTTTTACCAGCTTGAGTTACGGTTTCTAATAGTGTTTCTTTCTCATCTTTTAAATCTCCTTTAGGTTCTTTCTTTTTAACCACTTTTTTGGGTGCAGTTTTAACTTGTAAAGTTAAAGATGATTTAGTCTGAAAATCACAATCATCCATTTTGATTTCTTCATGATTTGGTTCTGTTTTTATTTGATTCTTTTTGGGTGTTATTTTTCTTTTAGTATTTCTTGTAGAACTTTTAATGTGCAAAGTGTTATCTACATTTGTTTCACCATAACCATCTATATCAAATTCATCCTTTATGGATCTATTAATTTTAATGTCTTTTTCATAAAAATCATTACTCTCATCTTCTTTTTCCTTCTTAGGTGTTATTTTCTGTTTTTTAGGTGATTTTGCATTAGATGCTTCTACTTTCATGGGTGACTTCTTAGGAGATTTCCTACCTTTGTCACTAGATGGGCAAATATCGCTGTTCAAGCATTCATAGCAAGTAGGACCCACCGGCAAGCATATAGTTTGCCCAAATCCAACCATCAGATGATTTACTTCACTCCATAGGTCAAAGGGGATCCAAGACTGTAATGATTTTCGTGTATCTTCTGGAGTGGCTGTAGGCTTCTTCACCCATCCTATTCTGTTACTTATCCTGTGCACATGAGTGTCTACACCTGAAACAAGAAGCACTTTATTAACTTTCATCATCCTCATCTTCCTGCCCTTTTCCCACCTTATGTGGGTTCGGCACTACATGTGATCTTCCTCCATTTCCTCTATCATTCATCATCTCAGTACTCACTCCTTTCTTACCCATGTCATCTTTCACACAGTCCATCCATCTTTTCTTTGGTCTACCTCTACCCCTGTATCCATCTGTATGTATACTTTATTAACTTTTAATACAATTAAATTCAGGCAGACATAATTGTTCAGATGTAAGCACTTAGTTATTTGATCAGTGTCTATGTCGGAAACGAAATGTCTATGTGTGTATAATTAGCTTCATGCCTTACCAATTCCAGTGATTTTATTCCAAGCCACTTTCATGCAAATATGAGCCATCTTCGGCCCAACCCCTGTGAGATTGCACAGTTTCTCTACTGAATCTGGGATGTCACTGTTATACTGTTCTTTCAATGTTTGGGTTGTCTTCTTTATGTATTTGACTTTGGTCTGAAAGATATTAATTGGTTCGTTTCAAAACTTTTTTATATTACAAGGAGTCTCTCTATCTCTTCCCAACTATTCATCCCATATGGTGGTGGGGCCAGTCTTTTTAACACTCTTCCTCCACTTCAACCTATCCATGACGTCATCGTGGGAAACATTTGATTGCATGCATTAAATTACAAGCAGCAAATAAGCAAAAATGTTTACCTTCCAAAACCCAACAGGGTAAATGAGCTTTCCCAGTTCATCATCACTCAGCTGCAGAACATTATCCACAGTCAACCCTCGAGCTCGGAGCCGTTCCATAGCTGCAAATGTGACCTGGTCTTTCGTTTGGCTGGACAGCATTAGGGATATTAGGGATTGATATCTAAATACCTAATAAGAGTTATAACTGTTAGAGAAACACTGAAATGTAGTTGCATGGGGATGGTGTCTCAAGCATGACCTCTCGTAGCAAATGGAATACAAAGACTGTTGTATATTAGGTGGAAAGAGTTTATCTAAATGAGTTCTTCCATTTACCTCTGGTGGTGCATTGTCGTCCATGCTCATGTGACATCCCATGGAGTCAACTGGAGCATCATTGTTGGCTCTCATGGTCCTCAGGTTAACAAGAAACTCTTGCCAGTTAGGTGGCTCCCATAATCCTTTGCATTCCTAAAAAAATGCACATTTTTTCTTAGGTAAGTATATAAAAATAAAGATTTTAACTTCACAGAACAAAAACTTCTATTAGAGGCATTGTGATAGAACTGCAGCAGTTACAGTACTATGATCACAAACATGTGACTGATGCAACTTTCAAATTTGAAATGGATTAAAAAAATTCAAACGGGCGGGATTCCAACCCGCGTCTTTAGCCCGAAACCGGCCTACGAAATAACTAGGTACTTCAACAAAACGCTCGCTCGCTACTTTTAATTTATATAGAGAGTTATCCACACTGACAAACTGAGACGCTCCAGCTAGTCTGATCTGAATTGTGTAAGTAAGTAAACTTACTTCTTTCACGGGAGAATCTTTTTCAAAAACAATTTTAACGGGCGGCTTTGGCGGCTTTTTTGCATAATTGAATTTGCTCAGATCTGGGAAAGATTTATTGAGGCTGGCTTCAATGCCGTCCAGAAGTTCCTCTGCTTCCGCCTGGAGTTCGTTTTCTTTCTTAATTTTTGACACATTTTCGGTTTTCTTCGAAGCACCACCACCGGATAAATTTTTAGGACAGGACTTTGTTTTAGCTCGAGGCATCTTACGAAGTCGGTTCCAAGAAGATATTTGAGAGCCTGGAACATCGATATAAATAGTTACTAATGGCCTGGAAGGACAAAACCACTACATATTCTTTATTATTCATTTATTTATTAGAATACCTGTATTTATTATAAGTACCTACCAATTTTTAACGGGGGCGAAAACCATCCACATCAAATCAAATCAAACAAATAAATTAATGCGTGCGACGTGCGTGCGTGCTGCAGTTTATTGTTAGTACCACCAAGGATATGTCATTATCAGATGTTTATTATTTTGTCATGTCATTGTCATTGTGTCAATTTTTGCTTGCTTGAGTGTGTGGTGTTTTGTGTGTGTTGTGTTGGTTGAATTGAATTGAATTGGAAATTAGATTGAAGCCCAATTTTTCGGGTTGCCTGTCCATTCTTGAATTGTTTCTAGAGTTATACTAAAAATGGCTGAGATCCTGCTAGATCCAAAGATTCGGCTATGGGTTTTTCTGCCAATAGTCATTATAACCTTCCTTGTTGGTATAGTCAGGCACTATGTTTCCATAATTTTGTCTTCACAGAAAAAAGTGGAGCTTATTCAGATGCAAGACAGGTAAGTTTATAAGAACTATGAACAATGTACAAGTAGCTCCAAAACGTTATCACAGCACTCTTTACAAATTCTAGTCAAGTTATGATCCGCGCAAGACTGCTTCGTGAGAACGGAAAGTACTTACCCCGACAATCATTTGCTATGCGCCGCTACTGGTTCAATAATGAGGAAGATGGATATTTCAAAGTGCAGAAGAGAGCTGCAGCATCACAGGTAGCTACTAATTTATCCTATCCCTTACGCAAATACCTGTAAACACAAGATGTTGCAAATTCATTAGGGTATTTGTGTTTTATTAGTGTATATTTTATTTAAACTCAGTTTATTGACATTCAGATGGTGGTTATATTTATGAATTACTTACCTATAATTTTACAATTACAGAATCCCATGACTGACCCCGGCATGATGACAGACATGCTGAAAGGCAACGTCACCAATGTACTACCCATGATAGTTATTGGTGGCTGGATCAACTGGATGTTCAGTGGTTTCCTTACTAGTGAGATATTTTCTTTTCATAGATTCACATCAAGCTAAATCCACCTTTTCTGTTCCACCAAAGCATTACACAAATAAGTGTGATGATGCTAGTTATACTACAATTTTAGAGAGATGTTATTGAGGCGGCCCTACTAATATCTTTCAGATATCTTTTATTATTATTATGAGCCTTTTGTGTCCTACTGCAGGGCAAAGACCTTATATATATAGATTTCTTATACAAGATTATTTTTTGGTCGACAGCTAAAGTTCCTTTCCCGCTGACACTCCGCTTCAAGCCCATGTTGCAGCGCGGCGTAGAGCTCGCGTATTTGGACGCTTCCTGGGTGTCCTCAGCTTCATGGTACTTCCTCAATGTTTTTGGACTCAGGACTATCTACGCGCTGGTCTTGGGAGAGAATAACGGTAAGAACATCAAAGCATGAGAGCAATGAGAATAAATACATAAGACTTAACTTTCTGATTGCAAATGAACCTTTATTACAAAAGTCGCTAGTTACTCAGTGCTTTTAATCCAAAGGTAGTCTAAGGATCACTATAAAGCGATATGATAGCTTGCTAAATCAAGTAGATGAATATGCCCCAAAATTATCTAAATTAAATTTTCATGCTCCACAGCTGCTGACCAATCAAAGGTGATGCAAGAGCAGATGTCGGGCGCCGCCATGGCGATGCCTCCGGATCCGAAAGCCGCCTTCAAGGCCGAGTGGGAGGCTCTCGAGATCACAGAACACAAGTGGGCCCTCGCCTCTGTCGAGACAGACCTGTTGTCTAGTGAGGAATGAGTGTCTTGAATATTAGTGTTATGTCTGGTAGGAGTATAGTGTATTATGGTACTATGTGCTTGTTAATAAAATGTATTTATTTGACTATTTTGTATAACTTACACCTAGGCCATGGATTTAAAAACAAATTTCATATAAAGTATTTTAATCAATGCAAAAGTAGGTAAGAAGTATTTACAATTATTTTGATAATGCTTTCCAAACATATCAGTAACTATTTATTGCTTCATTTACATCATAAATCTAAAATTATTGGATTAGTATGTAAATCTATGACAAATAGAGGAAATCACAACAAATTAGGTATTATTTTGTAGCAATAAGTTTGATAGCTGATAGATTTAAAATAAACTCTAATAAAAGCAACCAGCATGATCTAAAATCTCTCTGTATGAAATATAACAACAAAAGTTACATAGCTTTACTAACTTTATTTATCCATCAATAAATAAAGTTAGTAAAATGTCCATAATGCAGGCACAGTCCTCCAAAAAAGTAAAGTTAAATAATTTCCCATTAAAATTCACATAGTACATTAAAATAAGGAGCATTTTGAGGACTATCCTGATAGTTCGTGTCATTATTTCTTGATGAGTTGTACAACGTCTTCGTCGCTAACGGTGTGCCCAATGCCGACCCGTTGCGGCGAGTACTTAGTGGAAGTACCCCACACTAAGGCATACTTCAGTTGGGCAACAAGCGAGCGATGGATTGCGTGGCATACATGCTCTATTGTGACTCCCTGAAAATAAGGCACCTCATCAGACAACTGTACACTTGTAGAGTTTCAGATTCCCCTAGGATCAAAGAGGTAGTCCAAAAAATATACTAGGTGTACTTTTTGCACAGCCCGTATAAAAGCTCTAAAAAAAAGAAACCATATCCTAATTATTCATCACTAGTGAATGAAGCAAAAGAGGTGTGTCAGGATCGTAGCAAGTGGAGATCCGTGATCTCTGCCTACCCCGTCGGGAAACAGGCGTGATTTTATGTATGTATGTAGTGACCCGCCCCGGCTTCGCACGGGTGCAATGCTGATACTAAATATACTAAAATGTGTTAATTTACGACATCACATTAGAAACCTCTAAAATTATCAGTGTTTCTCTACTATATTATACAGGGTGTCCCAAAAAGTACCCCAAGGGGTTTTCTATCTCTGGGCTTTCGCTTGACACTACTTTTTGGGACACCCTGTATAAATTTATTATACATATAAACCTTCCTCACTCTATCACTACCTATCTAATAAAAAAAACCGCTTCAAAATCCGCTGCGTACTTTTAAAGATCTAAGCATACATAAGGACATACAGACAGCGGGAAGCTACTTTGTTTTATACTATGTAGTGATTCAGCCCGTTTGCAATGGGTATAGGCCTTTTCATTACGTCACTCTTCGATCCCCAGCTTATAACTTGAAAATATAGTCCCAATATTGGACTCCTTTCTTACCCTTCTCAAGATGAGTCCGTCGTCGAAATCTGGCGGCTGGCCGGGCTTCTTTGTGTAAACCCTGATCAGGGAGAGGTACTCCCACAACGTCTCCAACAAGTAATCCAGGTTCAGTTTCATGTTACAACTGAAACATTTTAGACCATTTGTTTTGTACAACACGAGGTTCGAAGATATAAGGTACAGGTTTGTGTTTAGCATCCAGAATCTGAGGATTTAATTCAGTCCATGTCAAACTCTCACAATTTCAGAACTACGATATAAAATTTGGTGCCTCGGCGACGTTCGTGTATATTTGTAAGAAAACATATTGTTAGAATATCCGGTCATGAGTTGTAACAGCTCTAAATAAATATCACAATTGGACGAAAGTATTTCTGACTAGCTTCCGCCCACGGCTTCGTCCGCGTGGTACCTTGAAAAACAAACAAATCTATCCCACGGGAACCGTACAATTTTCCTGATAAAAAGTAGCCCACACGCTATTCCAGACTATAATCTGGGTATATCTTTGCCAAATTTCATTCAGATCTGTTCAGCCGTTTCAGCGTGAAAGAGTAACAAACATACATCCAGACATCCATAAATCCATACATCCACACATTCTTACAAACTTTCGCTTTTATAATATTAGTACGAGGATTTCAAGACAAAATTTGCCGTGGCGCCAAATTTAAACCGTAGTACTGTATAGGCGACCAAGAAATTGGTTTACCACTCTAAGGCTGTATATCATTTGCACGTACAAAACATCAAGGGCTATTTTCGCTTAACAGATTAATAACTGCTACGTCAGAATCTGTCATAGTAATTCTTAGCGAATAACTGGGATATGTCATCAAAAGTGGTAAACCATTTTCTTGGTCTACTATACATCATTTGTAGGCAATTCAATGTTTATAGCATAGTGTTGACGCCTCGTAGCATGGGATTATAAATGAACACCGTCTATGATGTAGTCCTAACCTGACGACGACTGAGTTAGGTTGGCGCGCTATCCGGTCCACCTCCTGGATGGAAATCTGATCAATCTTGTTGTACACATAGATGCATGGCAGATACACGCGGTTCCCGAGGATCACATCGATCAGCTCATCAGCTGTGCAGTCTTCGCGGAAAAGAACCTATAAGGAAACAAAATTTTCTTTATAGATAAACAATGGTCATACACATAAGCAACTGTTATTTCCCAAGGACTTTTGATGTAACTTCATGCTTACCTCTGCATTGAAAATCTTGTATTCATGTAATATCATCTGCACCATTTTCTCATCCACTTTAGTGAGTTGACATGTAGAGTTGAAAGATAGTCCACCACCCTTCTTTACCTGTATGCAAAATATAGAAAAAGGAGATGGATATTTTCTTTCTAATCTTCTTTATCTAGTTTCTAAAATAATACAGACTCACCTTAAAATAAATATTAGGCTTCATCTTATTGAGCCGGATCCCAACACTCTCCAACTCCTTCTCCAGAAGCTGTCGGTGCACATATGGCTTGGTGGCATCAAGCATCATCAGTACCAAATCAGCTGTTCTGGCTACTGCTATCACCTGAAATATATTGAAAAAGTCAAATCAAGAGAACAATCCTACTAATATTATAAACGCAAAAGTTTGTGTGGATGTTACTCTTTCACGCTAAAACGACTGAACGGATCTGAATGAAATTTGGCACAGAATATAGATTATGGTCTGGAATAACACATAGGCTACATTTTATCCCGGAAAAATGTAAGGTTCCCGCGGGATAGATTTGTTTTTGTTTTTCAAGGTATTACGCGGATGGAAGCTAGTTTACATTATATAAATGTAATATTATGAGGCAAACTCACCTGCCTACCTCTACCCTTGCCCTGCGCAGCTCCTTCAATGATACCGGGTAAGTCAAGCAGTTGGATGTTAGCCCCTTTATACTCAATCACCCCGGGTATGCATGTGAGTGTTGTGAACTCATAGTTGGCAGCTTCAGAGTGTGTGTGTGTGAGCGTCGACAGCAAAGTAGACTGGAAACCAGAAATCCTATCAGTTTTATAAAATACTTACATTACATAAAAATTTTTGTATGTCATAAAAAAGCCATCTAGCAAGAAAATTAAGAAATTTAGTCAGATCTTAATAGGTATTATTAATAATAGACGTATGTCTAGCTGTATGGTAAGCTGTATAGCTTAACTCTCATAGCTTAACTGATGCGCACTTGGCCTAGGCCCATGCATATCTTTTAATATCCTTATATTTAATATATTATATGTCGAGCTGATGAAAATTGGAACCCCATAATTATAATAATAATAAGGCATTTATTCCCAACTTTGGTTTACAAGTTTAGGTAGGTTTAATTATAGGATGTCCCACAGTTCAGTGTGTCTCTTGGCATAGGCCTCCAGTAACCTTTTCCACTGGATACTATCATGTGCTACCTTTCTCCAGTGTTTTCCAGCTGTATGTTTAAAGTTGTCTTCCCATCTTGTTTGTCAACGCTATTTACTGCGTTTACCATCTCTAGGGTACCAACAGGTATGCAATGTAGTTTAATTTATAAATAACTAGTGACTCACCCCGCTTTCGCATGGGTGCAATGCTGATAATAAATGTATTAAAATGTGTTTATTTATGACATCACATTAGAAACCTCTCAAATTATCAGTGTTTCTGTACTATATTATGCATGTATTATACATATAGACCTCCCTCTTGAATCACTCTATCTATTAAAAAAATCCGCATCAAAATCCGTTGCGTAGTTTTAGAGATTTAATCATATATAGGGACAGAGAATGAGACTTTGCTTTATACTATGTAGTGATAAAACTCACCTTACCCACAGAAGGGAAACCTATTAGCGCTACTCGGGCATCACCAGATTTGAGCACATCAAACCCTTCACCCTTATCACCTCCCTTCTTAGATGGCTCGAGAAGTTGTGACCGGTACTTAGCTAGCTTCGCTTTTAGTAGACCCAAGTGGTACTCGGTAGCTGAGATAGAACAGATGCTAAATTATTCTTTACAATTTTACAAAATAATATAAAAACTATTTTTCAGGAGCAAAAATCCATTATAAATGTAGTTTAGTATTTAATTTGTAAAATCTTGAAGATAGCTTAGTTTACCAATATTCTGATATAATAAGAGACGTTCTAGACGTTCGTGATCTTCGCCGGTAGTTAGTTAGTTGATATCACTAAAGTTCTATGTACATAATAAGAATAAACTTTGACATCAGATTCTTATACCTTTATTCTTCTGTGTCCTTGCGATTTCTCTTTCGATTTCGGCAATTTTTTCTAGGATTCCCATTGTAAACAAGTAATGTTGACCACGTAACCAACAACACAGGTACTTTCGGTCAACAAGTTTCACACAACTTTATAGTTTGAAGAATAAGTTTCCGTATGTGGGTGGCCCACCCAATCCAAACAATTCTCTATTGTTTTGAAATCAAAGTCATGGCATTGATTATGTACCCTTTTTGTTTCTTGGGTTCATATAGTTTATCTAGCTAGACTCTGACTTCATCAAGCTGTCTGTACGAAATCGGGCTGAAATTTTGTGCTCAAGCGGCTAAGCGATGACATTGATCACCGGACTCGAAGATTTTGTACAATTGTACAATGTGTTTTCAGCAATACAAGACTATTCCTATATTATCTATTGTTTCATTATTGAGTATAACGTGCACTGATGTAGTTCTGAAGTTCAGATTCTGAACTCTGAAGAAAAGAAACGTAGAGGTTATTTTTTTTGTTTTGAACTCTGTCACTTTCACTGTCAGTGTCATTTACACGCATTGTGATTGCACAGATTCATTATTGCTTAGTTGATAAAGGGCAACAATAATATAATTAGGTATATATTACACAAACTCACACACTATGATTATCTAGAAATGAAGGACTCGTCATAGTGTACTTAGTTAGTAGTAGTCAGGTAGACACTAGGTACCTCTAAACTTAGGTGCTGTGTAATCAAGACCAACTTGAAAATGAAAACCATTTACATAAATAATTAAAAAATATATATATCTTATTAGTGTTCAAATAATATGGATATTATTATAAAATTTAAAATATTTTTTCGAACAATTATAATCTGGTAATTAGTTGCCTCTAAACTATTAGTTTAGTCAGCGATGAGCGATTCTACAAATTCAGAACCTATTCCCGCATACAACTTATGTAGGTACCTACCTACCTACACTACACATACAATAAAATTGAAATTTAATTGCTAGGATGACCACGCTGCCGTTTATTTTCGCCGACAGCTAGGATTTTGAGTTGAATGTCATAACCATAACATCACAATATTATAACTATAGGTAGGTACATGTTGCAATAAGATTAAACCTAGTTATCTAAGGGTAATAAAAAAATATATATATTTAGTATATTTTTTGTTTTAGTATGATTTTTTGTGTAGGTAAGTAGGTAGGTAGTCTATGTTTTATATTAATCTGTTTTATCTAGCTCTCTTCTAAATGGGGTTCTATGTGAATTAAATCTAGCAACAGATACTGTGGAAGATTTGGGACTTGAGTACGAAGATGATAAAAACTCCATGATTGCAATCACGGAACGAGGTAAATTTTCTTTTGAAAGATATCTATAGGTAGTATGTAGGTAGTGTTTCCAAAAATTAATAAGTAGGTATTTAAGTAGAGATGATTCAGTCTAAAAATGTACGCCCCTCCACTTGTACTTGTACCGCATTAGAGGTAAATACATTGGAAATACATTGGAAGGGCGTGCATTTTTAGACTGATCTACTCTACCTACCTACCTACTTACTTACTTAGTGTACCCACTTACTAAATTTATTTTCAGATGACTCTGACTTATATGAAGATTTTTATGAAGAGTTGGATAATCGTATTAGAATAGAACAATCGATGAATATGATATTTTTCGGCCCTCCTAGCTCGTTTATGAGATTAGATGCTGAAACAATACTCCACATATTGGCCAACACAAAAAAACATTTGATTCCAATTACAAGAACCTTGTTAGCGTGGGACATTATTACTGGTTTGTCACTTTGACTACATAGTTACCTATTTGTACCAAATGTCATGTTTGGACTTGCCTCTGACTACCCCCTTTAGATATCCTTAAAGATCTAAGTAACTAAAGATCTGAGGAGCTACCGAGCCCGGGGATTACAGTCGTGATCATATTTATTTATTTATTTTTTTGTATCTAGAAACTTATAGCTCTGTTATATTTACAGAGTTAATAACATAGAATCGGTACATACGTACATACAACAACGTACGGTAGGCACACATTCGTTCATAATATCTTATACCTATCTGTAGTCTAAACATTCCTTTATATAATGAGTCATGATACGAGTACCTATACAAGGAGTAACATAATATCCCTATAAGGCCGGAACGGGAGTATTCTATACGTCACTGCGAACAACGTTTGTTCAACGACTTTTCAAGTTTCAAAGGTTTTCATTCATGAAATGACTCTTAAACTTTGCTCCAATATGTACCTTGACACCACATGAGGCAACCCTATTAACAGCTGTTTTTTGACCTTTAGGTGTGAACTCTAGATGAAATAGGTAACAGAACGGACACCAATTAATAATGTGCCTACCTAGCCTACTTACTTAATAACGAGGTAGCTTAATAAGTAACTTCTGTTTTTTTTGAAGGCCTTGTTGGTAGGTACCTTGGTATTTATTGATAATTAAAATGTAAGGTCACATCACGACTAAAATCCCTATGCACGGTAAGGATCCTTTCAGATCTCTTTGTTAACTACCTACCTAGTAGGAGATAGGTACCTACTCAATTGTGTACCTACCTACTTGGGCCTTAAAGGTATCTTGAGTAGATACCAAGAAGTGTGAGAGGATGTTTACCGTGCCTGAGGATAAAGCCGTGACCATATTTCACTTTCTTTTTTCCAACGATGTACCTATTATTGTTGATCGGAGCATTTTTCAATCCAATTTTGTACCTACCTAAAGTCTTGGGCACTAAAGTCAAATTTTGTGACTATTCTGTCTTACTAATCTTCATTTTTATGTGAACAGCCTATTTCTCATTGGTTGCTATCTCAGGCTATGTTTTTGCATCTCTGTCTAACTTTGTCTGCTGTCATGTCAGTTGTCAGTCAGTTAACGGCTTTCTGTTTGAAATTTTTTTACTGCAAATTGCAAAGTTTTATGTTTCTTTAGTCTTTTATGCGTGGTTTTAGGCTGTGAGAAAGTTAAAAATAGTTATAATGTGCCTTTCCACAAAAAAGGCACCGACTCCACGTTGTAGAACATGTACAATTTGTCAAAAAAGATATGGTCGAATAAATAAAAAAAAAAGGAAATTTATGATGAAATTCCCTCTAGATGAAGAAAAGTAAGTACAAATTGAGTATCATACTGAAGAATTTTGTATCTTTGTACTGTCTGCAGAGCATAATAAATGAATAGATACTCGGCAGGAAAAATACTTTCGTGTTTACAAACAGTAGTGATGTAGCACAAGTATCTTCATTACTTATCGATAAACTTTATTACATATTATTAACATTATTAGAAGTTTTGGGCTATACATAAGTACATGGCTTTTGTTAGTGATATTTTCAATGGTGTGTTTAATTTTAGATGTAGACAATGGGCGCAGATTATCGGAATTGAAGACTTGGCCTATATTCCTATTGAAAAACTTCATGAAATGAAATACGTTTGTGGAGATCATTTTCATTTGTATGCTATGATGCCTGGTTCATCACCGTGCTGGTCGCGAAGGAACAGGAGTAGAATCATCTAGCTATAAGATGATTCAGTGTGATCCTTGTAATCTTACTGAAAAAAATCTGTTTGACTTTGACCGAGCGAGGCGAGTCGAGCTATCACACGGCACAATAGCTGTCTACTGACACATCAGCTGCTCGTACTTTGTATAATATCCTTAAGTTTAAGTTGTACCTAAATGTAAATTAACGTTGAATAAATTTGATTTTTAAATCCATAATTATTCATTTTATTTGTAACGGTAATTATTTTTGTTAATTTTGTAGCTGGAATCCACGATGCATTTCATAATAATTTATCGATTTCGATATAATCAAGAATAACCTGAGAACATCCCTATGTTCTTATCGTTACGTTGGTATAACGTATGCTGACTGACACTATTGACGTTTTTATTTTTAACAGGTTAGCTGTCCGATGAGGCACATGTGCCTCATGGGTGATTGCACTGGTACGTCCATGAGGCATGTGCCTCATGGCCAATGATGTAGATAATGCAATCGATCTATCGATAATTTTTTTTAATAATTATATTATTTGTAGCATTAGTAAATTATACTACAACCAAATTCTACCAATCAATTTATTATTGAACTTAAACCAGAAATAAATTTCACTTAAAAATTAACATTAACCTTATTCAAACACAAAATTATTCTTTCACCGATGTTACTATTATTGTGAGACCCTTTGAACTAGGGTTGCCAACAAAAATTAGGAAACTAGCCTATTATCATAAAACCGAAATGGCGATTGTAGACCTGCGATTATATTCCCTCATGTATGTTTTTCTTTAAAACATAGCACACAATATGAAATGTTACATATTGTACACTCAGTTGATACCATCTATACCTATATAAGAGCTTAACCTGACTGACTGACTGACTGACTGACTGACTGACTGACTGACTGATTTATCATCGCCGAGCCAAAACCGCTGAAGCTAGAAAACTGAAATTTGGAAAGTGGTTTCCTTTTATAACAAAACTACCCACTAAGGCGGGATTTTTGGAAATTCTTCCTCTGAGGGGGTGAAATAGGGTGAAAACGTTAGTATGAAACTTTTTAACGCGTGGAGCGATTTTCATGAAACTTTGTTTGTGCACTGTAAATGCAAAATAAATGGACACGTGTTTCAGGATTTTTCAATATAACTATCAAAAAGGGGTCAAATGTGGGGTCAATTTTTGTATGGGAACTTTTTAACGGGTTGTGCTATTGGTCTGAAACTTTGTTTGTGTACTGTAAATACAAATTGAACAGACACGTGTTTTAGGAATTTTAAATATAACCTTCAAAAAGGGGTCAAATGTGGGGTCAATGTTTGTATGTGAACTTTTTAACGGGTGGTGTGATTGGTCTGAAACTTAATTTTGTGATTTACGATTTTTCAATATAACTTAAAAAACGGGGTCACATGGGGGGGGGGTCAATGTTTGTATGAGAACTTTTTAACGGGTGGTGCGATTGGTCTGAAATTTTTTGTTATGTTTGTATGGGATTTTTTTAACGGGTGGTGCGATTGGTCTGAAACTTTGCTTGTTTTAGATATTTTTCAGATGTCTAAAGTGTTACGAACATAAACGTACATTTTATCATTAAACGTAAATAATTAATTTCTTATCATACTCATCTAACATTAGCAATTATCGATATAATTAATTTCAATCACTAGGACACATAAAGTATCATAAAATACTTGAAGAGAATGACGTAACTTAATACGAAACTTCATGAGCGTTAGCTGTCATTATTTACTACGAGGACGTGTACAAAGAAGATCGAAACTTGCTTCGGGACAGCTAACCTGTTAAATTAGTAATAGGTGGTATGTTAAATGAAGTTTATTAAAAAGTCTCTATGTCCCATCTCATAGACGTAGTGATTATATTCTCTTTGGTAGTGATTATATTCTATTTGGCAATAGGTACTTTTGGTTGAGAGAAATGTCATTTTTAATCAGTCGCAATAGCATTCGTTCCTTGCAACAACTGCAACAAGCAATCTCTCGGTTCGCGAAACTTTATTAGCGTACGATACGATGTAGGTTTGGCGAGTGGATCGGTCGTGCTGGTACAGTAGCATGGCCTCCACGCTCCCCTGATCTGACGCCCTTTGATTTTTTTTTGTGGGGCTACCTCAATTCTATCGTCTATCGCGTCGAAAGCCCATCAGTAGATGCCCTCAGAGTGAAAATAATTTCAGCGTGTGCGGACATAACGCCTGAAAAGCTTCGGAACGCAACAAAAACGGTGGCTTGCAGAGCAGACATTTACATCTTTCGTGAAGGAGGGCACGAGCCTTTCCTGTGAAATGTGTTGTGTTGTGTGTGTCAACAGTGATAAAAACGTGTCAAAATTCAGTGATCCTACCCCATTAGTAGCTTACTAATAAAAAGATATAAAAAGATATCGTGATTTTAATCTTTGACCTTAATTTCTACGTAGAATTATGTAAGTAAGATCCGTAAAAATTGCAAATTCTTTTGAAAACTGTAGTTACTATTATCTCATCTGGAGCATGGCACACGCGTTCAATTGTCTACGTGTGTGTGTGTGGGTCCGACGCGATAGGAGGGTGCGCGTGTGTTTGTTACCTACGCAAATAGTAAACAAACACATAGGGTTGTCACAAATTTATCATAAAATAATTTGTTTTAAATTGTATTGGAATTTCAAATATGATGTATTGAACCTTTGCACACGTCAATGTATTCTAGTGCTCGGTCTGAATACACCCCTTTTGTTCTTATAGGGGTATTACGTTACACGCTGTATAGGTAAGTACCGATGGTATATAATAGGTACATACATCCCGTGTAATCTCGATCTGGTAAATATACCTACTGCCATTTATATCAGATTATACGGGAATCAAATTCACATCTTTCACGTTATATCTACCCAGCCAAGCGCTAGTTAAGCCACCAAATTTATAAAATGTAGGTATGGGATTGAGTAGAATAAAATGTAGGTATATTGTTAAATTATTTTTCAGATGGAAAAACGGCTGCTTTTTTACATGGCCGCGATTATTTAGCATTTGGCACTTTATTGAATGTGGTACCAGAGGAGGATTTGTACTACGTTAACTTTGGAGATCCTTCAGTCATAAGATATTTTTCAAAACGCTATGTAAAATTGCATAAACGCAAGGTAACGACTAAATTTTGTTTTTTTTTAAAGTTCCCAAACTAAGACCAATTAGAGATTTGCTGTTTGAGTTAAAAAAATAATTTGCTAATAATAATATTATATAATAATAGATATTATCATAATCAATCATCACTTATTTTTTAGTTTGGAGTTTTGGTTGCTGCATACAAGCGATATTTTGGCTATGATTGGTACAAAAATAGTACCTATATTAATGAACTGGGATACTTGTTGTGTGGATTTGCATCGTCTGATCTTATGAAGATAAAACCTGAAACATTTAGGGAACTAAGTATTGATGTCTTGGGTAAATTAATGCGATGTGATGTCAATCAAACAAAGGTATCTACTAATTTTCATAATTTAATAATTTTATAAGTTTTCAGTCATTCACATCTATTGTTCTTATAGATGTGGTAATTAATTGAGGTAAGGACCAAAATCATTACTTTTTTATGTTTTGCTTAGAAGTTTACTCGGAGAGTTGATTTTTCTACCTACTTGTACCTATGACATAAAACGAAAGTGAGAGCTAGTGGATCATAGAAAAGAATCAAAGAAAAGATTATGCCAACCCCACCTAGTGGAATATGGGAGATATAGGTAGGTATAATATATCTTGTTAGAATAAAGATATATTTCTCTCTCTCTAATTTCAGACTCTTTATAATATTGCTACGAAACCAGATGCTTACGGCGAACCATACAAGTGGTCTTCCCATGAAATAAGTAGACTTGGTTCCCTGTTCGGATGTAAGTTAGATAAAATAATAAAACACGAGCAAAAGATCACCGAGTCACATTTATGTAATTTGATTATTAACAAACAACTTTCATTATATCTCTCAGGCATTCCCAAAGAAGACATAAGTTCAATTCAGTTGGAAGCAATAGCTGCTATTACACCGAAGGTTATCAAACTTATCAATCAGGTGAAATTAGAATACTTCACAAAACTGCAAATTCTCAGAATGAGTCCTAGAACTCGTCGCATATATATTCTGAGGATGCAGTTGAGAAACAGTCTTGATATGAGTCGACTTGCAAAAGAGGCAAAATCTGCTCTAAAATGTACTTGTTCCAACTTATTTACAAACATTGTCACCTTAGTGTTTACAATGTATTTTAATGATTGATTGATTATTATGACAATGTCGAATTTAAATAAAAATCAATGTGCAAGTGAATTTTATTCAGTTGTATAAACTTACCAATTTTAGTTTTGTTTGATTGCGTAGAAAAACGGTAGAAAGAAATAATTAAAAACATCAATCGGCTGCACGCGCGCGCTCTTGAATTTTTGAAGTAGGTAGCTAGGCTAGGTAGGTCTATCTATATAGCCTACCATGATTACCAAGGTCAAAAGTCTACTCCTGTCACTGTCTGCAGTCCAACCAAACGGAAATCGTTCAATATCCGGTTAAAAACTTTTCAAAATGTACTCATATATAGTATGTATAGTTTGTACTTATTTATCTGGTCTTTTAAAATAATTGTGTAATACTATCTATTTTTTAATTAAATGTTTGGGCAAAATAGAGATTACATTTTATTAGTACAGTGGAAAACCACCGGATGTCAATATAGTTAATACAGTTTTTCTAAAAAGCCGCCATTTTATATTCTGAAAAGTTATTTCATAATTTCATTCACTCATTCTTCTTTTCGTTTCGTTTTTTTCTTTTCTTTTTTTGAAAATCACGGGGAGGGCGTAATTGTGTTGTGGATTATTTTCGTAGTTATTTGTTGTAAGTTATAATTTATAGTGGCTAAAATGCCTCCTGTTAAGCATTATTCAACTAGTGAAGTGAATCAGTATGAATTATCATCAAGATTATTGTCTCTAACTGAAAATAACACATCGTATACATTGACACAAATCAACGGTCAAAGAATCTACAGAAAAGCCCCTCACGCTTGGAGCGGGCCAGAGCCTTCGAGGAACTGCGAAGTAAGTTTTAAAGTTTTCGTAGCCACTACGTAGGTACTTATGTAGGTTTACTTTGCGCTGTTTTGGTTTTTCCTTCCCTCCGGGTGATCCTTGCAACCCTTGTCCTGGTGTAGTAAGTAAAGGAAATATTTTGTCTTTTTTAACTTTTTAGATTTGAGTACTTACGTAGTTTAAATGACGCCTGTGCTGCTAGAGGGTCGTCTGTAGCAGTAGGAATATCCGGTAGGTAGGTAGAAACCTACTATCTACTCTCGGCGAGAACGGCTTGCTACTTCGTACCTACTAGGTTTCTGATAGGGTTTGAATGTTTGAAGTTATGACCTCGTAAATAGGTCCTTTTTCTGAGGTAGGTAGGTACATCATACCTACCATGACTAGTAAATATGGTTGCTCCTGGAGTAGGTAGGTAGATCAGATACCTTGTCGAAAGTATTGTACTTACACATCTTTTTATTTAGTCGAGACGCGAATGAACAAAATGTACTTAGATAGATAGGTAATAGGTACTTACCTAGGTTTAGGTAGGTACAGTCTCTTGTGAAACATGACCTAGGTAGGTAGTAACAAGCCAGATTAGTTTAGACTAGAATCTAACTGGATAGGTGTACTTACCTATCTACCTATTCAACTATTTTTTACAGATTTTGCTAATGGGTAGGTACTAAGTATGTATCTTACGTAGGTACCCGTCGTCAGAATCGATGTTTCTGCTTTGTTTTGTTCGTGAACACTTCAACTATTTTGCATAGGTAGCTAGGCAGATCAGTCTAAAAATGGACGCCCCTCCAATGTATTTACCTCAACATGCGGTACAAGTACAAGTGGAGGGGCGGGCATTTTTAGACTGAATCATCTCTACTTAGAAAGTTATCGTGTGACAAAACCTGCTAATTCGCCCTACTGTAAACCAACTCTAGATTATACAGATCTTTAGCTCGCATTGTTTGCACAATAAAACTGTTCAACAGGTTTTCATCGGTCGCATTCCCCACGACTGCTTCGAAGACACGCTGGTGCCGCTCTTCAGGCAGGCGGGAGAGCTTTTCGAGTTCCGTCTTATGATTAACTTCTCTGGGTGGAACAGAGGGTGAGTTTTTAATTCTATTTCGTATCACTTGAACTAGTCTCGTTTGTGATCTGACAGAATGTTCATTGCTCTTATCAGGTATGCTTTCGCGATGTATACTTCGGATTTGGAGGCTGCCAACGCGATTCGCTTATTCAACAACTACATGATCAGACCGTCGTGGCAGCTCGGTGAGTTTAGAACTTGCACGGAAAACGTCTTAGATCCAGTTTGACATTAGCATTTCAAAGTTTTTTCAATGACTCCTTAGCTGTTTATTTTAACGAAGTCATAGACGTCGCAGCGCAGCGTAATCTTATTAAATTTATAAAACAAAGTCGGGTTTGTTCGAACACATATAACTCTAGAACTTTTGGACCGATTTCCATAATTTTTGATATGTTATATTTGTCTCCGCCTTGAATAGCAAAATAACTATTAAAAGCATAGGAAAATTGATAACGAAAACACAGCGAAGGCGAAGTCACGAAGCCAAGCGAAGACGCGGGCGGAAGCTTGTAACGAAGTATAGGAGCGTGTCTTATTCAAATTGTAAATAAAAGGGGCCTTACCACGAATCCATAATACATTATCGAATTAGTATTACATTGTTATTTCGTATCATGACCTATGCAAATTGGATAGAAGTAGTGACGTTTCTATAATGGAATCGTTACGGAATCGTTCTGGGAGATTTCGTGGTGAAACCCCAGAGAGGAATGCTATGTGCCTTCTCGCAGGCGTGTGCCCGTCGATCAACAACTGTCGCATCTTCATATCGCGCATCCCGCCGACGACGCCGTCCGCCGAGATCGTGCGCCTGCTGTACGCGCTCACGGACGAGGTGCAGGAGGTGCGCATCCGGCGCTCTATCGCGTCCTGCGCCGCCATCGTGGAGTACAAGTCGCACCGCGGCGCCGCCATGGCCCGGAAGGCGCTCGTGGCGGCTGCGGCGGCGGCCTGGGGCTCCGGCGCCCGGCCCGCGGTCGACTGGTCGCTGCCGCAGTCTCCTCAGCTGCTCAAGCAGTACCGAGAGGTACCGTAGCTTGTTAAACTTTATTTTGTAATGTTACGTAATGTGTTTGCTTTTCAGTTTGAGTATTTTTATGGATTCTTGTTAGAATCGAGCTAGAGTATTATTTCAATAACTATAATATATAACATCTCAATAGGTTAAGGAAAAAATCGTTAGGAAACCGGCATGTTGTACCTATGTAGAACCTAAAAAGATCTAATACAAAATATGTCAAGTGTACGAAAATGGCGTCTGAAGCACGCCCTAATCCATTCATCACATTTGTTCGAAAAAAAACCGGCCAAGTGCGAGTCGGACTCGCGCACGAAAGGTTCATTACCATAAAAAAAACACGTTTGTTGTATGGGAGCCCCTTTAAATATTCTGTTTTTTGGTATTTGTTGTTATAGCGCCAATTGAAATACATCATCTGTGATAATTTCAACTTTCTAACTATTACAGTTCATGAGATACAGCCTGATGACAGACGGACAGACAGACGGATGGATAACGGAATCTTAGTAATAGAGTCCCGTTTTACAAAACGCGACAAATGAAACGATAAAAAAACATAATGTTGAGTGCCTTGCCAGCTCTAGGCAAAAGGAGAACTAGGATCGCTATGATAGGGTGTGAACCGGGTGTCGTCAGATCGGGCGCTGGAGCCCCGAGCGCGGCGTGGAGCTGACGCGCGCGCCCGAGGAGCCGGCCGGCGCGTCGCCCCCGCCCGCCGCGCCCTCCTACACCCTGGAGCCGTGGTCGCAGGCGCGCCGTCTGCGCATGATCCAGGAGGCGCAGCGCAACGCCGCCGCCGCTGCCGAGTAAGTCCTACATACACCTCATTGCACGAAAACCTCGGAAAAGTGCGCGAAAAAAGCGCACAACAATTTTTTCGCCACACTGGTTCGAACTGGTGACACCAAAAGAAGATACGTCATACATGAAGTTCTCATGTGTGACGTATTTTCAAAGGTGAGCAACCCTATGAAAGGGACTGACCCTTAGGCCTGGGGCCCTGGGGCTTTACCACAAGCTCTTTGAAACTATCATGTTTCAGAAACGCCATATTTCAAGCTTGAAGTTACACTACTTCAATACAATTTTTGTAGGTCATGGTACGAAATATCAAGTTATATTACTTAGATATTGCCCAAAGAGCTTGTGGTAAGGCCTCTGGGTTTCATCAAAAGCTTTCATAAGACTCACACAAACTCCTGGCTGTAAGTGCGGATGTTATCGTAATACAATAGTAACAGTTGTTATAGATACACATGTCCATTGACACCATCTATCTGGATTTGACTTTGATGGAACTGACAGCAAATTTGTGAGCAAAGCAATCACCAATGGTTATAATGCAGCATTATAAATTACCCAAGTTACATTGTAAACTATTGATAGCTAGCTACTCGTCCCGCGGTTTTGCTTGTGTGGAATACTATTATGGTACATAGGTATAATCTAGCTACTTGTTATAAATCTAGCTTCCGCCCACGGCTTCGCCCGCGTGGTACCTTGAAAACCAAAAACAAATCTATCCCCGGGGGAACAGAAATATTTTCCGAGATAAAAAGTAGCCTATGTGCTATAATTTATATCTGTGCCTTTCATCCAGATCCGTTCTGCCGTTTCAGCGTGAAATATATTCACATTATACATTCATACAGACTTTCGCGTTTATAATAGTACGAGTATTATATTAGTAGGATATTTTAGAATTGGTTAAAATATCGAATTCTTCATTTATTATTACCCCATAAAAATAAATTAGGTATTTACGTCTGTATAAAATGAGTATGTATAGAATAATCTGTTTGTATATAGGTGATACTGCTAGGAGTTTCCATCGACACATAATTTCAGCAGCATTTGTAAGTCTGACTTAAAATTTATGCATAAAACGTTTTGATCGTTTCTCAATAAGCAAGTTCGTGTTTATCTCTATCTCTTTAGATAAAAATAATGGATCTCTATCTATAGAGATCGACCAACTAAGTTATGAGACGAACATTGTGGTGGGTGACCGCTAGTCGCATTTACTTAGCAGTTCTTGCGTGCGCATGCGCTGAATGGTCCTGTTTGCATAACTGACTTTTGCTAAAAGCCTTAGGGTGATAGAAAATCGACTTCGAATCACGTGCCACCCACCCTGGCGTGATGAGGTCCTTATAAAGCTTCAGTCCGTCTACCATGAGTTGTCACATTTAGATCGGCTGAAGTTACTACAGTAGTAATAGTACGTTACTATGACATCTGTCAAAATTGTTACTTGTTGTACCAAATTCTAAGTAAATGAATGAAGCGCAAACTAAAGTCGCTGTAGTACGCTGTGACGTAGGATAGTTAATTACGTGACGTTCTAGTACCCAACTATCCGCTAGAGGCGCTGTACAAGTTTTCATATATTTTTTAACTACAGTCGCTAGCGAGTGTAGATTGTGAAAACTCATGGTAGACCTACTACAGCTATAGCACTTATTACACTACACGGTATTCAGGGCCCGGTAGTAAGGGAGTCTAACTCCTAGCCTCTACGCCTTACGCCCTGACTCTTATTGCACCACTCTTATTTAGGGTAAGGGTCCCTGAATTCAAGGTAGTGTAATAAGTGCTTAACAGTCGGTCGGGTCCCTCGTCAGGTGGTCGTCGCGCGCCAGCATGGAGAGCCTGGCGGCGTCCATGTCGGCGCTGCACACGGGCTCGTGCCTGGGCGCCGGCGAGCGCGCCGTGTGGGCGCCGCCGGGCGCGCCGCCCGCGCCCCGCGCGCCGCAGCCGCACGACTTCAACCCCTGGACCACGCGCCACCCCATGTACGAGTTCATGGCGCACGCCAAGGACCAGTGAGTGCGCGGTGCGCGTGCGGTGACGGCTCAGCCTGCATCTACACCGCCGAGGAATGGAATGGAAGCGACAGTTTCGAGTAGCGAGTGAGCGCTTGAACTAGCACCGACAGTAGCTAAAGGAATTCTCGAGAATGCGCGAGGATTCTCCAGAAGACGCGCGACCTTTTTTTTGGCTCGTATTTAGTTAATTGACATGTACAATTTCGTTGCAAACAGACGCTTCCATACCATTCCGCGGCGGTGTAAATTGAGCCTAAGGATTGGGCGATTTTCGACTCGCCGGCACCCCGCACCGGCCGGCGCACCGATATGGCATGTATTCAACTTTATACTTTTTCACTTCCCCGGATGCCAGGTCGGTGTCGTTCCGGTGCGAGTCGAAAAGCGCCAGGAGACGAGCTTTAGATAGCTATGGTTATACTTGTCAACCATCACCGAGAGAGGTCGGTATGGGCCCGCTGGTGTACGCAGTAGTAGTATAACAGGTCCTGGTTTTTGTGTTTATAGGAGTGAGCATCAGTTACTTGGGTTGCATGATGTCCAACAATAATAAGTATACTATGCACCAGACAGTTGTCCGTTAGCGAAACCGGGACAAAGATACGCAGGCCGAATTTTTGTCACGTGGTTCACCAGCGTACAAATTGTTTGTCACATACTCTAACTACCCATGTAGGCCTTGATTTTGAGTTGATTTCTACACGCAAGAAACTGAAGCTCACTTTACGTTTGGTTTGGTTATGAGCCGAATCGATGACAAAATACTGATAGTAATAATCATTTATTTGAAAATGCCGTAAACTTCGCCTTATGCACTTTTTTAGTAAGACTTGGTTAGTAATATTTTGTCATTGAGGGCCTAGCGTAGCTTGGTGGCAAGGTTCGATTATGGTTGACAGGTTCTAGATCTTAATGGAGAAGAGTTATAATTTGCTAAGTAATCATGGCACTCAGTCACACGATTATTTATAAGCTTTTGCTTCCATCTCGCTTATCATTATAACATTTTAGATCAACTAGCAATGGACTCTTTTCCACACTGATCTATGTACGTACCAAGGCTCGAGGGTGTTTGCGCACTGCCCAACTGCACTGCTTCTCACTTAATACTCGAATTTGATTTGATTTCCCTTTTGTTGATTAATTTATTGCATGAATTAGTTTAAGAATGCACGATAATGTGCATTATGCATGTTTGCGTGGAGCTATCCAGGAGTGTAGGGAGCTTAATAACGTTCAGAACAATGGGTCATATAACTTCAGTATCGAACGAATTATCATCTTGAGCCGAATACTTCAGAAAAGCACTTTTCTTGAGTTGTTACTGTGAATGAAACATTCGCATAATGCTAATTAATCATTAAGTCTACTTTACGAAGCGTATCCTCGTACATCTTATGGCATTGTCCGTTATCCTAATGATTAAAATTTGTTTATCAGATTCTAGCGTTTCTGTAGCGCTTACGTAGGTACCTACAATACGCTTGGTAATGTATCTCCCTTCTATAATATAAAAATTACGTCGTGACCTAGGGCTGAGAGTAATTAGTCTTCATTTGAGATTTGCTCATCTTTTTCCGAATATAGAATGTAGTATGTTTAGGTAGGACTATTTCTAGGTCTCATGCGCCCCTTCTCCTGCACTCCACGTAAAGACATAAGAGAGGTAAATTTTAATTTTAGACATTATTTAATTTCAATCCCTAAGTTATTTTAATTAAGAATCCAATTGAATGGCATCGATATAGTTATTAAATTAGTCGCTGGAGGCACCATCGGTATATAAATGTAAGCATGCGTCTAACATTTTGTTTTGTTATGAAATAAGGGCAACCGCGGGGCGCGCGCCACCCTTTCGTCCGTGGTCGCGCCCGCATAGGATTACTTGCACTACTGGCGATCCGCATTTTTTGATATTTTTTCAACGAAATATTCACGTTATTGTACTTTACTATTTCTGTGTATGAATAAGTTCTATTTAAAATCAGGTTTTAAGTAAAATCAATTTGGATCTGTTTTCTCAGCGATTAATAACTCAGCATTATGAAATTATCTATCTACAAACATAAAGCAAAATCTAACCATTTTGTAACGAGACAATATGAATTTATCTCTCGATGTTTTAAGAGATTTTTGATTATTGCATGCCAGTATTGATTAATAAATTTAAGTATAATGATTTATATTTGTGTTTAATTTTGATTGCTTCCTTGGTTCTATGGGTATTTTAATACTGCTTACGGTTTTGGTTTTATCATAAAGTGCATACAAGCTTACGCCTTCTAACACCATAACATAACGCACTGATTGTGTAATACTAATCAGTAAAATTCCTTGTTTTCTACCTAACTGCTGTACACACTCATAGGACAAGCGATTATATATATTCAAGTATAATTTCTAGAACACACATGTTACACTATCGTCCATTACAAAGGTTTATTAAATTAGGTCACAGGGCCAACAAGTAATAGCTTGCAGCTTATGTCATGATTAGTAAGGGGAGTTCGCATGAGGTAGTCGATAGTCGTATGCACCACGTCGTGTCAGTGAAACTGGTTTCAATACCAATAATCGCGATATGTCGGATTCTGAGCTCTAATATAACATCAGTGCTCGCTAATCGCCAAGTACAATCCAACCTTTGGAAATCCTTCAATGTCACGCCAAACGCAATGTTTAGCATCAAACAAAAGTTAGCTTCCGCGGCGTGCGCTCGTCTCCTCTCCAAGCTATGCTGTATTATGTCACCTCAGCAAAGGTGGGCTAGGCAGCGTTGATAAACAGTGGTGTAACCTTATCGGCATGGCGGTGTTTGACAAGTGGGTCGTGCTCAAGATAGTGGAATTCGTAAGTAGTGTTGCACACCATAACATACGCATGGCAAAGGTTGTTTGGCAACTGTCCCCACTTGCGCTAATAGTTGAATCTTGAGTTAGTAAAGTTGCACTTTTTCTATCAATATTTTGGCTTTCTCGTGCCTAAGTAATTCGAGATTTAACTTGTTAGTTGCAGTGGGGCCTGACTAAATGGTGTTTGGTTAAATTGTAGCCTTGGTTAGTTAAACGAAATGTATTTATTTTGTTTAGATTTAAAATTAAGTAACAGCCATTTGCTAACTAATCAATACCTACATTTTTTATTTCTTCATTTGGTACCTACTCACAAGTTTGCTTACACGAAATAAGTACAATATCTACTCTTTAGTGTTTCTTATTTGTACCTACCTGGATAGAGATTTACGTCAAGATGGTCATTTTCTGTTCATATTATATGCACAGAAACTTGCAAGTTTTTAAAAATAATATGCGAATATACTCTTAGAGCTTTGGAGAACAAAAAATATATGTAGGTACATACGAGTAGTACAAAAAAATCATTAAAAACAAACACTGTATTCATGAGGATTTCTAAACTTGCTCATACATTGTAACTTCATTCTAAATTAAGAAAAACGATTTCTTTCTTAAATTATCTCCTCAAAATTACTCGTAACTAAAAATACATTACTTATGTGACTGAAGTATGCATGTAGGTAGGAAACATCCTGTAATTTTGCATGAAAAGAATGTCGACTGAATAGGACATCACCCACACAATTCAATTTTCTTCAACCATGACACATGACACGCATTCAAACAATGTAGGTACATAACAGAGTAACTGAAACTTCTTGAAATACATAAATGCGACGTGTCTATTATTCATGTGCTAATATCTCAATGGAGTGAATGAAGTGAGTAAGATGACGGATGATAGAGGGAAATGGAGGAAGAGAACATGTTGTGCCGACCCCACTTAGCGTGGGAAAAGGGCAGGAAGAAGAAGAAGAAGAAGGATATTAGTTTCCTTGACATTAACTTGAGATGTTTTTGATACCTAAGTAGATTAGGTAGGTATCTATCTACAATGTTTTCCAAAAATATTTCGTTGGCTGTTTAGTTTACATCTAAATCCAGGAATCTTCATCTCGTTGCACAAATCTAATGAAGCAATATGTAATCCAGTGAATCATAAATCGGTCTAGATAATTAAGATACGATTATTATGATTAGTGATCTTACGCTCCAGCGCAAACAATAGTACCATGTTAGTCATTGAAGTGACAAATTGTGTCTTGGTTTCCGGGGTCATAATTATTCGTGACATGTCCAAATTATTTTCTTAGTTATTTTTTAATCGCTATCAGATTCATCGTGCTCAGTCCAAATCTACATAGTTAGATATTTCTATCGGATATAAATTTAGAAGTCAAATTGTCAATAGATTGAATGGGTCGTATAGATTTAAAACATTTTTATGAAAGAAATTTAGGAGTAAGTTAAATAAAACATAACCAGAATTATATGAAAAAGTTTGATACTCCATGTTATATAAAAAAACGCATAACGTAAAGTCCAGAGTGTATCTACTTAGAACCTACCTACCCAGTAATATTGTAGTGAAAAGACTACCCACCCATACAAATACTTATTTGTTAATAAATAAAGGTAAATACCTACTTATAAAACATACCTACATCTACGCGCGTTCAATATTCGCATCTCATTTTCCTCTACAAAGTGCACTGCATTCCGAGTTTTCCGTACATCCATTAATATCTCAGTGCCTCGGAAAATACATTCCGTATTCATCGCACAGCCGCTATTTACGCGTTAGTCTAAACAAGTTGTTAAGTAAACGGTTGCGCTTGCGTCTCCAATGTCACTCCCACGGTGGACAATGACGTCAGGTGGTAAGGCCGAAGAGCCGCCCATTGTTGCGGACAATAGTGATGGCTTCCTTTTGGATGGGATGCAAGGTCTAATCCTGCATTGTGGCTTTTTGTGCTAACGCTTCTCTATGTTAATGGTGATTTTTGTGCTGTCTGCATGTGTTTGTTTCCATAATTATATTCTAAGGCGTCAATAAAGGTAAGTGGTTACATATTGTAAGTCTTAAATTAATTACTTGATTTAAATTAGTATTTGCTACAAGAAGCTGATACAAAAGTTCATGGAAACAAACTTATAATTACATTCCTAGGAAGATTTATTTGTGTAGATAGGTACAAGCTTAATAGCTCTCCAGGTTATGGGAAGGCCTACTCCATCTAAAAAACATGTCCCATCCAGTGATTTTACTTCATGTGACATAACATTATTCTGAGTATAGGTAAAACAAGAAGTTGTACATAGTATGTAACTCAGTTTATCGTGCGAGTCGCGTGAAAATTGGCTACACTTGTCACTAACGTCAATTATGGTCTTATACATGGTTGGTGTTTACCCCAGTTGGTGTGCGTGGCGTGCCTGGTGGCTAAGCGCGTGTCTCAGGATGACGAGGCTCGGCTGGCGCTTCTGCTGCAGAAGTTCTCCCGTGAGTGGTCCCTGCTCACCTCGGTCACTTGGGACTCCGTGGGAGGGGCCTTCGCGGACGCTGTCTATGGAGGTAACCACTAACCCCTAGAAAAGATTATTATAAATATTGGTGGACATTTCACACACACCTTCTTTTAGCCAAAGTAAGCAAAGCTATTAGCGTTTTGAAACATCTCTTTTCTGTTGTTTGAATTTGAACTTTATTTCTTTTCATCCCTCAGGTTACGTGATAATAACGTTCGTGCTGGTCGTAGCGCGGATCATGCAAGAGATACCGAAGGGGCGCAGGATTCTGGAGGGACTGTTCCTAGGATTTGGGATGCTATTCTTCCTAATAATTGGTGAGTTCTGTATCAATATGCCAATTAGAACATTTTCCTTTGAAAAGGTGCTCGTGGGTGGTTCTTTTCAAATTTCAATTTGTTTTTTTGTTGTTATATAAAAAAAACAATTGATTTTAGAGCTAATCTTTCAAGCTGATAGCATGAAGATGGAGCAATAAAAGATTGGTTGATAATAAGTTATTTCACGGTACATTTCAAATTAATTAATATTTTACTAGATAACCAAAATGCATTTTGCGAACAATGACAAATAGTGGGAACAATTGATTAACCCGTTGAGGAGAATCGTCCTCGTATTATAAAACATACAAAATAAATCAAATATCAAGTAAGGTAATCAAGAAAGGTAACGGGTTCGATTCCTGAAGACTAATTTTCGTTATGGCACAAAAAGTCGTTTTAACTTAGTAATTTGGTAAATAGTGTTCGTCGTTCGCCGATAGCGTGATAATGGGAATCGTATAACGTTGTTAGATGTCCAAAACTAACACACCTAACGCGCGCCTTCGTGACGCAACCTTTATGAAAGTAAATGTGTGGACTTTATTATAATAGGTACCTACAGTAAAGGCCTGATCACGAATAAGTATATATTAGGGCCGGTTTTATTTATAATCCAAACTGGAAAACGAAACATGGTCTTAGATCAGAGTTTCTTTTACGGAAATCTTGTTGCAATCTATTAAAATCTGTTTCTATGAACAGTTCTACGCGTGATTCTGATACTTACAAACAATATACCTCAGGAAATAAACCAATAATGAGTACTTACCTAATATTAATTAAACTATTAAGATTATGTTCATAAGATTAACGCTCAGTACGTGACCGAAGTTTGCTACCCGTCACGTTTATTATAACGAAGAAGCTTTCAGGTACTATGTCACGAACAACGGGACAAGTTTCCAAAATCTAAATATATATAACTCAAAGGTGACTGACTGACTGACTGACTGACTGACTGACTGACTGACATAGTGATCTATCAACGCACAGCCCAAACCACTGGACGGATCGGGCTGAAATTTGCAGGCATGCAGGTAGATGTTATGACGTAGGCATCCGCTAAGAAAGGATTTTGATTAATTCTACTCCCAAGGGGATAAAATAGGGGATGAAAGTTTGTATGAAAAGCGACAATTCACGACATTCACGCGGGCGAAGCTGCGGGCGGAAGCTAGTATTATATAAACCTTCCGTAATACGATTAATCCATAAGAACTAGAGCTGTTAGTATCAGAATAACGTTATCGCAGACAGATCTAGGTTGACTCTTTGAAACTTATAAAACATGGATATAAAAGTTTACTGAATTTATGATAATTCATTAGGTGGGCTGGAACTGGCTTCTCTGGACTCGGTGCCCAGCAACCTGGTCGTCAACGCGTCGGTCCTCGGAACTCTGTCCCTGGTCGTCGCAGCCCTATTTCTAGTCGACCTCATGGGGCCTAGGATCTACACTGCCACTTCACAAGCGCAGACAGACCCCGTCTCATCCCCTAAAGTGGAAAAGAAAGTCTCAATAGCTAGTCCTCCGGCTACGAACGGACATCTACCCGCAGATAAGCAGAATGGGTTGAACGGCCACTTACCTGCTGAGAGACCCAAGGAACTAGACTTGGATAAGAAAGAAGATAAGGAAGCCAAGATAGAAACGAAACTTCTAGAAACCTCGCTAGATGGCGAGACGAAGTTAGATATAGATGAAATGCTGGAAAAGACGAAGTTCGGTTCGTTACGCAATGGCATCGAAGGTGGTAACTACGTCAGACTGTCCGACCCTATATCCGAGCCTGACAGGCTACACTACGAGCGAGAACTGGCCAAATTCAACGAGAAATACTTTCGAGATTTCTTGGACAGTTTCGCGGGAAAACTCACGGTAAGAGAGAACTATCTTCCAGAGCCTCACACGCCAGTCTTCGCTAAAGTGAAAACTGGGCGACTGAAGAGCATCTTTGACGAAGAATCTCCCACATACGAAAGAAATCAATCGAGTTACGAGAAAAAATCGCCACCCAAAGTGAAGACAGCACCTTCGCCTACTCTACAACAGTTAGAAGATTATTTGAAGAGCAATTCTAGAACGCGTAGAGCTGATACGCCAGCCATTTTCCCCATGGAACCTATAGAAGAGAAGGAAACAACGGATACGGAAGGTAGGGCATCTGGCACCCCCACGGATCCGGGATACGTGCAGTACACAGCTAACCGGTGGGCAGACAAACATCGCGAGCTCAGGACACCAAGGCATAGTCCTACATAGTGAGCTGAACAAAAAAACAGTGATTTTAAGTTTTCAACGAACATTGACTGATGAACAAATCCACCTGAAGTGTGTGAATGAATAAGCCATTAATTTAATAAATTTATTTAAGCACTAATATATTTTTTGCAAAATGTATAAATATAAATATTTACTTAGTTATTATAAGAATTTAACTCCCATCTAGTGTTTTCAATTATATGCTATTTTTTATGTTTTTTCACATGAAAATTGTTTTCAAACAAAAGAATTAACGAGCAAGGTAAGAATATTTATGGAAATACTTGTGTAGGAAGTTCGTTGCTCCGCGCTAAGTGGAAGATTACTCTTAATTTTAAAATAATGATCGTGCGACACACACTTATCTCCATCCTTGTCTCATACTGGCGCACACGTATTTATATGTGATAATGAGGGTACCTTAATCTTAGCACTATTTTAATACCAACTTTACTGCACGCTAATATGAAGTTAGGTTGTGATTATTTTAATTTTCCAATTGTTTGTGGGGTTATTATGCCTGTGTTACGTCCCAAGCCGGAAATTTGAATATAATATCCTCACTAGAACTAATGTATTCAATTCTAGATATTGAGCAGAGAAGGCAACGAACTTCTATTCATACTTCTACTACCTTTTTTGTCTAATTATAACTGACGGAGCGTAAATTCATGAAAAGAGGGTTTAGTTTTTCAGTCTAGCGCTATCATTGTCATGTTTTCGCTAAATTACTATACAACTTATTCTGGAGGATTTTCTGCGGTGTGTTTGCCTGACAACTACGTCGCTCTGGTTTTTATATGTTTTCTCGTGTTATTTTGAGTTTTATTGCGTAATTTTGGTGGTTATTTTGCCAATAAAGCCCGGGTTCTTGACGCGAGTGTAAAGTATGTGAATTAGAGTGAATAGTTCTCTTCAAAATCCATCGGAGGAAATCCCGAAAATTTTCAACAAAACAGCCATCTTTTGTTTAAAATTGACTTGACTACTTGACTATGACTCTGTGACGTTGACAATACTTATAAATAAATACACTTGACACTGGAAAAATTGTTCTCTAAGAGACAGATGCCATAATTGAAGAAGAAGAAGAAGAAAAACTATATTTTGCTAAATGTGGTCTAGTGCCAAATATCATGTTTGCACGTGCCTCTGACTACCTTTTAGAAATCCTCGAGGATCTAAGTAACTTGAGATCTGAGTAGATTTTCTACCGAGCCTGGGGATTACAGTCGTGATCATTTTATATTTTCTTCCTAAACTTCCCCGAACCAGATTTCATCAAAATTTTAAATGCGTTTGAGAAGCCATGTTTGTATAGAGTACCTATCTAGTACCAACCTAAATATTGTTATTTTTGTGTAGGATTTTTTTGGAAGTTAGATACCTATTGTTTATGGGTTTCCAGTGGTTTCCAGTCTCATGACAAACCGAATTCATATCCGCCTCAAAACATTAATTAAATCTCAACCTCAGTTTGTAATTATTCGCATCAAAGTTCGGTCAAACAAAAAGTTAACAACCCGTTTGATGTTTATCATTACTCACATTAGTCATAGTTGGTAACATATTATATCGTCACAAGTTTCTGGAGCGATCATGTCCGGCACAGTGAGGTCTTCGTTTTAAATCCAATCTGAAGAGCACTGTTGGTGCAATGGTAGCATCCCTGCCGCACGATCTGAAGGTCGTGGGTTCAAACTTAATCGTGCACCAATGAGTTTTTCCATTCGAAAATTAAAGTGCGCAATGCCAGTGCTCTTAAACGGTGAAGGAAAACATCGTGAAGAAACCGGCATACCTACCCTAGAACCAAAAGTCGAAGGTGTGTTTCATAGATTACCTAGTATTTTTATAAGCGGCTTGCAACCTGTGATGTACGGAATACTAATCACTGTGCAAAATGTGGGCATGTGCCAAAATCATGTTTGGACGTGCCTCTGGCTACCCTCTTTAGATATTCTCAAAGATCTACGTAACTAGACATCTGAGGAGATTATATACCGAGCCTGGGGATTTCAGTCGTGATCATATTTTTTTTCTCCTATCTCAAAACTACTTAGTATTTACTACTTAGTACTTAGTATTTTGTATGAACACCATCTTGTAAATCCCTGCTTTTGTATAATCAAATCCAAGTAAGGTCCATCCGAGACCACCATTTAGTACCAGAAAACATTTTTGAAAGTTCTTGACACATTTTCTGCACTTACATCTACATATTTACACAACTTGTTTTAAGTTAAACAATAAATGATAACAGTGGTTACAACACCTGAATAGGATATTATTATTATTATTATTTTAGCCTGTGTAGTCCCACTGCAGGGCAAAGGCCTCCCTCTCTTTTTTCCAGATTTTTCTATCCTTGACTGCAGTGGGCCAGTCTGGAAGATGCACATCTAGCTCGTAATAGGATATATCAACTTTACTAACCCTGGTAAGTTCAAATTACGCATGTCTGATTATACTTTGTAGTAGTAGCGAGTAAAAACTAAACAATCAATCTCAATCAATCACGATTCTCTGAATGGATTTCGCAATTCCATAACAGCTGGTCTCTTTAGACACCCTAAACAACGCGGCATTGAGACGACCGTGCTAACAAGACCTTCCAGGCGAAATACATGGTTCATTGAATCCAAACGTCTACATTTACAAGATGTTAGCGTTGTTAGCGAGTATCAAGAACGAAGCGAAAAGGTACGACCTAATAATTCTTTAAAATGGTCGTAATTTATTTTTTAATTTTAGTCTAATTTCATAGAATACATAAATAATGTATCTACTGACATTGAAAAAGCTGCAGAAATTTAGCATTCTTCATCATCTTCCTGCCCTTTTCCTACGTTATGTGGGGTCGGCATAACATGGCTATCTTCTGCCTTCTGTTATTCGTCATCTCTCTTTTTTTACAGGAATTTTGTATTCTTAGAAAAGATAGAAAATACTTAATTGCACATTATAAATATTATGTTCAACTAAATAACTAAGTACTAGTTCAAAACTTTGTTATACAATGGGCGGTCTTATCGCAAGAAAGCGATCTCTATTGATAGGAATACTTGTGATCGAAGGTTTTTATCATTGTTTTGCAATAAGCCAAATGTTAAAATGTTCTTTTTACGCAATAGATACTAGTCTACGATGTCAAATATTTTGTTTCATAATATTATGTGGCTAATGACAAAAATACGTACTGCTATCAAATAAATTGAGACACGGAGACAACCATGTGCAGATACCTAACGATACATAACGTGACTCACATTCATACATACTAAAACTCATAAACTGTAAATTAATTGTTATAATATTATATAGAGGCTCGTTCTCACGCTAAACCTCGCCTAAGACCTCGCAGTGGCTTGTCAATACGTAATTACAGAATTACGGAATATGGCCACAACACTTGAAGTTGTATTAATACTAAACACCAAGTAGCAAATTAGTGGGAATTACATTTTTACAATAGGGTAATTACATCAATGCTTTAGATTTTGCCTGGCACCTTTGCATTACTATTTATGGTTTTACTATTTCTAAAGATAACTATTCACAGAGTGGCTAATGAACTGGTTAAAGCTAACGTTAGTCAATGTCGCGGGTAACAGTTAGTGCGTAATAAAAAAAAAAATTATATTATGTTTAGGTAGGTAAGTACCTACCTTTAAACTTTTTTTGTGTTACAAAGTTCAAGTTATTTTTTTGAAACATCTAAACGATTAATTGTAATCCCTTACTATGTCAATTTTGCGTAAGTAATTGTAAATAAATAAATAAATAAATATAGGTTGATAATTCACACGCCATCTAGCCCCAAACTAAGCAAAGCTTGTACTCGTACTATGGGAACCCAGATAGCTGATAGATTACAAAATAACACCCAGACACAGAACAAACATCTGTGTTCATCACATAAATGTTTGTCATGGGTGGGGATAGCTACTACCATAGACCAACTAACTGAGCTGAGGCCAGCCATAATACTTACCTCTGAGGCGAACTTTAATTCCTTCACCAGATTAGTTCGAAAGAACTAAGAATTACCAAAAGTAGCTCTCATCAACAACTAGAACAAACTTGAGCAAAAGACAAGTTGGTATTTAAAATTCTTATTACCCAATTGGCCACATATTAAGCAGGTCACGTGTTATAGCAGCCTCGGAGTCGGACAAAGGACACCATCCCTCGTGGGAATGAGCCCGGCGACCTTCGCACATCGTCTGCTAGGCTTTCCAGGGTTGCCAGTTCTCATGAAGGGTCAAGCTGATTGAGGTAACGACGCATGTTCTAAGTGGAAGTAAAATCTGCTTTGATTAATTTAGGCTGGATTTGACCAACTTGTGGTTTTATTCTCAGAGTGTACCTACTACGTTTTATTCTGGGGTTAGTGCTTTTTTGGGGTTACGTCTCTTTGATGTAAAAAAAATAAAATCAGTCACCAACAAAAGTAATTTAACAGCTTCAAATCTTTAACGTAGGTTCGATGTTTACCTAGCATATTTTGTGGCTTGTTTTGATAAGTTACTTTTAGAATTGAGGTGTATTAGGAAGGAATTATGAAGGTTTTAAAGGTTTTCTTGTTGGTGACGGTACCTGGTGTACTAGATTGGTTGGACTTAATTGGATGCAATGATGAGTGAGGCGGCAAAGATCGCTTTAATTATCAGAGCATTGCACACCTAGGTGCATTGTGCAGTGTTCACTGACCCAACACTGGTCTATAATAATTTAAATTGTTTAACTTATATCCTACATAACAAAATACTTTGCAATAGCTAAGTAACTAGTTTATGTAGGAATGAAATGCTTTCGATATATAGGCTAATGTTAGTGACCATTTGGTAAACAAAAAAAGGTGTGATGCTATCCAGCAGAGCCACCACTTTAGAATCCGATCATTTATATCTTAAAATAATGTACGTTAAACGTACATAATGTACGTCTGCCGTTTATTGCTGTACGTGCTTCACGTCTTGAGAAAATAGACTTCGAAAGTGGCGCAGAGCCACCAACATTAAGGTATTCAGGAATGATAACCGCTACTGTTTTTTTGTAATAACTGCTGTACGTATCGTGTTTATAATGTACGTGTTGAAAAATATCATTAATATACAGCGGTTTTATTTATTTTAACTATAGGTACTAACTTTTTCTAAGAAAGCGCCTGATTAATTTATGTCAGCAATTTTTTTTCTAGACAATATTTTTCTAAAATACTTTCAATTGCATTTAATTAATTATTCAAGTAAGTACATTAATTTCAGCAGTATTTTTTTTAGATACGTTCCTACATTAAAATAAGCTATTTCCAGCATTTTACTGAGCTATCTTCTACATGGGGAGATGGGCCTCGTGAGCATTGTGCTGCAACCCGTCTAGGAGAAGGACACTCCGAATTCAAACCAAACAACTGTCAGGGAGCAAACCCGAAATCAAACCCCGATCCAAGGTGTTATCCGAACCGTACCGAGGGATTCGTAGCCAGAGGGTAAGCTGGTTGCTAACGGTGGGTGACAGACACCCACGGCGGTGGTGGCGGTCACAGGACACAGTGCTAATCCGCCTTACCCCCGTAAAGGGCTCTGCGGGGGTGGACTTTTAGTTCCCTACTACTCGTGGGAAAGCAATGGTGGTTTTAAAAAATTCCAATCGTCAATATGGCGGCGACGTGGTTCGCCACGCCACCCGTCACGTCTCGTTTCTCGCGGGGGCGAAAAGTGGCTCACGGAAAGCCGTTTTGCTACGCTGAATGTAGCAGGAGGAATGGAAGTGAAACTGAACGAGGTGTGTCAGATGATGAATGAAAGAAGAATTGACGTTCTTTGTGTGAATGAAACGTAGCGGAAAGAAAGTGGCACCACCAAGCACGGACCCTACACGCATACTGGTCCGGAGTACCTACCTAGTGCTGCCAGAGCCTGCCAGGGAGTCGGTGTCTTACTTTACGCGCGGATGGCTTTTTGTGTGAATGAGTTTGAATGTGTGAGTGCAAGAATTATTTGAATTAGAATGAAAGTAGGATTAACCCGTCTTTTTGTTGTAGGGATGTACGCCCCTGTAGACTCAGGACCGGGTTCATCCAAGAAAGGACATGAAGAAAGAGAGGAATTTTGGGAGAGTCTGAGAGATGTCTTAAAGTTATGTAAGTATAATGAAAGGCTAATGATGTTAGGTGATTTCAATGGATGGGTGGGAGTGAAGCGTGATGGATTTGAAAAAGTTTTAGGAATGTTTGGTGACGAAAGAGAATGAGAATGGTAAAAGTTTGCTTGAGATTTGTTTGGAGTGGGACCTTTGTGTAACAAACACCATGTTTGATCACAAAAGGATCCACATGTATACAAGAGAGGCGAAGAATGTAACGAGAAGTATGATCGATTTTGTGGTAGTAGATGAAAGAGTGAGAAAGAAAGTGCTAGACACAAGGGCATATCGCGGAGTTGGCATCCATACAGACCACTTTCTGGTAATAAGCAGAATAAGTGGTCTTTTCAAGGGATGGCGCCTACGAATACGCGAGACCACGAGTGTTCTAGCTAGAGAGAATAAAAGTAGAAAATTTACAAGATGATGAAGTGAAAGAGAAGTATAAAAGTAAATTGATTGAAAGATTTGATGGACTTGATGACATTTGTGAGATTGAGAATTTGTGGAATGTGTTTAAAGAAGAAGTTGTGAATGTAGCTTCTGAAGAATGTGGTGTGTGTGAATGAATGGAATTGAAAGTATTTTAGAAAAACATTGTCTAGAAAAAAATTGCTGACATAAATTAATCAGGCGCTTTCTTAGAAAAAGTTAGTATAGTTAAAATAAATAAAACCGCTGTATATTAATGATATTTTTCAACACGTACATTATAAACACGATACGTACAGCAGTTTTTACAAAAAAACAGTAGCGGTTATCATTCCTGAATACCTTAATGTTGGTGGCTCTGCTGGATAGCATGCTACCCAGCAGCGCCACTTTCAAAGTCTATTTTCTCAAGACGTGAAGCACGTACAGCAATAAACGGCAGACGTACATTATGTACGTTAAACGTACATTATTTTAAGATATAAATGATCGGATTCTAAAGTGGTGGCTCTGCTGGATAGCATCACACAAAAAACAGGTATTGAAAAATATAATTTTATTTATCTACAATACATTCTCGTAAGTACATAGGTAGAATATTTTACGAAATACAATATAATAATTATCATACCAAAAATAATTATAATTCAAGTACAAATAACATGACTCCGACCATGAGGTCTTTGGATTTCCATTATAATCTAGCATTTCATATATTATTTAACAAATTGTATATTAACAATTACATAGCACCTTTTCAAGAACATCAGAAGTGTATAGAGTGGTGACTTAGTCCTACTAAAGTCCTATAACTACAAGATTCGTAATATTATTGTAATGCTTCACTTTTTTGGGGTTCCGCACCCAAAAGGTAAAACGGGACCCTATTACTAAGACTCCGCTGTCCGTCCGTCCGTCTGTCTGTCCGTACCAAGCTGTATCTCATGAACCGTGATAGTTAGACAGTTGAAATTTTGACAGATGAGGTATTTCTGCTGCCGCTATAACAACAAATACTAAAAAACAGAATAAAATAAATATTGAAGTGGGGCTCTTGCGGTTTTTATAGATATTGGTACGGAACCCTTCGTGCGCGAGTCCGACTCGCACTTGGCCAGTTTTTTATATGGAAGTAGCTATACTATTTAAAACATAATGAACTTCACAAAACACGTTTATTGATACAATATTTCATTTAATCTAGATTTGAAAACATTACATTAAACATTGCTCATTCAATTTCTAACCATTGATCCTTGGTAATGTTCTATACATGTACTTTAAATTGCATTAAGTACTTACATTGTTTATTAAAAAATATATAAGACAATGAAGTACAAACCTATAGATTTATTGTACATAATGTATAAATTGGAACGTGATTAATGGAATGATTTATGGAATAAGATTATTCTAAGATTACAGTAATGACTGAAATGAAAATAGAAGCTACTCGCATTTTGTGCCCTAGAGTCCTATTATCATTTAAATCAAATACTTTATACTAAACTTGGGGCCTTACCACAAGCTCTTACAAACCATCATTGTTTAGAAACGTTAAAGTTTCAAGCTTGAAGTAAATATCTCAATACATACAATTTGATTTGGTCATGGTACGAAATATCAAAGTTATTACTTTGATATTGCCCGAAGAGCTTGTGGTAAAGCCCATGTAAAGGACGGAATAATACTGCGCTCCTAGACAAATCTTAATATCGTTTGCCTTTCACTGCGAAAGAGACGCTTTAAGATTTGTCAGCAGAATGCAGATAATGTTGAGGTAAAGAATCGTACACAAGCTATTAGCTAGGCTTTACGTATGCACTGCACAAACATCCAGTCTGTTCGTGACCTTATTCACAGTTTAGGTGTTGAACGCTGGAACAAAATAAACAAATTCGTTAGTACCATTATATTTAGACAGATTCCGTTTGTGAGTGACTAATGCCTAAAGATACTGTTGATAAGATGCTGGGTTAAGAGTAGGGAGATAGTGATGATCAAAAAAATAAGAATGTTATCTTTGATCAGAGATATTGAACCAATCGCGCGATCTCGTGCGCCTGCTCCGCCTGCAGCCGGCTCACGTCACGTAGTTATAGTACCTGGCGAGTGCCTGGTGTCCCTCTGCAGCGCCACGTACTGGCGCACGAGGCGCGCGATCTCGTGCGCCTGCTCCGCCTGCAGCCGGCTCACGTCACGTAGTTATAGTACCTGGCGAGTGCCTGGTGTCCCTCTGCAGCGCCACGTACTGGCGCACGAGGCGCGCGATCTCGTGCGCCTGCTCCGCCTGCAGCCGGCTCACGTCACGTAGTTATAGTACCTGGCGAGTGCCTGGTGTCCCTCTGCAGCGCCACGTACTGGCGCACGAGGCGCGCGATCTCGTGCGCCTGCTCCGCCTGCAGCCGGCTCACGTCACGTAGTTATAGTACCTGGCGAGTGCCTGGTGTCCCTCTGCAGCGCCACGTACTGGCGCACGAGGCGCGCGATCTCGTGCGCCTGCTCCGCCTGCAGCCGGCTCACGTCACGTAGTTATAGTACCTGGCGAGTGCCTGGTGTCCCTCTGCAGCGCCACGTACTGGCGCACGAGGCGCGCGATCTCGTGCGCCTGCTCCGCCTGCAGCCGGCTCACGTCACGTAGTTATAGTACCTGGCGAGTGCCTGGTGTCCCTCTGCAGCGCCACGTACTGGCGCACGAGGCGCGCGATCTCGTGCGCCTGCTCCGCCTGCAGCCGGCTCACGTCACGTAGTTATAGTACCTGGCGAGTGCCTGGTGTCCCTCTGCAGCGCCACGTACTGGCGCACGAGGCGCGCGATCTCGTGCGCCTGCTCCGCCTGCAGCCGGCTCACGCGCTGCTGCAGCAGCGAGCCGCACTTCACGTCCAGGAACAGCGTGCCGTCTTCGGAACGCACCTGCAGTTACAATAGAATGTGGAACAAAACGTAGAAATAAATCCACGGATGGGTTAAAGGGGTATAAGGTATATAGGAGCAAGTTTAAAAGTCATAATCTCCACTGGTGGGGACAGCTTAGTGGGAATTATGACAGTAAATCCCCACATCGCGTGGAAAAAGGGCAGCAAGATGACGTTATCCTGAGTTTTGGAACTTGGAAAGGGCATTTCCCAATCGGTAGCATAACACGCGGTCGGTAACGCACCTTCCTGGTGGAGATGAGTTCCGCGTAGGGCCAGTGCGTGTCGGTCTCGTGCGTGGCGGGGTGCAGCAGGTGCACGCCGCGCCGGTTGAGCGCCAGCACGTGCTCGCGCCACTCGCCCCCCGCGCCCGCGCCCGCGCCCCCGCCCGCGCCCGACACGCGCCGCACCGCGAAGAACGACGAGCCGAACAGCGGCCAGCGAGACAGGACCTGTCGTGACAACATTGCGTTTTCAAAAACGTGTAGGCAAGAATAATAATAAAGCTGGACAATCCACACAGCATCATCTAGCCCCAAAGTAAGCTACTCGAAGCTTGTGTTATGGATACTAGATAACCGATATATTTAATACATTATATACATAGATAGATATTTTTTTTTTTATTAAACATAGAAAACACCCAGACCAACGGAACAAATTTCTGCAGATTGTACACAAATTTGTTCCGAGGCGGGAATCGAACCCGCAACCTCTTGCGTCGCAGGCGGATTTTCACGCTGCGCCACTGAGATCGTCAATGCAATCAGAATGAACTTTTTAGTTTACCGATTGTCCGGCAGAGGGAGACATAGTGTTCGGTTGCTGTTGGCGTTGTACCTGCTGTTAGATAATACAAAACTGACGTTTGACAGCGATAATTGCGAAATTTACGCCTGTCGCAAACCTGTCGCGAGAATCGTAATCAGCCTGCCGTTCTTTGCTACATTAAAAGGCATCAACAAGTACAAAATAAATATCCTCAACTTACATAGATCTCTAGATACACGACTTGAAGGAACTTCGTACTTTTCATCCCGATATTGAGTGAGGGTCATTACCTGTAGTACTTTGGCTTTAGCGGCCGCGGGACTGAGCGTCCTGACTTGTGCCCACTCCGCGGCGACCCAGCTGGCCCACTTGGCGGGGCGGGGGTCCCGCAAGGCCAGCAGCGGCTTCGGCAGGAGGTACTTGAGGTCCCGCGGCGCCGGGCCCTCGGCCAGGCCGGCCGCGCGGTGCAGCAGGGCGGCCACTAGTGCTGCCTCGCGGAGCACCGGAGCCGCCGGGGCGCCGCCCGACGGTAGGACTAGGAGGAGCCCTTCTAAGTAGTCAGGGGCGACCTGCAAGGAAAGTAATGGTTAACTACATGAGCTCCTACTTTCAGATTAGTTGTCTGATTTAATCCTGTCTGAGTTAAAAAAAAAATTGTAAACTAGAATGGGTCTATAACTCGTCGTAAAATAATAAGTAAATAGAACTACCCGCGAATTTATAAACGGCGAGATGCCTATTACCTATACTAACATATAATCTGTAGGAATACGTGTGATTTTATTTCAATCAATGCAGATCCATCCACAACAAATCACACATTCATCCAGATATACGTATCCAGATGTACGTATCTAGATCACCTAGTATGTAAGACGTTTCAAAGTGATCCCTGTGATTCTATTGAAAATAAACATATTTTGATTTTGATTTTGATTTTTTTTGAGAAATATCCGCGAAACATGACACCAAATTTCGCACATCGAAACTCCTTCATGGATTTGCCAAAAAAAATATGAATGTTCCCTCGACGTTTGGGTTTAAATTGCCGTGTATCTAACTTCTGTAAATTTTTTATATAATTCTTTGGCATATATGACAAGCCACGTCTACCAGGGCTTTATTTTTGTGGGGTCATTTATCTCAAGGAATAGTTTCATGCATCCACTTGTTCCATTCATGTTCCCACGGTTAGGCTCACTAAAGTAAGCAAATCCTTTATAGGGCAATGTGTACGTTTCTATAACAAGATCCCAAGCGACATACTTGATTTATCGATTGGGAAATTCAAAAATGTAATTAAACAAAAACTGTCTCGCAAAGCTTATTATAGAATATCAGAGTGCTTAGATGACAAAAAAGCTTGGGACGAATCAGCTCCAACTCTGTTAGGTGTCCCTAACAATGTTAACAAGGATCATAATACAAAAAAAGCGCTAGGGCCCAGCGAGTTTCTCGTCAGTTCTTCTCGGACTGGGCATTGGACTGGAATTGGCACCTAGACTCACCCAGAGACAGGTCAGTGTTACCTGGTTGAAGAGCACCTCGGTGTAGAGCGGCGGCGCGTCCTGCTTGAGCGGGTGGTGCCACACGCTGCGGCAGAAGATGAGGTAGAAGGGGTGGTGCGCGCGCTGCAGCTCCGTTGTCACGTCCAGCACGTACTCGTCGCCCGCCAGCGGCATGGTGAGCGCGTCGCCCGCCACGATGCAGTACAGCGAGAACTCCAGCCGCTCCGCCTCGGAGCTCACGCCGATCTGATCATAATAAATATAAATATTGCACGATTCACACAACTTCATCAAGCCCCAAACTAAGCAAAGCTTGTACAACCCGGTCACATTATCTCGAGACCTGGCGTCGATGACGTCACGTCGCGTCGGCGCGTATCGGCAACGAAAGTGCTAACCGTACTGACGCGCCGTGGCGAGCGCGGGGAGGTGAAAGGAGAACGGGGCGAGAGGTTCGCATTCCAGCGAGGTCTCGAGATAATGTGACCGGGTTGTACTATGGGAACCAGATAGCTAATAAAAAAATTAAAAATAAATATGATCACGACCGTAACCCTCTCAATAAAGTCGAGGTGAGTTCAATACGATCTATCTCAGCCAATAGGCATCTGTTGGGCATAGTCCTCCCGAAAGCTAGTTCCAGTAGTGCCTGCTAGAGTGAGGAGACTGACCAGGTCGCACAGGTCGTTGACGATGTCCTGCACGACGGTGGCGCAGCGCGTGTTGACGACGCGCTCGGCGCCGCCCGGCAGGCGGTAGAGCTGGCGGCGCGCCGAGCGGCCGGCCGACACCGCGGTCACCTCCTCCACGCTGGGCACGTTCTTGCGCCCGCCGCAGCGCAGCGTCTTGCGCAGGTTGCTGAGGCACACGGCGGCGGTGCCCTGGCACGGCCGCCGCCGGTCCGCGCCCGCCGCCGACAGGTACTCCACCAGGAACGGTCTGGGGGGAGACATTCACTATTTATATTAAGAGTATGGGTCGGGACCTGGGGCCTTACTAAGAATTCATAATATGAACATTACCGAATTACTATTACATTGTTATTTCGTACCATGACCTATGCAAATTGTATTGAAGTAGTGACGTTTCTATAATGGAATCGTTCTGGAAGACTTCGTGGTAAGGCCCCTGATTGCGAACATTTCTTAGAGTAAGATGTGGACGAATATATCGGAAGAGTATCGTATCGTTCCGCTATAATCCTACTAATTACTATAAACGCGAAAGTTTGTAAGAATGTATGGATGTATGTTTGTGACTCTTTCACGCTGAAACGGCTGAACGGATCTCGATGAAATTTGGCACAGATATAGATGATAGTCTGGAATAGCACATAGGCTACTTTTTATCCCGGAAAAAATGTACAGTTCCCGTGGGATAGTATTGATTTTTGATTTTCAAGGTACCACGCGGGCGAAGCCGTGGACGGAAGCTAGTGTCAAATGTCGAAACAATGTACCTTAGAGTGGATTCTACACGATTATTGTGCCGTTATAACGTTCATCGTTTTGCGGAGTAGACACCAGTCGATCATATCCATGGTTATTCTTCGTGAAATGTGGATTAAGTACCTGAGCGTTTCCGAGCATGTGAAGTATGCGGCGAGGATGGACATGAGGCGCCAGGCGCGCTGGCACGAGTCCGCGGACTGCGAGCGGTTCGAGGTGGTCTGCTTCATCAGCTGGCAGTACACCTCGTCGCGCAGCTCGGGCACCGAGTGGCAGTGCTGGAGGGACAAGAAACAGGCATTAACTGATACTGAAAAAGAAGGAAATCTCTAGTACTATATCACTTACTATAAGAATTCTTTGGATTCTGCTGAAATAACAAGAAAAAGTCTCATACCACGTCTCCCGGTTTCACTGTGGAATACTTACTATATCGCACTCAGGGCCAATCTAGCTAACTATAAGTATTTTTTTGGACTTTATGAGTCGTTTCGGAGATTAACTATCTCTTACATCGAAACTTACAAAACTTTACATCTTCAATATCAGATATCTCTAAAGACTAGAACTTAGGGATAATGTTACATACATTATCTCTAAGTTACTATGTAAATATTTTTTGAAATCGGTTGTTTCGTACTTTATTACGTTTTCACCATTAAATAATTGAACGAATCATAATGAAATTTGGCAAGGAACAGATTGTATCCTTGGGAAAGACAGACAGGCTATATTTAGATTTAAATAAATTACGGACGAAGTTGCGAGAAACAGCTAGTTACACGAATGAGCATTGCCCGACCTAAACCGACAGTTATACTAGTAATAAGTCTTATAATATTTCCTTTTAAACATTGTGTATTGTGTGTATGCATAACCTTTTTCTTCGCAACGTCAAAAAATATATGCAAAAAATGGTTACGTGGTACATTTTCATGCAAGAAAACAGCTGTTACGTCCGGTTCGGTCCGCGCTTCATGATGTGAGGAACAAGTTAGACGTACAGTTCTTCCAACGGATCTAGGCATTCGTGAAGTTAGCCACAGGTGCGAGTTTGCGCATGTCCAGTCCCACCGCCCATCTTCATACCTCCAATTGCTCCCGAAAAACGATACTGCGCAGCGCCTGCGGCTAACTTCACGAATGCCTTGACTCGTTGGGCCAACTGTAACTTACCATCAGGACTGTGTAGACGCACTTCACTTCAGTCAGGTCCTGGTGCAGGTTCCTCTCGTTAGGTTGCAAGTCTCCGCAGTAAGCTCGTATGCAGGTGAAGCATTCCAAGGCTGGAGGCGCTAGAGCTGGCGGCAGTCGTAAGAGTGGCGCGCGGAGAGGCGTAGCCTGCCACTTCACCACGTCCGTTTGGGCTTTCCATGTCCATTCGTTCCGTTTGGCTTTGCTTTTCAGTGATGAATCCGCTTTAAGGATTTCAAGTCTGTAATGTAAATAGGAATTATTTCAGTCTTCGGAATTTTTTTGTGCATTATGCCGGGCATATTTTCGTCTATGTTTAGGGAGCTACATTTCAAATTGCAATAAAAGCACATTTTATGTTTTTATGAATACATTTTTTGTGGGAGACCTCGAAGGATAGGGATGGTTGGCGTGATTTGGGGGAGACAGGAGAGCAGTGAGACAAACTTTGTTAAAAACCGGTGTTGTTGCCGGGATATTTAGATCACCGACATTATAAGTCTAGCCTCTTTTAAGTTAAGGAAAACTTGTATTGTAAGTCCGAGGGGTTTTATTTGAATTACGTAGGCACTCGATCAACAACAGATTCAACATAACATAGTCGTAAATATCGCACGCTTTCGAAACTGAAACGCCCAGTCATTGAACATTATTACAAAATGTTGAAATGCAAACTTATCTCATGCATACATTTCATAAAAATTATAACCATTAGGACTTCATACCATTTTATTGCAGAACTAAATAAATTAATGAGGAATCAAACTCTACCTGTGGGTGAGTATTTTGAATTGTAATGTGCAAAATGTGGGCATGTGCCAAATAACATTTTTAGACGATTCCCCTTTAGATATCCTCAAATATTTATGTAACTAGTGATCTAAGGAGATATCTACCGAACCTGGGTATTTCAGTCGTCACCATGTTCATGTAATAAAGTTTGTTTTGTTACCGAAATGTATTACTAAGACTAAAATAAAACTACCTATTTATAAGCGCAAAAAGATAACAAAAATGGCCACCGTTCAGAATGTGCTCTGGTAGAGCTATTATATTTGGCTTGAGCTCTGATATATATAAACATAGATAAATGTATGGAAGGAACTTTGTAAACTATCAAAACCAGTACTAAGCTCTTCGGTCTCCGTGGTAGAGCATCGTGTGAATGTTGGTTTGGTGATCTTTGGTAGAGTAATTAAAGTTTTCACTTTACATACCCGTTAATGTCCATCACACGTAGGTATTTCTCTACATAGGTAACAAAAATTCACATACACTGTGTGTTAAAAGCACCCTATTGTGTGGTGAATATAAATAGTGTTTTCTAACATCGTTTACCGGAAGTACCTAACACCGTCGCTGCATTGGATGCAAATGATAGTGCGTGAGTCGGACAGTGATTTTTACAACAATACCTTTGAAAATAGGGTTGAAAGTACGTTTCTGTATTTTCTCTACTCATTTAAAAATCAGGTAAGGCTAAATCAGCTTAGTTTAGGATGAGTTTTTCCAGTCTTAGTTATTAAAGAAAAAAAAAGAGTATCAGATAAGACAAAGATACAACAATGCTTGGAAAACGATGTCTCAGTGGGAGGCAAATATCTTTCTTATGATGTGGCAGCATCACAAAAAGTTCGGGCAATAAAATATCGGTAGGTGCGAAACAACCAAAATTATGTCGATAAAGTACAAAGATACACCAAAGCTTTGAAAGCTATGTCTCAGTGGGAGGCAAATATCTTTTTTATTATGGGGCAGCATCACAAAAAGTTCGGGCAATAAAACATCGGTAGGTTAAAAGCAAGTTTTCGTAGCAATATGTCTTCAACCTATAGTGGATTTAGTAAAAAGTAATTTCATGATGAATTTTGGGCTCTGGCAACCCTATGGCCGGCGATTTGTCAGTAATTCGTGACCGTGACCAATTGTTATTTGCTCAGCCAACGTGCCAACCTGCAGCAGCTTAACGCTGTTCTACTGTTGGTAAAGTTATGCTGAGTAAATAAATCAACTTAGTGCTTAGATTTAGAGTTAGTGCTTTTATAAGGGTCTCTAGAAAATTCATACTTGGAGTTTGAACCTACATTCAAGGACGAGAGTGCCTTTAGTCAAAGCAATTATTTATAAAGGATTATTATTTATTTTCATCATGAATGACATGACCGACCAAGTTATAAAGCGTTATAAACTGACGGTTATTTTAATCGTCTGTTATAACGCTGGTTGACTTCGGCCTGGCGGACGAGTTAAGCTGCGGTGAAATTGTTCGACTTACCTCGGCAAAAACATTTTCAAACAAACGTTTTTCGAATCCACGAAATTAATTACGATCAATATTTTCACGATATTAAATCACTTAAAAATTCGATGATAAATTAATAATCAGCCCTCCTTCGGCGATTGATTTATCGATATAAAGTAAATGTAAGCAAGCATTTAGAAAGCTAATAACGGAAACATAGAAAACGAACGGATCGGGAAATCCTTAACCTGTTAAAGTTTTTATAACTCCTGTTACGAATTAATGCAGTAATATGCCTTGGCTTGGCCTTCAAATGAAACACAATAAAGAAAATCTTTGAATATTATCAACACTTTCAGAATGTGGCAAGTGTAAAACGTGTCGATAAACACTAAGTGATCTCACAAGACTGGAACGGCGATGTCATCTTCCTCGAACTCCCCAGCGAGGCTGTCACCCGACATGAATTCCGAACCGACCGACATGACCGCAGCCGATTGAAAACTAACGCAAATCATTCGAAAGTATCGAACTTCGACAACTGTGAGGAAGCATTTTTGTTGAATAATTTATCATACATTTGGGCTTTCGACTCTTTACGTAGTTGGAACAATGTTGCATCGCACTTTATGTAAAGATAGCTCCGATCGTGATGCCTAATAGCGTAATCGGCTTAGGCAACTTCTAAGTATGCTGCAAATACCAATCAGTTTAGGTAAATAAAGTAGGTTTTGAACTGGCACCAACAGGGCACAACTATTTAATCAGATTAGACATAACAAATTGATTTGAATTAAGTAAATCGTTAAGCTTTGCCTCAACTACAGGAAGGAGATCGCGATAGCATCTAAATTAACAACACTTTTTCTAAATACTAGAACTTTGTAAATAGTAATAAAAAGAACACTCACAACACACATATAAAAAAAACTATTCAGAATACACAATAAAAATCGCATGATAAGTGAAAACGCGTTCGGAATATCACTGTTTGTTATAATCAACCGCACGATAGTAATGATAATGCGTTCGGATACTTGCATTCGGTACTTGAGCCTCACCGCAGCAGCACACGGCATGGTCGAAGGTTACGTGTCTTCTGCCGTCGGTGTCGCGACCTCTGTGCGATCTGCGCGACCGACACTCTTCAACTAAGCAGGGCTGTTCCACTTTTGCGAACTGTTTTTTATGGTGCATTGTTTTGACGCTGACAAAGTGTTACCTAAGCCGAAATCTCGTTGCGAAAATCTTTTGTTTCTTTTTGAAATGCAAAGAAACTCCCCAAAGTTTGGTACCAAACTGTTAGTATTGGCTTCGAGTAGGTAAGAGTGATGTTCATTTTGTCTTTTAATGATTGGATGTGGTTCGAATCAATAATGAGGTGAGTTAGGAAGACACGAAACTTGTTATTAATGACTGCATGAGCAAACAATCGAAGCGAAACTTGAGCAGTCATTGTTGCGTGGAAATTGGAGCAGAATATGATTGTTTTAGCTCATGTTTTGGTTAAGAAATCCCAGTTGTAAAGTCGCAACACGGAAGATGTTTTTGACGTTCAATTGTAATGTCAACCTTATATTTTCTAAAGATTTGGTCCTCACAAGTAGCAACTTCTCTTCACAAGTGATCTAGTTTGTAGATATCTATTTGGCAACCCTGATGCTGTTATGAAAGACGAATAAAAAGTGGGCAATGATTCCTTGATTGCGTAGGAATCCTGCATTCAATGTTAATAGAACCCACGGTTTTTAGAAAGCATTGTATAGGTCTACGACGGCGGAGTAGGGAAACGTAACAGCATGCCAATTAAAAAGGTTAATGCTACGATGTACGATGATACAACGTGCTGTACAAGTTGGTACCTACACTTTGATAATAAAAAGAACAATAGTTTGGCACTTTGGCAAGGATCCGTAATGGTAAAGGCTATAAAAGGTTTAATCAATACCAAAGTAGCCGAACTGAGGAGTCTAGACTGCACACGAGAATGATATGTTAGAAGTTATCTGTTGTGAGATTAGGTTCCCCATATAATTTGGCGACCGTTGAGTATATTCATAAAAATTTTTGTAGGAAATGTTAAGCCCTTTTAACTATTTGTAACATGTATTTATCAACTTTTGTTGGATATTGCTTGTATTTTTACATGTAGAGCGAAGCATTGTGCCCCAAAGGCCCCGACACGGCCCGTTACGTTTGGAGTTCTGTTTATATTCATTAAATTCATGTTTAATTCACAATTTATAGGCATCAGTGTTAGTAGGCCGACGAGTAAATATGTTTTGTTTGTGACTAGGTACTTAGGGAGGACGTACACTATACTATTACTTTGTACGTGTCAATAAATATCTAGAAAGACGTGAGTAAAGTGAGTAAAACTTTCAATGACTCGTAAGTTACTTTTACTTACTCGTATCTACGCGAAAGTATTAAATAATCTTAAAGTAAAAATGTACTTACTCAGGGCTTTGTCTAAAGTGATCTACAGCAAACTGCAGCAATGGATGTCTGCCGTCATGTTGCGGCGTCGTTTGGTCTCTCCTTTCGTCTCTGTCCCGCTCTCTCTCCTTCTCCCGCGGCACCGGAGATGACATCTGTCCTCTTCTCTCTATGTGCTCCCTATCAGTCTCGTCGCGAGAATCCCTAGACTCCCGTAACTCTCTCGATTCCCGCATTTCCCTTGAATCACGCATCTCTCTAGAGTCTCTCATTTCCCTGGACTCTCGCATCTCTCTCGAATCGCGGATCTCCCTGGATTCTCGCATCTCTCTCGATTCCCGCATTTCTCGTATTTCTCTCGAATCTCTCGTTTCTCGGGACTCTCGCGGTTGTGTGTCCCTTTCTGTTCGTTCTTTACTGACGCCATTTGTGATTGGTTTCGGTTGGACCTGTAACAAAAATAAAGCTGTTTATTTAGAATCGAAAATCATTTTGCATGAAATGTTCTAATACATTTTTGGATACTTTCTGGAAGTGCAAATAGGATGTAGCGATTATCTTAAGAAATTCATTGACCAATTAAGCCGGTTCGTGTCGATAGAGACATCGCGCGGGAGCGGGAAAGCGTGAATGTACGGAGAATGCAACTAAATTAAAGTAAGCGATACACGCCCAATCCAAGAAACGCGGTCTCTGCTGGTAACGTGTGTGGATTGCTATTTAGATAATTTTTGATTTGACGATTAATCTTCATCATCAATTATTAGCAGTCAATATGAAAGAATATGGGTCAGTTTGACCATAATCAATTTTTCACATAACAATGCAGTAGGTAATAATGAACCGTGCAAAAATTAAGAAAATTAACACTGGACACTTTAGATTTTTCATTGGTTAGTAGAATTGATGGCCTTTTTATCGGGTCGCGACTCGTGGTCCCACTAATTTGAGCCACTGGTGGGACATGTTGTCAACAAGCCGGGTTATCATCAGTTCAACGTCGTATCACGTAAAGTGAAGGATTTTTAGAAGTTTTTATAGTAATTCTAGGTACGTAGGTATCGTATCACCTTGGGTACACGTTTCAGGGTCTTTCTGCTTAGTGTCCTGATAACTCCGTAGAAATTCTCCATTGCAACACGAGCACTTTCTAACATATCACCTTTCGAAATTCATCGATAAATTAGGTCGATTTTTATTCGTGTTTTTTTATCTTCACTCCACTTCTCTACACTTTTGGCTATGGTTTCATTTTAATAACGAATAAAGTGTTTTTAAATAACTACAGACGGTTAATATTCGCACTGCACTGGCGAGGTGCAGTGTGGATCTGCGCCCGCGCAGTAAGTTCGCGTGCTGCCATCCTTATAAATATTGATGCAATCTGGATATTGTGTTCGCTCCGATTAATCGCTTACTTCTTTCGTAATTCGAATTATATTCTAACTGATAATTTAACGGTGACCGACATTAGTGTGATTTTCTAAATAACTGTTCGTTTAACTTAGGTTATTAATAATATCACTTCTATACATTTCTATAATAAACAAGAGTAGTGGAAGCACAGTAAACATTTTAAAGATTTTTTCTAATTAGGTACAACGCGCTTGTTATAAATAATGGCTGTATTCTTTTTGAAAGTTTCTACTATTCCGGAAAGTTAATGGATCGATCAAACTAACTTGTCAGTCTGCTTGACAGACTTTTAGGCGGATGCTTAGAGCATCTGTCGCATGCGAGACCCGGCTCTTGGAAACCCCGACACATCTAGACACGCGGTAGCGTGTCAGCCAAGTTCAAGCGAACGGGCGAAGCGCGCACAGTGTGTAATATTACAGGAACCATTTGGGTCATTTTTCACCCCCTCGTAACTCAAAAACTATTTCACATAAACAAGTCAAATATGGCTCATCTATTGCCACTTGCGAGTAAAATATGTGCACCGAATTTCATAAACACACCTCAAACGGTTATTTAGATATTAACATCCAAAAATGGTTTGTTATGGAAAATTTTATCACTGACTGACCTGTAGTTAATTATAACCCAGTTCCAGATGACCTAGAACGTTCAAATTTGGTATCCAGGTAGGTAGTGGGGTAGGTAGTAGCCAAGTTAGACCTTAGGCTTCAATATAATATCCTAAGTTTTAAGATGAAATTATATTTTAAAGTTGTTAAAAATATTTCATATTGTTATAAATAAGTTTTAGGACTGACCATTGTACTTGGCACCCGTTTAGATCTCACTTCTTTTGTCGCTGAAGTCAACGACTAAAGCATACCTACTTATTGAACTTGGCTCTCATTTCACATTTATGTTTTTGATGGGATATTTGATTACGACAGCCAATAAAGCATTTTTTTCATGTAATAATGTCGTCCCTTACATTATACGCCTGGCCTATCTAGTCTAGACTGTAACTGTTACCTACGTGAAGTTGGATTCTTATTCATACAAGTTTACAATGCGATTTGCTCATTCGGTGGGTAAGGCGTTGTAATTGTTTCTACTTCATCCATCGCGCGTCGACAATTCTACAAGGCGCTGGATTTATCAAAATTCCTTATCCCACGTATACAATAATGTATAAAACAGGTATTCTACATGCTGTATCAAACTGTTTTGATTTATTGTTTAGATATAAAACAAGTTGTGAGAATAAATATAAGTAAGTACTAAATATTACCATGTAAAAGTTGTTGAATACTTGTCAAAAAAAACGTATACCTACTTTGCCTAGGACTCTTTTAGACATCATAATCATAGGTATTTATTATAATTATAATATATTTTTTGTTATAATAGTGTATCAAACATTTTGTAGATGTAAACGCGTGGCTAGAAACACCAAAAGTAAAAAATGTACTAGTGTATAAACCAACAAATTATGTATGAAAACGGACCTCTTTTAGTAGCATTGTCCCCTAGTGGGAAACTGGAAAGATACATTCGAGAGTTGACTATTATAGTCAATCTTTCGGATTTTGAGTGCTCAAGCTATAAATACAAAATTGCATGATTACTTTATAAATCAGTTAGTTACTTTTTAGCTCTATGCTAATTAGTTAATTATGTTAACTATTCATGCGAGTGTAACGTTTAGCACTGCATACATCGCGTGCTCGTTGATGCGACGAGTCCATAGTGAGAAGCGTGTGCAGCGGTAGTCGCGTAACGCATGGGCGTGTCGTTCTGCCGTAACACAGTCGTAAGCGAGGAGCGAGAAAGTATGGAAATCGAGTTTTCCTTTGTAAGAAACATTTCCCTTGAGGAAGAAGCTTGTATATGGTGGGTTATTGATTGATATATGACAACAACCGGCAATAACGGAAATTTAAATAGCCGTATACTCATATACAGTTAACACGTTAACCTATCTGATTTATGAGGGGTTTCTTTGCTACATTAGAAAGGGGGAGTTTTCGAGTAGGTAGGATAATAAACAACTTTACACCTTCCGTCCAGTATAACATGCTAGTATTAGTTGCAAAAATTAAAAACCAGACTGAAAGTCATTGAAAATAGCTTCTAACAGGGGTGATATTGAACTTTTCGATATTTTGTATAGCATATGTGACTCTTGTAATTCAGACGAATTCAACAACACCTCATTTGTCAAAACCCGTCTAGCCGTTTGGGGTCCAGCGAAAGCCAAAGCTCGCATACATACATACACCACAAAACGCAGTACCCTCCGGGTAAAAAAACTTTGCTTAAGTCCTTGTGCCGCCTAATGGTGATGAAACTCGACTACTGGTACAAAATAAACGTGACCTACAACACCTGGTTATCGCCTGATTAGCGACAACCAATCCGAGTCAACACGACCATCTTAAAAAGCCTTTAAAACTAAACGGGTTGCTACAAATGCCCCTGCCATCCGAAGTATGTTGGTTAATACTTCAGTTACTCGACCCAGTTGAGGAATTACCAACTACACAGAATTATTGCTTTAGTTTCAAAGCTGAGATGATTACAGTTAACGTAGTTATGAAGCTAGTTATAGTGAGAAAATACTTGTTACTGAAGCTTAGTTTCCATTGCAGAACAAATATTTTCAAAGTCAATGATATGCTATGAATTTGGTTCACTTTTGGTCAGCACACATACTTATATAGAGTGCGAAGGAGGTAACTTTCAACGATAGTGTAGGTACTGATGCTATTAGCCGGGGATTCATTAATTACTTTGCATATGCATTGCGGCTATCATGTTATACATCTAAAGAAGGAAGCTAGACTTTTTAGTCTTCTAGTGCTATTCGAACCCTCTTTGGCGCTTCATTTTGTAAGCAAATACCATCTAACATGGAGTTATTCAAATTCAAATTCAAATTCATTTTATTTCAGATAATTACAATTCATATTACAATATATATAAAAATGCTATAATGCTTAGGTCAGACTAAGCGTATAATCACGAGTGTCTGTTTCATTCAATGCCATTCATAATAATCATAATTATCTTAGCTTAGTGGTGTCAACCTAGAGCCGAGCCTGAGAATGTTATGATGTAATACCACAATAAATTGTTTGTTTCTACGCGTTAATACCACCATTTAGTTATGGTGTCGTGACATCATAAATCTATGTTTATGTGACATAGATACCACTTTCTCTGTGCCGCACCGTGCTATAACGTTGTATATAGAATTAACTAAAGCCTAAAATGTTACTACTTACTTACCTATTGGGTACTTTTTATAGTTATGGGAGGACCTCGGCGTAATGGGAACGTTTTAGAAAAGGTCAGGGACCTTACCACAAGCTCTTCGGGCAATATCAAAGTAATATACTTAGATAATATACCTGTCAAATATTTAACTTTGATATTTCGTACCATGACCTATACAAATTGTATTGAAGTAGAGATACAGTCCCTTTAAGTACTTTTTGCAAAAATTTAAAAAACCCGACTAGGTTAGTTCAGCTATTTTCTCTTTCCTAGCAAGATAATCCAAATATTCTGCTGGTGGATTTCAATGATCACGTTTTTAAAGTAGGCAAGCAAAAGCAGAAGAGGTGTATTCCAGTTTGATATGTACAACAATTGGTTGTCAAAAACATGCTATACCCTTGATCTTTTGACTGCAATATTATTTTATCCGCTGGTAGGTCGTTATCACAAGGCATCTTATAGTTAGATGCAATTTGGTAAATAGGAGACTTCCGTTGTCCGTCAGAATACATAGATTTTACATAATGAGTCTCTAGTTACAGTCTTTATTAGTTTGGTTAGTATTTTACAGATGCTGGGTCATCATTATTATAACCTAAACAAGGTATTTATATGTCTAATTTAATTAAATTAAGTATTTACAGTTTTTTTCTGGTGGTACTGTAAATCTGTTATCTCATAATGATCTCGGAGTCACCGTGAAACAACACCGAAAATGTGGGATGGAGTTTAGTGGTCATACAATTATTCACAAATAATACCAGACCTTAAAACGAACTAAAGAAGGTAAATTTAAACTTTTATTTTTACCGAATAACGACGATCATAAAAACTAATGCGCGTACGCATTTGCCGAAAACCATGGTTTATCATTGTGTGGAAAGTGAGAGAGAGAGCCTGTCACGCTCTCTTTAAATCCATGGCAATTAGTTCACTTGATAGCCTATTAGACACCAGCTGGGCAGTAGAATTTGTTTTGAAGTTAAACTTAAAAAAGACTGTCTATATAGACAAGTATGCGTTTTATCTGAAGCCCCCTTGTGTTGAAACGATAGCAGCTATTCACAGCTTTTAGCTAACTAGATATGCTATCAACATTGTTTATAAACATTAACATGAAACAGGTATCAACAAAAGAGTGGCCTTGTTTTCTACTGTAAATGTACTTTCAATCGAAAACAAAACAAGTGTACGCCATGCCATACTATGCCTACCATATAATAATGTTAGTCACGGCAGACCGGATTCACGGACCAGTGAGCGCTACCCCTTGTATGATCAACAAAATTTACCAAATTTTAGGCGATTATAGCAGTTATTCGTATTACGAGTAAGTGGGACTTCACCATGTGCAAGAGGCATAGCCATTGTAGATGATGACGAGAAAATAACGACTTGTGGCAGGTGGGGGTGAAGTGAAGACTGAAGACTCAGGGGGCGCAAGTCAAATTTACACCTGTCCTTAAAATTACGATAAAGGAAGGTCTATTTGCCGTGGGATATTAAGGGCTAAAATGTTACTATGTAATTCATCGCTTCTCACTGGTGCATTACGTTATTTTCCAGCTTTTATTAGCCGAGCTGAGTGAGATCTCAAAAATAATAGCAATAATAAGTATGCAGTTAGGAGATGACTCCATATCCATATTCTACTAATGTGTAAATGAAAGCTAGACCACGTTAAAAGAAGTAAAACAGTTCGAGCCGTTATATCGATTGGGAGCGAATAAGAACAAATGGCGATAGTAATCGATTTAGCTCTCGATACGACGAGTAATCGTCCATTTGTGTCACACACATCAGTTATTACGACACTGTGTTTATTGAGAAAATGTAGGTAATGTGTTTTATGAAAATATATAGAAAAAATGCGTATTTGTTTACCATTGTTCGATCGATATAAGTTAGTCTCGGCACAGACTAATAGCATCAGTAAATCGTTGACACGATCAAAGTGTGCGCGGATCGAATGCACTCGGACGCAATTTATATACGGCATATTAGAGCTTGTACGATCTAGCTCGTTTTGTATATCCCCAGCTTTATCCAGCTACAGATTACTATCGATCAATAACTATCAATAGCCTGGCTTAAGTTGAACCAGGCCCCTAAAAGCAGCAGACGATGAAATCGCGCATAATGAAGGCTATTTCAGTTTTCCCACGGATTCGCCAATATGAGCCAAACCGTGTCGTCTGATGTTCGCATCAGGAAGCGGAAGCACGGTCCAAGTACCGCGATTGTCGAGCCTCGGACATTAGGTATGGTGGCTTTGCAGGGTGACACAATGACTTTTTATTGTAACTCTTCATTTCTGAGGTACTAGTAGAACTTTTCTAGAATTTATTCGCGTATTGTTTATCATACAAACTTCCTGCTGCTTCTTGTAGAGGTTGACTTTAAAAATTCCGTTCATAGTGAACCTCAGGTACCTAGACCCACAAAGGAACAAAATTATATCTTTATCTAAATATATATATAACTCAAAGCCGACTGACTGACTGTCTGACTGACTGACATAGTGATCTATCAACGCACAGCCCAAACCACTGGACGGATCGGGCTGAAATTTGGCATGCATGTAGATGTTATGACGTAGGCATCCGCTAAGAAAGGATTTTGATTAATTCTTCCCCCAAGGGGATAAAATAGGGGATGAAAGTTTGTATGAAAAGTCGCGATAATCGACATTCACGCGGGCAAAGCTGCGGGCGGAAGCTAGTAATATTATAATGAGGAAAGTTTTGTATTTTTGTTTGTATCGAATAAACTCAAAAACTAATGGTCCGATTTTAAAAATTTTTTCACCTATAGAATGCTACGTTATCCCTGAGTAACATAGGCTATATTTTATGTAGGTACCTCGCGAGCAAAGCCGCGAACGGAAGCTAGTTAATTATATTCATAGAACTTATGGTTTAGGGTATGCATTTATCTGTCATTTATTCACGCTAAACAGTAGCGTAAAAGTTTAAATAATTTTCCAGATTTATGAAATTTTTTATTACATTTTTGTTTTCGATGTACCTACGTAGCATGAAAATATTGGCGGCCGGGATGAAAGGACGGTATTCGAGAAAGCATTTCAACACACATCGTAAAGGCTCGTCCACACGACGTAATAACAGGCAATTACTGCACAATTGACGTTTATACCTACCAATAAGTATACGATGACTTTCCCTTGAGCGGCCACGGATGGACCACTCCGCAAGTACCTACGAGTATGTGTCGAGTGTTTCACTTTTCAGTGCAATTACCGCGAAATACAATTACAGTGAAATTGTACATCATCATCATCTTCCTGCCCTTATCCCACGTTATGTGAGGTCGGCACAACATGTGATCTTCTTCCATTTCCCTCTGTCACTCGTCATCTCATTACTCACTCCTTTCTTACCCATGTCATCTTTCACACAGTCCATCCATCTTTTCTTTGGCCTACCTCTACCCCTGTATCCATCCACATTCATACCTAACACTCTCCTTGTTACATGACATTCATCTCTTCTCATAACATGCCCATACCACACTAACCTATTACTCCTCAAATTGAATGAAATTGTACATCAATGATATCATTTTGGAAATCATTTTTAAGTCTTTTAGTCTTAGAACTAGACCGGGACAACACCGTTGTCGTCTACTTGATGGTAACTACGTCACGTCACGACTTACATGAGCAGTTAAAGTAATTTAAACTAGGTTTGGTAACCAATTTGGTTTAGGCTTAGCTTATGGGGAATAGCGGCTCATCGCGTTTTCCAAATCATATCAGGGTGATTACGGAACTCTGATACAATCAACACTTGTCAAAACTGGCTCAAATTGATGGAATAAACACTCTTATGTAATACCAAATCACTTGATTACAATCAAAATGGATTGACATTGATTGTAAGTAGAGATCCATAATCGCCCCACTGGTCGTAGCAGTGCGGTACCCCATATCAGGCTCATAATTGGTTCAACATATCAGCATGGCCATTCAATGTGGTAATGCCGACAACATATTGGAGACGCTTCCTTCTGGCAGTGATCAGAGGTACGATTACGGAACTCGGATACAATCAACACAAACTGGCTCAAATTGATTGAATAAACACTCTTATGTCGTACCAAATCACTTGATTACAATGAAAACGTATTGACATTGATTGTAAGCAAAGATACATAATCGCCCCACAGGATCAGTAGAGCTAGCTATAGATCGTTTGTAACGATCCTTAGATAGCTCAACTGTTTATTACTTATTTATTTTCACGTTATTGTACAAAAATTACAAAAATGTGTGACAAAATGATGGTTGTAGTACAATAAAATTTGGTATTGTATAGAATTTTAAAATTCGTCACTGTAACGGTTAAATCTATACTTAGTGCATCTTAGTACATCATTGAATGGGATGAGATAACAAAAATGAGTAGGTACCTATCCCCAAGCCGCACCGTAATAACAATGTAAGTAAATAAGAATCATAATATAAAAAAAAACCACATAAATAAATAAATAATAATAATAATGCCAGAAAAAAAAATATATATGATTACGACTGTAATCCCCAGGCTCGGTAGATATCTCCTCAGATCTTTAGTTACTTAAATCTTTGAGGATATCTAAAGAGGGTAGTCAGAGGCAAGTCCAAACATGACATTTAGTACAAGCCTACATTTTGCACAGTAGTTAGTATTCCGTACGTGACAGGTTGCAAGCCCATCGCCGCTTATAAGAATACTAACCTATGACACATACCTTCGAATTTTTGGTTCTAGGGTATGCCGGTTTTCTCACGATGTTTTCCTTCACCGTTTAAGAGCACTGGCATTGCGCACATAAATTTTTCGAATGGAAAAACTCATTGGTGCACGACCAGGTTTGAACCCACGACCTTCGGATCGTAAGGCAGGGGTGCTACCACTACACCACCAGCGCTCTTAAAAAAAGTAGCATCCTATAATGATTTAACATTATTTCCCATCACTCAGAGATTGAATGGATCATTCAATTATAATCTTGTAGCAGTAGCGTGCCTCAAATCGTGATTCAAACGCACCTGCTCACCTTGACTTGCAAAGGGTCGTGGTTGAACATAGGCTGTTTTATTGAATCGAGTAAGCATGACACTTGTATTTTAATTCGCCAAATCACTGGTTCCTTCTCGGTCTCTCAGAGTTTAACCAATAACCGAAGTATGGTCTCTCAGAGTTTAACCAATAACCGAAGTATCAAAAATACATATCTATTAGATAATCTCGAGTTATGCAAGTTGGTAAGTTGTGAGAACATGTACTTAAAGGTCAGGTATTGATGAATTGTAGGATTTAAAAGTATAATATCAATTAAGAAGAGAAAGCTTTAACATTAGTAAGCAAATTTCTCATTTTAGGTCACGTTAGGGGACACAGCGCAAACCTGAGGTATCTCATACCTTAAACTCACCCTCTTGCCGTTATCCCACGCTAAGTGGTGTCACAACATGTTTTCTTCTTCCACTCACTCCTACCATTCGTCAACTCTGAATCTACTCCTCTTACATTCACACAATCAAACAATTTACCGTCGGCCTTCCTCTACTTGCGTACCCCCAGATAGGTATACTTATACACATGTCAGGTATTTTAAAATATATCGTGAAATTACAGAAAATTATCTCTGTTTCAGAATCTTTTAGCGTTCTCCTATCTGAGGCGATGGCTGTAAATCATATAAATACATCGTTAAAATTAACTTTTACGATTCCAAGTAATTTGTGAGAATGCCGAGCTGAAGTCATCCACTCATGAATAGTTCGATCACACAGCGCTCATAAACGTAGATTGGAAAGTGCTGCTTGCGACGCGCACGACAAAAACTAAATAAATCGATTCGCAATTATCACGTTTTCAACATCATCGGATTTTGTAACGAAGTCACAGTAAACTAATTTCACATGACGCAGCACAATGGCATTACGAAAATCTTACATAGCATATTCAAAACTGAAGAAGTAGAACAATAACACAGAACACACGACTAAGCATGACTGACCTGGGTGTCGGTCTTTTCCGTCAAGTTTTCGAACCTCGCGAGGATCGCCTTCACGGAAACTTTCGGTTCCGTCGATTCTTCGTGAATGGTTTCCATGTGTCCGCTAGAGGATGACGAGTAGCTCTGCGGGCACTTCTTAGCTTTATCGGAATTGATTTTCCGTCTGGGCGGGTCTAGATCGCCGCGGGTGTCGGCTCCCGAATCTGAATCTTCAGGAGCCGAAGCGTCGGCACTGGACGCGGCTCCCTCCGAGGAGTTGATTAGTGAGTCTAGACTTGGGGCTCGTATTGGAGGTGAGAAGTCGTGCTCCTGGGGGTCGAACTCTAGACCGTAGACCCGCTGGAGATGCCTCCAGTTGTCGCGCATGGCCACGGAGAGGCGCGGGCGCTGCATGGTGCGCGCGGGTGCGCGGCCGCGGGCGGACTGCCACCGGTCGCGCACCGCATGGCACGCGCCACCGGCACCGGCCCTCGAGGTCGTGCTACTGCACCCAGTGACATTTTTTTATCCGAGCCTAATAGAGTTTATGACATCTAGTTCTCGGAATGCATGAAATGAAAGGCACTTATTCAGTTGAAAAGACTGTTTACCTAATTTAGTTTCATCACCCAAAGCTAAATCTTTCAAAAGGTTTGGCTAGAAGTACCTACGGAACCTCGTCCTTTGTGTTTACCGACATTTTATATGACAATCCATTCACACGACATTAGATAGAAATCTCATCAGTGATGGCTGATTTTCTAAGCGCACGATTCCATCGTTCCCTTTCACAAATTACGCGAAAACACCGGATACGCGACAATGATGATAAGTTAATATATTTCCTCAATATCTCTTGCCTATGAGAGCATTGAGTTTTTATCTAGACTGCATTTGCTCAAAATATACGAGACGATTTATCTTAGACACGACTAATCTCACTAGTTTTATATGTAACTTGCTTGAAGTATGATAAAGAATTCTCTTTTAACACACTATGAGTAGGAAGTTGCAAAAAGTTCAAAGAAACTTGTTGATCGCATTCCAGAGAAGATCACTAAGCCACAGATTGCGCAGCAGTAAGCAAGGCGCTTGTCACTGGCTTTGCTAGAATCATAGCGGCATTCGTAATGGCAGAGAGCGGTCACTTTAACGGACGCCGCGCGGGCGCAGATGGATTGATAGTTGCAGTAACGGGAGCGTTGTTTAAGGGTTCATTATTAAGTTAGTTCTGGTGGATTGCTTCGCTGTACATTTTACACAGCTGTTGTTTGTCTAATGGTCCATAATAACTAAGTTCCTGTCCCTACTACCGCTTCGCTCCGATGGAATGTGATTTATAGGAAGTTGTGAATCCGTTTTTACCCGGCTGCCATCGAGGGTAATGTGTGGGTGTATAATGTATGTGAATTTTCTTTGGCAGTCGCTGTAACGTAAACGGATGAACAGATTTTGACAAATGAGGTTTCGTTGGATTGAATTGCTAGAATGACAATGCTATAACAAATGTAAAAAAAAACAATATGGCGGCTGTAGAAAGCTATTTTCAATTACTATCAGTCAGATTTTTTATTTTATTAAAATATATACTATCTGATTAAAGTTACGGTGGAGTTACGTTTAAAATCATGCGTGCTCGAATTCAGCCGATTACGGTGTGATAGATAACAAATGATCTATTACATTTTCGTGTTAAATAACTGCTGCAGGCGGATCTAATTAATGGCATTTAATAACACTTTCATAAGATTTACTTGTTGAAAAAGTAGGAGCAACTTTTTTACTCAAAGTTACTCGAAGTATATATTATAGTAGGGGCAGAAAATAGGAGTACGAGTAACAAATTAATAGTAGTTTATTGCCTACTTACGAGTACATGATTGACGTTTGTTCTGTGTCTGGATGTTATGTATGTATTCTATAAATGCATTTGCAAAAAAAAAAAAAAAAAAAACTAATCTATCAACCACTGGCTCCCATAGTAGAAACTTTGCTTAGTTTGGGGCTAGATGGCGTTGTGTGAAATGTCCACCAGTATTTATTTATTTATTATTTACTGATGTGCGCTGACTTCCGTACACTGTCAGGGAACCAATGTCAGGGATTACTCTGCCTTCAGAGAACGGACAATAAATGGAAGTATTCCTTGAACAACAAAATGACCCCACAAAAATAGGGCCCTGGTAGGCATGGCTTGACAGTTTTACCAAAGAATTATATCAAAAATTTACAGAAGTTTATTACACGTTACACGGCAATTTAAACCCAAACGTCGAGGGAATAAAGTCAACATTAATACATTTTTCATCTACGAAAGAGTTTCTATGTGAAATTTGGTGTCATGTTTTGCGGATAATCCTTGAAGAAATGCTTCTGTGTTTTTTCGTTCACTGCTTCACTTACATAATGATAGTACCTACATTGCATATGTGTAAGTACCTCAATGTATAGGTATCAAAAAAAAAGCTAAGTAAAGCTCAATTCATTATGTTAGATTAATCTAACTACCGTCACGGTTACCTAGTATCATAACTCGGTACAGTTAGCGCGCCAATTACGTGCTCATTAAGAAAACTCATTGAATTGCAAATGAAGGCGATCTCTAGTGGCTGTTTAGGGCTATTGAACTGTATTTTAGAACCTGTGAAATTATATATTTTTAAACTTACGCGATCTAAACACATTATTATCACTACATAGTATAAAACAAAGTAGCTTTCTCTGTCCCTATATCCCTATGTATGCTTAAATCTTTAAAACTACGCAACGGATTTTGATGCGGTTTTTTTAATAGATAAGAGTGATTCACGAGGAAGGTTTTTATGTATACATCCATGACATTAGAGTTGATATTTGAGAACACTTCAGGATACAGTTATTGTTCACTCTCGGAGCTAACACGGAAGCTGCAGCAAGGTTTCTGGCACACTTTCCGATCATATTGGGTTAAATTTTGACACGAGTGCAGTTTTCTTTGATTGAAAACAAAACAAGGCAACCTTGGCCTGGTACAGTAACTTGATACGGGTATACGGAAGATTAATTCTTCTTCTTCCTGCCCTTTTTCCACGATATGTAGGGTCGGCATAACACGTTTCTTTCTTCCATTTCCCTCTGTATGGGCCACCTTATTCATCCCCCCGCATAACACATACAGAAGATAAATTGTACAACTTTAATAAATAGCAAAAAGTTTTTTTATAAAACGCTTTTTGCAGCTAAATGGTGCCATGCTCTAAAATGTCGCAAACAATTATAAATTTCCAGCCATATTTTAAAAGATTATCTCCGCAAAGACTTACTGCAATAAAGATGTAAACCTTTAAAAAAAACAAAACAAGTAAGAAGGTAATATGACCTCAATAAGTTTATGATCAACAAGTTACATCATTATAAAGGTACAGTCGAAGCCAAAATTAAAAAAAAAAAAAAAAAAAAAATATATATGATTACGACTGTAATCCCCGGGCTCGGTAGATATCTTCCTCCAGATCTTTAGTTACTTAGATCTTTGAGGATATCTAAAGGGGGTAGTCAGAGGCACGTCCAAACATGACATTTGGTACATGCCCACATTTTGCACAGTAGTTAGTATTCCGTACGTGACAGGTTGCAAGCCCATCGCCGCTTATAAGAATACTAAACCTATGACACACACCTTCGAATTTTTGGTTCTAGGATATGCCGGTTTCCTCACGATGTTTTCCTTCACCGTTTAAGAGCACTGGCATTAATTACAAAATTACAATTCAATTATTTACAGTTTACTTGAAAACCAGCCGAGAGAAAGTATGAATTTAGGATAATGTTGAAGAAGAAGTGATCTTTATCGTTTCAGCACATGATTTTGACATATTATAATATACATGGTCATTAAACAATGTGACCTTTTGTCAATATACCATTTTTATCATGTTTAATGACATGTCAGTGAACAGCGATTTTACTGTGACAGTTATGACCCAGATTAAGTGACTGTTGAGTTCGACTGTACATGCTTATTGGACATTAAATAGCATTGCTTGCATTATGTATGACTTGATGTTATTTCCGGTCGCTCTTAAAACGAATAAGTAAATGATAAAGCATAATGTGAAGTTTGAATTGAACGCATTGGATTGGCATAACGCCTCATGATAAAGTACCTACATACGAGTATTACTACCGATTGAATAATCGTAGAACAGAATAATAACCACGTTGAAATTATTGAGTATATCTGCCGGGCTAACATGAGTTAATATTAAAAAGTAAATACAAAAAATTACCACAATTGTAACGCTGATTCGTTACAAAATAATGATAGCTTCGGACTTCAAACTGCTGAATTTCAGGGGAAAAGTAGTTTTTGAGTATATCGCGAACAGATACAGACGGACAAACAGAGGCGGCGGAGGAGTTTGTTTTCAATATCTATATCTATACTCTATACTAATATTATAAAGAGGAAAGTTTTGTATTTTTGTATTTTTGTTTGTAACGAATAAACTCAAAAACTAACGGTCCGATTTCAAAAATTCTTTCACCGTTAGAATGCTACGTTATCCCCGAGTAACATAGGCTATATTTTATGTAGGTACCTCGCGAGCAAAGCCGCGAACGGAAGCTAGTATAATATGTAGTGATATTGATTGCAGATAGCCTGTCAAAAGAAAGCACTGACCTGTGAGCATTGCGCCGCAAACTCCGTGATAAGGGAGTGTGCGTGGTGCGCGAGCGGCACGTGCAGCGTCAGCGGGGCTTCGCGCGCACCGCTCAGCTGCAGGGAGTGCGGCGCCGGGCACGCCGAGCGCAGCCCCTCCAGCGGCAGCGTGCGCCGGATCGTCAGCCCGGCTGCCCCTGCAAATACTTGCTTACAAAACTATCCAGAGAGTTCTCAAAATTGTTGTAACACTAGCTTCCACCCGCGGCTTCGCTAGCGTGGTACCTTGTTAAATTATAGCCTATGGATTTCGCAGACAGTCGTCTTGAAATCATTTGTCAAATTTACTCGTCAAATCTTTATTTGTCAAAATAAAGACACGTCAAACTCTTCATTTATCAAACTAGAGACTGACCCAAACCTAAATTTGTCAAATACATGATCCGTCAAGTTCTTTACTAATTCTTGGTTCGTCCAATGAGCAATTAGTCAAGCACGCTTTAGGACTGCTATTCAAAACTATAATAAAAATTTCATCCAGATCCGTTCAGCCGTTTCAGCGTGAAAGAGTAACAAACATCCATAAACTCACAAACTTTCACGTTTATAGTATTAAGTAGGATTGTACTAATGTGCAATTAAGAGAATCAAATTTAAACAAAAATACAGGTACTTATACAGGTACATCCAGTACATAAATACAAGTGACATAATAAACGACACGCATTATGTAAGTATACATATTAATTCGTATATAACCTTTGTTTTCTCGAATAGCTATGTTTATAATAATAATAATAACTTTTACACCTCTCATATTCGGTAAGTAGGTCCTTATTACCCCCAAATGGGGCTTGTAGGTGACCGATTAGCGCTCTAGGGTAATAATGTAGCTAGAAAAGCCCTAGGGCGGTAAGTAATTAAAAAAAAAAATTTCACTCTTTCAAAAAGTTCGCGTACATCTAACCATCATACTGGCAATAGACATCATGCATTCAGGCCAATGACAAAAGAGGTCGCTTCGATATTCAGCCTTGTCTTCGTATGAGTATAATAGTCATCAATTTCAAATATCGAACGGCGAAGCTCAATTTCGTTCTTGAAAAAAATAATTTAAAAAAAAAAGATGAAAAAAGGCGGGAATAGAAAACTTTTACTTTAAAATGTTTTATTCTTGTAATGCCGGTTTTTTTCTACTTACCTCATAATCGAGATGTAAAGCAGAGTAGTTAGCTCGGGTGTAAGCATCAATTGCACCCTCGAACTATAGGCGCCCTCGCTGCGCTCGTGCGCCTAAATATCTCGGGCTGCAATTGATGCCTTACAGCCCTTGGCTACTAATCTACTATTATTTCAGGTATAGAAAAATTTACAAAAAGTAAATTAACTATGACCCATATTATAAATACCTTAGAGACTAACATACATAAAAAACTAGTACCTGGTAGACCGAGCTTTGCTCGGTTTTTTTTTTGGTAAATTTTGTTTTTCGGAAAATGAAACCTAGTTAGATCGATTTATCGTCCCCGAAACCCCCTGCATACTAAATTTCGTGAAAATCGTTGGCGCGGTTTCAGTGATTCAGATTATATATATATATACATACAGTCGTGGTCAACTAATTAGGGACACTCTTTGGTTAAACCGAATTGTGAATTTATTTTTTATTTTCCAACGAGTCTAAACCATATTCCATATCTCTTACATGTAAGTATAATTAGTCATTTATGTGCCCGATTATACAAACAATAACAACTTCTTAAACATTAAACCTCTTTACAGTATAGCTGATAGATTATCGTAGTGCTATTTGTTCAAATAATGCTGGCTGGCCATTTAATTAGGGACACTGAGATATTGTGTTCTATTTTCAAAATTTGAATCTCAATACTTTTTTACTTCTTCTCTTATTGTTTCGTGGTAGTTTTGGCGGCAATCCCGATATTTATTTTAAGTTTTGAAAAATATTTTGAAGAAAAATGGGTAAAAATAAAAGTTGCGATCCAACACTACGAAAAATTATCATGAAGTTTGTTGTCGAGCATGGTTGGCCATACCGAAGGATAGCAGAACATTTAAATTGTTCAAAAACTATGGTATACAATGCAGTGCAACATGTCAGACGCAATAACACAGATTTAAATGTGCCCAGAACAAAAAGATCGAGAAAAACAACTCCGCAAGAAGATAGAATGATAGCCAGGTTAGCTAAGAAAGATCCGTTTCTAGGCTCTATTTTAATTAAACACGAAGTGTTTGGGACAGACGAAAGAGCTGGTGTCTCAGCTAGGACCGTTCGACGACGTCTGGTAGAAGCAGGGTTGTTCGGAAGAGTGGCTCGCAAAGTACCGTTGTTGAAGAAAGAACATAGAAATGCTCGTTTGGCGTTTGCACGTAAATATGGACATTGGACCTACGCCCAATGGCAACATGTATTATTCTCTGACGAGACCAAGGTTAATTTGATTTCTTCAGATGGAAGGCAATACGTACGGCGTCCAGTAAAAGCGGAAATGAATCCAAGATTCACAAAAAAGCAGGTGAAACATGGCGGTGGAAACATTAAAATGTGGGGTTCATTTTCTGGACGTGGAGTGGGACCTGTGAGGAAAGTTCAGGGTAACTTAGACCAACATCAATACAAGGCAATATTGGAGGAAACGATGCTTCCCTATGCTGAGGAGCATCTCCCTATTATATGGACGTTTCAGCATGATAACGACCCAAAACATACCGCCCGTTCAGTCAAGTCGTTTCTTACCAGTCAGTCAGTATCGGTGCTAGATTGGCCAGCAAATAGCCCGGACCTTAACCCAATCGAGCACCTTTGGCACGAAATCAAGAAAAAAGTAGCCACTTATCGTACCACAACTTTAGATGAACTTAATGAAGCTTTTTGTGAGGCATGGGCAAACATTCCTGTCGAAACATGCCAGAAACTGATAATGTCTATGCCACATCGGTGTCAAGCGGTAATTACTAACAAAGGTTTTGCTACTGGGTACTGATTTTACACGTAATAAAATGGAGCTGTTAAAGATATTATAATACTGCAGATTATTAGTTTTGTTTAACTCTATTTTTCATTATAGTTTACTGTCCTTAATTAAATGTCCAGCTACAGAATTATACCTTAAAATTGAATACATGTTCAACCTTTGATATTAAATACTTTTTTCTATTTATTTATTCTTTTATTTACAGCCATTTAAAGCATAATAATCGGACCAAATTATGCAAATAATAGTTACTGAGAAATCAATAGGGTTTTATATTTGTATGTACATAACCGGTTATTGTTCTTCACTATCTTGCATGTCCCTAATTAGTTGACCACGACTGTATATACATACAAGAATTGCTCGTTTAAAGGTATTAGATAAATGTAATCGACATCGACGCTCCGATGACGCACGCGCGGTGTCGTTTGACAGACGCCCTATGAAGTTTCTGTAAACGACACCTTTCGGCCAAAACCCGTGTGTTATGTGTAGGTTAGGTTACCTTTGACTCCAATGGTAACAGCGGTGTGTGAGACAGCCAGCACTGCGTTTTCACCCGGCGGCACCCTCGCCGCGAACAGCCTGGCGAAGTAAAACGGCCAAGTCCGCGCCAGCTCCACCACTTGACGCTTGAACTGCGCCCGCGCCGGCGTGCTGCCTTGCGAGCGGAGGAGGGCCGCGCCTGCGCGTTTCTCGCTCGCGTTGAGGCGGAGTGAGGGGAGGGTGGTGTTGATATCGTGGACTACCTGTGTGCGCAAAAATATACATTCAAAAACTAGGTATATTAGGTACTACTAACTTAACTAGGTATACTAGGGTTAACGTTCTTTGGTTTCTATCTATACTAATATTATAAAAAGGAAAGTTTTGTATTTTTGAATATTTGTATTTTTGTTTGTAACGAATCAACTCAAAAACAAATGGTCCGATTTAAAAAATTCTCTCACTATTACAATGCTACATTATCCCTGAGTTAACACTGTCTATATTTACAGAAAAAAATAGGGATCCCTACTAAAATTTCAATAATGTAACCCAAGGTGTTATAATTAATGGATTTTTGCGGACCAAGCCGCGGGAAACAGCTAGTCCTACTAATACTATAAACGCGAAAGTTTGTAAGAAAGTCTGGATGTATGGATGTATGTTTGTTACTCTTTCACGCTGAAACGACTGAACGGATTTGGATGAAATTTGGCACAAATATAGATTATAGTCTTGAATAGCACATATGCTACTTTTTATCCCGGTAAAATGTACGGTTCCCACGGGATAGATTGTTTTTGTTTTTCAAGGTACCACGCAGGCAAGGTCGCCGGCGGGAGCTAGTCTGATATAAAACATGTTGACAGTGACGAATGGAACTTACTTGTGCATAAAGAAGATCTAATATGGCGGGATCGTTGTAAGTCTCAGCGGGCGTGAACACTTCCTTGCGCACACGCAGCTTCCACGGCACGCGGCCGTATGTTATAAACGCGTGATCTGACGGCAGTAGAGCAGCAGGCGCTGGTTCATCACCTGGTGAAATTATGGATGTAATAAGCTATAGATTCCGATTACTATTAGATCTGTAATTAATTACGAAGAAATAACATCAAATGTCATCGTCATTCTCCTGCCATTATCCCACGCTAAGTGTTGTCACATCATGTTTTCTTCTTCCACTCACTCCTTATCGTGAACTCTCGAATCTACTCTTAACATTCATATCATCTTTCACACAATCAAACCACTTTTTCTTCGGCCTTCCTCTACTTCCGTACCTAGATACACTCATACCCTTCTATACTAATATTATAAAGAGGAAAGTTATGTATTATTGTTTGTACTACATTACTACATTATCCCTGAGTAACATAGGCTATATTTTACGTAGGTACCTTGCGAGCAAAGCCGCGAGCGGAAGCTAGTAACTTTATATTATAAAATGCTTACGTTCAATATGTTCAGTTTTGTCCGTGACATGCGTGGAGACAGAGTGCCTCCTCTCAGCTTCCATTTTCCTATCTCTCTCCTTCTGCTGCATGTGAGTTTTGAAGGTAGCTCGTTTCGATGTATCAGAGTTCTCTCCCTGGAACACGTCAGAGCGAGGACTGTCCCTCGCTCTCCCGACTAGCATGTCCCGGGAGTTCTTTCTGCCGTCGAACCGTTCGAACTCATCGTAGAACGGCGACCGTTTTCTGTCAAAACTATTGTCGATACCGTTTTCTTCTTTCCGCCGTTCGGTTCTTGCCGGATGGATCTCGTAGATTTCCGAAGCTTCTCGTCCTGAGAAGTTGTCCCGATCGCGTCTGTCCACACCCGATTCGGAGTCCCATTCATCTCGTCCGTTCTGCTCCCTGTCTCCGTTATAACTAGATTCGTCTCCCCAATCGTCTCTCATTTGGTTGTCCCGTCTGTCAGAGGTGAGGAAGCGTGAGGCTAAGTCGTCCTGGGGCGGTTCAGAGTCTTCACGGCGCCTGGAGTTCCAGTTGGCTAAGAACGCGTGGCGTTCATCGGCTTCACGGTTCTGGTGGACTCCGAAGGTATCTCTGTCACGGCGTAGCTGCGCGAAGGAGGACTGGTCAGGCGCTGGAGGGGGAGGCGCCGGCTGTCCGGGGGGTGAGGGTGGTGCCTTGGGGGGCGCAGGCGCGGGTCCCGGCGGCGCGGGCGGCAGGGGCGGCGGCGGAGCGTTCCACTGCATAGCACCTCCGAGCTGCCTTTCCAACATCAACTTCCTAGTATCTTCTAATTTATTGACTGTTCTAGGAGTCTCCGAGTTTGATGAAGTGCTTCTAACGGAATGGTTTGCTGTAACGCGTTCCAGTCGCTGTCTCATTTCAGAGCTTAGTTTCAGTTTCCCGACGCTGCCTGGCGAAGGACGCTGCGCACCGATTTCGAAGCTACGCCTAGTTGTCCTCTGACTCGGTGGCTCTCTATCTTTGGGCGGGGAAATAATCCCATCTACTTCGAACTCTTCCCACTCGATGCCGGGAGAAGCTTCGGACTTGGAGCGAGCTCTCGGCGGCTCGTGTTCCATCGATCCGTTCGTTTGCGCCTGTGGAGTGTGTCTTCTTTGGATCTGACGCATTTTAAATTTAGTGAAGTCTTGAGTTTGGTCGCCTCCGACGGCGTCTTTGGGTGGCGGCCATCTCCACTTGCCTATTCTCACTGTCTTCGCTCGGCCGTAGGGGTCCATAAATCCTCTTATTTCCGAAGGGTCAGAACTGTGTAGCGGTGGAGGCATGGGCGGCGGGGGCGGGGGTGGTGCTCCGGTCGACGAACTCTCGTTAGATTCCCGTCTCATCTTCGGCGTGCTTCGAGGAGGTGAATGAACTTGAGCGTGCACGACAGTTGAGGAACGATTCGGCGAGGTCGGTTCAGACTCTGACGGCTCGGCCACCTGACCCGCTAGCAAGGTTTGTAGCGCTTGGTTCTGAGCTAGGAGTTGTTGCTGAATTTGTAAATTCTGAGCCATAGCGCTCTGTAAGAACGCTCGCTGAAGGTTCTGGTGGTAGGCGTTGATATCGACTGTGCCAGGTGGGGGCAAGTGTAGCCCTAAAGCGGCTGCCAGCGCTTCAGGCGTCGCTGGCATGGTCGACGGCAGCGGCATCTGTCCGAAACTCAGCGATGTGTTCGCTGACTGCGCTCTGGGAGTCGCTCCGCCCCCTTTTATGGCACCAGACAACCCTTCGCCATCCGTTAACCTTTTCAAGCTATCGTTCATGAAGATCGGATCGAAAAGATTCGTGATGTAATCATCGACAGAGTCCACACTGGATTCCTTTCTAGATTTTGGTTTTTCCTTGTCCTCCTTCCCGCCGCCTTTAATAAGTTTATCTATATCTAGGTTATTGAGGGTGTCGAGTTGTTCGTTGTATTCGCAGTTGAGCATGGCGTCGATGAAGTGGCTGTAACTTATTCCTTCGCTAGTTTCGCTTCTGTCGTTCGTAGTTCTGCCTCCCTTGATGCTGGCGGCGAGGGAGCGCGCGTCCGACATCTCGTCGATGTTGGGGTCGAGGACCGGCGAGAACAGGTCGTCCAGGAACTGGTCGACGTCGGAAGCCTGGCTCGGCACGCGCACGCGCCGCACGTGAGACGCGAGGCTCGGCGCTTCGGATGTGTCCGACATCGCTGATGACCTGTGAACGGACGGCAAGATCAGAGCATGCTCGTAGAGGACATTTTATCATATAGTACATCCAAGAAAGAATAGGAAATGGTCAAAAACTATACACCCCTTCAAGCAAAACGAATAACAGCGTACACTAAAATATGAATCAATCAGCGGTCGGCAACACGCGGCCCGCGGACGTCTTGCTTGCGGCCCGTGATTTTTTTTATATAAGTTAAATATCAAGATAAATGCATGAATGAACCACGATCGACCGTATAGTGTGGACCCAGCCTTAAAACGCGCTTCGCTCTGCCCGCGAACGACCAAATGAGCGAAGCGCAAGTTCATTACAATTTTTTAAAAACTTTTTCAATTTTCAATAATAGAAAAAATAAATATAGTTCTTGTCTCACAAATGGTCATTTGAGGGCCATACTTTGAGCATCTAGGGTTAGTATCATAAGTGCGGCCCGGCCCGCCTTTAGTTTATTTTGCCACCTTGCGGCCCTTGCCTGCCAAAAGGTTGCCGACCCCTAGCACATTATCTTATTATCTAAAAATCAAAGTGGTATCAGTTACATTACACCATAAATCGAGAACGGCTGGACCGATTTTCATTGATATTTTTATGTTACATTTGCCACCTCCCCGAATAACTAAAATATTTGAAAATGAATAAAACGCGGACGAAGTCGCAACAGCTAGTCAATAATACTGCTAAAGCTGAAACTTGTCTGTACCAAAAATAGTCCAATGATACTCGAAACTTGTTTATACCAAAATGGTCCAATGATACTCGAAACTTGTCTATACTAAAAATGGTCCAACATCACTTACCTGACACCTCCAAACTCTGAACTCTTCTCGATATAAGCGCGGCTGGACTGCGAGCCAGCGGGCGCGCGCTTGCCCACATACTGACTCTTGATATACCGGGACGGAACCCGCGACCCAGTTCCGTACTCCATCTCCATAGCGCCCTTACTACTCGTCACACTCGGCGCGCCGTGCAATCTCTCCACTGAATGATATCTGTCGTTCAATCGAGATTGGGATAGCCCGAGATCGGCTAATTTGTTCGGCGGCGGGCCTGGATTGTCTCCTAACAAGTTATCCAGCGATCTGCTTCGAACTTTATCCGAAGTCTGATCGAAGTATCTTTCGTTCAATGCCGATTCTCGAGATAGGATCTCGTGGGAGTTCTTTCTAGAATATTCGCTGTTACGTTTGCTCATGGTGTGGGAATCTTCGCGCTCTCTAGAATACTCGCTGTTCCTTTTATTCATAATATGGGAATCTTCGCGTTCTCTAGAATACTCGCTGTTCCGTTTGTTCATGTTGTGTGTATCTTCACGTTCTCTGGAATACTCGCTGTTACGTTTGTTCATGTTGTGTGTATCCTCACGTTCTCTGGAATACTCGCTGTTACGTTTGTTCATGTTGTGTGTATCTTCACGCTCTCTAGAATACTCGCTGTTCCGTTTGTTCATGTTGTGTGTATCTTCACGTTCTCTGGAATACTCGCTGTTACGTTTGTTCATGTTGTGCGTATCTTCACGTTCTCTGGAATACTCGCTGTTACGTTTGTTCATGTTGTGGGACTCCTCACGTTCGATCTTCCAGTTGTATTCAGATAGGCCTTCGTCGATTGATTCCTGCAGCATGCGGGGGATGCTTGGAGAGCGAGACTTCGGCGGTTCCGGTGGTGGGATCTAATTAAATACAAATGATAAGAACACTGATATGGTATACAGGGTGTTACCAGACTATTTCCGAAAACTTCAGGGGGTTAAAGTAACCATCTATTTATACAACTTTTTCTAGGAAACTAATACTATGAGCGCGAAAAATTAAACAGCTGTTTCATACATTTTAGCCAAGTAGATATTGAACTTTTGCATGGAACAGCTTTTTTTTCGCGCTCACTGTGTTGGTTTCTTAGAAAAAGTTGTTTATATTGATGGGTACTTTAACCCACTTTAAGTATTTTTATTGTGATGTACATAAATAAGTAAATATTAGTGAACCTTTCACGCAATGCCATCTAGCTACAAACTAAGCAAAGCTTGCACTAAGGAACCAGATGGTTGATTAATTAATTATAATATACAATTTTTTTTTGTACATACATAGAACACGTAATGTGTTCTATGTATGTACAAAAAAAAATTGCCACCAAAGTCACAGGAAGTTGCATCCGTAAGTTAATTTTTATTTCTTCTTTTACATACCAAAGGTCGAGCCTGCGAGGTATCCACTGACGAGGCCCTCGGCGGAGGCGCGGGCGGCGTCTGCCTGCCGACTCCTGCGCCGCTCCCGACCGGCCCCGGCGCAGCTTTCAGAGCCTCTGACCTGGTGGTGGGCAACGCTGCCCAAGTCTCGATCTCACCGACCGTGTCCAGGGCGTATTCACAACCGGCCCATTCTGTACGAAATCAAATGTTAGATATTTTTCCAACTCCTAGGCGAATTTTCAGCTAGAAAGGTTAAGTAGTTCTTCTTCGTGTCAATAGCAATTAAGCTCTTTTGAACCAGTGTGCTGAAAGGATTATAGTGCCTCTTTTTGTGCACTTTCGACATATGTATATATTTGAAAATGTTGGTTTTCTCACGATGTTTTCCTTCGCCGTTTGAGAGTTTAAAACAGCAAATTAATACTTCGATTCCACGACTTTAGGGTTGGAAGGCAATCACATTACAACCACTACGACTATGGCTCGGCCAGATGCTCCAGGCTTCTCGGCTTCATAACTAGGTCCACAAGAGACTTCAAGGACCCACAGAGTCTCATCTGTCTATACCACTCACTTGTTCGCAGTATTATGGATTACAATGCAGTAGTTTGGTCTCCTTTCTATAAGGTTCACATCGAGCGCCTCGAGAAAATTCAGAGAATATTTCTTAGACTTTTGGGGTATAGGTATATATATATATATATATATATACGGCATAAATCGAACTCTAACAACTTATGATGAAAAACTAAGTTGCTTCAAATTCATGTCTCTTGAAACCCGTCGTCAGTACCTCGACATGATCACTTTTTTCAAAATAATTCACTCTACAATCGATTCTCCTGTGTTACTATCTTCTATTAGTTTTAATACCAGGCCAAGATCTCGACAACCTTTTCAATATACTTTTGCCCTACAGATTCATACTAATAATACCTCTTATTACAACCCTATGGTCAGAATGTGTCGTCAGTATAATGATCTTTTAATTAACAATAGTGATAATATTGATATTTTTAATAATAGAATATTTAAATTTAAAAAAGACATTGAAACCATTCTCATTAAGGAGAGCGGTCTCAGTTTTTTGTAACTTATTATTTACTTTTTTCTCATTCTTACTTTTTCTTTTTATTGTAAAAATATTATCGTACATTAATTTTGCTCGTGCTTTAAACATGTTTAATGTTCGTCTCCAATATTTGGATACACAGATCTGCTCTGTATAAATCATGCTATGTACACATACTTAGGGATACAATCTAGATCATAATATTGTGTCTTTCTATTTTTAGTGCTTTGATTGTGTTCTGTTTTGTGTGCCTAATAATAAATAAATAAATAAATTACTTTTTTTAGATGTATTTTTTTTTGCCGCTATAACAACAAATACTAAAAAAACAGAAAGCTCCCATACAACAGACATGACTTTTTTTGCCGTTTTTGTAGGTACCGGAACCCTTCGTCCTCTAGTACGACTCGCACTTGGCTTTTTATCTTTTGTGTAGATAAGATTAGGTTGACTAGAGGGGGTCGCACCGGTGAGCGTGTTGCCGTGCTCCATGGCCAGCGTCCAGCCCGCGGCGCCGCGCGCCAGGCCGGCGGCCGCCAGCGCGCACGAGGCGGCGCGCTCGCACGTCGTCCACGACTCCACGCACACGTGCTGCACCGAATCTGGTAGCCGTGATGAAACATTCAAATTAGGAACTCCACATAACGCCATCTAGCGCCAAACCACCCAAACTAAGCAAATTACTCGATAACACAATTAGGTACACTAACTTTTGGTTAGTGAACCTGATATAAATACTCGTCTCCATTGCATGAGCACTAAATAGCGTTCTTATCTTTTTTCTTACTTTATTTTGGTATGTATCAAAAAAAAACAAACATGTTCAAGACTGGCTAATCTCCAGGCTCGGTAGATATCTCCTCAGATCTCTAGTTACTTAGATATTTGAGGATATCTAAAGAGGGTAGTCAGAGTAACGTCCAAATAGTATATTTGACACAATGCCCACCTTTTGCAGTGGTTAGTATTTCATACGTGACAAGTTGCAAGCCCATCACCGTTTATAAGAACACTAACCTATGAGACACCTTTGAATGTTTGGTTCTAGGGTATGCCGGTTTTCTCACGATGTTTTCCTTCACATTGGGCACATAATTTTTCGTATGGAAAAACTCATTTGTGTGAATCTAATATAAATACATGTCTCCCTAGCATGAGCACTATACAGCGTTTTTATATTTTTTCTTACTTTATTTTGGAACGTACCTACTTAAATTAAACGAATACTACTGTGGTTTAAAATAACTGATTCCTGCAATTCCATTGAATATTCTGAAGCTTAATAAATACAACATCAAACATACCGTCGTACAATCGCAGCGGTAATGCCGGTCTCGCATCAGCTCTGGCAGCTTTCCACTCTAGTAGGGTAGGGGGCGTGCGGCGCGCCACGCCGGCCGACCGCGCCGCGCCCGCGCCCCGCCCGCACACCAGCCGCAGTAACAACGCGCGCATCGACGGCGGGGCACGCTCGATTATGAAGCGGGCCATGTATCTGTAGAAAATGTTTGTTATTAATATTTTGGAACGAGTAGGTAGGTACCCTGTTTTTGTTTATAGTTATTTCTCAAGACTACTTTCCATCGATCGTAATCTACTTATACCCACTTACCATTGACAAATTGCATGACTAATATAAAATTGTGAAATAATCTAAGCTACTTTGTGCTTGTACACTCTCTATTATCAATAATTTAAATTAAAAATAATGATTTTCATTAAGTGAATGTTAATTTCTTTTGAAAATAAAGATCTAACTACAATATGCATGAAGGCAGCCTCATGAGGCACACTTAATCCTTTCAACACTAGGAGAAGAGTTAGAAATGAATGAGTTCATAAGTTGTGGTATATTTCCATTTGTCCTCCTGCTCTGTCTCCTAGGAATGACAGATGGGACTAAAACGTCCCATTTGTTCTCCGTAGCTAAGAGCCTGTCCAGATGGAGCGTTTCACGCGCGTAGCAATTTACATTACGTCCAGATGCCATGTTTCATGTGCGTTCCTACGCGCGTTGCGTTGTGTTCAGGGACAGAAAATTATTTATGTACCTACCTAGGTAGCAAGGGCGGATCCAGGGGGGGGGTGTCATGGGGGTCATAGGGGTCATGACCTCTCTGGGCTGGGTCCAGGACCTAGGTGGACCACTTATTAAAATTATATATAATAAGGATTATAACTTTTTGTGACTTGACCACGACTAAGTGACCCCCCCCCCCGGCACCAAAGCTGGATCCGCTTTCTTGCTAGGTAGTAGGTAGTTTTATGTAGTAAGTGCTTCAGAACGCGCGAGTGCCTACGCGCGAGTGCTTACGCGCGTGAAACGCTCCATCTGGAGAGGCTCTAAGAGGATGGTGTGCGCGACAGTCGGGGCGCGGTACTGACTTGTGCAGCGGCGGCGCGGGCGGCGCGGCGGCCAGGCAGTGCGCCAGCAGCAGCCAGGCGCGCGGCGCGCCCCCCGCGCTGGCCTGGTTGCACACCTGCACGCACAGCTCGTCGCGCAGCGCGCGCGCGCCCTGGCTGCGGCACGCGATGTAGTCCGCCAACACCTGCGCACGCGCACACAATGTGTGTGTTCAAACAACATGTCATGTTCGTAATCACACAATTCATGCAAACAATACTTTTTTTTGGCGTCGCTCTATTTGTTTTGTTGCCATATTTTTTTTTGGAGATAAATAAAAAAATTTGGGTAACAATTAATCATAATAATGCGCAGAATTAGTTATAAAATGAATGGGAGAAAAAAAAACAACGCATTGGTGGTTCTAAATTAACGATTTTCGATTTTTTTCCCTTACTTGTGTTAGAAACTTTAGTTACCTACTCCTTGATATAATTTCATGATTGAAGTCAATGGGAACTATAAGGTTACTAATAAGAGGGTTCTTTTTTGGTAGCTAAGCGAAACATCACAAGACCATGACACCATTTATGACCAAAAACGTAGAAAAAACGACTAAAACTCACCTTCTGTCTCGCTTCATTTCCGGCGGCGGTTTCGTCACACCACCTCAATATTAGTTTGAAGGTTGCTACAGCGTCATTGAAATCTTGGTCTCTGAAAAAGTATAAAAACCAATGTTATTCATACAATTTCTTATATTTTTACAAAAAATCTCCTCAGATCTACTAACTTAGATCTTCGAGGATAACACATTGACAAATGACCACATTTTACACAGTAGTTAGTATTCTGAACGTCATTACAGTACCCCTAGTATGAGTTTTGATAGTTTACGAAAACTTTTTTCGAATAGTATCCTTTCATACATTTACCTCCATCGGAAATTTTAAGGTACTAAAATAAAGTCGATATCGTGAAAACTTGATTTAAACTTGATAAAATCATTGCTGGGACTGCCGATTACATAATATTTTCGATATTATCGACCTTATTTTAGTTCCTTAACATTTCCGATGGAGGTAAATGTATGAAAGGATACTATTCGAAAAAAGTTTTCGTAAATCAAAAACTCATACTAGGGGTACTGAACATAATCATTAATTAATTTATTGGAAAACCAACAGCTTTCAATTCATCACATAATTTACTATAGCATCAGAGAGCCAAACGTGTATTTATGATGTGATCAAAATGTAAGCTAAGTAAGCAAATATCGAAAAAATTACATCTGTTATCTAATAAAAAAAATTATTGCCAAAAAAATACACACGAATATAAAACACTAGCTTCCGCTCGCGGCGTCGCCCGCGAAGTACCTACATAAAAATATAGCCGTTAATCCTGAAAGTTCAGTCTACACATTGGTGAAAGAATGTTTTAAAATCGGTCCAGTAGTTTCGGAGCCTATTCAAGGCAAACAAACAAACAAACAAATCTTTTCTCTTTATAATTGTAGTATAGATATAAAATGATGTCTAGACATTATGTACACCTTCGAATTTCTAGTTCTACAGTATGCTGGTTTCCTCAACTCCACTCACCTTACAGCAGCCTTAGCCAGGAAAGGCCTGGTGATGGGATGCTTCCTCGGGCTGAGCTGGCCGCCGTCCGCGAAGTAAACAGAACTGAATTTGGAGAAGGCGAACTGCTCCAGATCGCGAGGTAATTGCACTTCCTCGTCTTCTACGTGCACGTCTCCAGCCACCTGTTAAAGAAATCATATTAATCAACATTCTCCTATGCATTAAGGCCCAGCATTTTGAAAATTGCAAGTATTGCAACCCTAATCATTCTATTACCGCTTAATATATTACATTGAAATTGAACTACACGACACTCAAGGATATAAGTGATAAATCAACCGGAGCTAAAACACGAATTAGTTAGAAAACCTTGGTTAAAAATCATGTCAAAAACACCTCTGAAAATTCCGAAATTCCCAAATTTATCCAGAACAGTAAGGTATTTTGAATTTCTATTTCACATGAATATAAATCAGTTAATTTGAAACTAATCAACCCAGCCCTTTTTTAAAAATAAGCTATTTACTTGAACATATTTATGTTTTTTATAAATTGTAGCTTTCGTTATATAATTCAGAGCAGCCATATTATCATGCTGCACTCTACTTACTTGTCATTTGGGTATTTCGCTTCGTGCTTTGTCTGTTTCCGCGGAGATCCGCGTTGCTATACGGACCTATGTCACTTTTTTTTGTAACTTTTACGTAAGGAATAGTGTGACGAGTATTCTGGGCCTTAATATGCGTCTTGTCTGATCAATCAGGGGCTGTCCCACAAGCTCTTACAAAAAAATGTTTCAGAAACACTGAAAAGGACGGAAATATCTAGTACTTTCCCGCTAAACTATTATCTAATGCGGTTATTAATTAAGCTTATTAATATTAATGAGCCCCACAACATGCCTTATAGAAATATTATTAACGAGCTTCCTCTCGCGGCTTTGCTCGCGAGGTACCTACATAAAATATAGCCTATGTTACTCAGGGATAACGTAGCATTCTAACGGTGAAAGAATTTTTGAAATCGGACCAGTAGTTTTTGAGTTTATTCGTTACAAACAAAAATACGAAACTTTCTTCTTTATAATATTAGTATAAGTATATGTATAAATATAGATAAATAAGCCCAACACCAAATCTCAAAGAAATTTCTCTCGGCGCTCGGTGGAGCAACACCAGTGCCGAGCGAGCCAATGGTCTTGAGGATGCTTCGTGGAGAAGCGAAACACGTGTCGAATTTCTATTTGAAAGTTGGGGTTACCTTGATCAAGTTCCTCTCAGTGTGTGGGGACTGCCACTCGTCTATCTTGGACAGGATGTAGGCCAGCTCAGCGGGCACCTCCAGCGCCTGCAGACTCTCCGTCTTCGCTGCCTTGGCTTGCACCGCCTGAGCCTTCTGCTCGGCCGCGCGTCTCCTGAAATAAGTCGATAGTGTAACATCATTACAGTAGGTCTACCATGAGTTTTCACAATCTACACTCGCTAGCGACTGTCTGTAGCTAAAAAATTGAATTAAAACTTGTACAGGCCTCTAGCGGATAGTTGGGTACTAAAACGTCATTTTGCGCTTCATTAATTTGTTTAGAATTTGGTATCATGAGTAACAATTTTGACAGATGTCATAGTAACGTACTATTACTACTGTAGTTACGTCAGCCAATCTAAATGTGACAACTCATGGTAGACGTACAGCAGAGTATAAAACTTGTACTTATCAAACAAAAAACAAGATCACGACTGTAATCCCCAGGTTCGGTAGATGTCTCCTCAGATCTCTAATTACTTTTTTGAGGATATAAAAGGGGGTAGTCAGAGGCATGTCCAAACCTGATATTTGGCACATACCTACTTTTTGCACAGTAGCATGCGGAAGCTAGTGGGGATTTTACTCAATTTGATATTTTACCGTTATTTGAAAAACTTTTATTAATCTTGATATTAGAGCTCGTCTTCCAAACTGATAGCATGAAGATGGATCAACAAAAGATTGGTTGATAATAAGTTATTTCACAAAGGGTACATTTAAAATTAACTAATATTTTACAAGATAACCAAAGTTGTTTGTTGCGAACAGTAACGAATGACGGAACAATGACCAAAACATTGAGTAGAATGGAGGATTCATACTAGGATGAATATACATATATGGTTCATACAACGGATCTAGGCATTCGTGAAGTTAGCCACAGGTGCGAGTTTGCGCATGTACAGTTCCTTCCCCCCTCCTCACACCTCCAATTCCTCCCGAAAAACGATACTGCGAAGCTCTTGCGGCTAACTTCACGAATCCCTAGATTCGTTGAGCGAACTATACCTACAGTTGAAGTATGATACTCACTTGGCTGCAACTTGCTGTTGTTCTGCACGCCTCTTGGACTGTTCCTTGAGGTGAGCTACTCGCTTCCTCGCTCGCCGCCCTCGGACCAGCGCCTGTGCTTTCACGACTCCGTGCCGGGCGACGAGGAACCGTCTCCGCGCAGTGGCACCTCGCCACCACGACTGCAGTTTCACGGTAGACCGATGCAACTGGCGGTACCTCTTCCTGGAATACCAGAAATATATACATATAACTAGCTGTCCCGGCAAACTTCGTACCGCCTTCTACATTGCTTAGACAACAGTGAGTGATTATAATTTAATATGAACTTTATTGAATAGTAATAAAGTTCAAATTGACTCTACATTTTATTTAGAAAACGTTTGTATGGGAAATAGAAAAGGGCTATTTTTAGGGTTTTCCCGGCAGTTATTCGAATTTTTCTTACCTTCCATAGATCTCGACGAACATTCAAGACCAAGATAAGATAAATCCGTTTAGCCGCTCTCGAGTTTTAGCGAGACTAACGAACAGCAATTCATTTTTATATATATATATGTCGGAGGAAGCTAGGAGTCTGGTTGATTGTTGTTTGCATGTTTATCGCATAATATTATTTAATTACATTTTGATTCGTTTTAAAATTCTTTATTTAATTTAATTTGATTTGTTACATTTTTCTTTGATTTAAAAACCGTGATAATCTAATAAAAGTAATTAATAATGTAATTTACGTAACGACCAATCAGAGCAGGGCATGTGCCTCGAGTGGGGTCGAGGCGCCATCTTTACTTTAGTGAGTCAGACAGTTTCGGAGACACATTTGAGCGGTAGCAACCGATCGAGTTGGATCGTTGTCACAAAGTTAGGATAAAGTAAGATCGGTGCCCCGAACCCGCTGCTCGGTTAACTGTTAGTTTACGTTAATATTGTTTAAATCAAAATAAAATAGTTTAAACTGTGACCGTTGTGTTTTGTGCTGGCACTTTACCCCAATGACGCCCACTAAGTCTGCAACCGTTGCTGACCCTACCGACGAGAATCATGCTTCTCCGACATCAGAAGTGGGATCGGTGCAAGCACAAAACGTGAGCGAACAGACATCGGCAAATGATGGATGGCGCGCGCTATTTGAAGCGCAACAAACCAGCATGAAGCAACTTGTGGAGGCGCTAACCAACCCACCGAATATCGAAGATCAGAGCATCACGCTGCCGAAATTTCAACCGGAAGTTGCAGACACTGACGCCCGAGCCTGGCTGGCAACAGCGGACATCTGCTTATCGGATCGCGATATACAGGGAAGTAAATTAATCCTCATACTTAGTAGAGCCATGAAAGGCTCGGCCGCAATCTGGTTTTCTCAGATAGCTTTTCCTAATATGAAGTGGGTAGAATTTAAGGATATTTTTCTTTCTCGTTTCGATACGTTAGAAACATGTGCAGCGACGGTATTAAAGATGCTCACTGGTAAACCGCAAGAAGGCGAATGTCTTGCTGCATACGCCAGCCGTATATTTACTTTACTCATGTCACGGTGGAATAAATTAGGCAAGGAAGAAATGGTGGTATCTTTAATACTTGCACACATGGGGCAACTCGAGCCAAGACTACAAAGAAATATTTTTTCTGAAGAAATAAGTACCCGCTGTAAAATGCAACGTGAACTAATGGCCTTTTCTTATCGCAAGCGGAGTTACCAAGAGCCAACAAAGACTGTTGCTAGCACTACGCAACAAGATAATAAACGTCCTAGATTTAGTTCTGCTTCAACAAAATGTTACGCTTGTGGAAAGCTTGGCCATAAATCTTTTGAATGTTTCAGTCGATCGCATGACAAGCAGCAAACAACTCCGACTACTGAGCGCCCCAACACGGCCGTTGCTACGCGGGCCCCTGTAACTTGCTTCAAGTGTGGTGTTGAGGGTCATGTGGCATCGCGGTGCCCAAAAACATGGCCAGTTGTGAGCAGTAGCGCACAGCCCGCCGCCGCACCCAGCGTTGTGAAGCGCGTGGACGTGTGTGGTATGAAACCTGTCACTGGGATAATTACTCAATTTGGTGAGCAGTTCTCATTTTGTTTTGATTCCGGTGCTGATTGTTCCTTAATTAAAGAAAGCGTCTCTCGTAAACTTGACGGTACATTTCAGCGTGCAATTGTTACTTTGACTGGTGTAGGAAAATGTAGCGTATTATGTGACTCACAAATCTTATCTAGGGTCACTCTTAGTGGTCATGACGTAGAAATTTTATTTCACATTATACCAGATGATTATCTAAATAACGACATTTTGATCGGACGTGACTTGTTGGCCTTAGGGTTGTCGGTACACATATCAAGTGAAAAACTTACTATTGTTGAGAAACCCTCCCTAGTCAATCTTTGCAACGTAGGTAACGCGGTAGCTGACTTTCATGACGTGGATACTGACATGCCTGATGACCTTAAACCACAACTAATAGAACTTCTTAATTGCTTTAAAAACTCTTTTGTTGAGGGCACACCTACTAGTAGAGTAAAGACGGGTGAATTAGAGATTAAATTATTAGATCCTAGCAAAATCGTGCAACGACGCCCTTATCACTTGAGTCCTGAAGAGCGAGTAATAGTACGGAACAAGTGTAGTGAATTATTGGCAGCTGGAATTATTAGACCAAGCAAGTCGCCCTTCTCCAGCCCAATACTCTTAGTAAAGAAGCGCGATGGCACAGACCGAATGTGCATAGATTACCGAGAATTAAACTCTAATACAGTTCCCGACCGGTATCCCTTACCTTTAATCAGTGATCAGGTTCAAAGGTTATCAGGCGCGCGATTTTATACGTGTCTTGATATGGCTAGTGGGTTTTATCAGGTTCCGATAAATGTAGAGTCAAACTCTATAGAAAAATCCGCATTCATTACCCCGGATGCTCATTATGAGTTTACTGTCATGCCATTTGGCCTACGAAATGCTCCCTCTGTGTACCAGAGAGCTATCAACACTGCTCTAGGTGACCTAGCACACTCTTACGCAATCGTCTACATGGACGATCTAGTTATACCCGCGAATAGTATAGAGCAAGGGCTGGAACGGTTACGCGTAGTACTAAAAACTCTAAGTGATGCTGGATTTTCGTTTAATATGAAGAAGTGCGCCTTCCTAAAGAAACAGGTCCAGTTTTTAGGCTATGAAATATCAGAGGGTGAAATTAGGCCCAATCCCCGTAAAATAAACTCATTGACTAGTTCCCTACCACCACAGACCATCACTCAGCTCAGACAGTTTTTGGGTTTAGCTTCATACTTTAGGCAGTTTGTCAATAACTTTTCAATTAAAATGGCACCGCTCTACCGACTATTAGCTAACAATAACTCTAAAATAATTTGGACCACAGAGCACGAAACAATTAGACAAGACATAATATCTGTATTAACTTCATCCCCGGTTTTGATGTTATTTGATCCAGAACTACCAATAGAATTGCATACGGACGCTAGTAGCGAAGGTTATGGCGCGATCCTCTTCCAAAGAGCTGGCACAAAATTACATCCTGTAGAGTACTATAGTAAACGCACTACGCTTGCGGAGTCCCGATACCACTCTTACGAATTAGAGACACTAGCAGTGGTTAATTCGGTTAAGCATTTTCGCCATTATTTATACGGCAGGACTTTCACAGTTGTTACTGACTGCAACTCTCTGAAGGCCTCGAGAACTAAAGTAGACCTAACTCCAAGAGTGCACAGGTGGTGGGCCTTCCTTCAGGCTTTTGATTTTGACATACAGTACAGGGAGGGTAGGAGAATGGCCCACGTTGACTTTTTTTCAAGAAATCACTTACCTGAGCCAAACAACACCGCCGATAGCGACACTCATAGTATAGGTAGAGAAAACTATGTAGGAGAAAAGCGCGTCAATATAGCTGAGTTATCTTCCAATTGGTTACAAGCAGAGCAACGACGAGACCCTGAATACAGTGAAATTATAAGTAAACTCGAAAGCGATGATCTAGACCTAGAGAGTTGTAGAATATACGAATTGCGATCTAATGTGCTCTACAGAAAAATCCAAAGGAACAGTCGCAACATTTGGCTACCAATTGTACCTAGAGCTTTTCGTTGGTCGATAATAAATCATATTCACGAGTCTATTCTCCATTTGGGATGGGACAAAACTTTAGAGAAGGCATATCAACATTATTGGTTTCCCAATATGTCAAAATACGTCAGAAAATTTGTAGAAAATTGCATAACGTGTAGAGTAGCTAAGTCGAGAAGTGGTAAGCAACAGATAGAGTTACACCCCATACCAAAAGTCAATATCCCTTGGCATACCATCCACATTGACGCCACAGGTAAACTCAGTGGCAAAAATGATCAAAAAGAATATGTTTTCGTTCTTGTGGACGCTTTTACAAAATATGTGTTACTCAGGCATTCTACAAGAATCAATACTCCTAGTGCGATCAGCGCTCTCAGAGCGTCCATATCTCTTTTCGGGACCCCTGTTCGTGTTATTGCAGATCAGGGTAGATGTTTCGCGAATAAAGACTTTAAAGATTTTTGTGCCAGTCACAATATTCAGCTACATTTAATAGCAACCGCCTCTTGTCGTGCTAATGGTCAAGTAGAGCGTATAATGAGTACGCTCAAAAACATTTTAACTGTTGTAGAAACAAGCCCAAGTAGGTCCTGGCAAGATGCATTAGATGATGTCCAACTCTCCATAAATAGCACAATTCATAGAGTAACCAAAGCAAGCCCCCTAGAAATGTTAATAGGTAGAGTAGCTAGACCCTTAAGTTTATTAACTGTTGACGATCACGAGGTCGAGGTAGACGTAGAAGAGATTAGAGAGCAAGCTAATAGGTTAATGGAAAATAGCGCATGTCTTGATAAAGAACGGTTTGATAAAAGTAAGGCAAAAGTGACTTCGTTTTCTGTAGGAGATTACGTTTTAATAGAAAATCACGAACGGAATCAAACCAAATTGGACCCAAAATTTAAAGGACCTTTTGAGGTCATTGAAATACTAGACGGTGACAGGTATCATCTTAAAAGCTTAAATTGTAATCGTACATACAAATACGCGAGAGACCGCTTACGTCCACTCCCCCAATCCTATGTCCCAACCGAGCTGGATCCATGTCTGTCGGATGGCAATGATGGTAAGGTCTTAGTTCTATTTTTTGTTATTTAAAAACGTTTTGCTGTTGGAATGTGTTTGTGTGTGAGGCGAATAAAGTGTCTTCTATAATAAGATATCCCAGCAGCGTGGTGGCTGTAAAGGCTTGGTTAAGCTCTGAGAGAGGCGAGGTGGCCACAGATAGGCGAGGAGGCCACCGATAGGCGAGGTGGCCATTGAAACAATTAGAGTAAGAGGCTGGGTGGCCATTAAGATATTGTTAGTACTCCAAAAACATGTAACGTGAAAAACGGCGAGGTGGCTGTTTCGATACTACTTACTGACTTAATTTAGAATGTAGCGTGGAGTCTATTAAAATTCAGATTTAATGAACACTTAATTAATGAAAATCTGAAATGAAACTGTTGTGTATACGATCTCCTTGGTCAGGAGTGGCCGAACAATACTACATTGCCTTGTCATTTCCCGCAGATAACGCTGATGCGCGGCCTTCAACATCACACGAGGGCGTGTAGTACGTCAGGACGGCCGTGTCGGAGGAAGCTAGGAGTCTGGTTGATTGTTGTTTGCATGTTTATCGCATAATATTATTTAATTACATTTTGATTCGTTTTAAAATTCTTTATTTAATTTAATTTGATTTGTTACATTTTTCTTTGATTTAAAAACCGTGATAATCTAATAAAAGTAATTAATAATGTAATTTACGTAACGACCAATCAGAGCAGGGCATGTGCCTCGAGTGGGGTCGAGGCGCCATCTTTACTTTAGTGAGTCAGACAGTTTCGGAGACACATTTGAGCGGTAGCAACCGATCGAGTTGGATCGTTGTCACAAAGTTAGGATAAAGTAAGATCGGTGCCCCGAACCCGCTGCTCGGTTAACTGTTAGTTTACGTTAATATTGTTTAAATCAAAATAAAATAGTTTAAACTGTGACCGTTGTGTTTTGTGCTGGCACTTTACCCCAATGACGCCCACTAAGTCTGCAACCGTTGCTGACCCTACCGACGAGAATCATGCTTCTCCGACATATATATAAAACAGTTAATCGCGGTGTGTCTGTATACATTGGTACGCGACTTTAATAATTCTTTTCTGTATTTATTTGGTTGCTCGCGCACGAGAGACCATAGGAAGCATAATTTAGTCCATGTTTCAAAATCAGATGTCAGCTGGCAACAGCTTATACAACTTAAACTAGTTTGAGTCATTATGGCCAATTCTAATAATGTGGAGTGAATAAGGCTGACCAATGGTCTTTTTATGACGTCACGTATCCGACACTACACACCGTATTGAATGCCCCTTAGCTTAGTTAAATGTTAGCGAGGGATCATCATTCTCTTTATCCCACGCTAAGTGGGGTCGGCACAACATGTTTTTTTTCTCCCACTCACTCCTGTCATTCGTCAACTCTGAGTCTACTCCTCTTACATTCTTAACATCGTTCACATAATCAAACCTCTTCTACGGCTTTCCTCTACTTGCGCACTCGGCCACACTTATACTCATAACTCTTTTGGTGACATGGTTTTCATCACCTCATCACATTTCCATACGTGAGGGATATCAGACAACAAAGCTCATATAAGAGTTTCATAAAAAGTAACTAAGTACAAGTGGTAAAGAAGCCTATAGTGAATGTGTTGCTAAAATAGCTTACCTTGCAAGATAACCGCGCACTTGGGCCTGCAATATGGTCGCAGCGGCCCTCAGCTTGTCCGCCCGTGCCCGTTCCAACGCTCGATGTAGTGCTTCTCTTATAAAAACTCGCGCTGCGCCAAGCTGGTAGTCGGCACCGACTGTCAATTTAAAAGGTGGATAAATATTTTGTTCATTCATCATAAATACAAGTCACTCAGCAACAATGCGTTAATTTTGATTTTCCGATTCATTACTTAGAACAAATAAAAACAGAAAAAAAGAAACATAACAATTGAAAATCAATAACGTTCCATTTACGAATAGTTTTAAAATGGAGAGGCCAGTGTTAGAAATCATAGTAAACTTTTTGAAAATAATGAGGTTTTATTACGAAGAAGGTTCGAGATTCAAACTCGTGCGGTACGCGATGCACGAACATAATTTAAAAAATGCAAATAATATATTTTTTTACAGCCGCCATATTACATTTTTTACATAAATACCTATAGGTAGGCACCTACCTAAAGTATTCCCTAATAAGTGCCCCAAATTAGAAACTTTTAGAAAATACTTACACAAAACCATAGCTTTATATAAATAACTTCGTTTTTTCACAACTTTCCACTTCCATGAAGGCTTCCGTTTTTCTTTTAGTTTCTCACTAGACATCTTGAATCAAACTGATCGAATCAAAATGGTAAAAGTCATGAGACAACTCCGACTCACTTATCTTTTCTATCGTTTAGTAATTGATTTACAATAACTATCTGTATCTGGTTTAATTAATAAACCATTTGAGGATAAGATTTTCGAAGATGAGATAAGATTTTGGTTTTACTAATGGGGCATGACTACATTAGACGATAACTAATAAATATTGGTGGACATTTTACACAACGCCATCTAGCCCCAAACAAAGTAAGCTTGTATTATGGGGACCATAGATTAATTTATAAGTAAAATCTGTACGTATTTCTCTCAGCTTCTATTAGTTTAGTTATACATCACCGAGATATGTATATATATCTAAGTATCTATATCATCTATGTTAATACAGATCACAGGCATTATTCCAAATTTCTTCGAAATCCGTCCAGGCTTTTTAGCAACAAACAAAATATCAAAAGCCCAAACATCTAAACATGACTGTAATTCCCAGGCTTTGTAGATACCTCTCGATCTCTAGTTACTTAGATCTGTAAGGATATCTAAAGAGGGTACCTAATCAGGCACGTCCAAACATGATACTTGGCTCATGCCCACGTTTCGCACACTAGCTAGTATATGTATTCCGTACGGTTTCAAGCTAAAAAACATCTAAGCATCCAAACTTTAAACATAATATTACCGGGTAACAATATCTTTTTAAATTATCCTTGTTGGTCTAGTCATATCGACATAACTATTACACCTAAGCGTGTCCTTACTAAGCATTTTGAAATGTTGAAAGTACAATAACTCACCGGCTCCCGTAGGCGGCATCTCGGCGAGTATTGAATTGCAAATCTCCCGGTAGGGCGTAGAGCGAGTGGGCGTCGTGTTCAGTAAGTACCTGTGGATCATACACCTTTGTCAAACTATGATATGAAATTGGGTCAACATGGGGTTCCGCTTGTGCAGTCACCGACACTTAAAACATCAATAATTTGCCCTTCGTCGAGCAGTAGGTTCGTTAGGTTGCTATGCAAAAATATACAAAACTGAATAGCCCTACCCCGAGCAGTAGGTTCGTTAGGAATATGATCTGGGGTTAGGATGTTATGTAAAAATATATAAAACCGTATTTCATAAAATTAAGTATACAGGGGGTTTCGGGTGCGATTAATCGATCTAGCTAGGTTTAATTTTCCAAAAAACACGTTTTACAAAAAAAACTGAGCAAAGCTGTCATCCAGGTACTGTACCTACCTTTAAATTTAAAAGTAGCTCCCAAAGTTTTTATGGTGTTCAGCATAAATTCAGCTCTTTAGGACTTTGGTTTAGGCTGTGTGTTGATATAACTAGTTTTATGTATTGGAAAACTTTGAACTTTTAGACCTTCACGAACGGGCGGGACTCGTACCCGCATCTTTAACCTGCAGCCGGCAAACGCACCGTACCTGTATCTATCCACAAAGTTCTGGAACGGTATCCGGATGGGGTAGCCAGTCTGTCGTATCTTGATGGTGTCAAGCATGCCGGTATATCGCAGTTGGGCCAGAACACAAGGCATGTCAAATTTCATGGGGGATTTGTCCGTGTTTGGCTTGACACAACGCACGAACCACGGGTTACATCGAGACATGGACTCGAGCAGGCTGTGGAGACTGTCCGAAAACCTGGAAACATGTAGACAAATGGTTATTAGATCTAATACGGTCTCAATCCTATAGGTTTTCTCGTGGGCTTTAAAATTATTGGAGTTAATTATCCCCTTTATTAAAAGCTTGCGTCCTCCTACGGCTTCATCCGCGGGGTATGTATACTTAAAATATGTTCATCCTGAAAGTTAATTCTAAACATTAGTGAAATAATTTTTGAAATAGGATAGGTAGTTTTGGATCACAAGAAAGAGTAAGAAAGTAGTGAGTACTGAGATGACGAATGATAGAATGAAATGGAAGATCACATGTTATTATTAGTATTAAACGGGTATTTATTTTATTTTTTGGTCATCCCGTGACCACGACAGTGTGTAAACCTGTCGAAACGTCGGGAAAAATAGGTAAATAAAACGTGAGAAATACCCGTTTAATACTAATAAGTGCTAATAATAATGTGTTCAGGTCGCGTAAGTTTAAAAATATAGATCACATGTTGTGCCGACCCCACATAAAGTGGGAAAAGGGCAGGAAGATGATGTATGGGTAGTTTTGAAGGTTCTACGTTCTAAGGCTTAAAAGGCCCTCGTATATACCTGGCAGCCACAGTAGGAGTCCTCGGTTTCATGGTAACGAAGCGTCCATTGGCTCCCCTCGGCAGGGTCTTGTTAGCGTCATGCTGCGCACGCAGTTGTGTGGACATTTCAGCCACTAAGGGCACTTCGCTGCTGCACAACAGTTCCAGGACATCAGCTCGAAGGGCGTCCCGGTTCTTGTCGAGGAAACCTTCGACGTTGTACCACACTTGGCCAGCGTAGTGTTTTATCTGGAAAGAAGAATAAAAGTAGGTGATAGAGATTTCTTTTAGCGCGTAGTTGTATAGACCAGTGGCCATAACGAGGCAAGATTTGACTATAATCAGATTTTTACAGAAAAATAAGGAAGAGCCTCTATAGGACACCTTGATACTTTCATCAAAGTAGAGACATGATAAGAAGAAAAACAGTAAAATGACTGTCCGACTAACGTTTCTGAATTACCTTTAGCGTGAGCTTAGATAATTTTCCACCAAAGATCATGAGTTCCATAATGTTGGTTGTTAGAGCACAACATACAATGACGTTTTTTCAATAATACGGATTAGTGATAAAGGGTTTACCTTTAGAAAGATGTTATAAAAGTATCCAGAAAAACGAAAATTAGTAGTCTTACCCCAAATTCATTAGCTCCTAATCTAGGTCTAGAGTACAGCTCGTTAAGAGCGTGGTTGTAATGGCACTTCTCAAGGTACGAAGCATCAGACGCGCGCGGGAAGTTGCTCTCGTCATCCAATAGGTGGAGGATTCCCACTGGCTTCTTGCTGAGCAACTGGATTACTGAAATAAGAAAAAACTAACTGTATAATTGCGGATTATGGTCTAATTCTGGAATTAAGAAAAAATGTCCAAAGAATTCGACTTTGGAAGCTTTTCCACCGACGCTAAGGATGCGTAAAACCAAAACGATAGCTTCATTTTCATAACCCAGCTCATATAGAAATAGCCACACAACTTCGTCGTCAAACGACAGTAAACGAAGGTAAAGTAGATTTTGTTACGTACCTGGGGAGTTATCATTCCACGTGAGATTCGACCACTCCAGCCGTTCCTTCTGATACTCCTGCTGCTCGAGTTTGAATATGTGCTTATTGAAATAATGCTGCAATGTTTCGTTCGCGTAGTTTATGCAAAGTTGCTCAAACGAGTTCTCTTCCAAGTCTTCGAAGCCGAAGATATCGAGGAGAGATATCCTGTGAGCGTCGTGGAGTCCCGCGCGATGGACTATGGAATTGATCCTTAGGACCAACCAGTTGAATAACGAAGAATATAGAGCTTTTGCGAAAGCGTCTCGTGCATCTAATGCCTGGTCTATTGGTAACGGTGATCTCATTCGTTCAGCTCTGGCTGCTGTCACTCTTGTCGTCAGAGCTCGTGCTAAGGCTTCCGCGGGGACTTTCAGTAGATGAGCAGCCCAACGAACTTCGGCGCCCCCACCTAGTTGTACGCCTTCCTGACCATGTCTCAACTGTCTTCTATGAAAATAAACATTGCCCAAATGCAAGACTGCCGCCAGCACTCTTATGATGTCTTCTCTTTCAGCATCTCCGATACCCAAGACTTGCATGGCTCCGCATAACGCTGACCAGTCTGCTCCAGCACCGGCTCCTCCTGAATCGCCTCCTTGGTTGAGGTAAAAGTAGTGCTCAGCTGTCAAAAGCCCTCTTGCTTTTCTCTGATCTTCATCTAAACCAGCCAGGAGTTCATAAAACACATGATAGTTTCGTTCTCCAGGAGACTGTGTGACTATCCTTGACTTTTCCAATAAATAATGCGCGACTCTCGCTCCTGCCAACGCGCCATCTTTGAAGTATAATTCTAAAAGTTTTCCGAAGCGACTAGAGTTGTGGTTTTTTGGTGTTCGCGCGTTTCCGAATGCTTCTAGCAATGGTGCGGCTTCCAAGATCTGTTCCGACACAGGCGCTCTGCCGGGAGGCGCGGGGGCGACCGCTGCTAAGAACTGGACAGCTAGTTTGGTGGATTCTGTTTTGCCAGCCCCGGACTCGCCCGAGATGAGTATGGCTTGAGGCTGCGGTAGGGACGCGCGCGCCGCAGCGGCTATAGCGAACAAATGAGGTGGAAGATCGCCTAGAGCTTCTGCGGCGTGGTATCTAAAAACACAAGTTTTTTTAAGCTCCAAGGAACCTTACTTTTACAATTGATTCACAATCACATTTGTACAAAAAAGTTCTTACCTCCTAGCAGTCTGCAAGCCATACAGTGCATCAACAGGCCGGTACGGGTTGACGGCCACCAGTATAGATCCTGCATAGGTGTAGATCAGGCCCTGCTCGTATCTTAGCTTCAGGTTCCACAACAGGGCTGCCTCGTGCAGGTCGTGTAGTCGCGTCATGTCGTCCACTCCAGTGGGACCGAGCTCCTCGCGCGGCCACACTGGATCGCCTTCCTCTTCGCCATTTCCCATTTGGAGAGCAAAGGTTTGGGGCTGGAAAAAGAGATGGTAGATTTCAGCAAATTGAAAACATTTGCGAAGGTTTTGCTTTCTAAGCACGTAACTAAATTGATTTGGAGAAAATTAAAGTTCGAAATTTAAGTAAGCGAATTATCTAGTAACTGGTGGTGAGATGTTTTCGTCCTAAGAACCGGATCTAGATATTTTCATTGTGATAGCGTATTCAAAATTATTCTACGAGGATCAAAAATAAACATCTACAAAATCGAGTTTAGCTACTAATTTGCATACGGCACACACTGCGTCATCTTAACACATAGCGCTCATCGCGACTTACACATTACATCATTATTATAATCGTCGAATCTTGTTATATTCCCCACTGTCTTACTTCAGGAATAACGAAACCGGCACAAAAGACCAACCAGACGGAAAATTATACACTGGCAGACGGTGACATAACCCGAAGATCACAATTGTATCAGAGCATCTCTCGACCTCAGCAGCGTTCGCTGTCGGGATCATTCAATAACCGCGCGCTCAACGCTCGCTGACTAAGCAGATTACTTCGTGCCGTTGCACAAAAAGAGCGGTGGACCACGATGACACCGATTACGTCTTCAAGAAACATCGTAATCTCTGTGAAACATTTGCATTTGTAAGCTCCTCGGTCGAGTAAGCAATAGCTGATTAACGCGGTACTGTTAGTTGACCTTCTTATTCGTGACACATTAGCAAATCAAATGGGTTTGCACTGTTGCAATAAATATTTACGAGCTGCTGATTGACACATACTTTGCGTGCACATTGTTGGAAGTACCTGCTTTAATTATTAGCGAACGAGAGCTTAGATAATGAATCGGATAGACAGACTTTAATTACATTTTGAATCAATGCGTCCAGGCAGAGATCCTTTAGCGATGAGACAGAAGATCCTCTCTTTCTCATTATTCTTCCTCTGAATATCCTTGCACTTGAAGACCTTAAAATACTTGGCATAACTTTGGGTGTGGAAAACACAGGAGCAGAATTCCTTTTTCTCTGCCGGCGGCGAAGTCTACACGAAGAGTTAGAGTCGCAGGAACATGATGAGAAGTCAGTATCAGGGGAGCTATGGGGCGTAGGAGCAAAACGCACCGTGCGACCCCGCATTAATGACCCTTCAACAACATTCTTGATGGGTAATCTTTACTAGCGATCGCAACGTGCTCAGTATAAGGTATTCGCAGTTCATGGTCTTTAATTAACCTGCTAGGAAGATTGAGTCTATGCATAGCTTAGAATATTATAAAGACGACATTCCCAATAGATCTGGCAAATCTTTGACCATGCCCGCATATTTCATCATATCATTATTTTGTGAAAACATCCGCCATTCCGACATACTGCATCAACTGAATACTGCGTCCTTTAACACACTGACACTTAAAAGTAGCGCTATTTCTGTCTATACCTAATAATATAATAATGTTTTCACTGATACTGCCGTTATTTTTGACACAACTCTTTATCTTGTACCGTATGCGTTCCACGAAACCACAACCTGTTTCGGAAAAAAACTTGGTCTCATTTCGCAAAACGTGGCGCGTGGACCGCCAGTTACGGGTAACTGAATGAGCCACATACCATAGGCATAGAAACCAAGAACTGTTATGGTCAAGCTCTCGTAGGATAACGGCTTCTGATGGGACAGGGTGCTTTATAGGAATTAGTAGGTAGTTACTTATGCCTACGCAATAAAACTTTACGATAGCGATGCAATCGCTAACCACCTTTAAGCTATGTATGCTTATGAATGCAGTTACATTACACACAACTCTATGTAAAATGTATTTGATTGGCCATATTAGTTGGAGCTAAGAACGCGGTCAGACCAATCCCTAAAAACCTAGAAATCGATTGCTCAACAGCAAGACAAGTTCCTCCGGTAACCCCGCTCCGGGAAGTGCCTAATTGGCCTTACAAAATGAGCCGTAAAATCGCGGACGCGGTCTAAATAGACGTGAATGCAGAGATATCAACGGTTGTTAAGTGTTTTCATATGCAGTTATGGTGTTTCGAGAGTGAAAACATTCGTTGCCTATCGAATTGCTAACATTTTGATGGCATACTGTGATTTCTTCATAACTCTATCCACATCAATTGCTGCTGCATTCTATGGAATCGAAGTGTGTGACTGATGTGACGTGCCATTATTGCAACAGCATAATGATCGCTGTGATTATGATTGATATTATTCAGCTCTAATTCTTGCTGTTTTAGTAACAAGGTAATTAAGTGTGAAGCTGAGTTTTATTTGACTATAAAACATCAATCAGAATCAATTCGTAAAGAACTAAGGCGTGCATAAGTTAACCGTGATGTCAACTCTCTATCGGCATTCCATCGCCGACCTTGCAATCAGCCGGCGTGCCTTCGCAGCCCAACAAAGATTAAGTTCATCTACCTGTTTCTGTAAGTATGTAGGTAAACTGCAATGACGACGCAAAAGAAACGACTTTGAATGAGTTGTTTCTGGGAAATCTTGACCTTGTGTTGCAAATATGACTTCACGGCTGTTGTAATGCCGCATTGGTATAAAGCGCTCTCTGTTGTATGTTCTGTGATAGACAAAGATAACTATTTGATCTGCCAATAGCTGTAAATTCTGTAGATTCAAAATCAACGATCATATAAGTCACGATTACTTTGCATAAAGCAAAGGTCAGGTCAACCTTGGCCAGTTACATAGCATCTGTAGTGAGTTATCTTCAGAGCTATCGATAGAATTGTAGAGGAAGTCGTCAGCACGCATCGTACGTTACTTCACGTGATGTAACGTTAGACCAATTATGTTGTGTTACAAACATAATAAATTTTAATAATAGCTTCGCGAGTAATATTCTTCCGAGCAGGATTTATACAATCATATCCGTTTTTTCACGTCTCTACCAAACAATTCAGTAATACCTGCGTTTGCAAACAGGATCAGACTGTTAGACAACCTAATTATAAACAGGGGTTATGAAAACAAAGGTAAAACGACAGGTTTCCCATGAGGGTCTTTTCTCAGGCACAGCATACCACACCGCATACTTTTCTCGTCATGTCGCTACGCTAGCGATGAGAACACGGATCGAAAGAGACTACAAAATGTCTATCAGCTTTTGCGCACCTTTCCTATTGCCACGCTGTTTCATTTCAAATGGTGTAGTTATTTCAAGGCTATAAATATTGTATTCAAAAAAATTTTCTCACACCAAAGGTTACATTTTGTAGAGTAACTAGTTCCCCAAAACGAAGTACAAACCAAATATTATACAATGGTACTTCGCTAAAGTAATTTTTTGAACCAACAAAATAAAGGTCCTCCTTTGGTTTCACGTTTTTTTTTAAATTCTTGTTGTTATTATCAACTCAACGCGTATATATATTTTTTTGTTTCTTTTTAAAGTATTATGCTCTATTCATATACTCGGAACAATTTATTTTTTTTAATTTCCATACATCGATGCTGGATTCGTAAACTCATAACTTTCTACAAAGTAGTCTGATTGTGATGTTTTTTTTTTGTTGGATGCATTGTGGTTGTCTCACCTGTCCATTGACGAGTGCGCTGACAAGGAGCACGCGAGCAGCCCGGTGCAGCTCAACGAGCTCCCCCGGCAGCGGGGCGGCGGCGCCGGCTGGTTGGAACCACACCGCCGCCCCCTCCGTCCACTCCGCCAGCCCCCCGGAGCCCGTCATCCTGGAGAAAAAGATACCAATATAGTGTAAAAGCCATGACCAAAAGACCCAAGAAAAGATGAATGGACTCTGTGTGAAAGCCAATGTGAAGACAGCTGTGAGTACCTACTGAAATGACCAAGAGGCATTTTATGCCGAACCCATGTGGATAAGGGGAGGGAAACGAGAGCACAAGAAACCATAGCAGTTTATCCCTAACTCACAGGAACGGAGTAATGTAATAATAATAGTAATCCGTTCTAGTGTTACTCGTAGGGATGCCACAAGCAAAAAAAAAAAAACACAGTAGTAAGTGTTACTCATTTTACGGATAATCACGCCTATTTCGGACCTGGATGCAAATAATGTTCAGGATAATTATCTGATTCCAGGAACTGATAGTATTAGTAACCTAAAGTTAGAACTTAGTTCGCATTTTTAATATTACACAACTCTCCTCATAGAAAAGCGACACTGCGCTGCGTAATCAAGATTTCTGGATAAGAAGAACGCGTTGATGTCTTCTCTATGAAAATTATGGTACGTAGCCAATCTATATCTATATAAGAGCTTAACCTGACTGACTGACTGACTGATTGATCATCGCCGAGCCGAAACCGCTGAAGATAGAAAGCTGAAATTTGGAAGGTGGTTTCCTATTATCACAAAACAACCCACTAAGGCGGGATTTTTGGAAATTCCACCTCTAAGGGGGTGAAAAAGGGTGAAAACGATAGTATGAAACATTTTAACGCGTGGAGCGATTTTCATGAAACTTTGATTGTGCACTGTATATGCAAAATCTGTATGATTTTTTTTTGTGTACTTTAAATGCAAATGAATGAATACGTGTTTCAGGATTTTTCAATATAACCTTCAAAAAGGGGTAAAATGGGGTGTCAAAGTAGTATGGGATTTTTTTGAGTTGTGTGTTGTGTTTAAAACTCAGTTTAGATTTTTATGTGAGCGAAGTTGCGGGCGGGACAGCTAGTTTAATCATATATAGCAGCATTTTTTAGCTTTTCAATCAAACAAGAGAAATTTTCAAGATGCACAAAAAAAATAAAGGTAGGTAGTCTTGTTTTTTATGGCATTGCACAGAAATTTAGAGATACAATACCAAGTTGTAGTCAGCAGGTAACTGGGTGCCTATTTTAATTGCTGTGTTAAATGGAAATATAACCTTGTCTCTATGATATTGCATTGTAGAAAGGAAAGGTTATTCCACAGTCATATGTACCGTGTCATACATAACATAGTCGCGGTAAGCTATCGGTAGCAAGCAGCAAGGTCACTGATCTTGATATCGATACCAATAACAGATTCATCTTCTCGTGATATCGATTTCCTGCCGAATCAGTGTGTGGTTAATTAAAGTACTCGTAGCCACTCTCTTCATTTTAGTTCCTATTAGGTAAGGGTTGTAGAAAAAAAGTGTAGTTAATTATTAATAGGTTTATTTCCTTATTACAAGTATAACTTTATCTAGCTAGATAATGTTATCATCATACAACTTAAATACATTCTTACATTAAGAATCTACATTACAGGCTTATACCATCCATTATGCCGTATCACAAATAAATAGGACCACATGGTGGAAAGGGTACACCACATGGCGGAGCGGAACCACAACAAATCATAGGGGGAGGAGGTGGCTGGAAGCAGATCGGAGCTGGAGGGGGAGGTTGAAGGCAGAAAGGTTCTAGTGGTGGCGGCTGGATACACATAGGTGGTGGACAAGGAGGTTGGACGCAAACAGGCGGCAATCCTGGAGGTTGGACTGTGATGGGCGACGGAGGAGGGGGTTGAACACACATAGGAGAGGGGCAAGGCGGTTGAACTGTAATAGGTGGTGAAGGAGGAGGCTGGACCATCAGCGGCGGAGGACACGGTGGCTGGATCATCATCGGCGGTAGAGGAGGTGGCTGCACCGGCATCGGCGGAAGCGCAGGAGGCTGCACTAGCATCTGTCCTAACGGTGGTGGCTGCACCACAATCCGCGGAGGCGCTGGCAGTTCGATGATAATCGGAGGCGGCAGCGGAAGATCAACAACCATCGGCGCTGGGCACGGAGGGTTCACGTACATAGGCGGGGGACAGGGAGGATTCACACACATCGGCGGCAGAGGAGGAGGGTTCACGCAAATAGGAGGCCCAGGAGGCGGACACACTGTAATCGGCGGTAGCGGAGGTGGCGACACAACAAACGGTGGCGATGGAGGTGGCGCTACAGTTATAGGACAAGGCTGAGGCAGCTCTAAATACATCGGAGGTAAAGGCGGTGGAGTTACGCATATTGGCGCTGGTGTTGGAAGGCTGACGTAAATCGGAGGAGGCGCAGGAGGAGCGCAGCAAGAGCAGGCTGGAGCTGAACAGGAGCATGGAGGAGCATACGGATAAGGTAATGCTAGTGGTGGCAATGCTGATGGTGGCGCGTAGGGATATGCTCCATAGTCATAGGACGGTAGAGCGTATGGTAGAGGAGGTAATGTTGGAGGCAAAGCTGCCGGTACACCGTAAGGACATGCTCCGTAGTCGTAGGGTGATACTGCATAGTACTGCGCGTTTGTTGAGCACTGAAAAACAAATTCACAAATGAGATACGTCACAGAAATGGTTGAGGGCAACAGTTTTTAAAAGAAGGAAACTCTTACAAACTTACCAAACAAAGTGCTGCAAGTAGTATAATCATTTTGCTATCCACCTCAGTCGGTGGTCGGAAGACTGCTTGCTCTAACCCTCAAAACACATTATTTTATACTAGCATTATTGCTCCAGAATACCGATAATTATTGTCAAACATCTGATAATCTTCAGAACTCAGCAGGTGGATTTCAATAAATCAAGTAACACATTTGATCGTGCGACGATAAAACACGAACGAGTTTGCGCAAAAGATGAATGATAAGTCGTCAGTAGTTTATGGTATGCCGAAGTGCAAGCAATTCAAGTTGTCATAATGAGATTGCTGCGTTTGCACGTTCACTGCACTGGTGAGTCAGAGCACGAAACAAAGGTAGACTGAGTCCTACGAGCTCCGGGGTTGTTTATTCAAGGTTATAAAAGGTTGGGTCATTCGAATGTTGTTGATTGTGTGGTAGTTAAACATCAATTTCGGTAACACCTACGCAACGTTATAAAAAGAAAAGTCTAACTACTTATCTATCGAGAAATTTCGCACTCACATAACTTCGACGAATGTATAGGAAATGGCGGTTTCACTTTCAGATGTTTGGTACACTTGCGTGATGATCGCCATCTTTCAGTTCAGACACGGTTTCTACGTTAATTATCTTAAGTTTCTTAACAGTATCTAAAAAACATGTATCTAGGTTTTAAGAAAACGAAATATAAAACAGAAGGATTATTGTAACAACACTAAACTGGATGTCAATGGCTACAAAATGGATACAGCTCAGAAATTCGGTCACAATGCTAAAATCCTTATACTTCTTCAAACTGATGCATGCAAATGAATGCGATCCACGACCCTACCGCACCCAGCGAGCCTACCGACCCGCATAGGGTTCATTGAATAGGAAACAATGGCCATCACGCTTCCGCCTTCCGAAGACACGCAGACCACTATACGCATACTGATCAACACAACCCAGTGATTTGTGAAAGTCAACCTTTTCTCTACATCTGACTACATATTTGTGCGTGCGGCAAAGAAAACTATTTTCACATATTGACATAAATGTTGGGCTCCACAAAGATTTGGAAGACTAGGTAACTAATTAAAATGATATCAACTTTAAATTAACAACTTTTGATTAAAATGATCATCCACAATAAATATTGTTCGTAACATTCATAGAAACTATTGGTGTGGCCTCAAAATTACATTGCGTATTCCGAAGTCAACCTTATAGGTGAGACTTTCTACATTAAGCTTTAAGTTTCCATAATGACGAATTTATGCCTTACGAGAAATTGCAAATAGATGTCTATTTAGATGTTTAGATTCATTGAAAGAGCTAATAAAAAGATGATGAAAGGTTTTGCAGTCACTCAGGCATTTATGATATGATGCCTTGGCAATAAGTGAGTCTAACTAAACATATGAACATTTCCATTTGATGTTAATTAGTAAGTAGAAAACTATTGGATTGGATGGGTTTTTCAATGGTCCGCCAATGCAAATTCTATAGCTTCGACCAGCGGTACAATTTTTAATTCAATGCTGAAAAAAATGTGTACCTACCTAGGTACCTATATACTCAATAATACTGAATTTGAAATTATAATTGCTAGAAATGTCACGCTTAGTTGGGTTTCGGAATCGAACATAGCTGTGGCTTGGCTTATTATGTTTTTGTTGATCTGAAATTGTATCGTTGGCCAACTTGATTATAGAACTGGATACTCTACTTTTGATATGAGATCATCAACCTCATTTCGCTTTTCTTCTACGAAACCGTTAGAAGTTTTCGTAAAGCAAATATTCATCTGTCATCGTGTCGGTCGTCGTCGCGAATTCTCAAACTGCGAGCGATGACTGGCTTTGAGACGGGTCTATTGTGAGTTAAATTGCACAAAAATAGATTTTTAATACTGATAAAGTAATCCTTCTACTAATTAAAAATGATTTATTAGTAATTTCAAGGTGCGTTTCAAGAAAGACAAGATTTACGACGTCTCATTCACAGATCGTCAACTTTCAATATTGCTGGAAAAAACTCTATTGTCCACAGAAATGTAACTTCGCGTGGTTATAAGCATTGTAGACAGGTAAGGTAGGTGTGTATACGTCATACATACCTGGTGGCCCCGTCACGTACAAACTGTTGGTCTGTCTGTGTGTTTGGTCCCGTTACTGTCGATTGCTTATTTGCCCCAGGGGGCATGACAGGCTATTCTGCGAAGTCACATTACTAGCCACTTCTAAAGTGTTCGTGGATATAAGTTGAAGCAGTATGCACATTACTGATTGCATAATTTTGAATCTTATTCTAGAGTAATCAAGGTTCCATTTTTGCTGTAGATTCGGTAATACATCCGTTCAGTTGAAAGAGTCTAGAAAATCGAAACTGATCTTGACTTTGCTTTAGATCATCTAAACTAAGCAGTAGTGAGGAAACAATTTGACGCGAAATGCGGATAAAAACGATTGGATGCCATTAAAAATTACCCAACTTTACGAATTTACAATAATCAAACAAATTGATTATTGTTGCGTTGCATCATCGATTATTTTTATTACTCAAACAAACAAAAGGGTATCAGCATACGAGTGCCTCTTAGCGAAAGGACTTGAGCAAAAGAACAGGAAGCAAAATAGCAATCTATGTGAATCAGATAAGAAGAAAGACTCGTACATTGTGTGTGATTTCAGTCATTATTCTTTCTCTATCTAAGACATATTTAAAACCTTGCCAAAATTGAATTTAACGTGACTTTACGAAGTTTATAAACGACACTAATTTTCTTTTGCGTAATGTGCGTAATGTGAAACTGACTATACCACCATAGGAACAAAATGTGAGTGGTTTTCTCAAAAACACACAAACCCTTTTGAATTTATCGTTCTTGACGAACCGTTTGAATAGAGTTTACGGTAGAACGTAACCGAAAAGGAAAGGTTGTAGGTATTTAGAGCGATACCGGTTTGAAAATTTTTCGGGTTTCCAAGCCCTGTCATACGGAACCCTAAATTTCCACGTGAAATCGCACGTTCATAGTAAAAAACCAAATTAATTACTCATCTTCATCATAGCGTACTAATATTTATTCCGTAAAAGTGCTCAAATGCACAATTAAATGCTAAACCTCGCGTTTTCGCGTATCAGGTTTAATTTGGTTGCATAAGTTGTATCTTCAGTAGGTATCTGTTCTTCAGTGTGGGATCGAGGCCGTCGGCTGCGCGGGCGCAACTGTGTCACTAGAACAATGGGAATGTTGAACTAGCGGGGGGACGCAATTGTTTTCTGCAAAGATTTTTGCTACTTACTTTATCCTGTAGTTACTGTAGTATGTAGACGAGACTTTGTTTTGTCGAGTCTATTTTATATGTTTGGGTCTGTATCAGCGCAAAGTATAACCATTGTAAATTAAATGTCTTCGTAATTATGTCTTACAAAAGGTGCTAGAATGGAAACGTATATTAGTGCAAATTACTGTTATCATAAAAATTACAAAATTGTTTATGTAACAAATCACTCTTTCACCTGAAGAAAGTTGTAAGAGCTAAATCATAATCCGCTATAATTAATTCAGAACGAAGTTATAAAACGCATAAATCATATAAGCAGTATCAAATTGTGGAAACATTCACTTTTTTGACGAAGATGGTCTAGAAACTGGTTTATTTTCATACCGTAGGTATGATGTATGTGAGAACATGTAGTAAAATACCTAACTAATTGTATCTGCGTATTTTTTTTTCGTTTCTCTGCTGGGCAAAGGTCTCCCCCAAATCACGCCAACTATCTCTATCATTCGAGGTTTCCCACCATTTCCTCTCGAAGGTATCGAGATCATCCCTCTAACGCTTGCATAGCCGAGCACGAGCTCGCCTTCCGTCGGGCTGCCAGGCTGTTACGGCATTCGCCCATCTGTCTGAATGCATCTATATATTATACTAGCTGTGCCCGCGACTTCGTTCGCGTGAAATAGTGATTTTTGGCAGCATTTTTCAAAACTTTCATCCCCTATTTTATCCTCTTGGGGGTAGAATTAATCAAAATCCTTTCTTAGCGGATGCCTACGTCATAACATCTACCTGCATGCCAAATTTCAGCTCGATCCGTCCAGTGGTTTGGGCTGTGCGTTGATAGATCACTATGTCAGTCAGTCAGTCAGTCAGTCAGTCACCTTTGAGTTATATATATTTAGAAGATCTACGTATATGCTACAAAAAATATTCTAATTATATAAAACTCTTTACTATGGCCGAAACATCAACACACAGACACTAAATAAGTCTAGAGAGCTGAAAGTTCGAAAAGTTCATTTCTAGTAGACTAAAAAATAAATTCCTAAAATTCAAGCTCTAAAGAGCGTAACAGGAGGTTGTAGTTTTGACGAAAAAGTATTACGCATACGATGTCGCGGAAAGTTCCATTAGAATAACATAAACAGTCTAGAAAATTAGCTCATAGTTTGAAATAGACACTAATTAAATTTAATACGAAACCCATAAGTTATCATTGGAATTCTAAGTTGAAGCGGCAGCTGCAACGTTCATTTTCAAGTTATGTGGTTACTAGCTAGGTACCAGTTGCATTTACAAATTAAAATAGCTAGGTAAGTAGGTTTAAGTATCAAAGGACAATCGAAACTGGTTTAACCAAAATAGCAATCACTGGCTAATAACTCCTGGCACGGTTTCGTAACATCCAGTTTGTCCAGTGAAATCAACTATCAATAATTACAGTACTTACCTACGACTCGTTGCGATATTACTTATGAAATGAGCACGAAAAGCTATTCAATAAACATAAATGAGGCAGATAGTATTATAAGTTTGATTGCGGGTCAGAAAATAATATGCTTTCATTCATTTTATAAGTTCGGCTTCAATTATAATTGAAGAAGTGAAGAAAATAACTCGTAAATTAAAATATTATAAAAAAAGGTGTATGCGCACTTGTAGTACGAGGAATTAGTATTTTTCAAACTGCGATGTCTACTGTACTTACTAAAGTAGGCAAAGCCACAAATCTATTAGTGGTTCCTGATAACAAAACATTGCAGTCTGCGGACGGACTGATGGAAGGTGAATGAAGTCTCACTAAAAGGGGTTTAGTACAGCTTGAGGTACGCAACAATAAACTACAGTAATTATGGTTAAGCGCAAAATCGCGAAAGGCATGTACAACAAATTAATTGCGTAATATGTCAGTGTGGGTGTGCATATTAATAACAATAGAGATGAGACAATAGAACCGTGGGATGATGGCATAGAATTTAACCCTTAGCACCTTACAATAGCCCATAATAACTCAAAAGTTGCAAAGGAAAAACCCCAAACAGAATTAAACTTGAAGTTTGAGATAGGTACAAAGCTTTTTATGTCTACCGATAGAACAGCATAACAAGACCCTCTTGGAGTAATTGAATACCTTCATTGAAAAGTATTCCGAGAACCATGACAATAGGTGAGGGAGGGTCAGGTTAAACTGGAGACACTGGTTGAGAAGCAACAGAGTCGAGACAATGAGTAATTGGTGCGTCTTCACTATGTAATCTTGTGACGAAGCGGTCATTAGAAGCGTGTGCGGCAAAAACAAATGGATAAATTCAATCACTTTATTGAAGACGGAAATCAGCCGTACCGACGTGCGATTTCGTTTCTATATGAATGTGACGCTGCTTTTTTAAAAATTACTTTCAATCTTTGATCATAATATCCTCGTAAAGTACGTGCAACATTACATAAGGATTCATAACTGACTCATTCTAAATGAGATAATAATCAAATAATTAAAGCATTAAGTTTTATAACAGTGCAGTGCAAATATTTGAGTGTTTGTGTGAATTAAGAGTCGCAGAAGTTGAGAGGAGCCTTGTATGTAATAACATACTTAACACTCTTTCTGACAAGCATACAGCTCGCACTTCGCAACAGAAAAACAGGACAGGGTCAATTTCAAGTGTGAGAACAATTATTATTAGCTTATATTTCGATAAAATCACAAAAGATTGTTTTTTCACACGAACAGCTGGTAGCCATTTGATTTGTATATATTTTTTTATTCGATGGCTGAAAATATTTTAAATGTTAACCGAGAGGTAGGAAAATCAAAGAGAAACTATACAAGAAGAAAGTGCGAACACAAATAACTTGCTCGGTCAGCAAACTGACAAAAACATTAGTACGGCAAAATATGTAATATGTGTTTCTATACTGCCAGTCGACTGCTAAATAGAGAAGTTACGCATGTGCGCTACTCTCTATTTACAATCGGAATACCATAAAGGTCAAGTGATCATGTAGAATATTATAGATGGTAGATATACCTAGTACCTATCTAGGCAATTAAACATTTTTATATCACGCAAAAATTTCCCATAAGCGAACATTATTTGTATACATAGTGTAAAATAGATTTGCATGAACAAGACTTTGTATAGACCTTTCGACACCTTTCGATAACTTCGCTGTTTGGTATGTTATGCAGGCAATCAGCAACGTATAACGTTAAATACCGCCTTATAGCTTGTTAAAACAATTGTTATTCTCATCCAATGTTTAGAGCACACATCCGCAACTTTCTTGTGCTTCCGTGAAACGATCGCGTCTCGAGAGTGATGGAAAGTTGTCGCCGCGCCCTCCGAATGCCTCCGATAGCGTTACCTATTGCCTCATCCATCACCAGAGACAGTCGTGTACCTTTATTGAGTAACTGACCTTTTCTTACACCGGTTTTATTCATGACATGCTCGATAAATATGCGCACCTTGCGAAATGAATTCGGGTATGCCTCAGGGATACACTTTTGGTCCCTATTTATTTTTATGACATTTCACGGTGGTTGGTAATTCGTAATGATCGTAATAAACCCAGCAACATTAAATGTTAAACCTGTTGGACCTGCCCATAACTGTGAAGGTGCCCATTATCAATCATCAAGTAGGTATGTATTTATGATGTTACAAACAAAAACTCTCATCGTCCAAATTAGAAAATTACGCCAGATGTTCGCATAAACTTTCTAACTGTCGGTCGCTAACTGCGTAACCATTTCCCTATTATATTATAACGACTGCATTACGTTAGCGGTATGGTAGACATTCTCAATAGTTATTGTGGATCAAATGGAAGCAATAATCAGTCAGCCAATACATAGCTTTCAGGTCTATTGTTATGATAGATGCAAGAGCACGAGATAACCTTACTTACAAGCGAGATAGATCTCGCACTTACGAGAATAAAGTAATTTTAAGTTTCAGCATAGAAAAATCTAGAATATCATAAGTGAAATGGTAAACAACGGTTTTATCTCACCGGTAGAATCGTTTACGAAACTTATGGCGAAGAAAGCTCCAACCGGTTAGCGATACCATACAGAACAGATATCCAAGATGATTCATCTAACCAACTAAATATCTCATTCGCCGAATGAAAAATCACATGCTGATTTCTGCAGACTTCACAACTTACAATAATGATTTACTGACATCGTAGACGATGTCCGACTAATGCGTGCTTGTAGTAATTATGAAAGAGATAGCCAACACAGAGTCTGTAACGTTGTGGTAGCGTAGAGAACCGTAAGGTCCAATGCTCATTGAATTGCAGCTGGTAAGATGAAATAAACTTAGGTTTATCTTCACCTTAGCCATGTATTTAGAGTTAGGGAACTTATATTACAGATTGTATATATTTCACAGTGCGTTTCAGATAAGACTTATCATCATTGAGATCAATCAAAACCGAAACGAACGGACGAAATTAAAGATTTCCTCCCACATTTCAGAAAGTGTTCTCATGGGATGGGACACGCCTAAAATTGATTCTTCAGCCGACGGTTACTGCAAATGTTTATGCCGGACCTCACGGACTCACGGCCAACTTTGGGTGTGGTACTGGAACACTTTCTTTTCATCTCCGCGATTTATTACACCATTCAAACTATATTAACATACTGAAGCTGACATTTTAGTGATTCCTACGGCATTTTGAGATTAATAGTCAAAAGCCGAAATGTAGATTGAAATCTCGCCGTAAGTTTTAATTTTTTGGCTCGGTTCGGACCATGGCTTTGAAGAACCTGTTATAAGGAGAAGCATTAGTCTGATTATGATCCACACATGCATAGACCAGCTTGGACTAATATTTAATACCATAATGTCGACATCACGATAGCTGTAATCCCCATAGATATATCATCAGTGGTTTTCCATCGTGACGACATTATGTAGGTGGTACCGTTGTACGTAGAAAATAATGATACACCATGATACTCTTGGTAGCAACCTGGCAAGTAGCAACACCAAGCAAGTGAGTGATTTAATAAGGACGTGCGTGAGCAAAATGTTCATATGTATTGTGGTCACCAATAGCCAGCCATATTGAATAAATATTCTAGCTTGTAATCAGTGTTGTTCAGCTTTGCAGTCAAAACTAAGATTAGTTTGTGAAGAGGTTTTCAAATAGCTCAGCATCCAAAGGTACAAGTATTATCATCATTTCAAAGACCCAACATTGTGTCTTTCTCTATGCTTCAACCTGACCGAGCATACTCCATACTGCAATCTTAGGATAACATTGTTAAGGACTATAACAATACAAATAATGTATACCTTACCTACTTAGAAAAGTAAAAAGGTACCTATATGGTACATAAGTACAAGATGAGTACCTACACCTACTCTCGACTTTTTATCTTTAATATCGAGCGATCAACTTTTGTACCACCTAAGCATTTTATTACTTCAGTTAATTAAGTATTCTCATTTTAGTGACTACTGTCTTTTTGAGAATAAAAGTCTTTAAACCTAAAACTTACATGTATTAATTAGCACCTAGGTGGGTGCATATCTATATACTATGTACTGAAAGGTACTAAACAAAGCGTCTAGACTGATAGGAGACAAAAATCATCGCTTAAAACCGTGAAATCTCTATTGGCGAGTGCGAGTACAAAGAACTGCAATAAAATGTAGAATCTCAGACCCTTTACCTGCCCGTCACGGTGCGATGGTCACCTTGACCGCAGAGCCGGTCAAGCCGATACGCCCGTAACCACACACGGATCGTGTGAATAAGGAATTGATGTTAGAAAGCAGTGTGCCTGTGGACAGCAGGTGGCTTTCGACTTGACAGTAATGTGGTGCCAAGCCAATCTGTCTTGTTTGTGGTTACTTTAGCGAGTTTAGTCGGTCGAGGTGTGATGGTAACTTTAGTACTGTGACCGTGACTAGCCTATTCAACCCTGCTGTTGCGAGATAAATAAATAAATCCTACTAATATTATAAACGCGATAGTTGGTAAGAATGTGTGAATGTCTGGATGTTTGTAACTCTTTCACGCTGAAACGGGTGAACGGAATAAAAAGTAGGCTATGTGCTATTTCAGACTATAATCAGTATCTGTACCCCTAGTATGAGTTTTTGATTTACGAAAACTTTTTTCGAATAGTATCCTTTCATACATTTACCTCCATCGGAAATGTTAAGGAACTAAAATAAGGTCGATAATATCGAAAATATTATGTAATCGGCAGTCCCAGCAATGATTTTTAAATCAAGTTTTCACGATATCGACTTTATTTTAGTACCTTAAAATTTCCGATGGAGGTAAATGTATGAAAGGATACTATTCGAAAAAAGTTTTCGTAAACTATCAAAAACTCATACTAGGGGTACTGTGCCAAATTTCATCCAGATCCGTTCAGCCGGTTCAGCGTGAAAGAGTAACAAACATGCATCCATACATCCACACATCCATACATTCTAATAAACATTCGCGTTTACAATATTAGTAGGATTTTTGTGGCGATCGGGGAGACGACACGACATTGCGAATGGAAGCTGCGTGCGAGAAAGTCCGCCGCAGTCTGCGGGACTCATTCATTAGATATTTCGTGAGCGTACGGGAACTCCGCAGCGAATTCATTGACACAGTTTCAAGGACTTGTCTCGTTGACTCGCACTTTCATTCTTCAGTTTAGTTTTTTTTTCAATTGGTACAAAATGTACTAAACGCACCAATGTGACAGTGCAAACATGCCCTATGAAATTATGACTAACTAGCTTCTGACCACGGCTTCGATCGCGTGGTATCTTAAAAAAAAAAATCCTTCTCACGGGAACCGTACATTTTCATAATCTATCTCTGCCAAAATTCATCCAGATCCGTTCAGCCGTTTCAGCGTGAAAGTATGTAACAAACAACCATACATACAAACTTTCACGTTTATAATAATTAGATCATCAACAACGGAAAATAAGTTCCAAGTTCTTTAAGTTGGATTCTTTCTTTACAGATATAATACAGATCTATCATCATCAACAATAACTTCAAATTATAGCGGAAACAATAATTTTGAATGGGACAGCCACATCACCATCAGACGGTCAGTTATTGTCTGAAACATCAGGTAGATATTTACTTCGCTCAGAAAGTCATAAAGTAGGTAGGTACTCCATTCGTCATTTTCTTTCTTTACGAGCGAACCTGCAGCGGTTGAACGGTAGACAGCTACACAGGAAGTGCTGTGAGCTCCTATTGTATTCCTTAGATGGCAAGTTTGCAGCCACTGATAGGTACCTAGGTAGGTTACGTGATTACATTGATTGATCATTTGATTGAGGATGACTTCAAGAGCGGAATGTCTATTCATTCCTAAAAAATGTATTGTGCATACGTATATGTATATTGCACGATCTTTCGTAAAAAAAATACTTATTCCTTTTGTACCCTGAAATTGAAAATATTTGGTGTGCCAAATGAGCGAGTTATCTCATTTCGCGTGACAACAAAACGGCGCGGCGCGGCGGCGCGGTCTCAGTAACGTACAGGCATATCTAGGATTTAAATCTTTGTACCTAGGTAGGTTACGTGATTACTTTAATTGATCAATTTGATTGAGGATGACTTCAAGAGCGGAAAGTCTATTCATGTCTAAAAAAACTTTTTGTAGGTTTACCCACCTGAAATCCGATAAGAAAAGTGTTTTAAGTCCGTTCTATAGGGTGCACATAAATTAGAATATTTGTGGATAATCCGGTCTTTGAAACACAGCCGTATCAGAGAATAGAAATAAATTGTACAAAAATAAAATAGGTAATATTGTCCAGTCATAATTTTGTCAATGTTACATGATATGGCTCTTATATTTTTGGTGGGGAGTTAATTATTTAATTATAATGATTGCTTGGTTACGGTTAATGTATCTACAGGGTCTCGTCAATCAAAATAAAATTAGAGGTTACTTCGTGGGATTATTTGATTGACTATATCCATTTGATGTCAGGGTTAAAAGTAATTGTTAAAATTGACTTATGAACCTATTTGTGCCATAGTTGGCCATAAGCCTACCTAACCAAGCTACAGTTTACCGTGATTCTAATACACCTATTTTCATTTAAATATTTACTATCGGGAAATGAGTAGGTCTACAATTATATTTTTATTATTTATTGTACCAGCCAGTACCAGAATAAAAAATGCTCTTCGCCAGGAATGTACATTTTACCTGACGTCTTACACATCAATGAAATAACAAACGAACTTGTTGAAAGTGCCATTAGTAGTATATTTCTACGTAGGTACAAGATGAACTAAGTTAAGCTGACATCATGTTCGTAATATGTTCTTTGGTATGAATTATTGTGAAACATCTTTTGCGCGTCTTTGCGTCTGTTATTCGTGGTATGCCGCGTTACCAAACCGGTCGGTGCAGTGGTATTTATTACAAATACACATGGTTATCGAGTATTTAGGATAAGCACAGATGTAAATACATTGCATTCTTTTTTTGGCGCGGTGGTATACCGTAGCAGTAGGTAGTTTTTGTATTGCCTTATTTTGACTTTTGGTTTTTTCCCTAATTAAAAACCAATCAAATGTCATTCTGATCAAGCAGTTAGGTACCCGATTTCAGTAGGTAAGTGCTGTGTTAATTCACTGATGATGAGTTCATTGTTACAAATTAATCTACTTATAAAGCAATTATTACATTTTAAATCCACATGACATTTTTATACTCCGAATTAACTTGGCTTGATTTTTTAAACCCCTGCAATTATATTTCAAAGTTTTTAATCCCTAAGTACCTGATTATTAAGTTCAGCCTTAAAGCCTCCTTTCGTGTACCCGTGTACCACAAGCTCTTACTTGAAACCACTATTTTCAGAAACGTCAAAGTTTCAAGCTTGAACTGACAATACCATGCAATTTTTATAGGTCATGGTATTTTATGGTCATATCAAAGTTATATTACTTTGGTATTGCCCGAAGAGTTTGTAGTAAGGCCCCTGGCACGTCTTTGAACTAGTTTGATAAATCACCTGATGGAGAACAGCACTTTTTTTTTAAATCTCCAAACCAAAAGAGGACTCAACATTAGCATCATGTGCGTGTAGCGAGCGTGTATACATTTAGTTCAGGAGTTATTTAATATCTGCCTGCAATATCGGTGAAATCCGTTAGAATCCATCGTCGATTAGAGACAAGCCAATGCGCTTTCTCCGGTAAATCGTCCAGCACGAGACATGTCCGAATTACTTAACCGTGTAAGATTGTGTTCATCTCGTAACTCACGCACGAAGGTGATAGCATTCCATAGTTAGTCAAAATTTTCTAACAAAACCGCACACTCATTTTATGATCATGCGTGGTATGGGCATGTTATGCGGCGGGAAGAAAGTTATCTTGCAAGAAGGATGATGAATTTTAATGTGGACGGATATGAGGGTAGAGAGAGATAGACCTAAGAAAAGATGGACTGTGAAAGACGATTATGTGTAAGAAGGAAGTGACTACTGAGATGACGGAAGACCCTACCTAGTGGGATAAAGGCAGGAAGATGAGACATTTATAAGATTGTAACCGTTTGTCTTAGGTGGCCTTATGGCTTATGACGAATATAATTAAATTGCGTTTAAAAAAAATCAAACTGGCTATTAATGTTCTAAGTTCCATGAACTTTAAATCAACAGCTGATATCGGCAATGGTTTTGGTACTGATTTCAAGGATTTAACTATATTTATTTACAAACTAACAAACAGGACTGCACGACTTGACTCAATAAGATACTTTGAACAAAAAAGAACGTAACTTGACGTCATCGGCTTGGTAGGTTACATACCTCCCGAAGTGCTGATTCCATCATTATTAGTTCATGTAGGTATTAAGTAAAGCAATTTTTAGATATCTACAAATAAATAATGACTAGGGTTTTACGTAGGTAGGTACCGAAGCTCTTTTGTACAAAATTTTGTTATTTGCAGTTTCGATGACGATCAAGATGATATTTTGAGAGCATTTTATTCGAAACATTTAAAAAATATGTGGTCAAGGCAGTAAATTCCGTAAATTGATTCTTTATAGGACAAAATGGCTGTCTTTAAAAAAAAAAAAAGATTCTAACAAGCTTAGCAAATCGTTAATCAACGGGCAGAATACGAGTTTTAGGATATTAATTACTTTTAATTTACATAAAATATTTCGGGGAAAGTGGTTCATTAACTAGTTGAAAACAAGCTCGCTAAAATCTTCAAATTAAAATATCGAAACGAACTTTTAAGCCCGTTTAAAGGGCTTTCCCATTCTGACCTCTCTAGAACGTGGTCGAGGCATGATCCGAAACTAATAATGTTGATACCTACTTGCCAGGCGTGTTAGCTCAGCTGTAGGCCGAAGCACGAATGTACTATCGTACCGCAAGCGTATCGTAAGATGTCAAATTGTATGGGTTTTGTATAATTTTATGCACTAGACATGCGTTGCTATAGACGTTACAATTTAGCGAACAAAAGCGTGTTCCACTAGTGAATTCTTTGTTGAATTTCAAGTAGGTACCTAATTGATTTGTGTATATTCTAGATAATTACATTAATAGTTGATGCGACGACCGACTTACAGTGCCGCACCGGACTCACAAGTTTTTACCCCACTGCGAAAAAGAAGGGTAATGTGTTTGGGTGTAGGGTATGTATGTACATAATTATATGTATGTATATATGTGAGTTCTTTTGGCTGTCGCTGGAGCCCAAACGGCTGGACAGATTTGGACAAATGAGATGTCATTGGATTAGCCTGGGCTACAAGCATGATACTTAAAAATACCCAAAAAAATTAATACGGCAGCTGTAAGAAAGAAGCTTTTTCAATAACTTTCAGTCGGTTGATTTTGAAAAAAATAGGTACTAGTTATTGTAGGTAAGTATTTAATTGGTTCCGGGTCGGGGACTATCCGGCATCATCGATAAAATTAGTGTCACCCTAACTTGAGAGGTTTGTATGTAGGTACTACGTTTTTGCGTGCTAAATAAATAGTAGTGGTAGCTATGTAGGTACCTAGTTATGGTATGGTAGGTAGGTAGGTGGGTACGACTACCTACCTATACCTACCTATCCCAACAACCACCTAGTACCTACCTACCTAAGTAGGTAGGTAAATACATAAAATGTTATGCTATTATTAGGAAGGTATTTATTTACCTACTTAGGTACCTACCTACCTACTTCAAATCTAGATAGGGCGTTGTAAAATTAGTCTTGTAGGTACACCGAAGGTGGTCTTGTAAGTTTCAACCAACCTATAGTAGGTTTAAATAGGTAGGTATGTAGGTATATCCAATGAATGAAGGCTTCAATGCAAAATTCAACGTCACGACACGTATTAGCCTTTTCAACTTACTTACAGGGAAATAGTTGAAGCACCAGAGTTCCTTGAATGCCTCCGTCAACTTTCACTAATATTCATAACACAAGAGAACACAATATCATTCACCGTTTGGAAACAGATAAACACTTGTAAAACAGTAGTTTACACACATTATTTACTGGAACGTAAGTTCAAAAAGCTGTGCGCGGCCACCACAACCTCCGCAGCGCACGGTCTAACTATGTAGCTCAGAGATTTTCAACAAAGCTGGCTTGCGCGCGAGCGTGTACTGCAGCCCGCATTCCACGAGAGAAACTATACCTTTCTCGCTCAGGATATTCGCAGAGCACATTGCGCGAAAGAGATGGAACTAAAACTTGGTCAACAGACAGGTATACGACGTAGGTACTACTTATGTATAAACCCGTTATTCACAAAGCGCGCGATTATTAAAATTTTGATAAAATGATTATTATATTCTGGTTTGGTTTTAATTAAATAATCTTAGACGTATCATGTATCAGGTGAAACATTTTAAATAATCGATAATGCGCCAAGTCTCTGGACCCACGCAAGCTCTTTTTTCAAGAATACGTTCTAGATTTTTATGTATTATTATTAGTTACCTACTTCGTTCGATGTTCTAGTCTATACTTAGAGAAAGAAAAAAGGAAATAGACGCAGGCGCAAAATAAGTACCTAAGTAATAATGTCGAATTAGATGGATGGGTGACCGTGACCGCCAGTGGCATCATTAATGACCCTATCCTGTCCATTTCTAAACTTAAAAACGTAACTTTAAAACATTTCTCAAACTCTCCCCAAATTCCTCTCTTTCTTCTTGTCCTTTCATGGATGAGCCCGTTCCCGAGTCTACAGGGGCATACACCCCCACAACAAAGAGACGGGTTAATCCTACTTTCATTCTGATCCAAATTATTCTTGCACTCACACATTCAAACTCATTCACACAATCAGCCATCCTCGCAGAAAGTATGACACCAACTCCCTGGCAGGCTCTGGCAGTACTAGGTACCCCAGACCAGTATGCCGTGTAGGGTCCTTGCTTGGTGGTGCCACTTTCTTTCCGCTTTGTCTCATTCACACAAAGAACATCAATTCTTCTTTCATTCATCATCTGATACACCTCATTTAGTTTTTCTTCCATTCCTCCTCCAACATTCAACGTAGCAAAACGGCTTTCCGTGAGCCACTTTTCGCCCCCGCGAGAAACGAGACGTGACGGGTGGCGGACCACGTCGCCGCCATACGGACGATTTGAATTTATAAAAATCACAATTGCGTTCCCACGAGTAATAGGGACCTAGATGTCCACCCCCGCAGAGCCCTTTACGGGGGTAAGGCGGATTAGCACTGTGTCCTGTGACCGCCAACACAGACACCCACCGTTAGCAACCAGCTTACCCTCTGGCTACGAATCCATCGGCACGGTTCGGTTAGCACCTTGGATCGGGGTTTGTTCTCGGGTTTGCTCCCTGACAGTTGTTTGGTTTGATTTCGGAGTGTCCTTCTCCTAGACGGGTTGCAGCACAATGCTGACGAGGCACATCTCCCCGAGAATCTCTTTTTGTCTTTATTTGTGAATATTTTTGTTATTTTTAGGGTTAGTAATGCTAAAGTTTGTATTTTTGTTTTTGTTTTGTATAATGTTTTGTTTGTTTTGTATAATTTTTTATGTTAAGTTTATTTTAAATAATTACCTACTAGTATGTTTAAATGTTAGTATATGTTATATTTTATCTGTTCCTATATAACGCATTGGATAATTATTATCTGTTATGTTATTCTGAGTTTTATAAACTGAATTTGAATTTGTAGGTACCACCTACCTACCTACTTCTTTTTCATTACATTTTTTTTTCTATAAACCCTTTTTTGTTTGAGGCGTCTGTCTCCTTGAGATCAATTTTGCCAGTGTCAAGTGTTTAAATTGTAGTATTGTCAATGTCACAGTCAAATGTCAAGTCAAATACAAAAGATGGCTGCTTTGTTCAAAATTCTCGGAATTTCCTTTGATGGATTTAGAAAAGAACTATTCGCTATTTTACACTATTATTTTAGATTTTTTACGCTACTCACATATTTTACAATCTGGCTATAATGGAAAAATAACTAATTTAAGATCGCCAATTATCGGCGTTGAAATGACATTTAACAATTGACTGACAGACGCCAACGTTAGTATGACTATTTGACAATGTGTTCTGTTCTGTCTGCTTGCTTCTTGCTTGTTCTTCCTGTCGGACTCGGACGTGACGACGTGTTTGTTTGTGTTTCTAAATTGTGGAAATTGAAAAACAACGAGCCAGACTAACGAGCCTCAAGTCACAGTAGCCATAAACCAAGAATTGAATTGAATTGACTAACGAGTTGACGATATTTTTTAGTTCGAAACACAAAACAAAGCTATAATCCGTGACTGATCAGTTGAAGAAAATGCCCAAAGTTCGCCGCAGTCGTAAACCACCACCAGAGGGATGGGAGCTCATTGAACCAACGCTCGAGGAACTAGAACAGAAGATGCGCGAGGGTAAGTTTACAATGCTATCCTTACCCAATTTTTTAATAAATTCTACAATGATTTAGCTACGTAACAATCTTCATTCCTCAATGGCTAATCTATGGTTTTTTTTTCAGCCGAAACTGAGCCTCATGAAGGCAAACGCAAGCAAGAATCTCTATGGCCCATCTTCAAAATTCACCATCAGAAGTCGAGATACATTTACGACCTGTTCTACAGACGTAAGGCCATCAGCAGAGAGCTGTACCAGTACTGTTTGAACGAGAAGATAGCTGACCAGAACTTAATAGCGAAATGGAAAAAAACTGGATATGAAAACCTGTGTTGTCTGAGGTGCATACAAACACGCGACACAAATTTTGCTACAAACTGTATTTGCAGGGTGCCTAAGAGTAAGTTGGAAGAAGGTCGGATTGTTGAATGCGTGCATTGTGGGTGTAGAGGCTGCTCTGGATAAGGCATTTAATAAATAGGTTACATTCTAATTATGGGTCCTTTGGTTGTATACCAGTTTCATTTTGAAACAAATAAAACTTATAGCTGTATGTTTAAACAATTCTTTTTTACTTACTTTTTATAATGAATACCTACCTATTTTAATGGAACATTAAATCTGTAAGGTATTTTTGACCAAGGTTCAGGGGCCTTACCACAAGCTCTTACAAACCACCATGTTTCAGTAATGTCACAGTACAATTTTTAATGGTCGAGGTTTGAAATATCAAAGTTATATTACTTTGATATTGCATGTAGAGCTTGCAGTTAGGCCCTTGTACTTGCTGACTTTGCTGAGATACATTATTCAAAACCACTTCCAGCTTGATGTTTGTGTAGGTAGGTAATTTATACACACTATTTAAATAAAAAAAAAATGATTTAAAAGATACCTTAACAAAATCAGGGAGTATTGTATGGATGCTTGATAAATAAAACAGACATATAGAGAAAAAGTTTATAAAATCAACATGGGCAACATTAAATCCTGTTGTACAATACAAAACAAACTAAATAATAAAGACGAGGAACTATTCTGGTATGTTTCATTTACTTGTAACAATATTATTATGATAAATGCTGGACGGAACATATCTCAGTGAGATATTCACATAATAGATGGCATACAGTTCTTGAACTAAAAGTTTATATATTTTATATGAATCCTCATCAAATTAGTTTTAGTTAATTGCCATAATAAACGACAATAAAAATAATCAGCTGTTTTTAGCACTTTGGTTTTTCTAATTCTGAATTTTAAAGTACTGAATGGTTCTTATTCACAAAAGATAGTGTTTTTAACATCTTATTAGCTTCATGCCATAGATAAGCCATAGCCACATTTGAATAACAAACAAATTATAAGTACTAAATAATTACTAAATAGTAATCTATTTTATGAATAAAGAAAACAATCAACATTTCAATAAACTAAACTCAATTTTCCTTATAACATGAAATAAATATTAATTATTTTTAATCACTAGCATCTAGCAGAGAAATTAATGAGTACAAAAATTATTTACTAATTTTCTTTACCATAAGAAAATGCAATTTATTTGTAACTAGGTACATTATACTAATAAGTCTTAACTTTATTAAGTAATTTGGTGCAATCAGTCTTACTTTGAGTAACAACCATTTAAGTTCTTATATTTCAATAATTAATCACAACCTCTGTTTATATACTTCAATAGTTCAGACTTATATAGTCAAAGTCTTTTGTTCAATTTGTTTAGCTAGTTCTATTACTAGGTCTTTATAAATTTGTGGATTCATATTCTTGCCAAGCGAGTACAGAATAAACCAATCTCCGAACCCAAACCGTCGTACAATACGGCTAACAGTGCTCCTCTTAACATATCTCAGCTGTCCCACAATCATCATTGTGCGCAATGGACGTAAAGAGAATACCATGATACGAAATAGAATGGCCAGAGTGGATAAGAAACTGAGGATAAGTAGCCAGAACCAAAGAATAACAAAGATTTTTTCATTGACAATATTCAGCGGTAGAACGCAAAGCCTGTCTTTATTCTGCACAGTGCCTGAAGGTCCGTAGGTCCTCAGCGAGCATTTTGTGAGCTTAGGAAAGAACTTGTCCATTGGGCTGACGTTTACAAAGTAGTCGTCAGTGGTTTCGCGGGTCATTTGGGTGAACGACACGACAGCGGCCCCGTAGTTACGGAAAGCACCTCCAAGGAAGATGTCGATTAGAAAAATCTGACCAACCTGAAGAGAAAACATGATTTATTTACAGTAGGTAACTCATTGGAAATACATCAACTGTTACTGAAAAGGTTACCTACCTTGGTAAATACCTATTCTTGTACCAACTGGATGTGTAGTGAATCTTTAAGAAATTAAATGTCTGCACATTTAGCCACCAAGATACTCGGATAACCAGATCATGGACAAACTATGAAGTCAGGTGCCATGGACATAAGATTCAAATCCAATAATTAACATAATCTTCACAATATAAAGTTTAAAGTACCTGATCATTTCTTACCACATTCACTAGATTCAGCAGCTCACAGAATGCATATCTCAACGCATACATGTTGTGAGTATGCAAGTTTGTGAAGTTCAAGTAGGACAGCAGTTCCACACGGCGATACTCGGACCAATCTTTGGAGACCATTGGGCTGGCTGGAATACACAACGGCTTCAGGCTAACATGCTACTAACACATACATGCATACATAATCACGTCTGTAATCCCCGGGCTCAGTAGATATCTCCTCCCATCTCTAGTTAATTGGATCTCTTGAGAATATCTAAGGAGGGTAGCCAGGGACATCCAAACATGATATTATATGGCCCTCATTTTGCACAGTAGTTAGTATTCCATATGTGACATTGCAAGACCACCTTTGACTTTTTGGTTTTAGATAATGCCAGTTTATTCATGATGTTTTCCTTCAGCATTCAAGAGCACATAACCTAACTTACAATAAATACCTATAGGGTAGATAAATACCTATTATGGGTTCTGTCCAATTCTCCGAGTCCTAGTAGAATTACTTACAGAGTTATCAGAGTATATACATGATCAGAAAACAGACATAATTCAGTCGGAATTTTAGGTAGTTACCTAGATCAGCGGCCAGCACCTTCAGACGGCCTCCTTCCCATATCTTCCACAAGTAGCGCGGGATGTAGAACATGACAGCCTGACCGAGCAGTACAAAGCAGACCCACTGGTAGTATCTGTGTTTGATTGGCTCATCGTGGTCTCCACGACTTGGTCCTACTCCAAAATATGCCATATTCTTGCCTTCAATGCCTAGAAATAACAAGGGAATCTACCTTTTTAAAAACATTTTATTTGCCATCTTGAACTGAGCACAATTCAAAATACCAGGTAGCTTAGTGCAGTGTATTGTAGCGGTATCAGACAACAGTCTCAGCATCTATAGCTACTTGTAGGTACCTATCATAGTCACATAGACTACAAAATAACTTATCATAATTAGGTAACTATGGTGGCTATAGGTACACCTACCAGATAGATCAAACCAGCGTATTGTGGAGTATTAGACAATAGTCTCACCACATCAACTATACCTACCTGTAGGTACGTACTATAGTAGCCACCTAAACTTTAAAATACCTAACTAATCTTAACTATGGTGGCTTCGTGAGGTTTGAATCCGCCTCCGAGCTTTACTGCTACGGAGGCAGTCGCTCAGTTAGGATTCCTAGGAGACTGATGGCTAAGTAGGTACCGATACCTATAGTTGGCTCAACGAATCTAGGCATTCGTGAAGTTAGCCGCAAGAGCTGCGCAGTGTCGTTTTTCGGGAGCAATTGGAGGTATGAGGAGGGGGGGGAAGGAACTGTACATGCGCAAACTCGCACCTGTGGCTAACTTCACGAATGCCTAGATCCGTTGGATGACCTACACCTAGCTACCTTGTCTGAATTACAAAAGTAATCTCACCATACAAGCTACTCTTTAACGTATAGGTTCCATATATCCAGCAGTAGCTATTCACGGCGTCTTTGTCGTTGTGCTCGCCCTCGGCTATGCAGTGGATCGGTTCACCGAAAAACTGCTTCGAAGTTACCAACAAAGTAAAAACCAGTAGCATGATCACAGTTATTTTGTAGTGCATGCGAAACACATTGTTGTCCGTGCAAACATTATCAAATTTTAGAAAGGATCTGAAGGGCATAAAAAGATCAATCATTTTGGATGATTACGACAAAACCTGGCAGGAATTTATTTTCAACTACCCTATCGACTCGACCGACCCACCGACTAGCAAAAAAATTGAAATAAAAGTCAGACAAACAAAGGTCAATGAATGCCAAGCCATGAATGAATGAATGAAGCCACCTACATTACAAAAATCAAATCAACCAAAACCAACAACAAAAAAATGAAGAGGAATATTATTTGGCGTTATGTTGTTGGCAAAATTGGTAGACCGAAATCATGAAACTTTGAATGATTGTGATGATGATGACTAAATAAATGGAGTGTGGCCACACTGCCATCATGCTTTTATATTTTTTTATTTTTAATATTTTTTACCATTTACATTCTATTCTATTCTAGTAAAGGAAGAACCCCTTCTGAGGCGCATTTCTAGACACGCGGCAGCGTGTCAAGCCAAGTTCAAGCGAAGCGAACGGGCGATGCGCGCCTAGTGTAATATTACAGGAACCATTTGGGTGATTTTTCACCCCCTCGTAACTCAAAAACTATTTCACATAAACAAGTCAAATTTGGCTCATCTATTGCCACTTGCGAGTAAAATATGTGCACCGAATTTCATAAACACACCTCAAACGGTTATTTAGATATTAACGTCCAAAAATGCCTGGTTATGGAAAATTTTATCACTGACTGACCTATAGACGTTAATTATAACCCAGTTCCAGATGACCTAGAACGTTCAAATTTGGCATCCAGGTAGGTAGTGGGGTGGATACAAAGGAAAAAATCTGAAACTTGCAAATTTTTATATTTTTAACGTACTTTTTCAATTAATTGATTCTCCTAGGAACTCTTACTAGCGCCTGTAATATAAGAATAGCAATCTAAATAGATGACAGTCGGTCATTATGTGGATTTTAATAGGGTCTTGACGTGAATATAATAACGAGTGGAAGTAGTGTCTTGGATTGGTAAGTAGTACACTCTTACCTAGGTATACAATGTGCCAATAGTTGAGCCGTCTATGCAGATAGGTAAGTATGACTATAGGTATGTATACCTACAATGTGCCAATAGTTTGAGCAGTCTATGCAGGTAGATAGATATGGCTAGATAACTATTCAGGCCTAGATTATATTGTGTCTCGGCTTGTCGGATAGGTAGTAGGTAGGTATACTTATTCAGTAAGTACTCAAGTACCTACCTACCTGCTTAGTATGTACCTATACCTACAATGTGCCAATAGTTTGAGCAGTCTATGCAGGTAGATAGATATGGCTAGATAACTATTCAGGCCTAGATAATAGTGTGTCTCGGAATGCCGGATAGGTAGTAGGTAGGTATACTTATTCAGTAAGTACTCAAGTACCTACCTACCTGCTTAGTATGTATACCTACAATGTGCCAATAGTTTGAGCCGTTTATGCAGGATTATATAAGTGTAATAATATAAGAATAAGTACTTACTTACTAATAAGTTCTGTACAAAAAGTAATGATATCCCATCAAAAACATAAATGTGAAATGAGAGCCAAGTTCAATAAGTAAGTAGGTATGCTTTAGTCGTTGACTTCAGCGACAAAAGAAGTGAGATCTAAACGGGTGCCAAGTACAATGGTCAGTCCTAAAACTTATTTATAACAATATGAAATATTTTTAACAACTTTAAAATATAATTTCATCTCATAATTTAGGATATTATATTGAAGCCTTAGGTCTGACTTGGCTAGTTTTCTTAAGAGTACGAATTATATTAGGTATAGCTTGCACGTTCTTATTTTATTCTTCTAAAAATTTGGCTTGCTGGTAGAAACTAGCGATCGGACATAGTAGGTAAGTAGTTAATAATAGGAAGGTAATTCGTATAATGATAACTAGCCAAGTTAGACCTTAGGCTTCAATATAATATCCTAAATTATGAGATGAAATGATATTTTAAAGTTGTTAAAAATATTTCATATTGTTATAAATAAGTTTTAGGACTGACCATTGTACTTGGCACCCGTTTAGATCTCACTTCTTTTGTCGCTGAAGTCAACGACTAAAGCATACCTACTTACTTATTGAACTTGGCTCTCATTTCACATTTATGTTTTTGATGGGATTAATTATTTCACCACACTGGTTCGAAAGAATTCGTTTCTCTATAAGAAGAAGACCATTCTAGTTTAATAATTATTATAAGTATTAGACGGGTATTTATATATAGACTTATTTACGTATTTATAGACTCAACCGTGTCTACCAGTGACCACGACAGCGTGCAAACCTGTCGAAGCGTCGGGAAAATAAAAGGTAGGTAATTTGAACGCGATAAATACCCGTCTAATACTAATAATAATTATTAAACTAGAATGGTCTTCTTCTTATAGAGAAACGAACGATTTCGAACCAGTGTGGTGAAATATAATATATAAAAAATAAAATATATAAATATCAGATCGCGTAAGTTTAAATACTTACATATAAATTAGAATTGACGAAGTAAAGACTACTCGGCTTCAAGTGCATTTTCTTGTATCTTCAAAAACTCCCCAACGAGACACAGTGACCGGTGCGACTCGTTGGGAACCTATCAAATTTAATAATGCATGCATAGTAGGTAGTTCGCCCGCCCCAAAATGATCTCGTGATAAATAGTAGGTAGGTATTATGATAATATTATAATTATAGGTTCATAATTTTAAAACACCTTTGTATCATCGCACTCGAGTGCTGTCTTATACGTCTTGCGTTAATAATAACTTGACTTACTTGACTTAAGTTCCTGTGTCCCCTAGATGGGGCACCACAGTGCGCCGCCATTCCGAACGGTTTTGAGCTTCTCGTTTCATTTCGCTCCAGGTCTTCCCTAACGTTAATAATAAGGCTATCTATAATAATTGAGGCTACAATAATTCGTTTAAAACCCAAAACTCATACTGATATGGAGCGAAAAACTTTGACTTTGGAAAATGTTTTTATTTCCATAGGCACTATCTATCTTAATTAAGTTTGTACATCTAATATTGTAATCTAATAGTAAACATACTTAAAGTACGCGCAGGTACATACATAAATTGAGGCATAAAAGTTAGGTGAAACTGGACAATATGAAGCGATGACAGTACACCATAGTTAAACTAGATGTAGGTTATTGTCAATATCATCTTTACTATCCTGTGCTGATTTTGTTCGATAGGGCAAAGTGTTTGTTTATGAGTAAAACATTTGCATGACATAGCCTTTGAAACATTAGGATTTAAAATATCAAAGCAATTAACAGTGAAAAAGCTAAATATTACATAAATAGGTACCTACGCGTAATTAATAGATACCAACCCCACCGCGTTAGTGACTTTAATTTATTTGTATAAATTGATATTCTGACATTTCGTCATCATCAAAGATTTTATCCATAGTTCGTTTTAAATAAATATTGGTAGGTATATCATTAGGTACAATGTAAATCAAAAATAACTTATAATAGAGCTAAATTAATGTAGTAAGTACCAAGATACTTAACCGTTTATTTATTAGAATAGATAATATATTCGCAAGATATAAATACCTACTTATATTAACTTATGATTCCTGGTAACAATCAAAAAATCTTTGGTTATATTTAAACTAAGTTTTTAGTAACAAAACAGGTATAATTATTTTTGATTAACATAAACCCTGATTTAGATTTCACATTAACAATAGAATAAGCGGTATCTACTAGGTAACTACTTTTGTAGCTTTAAATTCACAAGTACTTAAATGCTTAAACTACATTACTTACCTAAACTACTACTATGAAGAGTATGAAGTTAGTTTTATTCAGTAACAGGTTTTTTCATCAGGTCACTTGTATAATTAATTTAAAATTTTACTTTTTCTACAGTTACATAATTTTAATTATACTTAACTATCAGTGCTGAGGTGTCTTTTTGATTGTTAACGCTTTATGAACCGGAATAATTAGGTAATAGGTAACCGAATTCGGCATGATGCACAATTATTTTGCTATTCACAACCTGATAGTTAGGTAACTTATTATTAGGCATAGCATTTAAATAGTCCTTCTACATTATTTCATGGAATTCTTATTGGACACCATAGGCTCTCATAATATCACTGAGCTAACTGACTAATGAAAAATCGGCACTTAATAATAATTATTTATACCTAACCACCTTTTATTGTCCACTTTTTATAATTTACTTTTAACCACTGAATCTGTATTGTTGGTTTGACTGGATTGTCCTTCCTCAAAGGCAATATTGCCTAGAGCAAATATATTATCCGGGTCCAGTGCCTTTTTGGCTGCTAATAAAAGTCGATGACCAGGTTCACTCACTGTGTCTAAGTACCATTTCTTACGAAGTTTACCAACTCCATGATGGTGCGATATTGAACCTGAAAAGTTAAAATGACCGATTATTTATAATAATTAAATTTGAGATTTTGACGTATTCATCTTACAATTGGGATTTTAATATTCGATTAATACAGCATTCAATTTTAAATAGTAAACATATTACGTGAGTGCTAAAGATCGCGCACTTTCGTGTGGATACACTTTTGCTTAGTTAAATTTAATTTTGAAAAAAATACATTCACTCAATTTATCCATTCATTCAAATCAATGCTACCACCCGATTGCTAGCACACACACTACAAATACTAGTTAGAAAGCGCCAAAACAAAAACTGACAAAAATACAAAGCCGGTATCAGTATAGTATAATTAAAACCAATGTTACCTCCACACGCAATAATTTCATCTCTGGCCGCAGTTTCTATTTCTTCGTACGTAGCGACGGGATCCGGGCAGTTCAAAGTGTTGTGGGCGAAATAGAAGTAAATGCAGCAGCCGGCGTCATAGCTGAAAGAAAACTAACATTTTTATCGAATATCGACTGCTAAAACAGGTAAATAGCGATTTAAATCTTTGGTAAATAGGGTAGGTATAATAGTGTCACAGTGGGTTTTTTTGCGTTTTCTGTGCTAAACTTCCCTAGTAGGTATGCTGAACCCCTTACGGAATTAAGTAGCAATGTGAAAATTATATCTGAATTTTGATTTATATAGGTAACTGGGTGTTGTGGTAGTAAGTACCTACCTACTTATACTTAGTAATGGTAAGTACCTACCTATAGTTTCTGATGACCACTAACTATTATCTACATAACTACCCAGGTACAAAATATAATATTGTCTGCAAGTGCCTCCGACTACCCCCTCAAATTTCCTCAAAAAAAATAAGTAGGTAAATGATTCAGTCTAAAAATGCACGCCCCTCCACTTGTACTTGTACCGCATGTAGAGGTAAATACATTGGAAATACATCTACCTCTACCTACCTACCTACTTACATATTCTAAGAGATATAAGAAGCGGCGATGGGCTTGGAACCTGTCACGTACGGAATACTAATCACTGTCCAAAATGTGGTCATGCATGTGCCAAATATCATGTTTGGACGTGCCTCTGACTACACCTTCTAGATATCCTCAAAGATCTAAGTAACTTAAAAGATCTGAGGAAGGTATTACCGAGTCTGGGGATTACAGTCGTGATCATTTTTTTTTTGATGTTAGGGTAAGGTTTATTATGTCGTGGGGTTTTATTTTTAATTCGTATTATGCAATAAATAGTAGTACGTCTGCGTGAGCCGGCATGGGATGAACAAAGATTGATTGAAATCTTTGGGGATGAAGTAATGCTTAATAAAGAACATGGTTAGGTAAACATATTTATATATGACTGTTAGGGAAGGTTAATATGTCGGGGGGTTTTTGAAATTTTTATATTTGTACTAGCTGACCCGGCAGACTTCGTACTTATTTAGAAAACGTTTGTATGGGAAATAGAAAAGGGTTATTTTTAGGCTTTTTCCCGGCAGTTATTCGAATTTTTCTTACCTTTTAAACCTTCCCTAGACCTCCACGAACATTTCAAGACCAAGATAAATCGGTTTAGCCGTTCTCGAGTTTTAGCCAGACTAACGAACAGCAATTCATCTATACCTATATAAGAGCTTAACCTGACTGACTGACTGACTGACTGACTGACTGACTGACTGACTGACTGACTGATTTATCATCGCCGAGCCGAAACCGCTGAAGCCAGAAAGCTGAAATTTGGAAGGTGGTTTCCTTTTATAACAAAACCACCCACTAAGGCGGGATTTTTGGAAATTCCACCTCTAAGGGGGTGAAAAAGGGTGAAAACGTTAGTATGAAACTTTTTAACGCGTGGAGCGATTTTCATGAAATTTTGTTTGTGCACTATAAATGCAAAATGAATGAACACGTGTTTCAGGATTTTTCAATATAACCTTCAAAAAAAGGGGTCAAATGTGGGGTCAATGTTTGTATGGGAACTTTTTAACGGGTGGTGCGATTGGTTTGAAACTTTGTTTGTGTACTGTAAATGCAAAATAAATAGATACGTATTTCAGGATTTATCAATTTAACCTTCAAAAAGGGGTCAAATGTGGGGTCAATGTTTGTATGGGAACTTTTAACGGGTCGTGCGATTGGTCTGAAACTTTGTTTGTGTACTGTAAATGCAAAACGAATGGATACATGTTTCAGGGTTTTTCAATATAACCTTCATAAAGGGGTCAAATGGGGTGTCAAAGTTAGTATGGGATTTTTATGAGTTGTGTGATGTGTTTGAAACTCAGTTTAGATACTTTAAGTGAACGAAGTCGCTGGCGGGACAGCTAGTTTTTATATATATAGACTAGTTGTCCCGGCAAACTTCGTACCGCCTATTTTATTTAGAAAACGTTTGTATGGGAAATAGAAAAGGGCTATTTTTAGGGTTTTCACGGCAGTTATTCTATTTTTTCTTACCTTTTAAACCTTCCCTAGACCTCCACGAACATTTCAAGAACAAGATAAGATAAATCCGTTTAGCCGTTCTCGAGTTTTAGCGAGACTAACGAACAGCAATTCATTATATAAAAAGAGTATAGATGTTAAGATGGTTTGGGCATGTAGAAAGGATGGATGAAAGGAGATTGACGAAACAGTTGTATAAGGAGAATGTGAATGGGACAGTTGGAAGGGGAAGACCTCGGCGTACGTACCTCGATCAAATTGGGGACGTCTTAGAGAAAGGCCAGGTCCAGAGTACCCTAAACCGACGCGCATGTATGAAGAATGTAATGAGAGTGAATGAAGCAAAAGAAGTATGTCAGGATCGTAGCAAGTGGAGATCCGTGGTCTCTGCCTACCCCGTCGGGAAACAGGCGTGATTTTATGTATGTATGTATGTAGAGTATAGAGTATTATGCAATAAATAGTAGTTGAGACATACGTCTGCGTGAGCCGGCACGAGATGAAGTAGTGCTTGATGCCGCGCGCGTCGCACTCGTCCCGCACGCGCCGCTTCACGTTCCGGCAGAGCGCGAGCGTGCGGTCCCACGGCACCGACGTCTCGAACGACTCCGCCACCACGTCGTAGTTCATCGCCACGTCCTGGGGAAATGGTGATTGCTGTAGGTCTCCCAGCAAGACTGAACGATATAATACCAGCAAAATAATCGTGCTAAACCTACCCTAGGTTACATCGTTTCGACTAACATTCGTACAATAGTACGACCGACATTACTTTTGACAGTCGAACGTAAACCTACTGTAATTTACTAATAAGTACTTACGGACGACACGAAATTTCCAATTTGACAACGAAACAACTGTTAATTCGACTGAATTCTACAAACATTCGGTTCAGATTATATCGTTTTCGTTAATGGAGTAGACATCGGGCGAGTTGCTCCCCGCCCGTTACCCTGAGATAGGCGATGATGAAGGTGAGCATGTAGCCCGTCCCGTTGCTCCCCGCCCGGTACCCTGAGATAGGCGATGACGAAGGTGAGCATGTAGCCCCTCCCGTTGCTCCCCGCCCGTTACCCTGAGATAGGCGATGATGAAGGTGAGCATGTAGCCCGTCCCGTTGCTCCCCGCCCGGTACCCTGAGATAGGCGATGACGAAGGTGAGCATGTAGCCCCTCCCGTTGCTCCCCGCCCGTTACCCTGAGATAGGCGATGATGAAGGTGAGCATGTAGCCCGTCCCGTTGCTCCCCGCCCGTTACCCTGAGATAGGCGATGACGAAGGTGAGCATGTAGCCCGTCTCGCTGCTGGCGGCGCCGGCCGGCACGCCGCCGTAGGCCGCCGCCAGCGCGTTTAGGCGCCGCTCGTGCTCCGCCACGTCGGCCGCCGCGCCCTCCAGCAGCAGCGTGATGACGCACAGCTTGTGCGGGTCGTAGCCCTTGATGCGGGTTATGTAGAACCGCTTCAGCCCGTCCAAGATGGCGCCGCCCCACGAGCCTTGGACCTTGAGGGCTTGGCCGAAACGGAACTGCAAAATTGGTATCTGGTTAAAAAGGTGACTGGTAGTGTACTAGTAGCACCCCTGCTTCACGATCCGAAGGTCGTGAGTCGATAAGTTTTTCCATTCAAAAAAATTATGTGCGCAATGCCAGTGCTCTTAAACGGTAAAGGAAAACATCGTTTGGAAACCGGCATACCCTAGAACCAAAAATTCGAGTGTGTCATAGGTAAGTATTCTTATAAGCGGCAGTAGGCTTGCAACCTGTAGCTTACGGAATACTAACTACTGTGCTAAATATGGACATGTGCCAAATATCATGTTTGGACGTGCCTCTGACTACCCTCTTTAGATATTCTCAAAGTTCTAAGCAACTAGAGATCTGAAAAGATGGCTCCCGAGCCCGGGAATTACAGTCGTGATCATGTTTGAACTGTGTAGAAGAATGGACTGAGCTCTCCAATTAGCTTATAATATTGCTACCTGTTCGTTGTCCATGAGACGAATGCTAGAGGGCTGGAGTCGCTGCCTCGCCACCTCCCGCTCGAAGTGGAATCCTGACTCCCAATCCGGGAACACCAGGGAGCCGTATCGCGTCACCGGGGGGAGAGGACGAATTTTTATTGTCACCTGGAACAAGTCAAGATGGAGTCAGGGTTGCTTCGTGCACAACCGTAAATATCATCGCTGTCCACAACCGTAAAGATCATCGCAATACCTACTATTTATACCAAAGCAAATAAATGGATAAGGGATTACTGGACTTTTTGTTCAAAAAGCTCCTACTGGTTGAAGGGTATTTCTGGACAAAAAGTCCAGTAATCCCCTTCGCATGGTATCATTGCAGGGGATTAGACCAGACCAATTAGCAATCCACTTTAAAAAAACGGCAGCATAACCTACTTGCCAAGTCCCTGATAAAGAGACTATGAAGAAGAGTCAGAGAAGTAGAAATCTAGAGAGGTATCTACTAAGCCTGGGGATTACAGTCGTGATCTTGTTTGTTTTTAACCTCCGACGAAAAAGAGGGGTGTTATAAGTTTAACGTGTCTGTCTGTGTATCTGTGTATCTGTCTGTGGCATCGTAGCTCCCAAACGGATGAACCGATTTTAGTTTAACACGATAACAGTCCCCATACAAAATGTTTGAATTTCATTGTAAGTCCCGCATATTAACTCAGTCTTAAAATGCGTCTTGTTAAAGACGTAAATAATAAGACATGTAATCGAAACACTTCTAAATACTTAGTGAGTGCAATAGGAAGTAAACCATATCTTTTAGTATCATGAAAAAACAGAACTTTCAAGAGCCGTACTCAGGACTGGCACTTTATCGATATATAAATACTTTTTGTTATTAGTAGATTTTGAAGTGTCAGGTAATAGAACGTCAACTCAAGTCAATGTAGGTAATTCTTTTGTTTATTTTACCACATTTGTTCACTTCACGAAGTTGAAAATGGTTGAACGTTTACAAAGAATATTAGAAGATTCTGATTTCGACGACGATATGTTGGATTCTGACGAGGAAAACGAAGATGCAGCTTGTTTTTTGGCAATGGATGACATAGAAGAAAGTATCGAAGCCATACAAGCTGAAATTCAAAACAGTCTTCCTAGAAATCGACGAAGCCGCAGTCTCCATCGTGAACAGGTACGACGACGTGCACGTAATCGATCTGCAAGCCCTTTCGCATGGCAATCAAATGTTTCCAACTTATCAAGGAAACTTTTTACGGGTCGTATGGAGCCTACACGACACACAAGATTATTTGGTAATGATGAACAAATTTCTATGATATTCCGTCACATTATAAATGACGAGGTACTGTGTTTAATGGTAGAATACACAAATATATATGGTTCTCGTATGAAAGTAGCAAATGATCTACCGTCTGCTCGAATTAAACGTTGGAAAGATGTTGACGCGTCCGAAATGCTCAAATTTATTGGAGTGATAATACTGACTGGATTGATAAAGTTTCCAACAGTTGAATCATATTGGAAAATGGACGAAATATATTATCACCCATTACTCCATAAGATAGGCATGTCCTATAATAGATTTGTTTTGTTAATGAAATGTTGGCATTTTTGCGACAACGACACTCCAAGAGACGAAGATGATAGATTGTACAAGATTAGTCCATTAATAAATCTCATTATACGAAATTGTCGATCTATTTACACACCAGGAGAGGTGATAGTTGTGGACGAGTCTATGGTCCATTTTAGAGGTCGACTTTTATTTAGACAGTATTTACCATCTAAAGCACATAAATATGGCATAAAAATATACAAAATATGCACAGTCGATGGTTATACTTGGGGATACAAGATTTACTGTGGTCAAAGTAATAATTTACATGGATTAGACAAACCTGGAAGCATTGTCGTGGAGTTAGCAGAAGACTTGCTGGATGAAGGACGATGTATAGTAACGGATAACTATTACACAAGTATCCCCTTAGCGGAATATCTGCTATCAAGAAATACAGATTTGTTAGGCACTTTAAAATTGAATAGAAAATATGTACCTCGTGACATTGTAAATGCAAATTTAGATCTAGGACAAATAGCTGCGATGCAAAAACAGAATGAGATGACGGTATTAAAATGGAAAGATAAAAGAGCTGTTACAATGTTATCAACCTGTCATGGTCATGAGATGTCTTTGTCTGGAGGAAGAGTACCAAAAATTAAGCCAAAAATGGTAATTGACTATAATTTACGAAAAAAAGGTATAGACATTGCGGACCAATTGTCGTCATACCATGGACCCATTCGCAAAAGTATAAGATGGTATAAAAAAATTGCCATAGATCTTATCACCATTGCGGTGGTAAATTCGACTATACTTTATAATGAGCTACATCCAAGCGGCAACAAAAAAATGACGATTTTAAAAGCCCAAGAGGAAATAGTTAGATCTATTATACGTAGTGATCTAGCCCTCCACACATCGTCTTCAATAGATACAAATTCAGCTCGGGAACAACTCCTTTCTGGTCAAGGTTCCGCACATAGATTAGAACATATAACTAAAGTACGCAACCGGGATGTACGCCGACGATGTGCCTCCTGTTATAAGAAATTATTTCAAGAAGGCAAATCCGTACCTTATGCCAGAAAAAAGGCGAAAAAAGTCATGTCGGAATGCAAAAAATGTGAGAAAGCGTTATGCTTGCCATGTTTTAATGATTTACATAAATAAGAATATTACATTCAGTCTCTTACATCGTTCTAAAAAGTATTTAATTTTAATATTACCAACTTTTTGGTGTCAACTCCAATGACAATAATATGGTCCAATATCTATTATCTTTGACGTTGCGGGAAAGTCAAAAGTAAAGAAACAAAATATTATAAATAAAAATATCAATATGAATTCTCAGAAATTATACGATTTAAGTATTAATAAAGTACTAACTATTCTGAAAAAAAAATTGGAGGAATATTTACCGGATGACGAAATTGTTTCTCTTTTCGAGGTAATAGTAAAAATAGTGTGAATGTATGGTTATTATTATTAATCTTTTTTTTTAAATGAAATATATTTTAAGTATTATGTTATAGATTGAATCTGTGAAGAGAAAATTGAAACAGTTACATGTACCGTTAACTATTATCTGTGATATATTTTTCAAAATTTTACCGGACTGCGAAGTAATGATTGATGACGAAGAAATTATTTTAACAGCCAAATGCACTAATTGTATGAAGCCATGCAAATACCTCAATTATACCATACAACTACAAGATGTTTATTGTAAATCTTGTACAGGTGAATGTTTCATTAAATGTGGACACTACGGTTGCAATTGTATGGCATACGTCCAAGCCAAGTATGGCCTTGGCTTAACCGATATTTTTGATGATATAAAGAAATAAAATATAATATAAACACATATAAATATGTTTTATTAATCATACAGATAGGGTTAAAAGTTAAAAGTGACCGCAAGCATTTTGAATAAAATATTTCGAAACCTGTCTATCAAGAACAAGAAATGTTTTGCAAACCATTTCACCAAACCACCTTAGTACCCCTTACTCCTTAAGTTACCCTTAGTGCGTACCTGGTCGTTCCGTAGTGACCCATATGTGGGACACGGACGTGTAGAGCCAGTTCATAGTGACCCATATATGGGGCACTGGACGTTGAACGTGTTAATTACTTTGTGTCATAAATAATTTTATCCCGAGTGCTCTTAGCCATGTTTCATGTAAATCTGTTCAGCCGTTTGAAGATCATCAGCTCTTTTCTAGTGATGAGGGGATCAGACTAACTTCCTTATGTCCGATCGATTCGAAATTTGGTGCCGTGTTACTTAAATGATATTGAAAGAACATGGTAAGGTAACCATGACTTTAACTATGACATTCGGGTAAGGTTTAAATGTCGGGGGGGTTCTTAATTTTTTTTAATTTTGTGTTATTGAAGAAGAGTCTATTTTCGATGGTCATACCTCAGTGACTACCCCGAAGCATCCTTCAGATCCCATGATGACGTGCTCCCACTCCGGTCCACACGAGATCCTGGGCACACGGCAACTCTTCTCAAACACCCCCCGAGGTGTCACCACCTGGAATTACGTTATACAAACCTTTACACCTTATGGACTGCTTTTTATGAATTCCATTATGCACCTTAAAATCGTGAAAGTTTCCAATACCCTCCAACTTTAGTCTGGCCTCACAGCTCAGTTGGTAGCTCTGCCTTTAAAGCTGTAGGTTGTGGGCTCGATCCCCACCCAGGACAAACATTTATGACAGATGTTTGTTGAGTGAAATGTGTATAGAAATAGTGTAGTTTTATTTTTCCCAAGCAAGTAGGTACGAGTTTTTTTTTCAAATGCTGAAAACTGCATAATGCAGTTTTCCTTATTTCTAAAATCGATGACATGATTCCAACAGATCTTCTTATGTCTTATAGTTTCAGACTTTCCCATACTGACCGATCAAAATGTTACACCCTGTATAGTCACGATTTACTTTAAAGAGGGTTCTAGACTTTATGATAAATACCTTGGTCTGAACGACGAGGTCTTCAATATTTCCGTAAGTGTTCTTCTTCATGCCGCTAGCACGAGTCGCGACCCACCCGCCCAGGGTTGAGAACTCGTAAGAATCTGGCTCGTGTCCCACCGTGAACCCTCGGGCGCGCATTTCTCGCTCCAGATCTTGACCGACTATACCTGCCTGAAGAGTTTCATCGTTTCAGAGGAACTAGTATTTGAAAATGGCTTCTACAGTGTCTAAAGCAGTACACGGGCCTTACCACAAGCTCTTCGGGCATTAACAAAGTAATATAACTTTGATATTCAAATCCATGTATAGTTGGCTCAACGAATCTAGGCATTCGTGAAGTTAGCCGTAAGAGCTGCGCAGTATCGTTTTTCGGGAGCAATTGGAGGTATGAGGAGGGGGGGAAGGAACTGTACATGCGCAAACTCGCACCTGTGGCTAACTTCACGAATGCCTAGATCCGTTGGATGAACTATATCTAACATTATAGTGATGTGCTGCTTTAATATTATCACGTTCAGGGTTACCATGAGGCATAGCGACTTCCGATGACATCTCTGAAGGTATCAGGCAGTGAACGAAAAAACATAAAAAAAATTTCTTCAAGAGAAATATCCGCGAAACATGACACCAATTCACACAACGAAACTCTCTCGTGGAATTGCCAAAAAATGATTAATGTAGACTTTATTCCCTCGATGTTTCGGTTTAACTTGCCGTGTAACGTGTAATAAAGCTTCTGTAAATTTTTGATCTAATTCTTTGGCATATTTGACAAGCCACGCCTACCAGGGCTATATTTTTTTAGGGTCATTTTTTAGCTCAAGAAATGCTTCCATGTATTGTCGTTCACTGGTGTCATGGGGTATGAACGAGGCATCTTTCATCGTACTATAAGGGTAACGTTCCGTTTTAACGCTGATCATCACGTCACGTCCTTACAGCTTCCTCACCTGTATCCTTGCCAAGAGTTGTTCCTTATCCAGCCACAGTATAGAGTTCATATTGGTGGTGTCGAGCACTACGATCGGTCGGGGTTCGTTGGCTGGGCAGGTGACCGATCCAGACACAGACGTGCCTCCCCCGAAAGGAATGATCACGAAGTTATTGTTAGACGCACATTGGACTATTTGCTCTACCTGAAAAAGGTACCTATATTAAGTACTTTCATAAGACAGTTTGAAGCTGAAGAATCTGGTAATGGTGTCAGGAAACAAGAATAACACAGCTTTGTATGGATAGGTACCGATGTACAGTTTTTCCAACGGATCTAGGCATTCGTGAAGTTAGCCAAAGGTGCGAGTTTGCGCATGTACAGTCCCACCGCCCCTGTCCATACCTCCAATTGCAGCCGAAAAACGATACTGCGCAGCGCTCTGCGGCTAACTTCACGAATGCCTCGACTCGTTGGGCTAACTGTACTAATAGGTATGTATTTGAGGAGTAACACCGGGTGGATAACCTTCAAGATGCGGTAGATATAATCACGACTCTACTCCTCAGGCTCGGTAGATATCTCCTCAGATCTCTAGTTATTTAGATCTTTGTGGATAGTCAGAGGCACGTCCAAACCTTATATTTGGGCCATGCCCACATTTTTCACAGTAAGTATTCCATGCGTGACAGGTTGTAAGCCCATCCCAGCTTACAAGAATACTAACTTATGCCACACTCGAATGTTTGGTTCTAGGTTTATGCCGGTTTCCTCACGATGTTTTCCTTCACCGTTTAAGAGCACCGGCAGACAGAGCATGAAAGCAGAATTATATAAATGCTTCCGTCTACCATGGCGGTCGCTCATCATGGCGGTTAATATTACATATCTAGAGTTCCTTGTTCAGTCAATATTGAGCTACTTACCTACCTATTGGTGGTCTGTATGTGTTATTACTCTTTGTTTTAACGAACATTATTGTTAGCTCTTCATATTAATAGTTTTGCGAGATTTTTAGTGCTATTTGTAGTGAATCTCGCTTATTAATAACTTATATACCTTACCTAACTTAGGTATTTATTACGTACCTGAACGATTCTACTCAGTGTGATATTTTACCGTTCTATTAAAAACTTTTATAACCTTGATTTTAGAGCTCGTATTTCAAGCTGACAGCGTGAAGATGGAGCAATAAAAGATATGTTGATAATAAGTTATTTCAAGAAGGGTAGGTACCTACATTTAAAATTAACTAATATTTTACCCTTCGATAAAAAACAATCAGAAACTTATTGTCTGTCAACGCAGTATGGAGCGAAGCATGCTGAATATAAGGTTAATAGACAGGTGGACTACTTCAAAAATAAGAAAAAAGACGAAGGTTGATGACATAATACAAAAAATAAAGAAACTGAAATGGAACTGGACTGGTCACATTATGAGAACACAAAAGGAAAAATGGACAAAAGCAGTTGTGGAGTGGGACCCTAGAAATGGAAAAAGACAAAAAGGACGTCAGATAAAAAGATGGGAAGACGATTTACCGAAAGGATGGAGGCAATTAGCACAAGATAGGGAAAAGTGGAAGAAATTAGGGGAGGCCTATGTCGAGGGACAACCTGATCAAGAACTGGTTGCTGAAATATAGCTGTAGGCACACTTAGTTTAATTATGATCAGCGAATAAAGGCTTTTATTATTATTATTATTATTATTATTATTAATATTATTAATATTTTACCCTACCCCGTCGGGAAACGGCGTGATTTTATGTATTTATGTATGTAATATTTTACGAGATAACCAAAATTGTTTGTTGCGAACAATGACGAAAGTGAGAACAATGACGAAACCGTTGAGTAGAATAATCCACCTACTTCCTTGGTGAACCATCACACTGGTTCTTAAGAACTATTGACACCATAAGAAGAAGACTGTTAGACACCTACCTGTTCATGGCTCTCCGGCCATATCACGGCATCAGGAATTCTGGGGAAATTGTTCTTCCTCACATTGGAAATATCCTTTAAAGTCTGGCCATGTGCTCTGATCAGTCGATCCATCCCGTCCACACTGACCAGCGCTATAGCCTCCAGCTCTTGTCTGACGTTATCCGGCAGGCGGCTGGCTTCGAAGGTTTTCGGCTGTTCAGGAATATTTGGATTATCTCCTGATAAAATGCCCAAGTTTTCCTTAGCCCACAGTCCAAGGAGCGGGAGAATCTTGCCACCGATAGGGTATCTGAAAATAAGTGGATACTTAGCGTTGATTTATTATCTTTTTTGTCCGTGCATTAGTGGTGCCTTGCGATCCAAAGTCGTAGGTTTGAATGGTGATGTACCGTAACCTGTTATGTATGGAAAACTCACTATTTTGTATGTGGGCATATGCCTAATAGTACAGTGTTTGGATGTGTAGATACATACGATAGTCAGTCTAGTACAAAGTACCTACTAAGTAGTACGGGATCTGTCTGAGTGTCTACCAAAATTGGGGATTACAGTCGTGATCATGTCAGTCATGTAATTTAATGGACTTGTCTGATGTGGCCTGTTAAACAAGCGTTGGTTTTAAAATATGTAAAGATCTTAGACGCGTTTTAAAATGTTCGTCTCACATTCTAGCCAGTAGGTCTACCATGAGTTGTCACATTTAGATCAGCTGACGTTACTACAGTAGTAATAGTTCGTAACTATGACATCTGTCGAAATTGTTACTCATGGTACCAAATTCTAAGCAAATTAATGAGCGCAAACTACAGTCGCTGTAGTACGCTGTGACGTAGGATAGTTAGCTACGTGAGGTTTTAGTACCCAACTATCCGCTAGAGGCGCTGTACAATATTTTCATACAGTTTTGGAACTACAGTCGCTAGCGAGTGTAGATTGTGAAAACTCATGGTAGACCCTCAGTTAGTGTGTGACCTACCGTGGGTTCACAACATTTTTTTTTTTTTATAAATAATGTTGGATAATCCACACAGCATCATCTAGCCCCAAAGTAAGCTACTCAAAGCTTGTGTTATGGGTACTAGATAACTGATATATTGAATACATTATATACATAGATAGATATTTTTTTATTATACATAGAAAACACCCAGACCAACAGAACAAATTTCTGCAGATCGTACACAAATTTGTTCCGCGGCGGGAATCGAACCTGCAACCTCTTGCGTCGCAGGCGGACTCTCGCCCGCTGCGCCACTGAGGTCGTCATTTTAGAATCCATAATATCAATGCCGAAGAGTTGTAAAGTAAAAATTGTAGGATAAGTACTTACTACTAAAATCGGATACTATATTTTGCTTTGCAATGGTGTTAAAACAAAGTGTTCACAACAAAAAATCTGTTCGGTTTTATAATAATATGTTGTTGTTTGGGAAACATATGCAGCTAATTATCATGACACCATAACGGTTTGAAATGAGTCGGATCAAGTTATTTAATACACATTAAACAAAAACGATAAATATTGACTGTAATCAAACCAAACAACAATACATACATCCATTCTTCTCTTGTCGAATGGTTGCGGACGACAAATATGTAAACACTGGTTTGTTTGTCAAGTATTGCAATATTGAATATTGATGCATAACTAATGACCGTTACTTGATGTCTAGAGCTGGTCGTCGAAGCACACGCGTAGTTTCTAACCGCTCGTTTAGATCTACAAACATGTTTCATTTAAACACACATGTTTTGTTTTAAACAAGAAAATATTATTCACAGTCTTCACGTTTTCTACAAGTTTTGTATATACTTTTGGGTAAAATAACTTATTATCAACCAATTTTTTATTGCTCAATCTTCATGCTATCAACTTGAAAGACGGGCTCTAAAATAAAGGTTAAAAAAGTTTTTAAAATAACGACAAAAATGACAAATAGAGAAAAACCACCCTTTTATTCTCACGAGTTTTAGTTTTCAAACAATAAATGAAAAGTTGAGTTTGTTGAATTGTAAGCAATCATTAATATGCTAAAAGATCTAGCTCCGTTTTTAGGCTAGTAAAGCTGTGACTTAACTAGAAACCTGAAACTGAAGCTAGAAATAGTAATACCTACTTATATAAAGGTGGGTACTGACCAACGTTACGAGGTGTAATGTAACATTCGCATCGAGCGTGTTACGCATCGAGCATGTTACGCTGTGTTCTAAAATCGGCGTAACATGCTCATCAAAACTCTGTGCTCCGTTTTCGCTTGAACCGACTGAACCGCGTAACAGTCAAAGGATTCGCCAAAAAACCGACAGCCGGGTGGAGCACTCAAAGCGAGCAACGAGCGGCTCGTTGCTAGTACTAGCCTCGTATTGTCCGGGCATAAGGAATATACTTTTAAATGTTTAGTTAAATACATCACTTAGCATTATCTTAGCATATCCGTAAGTTTAGCAATAGGTACCTACCTAAGGCCCGGTTTCCACGAAAGCAGAGAGGAGAAGAGACGAGAGGAGGTGTGCTGCAAAGCTGGCAGGTTATTTGCACCAAAGTGGAGAGAGATGATTGATTGGAAATGTGAGCTAGCCGAGTGTGAGTGAGCCACCTGACTAGACACTTCTCCGCTCTGCCGCTTGCTTCCACTTGCTCTCTCGCCGCACAAAATTCTATAGAAAAATGATACCTACACCTCCTTTCGTCTCCTCTCCCCACTGCTTTGGTGGAAACCGGGCCTAAGGCCATATTATTTGCTGAAGCGATTTTTGTGGCATTCGGTAATGTTGACATTTTGTATCCACTAGGTATGTAGGTACTTATCATTGTTTGATTTGACTTTGTGAAGACTATATTCATAGATCAGTAGCAAGAATCGACAGCAGGGGCAATTTGTAGCTTATAATACCTACAACTAATATTGGTCTGACTCAAACATCCACGGATAACTTTAAAATTAAGTAGTTTCAAATGTTGTTTTATCATTGTTCTATAAACTAGGTACTGAATTAAAAATTAAGTTTATTATCTGATATATTTTACCCTTGTGTACCTATGTATGTAGAGGTTATTTTTAATATATTTTATTACATTTACCCATACTTATTAGTAGGCTGACCGCTTTTAGACCGAATAAATGTTGAATGTGGAAAATTAAAAACTAGCGATATTTTTATATATTATACGAGGAGATATATTATTATTGTGTATAGATATATTATATTAGTGTAGTTTTGTAAGTATGGTGTACGTACCCGCAAAGCTCAAGGGCAGACCCTAGCTACGGGTCTGCATCAGCAATGTTGACTAGGGTTGGATTACATCACACATTGCTAAAGATTCATCTGTCGATGATTTGCCTTAACAAATAGGCTCACAGTATTTGTACAATACCTATTGGGGATACAAACCTTTGCCAAACAACACCACATTGCGAAATTGTACAGATACTCAATGCTAGGCCTGGGCATATTATGATTCTGAGTGGGCGTGACGACACTTTGAACTAATAATTCCTAGTAGGCTAAGTAGATTCATCAAGGTGGGTAGTTACCATTTTTTTAAGAATCTACAACTAGATTTCTGCTCAGGGGCAAGGAATATATTCCGCATGCACCCTCAATACAAGCGTTAATATAGAAGACAGCTTCCGCCCACGGCTTCGCCCGCGTGGTACCTTGAAAAACAAAAACGAATCTATCCCACGTGAACCGTTTATTTTTCCGGGATAAAATGTAGCCTATGTGTTATTCCAGACCATAATCTATATCTGTGTCAAATTTCATCCGAATCCGTTCAGCCGTTTCAGCGTGAAAGAGTAACAAACATACATCCAGACATCCATACAAACTTTCACGTGTATAATATTATTAGGATTAGGATGATATCCTTATAAGCCCTGATTGAATAAAAGCAAAAGAAAATTAATGTTAAAATAGTTAATGAAAAAAAATATTTTTGGTCTGTCCTTATTGTGGGTAGAATAGTGGATTGGAAGTGGAGTGTAAGAGGCATGCGAAAATCGTAGCAAGTGGAACTCTTTGGTCTTTACCTACAGAGACAGGAGGGAGACGGGTAAATAGGTATAGTTTTGGGTATAGTACAGGTAAATAATACCTAATTTCTAATTCACAAGCGTCGTGGATAACTAGCTAAAACTGAAGTGAATAAATAAACAGGTATGATTTTATATATCTACTAGTAGTCCGCCCCGGCTTCGCACGGGTATTTATATATACCTATAAATGGTCACGACTGTAATTCCCAGGCTCGGTAGATATCTCCCAGATTTCTAGTTACTTTGATCTTTGAGTAGGTACTCGTACATGACAGGATGCAAGCCCATCGCCGCTTATAAGAATACTAACCTATGACACACACCTTCGAACTTTTGGAACTTTTTTTCTAGGGTATGCCGGTTTCTTCACGCTGTTTTCCTTCACCGTTTAAGAACACAGGCATTGCGCACATAAATTGTTCGAATAGAAAAACACATTGGTGCATGACCAGGTTTGAACCCATGACCTTCAGATCGTGAGGCAGGGGTGCTACCACTACACCACCAGTGCTCTCAAATTTAACAAAAATTTCAAAATTCAATATTTATAATACACATACGTCTAACCATACCCTGCGTCAGGTTACTAAAAAAGAAAATTGTAAGTATAGAAAGTTTTAGTATTATTATTTTAATGAAGTTTTTATTTATTATAATGTATTTTTTTGTTTATATTTTTTATTTATTTTTTCACATTGACTCAATCCTGTACACATCCTGTACACCCAGTGACGCCTACAGTGCATAAGCTAGCGCGGCTCTCACGCAACTTTTTTCTATTGCTTACATTTTTAATTTAATGGTATCTTTTGAATGGAATGTCCGAATTGAGTAATTCAAAAAACTATATAAAGGTATTGAAGCAGTCTAGAATATGATGTGATTTATTTTGATAAGGATTAATACTAAGATACAAATAAAGAGCATTTTTCTAAGAGTAGCCTTTCAATTAAAATTTTAAAATAAAATAACTCTTATTGTGGCATTTCTATAATAGTTGGACATATGCTATCGCGACACTTTTTGTAAATAATGATGTGTTCTACAAAGTCGTAGTACATTATTTTATTCTATCGTCAATAGTTTTCGCAGCGCACGCGATATAAAGAATATTTTAGGTAATTTTTTTACACCTTGGCTTACATTATTGAAGTTTTAGTAAGGATCCCTAATTTAAAAAAAAATATAATATAGCCTATGTCACCCGCTGATAGTGTAGCTTCCCAACAGTGAAAGAATTTTTCAAATCGGTTCAGTAGTTTCGGAGCCTATTCATTTCAAACAAACAAACAAACAAACAAACAAAGAAACAATCAAAGTTTTCCTCTTTATAATATTAGTTTAGATATTTATATAGATGCCTAGAACCTAGTTATTAAATACCAAGTTTCATCCACGTGAAATAAACTTACGACAATCCCACGTTGCATTTGCATTTGCATTGTTACAATCAATTATTTCTAAAATGTTTTTAGACTATCAAACATGAATAAATATGAATATATATATATATAAATCGATCTAGCTAGGTTTATATATATATATATATAGAAACCTAGCTAGATCGATTTATCGCCCCCGAAACCCCCTGCATACTAAATTTCATGAAATTGTTGGAGCCGTTTCCGAGATTCAGAAAATATAATATATAAATGCATATATAAGAATTGCTCGTTTAAAGGTATAAGATATTCTCATCTCAGTGCTGCAGTGGCCTCACCTAAAGTGGTAGAGCAAGACGCAATTCAAAATCTTGTAATTTTTGTTTGATCGGGCGCGTCAGCCTACCAAATTGTTGTTTGTCAAACATGAGTAGGTACTTACAATACAAAGAACGTATGTAAGTGCTTACATTACATTTTACATGTAAGTATCATGTGAATACTATCAAGGTGGCTTCATACCCTGGCCTTGTCCTAGCGACGACACCATGTTTATGGCAAGGCAAATAATGGATTTATGAACATGTGAAAATCACATTGAAAGGACACACGATTAGACTGACTGCATAATGAACTCGGGAACGATAAATTCAGTATTATTATAAATATACCTACTCAAGTTAATAGGTAAAGTTCATCCAACGGATCTAGGCATTCGTGAAATTAGCCACAGGTGCGAGTTTGCGCATATACATTATAGAGTCCTACCTCGTCCCTCTCCATACCTACAATTGCTCCCGAAAAACGATACTGAGCAGCGCCTGCGGCTAACTTCACGAATGCCTCGACTCGTTGGGCCAGCTGTACCTACTAGTAGTTTTACGATGAGTAGATATCTCGAGCAAAAACTCTTGCAACAATTAATATAAAAAAACATGATCATGTCTGTAATGTTTGCGATCTGTTTGGACTGAAATTCATAAAGTACTAATCTCGTTTGGTACAAATCCCATCCCCAAGCTAGGTAGTTATCTCCTCAGATCTCTAGTTACTTAGGTCTTTTAGCGCAAAATGTGAGCATGTGCCAAATGTCATGTTTGGACGTGCCTACTCTCTTTAGATATCTTCAACAAATCTAACAATTAACATACCATTAATTATTTTAAACGGGTTAATTCCAATGGTAGAAATCTAAAAATGTGCCATTTACTGCATTTTGAGTAGCTATTCTGCTCATAACGCTGAAAATACTTATATTAGATCTAGACCAAATTTTTATGTGACCCATATAAAAGTCGGTCGTTCCGCATACCCCTACCGATCTATCGATCGGATCTTCTATTTATATCTCTATCTACTGGTATAATCATTCAGGAAATAGTATGATCATATCGAAAATGTATAGTGCTTCACAACTATCAGTTGTCACAGGCAATGAAGTTTACCTCCAAATAATTAGTTCTCATCAATTATTTAATAATAACCTAAGTTCATACAATAATTGGTCATGTGAAGGCATAAGTTCACTATAGACCAAATAATTCATATTCATACGAAGGTAAGTAATTAATTACAATAGGTTATTAATATCAATTCGTAATTATGATAATTAATTTGATTTATATTTGTTATATTCTCAATGTTGTGACCCAAATTATCATAATTCATAATTCATAGTGCACGATAATCCTTTAACCACACTAAGAACGGAAAATCGGAAGGCTGCGTTAATATATATCTATCTATATCTATACATAATAATAAACTCGTTGAGAAGCCATATCTGTACATTTGATATTTTCAAATAAAAATTATTACTCTCTAAAGAAGACACGCTACTTAGCCTAAAGCAACCGTTTTTGAAAGTTTCTGTCTGTCTGTATATCTATGTGTTTGTGCACGCTCCGCAACGGCTAAACCAAATCGAATGCAGTTTTCACTAATGTATTGAGATAAGCTTGGATTCAAACTTAGGCTTTGTTTCATCGAAATAGTATGATAAATAAAAAATATAAGTCTTTGATACGATATATATATCTTATAGAAAACCTTATCCATTCGAACAGCCCCAGTAAGAGAATATCACAAAGTAATCTAACGCGTAGGTAGTCGCGGGTATCAGCTATTACGTTACAAAAAGCATACCTTTTCATTATGAAGGAATATACGAGTACATAGTTAACGTTGCGTAAAATTTCGGCCCCTTTTAAATTCGAGGTATGTGTCATAGGTTAGTATTCTTATAAGCGGCGATGGGCTTGCAACCTGTCACGTACGGAATACTAACTACTGTGCAAAATGTGGGCATGTACCAAATGTCATGTTTGGACTTGCCTCTGACTACCCCCTTTAGATATCCTCAAAGATCTAAGTTACTAAAGATCTGAGGAGATATCTACTGAGCCTGGGGATTACAGTCGTGATCATATTTATTTATTTTTATTTTTTTATTTATTTAAATAGGTGGAGTTCACAGATATATCTGTCTACAGTCAAGTACGAGTCTGACTCGAGCAATGAGGGTTCCACCAATGTTATATACCTTTAAACGAGCAATTCTTGTATATACCTACGAGTATATAATCTGAATCTCGGAAACGGCTCCAACGATTTTCTTGAAATTTAGTATGCAGGGGGCGATAAATCGATCTAGCTAGGTTTCATTTTTAGAAAACGTCGTTTACCAAAAAAACCGAGCAATGCTCGGTCACCCAGGTACTTTTTTTTATGTGATAAAAGTCCAAATTAATGAATTTTAGATTTTATTAAATCCTTATAGCATCACTTCTGTCTATCTGGCTGTCTGTCAAGACTCAAGATCCTATATATTATCCTTACCTACTTCACGTAAGTACATACAGGTTATTATGTACATGTATACTTAGCTCTATTTAGATTTCACGTTAGTTACCTACGTAACAAGACTCACTAGCGAATTAGCGGAAATCGCCAATTTAAACACGCCTACCATGGCACAATAAAGTGTCTAGTGTTTAAATTTGCTGTGCCTAATCGACCTAACTCATTTCGCCTGATATATTATGTATTTTCCGTTGCGATGCTATTACATCTAACACTAAAGAAAAAAAAATCAGGCTAAAGAACAACAGCAAGCCACGTCAGATACGTATAATAAACGAAAACAAACATGATTACTACTTTAGGGATTACAGTAATAAGGTTTGGGAAAATTTATTGATTTTGGAGATCATCAAATTTAAGTTACTTAGGGGCATATTACACTATCATTTATCTTGGATCATTTAAATGATCATATATTTGATCCAAGATAATTGACTATTTGAGTCATATCTGTGTATTACACAATCAAAGTTGTTTGATCCTATTTTACGTCATAGGTGGTTGCTTTTGCATGGGACTCGACTCGACAGATTGATGGATGACAGTGACAGGTGTCAGGTATTGACGTCAGGGTTACCAGATCTCAGAGAATTCGATTTGCCAAAAGACATCGTATTTTTTTAGTATGGCTTGTTTATTGTTCTTTCAGCAAGATTATGCATATTTATTATATTATTAGAAAAAGAACTACTTTACATTATTTTAAACATATTAACGAACAAGAAATTGAAAACTTTTTTTTTATATTTGCTTTTAAATACCTAGTACCTAGAAAAAAAATAAAAATAACTGGCAACACCTGTTTCTATGACCGTATTGGATCCAATCTCTCAGCAAATGTCAAAAATCTATGATCAAGGAGAAAATGAATCATAGTCCTATATTACATTATCCAATATCATTGACTCATAGATCTATGATCCGAGATAAATGATAGTGTAATATGCCCCTAAGACCTTTTGAAACTTGCACGCTGGTCAGCTAGTTCTTTATACATAGATATGAAAAAAAAACCTGAAAACTTCCTGAAAACTTCCTTACCTGTTTCCTGTGAACGATGCTGTTTCTCCATGTATTAGAAACATAGAGTCCTTGTAGCCCCAGCCGTACCATTTCAGCAGTTCCTGTCTGAAAATACAAACATAGGGAAGAGGAGTTAGGGGAACGTTTAAACATTATATATTGTGTAGGTAGGTTAGAATTTCAAGCGTGCCTTATGTCATGGCGCTATTTAAAATCCCGAGCGTAATGAAGAATTCTAGGGTTAATTCAATAGCGGAGTGAGGGAGTACCTACTAATAAACTCCACCCAGTCTAAAAAAAATAATTGTCGACCCTACTGTCGTATATTTGTCTAATATTCGTACAAGAAAGAGCGAGGCAAAATAGTGCATAAAATTTTGTCGCGGCGCTTATACTCGTATTAACCCGTCTGACCGCAGAGAGGGATCTCCTTAGTCAAATTTTTCCCACAAATGAGGTTTCAAATTCAAAGGAGAATGGGTAAAATGGTCTATGAGCGGCCAACAACGAAATAGGTATTAAATGAAAGTACTATTACTAAGGACTAACTTTTACTATGAACGTAACATTGTAGCTCATTTAGAAAAAACAATACACATAGGTTAAAATACTTAGATAATAAATGTGCAAACTCATTTTTATAAAATACATTAAATGTATTTTATAAAAATGTACAATAATAGGACTGAGTTCTGATGACGTTATCATTATTATTATTGGCAATGTTCTAACATACGAGTAGTACCTAGTAAATGTATTTTTAAAGAAGTCTACAAGTCATTTTATTTTATTTCCTTATTTTTAAGGCTAAACCTTAGTTATAATACGCTAAATCACAGACTGACATATCTAATATAAAAATGTATTTAATTCTATTAATAATTACACCACAGATATAAAACATCTTGAGGGTGATTGTAGGGTGATAAAGTGATAATAAACCAAAACAAAAAAAATTGTTCCTGGCCGCTTATAGACCAAGCGCCATTCGATTTTGCCCATTCTCCTTTCATTATGCCCTTGGGCCTATTAAACATTACTTCTGTAACCCGTAACTTTGCCGTACTCAACCGTAACCATCTGATATGTTATGATTACCTACATTACATAATATAATTTGACATTGTCGAGTGGTGTGAAAATAAACAAATAGTCTTAATTATGGGAAAAAATGTGCGAGTTTTAACCGTATAAAAAAAACAGGTATATTTTAAATGTTTTATTTTATTAGTTGCGAATTTAAATTGCTTTTGTATTATTATTTTTGTCATTGAAGCTTGGAGACTGATCACAGATAAATACACAATACGACTATATACAGGTCACTAGCTAAGGCTTAGCGTCTTTCAAATAGTTTCTTTTATATTTTCGTAGCAACGCGTAGCAACCTCGTAGCTCGCTACGCAAGCTGCAGAAACCATAAAATTTTCGATTTCAATCAATTTTATCCGTTTCTATAGTAGCTTACGTTTTTGTTGAGTCTTACTAGTCGCTTCAGTTAGCCACACATATTACAACGTCAGCGTTTTACCTAAGGCAATACAAGCTGTATTAATGTAAGGCTACCGCCACATTGAGCGGATAAGCCGTCGCCGATCTCACGCGGCACAACGCCTGGGCATTTTGTCTATTTGTCAAAGAACAGCCGATCTTCCGCGTAGTGAGTGAGCCCGATAATAGAAACTAGATAATAGTAGATAAGTAGCCAAGGGCTGTAAGGCATCAATTGCAGCCCGAGATATTTAGATAGCCTATAGTTCGAGGGTGCAATTGATGCTTACACCCGAGCTAACTACTCTGCTTTACATCTCGATTGTGAGGTAAGTAGAAAAAAACCGGCATTACAAGAATAAACAATATTTAAAGTAAAAGTTTTCTATTCCCGCCTTTTTTCATCTTTTTTTTTAATTATTTTTTTCAAGAACGAAATTGACCTTCGCCGTTCGATATTTAAAATTGATGACTATTATACTCATACGAAGACAAGGCTAAATAGCGAAGCGACCTCTTTTGTCATTGGGCTGAATGCATGATGTCTATTGCCAGTATGATGGTTAGATGTACGCGAACTTTTTGAAAGAGTGAAGTTTTTTTTTAATTACTTACCGCCCTAGGGCTTTTCTAGCTACATTATTACCCTATAGCGCTAATTGGTCACCTACAAGCCCCATTTGGGGGTAATAAGGACCTACCGAATATGAGAGATGTAAAATAATGTACTGGCGTTGTTCCGCGTAAGATCGGCGATGGACGTCTTATCCGCTCAATGTAGCGCTAGTCTAAGTGGCAGTGGTGTCGTGTCAATAGACCGTATGTATATACATATACCGTAAATACATAACATAAAATAAAATTTATTTTTTGCTAACTCTACTCAAAATTTCTTGGAGCGCGGTGGAATCAGTGTATGAACTTTAAATTTTTGAGAACAATAGGATTTGGAGCGCGGTGGAGCTACCCTTCAGTGAAACAGTGGAGAAAATAATAAACGAATCGAATAAACTTTTAGTCATACAAACGACTCGAAAAATAAGATTGTTGTCCATGTTTATGTTAGCTTAGTTATTTTGTCAATAATGTCTAGTAATTTTACTCTTTTAGCTCTTTTTTAAGATTTCTTCAATTATATGATCAAATATCTATGAGTCAGAGTAGTTTTGCGTAAACGGATTTTACCTTTATGACGTTTATGTAATTTTCAGTAATCTTGCTACTTCTTGAGTTAATATAATTCTCAGGAACATTATAGTTTGCTCAATATATTATTCACACTCATACGAGTAGCAAACAAGTTTAACACACATACATACATAAAATCACGCCTGTTTCCCGACGGGGTAGGCAGAGACCACGGATCTCCACTTGCTACGATCCTGACATACTTCTTTTGCTTCATTCACTCTCATTACATTCTTCATACATGCGCGTCGGTTTAGGGTACTCTGGACCTGGCCTTTCTCTAAAACGTCCCCAATTTGATCGAGGTACGTACGCCGAGGTCTTCCCCTTCCAACTGTCCCATTCACACTCTCCTTATACAACTGTTTCGTCAATCTCCTTTCATCCATCCTTTCTACATGCCCAAACCATCTTAACATACCCTTCTCAATTTTCATCACTACGTCTTCTTTCACTCCACAACGTTCTCTTATCACACTGTTCTTCACTCTATCATTCAAAGTTAAACCACACATACTTCTCAAAGCTCTCATTTCCACTGCATTTATTCTACTCTGATGCTTCTTCTGCCATACCCAACTTTCGCTACCATACATCAATGTCGGCACTAACACTCCCCCGTGCACAGCCAGACGTGCCTTTTTGTACACGATCCGACTGCTCATAAATGTGTGAAGTGCCCCATTCACACTATTTCCAGCATTCACTCTCCTTTCAATATCGTCATCATGTTTACCATCTCTTTTAAACAGCGTACCCAAATAAACAAACTCTTTCACTTGTTCAAGTTTAAATTTGGTATAATATGTAAGTACAGAATATTTAATGATTCAAAGCGAAGATTTACACCACATTAGTATCTACATTGCACCCGTGTGAAGCCGGGGCAGGTCGCAAGTTATACACTAGGTATATGATTATCTACACTGTTTTGAAGCGTATTTGCACTAGATTTGCACAGAGTCTTCACAAGTCGGTCAGCCTTGAATGCAGATTATCTATGACACAACCGTAGGTATAACACACGGCTAACCCGGCTAATTTGAACTCGTGAACCTGGATTAGTCGGTGCGGTCACATAATCTTACTAAGCACTTAGTTACGAACACTATTTACTACCTTGATGCAGTTTTAAATTGAGTGATCAGTATGTGAGCCATTATGCGATATAACCAAATACGACCGAACCAGATAATTTGCAAACTTTAACACTTTTTTGCATCCTTTCGGGGGATTTTACCGGGATAAAATAATATCGGTGTCAATCCATCATTCAACCTCAGTAGCCTATCACCGAAATATATAGGTAGGTACCCCAAAGCGGCACGTCATCATCATCTTCCTGCCCTTTTCCCCCGTTATGTGGGGTTGGCACAACATGTAACTTCCATTTTCCTCTATCATTGGTCACCTCAGTACATACTCCTCCTTTCTTACCTTGTCACTTTCACACAGTCCATCCATCTTTTCTTTGGCCTCTATCCATGTATCCATCCACATTCATACCTAACACTCTCCTTGTCACATGACATTCATCTCTTCTCATAACATGCCCATACCACGCTAACCTATTTCTCCTCATCTTTTCCGTCACCGGTGCCACTTCCAGACTTCCTCTGATAAAGGTACTCATTCCTTAATTTATCCATCCTTGTCTCTCCACACATCCATCTCAGTATTCACACCTCCGCCGCATGCACTCTTTTCTCGTCCGTTCCCTTGGTGGCCCAACATTGAGACCCATACAATACGACAGGTCTTATGATCGTTTTGTAGATTTTCCCCTTAAGTTTAAGGGGCATTCTCCGATTTACCCCAAAGCGGCACGTATATAATATCAGTTTAATAATATAATGTAATACAGAATTATTTGATGTATCTGCGCGCCCCTTAGAGGTAAGGCAAATTGTATCAAACAATAGGCGGACAAACAAAACACACAATAGACTTTTGCATAAATAATAATTAGGTACCACTAGTAGGAAGTAGTACAATTTAAACAACATCGTTAAATTGTGTTTTTTTGTATTCAATTGAATATTTATTTAATATTTTAGAATATTTTAGGTACCTAATTACAAAAGAATTAATTAATAATTTTGTCTGCAAAGTTGCGTGTCAGTCACCTACTTAGGTGTTCAACCAAGGTCTTTTGCCTTAGTAACCTATGTGATTATTGAACCCACGAATTATAAACCTAGTAATCAAATTCAAATGTATGATTTAAATAGTGTTAAATAATTTATTCAATTATAAATAGTTAGGTAAGTATATTTTAAGAACTTCCATCGATTTTGTTCCCGTTTTGTAATTATCATGAATAGGTACTTTTAACGTGCCATTTATCATAAAAGTTGATTTTTAGATAAATACGAAATTTTATCGAAATTGGTTCAACTCTACGACATGATTGAGTAAAATACTAACAGCCAAGTCTAAATATCCAAACATTTAGCATTTTTAATATTAATACGATTTGATTGTAAAGTTAGACATAGAAAAGAGAGATAATTAGAGGCATAAAAAAATCGTCTTCAATGTTGCACTACGTAGAAAATTACAAGCGAGCGAGAATGGCGTTTTTTTTAAGGTTTCAGAAAACCTCAGGAATCATTTTATATAGGACCACCTCTGAAGGATGACTTACTAAACAAAAAAGAATCACAAAAATTGATAATTGACGGAATATTTGCGTAAAAAATACAAAAACATACAGTCGAATTGAGAACCTACTTTTTGAAAATAAAAGACTAAGGTTGTACCTACTGCTCAATAAAGTAAACGAGGCTTTGCACAAACTCCTAGCCATACTTTACGGGAGTTTTTATTTTTTTACTATATGTAGGCATTTACCTACTTAAATATTTTTGTTACACTGAATAAGCAAGGTAGAGTAGGTACCTACCTACGGTTATCAATCTAAATACGGTTGGTTACTCATAGATAATATTGATAGCGACCATTTAATATGGGTCACAAAACTGCATGATTAAAAGGTAAACTAACTGATAAGATTACAAGCGTACGTATTTCGCGTAACTACCTACTTACAACAGCTAGGTGATGAATTTAATAAAATAACTATACAACTTAGGTACTTAATATAAACAGAATCGATATTTGCGACAATTTAGGGGAAGGGTAAAAGCTACCCTCAATGTAATTTTCATCAGTGTACGAGTAGATATAATTCAATCTAAAAATGCACGCCCCTCCACTTGTAGGTACACACCGCATGTAGAGGAAATAGTATAGCAAATACATTGGAGGGGCGTGCATTTTTAGACTGATCTACCTCTACCTAGGTAGTTATCCCTTTTTCCATAATATTATGCGGCTGTTACAACTTTCTGAGAATAAACAATTACTACCGTAGAGTCCGGTAGAGTTTAGTTTTTGTGTATCGTGAAATGTGTTCGGATATTTTTAGCAAATGTTTAGCAAGTATTGGTAACTAGGAAGTCTGTTCTCAAGCGGTAGGTATGGAGTACGCGCGTGCGTGTGTTGCTATTGATTTAAAAATTAAGGAAAGGGAGTGTGTAGATAGTGTTTATATTGTTCTGCTAAGTGCCATAATCGAGCATGGAACTTTTTTTATTTCAGGAAATTAATATTTCGTGTTGATTCGCAACAATATTTTTAAAAATCGATGAAAGCTCACCTGCGTCTAGGAATAGCACTTTTCACTTTTATGACAGTGTTGTCATTCGCACTGCAGTCGCTCCTTCTAATTTTACCACTAAATTGTTTTATAACACTATTATCTTGTGTCCTGTTATTATGTGCATTTTTCAAATTTTTTATTGTGTTTTCCAAGTCGTTTCCGATTGCTGACATTTTCGCAATGAGCGACGATTATGGATGGATTTGTGGCGGATGGCATTTGGAAGGATTTTTATAAATCGCGCAGCCTGCCGCGCATGCTATGACATATGACTTCGTCGGTAAAGCAGCCCCTAATACGAACCGACATTTAAAAGCGACATCTGCCTTCTGCATCAGTAACTAAGTTACCTAACTGTTGACTGCTAAAAGAGGTTTAACCCTGAATAGTCCGGCATCAAAAGCGGTCGAATCACGAAACACAGTAGATCGTGCTTTGTAGTTCTAGTTTTATGCAAGAGATGGCAATTTAAAAAAAAACACGCGTAAGACCTCGTTGAATGTGCGAAGACAGTTTTTTCTGATTTGATCTAATCCATTTTTTTTGTTGCTTTAATGAGAGTTTTTTTGTATAAAATCTAAAAAAAACTGTGTAGGTAGTTAAGTATTTTTTTTGTTCCTCTTTAACTCTGTAACGGCTGAACTAATTTTAATGCAGATTATACCCTGATTTAACACACAGGCTGCTTTTCATCCCGAAAAAAAACCCTAGGGAATGGAAAGGGTTATTAAAGTTACAAATGGAACCGCGAGGCACAGCTAGTTAAAAAAAATATACTTATAGAAATATTTGTTCTTATAAAAATGTAAAATCTTTGATTTTCTATATAAAGTTTTTATTGACAATACCGCTTACAATACTAACCTACGAGTGTATTGTATGTAGTTATGTTGTACATTATTAAAAACGATACATCTACTTTCTTACAAAAGCTAAAGTACCTACTTATAAAATAATAATTAATATTAATAAAGTAAGTATGTAGTTAAATCTATCATTTATTTATATTAAAACTAAGTCGTGCTAGTTACACCATTTAACTCAAGAACGGCTGTACCGGTTTTCATGATTTTTGTTTTGTTACTAATAAAATATGCCTTATTCTAAGACTAATAAATGCAAAATAGATGAACGAAAAATCTGATATTTTACAAGCTTATTGTATAACTACACTGGAGTTTATTAGACCCTTAATTGAGGTTTTAAATACAGCAAATAGTCACCTATTTTATTTATTTTCTTTTTCAATTGTACACAATGAAAAAAATGTGGCAAAAAGAGATCTTAATGCCAAGGGGCATTTTCTGCCGTTTTATCCATCTATACAGGGTGTCCCGGAACAAGTATGTTAAACCTGAACGGAGTAATTAAGACTATGAAAATGAACAGTTTTGGGGGTACCTACATCTAATTTTATTTTCAGATTTTTATAGAAATATTTTTATTTTATTATGTATGTAAATAGTTCATAATATTCTGCTATGGTATTGGATATTGAAATAAAATTTACTGCACTTCGAACTCACAAGTCTTATATTTATTATTGTTCGCATAAGTGTCCAGATTGTTCCCCGCGGGATAACATACTATAATAGTTCAGGGCCACCCTGTATTTTTAAGTACTTATTTACTACATTTTAATCACATAGGTAGGCAGAGATTTTTCAGGATTTTCTGCGATGCTTTGGACTGTCAATTTTGTGTTTTAGTTTCTATATTTTTTCATGTCATTTTGAGTTTTATTTTGTAATTTTGATGGTTATTTTTCCAATGAAGCCCGAGTTTTTGACGCGAGTTGTAAAAACTGAGCTCCTTTCTAAATCCATCGGAGAAAATCCCAAGAATTTTGAACAAAACAGTCATCTTCTGTTTTAAATTGACTTGGCAATTTGACTTACTTTGTGATATTGACAATATTACATAATTTAAAAAACACTTGACATTGTCAAAATTAATCTGAAACGAGACAGATGTCCTAAACAAAGACGAAGAAGAGATGTTTCAAAACTGCACAACCCTCCTCCAAAATTCCCGTTCAAAAATAAAAATTAACAAAAGAATTCGAGAATTAGTTATTAGGGTCATTTCAGGCTAGGTACATAAGGCTCTACCTATATAAATTAGATTACGAAGCTAGATATGTTGAATAATTTAAATTCGTAATGCAGTCTCAATATCATAACTACATAAGCACCTGTGTGTTGATCAGGTATAAAAGCGTCTATTTACAACAGGACTTAATAATATTACATAAAGTAGGTATAATTACCAGCTAGATAGTTTTGTTTCGTCTATTACTGTATCTACTATCCATGGATATAATATACGTAAAAGTTTCAAAGAGAACAGCGAACAATTTAATAGAGACAGTACATTATATGATAACTACAATAAGTAAAATATAGCCTCATACCTGTAAACAAATTTCGAAATGTCCTATAATTTATTTGATACGTCGTAGATACATTTATTGCAGACGTATTTAGGTATATAAGGTACCTTATAATTTAGGTAGGTATATAATAATTACAAATTGAATTTTTACAAACTAATAACAGATTCTGTGACGTGCGGTTGGTGGAAAATCAATTAAGTATTACATAGACTACTGATATCATATCGATTTGAAAAGGTATTGTGACTTTAATGATCAAACTTCTGCAATATACACGTCACATAATAATTTCATAATTGCTAAAATTACGGCAGCAGCTTATGATATTCTACATTCTTCTTGTTTTTCTCAATAATGTAGAATGATTTCGGCTTTCCGTTACCAGAATAATATTTCCTGAAAGAGGTCTTCTTGGCGGGAACGTAATACGCAAGGGCGTCTATCGCGTTCGGATGGTTACTGACACCCTTCGGCCAGGTCGGAGTACTTTCCACATCCACCACATCATCATCGAACCGCGCTTGGGGCCTGTTCTTTGCAATCTTCTGCAGCACTGGAATGTTCCAATGGTACACACGAGCTGGTTTGCCGTTGCTCGTCATCTGCAGAGGTAAGGTTCTAGCTGCGGCCGGCGCCGGCTCTGGTCTCGTATAATACGAAGTGTTGGGAGGAAGTTTGATGACGTACATCCTTGAATCTCCAGTTGCGTGCCTTCTGCCCTGTTCTGAGAAGCGCTTTCTATGGTGAGCTGCTGGTATCCTTAGCTTCTTGAGGCCAAGTGAGCTAAGCAGGTCGTGTGTTGATTTGTCTTTGCCGTCCATTGTGAGGTTCTCTTCGTTTCTGGAGATCGATGGAGCTGCGAGAGTCGCTGTGATGCTGATTATGAGCACTGCTAGCCTGTAACAACAAAAACAATCTAATTAGGATTATAAAGCGTATGGGAGTATTGGTTACAAACTTAATTAGCTAGTCAGAACTGGTACAGAATATTAACTACTTTGCGAAAAAAAATTTGGCAGTGCCTCTACTACATACATACATAATATAATGTACCTACATAAAATCAAGCTTGTTTCCCGACGGGGTAGGCAGAGACCAAATCTACATCAGGCATCACAGGATCCCCACTACTGTCCTTAAAATATCTCAAAGATAAGAAACTAGATCTGAGGATCTAGATCTAGAGATCTGAGGACATGTCTACCAAACCTGGGGATTAAAGTAATGATTCCCTCAGGTATACGTAATATTTTGTGTTTTTTGTGGACAGGGAACACGAGATAACTAGGTATTATACGAATATTTAGGCTGATCATGATTAACTAGATAAATGTTTTTTTTTTTTTGCAAATATTTAATTAAGGGTATGGTTAAAGAACCAGGAATCAAAACTGTAAAGATGCTATGGTATCAAATTAAAGGTCATATTATATTCATCATAAAGGTAGCCTAAAAACAATTTTTTTATATAAATACTTTTTTACCATCGCAAGATGCCCTACAAATGTCTAAAAATAGGGTCTGGTTAGGTACAAAAATAGCCTTATCCGCTGCATATTTTAACGTAGCAATAATAAGAAATTGTGGCTTTTAAAGTCCTCCATACGTCTAGCTTATTATTTTGTTTTCAAATAAATTACTTTTTTATTTATGAGAAAGAATACAAGACAATAGAAAATGCTAATATTACTAATATTTTCTCATTTCTGCTGGCTGTGAGAGAAATACTTATGTATATGGCGCTGACCTCAAAACCTGAAATGAATCACTCATCTACCACTGAGAATGTTACCTTTATAGAATAACCCATCCAAGACCATCAATAGTCTACAAGTCATTAAAACTAATTAACACAGGAACATTCAGTTCAAACGCAAGCTTTTAGCTTTGCCTGTATTTCATGGCTTTACGACTAGAGATGAGTAGACTATATAGGTATTTAAAAAGACGGAGACACAGTTTTTTTTTAATTTACAAAGCCGGACCGCAGTTATGAGTTTTTGAGCAATTACTTAAGCCGTAGCAGAAAAACAAGTTTTCAGGGTTTCGTACCCAAAGGGTAAAACGGGACCCTATTACTAAGACTCCACTGTCCGTCCGTCTGTCTGTTTGTCCGTCTGTCACCAAGCTATATCTCATGAACCGTCATAGTTAGACAGTTGAAACTTTCACAAATGATGTATTTCTGTTGCCGCTATAACAAAAAATACTAAAAAGCAGGAAAAAAAATATGGGGGCTCCCATACAACAAACGTGATTTTTTATGCCGTTTTTATATATAATGGTACGGAACTCTTCGTGTGCGAGTCCGACTCGCACTCGGCCGTTTTTTATTGCAATTGTGTGTAGTACGCGTTACAAAATAGTACAGCAACTGAAAAACTGAGCCGGAAAAATACATCGTTTTTGTCCGTAACTCTAAAATAGCTGGATGGTCGAAGTCTCCCTTTACAACTTTACGACTATTGCCTTCGTAAACGAACACGCAAATACCTACTCAAGTCGGTTTTCAAACAATAGCCTTTGTACATATAGAAACAACAATATAAGATAACGATGTAAAAATAAATAATAATATTTCTTATTATAAGCCTTATAATGTCATTTATTTTTTAGCCATTATCATCCCATATTATAGTTATTACAAATGCTATGTTCAATGAATTGTCCACTCAAACTTTTTGCATCTTCTAAACCTAGAGTACCTACCTACCTGGGCCATACCACAAGCTCTTCGAGCGATGACATACTCGTAGTAATATAACATCGATATTTTTATTTTATTTATAAAAATTGTATTGAAGAAGTCTAGCTATAAACTTTGACGTTTCTGAAACACGATGGTTTGTAAGAGCTAAAACCTAGGTCACTGCCAGAGTTCACTCACTTTTTTAAGCGTCTGTACATGTGGAATGCTATTTCCAATAAATGTATGTAAAGTTTTGTGTTGTGAGTTATGGAAATACCTATCTGTACCTATCTTTACTTGTCTCTTTGCATGAGCTTACGTGGTGTTTCGATTGAAATTAATCTTAGTACCTGGATGACCGATCTTTGCTCGGTTCTTTTTTTTAGTAAAGGACGTTTTCTAAAAATGAAACCTAGCTAGATCGATTTCCCTGCATACTAAATTGCACGAAAATCGTTGAATTTCATTATATATTAATATATACAAGAATTGCTCGTTTAAAGGTATAAGATGTAGGTATAATATAGACATTGCAATGAACATTTCAGGCCTAATTACCAAACATTACAAATAACAACTCGTCATAAGCTACCGTGAACTTGTGACCCTAAAAACAGCTGTATAGAAAACCAAGTGCAATAAAGCAACTAGGCCAACAATGTCGATCCTGGATACTAAATTCCTTATTACCGTCTGTGACATTTCCAGTTGTTCCATCCATACCGGATAGCCTATTGCTCTATTTGGCTACAAGCCTATCTACTGAGGCTTCTGTTACAAAGCGATGACCGTCCTGCCGCCCGTAGTTTCCCGGAGATGTAAACATCGTTATTCCTTCGACGCTAAGATTGAAATTGCGTCCACAGCCACATAATGATCGTCATTCATGACCACGGGCTTTTTACATGACACGTGCGTGGAATAATATTGAGTAACAGTTCAGAAAAGGTCTATCATCTTATTAGATTTTATTGGACTCTCTTGTTATGGAATGGCACTCTCGGTAGCCAGGGCCGCTACTGGTTTTCGTCAAATATAGCGTGTGTTTTTAGCGTCAAAAGTTGCTGTTTTTGATGGCATAATCGCTTTTCTCCATGTGAAGCTGAAGGTATGCTGAGTTTTACGAGTTCCATGTTATTCAGTTTTTGCTGGCTACGTTTTGAAATCTGAGTTGTCTCGAATTCATTTCCAACAGGAAATATCTGAGCTATTTGGGATCTTATTGAGAATTTCCGAAGTAGATGGGAATGGATATTTTATTAAAATTTAAGGTAAATTAAGGTTCATCAACTTTATTTTTACCACAGTCATATGTATTACAGACTTAATATGTTAGAGTCACTTAGAAATTAGCTGGGGTCTTACCACGAAGTCTTCCAGAACGATTCCGTAACGTTTCCGTTTTAGAAACGTCTAATTTGAAGCTTAAAGTCAATACAATTTGCATAGGTCATGGTACGAAATAACAATGTAATATTAATTCGGTGCTGTATTACGAATTCGTGGAGGGAGGCCCCAGGTCTTATAAATTAGGCCCTCAGGGTATCTGGATCAAGGTACGTTATTTATACGTTACGTGTTTAATAGTTGATTCCAAGCAGAGCCGCTGACTAGTGATTATAGCATAGAATAATAAACAATCTGTGTAACTAGAGAATAAAAATTATATGTCGTAGCCACATAATCAGTAAGTACATCTGGTAACGTAGAAACATGAATACAGACATAATTATGGAACGATGTGATTGGCTACTGATTCAATTTTACTGAAATCATATTATTAAATCTAAGCACTATTATTTACTTACACTGATTTCGAGCAGTACCTACCTAGAGTAGAATGATAATTATCAAATTAAAAGTTCGGTAAGAGCTGCATAATCTGTTGAACTGGCAACCATATTTTTTTTTGTAGTAATAAATTGTTTTCCGTAGAAACCAAATAAGCTTTGTGCTGCATAAATTGTAAGCTTTAAGTCCTAGATAAATCATTCGTATGAAGCTAGGCTTTACCGGCCAGTGAGTTAGAGTTGTCAGGCGTCCGGCCTTTTCGGGCATCTGTTTGACCGAAAATGCCGAACATGATCTTGAGATTTTTAACGCATAAAGTATTGACGCACTATAGTATTGGCTGTTATTAGTTACCTTATGAAAATTGTAACCGGCTTTTTCTATAAAATACATTTTCCGGTCGGTTTTCATTTATATCTCTAAGTCCAAGCTACATTGTTGCTGGACAATTTAATCCCACAATCATTTATCAAGACTTACACAGGCATTTATCCATAAACGGACCATGAAATATTGCCCACTGTGAGCTTATTTAATTCCTAGAAATTCTATAAAGGGGTTTTTTGTTTCCATATCTAGCCATATGAGTCCAAGATTGAGTGGTAACAGTTAGCATTTGCTTAGAAATCCAACAAACCCGCCAAGGTAGGTGTTGGGACTGCATTTGTCGGGTTTCATCTTTTGAGAAATATTTCTCTAAGCGCCATAAAAGGTAAAGTAGTAGTAGTAAAGGTTTTGTAGTGAACCATTTTTTTGAGTACTACATTTGTTTAAGGATGTCATTTAGTTAAAACAGAATAAAATAATATTACTGCTAGATTACATGGGATTAAAACAGCCGCTAAAATAGCTTAAAAGATCTGACGACCTGACATCTATAGCTTTCTTTATATCAAAGCAATCATAAACTCACTGCCATTATATCTACAGTTGAATAGAGTTTTACAGATATCCAATACCCATTCCAATGCAGTTAGGACATAGAAATGAGTATCTGTGAATGGCTATGATTCGTAAAACGTTATTTATTCCACCGCAACAACATACCAACCTGTAGTAATGAGTAATACACTTCACCACAATCCGAATCTTGAATTCAAAGTCCCGTTCAGCCTTTCCCACAGTGGGGCTTGTAATCCCGTGTATGGCCTAGGGCTATGTGTAGGCGGGCCCTAACACCGGTGACCGCTTGACCTCGACTCCCGGGTCATGCGCGCCGGTCAACGCACCACAAACGCGTGCGCAATGCACTTTGTCGCCTGCGCTTTGGTAAGTTTGACATGAACAACTGGTGCCATATTGGAATTCTGAAAGACAATTGTCTTTTTGGTAGAGTACCTACGCTATCAGGTTCCTTGGTATTTAGTTGAAGACAAGATTTGTCAAACACAATTAAAGTAATTCACTCTAATCGTATCATGTATGTTTCAGAGGGACGGCACGATCTCTCGTGGCCCGTGGAATATACCTACCTAACTTTTATATGCACAAAGGTATAAACTTATAGATACACGGTAAATGTTCTTTGGTCGTGAATCTTTGCCCTCTACGTTTATTACGCCATCTCACACATTCTAGTGGCTTAATAAGCTAGAGCTATCTTACGATCCGCAAAGAATTTCATACCTATATGTAAAGGTAATAAATTTTACCGCAACAATTATTAAAATGGCTCTAAGCCAGTCGTGGTATTATTGTAATTATTCATAATTTTATCTATTTTTTATAATACCGGTTTCATAGGCGGCATTCCTTCATCTAACTGCAGTTCTCCGATGTTTTATATGGATCCATAAATTGATAGACTGTACATTATAAATGTCTACGTTTAAAAATAACCCCCGCCTCTGGCATAGTTTGCAATTCCCTTTTCTTATAGAGGAAAAAAAAATTAAATACGTATTTACTTGTTTCTATAGTAGTTCAACTTAAAAAGTCCTTTGAAAAGCTTCTAAGTTTCATAAAAAATATATAATATGTACTTCGCGACATCGACGTAGTATTCATAACTGTTCAATGTGCATGCATACAATTATGCATAGGTATGTGCTAAGTTTTAAGTGGTATAAAAAATATATTATACTAAAACTACATCGCTTGTGCTTTTTTCCTAACCACATCGACGGTCAACGTTCTGCTGGTAACCGCAGCTTCTTAATTCCATTCTTCTCATAGTATAAATAGCTTAAACATGCGAATTAGTCGTAATTTTCCGGTGGCTTCTGTTGTTTTATTATAACAAAGGAATGTGTTTGTTAATTATCATATTATGGCAATACATTTTTTTTTATTTCTCTTTTGTATCCAATAGTTTGTAGTTTTGAATTTTCTTAAAAATGCAGTCCTTACGCAAAAGTCTGTAAAAAGACGCAATTTTTTTTAAAGTTCTATGAGTATAAAAAGCCGGAAAGGAATCCGGCATTTTTTTACATCGACCACCCTTCGGGCAATACGTTGGCAAAAACGGGGACAATATAAAGTAAATATTTATGTGGGCTCTTACCTAACCTAGGTATATCTAGAGTTCAAGGTATAACATTGTAAAGAGACTATATACCTAGTATTGAAAGAAATAAAAAACATGTCTAAAAAGTTCGTCATAAAAATATATAAATAAATAAATAATAAATAAATAAATAATGCTGGACAATCCACACAGCATCATCTAGCCCCAAAGTAAGCTACTCAAAGCTTGTGTTATGGGTACTAGATAACTGATATATTTAATACATTACATTACATACATAGATAGATATTTTTTATTATACATAGAAAACACCCAGACCAACGGAACAAATTTCTGCAGATCGTACACAAATTTGTTCCGCGGCGGGAATCGAACCCGCAACCTCTTGCGTCGCAGGCGGACTCTCGCCCGCTGCGCCACAGAGGTCGTCATAATAATATTTTATATAAATAATAATATTTTCATACAAAAGATTTAAACGCGCTCGGCTATGTGCAAATGACGTTGCTATTATTAGGGTTCACACCACGAGTCTATGCGACCTAGTAGGTACTACAACTAAGTGATATAAACAATAGGTCTAGCTAGAGGTTTTTCTTTAGGGAAATAGAGAGGTGTATTTCTGTCGACCCATATTTTTTCATAAGGCTTATTTTATTTTTGTGTCTCACATTTGAATATTATGTCAGCGTTTTGACATTACCAAAAATACAATATTTTTCTGTTTCACCTTATTGTTTTTTTTTATTTAGGTCTGGATGCTAGTCCTTTTGGCCTTACATCACTTTTTCACAGTGGTTCACCTTATTGTAATATGCAGTGTTGCTAGCCGGGTCTTGTCAAAAGTTACCTAAAATGGGAAAAACAGTTACTCTTTTACCCGTATGGTTTTGCCCTTTTGGTATGAAAAATTACCATTCATATTTTTTCCAGTAGATAGTAGGTACCTACCTAAGTAAACTTCTGGCAACATCGATACCATGACATGAAAAAAATTGAGATAGCTACCGCGTTCACAATACATCTATTATTAGATATTCAAGATCAAATCAATAGATAAACGAGAAAAGTTAACTAATACAATGATCTGGTTATTATCTCTGATTATATGAAATAGCAGAGCGCAATGAGCGCATAACTCGATTAAATTATCGTAATTATCTCATAATTATCGATATCGAATGATAATTGTTTATCTGGACAATGTAGGTAACACACAGTGTAATTGTTAACAGTAGACCAGGGAACATATTTTTCAACATAGGTACCTAAGTACTTTTATTTTATGCTTCGTAATTAATATACTTAGATCATTTTTACTCTCATAATGTATTAGTACCTGGTTGACCGAGCTTTGCTCGGTTTTTTTTTTGGTAAATCTTGTTTTTTTTAAAATGAAAGCTAGTTCGATTTATCACCCCCGAATCCCTCGCCATATATATTTACAAGAATTGCTCGTTTAAAGGTATAAGATAGTCATTTAAGTAAGGTATACCTCGTTGTTTATCGTTCTTTCTTTTTGCTAGTTCTTTTAAACATATGGTGAAAGGAAATCCAATTAAATTTATTTAGTAGTGTATCAAATGAAAAGGCTTTACGTGCATTTTAAAATGGTTTTTATATTTATTATAGGATGGATAGTTTTTGAAATAATGTTGTTGCAAATAAATAGCAACAGTTAATTAAGTTAGTACCACTCCAAGGTGGTCATTATAAAAAAAAAACTAACCTAACCTAGGTTACTACAAAATAAGTAAAATTAAGAAAGCCGCTGAACACCCAGAATAGTAACGAGGTGGCAACACTTGCGCAGGACACGCAGCGTCGTCGCAGGCGCAGCTCGCAGGCGCCTAGTACCAATTAGGTATTTATCTCTGTCCCCGCTGTGAATAATGGGCACCTCCTAGGCTATTTCCATTGCAATCTGGTTTATGTTAATTAATTTTATTTAGCTCCAACTTGATAATTTATGCTAGGAACGCAAAACGTTTTAAACACTATAATTCAGTCAGAAGTAGGATATTTTAACACAACTATTTTTTTATTGTTTAAATGGTGCTTGAAGAAATTATCTATGTAGGTAACGCACTGTATCACCTACTAGCTTCCGCCCACGGCTTCGCCCGCGTGGTACCTTGAAAAACAAAAATCAAATCTATTCTGCGGGAACCTTACATTTTTCCGGGATAAAATGTAGCCCATGTGTTATTCCAGACCATAATCTATATCTGTGCCAAATTTCATCCAAATCCTTTCAGCCGTTTCAGCGTGAATGAGTAACAAACATACATCCATCCATACATCCATACATTCTTACAAACTTTCGCGTTTATAATATTACTAGCTTCCGCCCGTGCCAAATTTCATCCAAATCCTTTCAGCCGTTTCAGCGTGAATGAGTAACAAACATACATCCATCCATACATCCATACATTCTTACAAACTTTCGCGTTTATAATATTACTAGCTTCCGCCCGCGGCTTCGCCTGCATAATACCTTGAAAAACAAAAACAAATCTATCCCGCGGGAACCTTACATTTTTCCGGGATAAAATGTAGCCCATGTGTTATTCCAGACCATAATCTATATCTGTGCCAAATTTCATTCAGATCCGTTCAGCCGTTTTAGCGTGAAGGAGTAACAAACATACATCCATCCGTCCATCCATCCATCCATACATTCTTACAAACTTTCGCGTTTATAATATTAGTAGGATATAGTAGGATTGCTGGTGGTGTGGGTAGCTGGTAGCACCCCTGCCTAAGATCGGTTGTGGGTTCAAAACTGGTCAACTAGGAAGACTTTGGGCACCAATGCATTTTTCCATTCGACAATCGGACATGCCAACGCAAAATACCTTCATTAACGGCGAAGGAAATCTTGAAATTCACAAATAGACAGGTTTTTGCCGTACTATTGACAGTCGTCTGATTATGATTATGAAATTATCTTAGTAATAAACTAATCATACCACAGGAAGTTCGGCTATCTTATCTACTACCGATTCTGTATCGAGAAATCGATCAAGTACAGTTTGAACTTGTTGAATGTAGGCGAGCCTTTTACGATGAGGAAACCAAATCGGGCTGTGCTGGCTACAACCGGTAGCAAAAGGTGAACGGGTGAGCTATCGATAGATCGGTTTTATAGATTGCATTTTTTTTGTTTGTGACTCCATTCAGTCGATTTACTAAAAAAAGGTATGATTACGATGTCGGCGGCAAACCCGACAGTGACAGGGACACGACAATGACAGTGACAGCGATAAAATACTTTTCCGAGTAAATATGGGATTTTCTTCTGATGTTTTCGTCTGTGAACTTATGGCTCTAGTTTTTACATATTTTATCGTGTTATTTTGAGTTTTATTGTGTAATTATGGTGTTTATTTTTCAAATAAATCCCAAGTTCTTGACACGGATGTAAAATATATTAAAATGAATAGTTTCTTGCTAAATCCATCGGAATAGATCTCGAGAATATTAAAGAAAACCGCCATTTTTTGTTTAAAATTGTCTCGACAACTTTACTTTAGCTCTGTGACGTTGACAACACTTATAAAACTACACTTGACATTGGCAAAATTGATCTCAAAAGAGACAGATGCCATAAAAAGAAGAAGAAGAAGAAACAGAACCGTCAAATAAGTCGAGACTTTGGTCTAGATACGTTGGTGGATTTTCTGCGGTGCTTTGCCTGACAACTACGTCGCTCTGGTTTTTATATGTTTTCTCGTGTTATTTTGAGTTTTATTGCGTAATTTTGGTGGTTATTTTGCCAATAAAGCCCGGGTTCTTGACGCGAGTGTAAAGTATGTGAATTAGAGTGAATAGTTCTCTTCAAATTCCATCGGAGGAAATCCCGAGATTTTCAACAAAACAGCCATCTTTTGTTTAAAATTGACTTGACAACTTGACTATGACTCTGTGACGTTGACAATACTTATAAATAAATACACTTGACACTGGCAAAATTGTTCTCTAAGAGACAGATGCCATAATTGAAGAAGAAGAAGAAGAAGAACACGTCACAGGTTAGCCTATAGCTTAAGGTGGGTACTGACCGGCGTTACGGGGCGTAATGTAACGTGTTACACCGCGAGCATTCGTGCAGCCAGTACGTCGTGTTACGGGGAAACCAGCGAGCAACGAGCCGCTCGTTGCTCGCTGCTTTGAGTGCTCCACCCGGCTCTCGGTTTTTTGGCGAATCCTTTGAATGTTACGCGGTTCGGTCAGTACGCTCTTGCAAGTCGTCCCGAGCGCTACAAAGTTTTTATACTGTCCAATAATCATTTGGTTTTTTAAAATTGCTATCCATTGATAGCGTCACTACAAACCACCACATACGCCTCGATTTCTAAATAAGTTTGATGTCCAGTAACGTTTTTTCTTCTTCTTAATTTGGATGAAACAATAATTAAGTAGAATCAAAGATACCAACGCGTCCTCGCTGTCGGCCATCTTGAGTGAACTAACGGCGAAAGCGGCACAGAGTTTTGACGAGCATGTTACGCCGATTTTAAAACACAGCGTAACATGCTCGATGCGTAACACGCTCGATGCGAATCTTACATTACACCTCGTAACGTTGGTCAGTACCCACCTTAAAATAAAAGTTCTGTGATCAATTTTTCCCGTCGTAATTTTAATGTCTACATCAATAAACATAGAAAGATGCCTTATATGGTTTCAATACATTTTATTGCTATTTCACACCATGCCGGGCGGGTGCGTGAGTCTGAGTACCTATACCTAACATACCTATAGATATAAAATAATAGTATAAAGAAATATATGATAGAGACGTTTATAGGCTCGCTATGGCCTTTATGTTAAAGGTATTATGTCGAATACAATTCAAACAACATTTCTTTTCCTTTTTTTTGTTTTGCTTCAAGATTTTATTTGCATTTGTTTTTGAATGTGGTTTTCGCTTTGGGAGCAAAACTTGCAATTATTTCGATTAAAATGCAATTGGAATTCAACCTAATTAGGTATAGTTCTGTAGACTCGAGGTAAGTTGTGTATAAATGCGATTTACTCAGTATCCGAGTCGTATCTTCTAGTCAAGAGCAGGATTGATTTGCATAAAAATGCGACGCAACCTCTTCGCTTAAAACTCCATTTATTTACTAGGCTACGTACGTGCCAATTTTCAACACACCCACTTCGAGCGAAGTTCACAGGGCTGGACTCACGCCCTTGTTTTTGGACTTTCAAATTAAATATGATTTTTTTTTTGTTTTGTTCTTGTTTTGGCGTCGCATTATTTATACATTTGCCATTAACAAAAATTAGGGAAACAATTAATATTTAAAAAAAGCGCAAAAACAAAAAAAATAATTAAATACTTCTTAAATAATATTTGTTAAAATTGTGACCGCGGCTGTCACTCCCGCATAGGCCTTTATAGCCACTAACAGAAATGTTCGAGTTCTTCGAATTGTTCTGATGATGAAATACTTCGTAGCCAAAAATACTAAGTAATTGTAGACGACCTCAGTGGCGCAGCGGGCGATAGTCCGCCTGCGACGCTAGAGGTTGCGGGTTCGATTCCCGCCTCGGAACAAATTTGTGTACGATCTGCAGAAATTTGTTCCGTTACTAAAAATATATCTATCTATGTATAATAATGTATTAAATGTATCAGTTATCTAGTACCCACAAGCTTCGAGTAGCTTACTTTGGGGCTAGATGATGCTGTGTGGACTGGACTGTCCAGCATTATTTATTTATTAAATACATATTTAAATAAAAACCATTTTGCAATTATGTAGGTTGTACATAATGGAAACATGCAAAAATAATTTACTCTTAATTTTTTTTCTTTATGCAACAGTAGTTTTTTTTGTTAAAAAATATTGCATAATAAAAACGGAATATCGAGATCAACAGATTTCTCTTTGATCTATAAGTTTTAATGACGACCGACACTTGTCTTTTCTCTATATTATGGTAGTTGCAAGTTTTCCAACGAGAGTGATATTACAGACTATAGCAAATTGCAGAAACTACATCTTTCTTGATTTCTAATGATGACTTTATAAAGCTAACCACCTATAGTTTATAGGCTTCACTGGCTGTTACCACTTTAACATGTGTCGCAACTTTCTTCTGTAAAATATTATCTGCTAGTGGAAGAAATCACAATATTTTTGATCTGCTGTGTGATTCTGTAAGACCTCATTCTAAACTTCGAATCTGAATCTGCTGTGAGTTTCTTGATTGGTATTCTAAAAACTCGGTTGATAATTCGAATTTACACTAACGCCACTCTTGCGAGCGTGTCAGCGAGTTGAACTAAATTGACGGGGAGATTTTGACAGATAAAGTATGAGATGACGTAAGAAATAGCATTCTATACGGTAATTCCCAAGTCACTTCGACGCTCGCTTCGCACTCGAACCCGATTCAAAGTGTCAATTAAAAAGAGTCTTATGCGAAGTGAGAGTGAATTGCGATGTGAGATGCGAGTTGATGTTTGAATTTTACAGAATTGACGTACTGCTTTGTTTTTTTGTATGTGATTAATCCTTAGTTTGGCTCTGTAGAAGCCATAAATACTACTTAAACAAGCTAGTTTTAATTGCAGTCGCTCAACAAATGTATTAATATTTCTACGAAGTCAAAAAAATACTTACATGTTGGGTGCTAGCTTTGGTAGGTGGTGGTTCTTCTCAACTTTGTTATTTTAAAAACTTTTTTATGTAACCTTGATTTTAGAGCTCATCTGTCAAGCTGATAGCATAAAGCTACGTCAGTAGATAGAATGTCTTTGGTTTAAAGATGGAGTTGATAAAAGATATTAAAAGATTGGTTGATAATAAGTTATTTCACGAAGGGTAGATACATTTAAAATTAACTCATATTTTACGAGATAACAAAATTTATTTTTGCGAACAATGACGAAACTTTTGAGTAGAATGTGCCAACTACCATTAAGTAGGTACCTACCGTATTTACTAATTTAAATTGTAAGTCTACTTTAGTGTGCGCTACACAGTAATCTGTAACAGTAACTAAAGTAACGTGCGCTACGTTGAAAACTATCTACTTAGGTATGCTTAATATCGAATCAACAAAAAAAAAAAAATGCTGGACAATCCACACAGCATCGTCTAGCCCCAAAGTAAGCTACTCAAAGCTTGTGTTATGGTACTAGATAACTGATATATTTAATACATTATATACATAGATAGATATTTTTTATTACACATAGAAAACACCCAGAACAACGGAACAAATTTCTGCAGATCGTACACAAATTTGTTCCGCGGCGGGAATCGAACCCGCAACCTCTTGCGTCGCAGGTGGACTCTCGCCCGCTGCGCCACAGAGGTCGTCAACAAAGTTTAAAATAATGTAATTCTATAATATAATATTACTAGGACCGTTTAAAACGTAAACATTTAGCTTACGGTCGGTTTATTATATTCTATTTATCTGTGGTTTTTGGATTTTGGATAGTTATTTGACATTAATCCTATAGAAGTAATGTCAAATACTTATCCGAAATCCAAAAACCACATAAGGCGGTATGGTCCTAAGACTTTAGCCTGCTCAAATGGGCGAACAAATAAAAAAAAATCCAAAAACCACAGATAAATAGAATATAGAAACCGAACGTAAATGAGTAGAGTTAATGAATTGACAAGCCGTCAAAGTTAGGAATGCTATAGATGTCAGGACCGTCGCAAGGAGCCGTGGTGAATAACAAACATCACGTATGTTAAACAAATCCGCAAAATGTGTAATGTAGCCGGGTTGTTACTGTGAAATATTTAAATTGGCTTAGCATCACTAAATACTGCAGTGCGGTAAACACGACGGAGCTATGTTAACAATTCATTTAGACACGCTAGTAGGCAGCTAGATTTATTTTATAGACAACAGACTTACGTAGAATTTGTAGCTCTGTTTTATTTAAGTAGACATAAAATGTCTTATTAATTAGTTAAAATGATTGTACCTACTTACTATTTTCCTGTGAAAATATTTTTACAAAATAAACATGACAACAGACTTACAGAGAATTTGTAACTCTGTTTTATTTAAGTAGACGAATGTCTTATTAATTAGGTAGATATTCTAAATAATTTTGATATTTTCCTGTGAAAACAAAATTAACATAGGTAATCATGACTTTAACCCTCATCAATCATGGCTCGGTAGTATCTCCTCAGACCTTTATTGACTTAGATCTTTGAGGATATTTTAAGAGGTTAGTCAGGGGCACCTAACATGACATGGCACATGCCCACATTTTGCACAGTAGTTAGTATGACGTACAGGTTGCAAGCCTATTGCCGTTTATAAGAATACTACCTATGACACCTTGGTTAGGGCTCACGATGTTTTCCTTCATCGTTTAAGAGCACTGGCATTGCTAATATACATTTTTCGGATGGAAAAACTCATCGGTATACCACCAGGTTTGAACCCACGACGTTCGGATCATGAGGCAGGGGTGCTACCACTACACCATTAGCGCTCGTAATTATTTTAGCAATAAAATTTATTATTTAGGAACAGCAAAATCTGTTATAAGAACTTCCGCTCATTGTGTTTCAAACAATCAAATACAAAGCAAAACACTTAATCTAATTCCCAGGTCCCACTGCCCCCGTCCTGATTCCAGCTCTGGATTTAATCGGTACCCAATACCATAGTCTTGAAGCAACGACTTATTTTTTTTTAAGTTTTGGTTAATATTAGGTATCTGTGGTATTATGTATTTTTTTTTTTCATTTTCATGTGAACTAAAAGAAGAACTAGAGTGAAAGAAAGGAAGGACATTTGCCTTGCAGTGTGACCATAATGTCTGAAAAAAAATGTGACCTATCTAAGTATCTAAGTATAATAATAAAATGATTCAATTAAGTACCTAAGTACTAAAAAACAAATAAATCTTAATAAATTAGGTACAGATTAAAAGATTATGGGTTGAAACGAGATAAAAAAAAAATTGCGCAATGAAATACTTAGGTAAAATTAATAAGTGATGGATGAAACATGCAACTGTAAATGCTAATTGACAGGTGCAGATAGGAGTCCCAGTTCGGACGGGCTCAAACAACAAGATAAAGTTATGCAGGTATTTTAATGAGCCATCTATCATGTCAGTTAATTTAGATGAAGCTCTATCGGCGTTCATAAAAAACTTAAAAAGTATTAACTTAGGTATTTTGCCTACCTTGTTATTGGGTAGTGTGTCTACAAACATGATCTTTATTGTAAAAAAAGATGGTCTATCTTATCACATTAGTAAATAAGTCACTATAATATCAATGGTTTATCATAACTGGAGAAAAAGCAGGTTTCTACTCTATGATGAGTACATTACGTGTGTATTACACGTACAGTCCTTTCCATCCTAAGGTTGTCTGGTAGAGATCGCTTTCCAGCGATAAGACCGCCCATTGTATGACATAGTTTTAAAAATTTATTATTTTGTTGTAATATTTATTCTATAATATTCTATTCTATTCTATGATGACTAGAAACTTATCCTATCTATACCTATAAACTATATGGAAAAAAGAAGGTTAACTCCAAAATTTGAATTTCGCGCGGTAATATTATTCTATGGAAAAAAGAGGTTAACTTCAAAATTTAAATTAAAATTTCGTGCGGTTATATTATTCTATGGAAAAAAGAGGTTGACTTAAAAATTTAAATTTCGCGTGGAAATTATTCTACGGAAAAAGAGGTTAACTTAAAAATTCAAATTTCACGCGGTTATATTCTATGGAAAAAAGAGGTTGACTTCGAAATTTGAATATTGCGGGATTATTTATTATTTTTTTTTTTTTGTCATTTTAAGGATTGTAGGTACTGCATTCAGACTTATTGTTTTTAGAGTTCTCTACAATATTATCTACGAGTAAGTATGTAGGTAGGTACATTAAATTCAGCCCTCAGATTTTATCCTCAGGTATTATCATTAGTAGGCCCGAAGAAGCTTCTGCGTAGCCCTTATACCTTAAGCTGTTATATTTTATTAATACCGGTTCGATAGACGGGATTTCTGATAAGATTATAGAGGTGCAACCCGTACAACCAACGTCTATAGCCTAGGCAAACGCGATGCGGTTTAATTAGTATCCTAAACCCAGTTTGTATTAAGTTGTATAAACAAGATGCAATCGACAAGTCTTGATAAAATTACCTCTATAAAGCTATAGATACTTGTAAAATCAAAACAAATAGCGAGTACAGGCGCTTCAACGAGTACCTACCTAATAGGCGTCTTATTTGAAAGCGTTCTAATATTTTAGTAGGTAGCTATACTATTCGTCATTGTTCTCTTTATTCGCCGTTGTTCGCAACAAACAATTTTGGTTATTAGTTTAATTTTAAATGTACTCTTCGTCAAATAACTTATTATCAACCAATCTTTTATTGCTCCTTTATGCTATCAGCTTGAAAGATGAGCTCTAAAATCAAGGTTAAAAAAGTTTTTAAAATAACGGTAAAATATCAAAATATCAAATTGAGGAGAATGTAGGTACCTAGATCGTTTTATATCGGTAACAAAATAGTTAAAAACTGTCGTAAACGCTAATCTCGTTGACGGTCTCTGTGGCGCAGCGGGCGAAGGTCCGCCTGAGACGCAGTAGGTTGCGGGTTCGATTCCCGCCGTGGGACAAATGTTTGCATTATTTGCAGATGTTTGTCTCAGGTCTGGGTGTTTTCTATGTATAATATGTATGTATTTACAAAAAAAAGTACATCTATGTAGTTTATCAGTCATGTGGTTCCCATAATACAAGCTCTGCTTAGTTTGTGGCTACATGATGCTGAAGCTGATGTGATAGTGTGTCCAGCATTATTTATTTAATCTTGTCAGTCTTCAGATACATGATCAGTGCTGGAGGAAAGTGAATTCATCAAGCGATCATTGTAAATTAGGTAATTGAGCACGCAATAAACAGACGTGTGAACAAGTCAAAGTACCTATAATTAACCAATTAAATACTAATAGATACATTTTTGGAATACTTAAACGGATTTTCTGCGGTGTATTTGCCTGACAACTACGTCGCTCTGGTTTTTATATGTTTTCTCGTGTTATTTTGAGTTTTATTGCGTAATTTTGGTGGTTATTTTGCCAATAAAGCCCGGGTTCTTGACGCGAGTGTAAAGTATGTGAATTAGAGTGAATAGTTCTTTTCAAATTCCATCGGAGGAAATCCCTAAAATTTTCAACAAAACAGCCATCTTTTGTTTAAAATTGACTTGACTACTTGACTATGACTCTGTGACGTTGACAATACTTATAAATAAATACACTTGACACTGGCAAAATTGTTCTCTAAGAGACAGATGCCATAATTGAAGAAGAAGAAGAAGAGAAGAATACTTAAACATAGATTGTAAGTGTCTTTAAACTTCGTAGCTACCTATAATCAAAGATTTAAATCGAAGATATGCCCGTACGGTACTAAGACCACGCCGTTTTGTTGCCACACGAAATGAGATAGCTCGCTCATTTGGCACACCAAATATTTTCAATTTCAGGGTACAAAAGGAACAAGTATATTTTTTTACGAAAGATCGTGCAATATAATTGCACAATAAATGGTGAAATAACTGTTCGGTTATTTTTTTACTAATCATTAGTGTGCTTGCATCGGCATTTTGTTAACACACACAAGTAAAAACAGTGCCACAGTTTTTGGCGTCCGGGCATATCTACGATTTAAATCATTGCCTATAATAATGTTGATGTTGCTAGACCCAACCTTGCTCCTCATTTAGAATTATTTTCATTGATTTCCAGAATATAAGTGTCTAAACAATATAATTGTAGCTGCTCCATTTAACTATAATAATTTTATATACTTAGGTACTTACTTTTAGTATTGTTAATAATAACTACTAAGTCTACGTAAATCGGTTTTCATGCCTTCATGCACTCTTCATCCTTTTAGATTTCACAAAATCATAACGAAATATTACTCCATTGTGTTGAGTGCTTTGAACTCTTATGATACTCAAAAATGTGTCATTTTCTTTATGGTATTGACGGTATGTATCAGAAATGGCAATAATAGTTGAAAATATTTATTTGTTAACTGTTAAATATTTTTATCTATTATTTTTATTACTTGACAATATTCGTTGATGCCTATATTTATTAAAGAAGGACTGTGTAATTAGGTATGTCATGTAATGAGAAGATTGATAAATAAGAATGCAGATTTTATACAGTAGTCACTTGACCAAAGAAGAGATACATGGATTGTGATAATGGCATAGATAAGAATAAACGGCCGATAAAAGAGAGTAGAAGACAAGAAAATGTGCTGCTACACATGAAGTGGGATAAGGACAGAGGATGTACCTACACCATTTTTGTAAGAGAATACCTAGTATTCACCTGGTAAGTATGTGATTCGATGCTACAATAAAAAAAACTTTTGACAAGTGCAGTATAGAGGCGAGCTCAGGAAATTCTCGACCTACCAAAACGTAGCATAAAAGACAAGGGTGGTTGAGGTCATCGACCGATGGTAAAGTATGCCACTTAGCATATCAAATATGTACTGACCACTTAGAACTCATATAGGTGCGTTTAGATTCACCTTAGTCATTTTACTACACTATAAGCTTGTTTATATTTTCATTATTTTATCACCTTCCTGATACTGTCTTGGGCATTCTGCATTAAAACAATGACCATAATGTAAAAATAAAATAAATAAACAGGTAAATATGATCACGACTATAATCCCGAGGCTCGGTAGATATCTCCTCAGATCTGTAGTTACTTAGATCTTTGAGGATATCTAAAGAGGCTATCAGAGGCACATCCAAACATGACGCTTGATATATGCCCACATTTTGCACAGTAGTTAGTATTCCGTACGTGTCAGATTGCAAGCCCATCGCTTCTTATAATAATACTAACCTATGACACACACCTTCGAATTGATGTAATCATATTTGGTCCATAATGTATGTACCTAATTATATTTGGCCTCAAGCAGAATTTAAGAATCCCTTTCCTTATTATTATGTGGTTATCGTAATCATCTGCTTTCTGACTCATCCAAAATTCACTTGTATGTACACACTTTTTATTGGAATTTCCATCTTCTCTTTAGCAGCGAATGACTCACCAAATACTTACTAATGTAGGTCGCTGGTTCAAACTTGTTCTGTGTCAGGAGGTAACTTAAGCCCTAATTGAAATATCATGTAAAGAAGTTGTGACCTCCGTAGCATAATATTGGTTAGAAAGGAAGAAGTAATCAACAAAATAAATATATTTAACAAAAAATATCATATTAGTGTAGAGCGCTGGTGGTGGTGTGGTAGCACCCCTGCCTCACGATCCGAAGGTCGTGGGTTCAAACCTGGTCGTGTACCAATGAGTTTTTCTATTCGAAAAACTTATGTGCGCAATGCCAGTGCTCTTAAACGGTGAAGGAAAACATCGTGAGGAAACCGGCATACCCTAGAACCAAAAATTCGTCAAAAGGTATGTGTCATAGGTTAGTTCTTATAAGCGGCGATGGGCTTGCAACCTGTCACGTACGGAATACTACTACTGTGCAAAATGTGGGCATGTACCAAATGTCATGTTTGGACTTGCCTCTGACTACCCCCTTTAGATATCCTCGAAGATCTAAGTAACTTAAGATCTGAGGAGATATCTACCGAGCCCGGGGATTACAGTCATGATCATATTTATTTATTTTTATTTTTATTTTAAAGAAATTCCTATTTTATCGATTTAGAAAACCAATAAGACGTGACCTTCCAATAAAAAACCCGAATTCAGCTAAATATTCTCTGTTGAGAATTTTTTTGGAGGTATTCATAAAAATAAATTTACTGAATTCTTGAAGACATCTATGTCAAATAAAAAATAATAAGACTGAAAACTTTTGAAGTACCTACTCGTAGTTGAAATGGGTTAAAAACACTGACCCAAATCAAAACCCCACAACTCGCAAGCATGTTCCTAAGTTCCCAACAATGTATCGTGCTCATGATATCACAGACATTTGCAGTGACCTCAGTGGCTCTCTGACCCCAGTAAGGTAGCGCACGATTTGATGCCCTCTCTAGCTAACATGCACGACAAACGGCTTCTACAGAAGCTGCCTCCTATTACCAATGCAGCTGGAAGAAATGGGATGAATATACGCCGTAGTGGTGATTAATCCGCATGGCTGCGCCGTCAAATTATATGCGGTATATACCCCGAACATTAAAAAAAAACAGAACAAGGAAAACTCCTGTCCATTGACACCGTGTAGGTAGTTGCTGCCAGGAACCATTGGTTGATCCTGTTGTTCACTGATTTGCTATACGAGTAATATCGTAAAAGACGAGAACATTAAAATGACAGCAATTTTCTTGATCCTTGACTGTTGACATTTTTTTAAGTTGTAACCTTCAGCATCTCGCGATATTTTGATGGTATTAAGAATGCATGATCATGCATTCTTATTACCACTGTGAATCGATGAAATGGAGTGAATCGATTCACTACAAACCAAATAATAATAATCCTACCAATATTCTATTTTTGCTATAAGTAGCAAAAATAGTCATACAGAACAATTATTATTATGAAATTTCACATGACACTATTACATAGTAATAGTCGAGTTTTTGAATTATTTCACGCTAATGATCAAGTTCCAAATTGGCATTCCTAAAACTAGGGTAGTTTTAGTCGTTATAATTCGGTATAGTATTTTAGGAACGACACCTTGAATGTTTCTATACTGTTCTTTAAACAGAATGTAATAAGGAGGTCTGTTTTTAGGAAATTTTAATAGATCAGTGAACAACAAAATCATCAATACCAAACCAATAAGTACATATAGATAATGAGTATAGACTCAAATCGCTAGTGCGTAAAAAACTTGCCTTCATTTTAGATACAAGTAGGCTTGCGTAAAACCACAAAACTGACAGTAGTTATCTGTACTATCTACCCACGTGCAAGCTCATAACCCAGAGGTTAATGTTCATTAAACGAATTGGAACTAGATTGTCGTAGATAACAATTGTTTACGATATCTTGTGACTATAAATCTAGGTACGTCTGCTGTAGGGTGATGGTTTATGTGTCTAGAATTCGTGAAGTGAGGTGAGGTTTTAAAGTATCTTTAGAATCTTCATAGGTTGGTAGTGTTAGAAATCATATCATTAATTTAAAACATGAATAGAATATTAATTTGACTAATTTATTTATAAATGAACTAAACAACTTCCGCATGAACTGTTATGATTTATTTACTTTACTATATTTTATTTTTATATTTTATACATATATAAACTTCAGTTGTAAACCGTGCACGAGCAACTTCAGCATGAATCTTTTATAAAGTCACTAAGATGACGTTGTCTGTTCCGGTCGAAGCGCAGCTGCTGGCGGTTGCTCGTGCATGGCGGCAGTCTAGAGGTTGTAGCCAACAAGTGAACAAGATTAAAGTTAAAATAACGAGGGACCAGACTTTTATTTTCGACATCTCTAACAGTAGGTACCTACTTATTTAAATCTAACTGTATTCGAAAAATACCCACCACACTTATCCGTCGTACTTGGACGATACTTTTCTACAGTTTTATCATTGTTCTCACTATTCGTCATTGTTTCGTCAACAATTTTGGTTAAGTATCTCTTAAAATATCAGTTAATTTTAAATGTACCTACCCCCTTCGTGAAATAACTTGGATTGTCAACCAATCTTTTATTGCTTCAACCTCTTGCTATCAGCTTGAAAGACGAGCTCTAAAATCAAGGTAAAAAAAGTTTTTAAAATAACGACGAAAATATAAATTAAGAAGAACCTCCCTATCATGTTGTGTGGATGTTGTCTGTTGAGCCCAGAGTGTGCAGATTACCTTTTGCAATTGGCAACGCTTCTAAATCAAACATAATAAAAAATTACTGAATCTGAGAGAATAATATTGACAATATTCTTATTGTAATAGTATTTCGATTGTCTTAATATTTATAAACTAAACTATTTTACCTTATTTTCCCAACGTTTCGACCGTATTGCAACCGCATCGTGTTCCCGGGATGACTAATATCATAAAACTCGCGGTAATCGGTTTGGCGAAACTGGACCAACCCGTTGACTATTACGCACTTTCGCTTGTGTCAATATCTAGCCTACCCAATCAATATAACAGAAATAAGAGTGTAAATAAGAAAGTATAAGGAAAGGTTGTGTACCCTTTTGGGTACTTACATAATTTTGCCTTTTGAGAATGTTACCTTGTCGGATAGCTATAATGATTCTCTGACCAAGGTAAGCACCAATCATTTCATCATTCACCTCGTCTCGTCTACCAGTCTATTGAATAACTCTTAGAGTTGGAGTCATGCCTCTGGTCCCTACGGACCTAAAGTTTCTACTCCAAAAGGCAGAAATATATAACTGAAATACTGCTTGAATAAAAACACATTTCGTACTTTCTCGCATAATTTAAATTTATGATCATTCTTTTTGCTATGTGGATTTCTAAATGCTATTTCATTACATTTTCCTATTAATGAACATACCAATAAACTGAATGCACTTTTTCAGGAAAGGAAAATGAATTGCTTCTTTCCAGGGAATTTCTCAGCACGCCACTAGTGATTGAGACCACGCAAGTGATTTATACCGAGAATCGTAATTTACTTTTCTATAGAATATACTACACTCAAATTGCATCTTTCGTTTATTTAAATACTAAGAAGCATATAAATTTTAGATAGTGTTTCTACTTATTTATTTAAATTCAATACCTCTTAAGAATTTAACCCTATAGTATAAAGTTTAAGTGCTTATTTTCTTGGGTTTACAGTTAAAGACAAGTAAGTATGGAAAGTCCCTGTATAAAGATTTTGATTATCGCCAAAGATAAACCAATCGTAAAAGTTTAAGTAAGTAACTTTGTATCATTATATTATATTGATGGAATATTTGCAATCAATTTTAGAGTTAACTTATTAAATGCGTAGGTATCTAGAAAAATTAAATTCGATTTGAGTTAGAGTAGTCATTACCTACGTAATATTCTACAAACTGCCGCTCTATCGTATAGGCATACAATAGATCTATATTTATTAGCATTTGAAGCTGCTGGGGGTATAAGTACCTAGATCACCTAGGTAGCAAGTCTCGTCCTGTGGTTACCTAGCTAAGTTAAAAATGCCGTTGGACTATCGGGGGGTTGGTCGTGAAATTTGAAATATTTCTTTGAATATGTAGATTTTGTTATTTATACAGCTATTTAAACCAAAATAAATCTCTAATCGGGATAGGTAAGTAATAAATTTAATTATCGCGCCAATAAATCGCATGCCGCAAGCAAGTCAACCCAATAAATCAGAAGAAATGGCATCATAACATGCAATTACACATTATTCAAATTAATTGACTTTATTTGCAAGAAATACTAATAAATTTAGCAACTTACCTACCCATAAAAATGTCTTAAAATCATATAAAATATGACCGTAGAGAGATTAACATGAAACTTGGGTGTTTGTTGCTTAATCACGCCGAAACAACTGAATTAATATGGATAAAATTTAGCATGTCCCTAATTTGTAAATACATAGGCTAAGTACTTTTTAAGCGTGCGAAGTCGCGAAGAGAAGCTAGCACTGAAATTACAAATAATTAAGTCGTTTACTTATGTAGATACGATTAAAGTTAAGTGCGATTATGTATTTAAGTGGTAATAAATATTATGTACATGACGCCTGCCGCATTATAATAAATCTTAACTTACAAGCTACACGTAGGTAATAAGTAGACCATCCTTATATGTACATAACAAGGTAAATAAGCGTAAATTGTAATCAACGGATACACCCACGATACTGATGCTCGACGTTCAAGGCACACGCGATGCACTCGGTACAGTCAGCATCAACTTCATCATCATCAACTCGGTACAGTCAGCAACTTTACAATTGGCTTACAAAATTATGCAAATTATGAAGGTTGCCTCTATACCGCATGGTATCTAGTAGGTGGACAAAAGTAACAAAATATGACACCAAATAGTAGAGCGAGATAACTCATTCTAAAAATGCACGCCCCTCCACTTTTACTTGTACCGCATGTAGAGGTGTAAATACATTGGAAATACATTGGAGGGGCTGATCTATGTACCTCTACCTATATTGATATACATACTCAAAACTTAAAAAAAACACATAGGTAATATTCGAATACAAGTCTAACTAAAGTCAACTGAGGTACAGCCATCACAGACATGACATACCTGCCACCGATATCGGGGCAAATGTCACCGATATCAATATCGTGTCGTTCAATGTGACAACACCCAACAACAGTTTTTAATTCCAGCCCCTTTTAAAAATGCCAGCGATTCTATCTAATCGTGTGATTTTTTAAATTAGGTAATTAAGATGAATAGAAATAGCTGGAATAATAAAATCATTACTTTTTTATATTTTGTTATAAATTCGTTCTCAGGAATTCAAGAATACCGTTATCGCCAAAATTTATGCGGTATTGTGGATCCACGTAATGTTTTATGTGTAAGCATTCACTGAACTCACAATATCTTTAGTCTGCTGCGGAGATAAAAGCCGGTTGGCATAAATGGCTGCGATATACCGTGCCAAGTGGCCTACCAAGACTGAACAATAAAAGATTAAGACCCTAGTACCTACCTTTAGACGCAAATCACTAAATAATGTAGGTATGTAATGTAGTGATTGATATCTATACTATACTAATATTATAAAGCTAAAGAGTTTGTTTATTTAGTTGAACGCGCTATCTCAGGTCAGGACTACTGAAAAATATGTTTGTGTTATTTAGTTCATTTATTAAGGAAGGCTTTATTAGCCTTAAGATTCTAAAGCATTGGTCCAATAGGAGCGAAGCATCAATGCGAAATGTTGCAAAAACGGGAAAAATTATATCACTCAAAACCCGCAGACAAAATTGCGCGCTGGTCAGCTAGTTTTTTTAGTAAAAGTTTACTTTATACTCACATGAATAGGTAATAGTGAAAATTGTAGTAAAACACATTTTTGTAAATAAAAAACTACTACAACAGTACCTAGCCAGTAGCAACTCTATTCATGCTCATTTATATGTTTGAATTGTTTTATAATAAGTCGTTAGAATTCCGTGCAAGCTTTTAGAAGACGGTGGACATACAAATGAAAAGGTTTTTCGTGGTATTTTATTGTTCTGAGATTGACACTTTTCTTCGCGCATTTGTCAATCCTGAGAATCTTTTCGGAGCCTTTTGAAGAACCGTAAAGGACGTTAACCTACCAACTTTTGCATAATTTTGAATTTACAACTTTTGACAAAACGGTTGAAACGGTTTTTGAATTTCGCTTCCTTTATCCGCAATCGCTTAAGGATGTTATAATAAGAGTATATAATTTTCTTTGAATTGTGCGTATAATAATGTTTCGGTTTAAAGAGCAGTCTAAACTTAGTCTTGATTACCTGCGGCTTAAATAACCCTAATAAAACCCCGCAACTGCAAGAGCTCATGCATGCAGGGTTCCACACAATTTATGAACAATAATTAAAATAACATTAAACAGTTATTTGAAAAGCTTAACAAGAACAATCACAGAGAAATGAAAACTTACCATCTTATTTTCTCAATTTGCATTAAACAAGACTTCTAAATGATACTTCCCACACAGGCAGACATATAAGCATCATTAAAGAGATTATATTTTAGCTAGTGCAACGATACCCTAACAAAACGACAGTGAGACAAATCTTCATTATGATTCATGAGACATGTCGGTCTGGTGGCCATCATAAATACCAGGAAATCATATTTATTCAGTAATTTTACCATTTACTTGACAAAAAATTACAAACAACTACTTTCTAATATCAAACACCCACCCGCAAACTGTCGGAGAGTTTGCCTAAAACAATCGGTCATCGGCTTTTGACATAAATATATCACAAGAATTAGTTTTTCTGTTTGAATAAAAACCGGTCGCATTATGCAAATAGTTTCATGGCATCAATCAATCCCAAATAAGCTTTAGATGTCCGAGTTATCGAAGTATGACACACTTTTTGTTGAGTCTTAAAAATAAATATCCACAAACTGGTCGCGGTGAACATTTTGATGGTTATTTTTTGAGGTTCTGCGTCGTCTTTTTGATGGTGCATTCTTCAACAACGGAGGGACTTAAATATTATGTGAACTCAAGTTCTAGCATTTTCTTAGCAAGTTCTTAGGTCGAGGTGAAGAATTTTTGACATGGTTTGGATCTGCACTCCTCTTTTGTCACGAAATACATTCGATGACAGAAAAGTGACATGTCACTAGCAATATTAAAGATCACCACAATCTTAACAGGCACTCCTTGTGATTAAAAGTTGCCCTTTATTTGAATAACCTACTTAAAAATACAGTTTTTCGAAAAAAAATGTGGTAAACTTGATCAGATACGATATCCAATCTGTTTAACGATTAACCATTTACAACGCTTCTTAATCGGTTAGCCATCATCTTCGGCTAGCACGTTTCCAGCTCGCTTAACGAAGCTTAAACCACAGATTAAAATTAATTACCACAAACCGTTCGTATCAATCAGATATTAAACGCTCTCTTTCTATGCCATACAAAGATCAAAACAAGAGTGAGTTTCTACAATTTGTCTCCATAAAAAGAATGTGGCAGCCTTCAACTAACATAAGCCTTCCTGGAACACACAACTAGGCTAAGAAAGCTTCGAAAAGGAAAGCTGAGAAATCAACTTCTTTGACATAAGGACATCCCACTTTTTTCAATCTATCAGTTAAATACACCGTTAAGATCGACCGGTTGCCGCTTTGCATGGCTGTTCATTTGTCAAGGTCGATGTATTTTTGATTATGCAATGCATGGAACAGGTTTCGAGCCATGACTTGACTCTTTCACGGGAATCTTAGCGCCTCCAATCGGCCGTACTCTTGACGTCTCAACGTAGATATTAAAATAGTCATTTGTCACGCATTGTTGAACTATTTTCAAGATTATGTTGTAACTCGACTCGTTATTCGATAAATATTCGACTTAAATGGATAGATAAAATGGGATTGATACAAACTATTAACATTATATAAACTTTTAGCGTACGTTTCCTACAGCACAGGAAACAGAGACCTTACTCGAAAGCCATTAAACAGTAAACCACGTATGTGGACCAGCATGCAAGGACTACTCTTCCAACTTGGAGAGGAATGGGCTGAACAGGATGCTGACATTGCTGGAAGTCTCTACGTCATATCTGCACATACATAATTTTCTGTCAGTCGTCGAGAAATTGCAATTTTCAGCCCGGAACATAAAACATTAAAAACACGAAACCAACTTGTTTTTTTTTTCACACTACGAGGTCATAAATACTTTGTTTGCACCACAATCTTGACCTATCACTGGCTACCGTTTGGTGTCAACAGAAACTAGTCTCGAAAGGTTTCGCTCGACTGATATCTGTAAAGCGTAAGCAATTTCAAATTAAGCGTACAATTGAACATTAGGTATTTGTGCTGTGAATAGATCGTACACGAGCGGTTAAAGCTATTGCACTGTGGTTTTGATTTACGCATTCCACTAAGTATTTTGATTTTTATAATACAGAAAGGCGTCCATTTCCTCTTTAAAAGATACTGATATCGCTTCGCTGTCACTGTCATACCAATTTACCGGTCAACGCTGAGTATGGATTTTCTGCGGTGTATTTGCCTGACAACTACGTCGCTCTGGTTTTTATATGTTTTCTCGTGTTATTTTGAGTTTTATTGCGTAATTTTGGTGGTTATTTTGCCAATAAAGCCCGGGTTCTTGACGCGAGTGTAAAGTATGTGAATTAGAGTGAATAGTGCTCTGCAAATTCCATCGGAGGAAATCCCGAAAATTTTCAACAAAACAGCCATCTTTTGTTTAAAATTGACTTGACAACTTGACTATGACTCTGTGACGTTGACAATACTTATAAATAAATACACTTGACACTGGCAAAATTGTTCTTTAAGAGACAGATGCCATAATTGAAGAAGAAGAAGAACGCTGAGTATGACACCGATATCTGTGGCCATTAAACTCATAGAGATGTCACCAATATTCTCATTGTGTATTTGGACAATATGTAAAACCCAAAAAATATGGACATTACCCAGCAATAGGAACATTTCAAGTGATGGTTTTCATAATAAATCCAAGCTAATCGATAAATAGATAAAACCAAACAGGAATCAAAATCGATGATTTTTGAAAAGACGAGTTTCCTTCAAACAACTTTAATGTAGTTAAATAATGTAGGTGCCCCTTAATCTTTCACACGAAAGTAGCTTTATCTCGCTTTCGTAAAACAAAACAAAAATTGGGGAATCGGGTTAACTAGGTAATTGCAGTTGTTATTTGTAGTCTATTTGGCAGTGTAACTATTGGCGGTATTCCCAAAACAGTTTCAGTGAGTAATTTTTCCCACCGCGCCGTTAACCACCGTTTGCTTGCATAGCACCAGTGGGTCAATTCTAATCTATTCACAGGGCCGTAGCATCACATTAATAGCCTCATAGCTCAGTTGGTAGTAGCTCTGCCTTCTGCGCTGCAGGTTATGGGTTCGATCCCCACCCAAGATAATCATTTATGTGATGAACTTAGATGTTTGTTCTGTGTCTGGGTGTTACTATGTATGTTTAGTTTATAACAAAAAAGTATATAATTAATCTATCAGCTATCCGGTTCGTTGTGTTAATAGTCCACTAATATTATAGTGTAAGAGCGCTGGTGGTGTAGTGGTAGCACCCCTGCCTCACGATCCGAAGGTCGTTTGTTCAAACCTGGTCGCGCACCAATGAGATTTTCCATTCGAAAAATTTATTTGCGCAATGCCAGTGCTCTTAAACGGTGAAGGAAAACATCGTGAGGAAACCGGCATACCCTAGAACCAAAAATTCTAAGATATGTGTCATAGGTTAGTATTCTTATAAGCGGCGATACTAATAACTGTGCAAAATGTGGGCATGTACCAAATGTCACGTTTGGACTTGCCTCTGACTACCCCCTTTAGATATCCTCAAAGATCTAAGTAACTAAAGATCTGAGGAGATATCTACCGAGCCTGGGGATTACAGTCGTGATCATATTTTTTTTTTTTATTCATTATTATTGGATACATCACTCGTACCATACCTATGCATTTCTGGGTATTACGCGAATATTTTTTTGATTTTTATAAATAGCAATAGAATTTTGAATCGTTTTATTACATGTTAGGTGAGTATAGGCGTTCTTTTGTACTGTCAACTAAGTAGTCATTTATGGTGAGCGTTGTTTTTTTACCATATAACCACGGAACTCTAACACTCTGCTGTACCTTTCAACCTCTGACCCAGATCATAAGCTATTTCTCACGTAAAATATTAATCACGGTTTTAAAAGCGTCAATTTCCGCTCTTTTCATATCTCAATCAAAATTGTCTCTATCGAAAACTCTCACCCATATAATTGCAAGTTGCATTAACGGTAAACAAATTGGGTCCACAGAATAGTAAAAATACTAAGAATATTGTCAAATAATAGAGTCGACCATTGTGTATGTCATTCACATAAGGAAAATGATGATTTACTACTCCTTTATAGAACAAAAATACTCTAGCGAGAACCTTTTAGAAATTTTCTGCGATGCATTAGCCTGTCAACTTTGTCGCTCTAGTTTTTATACTTTTTGCTCGTATTATTATAGGTACCAAAATTACCCAATAAGGGTAATTTTGGTGATTATTTTTCCAATAAAGCACGAGTTCTTCACGCGAGTTTAGTGAATAAGTGAGTAAATAGTTCCTTTCTGAATCCGTCGGACGAAATGAAATCCCGAGAATTTCGAGCACATTATTATTAGTATTAGACGGGTATTTATCGCGTTTAAATTACCTTATATTTTCCCGACGTTTCGACAGGTTTGCACGTTGTCGTGGTCACGGGTAGACTGAAAAAAAAGTCGAACACGTTTTCTTCTTCCATTTCCTACTATACGTCATCTCAGTACTTGGTTGCCAACGTAGGAATTAAAAAAAACGTTAAAAAAAACCATAAGAAACTTCGCTATTAATTTAAAAAACTCAAGACTGGTAAAATTGATCTCCAAAGAGGCAGATGCTATATTAAGAAGAAGATTTTACCTTTGGTTTTCAAACGTGTGATATGAACGGGCTGGCATTTATTACTCTACCGGTTCATACCCGCAATTAACTAGGTAACTTTACCTACTATTACTACTCTTACTCGTATTCCGGAGCTTAGCGTATTGTTTCCCCTTATCGTTTATCTAATCGTTAATGCGCCAGGTATCTGACATCTAAATTGATGCATTTATCCCAGGAGTAGCGATGCAGACCAATTAGTCTGGTAATTAATTAATTATTACCACGGCTACGTGTCCACCTACCGCCTTGGTATGCCTGATGAAGCACTTAACTCTACCATGAGTTTTCACAATCTACACTCGCTAGCGACTGTAGTTAAAAAAAAATGAAAACTATTACAGCGCCTCTAGCGGATAGTTGGGTACTAAAACGTCACGTAGTTAACTATCCTACGTCACAGCGTAACAGCGACTGTAGTTTGCGCTTCATTAATTTGCTTAGAATTTGGTACCATGAGTAACAGTTTTGACAGATGTCATAGTAGCGTACTATTACTACTGTAGTAACGTCAGCCGATCTAAATGAGACAACTCATGGTAGACGTACTGATCAGGGTCCTCACCACAAGCTTTTATAAACCATAATGTTTCAGAAACGTTAGTTTCAAGCTCGAAGTAATATTTACTTCAATACAAATTGTATAGATCATGGTACGAAATATCGAAGTTATATTACTTTGATATTACCCAAGAGGTTGTAGTAAGGCTTCTGTAGTGCTGAGTAGTTAGTTCAACTGCTAGTAGAAGTACTAATGAATTAATTATACAACCTTGTATCCCTAATACTATCAGGAACTAATATTTTGTAAATCTTCATAATTATTATTGTCGAGTTTTTTTGGGCCAGTTAATGATATTCATATAAGTTATACTCAAAAAGTACACAGTAACAACTGAAAAAAAAGTTTACTTAAGACTAGCTTCCACCCGCAGCTTTGCTCGCGAGGTATCTACATAAAACATAGGCTATAATATGTGTTAAGGAATTAACAAACTTTTACTTTTTACAGTAATTTATTTCAAAGATTGTAGGTACATAGGATTTGCACACGCACACGACTTTATCTAACGAGCTCACTATGAGCACCTGCGCGCGCGGCTCGCGGCCGGCCGCGGCCGGCCGCCCCTCCAGTTCTAGAATGTTTGGCGCGGGCGCACAGCTGGCTGGTTGCCGCCGCGCCCCGCGCCTTCCCCTCCTTCTTCGCTCGGCCGTTATGCTGGCGATAAGGCCGCGCGTAGACATCCTCCGGGGCCTTGAAAGCGTTGCTTTCAAGGAATCAGCCTTCCACGCCTTCTCGTTCAGTTTTCGACGTTTCTGATTGTTCCTGAGTTTCGCTTGTATTGCTAACATCAGCTTTGTCTTCGCCGGCTACTGTCTTTGCGTCATCATTGGTAGGAATAACGCATAGTTTGTGGATGCCTCTCCTTATTACGCCCTTCGTAGTGAGGATATCAGCGACTCTGCTGATTCCGTCAACTCCAGGATAAAGTTGACTGACACGAGCGAGTCGCCATTGTAATGGAGGAAGATTTTCTTCTTTAAGGATTACAAGGTCTCCAACCCGAAGTTCTCGCTGCTTTGTTCTCCATTTGGTCCGTTGCTGAAGCTCCGCCACGAACTCCCGGCGCCACCTCGCCCAGAAATGTTGCCTTAGTTGCTCGATGAGCTGGTATCGGTTAGGATGCTTCGTATTGATTGGAATCGACGGTACCGCAGTGATGGGTCGTCCAATCAGAAAGTGCCCCGGTGTCAAAGGAGAAGGATCAGTCGGGTCAGAAGAAAGTGGGGTAAGCGGACGAGAATTTAATATCGCTTCTATTTGAATGAATAGCGTGGCCAGTTCCTCAAACGTTAGGGAAGCGTTACCGGCTACACGCTTTAAATGATGTTTGGCTGACTTTACGCCAGCCTCCCAAATACCTCCAAAGTGAGGTGAATATGCAGGGCTAAATACGAATCTAAAACCTTCATTTGAGGCGAAATCTGTGACAGACTCACGACTGGATCGGAGTATTTTACCTATTTCATTGTTAGCGCCCCTGAAATTAGAACCATTGTCACAGAATATTGAATAAGGTTTACCTCTCCTGGAGACAAACCTACGCAAGGACAAAATGAATGCCTCCGTACTTAAATCACTAACTAATTCTAAGTGGATCGCTTTAGAAGCGAGGCATATAAATAAACATAAATAACATTTTGTAATGCGGTTGCCCTTTCCCTTGCGACTAGAAATTAGGAAAGGTCCGGCAAAATCGACACCACACGAGTAGAAAGGGAACGATGAGTAACTCCTTTCGGCGGGTAAGTTGCCCATCAAGGGCTGCAAGGTTTGTCCGCGCAAGCGAACGCATATCATGCACCGCTTAGTCGTGCTGCGTGCCAGATTCCTGCCCCCTATGGGCCAGAACCTTTCTCTTATAGAGGCTAGGAGATGCTGTGGACCAGCATGGAACAAACGTTCATGTTCACATTTAAATAAAAGTTTAGTTAAATGATGCTTTGCATCCAGAATCATGGGGTATTTTTTATCGTAATCGAAATCTGAGTTTTTGATTCGACCCCCTGTTCTCAATAAACCATTGATATCAATGAAACAGTTTAACGATACTAATTTAGACTTACGATTCAGAGTTTTATCGTTTTTTATTATTTGGATCTCTTCACTGAAGCTCTCTAGCTGACTTTCTTTTACTAGAATTATTAATGCTTTATTTAATTCGTCAGTATCTAACGGTCCGGTGACCTTTGAAGTTTTATGTTTGCAGTTGTGTATAAACCGCAATACGTAGCCATAAATTCGTTTGAGTTTATTTAGATTAGAATACCTATCAAAGGGGGTACTACTTGTAGTTGCAACATTACATTTGACTGGGTTTTTAACTTCAGGTAGGTTTGCTGAGGTATGGGTGTGTACTTGTCTAGGCCACTCTGAAGTATTGTTCGCGAGGAACGAAGGCCCTTCCCACCAAAGGAGAGAAGATTGGAGACTCTTAGGACTTACACCTCGAGATGCCATATCCGCGGGGTTTTGATCTGTGGGAACATGGTAAAACGTGAATCCACTGGTAAGTTCATTAATCTCATTCACACGATTACACACAAATACTTTCAGCTCCCTTGGTGGAGTCTGTACCCATCCCAACACTACTGTCGAATCAGTCCACAAATACTTTCGACTGATTTCACATCGCAATGACAGCAGTACCTTGGAGCATAGACGAGCACCTAACAGGGCACCGCATAATTCCAACCTCGGTATGGTAATAGGGTTTAGCGGTGCGACACGAGCTTTAGCGCATAGCAGCCTCACAGATATACTTTGGTCCGAATTCTCAGAACGCAAATATACACAGGCTGCGTAAGCTTGTTGGGAGGCGTCTACGAAGCAATGAAGCTCAATGTTCTTTGGGTTTTCACCCAGGGCTCGTCGGGGGATCTGTATAAGCGACAAACTTGAAAATTCTTTCAATAAGCTCGACCAACCTTTGGAGAACTCTGCGGGAACAGGATCATCCCAGTCAAGCTTGGAAGACCACAACTCTTGTAACAACATTTTAGCTACTATTATACAAGGACTTAGTAACCCTAATGGATCGAAAACCTTAGACGTAGTCGATATTACTGACCTTTTGGTAATTAGGGGAGTAGGTACCAAGTCTGTAGAAAACTGTAACGAATCACTGTTAGGAGACCAGTTGAGACCCAATACAGAGGATTCCTTATAAAAATCCATTGATTTTGACGTATCTGTATCTTTATCAAAAAGCTCGGGACAGTTAGTCCGAAACTTTCGAAGCGGCAAACATGCCGAGTTAAGTACTTCTACAACCTTTTGATATATATGTTTTAAGCCATTTACTGTATCAGAACCTGTATTTAAATCATCAGCGTAGAAGTCGCTTTTGATGATACGAGCAATTGATTCATCCTTACATTCATTAGCTAGTTGTAGAATACATCGACTACTTAGAAACGGCGCCGATGCCGTACCATACGTAATGGTATTTAGTTGAAGTACATCAATCTTTTGATGACTTTCCTCACGCCATAGAATAAGCTGCAGATGGCGCTGAGATTGCGAAATTTCGGATTGTCGAAACATCTTCTCGATGTCTCCAGTGAGTACATACTTATGTATCCGAAAACGAAACAAGATAGATATTAAATCGCTTTGCACTACGGGGCCTACCAGCTGAATATCATTGAGTGACTTACCTGAGGGAGTTTTAGACGACGCGTTAAACACCACTCTTAACTTAGTGGTTTCACTCTTCTCACGAATCACGGCATGATGTGGCATGTAATATCCAAACTCTGGTTTCTTTATTTTTGTTAAATGCCCTAACTGTGCATACTCATTTATGAATTCTACATAACTTTCTTTTAGTTTTGGAAATTTTATAAACTTTCTCTCTAGACTTTCCAAGCATTTTTTAGCAATAAAATATGAGTCACCGAGTGCTTTCTCGGGGACATCCCTAAAGGGCATTTTGACAGAAAATCTGCCGCTTGGTAGACGAGAGAAATTTTCTACAAAGTGATTTTCACAGAGTTGCTCTTCGACGGAATACGTTTTTGTCTGTGGTAAGTCATCAATTTTCCAGAATTTTTCTAAAGAATCCTTAATTTCTTGAGAGAAGTTACAATGGATCCTTTGGGTTGACTGACTCATTATTACGGGACCACCTACAAGCCATCCGAGCTTAGACTCCTGAAGCACCGGTTTAGTAGAACCGAGCCTTATTACTTTAGTGCCGACTATTTCCCAATATACATCTGCTCCTAACAGAATATCTACCTCAGCAGGGGAAAAATATTTAGGATCAGCAAGTTGAATATTTTCGGGTAGATTTAAATATTCAGTGTCTATCACTGAGTTTGGTAAAATACCTGTTATACGAGGCACTACCAAACATATGACGTCAATCTCGAAAGCCATCACTCTTGATTTTAATTTAATATCACATTTCTTTGAGATATTACAGACCACATCATTTATTCCACAAACATTTACCGAATGCGAACTATCAATAGACAACCCTAGTCTGTTTTTCAAATTTTCAGTAACAAATGAAGACTGACTTCCCGTATCTAACAGTGCGCGAGCTTGGTAAGTTTTATTATTTACCATTATTTTTACTAAAGCCGTACACAGCAGCACTTGGCTGGATGACAGGGATGACATCAGAGCGACATGAGAGGATGACGAGGTTGACGCCTGTGTTTCTGCAAGTGAGGGTTCAGTTTTGTGCATAAGTGTATTATGTTTCTTTTTGCATGTGAGACACAAGCCCTTGAGTTGGCATTGATACGAATTATGACCACTACGCAAACAATTTTTACACAACTTCAATTTTAAAACTTCACTGACGCGCTCATCTACACTCATAAGTTTAAACTTAGGACATTCATACAACAGATGATCGCTATTGCATAAAACACAACGTTTTTCTTTTTTATCTAGTGCCAATACAAAGCTCCTTGAATGAGCAGTAGGCCTTTGTTTGTTATCAGCTGATTTATCATACCTATTGTTATTATTGCTATAAGCAGTTTCTAATATATCAGCCCGACTACGCAGGAATGAATAGAACTCGCTTAACAACGGTAAATCGCTTAGACTGCATTTGTATTCTTCCCACTTTCTACTCGTGCTTATATCCAACTTTGCCGAGACCATGAATATTATAAGGGTATCCCACTTATCAGTAGGCTGACCAAGAGATTCCAGGGCACGTAAATGTTTTGAAACATGATCGACAATAAACCGCAATGATTTAAAGGTTTCCGTACGCAAGGTTTCAATATTTAATAGCGCCTTCAAATGATTATTAATCAGTAAGTTTTTATTATCATATCTTTGACATAATAAATCCCATGCAATTTTATAATTTTTTGCACTAAATTCTATGGACTTTATTACCACTGAGGCACTACCTTCCAGTGACGAACGTAGATAATGAAATTTATTAATTGGTGGAATCCCTTCATTGCTATTTACTACCGCTTCAAATGTATCTTTGAACTCCAACCAATGTAAGTAGTTACCGTCGAAAGTAGGTAACTTAATTGTTGGTAGTTTAATTGAACTAGCCGCATGGGAATGGCAACTGCTAAAATCCTCCCCGAGGTTCTTTTCCCCATGACTTTTACTAGGACGGCTATCCAAAATTTCTTGACAAGTAGATATTACGCTCAAGAAATTATTTTCCATCCCATCTCTTATTTTTACTTGTTCATTGGAATCAGCATGCAATAAATCTATTTTATCTTGGAGATTTTCATAATCTTGTAATAATAATTGACATTTATTTAATTTCAACTCTAACTCTTTGTATTTTACGGAAGAAATTTCTTTCAAACCCTCTGTAGTAGAGACATACTCAGAAAATCTAGTTAACCTGCCCCTAATAATACCCCTTTGTTTAATTAAAACAGTTAATTCTACTAACTTTTCTTGGGTAGTATTAGAAGCTTTAGGTTCCTCCTGTACCGATACACTCATTTTGTCAAACAAACACTAACCTCTTGGGCAAACTAACAACAAAATAAGCAAATAGACACTCCAACCTGTTTAGAGCTGAAGAGTTGCTCCAGATCCAGTTGCCGTCGCAGTCACTCGATGCTCAGGGCGAAAGTCTGGTCCCGCCGAGCACACAGCATGAGCCAGCAAGCTGCCTCAGCTAGGGACCGCGCGAGTAGGTATGCGCGGGTGCCGCGCCGTGGGAACAACGCTTTGTTGAAACAGCGCTTCGCGAGCTGGAAACGTTCAGCAGAATACTCTTACTCTCAAATGAAATGACAATAGGTATTGGTATTAGGTCTGGAAGTTTCTAGATTTGCTTTAGCACAAGCTAGGCTATTAATGAATTTATGATTTATGTTTAGCTTGCAATGATAAGAGTAAGTCGAGTGAAATATGGGATAGCTAGATTTATATGCACTTATTTATTGTTCAAGAAGAATGACTTGCACTTTAGCAAAAAGGATTAAAATAGTTGGAAGAATAAGTAGGTATTAAATTGGCATAGCATAGGCATAGAACCTTAAAGCTGGCAGTTGGTACCTAGTAAAGCCTAGAAAATTCAATAAAAAGGTAAAATACCTAACGCTTGATTGGCAAGGCTTAGCCGGTTCACACAATGAAGCGATATTAAAAGGATTTTCAGGTTTAGGAGGGACAAGAATTAAAGGAATAGGCTTACTTTCTTTGGAATAGACCTCTGTATCACGATATAGCTCTCCACAGGCTCCAAAAGCAACACTTCTTGTCTCCTAGGCTCCAACTCCAAACGGTTTTTTGAGTCCAAAGTCCGTCCTTTGTTCTATGACGCTGCCAATTTGAACTCGTTGACTCGTACTTCGTTACGTGTAGATAGATTGCATTGTCCTTTATGTCCTGTCACGGTCGCCACTTTTGTTAAGGAATTAACAAACTTTTACTTTTTACAGTAATTTATTTCAAAGATTGTAGGTACATAGGATTTGCACACGCACACGACTTTATCTAACGAGCTCACTATGAGCACCTGCGCGCGCGGCTCGCGGCCGGCCGCGGCCGGCCGCCCCTCCAGTTCTAGAATGTTTGGCGCGGGCGCACAGCTGGCTGGTTGCCGCCGCGCCCCGCGCCTTCCCCTCCTTCTTCGCTCGGCCGTTATGCTGGCGATAAGGCCGCGCGTAGACAATATGTTCTTTCTGAAAGTTCATTCTAAACATTGGTGAAAGAATTTTGGCGGGCAGTTTCAGTCACTATCTAATACATACAAACTAACAAACAAACTTTACCTCTTCATAAATAACTAGCTTTCGCCCGCGTGGTACCTTGAAAAACAAAAACAAATCTATCCCACGGGAACCGTACATTTTTCCGGGACAAAAAGTAGCCTCTGTGCTATTCTAGACTATAATCTATATCTCTGTGCCAAATTTCATCCAGATCTCCAAATATGTAAGCCTATACTAACACGGCCGTTTTATGACGGCCATTAGTTCTTCAGAAAGCAAGACTCGAGTTATTTGATATTGTTTATTTAAGTTAATTGAAATTGACGCGAATTTTCAATTCCAAAGCTAAGTCTGGAGGCGTGTTTAACTTAACCCTCGTCCACACTTGGGTAAGGTTGTGGCACGATGAATTCTTACCGGTGGAAATAACGTATACCTACAAAGGATTGAAAGTTTAACAAAATGGATATAATCGAAGAAATTATTGATACGAGTTGTAGAAAGAAACTAAATGAGAAGCATTCGTTTTTAAATTGGAACTTCGTGAATTTTGTGCTTTATTGTGATCTAGGTTTTACTTTATCCAGAAGGGCAAAGTTCGAAATACAGCTGCCAAAAGCTGAAACATTTAATACTGTGTACTTAGATATATAAGTGAGCAAAGCAGTCTGATGTTTTAGGAGTAAGTACATACCTAGACCTACTAATATCCTAGTAATATTATAAACGCGAAAGTTTGTAACAGTGGATGTATTGATGTGTGTTAGTTACTCTTTCATGCTGAAACAGCTGAACGGATCGGGATGAAATTTGGCACAGGTATAGATTATAGTTTGGAGTACCACATAAGCTACTTTTTATCCCGAAAAATTTACTCTTTCTAACGAAAAAGATGCAAAAAATTGTTAAAAAATATTCTTAATAATTTGTACTTACATCTTTTTTGAATTTTTTAGTATCGAAATTTGATTGGAACTAATCTACGAGTAACTACTTCGCCCCTAATGACATCACACCACGAAGCCGCGTTTAAGAATTTTCAACAAAACAGCCATCTTTTGTTTAAAATTGACTTGACAACTTGACTATGACTCTGTGACGTTGACAATACTTATGAATAAATACACTTGACACTGGCAAAATTGTTCTCTAAGAGACAGATGCCATAATTGAAGAAGAAGAAGAAGAAGAAGAAATGCGTGATCAGCTGATCAGTGATTATTTGTTGATTTTACTAATACGTAGGTAAGTATTTTATTTTGTGTTTGATGACGAGCCTTGAATTTGTGAAGTGAAGATTTCCTGCATCATTAGCAGTAGGAAATTAAATATAATGAGGGAAATAAGTGAATAAATAGTAAATACTTCAAAAGTTAATAGACACACAACTCAACATGGAAGTGCTTTTCAACACAGTTTTTCTCGATTAAACCCAACTGAGGTGTTTTCGTATAAAATTTATACGAAAACACGACTATACTATAAATCATACAACAACCAAGTTGTCGAAAAGTAGGAAGGAATCGTTGACTCTTGTTTACTTTATTTTACGACTAGCTTCCGCCCACGTCTTCGCCCGCTTTGTACCTTGAAAATCTAAAAATAATCTATCCCACGGGAATCGTACATTTTTTCGAGATAAAAAGTAGCCGATGTACTATTCCAGACTATAATCTATCTCTGTGCCAAATGTCAACCAGATCAGCCGTTTCAGCGTGAAAGAGTAACAAACATCCATTCATCCATATATGTACAAACTTTCACGTTTATAATAATTAGTTGGATTTGCGCAGAGAGCTAATACTTAATAATTGCTATAGGTAGGTACTTTTGATTTTGCGTCCCAAAATATTCTTCTTCCTGCCCTTTTCCCACGCTAAGTGGGGTCGGCACAACATGTTTTACATGTTTTTTTGCTTCCCAAACTGCTGACCCATTTCAGAGTAGACTACCTAGAGACTACCTATTAGGGACTATGAAAAGCTATACCAGTATTTAGATACCTGCCTACGGTTGCCGTATCGGTGTCGTACCGTGCGGTGAAGTTCACAAAGCGGACTCCACATGCATTGTCGTTCCATTACAGTCACCGCTCGTTGCATTCCTAAGTAATTGAATTAGAATTCTGAAATGCCGATTATTTCGCCTAGTAAGCTAAAACCAATATGCAGGGTGTAAAACGAGCACTCTCGAAATCTGTTATGTGCACGGTAATCTACGGCTCGCGACTCGTGGTCCCACTAATTTGACCCACTGGTGGGACAGTGTGTCGATTTAATGGGCTCGTGGTCCCACTGTTTGGTGGGACCATCAGTCAACGTAATGCAGTCGCTCGTGGTCCCACTGATTTGGTCATAAAGGCTATAATTTTTGACGTGATAACGTCTATTAAATCGATGAACATGGTGCTACCCATGTTCAAAAAAGTGTCACGTTATTGACTGCGTTGTCATGACGACCGATGCATTGAAAATTGCTCTACTTCTTGTAGATCAACATTATGCTGAGACAGGACCTATTGGTTCACATATCATTTGCTGTAAGTATTCTGTGCCGTAGGTATATGTAAATAGATGAAAATGAAAATGCTTTTTATGACAATGTTCGAAAATTTCGTTCATACAAGCGCTTGAATTAAACATTGCAGTGGTATTCCGAATAATCTGTTTCACAAAAGAGGCATGGATTATGATGGCCTTATCCGTTTACGTGAGTAATCTTTACACACCCTGTAGTCAATGTTAATATCAGAATGTCGTGCTAACGAGCAGACCACGCGATTTCGTTGTCCGATTTTATTTTGTAAGAAGAAATCATAGATCACGTTGTTACACTATTATTTGTTCTGTGGCGATGTAGGGGAAAGTATTAGAGAGATACGAGTCTTTTGGTCATGGCTTGCTACTGTCAAACTCAAGGTACCTATGACCAACAGTCGTGACGACTGACCGTGTGTGTGGATATATTATTAACACAAGCTTTGAGTAGCTTACTTTGGGGCTAGATGATGCTGTGTGGATTGTCCAGCATTATTTATTTATTTATTTATTTATTTATTTATTATTATACAAAAGGTACATCTCGGATGGATACGGTTTCGCAGGGACACGATTCCGTAATACCTAACAAAAAGTTCTGCTGGGACACGAAAACGTCAGTTTATACTAAAGAAATTGGCATAGTTCGATATGCTAAGTTCGATAATTTCTTATGACACCGAAACCTTTGGTCTGACACGCATAGCATAGCATATACTAGTAGTAAGTAGTGAAGTACACACACTTGACATGTTTTCAAGTAACAAACATAACGGTAGATTAAAGCCCTTCACAACAACGGCAAAACCCTGGCGACTGCGGCAACGTACGAAGATCACGGAAACGAACAGGAAATCGCTTTGTCGCGTAGATTTGTACAAGTTAGTAGTAGGTAGGTATTGGTTTAGTTCTTTCGATGTCAGTCACCTAATTAGGAGTTTCACTAGCTTCCGCCCACGGCTTCGCTCGCGTGGTACCTAGATTTGTTTTTGTTCTTCACAAAAACAAATCTATCCCGCAGGAACCGTACATTTTTCCGGGATAAAGCTTAAGTGCTATTCCAGACTATAATCAAAATGTGTGCCAAATTTCATCCAGATCCGTTCAGCCGTTTTAGCGTGAAAGAGTAACAAACTTACATCCAGACATCCACACATTCTTACAAACTTTCGCGTTTATAATATTAGTAGGATTTATGCTTTTACATATTCAAATTCCCTATTATCACTCTTAAGACACTTACATATATTACTTTAACATCAAAATTCAGTAATAAGTATTTAATTTACCAACTGCTAAGTACCTCCCGCAGTTCTCACAAGACACCACACAACCTTAATGCACATAAACCCATGGAATTCCCATAAAGTCCACCAGTTTGAAGTACAATGTGACGTCTTCCGAAGGCTTCCCGAAGGGCTATGCAAGTATTCGCCGTTTGAATAACAGAAAACCGTTTACCGGGATTCCTAGCTCTGCTAATCTAAGCTAACACGGCAAACTAATACTTTAGAACTCACGGTTCGAGCCGGTTTTGTTGATTGTTTACCTGCATTTTGTTTTAGCAAGTCCAGGCTAACAGACCATGCTGGTGCCAAAAACAAAAGTAAAGTGTCTCAAGAAACGTCCACGGTAATCAAAATCAAAATATATTTATTTTCAATAAAATCCCAGGGATAATTTTGAAACGTCTTACATACTAGGTGAGTCTAAGTGTCAATTCCAGTCCTATCCCCAGTCCGAGAAGAACTGACAAGAAACTCGCTGGGCCCTAGCGCTTTTTTTGTATGATCCATGTTAATTTTGTAAGAAATACCTAGCAGAGTTGGAGCTGATTCGTCCCAAGCTTTTTTACCATCTAAGTACTCTGATATTTTATAATAAGCTTTTCTAGACAGTTTCTGTTTAATTACATTTTTGAATTTTCTAATTGATAAATCAAGCATGTCACTTGGGATCTTGTCATAGATGCGTAAACATTGCCCTATAAAGGATCACTAAAGTAAGCATACTTTAGTGAGCCTAACCGTGGGAACAGCGAGTTTATTTTTAAGTCTAGTATTAACATTATGATTATCACTATTTTTCTTAAATGGATCAAGGCAATGGAAATATGTCAAAAAGTGGTCACAGGAAGTCAGATGGATAGAGGTGGCTAGAGACGCAGCTATTACGTACAGATTGAAGGCTATTTTGTGGTGGATACTGATCATCACTGATTACAATGATAATGTCTTCTGCTGGCCCGAAGCCATAAACCGGAGTCATTTGATCACAGAAGACTGTCAACTATTTCTCGTATCGTACTTGCTTCGCACATAAAATGGGCTTGATATTTGACTATTCATTATTGTACAGTAAGTGTTTACCACCGTGGGCATGCAATTATGGTCCTTATTGCAATTGAGGCGTAATAGCGAGTAAATAGATTCCATTCAGTTCTGTTGCGTGCTGTTTTCTAAGAACAGTTTCCACTTGTGTTTTGAGGTGCATGCGCGAAATGGATAGCAGCATATCCAATAATAATAAACCTCTACTTAAGTTATAAAAGAATCTAGTGCTGTTTTAATCGTTTGTTTTATCATCAAATCTTACATTGGCTAATAAAACAACAGATTTTTATCAAGTCCTCATCAAAAGTTATTTTCTTTCTAACTTTACTGCCCACATATTTTTATGTAGAAATGAACTGACGTTTTCGTGTCTCAGCGTAACTTATTAGATATTTTGGAATCGTGTCCCTGCGAAACCGTGTCCGTCCGAGTGTAGCCAACTATTTGTGATGATCAGTCGTCATTGACAATTTCTACTAAAATGGAATTTTAAAAACATTTGCAAAAACTGCTACGAACTATAAATCAAGCTTTGTCAACTATTGCAGTTCTGATGCTAACGACTCTTTTCCGTACTCTCTTCCGAGCTAAATACCGGCTTTTAGTCTAAATAACACACCTAAGCAACACAAGTAGGTACGTAAGTACTTACCTAATCATTGTGTTTACGCTCACACGATACGCCCAAAACGCTATTTAGCGTTTTTATAACGGTTTATATTGCGTGCACTTAATGACACATCATGTCTATTTAGTCCCGTGTTGCTTACGTCAATCCCGGAGTTCAGAGAATCCCGGGGTTCTTGGAAGTACGCAGTTTGTCAAGGCAGTGACAAACAATTTGATGGAATAAAATGTCTGGGGCGACTTGAGTTTGCCGTCACGCGGCATGATCAAAGATGTCATATTCTTTACAAAATGTGTGTCATGTTGACTAAAAAAAGTTGTGTCAATTTCTTCTAATGACACTTCATGAGCTTTAAGGACGATTTAGCTGAATGATAGATCGAAAGATTCAAATTTTGATTAATTTATTGCGACCACAGTAATAGTTAAGTCCAATATTATAATTAGTGATAGAGTTTCATTTACTAGTGAATTTACGCGTCAAAACAGAAAAAACTCATTATTAATTTCACAAGGATAATTATTTAGTAATTACTCAACGCCAACGCCCAATTCAATATCGTGAAAGAGTTCAGAAGTGATAACATCTAACAAGTGAGGGGCGTCCATTTAACGTGAATATTTACAACGGATAATCACAGAGTGCAGTTTGTAAATCAACTTGACGCGGGATGAGAAGCTTCCACTTCCACACGAAGCGACTCAACGTCGCGACCCAAGCGACTTTGAAAGTCCGTCGCGTTGTTAGTGTTGGTCGCTAGTGCTTTTTTCTGAATCACGCTCGAATTTGGATCAAGACTTGAGGATATATTATTTTGCCAGTACAATTGGCTGAGCTAAACATAGGTAAATCTTGTTAGTAGGTATAGGTATGGATGAGAGCATTGCAATGTAAATAAACTTTACAGGTAAACTTCCAGCATTGGTTTTGTGTAAAAGTTCTACCTGTCCCCCTGTTGCCAAGAGAGAGACAGGTGGGATTTTTAGTCCCATTTTGTCACCCCAAAGGGACAGAGCACGGGCACAAAAGGGAATAAACTGAAAAAAGGTCCAGTGACCAAACTGTCAAAAATATAAAGCCATGAATGACGCGTCACGCGTCGCTGAACTTAATCGTTTCTTAATTTAGTCCAGTTTCAGTCTCCTTGTACTTCAAAAAACACAGTGCTTTGTGATAGATAACTCATATTTCCCAGAAGTTAACTTTATAATTTGCGAAAGGTTCAATGACTGCCGCTAACCTTATTATGAAGGCTATCAATACGGGGGAGGTTCGACTAGTGTGAATATTTTACGCCGGGTAGGTAATCACTGATTATTGAAGCAACTTGCCATAGTCTTTGAAGACATGAGATCACTATGAAGAATTATTCGCTTAACAGATTTTTGTTGCAACATTGAGTCCGGAAACTATACCTACTTAAGTAGGTAACTTTCTTAAATAAAAATTGAAAATGGTTGAAGAAGAAGGTTAAGATAAAATCAAAAAGTGTAAGAAGTAGAACTTCTTACACATACCTATTAGTAAGTAGGTACCTATTAGTACCTATTAGTCGAGCTTTTTAGCGTGAACTCAAAAATCTCTACATTTTGTAGTTAATTCATTATATAATTTAGGTGAGCACCTACCTAACCCTTTAGGTACCTATATTATGGTGAGGACCTATTTTTGAGATTAAAATAACCTACCTACCTGTCAAGTCACCATCCTAAAGGGCTCAAAAGTGCAATATTCTCACACGCATTTTTATCATCATGAGAAATCTTTCGCCATTGTTTTTCTGGTTTTATGATAGGGTGGCCACAATGCTGTCACGTTGCACCATGCTGTACCTCAACTTTAAAACTGAGTTGTTGACGAAAATTATTAACACTTTAAACAAACCACAGAACATACTGTCAAACTAAAGTGTGTTAACACCAAAAACTACGGCCGCTGCGTCTGTCTAAAGAACTCCTTATTCAAAACCCCAATTAGCACTTCCGTAAATTTAATGGCGCGGCAGTAAGATGTTTATTGTAAACTTCTGAGTGCAATAACCCAGGTTATGCTGTGTTAACCCTCGGTCAAGGGTATAAATTAACTATAAATCGACTAACAGCTTACTAATGACAGACTAGAACGTGATATGACTAAATAATTAGCTTACCGTACGAGGTTCCGCATGGTGAAGCAGGCAGGTTGATTCAAAAAATTAAAAATAAACACTTTGATTCTGAATTAGATTTTTGAAAACACTCGGAAACGCGCGTGTTGTCGCGTCCGGCACGCGTGCGATTCGCTCGAAGGCTCCGACTGTTCTGCTGAGCTGAGCTGCGTCTGGTCTTGAACTTGGCAAGAGTGCACTATACACGGTGCATTTTCGTCAAAGCCTGCATATAACAATGGCTCTCGTCTTTGAAGTCAGACGGCCAATCGCGGGGGAAGCAATAAAAAATTATCCAGGGAAAGCGTAGGTTTCAAGCATTCTTCAAAATAAGTAGGTAGGAAAGTCGTTATTGTTTTAGTAGCTTGTAATTACTGTACGGATCTGATGAAAAAATATGAGTTGTGATAAACAAGAGGCATGCGTGCTTTTAGATAACGTTATAGCAAAGTAAATTAGAGAAAACTGTATTGAAGGAAGAGATTGGAATCGACCGATATAATTTACAGTAGAGCTATTATGTATATTTATTTATGCAATATAAACATTCCATTAATTAATTAATTTGTTCATTTTATTCAAGAGAATTTTATCTATGATTATTTACCGAAAAATTTGTTCATTCAATTCATTCATTCACTTCATGAATCCGATCGTAACTTGAAAGAATCGGATAATAATTATACCATTTAGATTTTTTAGATTGTTCTACGGTCACCCGGTACTTACCGGAGGGACACGGTTTCGCAGGAACACGATTCCAAAATGCCGCGGGGACACGGTTTAGTAAACCCTAAGGTGATCATCGGGCTTTATTATAATAATTTGTAAACTTAATAATAATATTACTCATAAGTAGTTAGTAATATAAACTGCATTGCAGTTTAACGAATGTATAATTCGTTTCACATTAGATATACCAATTTTGGTGCGCGCATGTAAGTATTCTAATGACTGCTTTTAGATGAAACGATTTAATATCCAATTATATGTGCATTAACATACATATTTTCACACTTTTAAAACGCCCATTTTAAGATGGAAAGTTTGGTTAATATGATCATTATCTCTTTATTTTTGTACTCAAAATTATATGCACACTGGTTATTTAGTTCACTTTCTCAAAAGAAAAAATATTTGTTTATAATTTTATAATCCATATCTAACCCGCAATTCCTAAGTTTTTTCTACTTAGTGGATAGGTATAGGTATGCAATTTTCAGAACCAACTTATTTTTATTCTTTACTAGCTGATCCGGTGAACTATGTAGCATATTTTTTTTATTTTCTCACCATTTAAACCTTCCCTGAACTCGAACGAATATTTCAAAACCGAAATTACCCAAATCAGTCCAGCCAGCCGTTCTCGAGTTTTAGCGAAACTAACGAACAGCAATTCATCTTCTATATATCTATATAAGAGCTTAACCTGACTGACTGACTGACTGATTGATCATCGCCGAGCCGAAACCTCTGAAGATAGAAAGCTGAAATTTGGAAGGTGGCTTCCTTTTATAACAAAACCACCCACTAAGGCGGGATTTTTGGAAATTCCACCTTTAAGGGGGTGAAAAAAGGTGAAAAACGTTTGTATGAAACTTTTTAAAGCGTGGAGCGATTTTCGTGAAACTTTGATTGTACACTGTAAATGCAAAATGAACGGACACGTGTTTCAGGATTTTTCAATATAACCTTCAAAAAGGGGTCAAATGTAGGGTCAATGTTTGTATGGGAACTTTTTAACGGGTCGTGCGATTGGTCTGAAACTTTGTTTGTGTACTGTAAATGCAAAATGAATAGACACGTATTACAGGATTTTTCAATATAACCTTCAAAAAGGGGTCAATGTTTGTATGGGAACTTTTTAACGGGTCGTGCGATTGGTCTGAAACTTTGTTTGTGTACTGTAAATGCAAAACAAATAGACACGTCTTTCGGGATTTTTCAATATAACCTTCATAAAGGGGTCAAATGGGGTGTCAAAGTTAGTATGGGATTTTTATGAGTTGTGTGATGTGTTTGAAACTCAGTTTAGATACTTTAAGTGAACGAAGTCGCTGGCGGGTGAGCTAGTTTTTATATATAAGAAAGAAGAAGAGAAGAAGATAATTCCCATTTGTCCTCCTGCTCTGTCCGCTTGGGGTGACAGATGGGACTAAAACGTTCCATTTGTACCCCTCTTGGCAACCTGGGGACAGATAGAACTTTTACTATTTGAATAAGTTAGTCCCGCTTGTCCCTTTCTTAGCAACGGGAAGACAAATATTACTTACCAGTAAGATAGACTTTTATCAGCAATTTTAGCCGATATTTGACGTACATTTGTGGTAGATACTTACGACGATATTCACCAGTAGGTATTTGTTACGTTCACTGTTAATTTGTGTTACACTAAGTGGCTAAGGCGTATACTTTTGATATTTAATTAAGGTTCATAGATTTTTTTGAAGTTTGATATTATTTACCTACTTTTGTTGGTGATTGTATGTAACCTACCATAGGCGACTATAATACTGAAAACTAACTGCATTTATAATGGCAATTACTGGTTGCAAATTGGTAAAGTAGGCACCTAGGTAGGTACCGTTGATATATGGTAGGTAAGTTACCGTACGTAAGTAGATACCTAAGCTTAATGCCTACTGTATTATTTATGGTTGTGAGTTATTGAGTGCCCGATGGTACAGCTAATTAGGAATTGTGGGCAGGAACTTTCAATAGATACCTAATCAGGCACTTCTAATGCAGGGCGTTTCCCTCAGTACCTATGTTGGTTTTCTACGAAGCGGCTACCGTATAATGACGTCACTCGTAATGCCTATCTAGAAAAGAAAACCAAGTCCGACTCGTTTATCAGATTCAAAGAAACGAACTTCCACCGATTCTTTGAATGCAGACTGAAATTCAATACCAAATTGCAGTGTTGGTGCGTCGCAGCGCAGCCTATAGCTGGCCAGCAGCCAATAACCAACCTCCTTACGACGAGACGGGCAAGGGACGAGCATAATAAAACTTTTTGATCGTTCTCATTTTTTTAATCTGTGGTCATCTGATGTGGCGCGAAAGCTTTATTTATCATCAACTACGTCAGTAGATAAAATGTCTTTGTTATCATCATTCAAATAATTCATCGGTGACACTTATGCCGTGAATTAGAGTGAATAGTTCTCTTCAATTCCATCGGAGGAAATCCCGAAAATTTTCAACAAAACAGCCATCTTTTGTTTAAAATTGACTTGACAACTTGACTATGACTCTGTGACGTTGACAATACTTATAAATAAATACACTTGACACTGGCAAAATTATTCTCTAAGAGACAGATGCCATAATTGAAGAAGAAGAAGACACTTATGCCATTCGGAATTGAGTCGAAATACGACTTACCTATCACTTATGAAATAAAATTCAGAATAATGGGTGTATTGCATTACCCTTGTTCCACCTGTGGTATCTACGTAAAATACTTCCTGAAAATGTCTTGTTTAAAATATGAGATACTAGCTGTCCCGCCCGCGACTTCGTTCACTTAAAGTAGGTATCTAACTAAACTGAGTTTCAAACAAATCACACTAATAAAAAAATCCCATAATAACTTATACACACAATTTTACCCTTTTTAGAGGGATATTTTGAAATATCCAGGAATACGTTTCCATTTATTTTGCGTTTAAAGTATCAAAACCAAAATTAAGATCAATCGCACCACCCTTTAAAAAGTACCCATTGAAACAGTGACCCAACATTTGACCCCTTTTGAAGGTTATATTGAAAAATCCTGAAACACGTGTCCGTTCATTTTGTATTTACAGTACACAAAGTTTCAGACCAATTGCACCACCCGTTAAAAAAATCCCATACAAACATTGACACCATTTTTAGAGTTACCTATATTTAAAAATTCTGAAACAGAAAACAAAGTTTAAGGCCAATCGCACCACCCGTTAACAAACATTGACCCCCCATTTGATCCCCTTTTTTAGAGATATATTGAAAAATCCTAAAACACAAAATTAAGTTTCAGACCAATCGCACCACCCATTGAAAAGTTCCCATACAAACATTGACCCCCCATTTGACCCCTTTTTTAAAAGGTTTTATTGAAAAATCCTGAAACACGAAACAAAGTTTCAGACCAATCGCACCAGGTTAAAAAAATCCCATACAAACATTGACCCCACATTTGACCCCTTTTTCAAGGTTATATTGAAATATCCTGAAACACGTGTCCATTCATTTTGCATTTTCAGTACACACACAAAGTTTCAGACCAATCGCACCACCCGTTAAAAAGTTCCCATACAAACATTGACCCCACATTTGACCCCTTTTTGAAAGTTATATTGAAAAATCCTGAAATAGGTTTTCATTTATTTTGCATTTACAGTACACAAACAAAGTTTCAGGCCAATCGCACCACCCGTTAAAAAGTTCCCATACAAAAATTGACCCCACATTTGATCCCTTTTTGAAGGTTATTTTGAAAAATCCTGAAACACGTGTCCTTTCATTTTGTATTTACAGTACACAAACAAAGTGTCAGACCAATCGCACCACCCGTTCAAAAGTTCACATACAAACATTGACCACACATTTGACCCCTTTTTGAAGGTTATATTGAAAAATCCTGAAACACGTGTTCATTTATTTTGCATTTACAGTACACAAACAAAGTTTCAGGCCAATCGCACCACCCGTTAAAAAGTTCCCATACAAAAATTGACCCCACATTTGACCCCTTTTTGAAGGTTATTTTGAAAAATCCTGAAACACGTGTCCATTCATTTTGCATTTACAGTACACAAACAAAGTTTCAAGGCAATCGCACCACCCGTAAAAACAGTTCTCATACAAACATTGACCCCACATTTGACCCCTTTTTGAAGGTTATATTGAAAAATCCTGAAACACGTGTTCATTTATTTTGCATTTACAGTACACAAACAAAGTTTCAGGCCAATCGCACCACCCGTTAAAAAGTTCCCATACAAAAATTGACCCCACATTTGACCCCTATTTGATGGTTATATTGAAAAATCCTGAAACACGTGTCCATTCATTTTGCATTTTCAGTACACACACAAAGTTTCATGAAAATCACTCCACGCGTTAAAAAGTTTCATACTAACGTTTTCACCCTTTTCCACCCCCTTAGAGGTGGAATTTCCAAAAATCCCGCCTTAGTGGGTGGTTTTGTTATAAAAGGAAACCACCTTCCAAATTTCAGCATTCTAGCTTCAGCGGTTTCGGCTGGGCGATGATAAATCAGTCAGTCAGTCAGTCAGTCAGTCAGTCAGTCAGTCAGTCAGTCAGGTTAAGCTCTTATATAGATATAGATTTCCGGTCTATTAGGACTGATATTAATACAAATCTCGTTTTGAACAAATCCTATAATAACCTTTCCCGAAATGATTGATTTTACAAAAAAAAAGTGTTTCCCTGCAGTTATTATTCCCGTGTCGTTGGTTTAGGAAAAGACTTCAAATATATCCCCGCATTTCCTGTGGGACACTAGTACCTAGGTATTATAGCCGCTTCTTTAATTAACTTCAATTACTTTAGGTCGGCTGCCTCAATTCGTACACTAAACATAGCTAACTCTCTCTGGCTAAACACATGGAAACGACTAACGACACGAGACGCCATCGACGCGACGCACGCCGAAAGCGGAAACTTTGAAAAACAAAAATCAGAAAAACAGTACGGCAGTGCATTCGGACCTTTCTACTCAAAGGTTTCGTCATTGTTCTCACTACTTATTCGTCATTGTTCGCAACAAACAATTTATGTTATCTCGTAAAATATTATTTAATTTTAAATGTACCTACCCTTCGTGAAATACGAGTAGCTTATAATCAACCAATCTTTTATTGTTCCATCTTCATATTATCAGCTTTGAAAGGCAAGCTCTAAAATCAAGTTTAAATGTTTTTAAAATAACGGTCAAATAAAATTGAGAATCGTCCAGGTATGGAAGGAAAAGAAGGGAAATAAAGTTTCAAAACCCATAAGTCTAATAAAATCTAGGTAAATAAATCTAGGTACAGATGACCCATGTGATACATAAAGTACCAACAGTTCTTCCAACGGATCAAGGCATTCGTGAAGTTAGCCACAGGTGCGAGTTTGCGCATGTACAGTCCCACCGCGCCTCTCCATACATCCAATTGCTCCCGAAAAACGATACTGCGCAGCGCTCTGCGGCTAACTTCACGAATGCCTCGACTCGTTGGGCCAACTGTACCTGGGACAATCTTCAAAATCAGCGTATTCGGTTGACCTCTCTGGTGCTTTTTGAATACTAATATTACAGCTGTTCTGTATTTTTATATCGAAAAGGAGGTGTCTAAATAAGCGTATTTTCATATTCGCCCCTAATTTTCTCAACCAGTTTTCGAAATATTTAGGTGTGAAAATTTCGAGACCATAGCAATCAATATTAATGCCAGAGCAGTCAATAAAAGAAGGATTTGTATTAGAAAAATGATTATAAAACAGTTAAATTGTTTATTAAATTATTCAGATATTATCTTAACTCCAATAGGATTATATAAAAAGTAAAATATAGGTGGTACAACCACTTGGTTGGTAAATTTTTTAGCATCAATTAGTAAAAAAATTAAACAAGTTAGAACAATAGGATCTAAAAAATTAAGTAGTTTATGATTAAATATAACATTTTCAGCCTAGAGAATCTGGCAGCATGTGCACTTTGTAATATTTTATGACTTTGTAGCAAGAAAAATGCAATTTTTTGATGGATCTGGTCTTTTTGACCACAGTGATCAATACCATATCAATAAAAAAAAGTTACTAATTCAATGATAATGCAGAGATGCAAAAAGATAGAAAGCTATCACTTGTACAGGTTAAATATATTCCTAAAACTGTTCTAATTATTAAATTAAAACATAAACAAAGTGAAAATCAAATAAGAAAAATGTACCATAGCAATCAAACATTTACAAATTGAAAGCCAGAGTAGTCATACGTTTACCTCTTTATCTCAGCACCATGGCAAAGCAGAACATGCTCGTTCCCCTCGGTAGACAGAGCAAGCCTGTTGGCAGCGCGCACGGTGAAAACCAATTGTCCAAAGCGTTCAGTTAGAGATGTGAGCACGAATTCGTGTCGCTCCAGAGCGATAAACAAAAACACGCGGACACAACTTATTTTTCGGATTGAAGCTAAATTATTCATTTATAATTGTAATCTAATTGAATTTCATAAATAAGAACTTTTCTTTATGTTAGATAAATAAAGAAAATGTCATAATGTTTCAACACAAAAAAGTTACGATGATTTTTTTAAGTCAATCTGTAGTCAGGACAGCCCAGAGCAATCAAATTTTCGAGGTTTCCGATTTTTTTTAATATACCTAGAACAATGTTAGAGAAATAATTCTGAGTGCCCAAGGTAGCTTACAGGCCAAGCTATCCAACAAAAAAAACTCCTATTCAAAAATATTATTTTAAGGTAGACTTCTTCACTCGGACACGTAATTTTTTTGTTTTGGAGATTGAACCACCTACATGAGTTGGGTGGGTTTCCAACATTAATCCTGTTCAAGTACCTAACATAGGTTAATCAATTTTGCGAGGGAATTGATTTCCGACCGCTCGCTAATCAGGTTCTATTGATAGCCGGGACGGTCGCCAACTTTATCCTTAGATAGTTATTTACTTACATATGTAAGTATAGCATCATCTAACGAGCTATCATTGTTAATTTCTGCCAATAGTGTGATTGGACGAGAGTCGATATCCTGGAGATTAGTAATCCACGTTTTCACCGCTGGAAGGTGGAACACTGTTCTGTGCGACTGTGCTACATAATACAACATACAAACAAAAGTTTTGTACTATTTACCTAAAACAAAGTCGGTTTTCTTCGAACGCTATAGATGTGCCTAACTCTAGAACGGTTAGACCTATTTTCATGATTTTTTATTTGTTGATAAATATTTGTCTTCGTCCCGCGCAGAATAACTATTAAAACATTGGAAAATTGACGAAAAAAAAATGAAATAAAAGAAAAACCTTTTTCCTTTATTTTCCCATACAAAATGTTCAGTATACCTAGGTATCTTTTAGCAACAACTTTTCTACAATGAATTTGACTGTACCTAACTCACATCACACTACTACGTAATATTATAAATGCGAAAGTTTGTACGTGTGTGTGTTACTTTGTTATTTTTTCACGCTCAAGATTTTTTTTGTTTAATGAATGTAGAGATGGATGTAGGTATGATGGGGTGACACGGTTGGTCAAGATAAGGAATGAGTACCTTTATCAGATGTTCGAAATAGTAATTATATGGGTCAGATTATTATTATAAATTAATAGATTCATAGGTAAATCTGACTGAACCATCATGCGTAAAGGAGTTTCTGCACATAAATACGAGTATATCAACAGATAAATGGATAAGTACGAGTATATCCACCTATCATGAGTATGTAGGCAGCTGTAATAGGTTGTAGCTATAAATAAATATCATGTACATTCAACTAGTCCGGTGATTTAAAATCAATGAGCCCTCGGCTATCGGCGACGGCACTTGCACTTGCAATCCATCACGGGCCTTCAATTGATGAGTGTACAGTCGGATGCAGTACTGATAGGTGGGCAAGCAGGTACAGATAACAACAATACTGTGTTTGAAAAATGGTTTTACCGATTTATGTATTTTCAACTTAAATTGATAACTCGACTGCACGTAGGTACGAGTTTTGGCGGACGAGTTGACGATTCGGTAATATTTATTTGTCTGATAGTTATCTAGTTATTTAGATCTAGAAATTATAGTAACTCTTTGTCCTAGAACTACAAAAATAGCGTGATAGTTCGTGTGAAAGATAAATAAATGTTTCCTCTATGTATGAGTATGTAAAGTAGGATACAGTAATAAGTAGGTAGGCAGGTACCTACCAGAAGTTTCTGCATCACAATGCTAAAGTACTATCATCGATACAATAACAAAAACACAGCTCTACAAAATTATACATGCATGAATATTTTCTCGTTCAAAGGTGATCACGCAAAAAGATCGCGTGAATGCGTTTTGTGCCCGTATGTACGTACCTACCTATTAGTGTTAATGATAGGAACATAGTGCATGAGTGTACCCATCGAAGCGTGAAAGATAACAAGTGACTTGCCCCCATGCTTTTACCCTAACAACTTAATCCAGCGAAACCATTATTCCTAGTGCAATAAGACTCAAATTGCACTTTTTTAACTGGTACCTAATTCTTTCTTATGTACCTACTAGTGAATAAGACTCAAAATGCATTTTTGCAATACTACAATTTACTGAACAGTGTAAATTCTGTAAGCTTTATATCGTTGTATTAAAACTCCTGATTACAGGCACTTACGCTTAGGTAATCAGGATAATTTAGAAGACGTTTATAGATGATAATCCTTATAGATACATAGATAGCTTAAGTACTTGAAAGGGTTTAAAAAGGAAAAATAATTCTGATCATGCACCTGTCTAGCTAGTCTAGTAATCACTCTATAGGCTCGCTTAGGTCGCTATTAGTATTCCTGAAAACAATTGAATGTCAGGGTTTGAGACCCCTGTGGCGTCGGGGCGTATGTCTTTTTTCAGGGTATGTTTTTTTATATAAGTAGAGTACCTACCTGGGTGACCGAGCTTTGCTCGTTTTTTTGGGGTAAACGACGTTTTCTAAAAATGAAACCTAGCTAGATCGATTTATCACCCCCGAAACCCTCTGCACACTAAATTTCATGAAAATCGTTGGAGCCGTTTCCGAGATTCAGATTATATATATATATATATACAAGAATTGCTCGTTTAAAGGTATAAGATATATTTGCTAGGCGATTATACCGTCAAATACAAATGATCATATCAATTATTTTCTATGCAAAAGTTAAGAAACCTCACCCACGCTTGTAATTTTCTACGTAATGCAACATAAAAGTAGATTTTTTCGTTTTTAAAACATAATTAAGTATTCATAATCGCTTATAAACTCATTGAGGTACCTACGTAAAAACTTTTTGGGTTTTTGGGGTTCCGCAGGTACCTACCTACATATATTTGAATGAAATTTTATTTCCACACTTTCCTGTCTCGAATTTAGCGTAAACAATCGAGTGAATGACCCTTGAGTAGAGGCGTTTATATTCACAAAATCGCATTACCGATTCACCACGCAACTGTTATTCAATCAGCCCCCGGATTCGGGACCGAACGAGGATCGAACTCACTTAAATTACGTCAAATATATTAAACCCGGATCATTATGCTACCATTTTTAGAAGTTTTTATCGAAACCGATTTCTTTATTTTGTTTTTTTACCTATAAACTTCGAAGCCATTCCTCTTTTCGGGATAACACCATCTTATAGTTATGCGTGGCTAACATGCGCACCACTATAAATTTTTATCTACAATTTTGTCTCACTCCAGGCCCAGAATACTCGTCACTCTATTCCATATGTAAAAGTTACAAAAAAAGTGACATAGGTCCGTATAGCAACGCGGATCTCCGCGGAATCAGACATAGCACGCAGCGAAATACCCAAATGACAAGTAGGTAAGTAGAGTGCGACATGATACCTAATATGGCTGCTCTGAATTACACAACGAAAGCGACAATTTATAAAAAACATAAATATGTTCAAGTAAATAGCTTATTTCAAAATAAAAAATAAAATAAAATAAAATAAATAAAATACCTTACTGTTCTGGATAAATTAGGGAATTTCTGAATTTTCAGAGGTGTTTTTGGCATGATTTTTAACCAAGGTTTTCTAACTAATTCGTGTTTTAGCTCCGGTTGATTTATCACTTATATCCTTGAGTATCGTGTAGTTCAATATCAATGTAATCTATTAAGCGGTAATAGAATGGTTAGGGTTGCAATACTTGCAATTTTCAAAATGCTGGGCCTTAAAGCTAAGGCTAAGCTGATGTAAATTGCGAGGCGCCTTAACAGTCAAATCGGAGGGTCATGAGTTAGTGAACTACAGTACCTAAGTATCTTACCTTATTTTGTAGGTAGATAGGTACCTAATTATTCGCAAATTGCACTAATTCTGCACCTTTATATCTTTTGTGTTCACCACTCGGAATGTATGATTGATGTTCTTATTATCTTCATTTGCCTGAAATTGGGGGCCTGAGTCTGATTGTCAGCGGTATCTTTCAACATTGAGGCACGTTTGGGAATAAAAAAATATGCAAAAAATGTGAAAATGTAAAAGAAATATTTTTTTTTTCAAATTCTGCACGCATTATTATTATCATTTATTTTTACCCCATCACTACAAATCGTTATCATCAGCTAGGTAGAGATGATTCAGTCTAAAAATGCACGCCCCTCCACTTGTACCTACTTGTACCGCATGTAGAGGAAATAGTATAGAAAATACATTGGAGGGGCGTGCATTTTTAGACTGATCTAACTAACTCTACCCCAATCTTTAATGGGCGACTATCTTCGCCCCGCGGTCTGACCCGCTGTTATGTAGTTTTCATAAGCAAGCTAGTAATTATAGTTTCAGGGAGTGAGGAAGGAGGGAGTAGGTACTGTAGGTACGTGTAGGTACGTCATTAAATAGTTATGACAGGCAGGACAGCTAACACAGTAGGTACAGTGCCAAGTGAGCACGCCAAATCACGCAATCAGAAGTTCGGCATCACGCCAGGCTCAACACTCTCGTGCAATTTAAATAATATGTCTGAAACTTACCCTGATATGGTGGAGTAGCGATATTTAAATAACAACAATCACCAACAGTTTCTTTGATAAATGGTTGAATAGTGCAAAGAATAAAGCCAACGTCATTTACAACTTTGACTAAGTAAGCCTAAGCCAAGTAGGTAGGTAGGTACCTACTAGGTACCTAATGGACCAATATTGTGAGGTATTCGCTTGTGGAAAGTTTAGATACGGTCTATTAGGTTAGGACTGAAATTCATAAAGTACTAATCTCGTTTGGTACAAAACTCAAAATGAACTTTTCCCAAAATGACTGATTTTCTCTACCTCAATATTGTGACTGCCACGCGTTCGCTTTCATGAATGAGTACCTACCTACCTACCAGATCTAAGCTGGGCCGTTATACTTAGGTAGATAGTCAGGTACCTATCCACCATAGCGTGGTCATGATGCAAGGTAATTGAAGTCCATGGTTAATGAACATGGCTGTGACCTTGTGACCATTAGCCTGGATTACGGTTGGTAACTATGTCAAATATTAACAGTTACTTCTGGAGCGGATCTATAGAAAAATAGCAAAATAGAAGTTAACAAAGACAACTACGAGTGTTTCCACTGAGGATTTTGGTTTTGCCCTAAATTCCTTGGAAATAATCCCTAAAAACCTTATTTTTTTTTAATTCTGTGATTCATGAACAATAATAAAAAAAACTCATCTTTTTCTTTTTTGCACATTTTAATGCGAAAAAAATTATCAAAACTAATTCATTCGAAGACTTAGAAGAAGAAGTACTACTCTTGCAGACTTTCGCTGATTTCTCTCCTTTATCTTGAATTCTTAAATTAATTTATAAGTTTAAGATTAATTTATAATAATACAAATAATTATGACCTAGCTAGGTAGGTATCTAGGTACCTAAATCTCTAGAAGTTATTCTAAGAAAATAAATACAGCGTAGCTAAGTACTTAGTTCAGAAAATAAAGAAAAGCTCATAGATTAAGAACTTTCTACGATTATGGGAGCAAAGGACCTTTCTCTAATTTAGTTCGAATGATTAAGTTTCTATTTGTCAGCCAGCGAGCCAGCCTGAGCGGCTCCACATAATTATGGAAGTTGCAGCCAATTTTCTGGCATTACCGTAAATTTTATGCCTTATGGGTTAATAGAGCACTTGTGGTTTGAAAACTGTGGTTTGAAGGACCGGATTTTAATTGAGGAAATTATGTGGGATAAGCTGGCTACATTGGTTCAGTTTAATGCTGGTAGAGCCCCCTACGCATATAACGGCCATTCCCATTGTATTTTTATACATTTTATCATCGTTCTGTTCAATATCACCTTTCCTCACTAGTAACGATTACCTTCATAGTCTATGACAAGTAGTAGAATAAAAGCTTGTGTCTAGTCATTTAAAAAATAACTCGGCTAATGGGGCACTGGGGCACACAACATCATAAAATAAAGTCAATCCTCTGTATTTACAAAGAACGCCGCTGCCCTATTTTTACGAATGCCATTACCAACTTTTTTTAGCATAACGCGCCAACTTAGATTTTTACGCCGCCTCAATTACGCAGGTAAGATTACCTTCGACTAATTACAGTCGAGAAGGTGGTAAAGCAATTAGTCAGGGTCACCACTCTGGCATACATCGCTGTAGGTAGTCATTTTCAATTTAATTTAATGACTACGGGAAGTTGCACATGGGTAGTGAGAAATTTGTGGTGTCATTTATCTTTGGAAACTGAAGGCCAGTGCCCTATGTAAAACGAACTCCGTGAGATTAGTTTCTCTGTTTGCAAGTGCTTTTAGAAAGTGGAAAATTAAATTTATTACCATTTCCTTTGATAATAAATTAGATAAAGAAAAGTGAAACTTTAGATCTTAGGTAGTTCCTTAAGGTAGATACCCAACCCAACACCTACCGTTACCGGTCGCAGTATAATAATTAAAGGTACCTACAGTCAAGAAACTTTAGAAAAAATTACCTATGAAAAAATGTAAAATCTGTACCTTACCTACGTCTATTTTTAAAAATGAAAAAATATTTTTTTTTTATGGATAATCATTATGGGCTTGTTACAAACTTACGTACCTAGGTACTAATAATTTTTACAGCACCACCCGCTGATAAAATTTTTGTACGTAGGTTATTGATGTATACGTACAATAAGTTAACATTATCAATTTATACTCGGTTTGTCGAACAAGATTTGAACCTTTTCATATGTAAAATCCATCTAAACTGAAATCTCATGTTGATAATGAAGTACATACCTAGGTACATAAACTATAGTTCAACAAAGATACGACATGAAAGTAAACTCCAGCCGCATTACCTATCTTTCACGTATAGAGACGCTATCTATAGATTCCACTAAAGTTGTGACTTACGCACTAACTACGTACGTACACACAACGTAAGTAAACGAAACACAAAAACAACTCTCAAAAAAACTAAGCTTACAAAATCTGTTTTTTATAAAAACACCTACTATCCGTATTAATATCGATTATCAGTAATACGTATCGATAGCTCGGAACAGCAAGCAAGCAAATATTAGCATCTGTGGACTATGGTACATGAACAATCAAAACAAGCCCAACACTAGTTAGTTTTGTTAGTAAATCCAACATGGCGGCTGCGGTGAATTTGTAGAAAATAGTCAAGCTGGATACAACTAGCTTTGGTTGTGTGTAAAATTTGTAAAACCAATTATTTGTCGCTAAAATGTCATCTACGGAGCCGTCCCAGAATAAAACATGGGAACTTTCCCTATACGAGTTGCACCGCACTCCACAAGAGGTAATCACAGACGCGACAGAAATCGCGGTGTCCCCGCGAAGCTTACACAGCGAGCTGATGTGTCCTATTTGTCTGGACATGCTCAAGAAGACAATGACTACAAAAGAATGCTTGCACAGGTTCTGCAACGACTGCATTATCACCGCCCTACGCTCAGGTAACAAAGAGTGCCCGACATGTCGAAAGAAACTAGTCTCAAAGAGGTCATTGCGCCCCGACCCTAACTTCGACCTGCTGATTTCAAAGATTTACCCAAGTCGAGACGAGTATGAAGCCCACCAGGAGCGAGTGTTAGCTAAAATTAGTATGTCTCACTCTCAAGCTTCATTAGTGAACTCTATTACTGAAGGTATAAAATTGCAGTCTCAAAACAGACCTCAGCGGTCTAGAAAGAATCAGGATGAATCTACTAACGGGAGTAGTGCGGGCAACTCTAATGGGGCTACGGAGACGAACCCGCCGACCGCTCAGAATGGGAGCACTCCCAATACCCCGGTCCCAAAGGAAAGTGCTTCTGGGAATCCAGGACCCGTCCAATCTGGGCAGTCTACATCTAACCCAGCTTCAGTTCGGAGCACACCGTCTCCTGTGCCCTCTAATATTAGCTCAATTTCTAAAAACACAAGCATAACTAACAAAAGGGCAAAGTCAATATTGACTTCCGAGCGAAGTGAGGAGAGTGAATCTAGTGATGCTGGCAGGTAAGTCTTATTTTATCCTTGCTTTGCTTGCTATAACTATCTTCTTATTTCTACTGTTTATGTAACTTAGTGACATCAAAATGAAATAACTAATCGGACTCTTATTAATCAAAGTTCAATACAAGAATTTGTACAATAATTATCTATTTATTAGAAAAACTTCTACATTATTAGGTACTGTAATGAAAATAAAAATATTAAGTGCACTCAAAGTTTCATGAATCCTTCTCTACTTAAATACTTATACTGTTTCTACTTTCGATCTTCCATTTATTTCTCTGCACCCTTCTTGATTGTACTTAATTCAATTTCCAGAACAGAAGGAGAAAACTCAATGGACACAGAGGGCGAGGGAGAGCCATTGAACCCAAATGAGATTGAGTTAGTGTTTAAACCTCACCCCACGGAGATGACGGGTGACAATCAGCTGATGCGTGCGCTGAGGGACAGTTCTGTGCGGTATCTGAAGACCACTGCTAATGCATCTGGTTAGTTGAACTAAGCTTATGTACCTATCTAATCTCAAATTCTGATTCGCTGCTACTTCAGTGTATAGTTCATACGATGGATCTAGGCATTCGTGAAGTTAGCCACAGCTGTGAGTTTGTGCATGTACAGTTCCTTCCCCCCCTCCTTATACCTCCAATTGCTCCCGAAAAACGATACTGCGCTTGCGGCTAACTTCACGAATGCCTAGATTCGTTGAGCGAACTATACCTTTAGGCAACCTTAGGGAGATCTCTGTGGTGTGACAAATGAATATGAGTTTGTAGGCCTGATTCTCTGGTTGGGACAGCTGTTTGCGCAGTCTTAAGGTCATCCTGGTCCGAGTGTTGTGATACCAAGTTCCTCATAATTTCTGATAATCATCACATGCACAACAAGAAAACCTATTGTGAGAACTGTACAACCTGTATATTAACCTAAATTTTACAGAATTCATAATGAATTACACATTATGAAGTCTTAATTTTTGTCAAGATTTGTTTTGAACCAAGTAGTGAAAGAATTAAAGTGTGCCTCAGTGGCTTATATCATGAAGTTGAGAGACTGAGCAAGCTCTTATAATTATAGTGGACCACCTCAGCAAGTACCTGGCGATGCGGCTCACACTAGACCTGGATGCAGAGTTACCTGAAGCATACCGACTCCTCAATTTCTGCATATATGTAGCTCCGACTGCCGGGCAGTTTGTGCCGCTGTCGGGCTCTCAAACCCTGAGGCAGATTAATGACAAGTTTTGGAAGGTATGTTTAGGCTTATATTATGTTCAAACTAGATCAGTCAACTACGCCAAGCATTTTTTGGATCCAATATAACTGGTAAGCTGTTTCATGAAAAATTCGTTACTTTTAGTTACTTAAAACAGCTATTTCACTAAAATAAGTAGTGTATAATCTTTCCTAATATATTTCATCTATTTCTTTCAGATAAATAAACCACTGGAGATGTTTTACTCATGGAAGAAGACCTAGGAACCCATAGTTATGTGCTGGTCAACATAACTAAAGCTTGCAATCATATGTTTGTTGGTTCTAATACCTTAGCCTGTTACATCAGCTATCAGGTTGAGGCAATGGGCTGCCATGTAGAGCCTTGTGATTCTGAGTATGATTGTGCAAATAGTGCAGTGATGTTTTGTTTTAAATTATTAATTTGATGAATCTATTTTTAGTGAAGGAATTTTATAAATGAGACAATGACTCTAACTAGAATGTGATAAGAATTTTAATGGATTTATAATGTAATTATAATTGTATAAGTTTAATTTTAATAAGTATAATTTTATGCTAGAAATGTTCAAAATATAGTTTACACTATAGTTTTATTTTACTGGGCATATTAATCGTATTGTATGTACCATCTTACCAACTATAATATTGTAAATAATAGTGGAAATTGGCTAGTTTCAATGTCAATAATTATATTTTGTCTGCAAAATTAATGAAATTGTAAATATGTATGCCAATATGTAGCTATTTTAAAGTATGATATAAAGAAATAGAAGAAAACATGTTGTAGACTCTACATTATACGAGAAAAGGGTAGAAAGATGATGACATCGCATAAAGTAGGTTTTTAAAAATGTAGCTAGTAACAAGTCCAGATACCATGTAGATGGTACTATTGTCTGTACTCATACATATCTGCTAATGTGACAATCATGCTACCAAGACAGATTATTCAACCATGTTAAAATGTACCAAGAGTATATTCAGAGCTAATTTGAACCCTACTTAAAAGCCATAAGGAGTAACTTGCATAAGAAAATAATAGCCCTTACATCTCTATCTCGCTTCACTGATTTTACCAATGAGGTCAACCTCTTCGACTACTTATGTGAGTACCTACATAGAGTAGTATTTAAAATACAAATGTCTTGAAATAATGATAACTCTGTACTCATAATCAATTTAAAAGCATTTTATGGCACAGTATGATACAGTACATTATTATTATCTGGTAGGTAAGTACATAAGTAATGTGCCTACTTTTTCGATATTTTATTAAAATGGGAAAACAGCATTTTGGGTTTTAATTAAAATTGTCGTAAATTCTTGAAAATAATATGATTTATTAGACAGGTTAGGTACCTACCTACTTTCTAGGTAGGTTTCTTTCTAGGTAAGTATAAGGTTTCTAGTGCACCTAGGTTACATACTAAAAAAAACAGGTATGATAGGTAGTTAAAAGTAAACAATTTGTAGGCGTAAGCACTGTATTATTTTTGCGCGCGTAAATTTAAATCGTAAATCCAAAATACAAGGCACAGTGAGGTGCACAGTTTTTAAACGTTAAAAAAAATCACTGTTTAAATTTCAAAAAATGTGTTCTAAAAGCGCTGTACTCTCTTCTTAGAGCACCTGTTACTTCTACTTTCACCAGTTTCAGTGACTCCATGATTCCTTCAATATTTTCAGAGTCACGAGCGATCGTCAATCTTTCCATCAAGGCGAAGTCTAGTTCGTCGATTCTGTCGGATTCATCTATCAACTTATCTATTTCTCTTAGGAAACTGCGAAAAGACACACCCTCCTCATCCTCTCTATATCCAAGTAATCTATCAACATGTTCCAAAAAGTCCAATGTTTTCCGTCCATGTTTCATCTTGGAAGTAAACATGAAATTTCTGAAGAGTTTCCTACCTTTCTCGTCATTGATAACATTCTCTATTTTGTCCGTGAATCGATCCAAGTCCGATTTCGATACTCCGAATTCATCACAGCCACAGGCGGCGAAACAGTTATCCATGTTGATGTCATTTGTGTGACTTATTAGCCTTTTCCTTCCCCTTATCGATTAGTGTTTACATGCGCAGATGTAACTCACATTCTTGCTCGCTCATAATTACATGTAAAAAGATAACTAAAATGCTTCACAACTTGAAGCAGGAAATTATACCATCATCTTCAGCTTCATCACAGTGATTCACGTCTGCCCTACCCTGCGAGTGAGTTGCGGAAGTGAGGTTAACTACGAAAATAGCTAAACTCGAAGCGATTCCAAGCAACCGCGTAAATAAACTGACTGACTTGACTTGCGTTGTATGTATCTGTCTTTTCTTTAGTTTCCACCTATACTCAACTCATAGTAGGTAGGTACTACGCAGTTTGTTATCGAACGAATGAGCTTGCCTACTATTCAAAAGTTCGCGCCTGCGCCACAATACACTACTTATATATTTTTTTAAACATTAAATTAAAGGTGCACAATAAATTAAAAATTAATAGCACACACGCACGAGTAGAATGAGATTATGAGACTGACTTTGACTTGTCCAAAACGCGCCGGAGCATTGTATTACATCACGAAACCAAGGCAGGTAAAAAAGTCGTGACCTCGCTCGACCGGCGAATAGCGCGATTCATTCATGGGAAATTAATCGAAGTAGCACGGTGCTTGGTAAGTATACACTACTTACCAAGCACCGTGCTACTTCGATTTCCTACGTACTGAATGTAGGTACCTATACACTACATAAGACAATAGAATGGGTAGTTACCACGGTCCACGGTCATTAATTTATGTAAGGTGGGTAGGTAGGAATCTACCTAAGTACCTACTTGATATTTTGCCTAAGAAAGAGGGATCCAAATAAATAAAACATACAAAAATGTACCTACGACTAGGTACATTAGGTTTTATACCTTTAAATGTACGATGTACCTGAATAAAAATAGGCTACTGCTGCATTAGATAATTATGTATCTATTTACCTACATAGCTCAATAAAATAAAATTATTAGATAAGGGAGCTTTTCGATTAGTAGGTAGGTATGAACTTCTAATGTCTTCTTCATCCCATAGCATTGGTAGCATTTAACATTTTGATTAGGTACATAATTATTATTTTTATAATTAGTTAATAAATAAATGGCAATCTATGTTTAGCTATGTTCGTCCACCACAAATATTTAATCATACTTACGGTACCTTACGCAATTATTTTGACTTGCATTTTACTTTAGCAACAATTATTAATTTGATTGGTATTTTGATTCTGTGCTTCGAGACTGCTTGTTTCGAGAATGTCATCCATTAAGCGGCACACGGGTGACATGACACTGGCAATAAAATTCAGTTACGCCAACCTTCGAAAAAAATGACGTTTAATTCGGCCATTTTCCAGTTTACTGTAACCACAGTACACGTGTTCTACAGGTTATTATCAAAAATATCATGAAAAACCACTAAATTTCCCATAAAATTTGTGTCAAAAACCTTCCACGTACGTTTCAGGTTGCCAAGATGGTAGTTGTAAAGAAGCCTGTGGCTAAAAAAGCCCAGTTACACCAGAAGACTGGCAAGAAGGGAGTCAAGGGTGGCAAAATCCGCGGCAAGGGCCAAAAGAGGAAAATAGCGTTGAAGTTCACGATCGACTGCACACATCCCGCCGAGGACAGCATCCTCGATGTGGCCAATTTTGAAAAGTACCTCAAGGAGCATGTCAAAGTTGAGGGCAAAACAAATAACCTCGGCAATCACGTTGTCATTGCCCGTGACAAGACGAAGGTGGCCATCAACGCAGGTTTGTGTCCTTTTATTAACAACGATTCAAAGCACCATACTAACAAAGCTACGGTGACGCCGTGTAAGCATAATGTATTCTGCCAAAGTCCCTTGGTGATGCACTTGACTTGATGCATCTAGTCAAGTATCTAGCAAGATGTCTTGCTAGGCACTAGACTCGGTTTCCCTAATTCCCTGTGGCATTTCGTGATATTTGGCAAAATAAATTAAAATCCCTCCAAACGGTAATCTATTGTAAAATACATAATCAACGAAATTGAGATACTTGATATGCATGTTTATCAATGTAATTCGATTTAAAATGAGTATTGTTTTAATATAATTTTAGTATTCTGCTCTATGAGAAGAAGATTTATATGGTTATCACTTCTCAAAAGAACAATAATAAATTCAATACCATATCACCAATAAAATTATATCTGCAAGAACTATGTTCTGGCATCATATATGTTTAAAATTGTTATACACTAATCAATCCTTTCACATTCATACTGGTGATCCAATGACGTGATTAGAAAAAAGTATACATGTTTATCTATCATATTTCTTACTTGTTCCAGACATTCCCTTCTCCAAGAGGTATCTAAAGTACTTGACTAAAAGGTACCTCAAGAAGAATAACCTTCGTGACTGGCTGCGAGTGGTGGCCTCTGCACATGATGCTTATGAGCTTCGCTACTTCAACATCAATGCAGACTCCGACAATGAGGACAATGACGAATGAGCTGTGTAATAAATAGTTTTACGCTATTCATTGTTTTATTTAGTCTGATATTTTTATAGAAATCACATTATAATTTCTTAGCATCCTGTCAGTCCTCTTAATTGTTACTAATTCTTTTGAACCAGTGTGGTGTAAGGAGTGTGACTCTAATGTGCCATTCATACACAAAAGTTTGTAATGCTGAATAATAAGTCTGGCATAGATGATAAAGTTTACAGATAATTTAATATTAATGCAGATTTTTTAAGTATTTAAACTACAAGAGGTATCTCAAACATAAAAGTTTGTATGTATGTTTGTTACTCTTTCATGCTGAAATGGCTGAACAAATATGGATGAAATTTGGCACATAAATAGATTATAGTTTGGAATAGCACATAGGCTACTTTTTATCCCGAAAAATGTATGGTTCCCATAGGATAGATTTGTTTTTTTTTTTTCAAGGTTTCACGCGGGCGATGCTGTGGGCGGAAGCTTTTTATATGCGAAACTTTGGTTAGATGTATGGATGTTTGTTACTCAATCACACTGAAACAACTGAATGGATCTTAATAAAATTTGGCATGCAGGTCATGGTATGGACTTGTATTTGGGGAATGGACTGGTTTCGACAATTAGGCTGCAAGTGGGCCCTTTTTGAGTGATTAAAGTCTGGAATCATAAACAAACCAGGAGGGCAAAGCTAGTAAAAAATAAAACAAAACATTTTTAGGTAACTTTTATGGATGGTAAATAGGTATCGTATTTACATAAATAATTAAAAAGAAAACAAATTTTAAAATGTTGATTTCATTTGAAAGTTGAACTTATTATCTAACTTCATTTATTTGTACTACGCTAAATTATTTTGTAAGATTCATCACCGCCTAAGTATTGTCCGAATGCGAAATTGGCTTATATAATACATAGTAGCTACCCTTACACTGGCATAAGGTAATAACCCTCTACTTCATAGGTTCACATTTGAATAAATACTCAGTACAATAATACTTTTCTAGCAACCATGATACAATAATATCGCTCTGTACTTCTATAAATAATTATTGATCCTCAACTCTACGAAGTACAAAGATTCGTGTCATCTAAGACCATTCTAAAGCGAAATATGGCAATGACTAATAGTATAAATTCATCTACGGTGTCCAGTGCAAGGCGATTCAGTTGGTTCACTTTCCGGCGGCGATTTCCTTCATTCTGTTGAGTGCGGATCCCGCCTTGAACCAGGCGATTTGCTGCCCGTTGCAGGAGTGGTTCAGCTTGATGCGCTCGGTCGAGCCGTCTTTGTGCTTGATTTCGCAGTCGAGGGGCTGGAAAAGTAGACGATATTTTATCATTGTGAACTAGTACGTAAAAAAAAAAACTAGTAAGTACCTAGTTTTAGTAACAATCTCTCATTAGAAGATATCACAAAGCTCCAGTTTGGTATAGTTGGCTCAACGAATCTAGGCATTCGTGAAGTTAGCCGCAAGAGCTGCGCAGTATCGTTTTTCGGGAGCAATTGGAGGTATGAGGAGGGGGGGAAGGAACTGTACATGCGCAAACTGGCACCTGTGGCTAACTTCACGAATGCCTAGATCTGTTGGATGACCTATACTAATGGAACTATAACTAGAGACTTCTAGGCCTTACCACAAGCTCTTAAAAACCATCATGTTTCAAAAACATCTAAGTTTCAAGCTTGAAGTAAAAGTAACTATTTCAATACAATTTTTATAAGTCATGGTACGAAATATCAAATGTGGTATGGGGATGTTATGCGGAGGGATGAATGTCATGTGACAAGGAGAGTGTTAGGTATGAATGTGAATGGGTACAGGGGTAGAAGAAGACCAAAGAAAAGATGGATGGACTGTGTGAAAGATGAGTAAGAAAGGTGTGAGTACTGAGATGACGGATGATAGAAGGAAATAGAAGAAGAAAACGTGTTACGTGGATATTGCCCGAAAAGCTTGTGGTAAGGTCCCAAAAGGTAAGGTGCATAAAAAAATCATGATTTTTTATGTTTTAGTGCTGTTACCTTGCCGGGAGCGAGTTGTGCCAGTCCAATTAGTGAGATTTTGTCGTCTGGTCTGATCTTGTCGTAGTCTGAGGCGTTGGCGAAGGTGAGGGGAAGCATACCCTGCTTCTTCAAGTTGGTCTCGTGGATCCTGCGAAATTGAAATATCAATTAGTTACTGCTTGTACGCGGGACATTACTTTTACGATCAACTGTTGAACATGTACCAGTCCAAATCGAATTTCAGAGTTCTTTGTATGAAACGCCAAGAAAACTCGAAACCGTAAAATAGATCAACCTCACCCAAAAATAAGACATTTCAAAATTATTTCAGTTAATTTGTATACCTTATATTTAGTTTCCTATAAGTACTATATTTTATCGTATTTCTTACAAATCTATTTATATAAAATAAAGTCGTGCTAGTTACACCATCTAGAACTCAAGAACGGGACCGAATGGAACGTCGGGAAACAATAGGTAAATAAAACGCGATAAATACCCGTTTAAAACTACGTACCTGGATGACCGAACTAAGCTCGGTTTTCTTTTGGGGTAAACGACGTTTTCTAAAAATGAAACCTAGCTAGATCGATTTATCGCCCCCGAAACTCCCTAAATACAAAATTTTATGTAAATCGTTGGAGCGGTTTCGAGATTCAGTATAGATTATTACAGATAGATTTATTCAGTATGGTATAGATATACAAGAATTGCTCGTTTATAGGTAGGTATAAGATAATAAAAATCAGCTAGCTGATCGCTGTACCTGGCGAAGCTCTTGACAATGATGGCCCGTCCGCCGAGATGCCTGGGTTCAAGCGCGGCGTGCTCGCGGGACGACCCCTCTCCGTAGTTCTCGTCTCCGACGACCACCCACTGCACGCCGGCCGCCTTGTAGGCGCGCGCGGTCGCCGGCACCGGGCCGAACTCACCCGTCAGCTGATTGCGGATTTTGTTCAGCTCGCCGTTCTCTGCGTTTGTGGCACTGGGGAATATTAGAGATAGTTTAGGATGAGTTCCATATTATCAGCACTACAGTGAGAACACTGGTGGTGTAGGTGGTAGCGCCCCTACCCCACGATCCGAAAGGCGTGGGTTCAAACCTGCGTGCACTAATGAGTTTTTCCATTCGAAAAATGTATGTGCGCAATGCCAGTGCTCTTTAAACGATGAAGGAAAAAATTGTGAGGAAACCGGCATACTTTAGAACAAAAAATTCGAAGGTGTGTCATAGTTTAGCATTCTTATAAGCGGCGATGGGCTTGAAACCTGTCACGTACGAAATATTAAAAAACACTGTATTCATCACACAAACGAGGCCGGCCACATACACTCGGAATTCCGAAACGGAATTCAAGTACAATCTAAAAAGAAATCCGTACGGAAAATTACCTAGTGTGTGTGGTAGGTCCATAGATTTGTATGGACTTACTGCGTTCAATAAAATTCCGTTTCGGAATTCCGAGTGTATGTGGCCGGCCTTAGTCCTGGGTGGAGATCAAACCCACAACCTACTAGAAGGCATACTAGAAGGAGCTACTACCAACTGAGCTGTGAGGCAAAAATGCGGGAGAAGTAGTGCAGTGACTTACGTGATAAACATGTTGTTGGAGATGTTGTCGAGATGGCCGCGGTACTTGAGCCAGGGCCCGGCGGCGGAGATGTGGTCGGTGGTGCACTTTCCCTTCACCTTCATCAGGATGGTCAGGTCGGTCAGGTCCTTGCCGTCCCACTTGCTGAACGGCGATAGTAGCTGCAGCCGGTCGGACGACGGTGACACGTCTACTTGCACCTCTGGAAATATACAAGGTGAGTTTTTGGTCAGTTTAAAGCCGGCGCCCAATTCTTTTATTACTTAATCGTATTTGTGTCGTTGGTTTAGTTTTTGAATGTGATAAGAATTTACGGAACTGAATAGTCAAAAAGATTAACAAAAGTGCATCAAACATAATATGGCAAAGCGTGCAGAGTCAACGACCTCGCAGACTCCTTAATCTAAAATTCGCATGCCGACAAACGAATAGCAACTACTACCAGTTCTCCTATTATCGAGTAAGTTTCGTGTTATTATTATTAGTAACAAAAAAATAGATTTATTTTTTATATTTTTTTTGAGTAGTGTTACAGATATAGATTACGTGGGCGCGCCGGCTTTAAACTGACCAAAAATACACGGTGTAATGTAATCACTTAATGTAATAACAATAACAACAACAACTTTATTTATTAAGGCTACGTTTTTATTATACGCATTTATCGAGAAATAAATATACATAAATATCAAAATATATATTGGTGGACAGCTCACACAACGTTATCTAATCCCAAACTAAGCAAAGCTTGTACTATAGAAACCAGATAGCTGATATTATATTAAATACTTTTTTTTTGTAAATACTTACATAGAACATAATATATAAGTATTTAAAGCCTATGCTGGGCCGATTTTTTTGCACGCATGTATAGCTCTTTCTAGTTAATTATAATGAATAGACTTACTGCTGCCGTCAGCGGGAGGGTGCTCGTACGTGTCCTGGCCGGGGTCGAAGCCCTTGGCCGGCAGTTCGTCCGCGAACGGATCCGAAAGCTTGAACTTTTTGCCGTCCGTGCCGGTCAGCTCGTCCGTCAGCGGGTTGAAGTCCAGGCGACCTGGGGAGCGGAAATTACTGATATTGCAAGTTGGTGTTCTAAAATTTGATAGAAAATGCTAGTAAAAAAAGTATTGTATAGTTTAGGACAAGTCACGATTCACCAAAAAAAGGTCATCCAGGTGACCTTTTTTGGTGAATCGTGTTTTTGGAAAATGAAACCTAGCTAGATCGATTTATCGTCCCCGAAACACCCTGCATACTAAATTTAATGAAAATCTTTGGAGCCGTTTCCGAAAGTCAAAATACATACTTACTCGTATATATATATTATACAAGAATTGCTCGTTTAAAGGTATAAGATTAATAAATACCAACATGAGATATAATATTTTTTAGTCCAAATGCTAGGCAAAGATCTTCTCCCAAATCCTACCAAACGTCCTTGTTCTTGAAGATTTGTCGGGATGATCTTGGGCTTTTAAAAAGGAATTGTACGACACAGCCAAGAACAGGAAAGATAAATAAAAGCTATTGTACATGTGTGTAGCTTACCAGCTAGTGAGAGAGCTGTGACGAGCTCAGGGCTGGTGACGAAGCAATGAGTGGCGGGGTTGGCGTCATTACGACCAGTGAAGTTGCGGTTGTATGACGTCACGATAGTGTTCTTGTCTCCCTTCTTCACGTCTTTGCGGTCCCATTGGCCGATGCACGGGCCGCAGGCGTTTGCTAGCACCTTACAATAAACAACGTATAAGTGTAACAAACAACTTAAGATGATAATTATATTATTTCAGTTACATTGGTGCCCAACGTGGGGCATGACCTGACCTTCATAAACGGGATTTTTTCGTGCAGAAAATCATTGATATAATTTATATTGCTTCCCCATGACTTTGTTGGTTATATTCTTTAATAATAACTTCAAAACCCCTTCTGTACCTCCAATTTCAGGAGTCTCATAGGTATTTCAGAATTTTCATTCTTTTTACCCATAAAAAAGAAGACACTCTAAATTTCAACTTCCTAGCACTTATGGTTTAGGCTGTGCGTTGAACTATCAGTCAGTCAGTAACGTAAGTTATATATATTTAGAAGATCAGACGTTTTCCTTTTTAAGCATATCCAATTCAGACAAGACAGGGAAGCTCACAAAAGCACTAACCAATGACACCAGTTTCTATTTTAGGGTCTCGCTAGGGTAGATATTTAGTTGTTGATACTCACAGTGCCACCAAAGTCTCTGAGGGTCTGCGCGATGCCGTCACGCTCGATGGTGGCGCGCACCTGCTCCGAGCCGGGGGTCACGTTGAACGGTACCTTGGACTTCACGCCGTGTTTCAGCGCCTGTGGGAAATAATAAGTCAATGTAGAGTGATATTAGGATTAGGAATGAGTATGTCAGGGGAAGTCTGAAAGTAGCGCCTATTACTGAAAAGATGAGGAGTGCTAGGTTAGCATGGTATGGACACGTGATGAGGAGGGATGAAAACCATGTCACCAAAAGAGCTATGAGTATGAGTGTGGCTGGGTGCGCAAGTAGAGGAAGGCCGAAGAAGAAGTGGTTTGATTGTGTGAAGGATGATATGAATGTAAGAGGAGTAGATTCAGAATTGACGACTGATAGGAGGGAGTGGAAGAAGAAAACATGTTGTGCCGACCCCACTTAGCGTGGGATAAGGGCAGGAGAATGATGATGAATGTAGAGTGATATTCTGATCCTTTCGAGCGAAGCTTGATGTCAGAAACGGTAATGTCACCGGTGTTATTGTGACTAAGGGTACGAGTTGGCAGCGGGCGACATGAGGCGGCGGCGGACGACGTGTCGCGGCGACACTACTGGTTTCTATGAATTTCTATGAAATGCGTCGCTAACTTCGTGTCGCTAACTACGAAGGGAATTTCATAGAAATACATAGAAACCAGTAGTGTCGCCGCGACACGTCGTCCGCCGCCGCCTCACGTCGCCCGCTGCCAACTTGTACCTTAAGCCTCAATTTACACCGCAGCGGAATGGAATGGAAGCGTCTTTTTGCAACGTAATTGTACATAGTATAATGAACTTTATGTCGGTTGTATAAAATACAAACTAAATACGAGGCAAAAAAAGGTCGAGCGCCTTCTCGCTTCTAAAAAATGACGCTTCCATTCCGTTCTGCGGCGGTGTAAATTGAGCCTAAGAATATTTTTGTTCAAGTTTATCTAGTACTTATAAGATTAATTTTCAGCCATTTAGTCAAATCAAATTATCTTTATTCAATAAAACTACAGGGTCTTATTAGGTGAGTGTAGGTGTCAATTCCAGTCCTGACAAGAGAAGAACTGACAAGAAACTCTCTGGGCCCTAGCGCTTTTTTTTGTATGATCCTTGTTAATTAAAGTAACACTTGGACATTGTATAGAAGCTCATATAGCCTACATAACTGCTTTCTCCTAAATTTTATTTCATGTAGTCTACTTCTAGTTATAAAACTCACTTCCTTGACGATGCTGGCACAGCGACCCATGTCTTCGTATGAGGAGTTGGTGCATGATCCGATGAGACCGACTTTGATGTCTATCGGCCAGTCGTTCTTCTTGGCAACGTCTCCGAGTTTCGAGATCGGGTTGGCCAGATCCGGTGTGAACGGGCCGTTAACGTGAGGCTCTAAGGTACTCAGGTCGAGCTCGATCAACTATGGAGATAATAGATACTTTTAAACTAGCGCGACCAACACATTATTAAAAAAAAAACTTGAGAGGTGTCAAGGGACACCCGGATGGAACGAAGTTCCTTTCGATTAATTTGTGAGAGAGAGAGACAGACAGAGAAACATGCGCACGCCGCACGGCTTACAACTATAGTAAAAAGTGTCGTTACAACTTTTCGTGAGATTTTTTTCCGTCTAGCCCCCTTTCACAAAGCGCGATAAGGAACTTCGTTCCAAAAATATATGATCACGACTGTAATCCCCCGGCTCGGTAGATATCTCTTCAGATCTTTAGTTACTTAGATATTTGAGGATATCTAAAGGGGGTAGTCAGAGGCAAGTCCAAACATGACATTTGGTACATGCCCACATTTTGCACAGTAGTTAGTATTCCGTACGTGACAGGTTGCAAGCCCATCGCCGTTTATAAGAATACTAACCTATGACACATATTTTAGAATTTTTGGTTCTAGGGTATGCCGGTTTCCTCACGATGTTTTCCTTCACCGTTTGAGAGCACTGGCATTATTATTAGTATTAATAAATAGGTAATTAGAACGCGATAAATACCCGTTTAATACTAATAATGGAGATAATAGATTTAAGTTACGTAGGTACGGAGGAGTGTGGAATTCAATAATGTTAGATACCAAGTTCGGTAAAGTTTGTATTCAAAATAAATTGTCGCATTCACAAGTCTTAGAACATTTGTTGTTCGCGTAAGTGTGGAGAAACACCTCTGGGGATAAGATACTAGTTCGGAAACATCCTGTATACTTGGAAAATGATGACCTTTGATGACTTCGTGGTGCGGCGTGTGAGAGAATAAAATGACTTTATTATTGAGACCAGAAAATAATAATTATAGACCCTTGTTTCGATAAAAAATTAATGTAAATGAGTAATATTGACATTTCACACAGCGCCATCTAGTCTTCAACTAAGGAAAATGGACATAAATTGTCGGCGAGTTCAAAAATAAGCTTTATTACCTCATCGTAAGGTGCCTTAGCGTCGGGGGTGAGTAAGTTCTTGTAGGTATTGGCAGACGCGGCGATGTCGTGGCGTCCAGTCGACTTGAGGTATGCTTCCATGCGAGAGTTGTATGGGAACACCTGTTGATATGACATTTATACTTCAATTTATACTTATTTACACAGATTTTAAAAATGTGTGACAAAAGGAGGGCTTAATGTCTAGGGGGCATTTGAATTTGAAACATCGAACTTATTAAATAAAGAATAACAATAAAATAACTTTTTGTTCAATTAGACCCTACACTTCAAAAAATTTATAAGTTTAAAACAACATAAAAAGTCTAAAAGAAACAAAATGGCGTCTGCCTCAGCATGGGTTGGTTGCTAGCAAGCATCTTTGTCAGAGCCCTCTTTTTGTTGGCATTACGATATTGGTGCATTTGTACATCACAATTGTGTAGCAGAGTCAGTTAGGTCTGCAAGCTAAAGACCTAACCACTCTAGGTCAGTAGGTCTACCATGAGTTTTCACAATCTACACTCGCTAGCGACTGTAGTTAAAAAATTGTATGAAAATTTGTACAGCGCGTCGAGCGGATAGTTGGGTACTAAATAAAACGTCACGTAGTAAACTATCCTACGTCACAGCGTACTACAGCGACTGTAGTTTGCGCTTCATTCATTTGCTTAGAATTTGGTACCATGAGTAACAATTTTGACAAATGTCATAGTAACGAACTATTACTACTGTAGTAACGTCAGCCGATCTAAATGTGACAACTCATGGTAGACGTACAGGAGTAAGCCCAGCAGTGGGTATATCCTGGCTGATCATGACTCACGCTGGTGGTAGCTCCGATCTCAGCGCCCATGTTGCAGATGGTAGCCATGCCGGTGCATGAGATGGAGTCGACGCCAGGGCCGTGGTATTCCACGATGGCGCCGGTGCCTCCCTTCACCGTGAGGATGCCTGCGACCTTGAGGATCACGTCCTTGGGGCTCGTCCATCCCTTCAGTTTACCTGGTGAAAGGATTATACTGAACTCAAAGATAGTAAATACAAAATTAAATGGTAGTAGGTATTATCTTTACGGTAGGATTTATGCTTAACCTCAGTTTTGGTTCATAAATCTACTTTTTTTTATCTCTAGTTTGTTTTTCAGCAATCTGTCCTGGCACCGCTTTAACGGATATTCTGCCCTCTTATTCTTCTTTCTGCCCTTTTCCCACGCTAAGTGGGGTCGGCACAACATGTTTTCTTCCTCCATTTCCCTCTATCATCCGTCATCTCAGGACTCACTTCTTTCCTACTCATATCATCTTTCACGCAGTCTGTCCTGTCCATCTTTTCTTTAGCCTACCTTTACCCCTGTATCCATCCACATTCATACCTAACACTCTCCTCGTCACATGACATTCATCTCTCCTCATAACACGGATATTCTGCCCTCAAGCTTTGTAATTAAATTAAAAATCCCGAAAACTCCCCATACAGTAATACACATTAAAACCTCCCCATAGTTAGGAGCACTCTCGATCCAGTCACCTTTCATAACAAAAAAAATACAATCAAAAATGTTTATCGGTTTGGCTGCTACGATATCAAAAACAGATATGCAGATACACGCGTTCGCCCCCCCTGTTTGCGTAGGGGGTTAAAAACTATAGTTACCAATTAAACTTTTGAGAATGTGTATTGGATGCACAAGCAACATTAATTACACAATCTATATAAAATCTGATAAAATTCCTATGAATGATAGCAGTGATAAAAGTATATACTTATCTAAAACTGTTAGATTTGTAGGTATTATTATTACAATTAATGTAGTTATTACAACATGTTGCATTACCTACTCTCAAATAAAACACATATTGTATCACTTATCAGGTGTTTTATCATCGAGATAAAATAGCTCATTACCTGTAGCCTGTAGAAAGTCTTCTATAAGTACTGACTTATTTTATCTCGTCCGGTGACCTTTATGTCATTGACATAAGATACTAAATGCAAAGATTCTGCGTCTTTGGGAATATTTTTTAACCTTTCTATTATTATTATACTTATATGATGAAAAAATGTAGAAAACCAGTTTTTTGGTGTTCATTTGGTTTAGAAATCAGTTTAGAATATAACGATGTTTATGCTATTCCCTTATTTTATGCCAAAAGCTATATTATTATTAAATTATATGTAAGAAGGATTATACAAAAAGCGCTAGAATCGAGTTGAGTTTCTTGCTTGTTCTTTTAGGACTTAGAATTAGTTTAGGCTGGAATTGGCATTTAAATTCATCTAGAATGTGAGACGTTTCAAAATGATCCTTGCGATTTTGCTAAATATAAATAAAGTAAACTCTTCTGAGTAATGCTAAAGATACTAACATACTAAACCTACCTACATAGATGTTTGAATTCGCTAACAAATAACAACGTGTTAATAATATACGCACTTACTACTTCATTAGGACGCGTGATATGATAAGACAAGAATCTATGATTTGATTTTTTCTGATCGTGTCATGAGTTCTTTCGACTAGTGTGGTGAAAGATTTAAAGTGCGCCTTAGAGGCTTCTTTCGAGCACTTGACACAAGTCTTCAAACTTTTTTAGGGTCCGGTTTTCTCACGATGGTTTCCTTCACCGTTTGAGAGTACTGATATAGCGCACATACATTTTTCGAACAGAAAAATCCATTGGTGCAACTGGATTCGAACCCACGAAATTAGGATCGGAAGGCTACTACCACAAGACCACCAATGCTCTCGAAGAGTAAGTAAGTATATGATTTGATATCAAACCATTCTACACATTTATTTTAAAACGTGTTGAACTTTGCACTTGATTTTACCAAAAATATAATTATGTCTTTCACACGAGAAATAACTACCTACCTACATTGTAAACAAAACTAAATATATGTAAAGGCCAGTCTAAAAATAGTAGTTAAAACGTATAAACACAACATTTACTTATCAATACCTACTGCGACAATGTAAAAACATTTAAATATATAAAACTCTCTCACTCTGACTCATCATATCATCTTCCTGCCCTTTTCTTACGTTATGTGGGGTCTTCTTCCATTTCCCTCTATCATCCGTCCTCTCAGTACTCACTCCTTTCTTACTCATGTCACCTTTTACACAGTCCATCCATCTTTTCTCTCGCCACTGACTAGCTGACTAGCTCGGAATACCACAGACAGACACACAGACAGAGAGACACGTGAAACTTATAATAACATGCCGTTGTTTTTGCGTCGGGGGTTAAAAATAATGCGTATATAAGCACTTATTACACTACCCTGAATTCAGGGACCCTTACCCTAAATTAGAGTGGTGTAATAAGAGTCAGGGCGTAAGGCGTAGAGGCTAGGCGTTAGGCTCCCTTACTACCGGGCCCTGAATACCGTGTAGTGAAATAAGTGCTATAGTAGTTGAAAGCACAGAGGGTCTACCATGAGTTTTCACAATGTACACTCGCTAGCGACTGTAGTTAAAAAAATGTATGAAAACTTGGTACAGCGCCTCTAGCGGATAGTTGGGTACTAAAACCTCACGTAGCTAACTATCCTACGTCACAGCGTACTACAGCGACTGTAGTTTGCGCTCATTAATTTGCTTAGAATTTGGTACCATGAGTAACAATTTTGACAGGATGTCATAGTAACGTACTATTACTACTGTAGTAACGTCAGCTAATCTAAACAACTCATGGTAGACCTACAGAAACGGGGGTCACGTGAGTTGACTGTAGCCATAGATAAGTTAGTAGTGACTATGGGTGTGTTTAGCTTGGAATCTGATATCAATTGCGCATCTCAACTCTACTTACATTAATTTAGAACAATTTACAAGTAACTACAAAAGGATGCTTGGCATTTCTTGTCGTCGCGAGTTGTGTGTAATAATAATCACTTTGACTTAGTTTTATAATGAAATTCTAGGTTTTCTAAATCTAGCTTAACGAACTTTACGAGCGAAGTCACTAGCTTTCTGCTAGTACAATAAATCCAGTAGTCAATGAATCAATGAACTAAATAAAAAACATTAAAGATAATATTAATTATACATTCATAATCAATACTAATATTATAAATGCGAATGTAACTCTGTTTGTATGTAAGATACCTTTCACTTGACAAGGAGATTGGAGATTGTATTCTGGGAAAGGATAGGCATGCTACATTCTGTCTAAAAAACAAAATAATTAAATGTGGTCGAAGTGGCGAGCTACAGCTAGCTACTTTAATAAAATACATGTGAAACAGCTTGAGCTATCTAAGGACCGCTACAACGATCTATAGATGCCCAACTGATCCAGATCACTGCTAGAGGAAAGCGTCACCAAAACACACCGATGGCAATGCTGATACGATGAATTAATTATATTACCATTTGCAAATGAAATCGCCAATTGAACCTAGTTTTGTAATTTATTTTTAACGCATTCACTGCACATTGCCTCACAGATAGATACGCTAATCTATCTACAACACATTGACATTGGCATTTGGCCGAGCTCCAACTAAGATCGAGCTATTCCAGTGCTTAAAAACAATTGTGTGGGTGAAATTAGGGGTCAGTAGATTATGGGTATTGCGTTTAGCTTTCATTCGTGAAACACTAAGATCTTGATTTTAGGGGTGTGAAATAATTGTAATTTTAATTTAATGAAAAAATATATAACTAGCTTCCGCCTACGGCTTCGGTCGCGTGGTATTTTGAAAAACAAACACATATCTATCCCGCGGGAACCGTAAATTTTTTCGGGATAAAAAGTAGCCTATGTGCTATTCCAGACTATAATCTATATCTGTGCCAAATTTCATCCAGATCCGTTCAGCCGTTTTAGCGTAAAAGAGTAACAAACATACATCCATAGGTACATTCTTACAAACTTTCGCGTTTATAATATTAGTAGGACTAGTATTTATTTCAAAATCAAAAAACCCAATTGAAAGTAATTGAAAATAGCTTCTTACAATCGCCACAGAGGGTTTTTTGACATTTTAAATAGACTACATCACTGTTGTGATCCAGAAGAACCCAACAACACCTCTAATGTAGAAATTTGTCCAGCCATTTGTTTTAGGCTACAGTAACAGCCAAAGAAACTCCATACACCCCACATACACCCCAAACACATTACCTTCTTTCTTCGCAGTCGGGTAAAAATGGTTAGGCAAGGTTGTGTAAACTCTAGCTTTGAGATCAATACCGTAATGTAATGTTACATTTACTTACCAGTGAGTTTGACACCGATAACTTTCGGGCATTTCAGTTCCCAAGGGATATCGGCCATTACGTCGACGGCATCAGCTCCTCCAACACCTAGGAAACATGATCATTTATCAAAAGAAAATATAAGCAATTGCTTTATTATTTATTCCAGTATCCGGTACGGTATCACAATTAAACAAATGTACATATATAACACATGCATTTTAGTTCGTAAAATTTTAAGTAGCTCTCTTCATACTAACCTAGCATTTATAAAATCAAAGCAAATAATGAAACGCAGCACTCGTCGCGCAAGTTTCATTGTTTTGCCTAAAGTTAGAACTAACTACGGAAAGAAGATGTTTACTTTCGAAGGAGCACAACTTTATAACAATAAATAAATAAATAAATAAATAAATAAATAATGCTGGACAATCCACACAGCATCATCTAGCCAATACCCGCAAGTATAAAAAATGTTAGCTCATTTTGCGCATTTAAAAAAGCACTAGCAAAATTCGTCATAGAAAATAACTAAATACCTAATATATTTTTAGTGTCAGTTTGTGTAGGTACTTAGGTTTTTTACCTAGGTACACGGATTGACACGGATTATTTTATTTATCCGTGTATTGGACAATGCGCAAGATGAGTACCTACACCTACTCTTAACTTTAAAACCATAATTATCGAGCGATCAACTAAATTTGTACCAACTAAGCATTTTATCACTTAACTAGCTGTCCCGCCAGCGACTTCGTTCACTTAAAGTATCTAAACTGAGTTTCAAACACATCACACAACTCATAAAAATCCCATACTAACTTTGACACCCCATTTGACCCCTTTATGAAGGTTATATTGAAAAATCCTGAAACACGTATCCATTCGTTTTGCATTTACAGTACACAAACAAAGTTTCAGACCAATCGCACGACCCGTTAAAAAGTTCCCATACAAACATTGACCCCACATTTGACCTCTTTTTGAAGGTTATATTGAAAAATCTTGAAACACGTGTTCATTCATTTTGTATTTACAGTGCACAAACAAAGTTTCATGAAAATCGCTCCACGCGTTAAAAAGTTTCATACTAACGTTTTCACCCTTTTTCACCCTCTTAGAGGTGGAATTTCCAAAAATCCCGCCTTAGTGGGTGCTTTTGTTATAAAAGGAAGCCACCTTCCAAATTTCAGCTTTCTATCTTCAGCGGTTTCGGCTCGGCGATGATCAATCAGTCAGTCAGTCAGTCAGTCAGTCAGTCAGTCAGTCAGTCAGTCAGTCAGGTTAAGCTCTTATATAGATATAGATTAAGTATTCTCATTTAAGTGACTACTGTCTTTTTTGAGAATAAATGTCTTTAAACCTTATCACAGGAGCAAGTGTGAAAAACATTCAGGTACAACGCAGAATGTAGAGTAATCAATATTTTATAAAGAACTGGATTGAACTGCTAACACCACTTACACAAAATTCCATGAAGACAATACAATACATAGCTTGCTTCGCTTGGTAACTTTTATTCATGCATAGATAGTAGAACATTTATGTACTTAAACCAAAACGAAAATAAAAATTTAACTCTTAATTTTTGGTCTTTTTAATTCAGGCTTGTCTATTGTGGAGACCGCTGGAATGATTATTCTGCTAAACCTTATGCAGCATTAATACTGTATGTAATGTACTTTCACAAAATTATAGGTAATGTGGGGTTTGCTGAAATGAAAAATTTCATTTTCATTTAATGCAAGATGGCTTTTAGCTATGCTTGGTGAATATGTGTGCTATTTCCATAGCTATAAAGAAAGCATTAGGAACTTAATGTGCTACTCAAACCCAAGTGAATTTTTGTCGAAGTCAGAATTTTTTTAAATTTTGCAAGTGTTTTAAACTTACCTATGCAAAGGCCACCTAGACCGCCTCCATTGGGCGTGTGCGAGTCAGTTCCGATCATCAGCAGACCAGGGAAGGCGTAGTTCTCCAGGATGATCTGATGGATGATGCCCGAGCCTGGCTTCCAGAAGCCCACACCGTACTTAGCACCGGCGGTTTCCAGAAATTTATACACCTCTTTGTTGATGTCCTGTTGAATATTATTGTTTTAATATGTTCATTGGAGACATCTAAATATATATAATTCAAAGGTGACCGATTGACTGACTGACATAGTGATCTCAACGCACAGCCCAAACCACTGGATGGATCGGGCTGAAATTTAGCATGCAGGTAGATGTTATGACGTAGGCATCCGCTAAGAAAGGATTTTGATTAATTCTACCCCCAATGGGATAAAATAAGGGATGAAAGTTTTTATGAAAAGTCGCGATAACCGACATTCACGCGGGCGAAGCTGCGGGCAACAGCTAGTTGAGTGCATATAGCTGTTGGATAATATTTATCGGGTTTTTAGCCAACATGTTTGTGTGCTTGTCAGTTAATAAAGTTTCTTCTTATTGAAAATAGATTCTACGAGTTTTGTTTTAAATTGATTTTATAGGCTGCCAGAAAAACTATATAATGGCACAATAATTTAAATTTATTAGGCAGTTGGATAACTGGGATAGACTTTTCATTCATTGCATTGGAAAGACAGAATTTTGTCAAAGAGTTCCATGGTACTAACATATTTCACAGGTTACCTTGCTGTTTTAAGCTTACCTTTGCTCTGGCCAAGTCCTTATCACCACCAATTTGCGCCTCAATCAAATGGTCGCAGTGGATGGTGGAAGGCACAGCCACTCTGGGTAGGCCGGATGAGATGAACTGTAACATGGCCATCTGTGCGGTGGCATCCTGCATGGCCACGCGGTCGGGCCTCAGGCGCAGATAGCTGGTACCACGCTCGATATCCTGAACATAATTTGTAGAATTCATTCAAGAAGCTGTAACTCCAATTATTTTTCATTCTTCTTTTTATTCTTATCAAGTCAGTGGCAAACCCAGGGCCGCGCCGACCCCCCACAGCTTCTGTGTGCGAAACCAATGAAGCGCCTCTTTTTTTCAGGAATCTTCATGTTTCAACTTAGATACCTATGTGTCGCCTGATACGGCAAAAATTTTAAATCTTAATTTTTAATATGTTGAGTGTATCAAAAATAATTTCGATGGCGGCGCCTCTATTTTCTTGGCGCCTGTGTGCGCCGCACACTTCGCACATAGGGGCGGCTCGGCCCTGGGCAAACCAGTGAGTGTGGTGAAAGAATTAAAGTGAGCCTAGGGTCTGTTCGTGCACAATTTGATTTAGTTTTCTTTTTAGTTTGGTTTGTTTATCTTATCCATAAATATAATAAATTGTTTTAGAAATTGTACACAAACAAGTAGATAAACATTACTCAGTCAATTGATAAGAAGAAAACTCAAGATTATAATAATTGCTCATTTCGTCTAATTGCTATTCTACACAGTACCTATATACTTAAAAGTTATAATATTGATCAGACATTTTACAGTAATGACAAACCGAGTTAAATAAAAATGTTGCCAAAAATTGTGTTTAGGTCAAAGCTTTATCCTCATAGAAGGTAATTGAAATGCTTGTAAAGAAAAAATAAATTTACCTGTCCTTTAGGGTCATCCAAGTGTGAGTATAGAACCTTCTCCGACAAGGTCATATCACGACCTAACCTCTTCTTGACAATTTCAAGATTCTTTGTCAGCTTCGCGTAAGGCAGCGGGGCGGGGTCGAACTTTGACATAGCCACCTATAAAACACCAGATAACACTTAACATCACTCAAAAGAACGTAATTCATCCATTTTCAACACTTTTGTGGTTACATAACAAGTTTGAAGTTTCACTAAAAACTTGAGTAAAATCACTTTTTTCTGGTCAGTGGGTACCTGAGCCGCTGCGGCAGCGAGGGGAGACACGCTGAAGCATCTCTGCTGTATCTCCAAAAGGACCGTCTTGGTCCTGCTACCCTGAAACGAAAGTCCTCATCAGCATTCCAGAAATCATCTCAACTACGGGAGATAATCCGAGATAGCTGCGTAGTAGTACTATCTGTATCTTTCCAGCTGGAGATACTACAAATAACCATTTGACCTCACGTTTATTTTATGTGACCTATTCATTCATCTCACGTAATGATAAACTGCAACGCTTGTTTTTGAGATAATTATGTAAATAGATGTACCGGGTGGAAGGTGGAAATATAAGTTTAGATTTTTGTAAAGGTATAATAAAGGAAACGTAAGAAAATGTGTACATATTAGGTACATAATTCCAATCTTACCTGGCCATGCAAAACTCGAATACAGTGAGCCATGGTTGCCGGACTTCAGACTATCAGTAAAGTTTGAAACAATAGTGTTAAAATTAATTGTATAAAGGCAACATGGATTTCTACAAATTATTCGCCGATTTTAGTCACTGTCGCAAGGTAATTTCCGAAATTTTATAGCGAATAACTCGCTGCCACCGCTTGCTCGCAACTGCGAAATTGGCAGTTTGACAGTTTTCAGAAGGGCTGCCACTCTAAAAATATTACCTATTTACGTGGAAGAAATGCAAAACAACGGCTGCCAGGCCAGGTAACCATCCATGCACATTGCACGGGCGCGGGGGGCGTAGCAGCACGCGCTCATTATATGGTTACGGCTACACCCGTGCACCCTCACCGTAGTAGTTATCAACTATTAGTCTAGTCCAAGCCTTTCACTTAACCGTTAGCGTACGGCATAACGGCACACAGTAGGACGAACGCACTGTGCGGTAGCGTCTCCGGTCGGATTAAGTGCAGTCACGCAGCCCAGCAGACCGTTTTTTACCTATTTTTACATAAATGACTAAATCTTCGGTAATTATTTTACGCATTATGGCAATACAAATTCGCTCCGCCGTTCCACTTCTTTACTCTGAGGTAGGCATGAGTCCGATTTATCAAAACGAATCTCAAAGCCGATTTCACCTACAAATCGTATCGTATCGATTGTCCAATAAAGACAAACTGATTTTAGAAAACTTAAAAACAACATCTACCACGAAAACGCAAGCAAACCAAAACCAAGCCAAAGCCAAATCTTTCTTTGAAAACTCCGACACATTTTCATAAATTCATGCTATCACTTTCACTCTGCCAAACAACTGCTGAGAATGAAAGAGATGAAGAGAATTTCAGACAGTTTTGCTGCAAGCAAACCGATCGTTTGTTCGCAAACGAATGAAATCGTAATACTCCTTGTGATTATGGTAAAAAGTGTAGATGATTCATGGATGACGTCATAGACTAGCGAAAACAATGGATGTCGGGAGTTCATTCGTAAAAATAAATTGTTTTAGTGTCTTAGAGCACAGATAAAATACCCAAATGACGTTACTTTTTACAGAGACAAGCTACGTGGTTTAGTTTTCTTTTTATAAGTATTTATGTCAAGATGGATTCCCGCCAAGGAGAAAATGGCGGTTAGGTTAGGTTAGATTAGTTAGATTATAGAAAACGGAAGAAATTAATTTACGCAAGACTAGGCAGTAAGGTCTATGACTATAAGCCTGCTCAAATGAGCGAATAATTTAACAAAAAAGTATTTATGTCAACTGTCAAGTAGGACCAAGGAGGTGTACCTATATCCTGCAGGATGTAGGTATATTATGTAAATCCAAAAAGGTTTTATGTATTTAAGTTTATCTATAGGCCTTTGTTTTTTCCTGCGTCCGTGCAAGAGATATCATGCGAAATATAAAAAATGCATTATGTGCAAATTGCGAAAAATCGGTTGGACGCTCAAGGGGTGTGCAAGTTCAAAACGCGGCTAATAAATCTAAAACCATGGAATTTCGAACGAAACTAAGGTCAATCTGCTCCATCATACACTTCTGAAATCGATTTATAAAATCGGGTTTTTAAATCGATTTCAAAATTAGTAATCGAATTTGTATCCGATTGCGTAAAAATCGGAAAACGCCCATCTCTACTCTGAGGTTCCACTCCAAAAATACATTCATGGTGATAGAATTACGTACCTACCCCATTGTCACTGTCAGTTATTTATTATTTTAAAACGTCAATCCTGATATTGACATATGTTAAAATTAATTAATGAAAAAAAAAACTTACTTGCTTGCATTGCTTGCATGCGAAAAAGAAAACTTTTGGCCAAAATACAACAGGCAGCTGAGGCAAGCAAGCACGGAAAAGTTTAATAAAATTAATAGTAACGGATATATTTTGTTTCAATCAAGCTCAGAAAAAGAAAATACTTATAAAAAGCCACGCAGAAAAATTAGAACACCTATGTATCAATAACAAACAATATGAATGCGACCATCCAGGTAAGCAAAACACCCACTTTTTGTCTTTATTTTCTTCCAGTTGTTCCAAATACTAATACCTACCTGAATCGTATTATAAATCTGAGAGTTAAATTGTTTATTTTTTAGGAGATAGAAGGAATTGACGACTACTGGGGACCGGCATTCCGCTCGGTGTACGAAGGCGAAGGTCATGAGGCCTTTGTGCAGCAGCTCGATGAAAGAATTGTGCAGCATGACAAGGAAATTGAGAAGCTCTGTAACTTTCATTACCAGGTGAGTTACGTGGAGACCTTTGTAACGACCTTTTGACAGACAACACAGCCTAAACTGCTGGTCTTAGAGTGTGTAACAGAATGTTTGTGATGACCTATTGACGGAAAACACAGCCTAAACCGCTGGTCCTAGAGTGTACTGAATGTTTGACATTAAAATCCAGAAATGTTGCCAGGTCTTATCAAATATTAATTTATATAATGTCTGCTCATATGATTATTTATGGACCAAAATATCTTTGCATGAGTCAAACTTAACTGCATTATTGATCATGATTCACTGGCATTAATTCACTATCCGCTATTTTAAAAGATCATCATAAGAAAATATCAATAAATAGGTTTATCTAGTATACCAAAATAAATAATTCAGTAAACTATAAATAAAGTTGGCTATGCAAATATTTTATTTATTAGAATTTAACTTGCTAACATGTGTGTTACATGTAAGATTTTCTTTTTATTTTAATAAGCCGAAGAAAAAGAAGAAGCAAAGAGTTCGTCAACGCAAGCCCATCGGGTCAGCTGGTGGATCCCACACTTCTACTGTAAAATATAAAGAATCATCTTCAGAAAGCTCCAACAGGCCTGAAGCTACCGAGCGAGACTACAACCTTCCCAATGCTGTGGTGATGTGTTACAAGGATAATGATAGCCGCAAACCCAAAAGACGACGCCTAGACTCCTGGCAGCTTGGTGGTTACAAGGAAAAGTTCCCTATTCAGAACAGGCATTCACCAAGTGTGAGTAATGGCTCCAGTAATGAATCATATACATTCAACAGTGTCGGTACAACTCAAGGCATATCAGAATTTGATAAAGAGAATGAAGACGACTGGGAAGTGGATTCCGCAGGAATCTCATGTGATGAGTACGATGAAATTGCTGAATACCACACTCTAGCTAATCAGATTAACCAAACCCCTGATTTGAGTTATGAACCTGACATCAATGATTTGCGTTTATATTTGCGCCATCGGAAAAGTGATGAGTGTATAGAGCGACATCCTCAAAGTGGACTGTCTAAGCAACATCAAGGCAGCAAATCGTCCACAAAGCTCCGGGAAGACCCATCTAACAACAACGGATCCCATCATAGTAAAACTGACAAGTTCAATCAGCACCAGAGTAGCTATAAGTCTGCTAACCAAAAAAATAAGCACAACTGCGTCTCAACTGAATGCCCTCTAGACAAAGAAAATAAACCTGATCTAAACACATCAAGTGATCTACGCTTCTATTTAAGATCGAAGTTGAGTAAAGATGATGAAAATAATGCCAGCAGTAATTTTTCGGGTCCATTTCGAAAAGAAATAAGTGTTGGTTCGTCCTTTGACCCACAAAGTCATTCTACTGAGCCTCAAGATGATAACAATCGTGGCGATATATATCATACTGCGCGCCAACCTAATACTCCAGTTCTTGGTAGTGAGCCAAACAAAAATGTATCTAAACAAGTGGAAGACAATCAAGATGAATCTGCAAGTGTGATTGACGTTTCGATTAAAAATAATCCCAGTAGAAACATTGATGTCCCTAAAAATCAAAGTACTCTTCAAAGAACTATTGTGAAGAGTAAACCAAATAACAATTCGTCGAAAGTGAAAGGAAACCGTGGACATGGGAAAGGTTTGCCTAAAGGATTACCGTTGACCGTTTATTCAAAACGCCATCCTAATCAAAACTGTGAAGCATCATTAAAAAAATCTCCTGCATCTGATATAAAACATGAATCTGCAGTTAACTCTTCGAATACGGCTGCATCCAGTAATCTTGGTCCAGATGACAGTCAGCCAAGTGCTAAAAATATCCAGCTAAGTCCAGAAAAACATCAGCCAAAAATGCACCAGTACATTTCAGTGCGTGATGTAGTAACTATCAATCAGTCACAAGTTCAGTCGAACCTTTTACCAAATAGCAATTCATTCAATGCGGTAATAAATAGTCGCGACCCTAGACTACGACCCAGAACTTGTAATGAAGCTTCGGTCGAGCAACAGAATCTTCCAAAAATTGTCCAAAGTGCGAATGTAAGCCAGCTAATTTGCGACTCAAATAGAATCTCTAACGCATTGGTAGCTAGCCGCGACCCAAGACTTCGAAAGAGACATGATTATACTACCCTTCTAAACTGTAATGATCAAAATAAACCCAAAAACGCCACACAAAGTAAGATATTAAAGTCAACTGATGCGTTAGCCAATGTTGCTAAAAATCTGCCAGATTTCGACCCGTCAGACAAAAATCAAAGCATCAACACATGGATAAGAAGAGTGAACGATATAGTTTCCGGTTGCAACTGGACTGATGAGCAAATTGTTCAATTCGCTATGTCTAAACTAGCCGGTAATGCAAAACGATGGTATGAGGGATTCTCTTCCAACTTCTCCTGGAACGAGTGGCAGAAGAAACTCAGAGCTGCTTTTCCGTGTGATGAAAACTATGGTAAGATGCTTTTAGAGATGTTGAATAAGACCGCCAAAGCTGGTGACTCGCTAGAAGATTATTACTTTGAGAAGATAGCTTTGTTGAACAAATGCAGTATTAAGGGAAAGCGAGCTGTTGAATGCATTATTTTTGGGATTGAAGATGAGACGATTCGAGTTAAGGCAGAAGCAGAAAATTTCACCGTCCCGGAAAAATTACTGGAATTTTTTCATGGTAAAGTGTAATAAAAACACACCCTAGAACAAAAACGGGGTGTGTGTTGTTAGTTAGTATTTCAATAAGCAGCAATGGGGTTGTAAATTTCACGGATGTAATACTATAGGTTGACCACTAAACTTGGACCACCCCCTATGATTTTCAAGAGCATGGGGTGTATATATGCAAGGAGAGTTTCATTTTTGATCGAATATATATATATTTTTTTTTTTCTTTTGGATATTTTATGTGTTTACATAAAAAAACACCTCGTCCGCGCCTTATGGAGGCAGGTGATCTCAGTTAAGTGGTCGGGCTATAGCTACTGTGCAAAAAGTGCCAAAAATATTTAGGCGTGCATCTACCTACCTACCTTTTTGATATATGCTTTTAGATCTAAGTAATTAAAGATCTGTGGAGATTTTCACTAAATCTGTGGATCAAACATTTTTGAGTGATTGTGATCATGTTTTTTTTTTTTATTTAGTTTTGTTAAGTTGCGTTGTTGACAATGGAATTGTGATACAAGCTTAGATTCGATCAAGCACTATTCCCAGAATAAATCGTAGTTATCGAAAAGTAAACTAACATTTTACTCGCATTTGACATTAACTTATTCTGAGAATAGTTATAAGTAAGTATCAAAAGTTGGTCAAACTCTACTTAAATATTACAGGTAGTTATAGTTACTCGTCTTTTGTTATGAAGTTATTAAGTTTTTGTTTGTATTAGATCTAAGATAAGCAATATTCACTTTAAATGGGTGGCCGCATGGCGTTTATTATATTTTGTCATGAAGTATACTTATAGGCCCTCTTAACTCTTTTCCTCTTTGATTATGAAGCCCTAAGTCAACACCACACGAGGAAGGCCTAGTCCTGAAAGTGTGACATTTATGTTTTTGATACGAAATCTAGTTATTTTTGTACGACTTATTTGAAAAAAATAAACGTGTTTTTCATAACTTACTAGTCGTTTTAATCAAGCCCCAAATAATTACAATAAAAAAAAATTCGCCGTGAAATTTCAATGGTTGGTTGAATTTTGACTTTTATCTTACTTTTAAATAAGTTTGAGAATAGAAACTCTTTTATGAACCTTTTCAGGGATTCATTGACTCTATCCGTGAGCTTTTGGATGTGAGGTCTCATGCTGAGGAGCTTCATGCTGAGATATCAAATGTGGATGCCAATGTCAAGGAGACTACCGAAGGTGAGAAAATACTACAGAGTAAATGATGAGTGACTTTGATATTTATATGATACGCGCTTGTGGCGTAACCTGTGGTACTAAGATGACGAATGATAGAGAGAAATAGAAGAAGATCACATGTGTGCCGACCCCACATAACGTGGGAAAAGGGCAGGAAGATGATGATGATGACGCGCTTGTGTCGCGTAGCCTGTTCATAGTTTTATGTAAATGTACGATTCCTATATTGATGGGTGACCGCTAGTGACATTAGAACGCTTCACTGTGCTACGTAAGGTACGTTAAATTACATTTCCCTCGAAGAATTAGAAAAACTACTGTGCAGCGATCTGAACACATTATTATTAGTATTAACGTCGGGAAAAATAGGTAAAAAACGCGATAAATACCCGTTTAATACTAATAATAACAAAATTGTTTGTTGAATTACGAAAGTGAGAACAATAAAACTGTTGAGTAGAAAGGCTCACAAAAACAACAAGGATAATTTTAGGTATCTGCACGAAAGCCGAGGAGTTGATCAGGGCACGCCGAGTGGAACTCAACATAGCTTCCACCATTGAGAAGATGGAACTGTGTCTGCCTCTGCTCACCACCTACTCCAAGTTGAAGTCGCAGGTCGAAGCTAAGAGGTAAGTTACTTCTACACTAATCTATACTTCTATACTATCTATACTTCTATACTATCTATACTTCTATACTATCTATACTTCTATACTATCTATACTTCTATACTATCTATACTTCTATACTATTATTATAAAGAGGAAAGTTTTGTATTTTTGTTTGTAACGAATAAACTCAAAAACTACTGGTCCGATTTCAAAAATTATTTTAGTATTAGAATGCTACATTATCCCTGAGTAACATAGGCTATATTTTTTGTAGTTACCTCGCGAGCAAAGCTGCATACCGAAGCTAGTATTATATAGAGAAATGATTTGTATTTTTGTATTTTGGAACGAATAAACTCAAAAACAAGACCGATTCCAAAAATTCTTTTATAATTAGAATTCTACATTATCCCTGAGTGACATAGGCGATAATCATTATTTGAAAAAAATAGGGATCCTTACTAAAACACATTATTATTAGGTTTGCACGCTGTCGTGGTCACGGGTAGACTCTACCCGTGACCACGACAGCGTGCAACCCTACTAATAACTAATAATAATCCCTACTAAAACTTAAACGGCTGCACGAATTTCACTAATTCCTTTTTTGTTTGTTTGTTATTGTAAGGAGAAAAAAAACAATATTCATAAAATTCATAATTTGTGTGCCAAATAAAATAAAATAAAATAAATGATACAAATCGTTTCAGATATTACCCAGCCTTGAAGACCCTGGAGCAGTTGGAACACGTGCTTTTGCCACGCGTCGGTCCGTACAAGTGGTGCCGCACGATATCAGCGGATATACCGCGGCTGCGGCAAGCGATCCGAGACGCCTCAATGGCCGACTTGCGAGACTTTCTAGAAAATATACGCACGCTTAGCCCGCAGGTTAGTGAAATAGAGACCAGCGAGGCTAACATGACAGCTGCGATAAAATTCTGTCGACGTTTTTGTCGAGCATGTTGTCTCATTCGCACGAGAAAGAACGAGACAAAACAGTCGATTAAATTTTGTCGTGGCGCTCACTTAGTACCACTAGGGCTCTACAAAGGCAACTTTACGGTAGGTCCCATTTGTTCTCTGGAACATGACGTAATATAACAATTTGAGAAAATATTGTCCCTATTTGTAAGTACTATAGAGCTACATACTAGCTTTTGCTCCTGTTTTTATTTGTCTGTGAATGCACAGAACTAAATGGGAATCGTTTTTCCCAAATTCTTCCATGATCTAGTCATCAATGTCACTAAGACAAGTGGTAGCAAATCATTTTCGAGTGGCCAGTTTACATATCAATTTCAAGAAGTTTATAATATTTACTTAGTTTGTTCTATGAAACAATATGAGACAGTAAATACAAACTGTTCCATAGTACAAATAGGGACAATATTTACTCAAATTGTTATATTACGTCATGGTCCATAGAACATGAGGGACCTACCAGCAACTTTATATGAATTATAATTATGATCCTATTATGGATCACATTACAAATCACCATAGATATACACCGTGAAATTTTAATGGTTGTTTTCCCGCGGCAGAACAACTTGCCATAGGGAGTACTTTCGAAACATGGAGTAAAAGTAAAAAAATAAAGATGTTTTTGTTTTAAAATAATTTAAAAAATATTCATCAACTCGAAAACGTGAGGAACAATAGTAACATTAGACGCAACTTGTAGGTACTATTCGAATCGCACGCGCCGCCGGCCGCCTTCGCGTAAGTATCGGGGTGAATTACTATTGGTTCGTGGTAGCTTTCGAATTAAATTTTCACAATGGTATATCCTGTTTTTTTTAATTCTAATATATAATTTGTTTAAACAACGATTGTATACCAAGACAAAACCATTTCGCTGCGGGAAAACAACCATTAAAATTTCTCGGTGTATAGATGCGCGCTAACAATTGATTTTACAACAGGTGGGCGCGATGGCTTTGAAGCAAAGTCAAGAAATGATGGGCAGAAACTTAGCGACCATTGTCAAAAACAAGAAAGGTGAGTTCTCTGAGAGGTTTGGTTTCGTCCACACATAATTATATTCTTCCCCGACTGAAGAAGGGTAATGGGTTTGAGGTGTATGAAGTTCCTGAGTTTGTTTGGCAGTCGCTGTAGCTCAAACCGATGCACGGTTTTCGATAACGAGGTGTCGTTTGTTTAGTCTGGATGACGAGAGTGACATCGGTAGGTGTAGATGAGTTGTCACATTTAGATCAGCTGACGTTACTACAGTAGTAATAGTTCGTAACTATGACATCTGTCGAAATTGTTACTCATGGTACCAAATTCTAAGCAAATTAATGAGCGCAAACTACAGTCGCTGTAGTACGCTGTGACGTAGGTTAGTTAGCTACGTGACGTTTTAGTACCCAACTATCAGCTAGAGGCGCTGTACAATATTTTCATACATTTTTGTAACTGCAGTCGCTAGCGAGTGTAGATTGTGAAAACTTATGGTAGACCTACAGGTTACAATCTATCTCCTTGCCAAATTTCAATCAAATAAGTTTAACGGATCCGTTACTTAATATTATTAGTATGGATGGATGGACATGGATGACTCTCTTTTCTCAGATAAGATGATTCTAAGCACTTCAGAGATCGAGGCGCCCTCTCAGTGCCCGCACGAGCTGGTCGACTTCAGTCCCCTGCACCGCTGCCTGCACATCCACTCTGTCCTGGGAGCTAAGAACGACTTCATACAGTATTACAGGTAAGCTTCGAAGCGAAGTAGCTAAGTATTATGTATAATTACATTGTTTAGGTGCACGATTGGAATCATAGGTTCATAAAACTAATAACTCAATATGAATAAAAATTATAATTACCAAATAATAATATACTTAATAATTTAAGTATAATATTTTTATATATTAATATATTTATATTAATAATATTATAGTATAATATATTATTATTATATTATAATATGAATTATGAATTTATAATTTAATTGTTTTGGAGGTCAGTTGTCTAAGTGGCCTTCCAATTTTAAGGTAAAAAATTGTATTGTTTAAATGTATGCGCGCATACCAGTACTCTGAAATGGTGAAGGAAAACATCTAGAGAAAACTGGCATGTTGTAGAACTAGAACCAAAAATGTTCCAAGACTTAAATCTTGAAATAAGTGGGAAAAATCTTATTAAAGCAAGAGCTTTAGTAAGATATTTTAGAAACGTCACATTTCAAGTAACACTACTTCAATACAATTTTTATACGAATTATCAAAGTTGTATTACTTTGATATTGCCTGAAGAGCTTCTGGTAAGGCCTCAATTTGTTAATCAATTTTAGCAAGGATAAATAAATAAATAAATAAATTATTCTGCTGTTGTTTTCAGGGCGCAAAGGAAGCAGCAAGCGCGCCTAGTACTGATGCCGGCGGCTACAAACCTGCACGACTCCATCCGCGGCGTGAAGGACTACCTGCACGCAGTACTCGGATTCTTTATACTCGAGGAGCATTTGCTGAGCGCGGCCGCCGGTCTAGTCTCAAAGGCAAGTATACAAACACATCTCATGAGAACTATTTTGATTTAGATCAGTGGTTCCCAAACTCTTTTGTTTCATAGTCCACTTTAAAAATTTTGCTGGATCCGGTGGACCCCCTGCATCTATCTACATTACTATCATTTTCAAAATCTTGAAAAAAAAAGTGAAGATTAGATCTATTAACAGATTTCGAAAAAAAAAATCTTTCCATTTCCAAATTACCATTTTTTTCTTAATTTATTTATAAATTGTCTTATTGAGAAGGTTTATCATATTATTTAAACTAACAAGTCAAAATTTTAGTTCTTCACTATCGAAACCAAATTAATTTTGATGCACCCCTGCTTACGATTGAGGACCTCCATTTTTTTTCACGTCCAACGTAGACCCCCGTCGAGTCTCCCGTGGACCCCTAGGGGTCCACCTGGACCACGATTATTTGCCTTCGTTTCTTTGCATCAATGCGTGAACGTGTTTGAGAGGGAGGGGGGGGGGGGGGGGGGGCGAGTGTATAGTGATACTAGCTTCCGGCGGCTTCGTCCACGCGACAAAAGTGGCCTATGTATGTGCTATTCCTGACTACATACTATAATCTATCTTTGTCTTTGTGTCAAAAAAAAACTTGCTGAAAACTAGTGATACTGCTAGCTCTCACTCGCGGCTTCTTCCGGTGAGAGATCGTAATCAATCTCTGTGCCACTTTTTCAAACTTGGTTTGAAAATCATTGCTGGGACTGCCGATTAGATAATATTTTCGATATTATCGACCTTATTTTAGTTCCTTGACATTTCCGATGGAGGTAAATGTATGAAAGGATACTATTCGAAAAAAGTTTTCGTGAATCAAAAACTCATACTAGGGGTACAGATCCGTTCAGCCGTTTCAGCGTGGTTGAGTAACAAACATCCTTACTTCCATTTATTCAAACTTTCATACATACATAAAATCACGCCTATTTCCCGACGGGGTAGGCAGAGACCACGGATCTCCACTTGCTACGATCCTGACCTCTTTTGCTTCATTCACTCTCATTACATTCTTGATACATGCGCGTCGGTTTAGGGTACTCTTGACCTGGGGCCTAACCACGAAGTCTTCCAGAACGATTCCGTAACGATTCCATTGTAGAAACGTCACTACTTCCATACAATTTGCATAGGTCATGATACGAAATAACAATGTAATACTAATTCGGTAATGTATTATGAATTCGTGGTAAGGCCCCTGGTCTTTCTCTCTTCCAAACTTTCTCATTTATAATATTAGTGAGATTAGATAAATAAATAAACGTTGTTTTCAGGACTGGTTGCTGGACACCTGGAGTATGTCTGTGAATAAAGTGGCGTCCACACTGCGCACCAACACTTCCCTGATCACGGACCCTACCCTGATGCTCTCCATCAAGCATCAAATCGTCTTATTCATCAACACTATCAAGTGAGTATTGATTGCTTCAGCGGCTCTCTTCGCTCGCCCGTAATCACTACTACGTTAATTGATAGCGCAATTGCTACGTATAGCGTCCAACGCGCGCGAGAAATAACTAAAATTACCATATCTTTTTTATTTGTTAACCGATCTCGATGAAACAAAGCCTAAGTTTTAATCTAAGCTTACCTCTATACTCTAGTGAAAGCTGCATGCGATTTGGTTCAGTCGTTGCGGAGATTAGCGTGCACAAACGATTTTTGTGGGCTAAGTAGCGTGTCTTTTTTTTTCCACAAATTTTTATTTGAAAATATCAATAGTACAGACACGGCATCTCAACAATTTTAATATATGTAAAGATAACTTAATTCGTAAGAGAACAGAAGAAACCGGTATGTTGTAGAATCTAAAAGTTTAAGACTTTTTCATACGGGTTCCATCGCGATGTTTTCCTTCACCTTTTTGAGTATCAAAAAAATTCGAACAGAAAAATCTATTGGCGGTGAATTAGAACCGATCTCGGATCGGAACGCTACTACCACTAGACTGCCATAATGCTCTTGAATCTCTTGATAAAAATAATTTCAGATGCTACGGTTTACCAGTAGAGCCGCTACCGACCTTGCTGCAGGAAATGGCGGAACATTACACCGAGGTGCTGATGCAGCGGTGGGTGGTCGTGTTCAGGGATATACTGGACAAAGCGGCATTTACACCTATTGAGGTAATCCGAACTCTTTGAAAAAATTGAAAAATGTTAACTAACTTTGAATATTAGCTGTTCATATTCTCGGTCAAAAATAAAAAATATAAGTGAAAGAATTACTTCAATACGTCAAGTAGTTTCCGAGTTATAGAAGTAAACGTGCGATGTGGACCCGTACTCGATGCGTGTGACGGTGTGACGTCATCTCACACAACTACTAAGCGGAGTTGTCTATGATAGACAACTTCAATAAGTTTGAATTTCGATAAATGATTGACTCAGGCGTGACTTTGCGGAAATCCGTTACAAATACTGAAAAGGACGGAAATGTCTAGTACTTTCCCGCTGAAACGATTATCTAATGAAGCTATTATCAATAATCCCAACACAATACCTCAAATAGAAACTCGAAAGATAGAAAATAGAAGCGAAACACGTGTCGAGTTTCTATTTAAGGTATTGTGTTGGGATTATTGATAATAGCCTCATTAGATAATTGTTTCAGCGGGAAAGTACTAGACATTTCCGTCCTTTCCAATATTTGAATTTAGAATTTAGATTTCCGCATAGGTATAAAATTACTCTATTGTAATTCCTATAGTAACAAAACACAGTTTTTCGCTAAAATTTTAATACGGGAAGTTAATTGTCTTTTTTTATCTTTATCAACTATCCTATTCTCTATGCGAATACGCGGCTATTTATTGCTTTATTATTGCTGTCTAAAGCCCGAACTATCCCACTGCTGGACAAAAGAAAGACATAAAAAAGTCATGATAGAGGGAAATGGAAGAAGATCACATGTTGTGCAGACCCCACATAAAGTGGGAAAAGGGCAGGAAGATGATGACATAAAAAAGTATTTGAAGAATTAGCTAAATTGATGTTTTATAATAATTTGTAGGTTCAAAACGATGAGGAATACGATGACGTAGTAAACAACTTTCCGTACGACGCGAGTGATTTGGAAATGCAACCTTTCCCAAAATCGTAAGTATCTAGTAGAACTATCGGTAGGTAAAGTTCATCCAACGGATCTAGGCATTCGTGAAATTAGCCACAGGTGCGAGTTTGCGCATGCACAGTTCCTTCCCCCCTCCTCATACCTCCAATTGCTCCCGAAAAACGATACTGCGCAGCTCTTGCGGCTAACTTCACGAATGCCTCGACTTGTTGGACCAACTGTACATATACTTACATATAACAAGGTTTTTACTATACCATCTTTTATCAAAATCGGTGCAGTAGTTTAGGCGTGAATGCGTTATACACAGACAGAGCTACTTTCGCATTTATTCTACTATAATATTATAAACGCGAAAGTTTGTAAGAATGTATATGGATGTATGTTTGTTTCTCTTTCACGCTGAAACGGCTGAACAGATCTGGATGAAATTTGGCACAGATATAGATTATAGTCTGGAAAGGCAAATAGGCTAACTTTCTGCCCTGGTAAAATGTACGGTTCCCGCGGGATAGATTTGTTATTGTCTTTTAAGGTACCACGCGGGCGAAGCCGTGGGCGGAAACTAGTATTAAATAAGTAAGGATTTATTAACCTCTTCCCAGGTTCCCATTCTCGTCGATAGTGCCGTCGGTGTACCTGCAAGTGAAGGAGTTCATCTACGCCTGGCTGAAGTACTCGAGCGGGCTGGGGCTGGGCGGCGGGCGGCGCGCGGCGGCGGCGCGCCACTCCGCCTCGCTGCTGCTCAGCCGCTCCTTCACCGGCTGCCTCTCCGCGCTGTTCCACAGTCCGCTGCCGCTGATGCAGCTGGTGCAGGTATGTCTAACTGAAGTACTCGAGCGGGCTGGGGCTGGGCGGCGGGCAGCGCGCGGCGGCGGCGCGCCACTCCGCCTTGCTGCTGCTCAGCCGCTCCTTCACCGGCTGCCTCTCCGCGCTGTTCCACAGTCCGCTGCCGCTGATGCAGCTGGTGCAGGTATGTCTAACTGAAGTACTCGAGCGGGCTGGGGCTGGGCGGCGGGCAGCGCGCGGCGGCGGCGCGCCACTCCGCCTTGCTGCTGCTCAGCCGCTCCTTCACCGGCTGCCTCTCCGCGCTGTTCCACAGTCCGCTGCCGCTGATGCAGCTGGTGCAGGTATGTCTAACTGAAGTACTCGAGCGGGCTGGGGCTGGGCGGCGGGCGGCGCGCGGCGGCGGCGCGCCACTCCGCCTCGCTGCTGCTCAGCCGCTCCTTCACCGGCTGCCTCTCCGCGCTGTTCCACAGTCCGCTGCCGCTGATGCAGCTGGTGCAGGTATGTCTAACTGAAGTACTCGAGCGGGCTGGGGCTGGGCGGCGGGCGGCGCGCGGCGGCGGCGCGCCACTCCGCCTCGCTGCTGCTCAGCCGCTCCTTCACCGGCTGCCTCTCCGCGCTGTTCCACAGTCCGCTGCCGCTGATGCAGCTGGTGCAGGTATGTCTAACTGAAGTACTCGAGCGGGCTGGGGCTGGGCGGCGGGCGGCGCGCGGCGGCGGCGCGCCACTCCGCCTCGCTGCTGCTCAGCCGCTCCTTCACCGGCTGCCTCTCCGCGCTGTTCCACAGTCCGCTGCCGCTGATGCAGCTAGTGCAGGTATATCTAACTACTCGGTGAGCGAAGCGAGCTACTAAAATTCATTTAGGGTGGATTTGACCAACTTAGCGCTAACTTAGAGCGCTGGTGGTGTAGTGGTAGCAAGAGCGCTGGTAGTGTAGTGGTAGCAAGAGCGAAATGTGGGCATGTACCAAATGTCATATTTGGACGTGCTTCTGAATACCCTCTTTAGATATCCTCAAAAGATCTAAGTAACTAAAGATCTGAGGAAGATGTCTACCGAACCCGTGGATTACAGTCGTGATCATATTTTTTTTTGACCAACTTCTGGTATAACTGTTCTCAGAATAACGTAATGTCGATTTTGATAGATATTGAGGAAAACGCAGATGCAGTATTTGCAGTAGATATAATTTGGGAAACAAGTTACATTTCGGGTGGCGAGTGGGCGGACGGTTACCGTGCAAGAGAGCGCAAATGCGAGTCGAACGTTCTAACTAAAGTCACTGTCAGCTATGACAGATGTCACTGACAATTCTATTTTGTTTACAAATTGCAAGTAAAATGTCAGTTTACTCTTCTTTAATTAATTATGTACATCCTTTTAGTAATATTGTTTTCCTAATGTTTTAACCTAATAAAATAACGGCAAATGTACAAATAGTGCGACGCCAACGAAAAAAAACTTACATAGCCATTTTGTTTCAGATAATCGTCGACACCCAGTACTTAGAGGACGCCACAGTGTGTCTCTACGAGTTCATTAGCAATATCACCGGCTCAGGACCAGTCTTCACACAGGTAAGGTTCATTTTCCCATGACATAACATTACGATTCCCTACAGTAGGTCTTTTCTACTCAACGGTTTCGTTATTGTTCTCACTTTCATCATTGTTCGCAACAAACAATTTTGGTTATCTCGTAAAGTTCTCGTATTATTTAATTTTAAATGAACTTTTCTTGAAATAACTTATTATCAACCAATCTTCATGCTATCAGTTTAAAAGACGAGCTCTAAAATCAAAATAAAAAAAGTTTTGAAAATAACGGTAAAATGTCAAATTGAGTAGAACCGGTAGCTTCTGAATTCCACACGTGACTACAAGCAAATATGAACTGAATAATCACTAATTATACATGTTTGTTCTGATAGAAATTCAGCTGTAGAAGTGAGCGAGATGATGATGAATTAGAGCGATATCAAGTAAGCTGCTAGCTCGGTAGTGTAGAACTGATTATGCAAATATAGTAATACATTTTTTTATATTTAATTTTAGCTTGGTTTACTTTACTAAGTAGGTGGCAATGTTTTTGTGGAGCAACTGTAGTTATTAGTAATCTTGCTATTCGATTAAGTACTTTTTTTTTTTCGTTTTTTGAATTTTTTGCAAGCTTCAATTAATTAGAAAGTGGCCTTAGGTTTGAAAAATAATGATGTCAAGAAAATACATAATGTATATTTCTCTCTACGAGTATATTTACAGAAATATAAAGATCTATCTTAATATAGGTACATACTATAATATAAAATACATATGAAACATTTGAGCTAATAAGAACTCTTATAAATTATCTATAAGCTCAAGTGATCCAGATCACTGCCAGAGGGAAGCTCAAGACGCTGGCGGCATTACCATAATAATATTATTATTATTGTATTTTATATCCATACCTAGTTCTTTATGTTTTTAAATAGATTTTTAAAGTAATTTCAAGTAGCTATGCTAAATTATTTTCAGTAGGTAGTTTAGTATAAAAACCTACTTATTTAAATCATATCTAGATGTCAACACCTTGAATGCTCATCATAATTATGGTGTCACTAGTTCTTTTGAACCAATATGGTGAAAGGATACTCCTCAGAGGCATCTTTCATGCACTTCCTTGACTACATCATCTTCCTGCCCTTATCCCACTAGGTGATGTCGGCACAACAGGTTCTCTTCCTCCACTCTCCCCTATCATCCGTCATCTCAGTACTCACTCCCTTCTTACACATATCGACTTTCACACAGTCCATCCATCTTTGTTTATGTGTACCTCTACCTTTATATCCATCCACATTCAAGTCCATCACTCTTATAACATGACTTTAATCAGAGTTACTCCAAATGGATACTAACTACCCTATTTACAGTAAGTTTAGCTGCGAATAGCATGCTATCTCATCTCTATCTATAGTGACAGTAAGGGAGAAAGAAACTTGAGGAGGCTTCATGTTTGTTTTACAGCCTGTCGCAGGGTTGTTCCAATCGGCGCGCGACGAGGCAGAACAACAGATCTGTGACAATCTGCAGAAGAAGGTTGACGAATTTCTCGATTTGGAAAACTATGACTGGCTTCTAGGTAAACTTTTGTACAATACTTTTTACAATTGACCGGCCTCACAGCTCAGTTGGTAGTAGCTTTGCCTTCTGCGCTGGAGGTTGTGGGTTCGATCCCCGTCCAGGATAAACATTTGTGTGATGGTCTGGATGTTATTATTTATTCTGTATTTATAGCAAAAAAGTATATAATTAATCCATCAACTATCTGGTTTTCATAGTACAGGGTTTGCCTTGTTTGGAGCTGGATGCGTTCTGTAAACTGTCCACCAATATATATTTATTAAAAATTTAGCTTCCAAGTATATCACCGTACATAGTATCTTTAGTGTAACATTTAAGCATCTATTCGTGGGAAATAAATTACAGTTGTTGCATGGACGGTGTAACGTAAGACTGAGATGACGAATGACAGAGGGAGATAGAAAATCACATGTTGTGCACCCCACAAAGTGGAAAAAGGGCAGGAAGATGATGACTGTAGCATCTAGGCAACATGTTATAATGTAAACTGACATTTTACATTACATTATTATGAGAATAGTATTCACCCCTAAGTAAAAGTTAGTAAAGTCTTAATTTGTTTGTTTCTAGTGGAGCCAACCGGACAAGCGTCTTCGTTCGTCACCGACATGATTAGCTATCTGAAAGGCGTGATGGAGTCTTTACATCAGCTGCCAGAACAGGCCAGGTATTTCTGCATATACTGATTTTTATACAGACTTGCAACCTGTCACGTTAAGGATGTAGTTTCTTGTCAGTTCTTCTCGCACTGGGGATAGGACTGGAACTGGCACTTAGACTCACCTAGTATGTAAGACGTTTCAAAGTGATCCCTGTGATTCTATTGAAAATAAACATATTTTGATTTTGATTTTGATTTTGAGTACTAGAGATGCAACTCAGGTTCGGCCGGAGACCGGATTTCGAATATTCGGCGTAGGCTTAGGCTGATATCCGTCCCGGAAATTTTGTTATCAATTCGTGACTCAATTCAAGTTGTGCAGGTTACAAGAAGGAGTTGGGGGGTCCGGTGATCGCGAAGGGACAATGATTTGTATGACACTAATTATTAATGAGTAAAGTTGATTCGTATAATTGAATTGTTTTATATCAGTAATTCACACCGGTTCGAAAGAACACACACACAGTGTCACAGTAAAAAGAAGAAGCAGTAATTCAACAATAAATAGATTTTATGTTATCTGGCCGGATAGCGTTAAACGGCTGGGTAGGCCGGATACCGAATAGTAACCGGATATCCGTTGCGTCTCTACTTCGTACGGGTTTTGATAATGTACCCCTTCAATTAATTTACTGACAGCAAAGAAAGAAAGAGAAGGAAGACAGCTGGTGATAATTTACGCTTTCCTTTGAATTAGTGGCGACAAAGAAAGAAGACGAAAGATAGCATCCGTCGTTGGCCGGACCTGGATGAAGCTAGCAGCAGACCGTGGACAATGGCATATGCAAAGAGAGGCCTATACCCAGCGGTGGGTGAAGTAGGGCTGCGGATGATGATGATGATGATGATGAAAGAAAGAAGGCATGTCTGTAATTCTAGTCAATAGTCAATAGTCAATAATCTTTATTCAGTAATATCACAAGGATCATTTTGAATCGTCTTACATACTAGGTGAGTCTAGGTGCCAATTCCAGTCCTATCCCCAGTACGAGAAGAACTGGCAAGAAACTCGCTGGGCCCTAGCGCTTTTTTTGTATTATGAACCTTGTTAACATTGTTAGGGACACCTAGCAGAGTTGGAGCTGATTCGTCCCAAGCTTTTTTGTCATCTAAGTACTCTGATATTCTATAATAAGCTTTACGAGACAGGTTTTGTTTAATTACATTTTTGAATTTCGCAATCGATAGATCAAGCATGTCGCTTGGGATCTTATTATAGAAGCGTACACATTGCCCTATAAAGGATTTGCTTACTTTAGTGAGCCTAACCGTGGGAACAGCTAGTTTATTTTTATGTCTGGTATTAACATTATGAAAATCACTATTTTTTTTAAATAAATTAATGTTTTTATGAACATACATCAAGTTTTCATATATATACTGACATGGCATTGTCATAATGTTAATTTCCTTAAACTTATCTCTAAGAGCTTCTCTGGGACCCATGTTATAAATTGCACGAACAGCCCTCTTCTGCAACACAAATATGGTGTTAATATCTGCAGCACTCCCCCACAACAAAATACCGTAAGACATAATGCTATGAAAGTAGCTGAAATATACAAGTCTAGCAGTTTCTACGTCGGTGAAATGACGGATCTTTTTAACTGCATATGCTGCAGAGCTAAGTCTCTTCGACAATTTATCTATGTGCGGGCCCCATTGAAGCTTATTATCTAGAGTTATGCCCAAGAATACTGTGGTGTCCACAAGATCTATATTTTCGTTATTTATTTTTATATTGGTATTTATCTGCTTAACATTTGGTAGTACAAAACGAACGCATTTCGTTTTCTTTTCATTTAGTAATAAGTTGTTTACATTAAACCATTTTACAATTTTAGAGATTGCATTATTCACATCGTCAAAATTAGTCGTACGCCGCTTTTGTTTAAATTTTTTCTGATTATGTTAATTAGAGTGGCGGCGGTGCGCGCGGCCACCAACCGCATAGCGGTGCGTCTGCGCAACTTGCTGCTGGAGCCGGCGGTGCGGCAGATCTCGTCCGGCGCGCTGTACCAGCTCGACCTGGACGTGATGCAGTGCGAGCAGTTCGCCGCCTCCGAGCCCGTCACCGGCCTCCGGGAGGGCGAGCTGCTGGAGCACTTCGCTAGCTTGCGGTACTGTACTTTATGCTATGGCTACACATTTTTGATTACCGCAACGTAGCGAAGTTTTTGTGATGTGGCCAAGCCACTTCGTCGTAGATCGAACACGAAGTTTTTATTGCGACAACGCAACACGAATCTATGTATTATAATGTAGCCGTAGCATTCATTTATTGACTAGCTGTAGCCAGAAAACTGGTTTGCGAAACTATAACTTTTTTCTGATATAAAGTGAATATAAAGCGAATAAAGTGCGCGTCAGTGGCTTGTTGGAATCGTGTGAAAACCGACTTGTTGTTTTGATTAGAAGAACTTCTCACGATTCCGGAAGACCAGCGCTATAGCAGCACTAGACGCTAGCGCTACTATAGCATACAGCTGAGTGACGACCCTTTTTGCTGTCATAATTAATTTTAGTTAATATTAAATTTTAGTTATATTCTATTATGTTCTGTGTTTGTGACACAAAATAAACTTCTTTGATTTGATTTGATTTTGATATAAAAAATGTACTCCTACAGACAACTCCTGGACCTCATAACGGGTTGGGACTGGTCTTCGTACCTCCACGATGTCGGCATAGAGGGCGGTAAATACGCGCTAGTAACACCACGTGACGCCGCCACCCTCCTAGAGAAGTTCAAGGAAGCCGAGCAGAAATCTTCCGTCTTCTCCGTCCTGAAGAAGAACGAAAGGGACAAGAGAAAGTTGCTCGACACCGTCCTCAAGCAGCTGAAGCAGTTGCAGAACCAAGACGGCTCGTGATTGGACGGTATTTGTGCATAGTTTGTTACAGGTTCAAATCTGCGTAAATATTTAACCTGGATTCACTTATACCACCTATCGGATATTATCCAAACGGAATTTAATGTAACATTCGACTGAAAATGTATTGAAAGGGTTACAAATGAATCAGTAAAAATTAAGTCCTTGTTACATACAAAAATCATGTAAATATATTTATTTATTACACTAGCCATCATTAAACAACCGAATTGCAAATATTGGCAACATTTGCATACTTTTCTAATGAAGCTAAGTTGTTTAAACCATTAAAAAATAAAATAAGTAAAGTAAGTTTATAGTTAACTAATTAATCAATTCATCATCATTCATTTACTTATGCTTATCACAAAATGTTTCGGAAAATAAATGCAAAATGAATAACATTAAAATATCGAGTTGCATGCAATTATAGAGCACTTAATTGTTTATTTATTACAATAATTATTAATTTTATCGTGCAGTCCAGTGCACTGTAAAAAGAAATAAATTATTTTTTTATAAAAAAATTAGCTTATTGCATAATCTAAGTATTTTATTCTAATAATAAAATTTAGGTGATAGTCAGCATTTATAGATATTAGTTTTAGAATATAATTAGTAAGAAACATGTTATTTATTATTTCACAGAAATAAACTATGAATAAATATATAATCCGATACAAATTGTTTTATATATGCCTTAGATACGATTTTTTTTTAATCTTTATTAACTAGCCTATTCGCTATGTAAATATCAAGCTTATATGAAAAATATACAATTATATGCAACAAAAACTAATTTAAAAATATCTTAAAAACAAAAGAACAATATAACCTACTTAATCTAACTATTGTTTAAAGCAATTTGAACTAAGTCTAATATCATTTTTGTCTAGTTTAGATGGTAGCTTACATAGCCCAGTTGAACTGTCACGCTGTGAAGCAAAACTCGCCTTCGCCTGATGGGCCCTTCATTTTTTACACACTCAATCAGTACATGGCATACGTTCTCTGCTCATAATACTACCACATAATTCACAAAAAATACGAATCTAAAAATACACAACCACAAATTATTATGTCGCGTATAAATCAAAATGTTATTTATTATTCGCACCTCTCCGAAGAAGACAAGTGTTGATTTAAAATCAAACGATTGATCGGGCGACTTATCGGGTTACTTTCGTTGTTGCGCAATCGCATCTAGATCTACGCGTAAAGTCTAGGGTTGTCGGACGTGTCTTATCTGCCTTTTTATAATCGCACTTATCCGGCTTACCTATGATTGATACAATTGGTCAGGTGACAGCTGTCATTGTCATCAAAAATAAAGCTTTCAAGGCTGAATTTAGATCCGAAAACGGCCATATACAAAAAAACCCATTTATTATTGAAAGAACAGTTGACAAGTTAGAAAAAGAAAGGTAATAGTAATTATTTGACTCTTTTACTTCTTATCAGTGAGTGAAGTTTCTTATAAAAGTGACATTAGTTTCATACGACTGTGAGTCGAATACGATCGATCTATCCGGTATTTTTTTATCGGAAAAGTCTGAAAGTTATCCGGCTATTTTTGGCAGCCCTGCTACTTATTCAGATCGTATCTCACAGCTTATCGGTGCGCGTGCGCCGCCGAGCAAGGCCGCGATCCGTGACCTTACAGCTTTGGCGCGGGTCATGTCATATCTGCGCGATTTAAGGTCCTACGCATGTCTGGTACATATTTAGATGTATGTCTACCTGTCAGTTAGTCCACATTACAGTAAACCTTGAGAAACGTATAGAAGTAATCACGTTTATAAAAAAGAGGTGTTGCAATTTAAATGCGAAATATAGTCCTGTATGTGGCATACATAGCGCAAGAGATTAAATGCCCGATTTATTACGTACTGGGCATAAAACCTCCTGCACCAAAGGAATAGTTGATTCGTTTGTATTCCACAAACATCTATGCAACATTACGTGCTCTCAAGCGGCGAAGAAAAACATCAGAAAACTGACATGTGCTAGAATCATAAGGAATTCATAAGTAAAATTATATATTTTACTTATGAACTATACACTTTTACTACTTTTAGTTTTCCAGCTCCTCAGCAGTAGTCGCCTCTGTGACGTAGGCCTCCCCTAAATTCCTCCATTCATTCTCCATCATTCATTTTCTCGCCTTTCTCATCCATTCCGGTCCGCATCGCTGTGTAAATAGGTCTCTCCACCTCATCTTTGGTCTCCCTTGTTTTCTTTTCCCATCTAGTGGAATCCACTCCGTCACTCTCTTGGTCCATTTAGTGTTCTCTTGCCTGCAGATGGACATCTGGGGCCTTACCACAAGCTTTTCCGGCAATATCAAAGTAATATAACTTTAATGTTTCGTATCAAGAATCAAGACCGATAAAAATTCTATTGTAGTAGTGTTACATCAAGCTTAAAACTTTGACGTTTGTAAAAGTTTGTCGTAAGGCGTCTGTACAATTATACAGGGTCGAGACACCCCTATAATTATACAGGGTGCCTTAGTTTGCTCAGTTAGCAGTCAATTACCCGTTTATATGAGGGTGCCTACATGATACAAGCCGTTTCACGGCTGACATCCATCCTGTCAACTACGGGGCGTTAAACCATAGATAAACTAAAATGTCACAGTTGTGTGACAACTAAAATAATATTTTATCTTATACCGGTTATACACATGTGTAGGTGTCCCTTAATTGGTAACCAAAACAGCTATTAAGACCCTAGACATTTTCGGCGTTAATTAGTACACTAATATTATAATTCAAATAAATATTTAATGCAATCAAGATTACTTAACCTATCCATCACTCGCTACCAGTCTTTTAAACTTGTTTATTGCTTGCAATAACTTTAAGTACTGCCTAATGTTATTGTGGCATACTGTGCTAAGTAGCTAAGTAGTACAGTTTCTGGCAATTGCTATAGCACTTTGATAATGCGGCTTCTTTTACCGTCATCAGTCCGTCGCGTATGAGCTCATACAAAGATCCATTTGAATCAACCTAAATGTATTTAGAACTAATACTTACTATATTACCGCTGTATATTGAACTTTGTGTATTTTACATTTAATAAAACTATTTTCATAGGTAAATGCTAAAAACGAAGCATATACCTAAGCTCTGTAATAAGGATGTTTATGAACTCACTTTTTAAGAAGAAAATAATTTAGTCTCATTTATTTTCCTAAATTAGAATACCTTGAATTCAAAATTCCGACTGGCTTTTATCATATTTTATACTCGTCGATATGTAGGCATCGATATATATATTACTTACTAAAGTAACTCGATATAATGTAGGGATATAATAGCTTGATTGCGTACGAGAGAGCATTATGAAAAGTGACAGAAATATGTTCTAAGCAGTCATCTTCGCAAACAAAAGTGCTAGACCAACATTCGAGGACTGCACTTTGAGCATAGTGAAATATTGTTAGTGAACTAAGTATGTAGGTAGGTATGTAGGTGACTAGGTGATATTGTTAGTAACAATGGTTCACACGCGCGTCAAGGCGGATGTATCGTGGGCGGTAAGCCTTGGAATCTGTAGTATCTGTAGTAGGTACTGCGAAATGACGAATGAACCTTAGAATCCGGGATATAACCGGACAAAGACGCGCAGAAACATGGATTCCGAAGTTGAAAGTCACATTCTCAAAATATTACTGCACAAACAAAGATAGGTATTTCCAAAGTGACAGACGAATCCAATGAGACCTCAATTGGTCAACCGTCCACCCGTTTCTGCTACGACCTACGACAGCTAAAGGAACTAGTAGATACCTATAGTTCATCCAACGGATCTAGGCATTCGTGACGTTAGCCACAGGTGCGAGTTTGCGCATGTACAGTTCCTTCCCCCCCTCCTCATACCTCCAATTGCTCCCGAAAAACGATACTGCGCAGCTCTGGCGGCTAACTTCACGAATGCCTAGATTCGTTGAGCCAACTGTACTTATAGGTTTTTTTTTTATAATGCTGGACAGTCCACACAGCATCATCTAGCCCCAGTAAGCTACTCAAAGCTTGTGTTATGGGTACTAGATAACTGATATATTTACTTAATACATATAATACATAGATAGATATTTTTTTTTCATTATACATAGAAAACACCCATATCAACGGAACAAATTTCTGCAGATCGTACACAAATTTGTTCCGCGGTGGGAATCGAACCCGCAACCTCGTCGTCAAAGAGGTCGTCAGGTACATTCATACATACAACCTAACATAAAAACATTGTGACAAGTCTGTCGAACAGGATCTTCCAGTAAGACGATGGGTGCAAATAGCATCCTGAAGTATACCTGTAGTACCTACTCTGAATTATTTTATACCTTTTATTTTTTTATCTTAGTGATTTTTTTATGTTTAATGTTATGTACAAATAGATCGTGTCTGCAACAAATATGCAAATTTCTTCGCAAATTCGTGATACCAAAGCCTTATATCATTTGACATGATATATGGAGCAGTAAGATAAGTGGGCGACCACGCCAAGGTCAGCGTGTAACTCCATCAGATACCATTTCTACCATTAGTCATTTTGACGTGTGGGTATGGTGCATAGCAAAACGTTACAAACTGTAACATAGAATGGCAGGCTGGCGCCTATTGTTTGGAAGCTAATTGCAGTGAGGTCATATTTAGATTGATTTTCTTCGTGTCACTAGATATTTCATTCATTTTGGACTGCCCTCACAGCTCAGTAGCTCTGCCTATCACGCTGTAGGTTGTGGGTTCGATCCCCTCCCAGGACAGACCTTTCACAAGAACAAGCTTCGCTTAGTTTGGGACTAGATGGCGTTGTATGAAATGTTCATCAATATTGATTTTTTTATTCTTGGGCTGAGGTACGATCGCCGAAATTTCCGCCAGGGACTTATGAAAAGACGAAACGAAATATAAAGTTTCGTAAACAATCAAAACTCGTACTAAGCCGTGCTAATCCCAGATAGTCCTCTTCGCTGAACGCAATATCTCTCAGAATTTATCATGTGAATAAAATCTTCGAACTGAATAACTTTAGTTTTGCTAATGCGATAAGATTAGTATGTAGGTAGTAGAATAAAGGCTTTTTTATTTTTTATTTTATTTTATTTTATAAGGCCCCAGATGTCCCGGAATCGCGTTAACGCGAATCCCGCCTGTTCGAAAAAAAATTATCCCATTTTCATTTGACATTAGAAATGCTACGAACAATGAACTTCGAATGTTCCTTGAATTAAAAAATGGTTGTTAATCATTTGAATTTAGTTCAAGTTCATGATAACTGATTCCGGATTCAGCCTTTGACTGTGGATTCCACTGTAAAAGTTGTTGGTAACACTTTGGTGTTTATTTCGTCGGCAGTCACATTGATTTGTCTCTGAGCAGCGGACAAGGAGTAAAGCTGGTTTATGTAGGTGTGAACCACTTCGCTTAAGGCCGTTGTGGATAGTTAAAATTTAATTTATCGATTCAAAGTTTATTCCACAAAGCTATTTACATCAAGGCGTACTTGTTTCGTTTCCAACATAAGGGTATGTTTACAAATAAAGTAAGTTAGGTATTGTGTTAGTGATACTGTATTTATGCAAACTTTTAAAATGTATTAAAGAATCCGCTATTTGATTATTTTTTCCAAAGTGTAACTACCTCAAAGATTTAAGTAACCAGAGATTTGGGGAAATTTAAACCAAACCTGGGAATTAGTCGTGATCATGTTTGTTTGTTTTATTTTTTCTTCTTTTATACTTTAGCAAATTTTTAGGGGCAAGAATTTCATGACACGTTATTCGGGGGCGTTGGCCCTCGATTATTACATTGCATTGAATATTGACCTCAAATACAGTCTAATTAGGGTCTTACTTAGTCTAATTGTTGCCATATTTAGGGATCCTTTCTTACTCCTATTACACCATCCTGTTTTAGGGAAAGACTCATGGTTTCAACGGACAACACTGACACAGGTTCATATCGTCATATTCATTGACTGTTTCGTGTTGGTACATTGAATCGTCAGTTTCTACATCATTGGCCCGCGGCAATGGACTAGGTACCTACAATGTAATTCCTTATATTGATAAAAGGATAAGGCGAAGATAAAAATCTTACTAACTACACACTTAACTTATGCTACGCGTCGCATAAGATACGTCCAGTCTAGTTTAACCTTAATATAGGTTGAAACTTTGTTTACCGCCAGTAGGTATGTAAAACAGGTGATTAGATATCATCAAGGCGTCTTTTTGATGTTCTCATTGCTTTAGGTTGGTCATAAAGGATTTTTTTGTTTTGTTGTGTCTGAAGTCGTCATACATCTGTCTCACATGACGAAATCCTTTATGACCAAAGATATTATTTATCCTTTATTTCATTTGTACAACTAGCGACTCGCCCCGGTTTCGCACGCATGCAATGTATACCTATACTACTAATGTGGTGTATAGAGTTATAAACCTTCTTCTTGATTTACTCTATCTATTGATGAAATCCCGATGCGTAAATGATCTAAGGTGGACAGACTGCGGGAAGCGACTTTGTTTTATGCTATGAAGAGGACTCACGTCACAGACAATACCTACTTACCATAACAATGTAGATAAACCATGTCCATCGATGTATTTTTTATAAGTAGGTTTTGGTACCAAATATCAAAGTTATATTACTTTGATATTGCTCAAAGAGCTCGCGGTAAAACCCCTGACAGCCACAGCTAGCACTATCGGTCATAGCTGTAGCTTTAAAACTGTGTAGGTACGTTTAGTAAGTGCGTCTACATACGTAGGTACAAAACGAAGTTTGTAGGTAAGTCGCAGATCGACAGTATCAAGATAATCAAAACTGTCAAGCATTACCATCTCAGAAGCACTGAGCCGTCAAAACAAAGCTTTCGACCTTGGTGTACTCAAACACTGCTCTAATTACGTTGCACAAGTAACATAGATAAATTATTAATTTGGTGCATGATGTAAGCAGTTGGTCTTATCTAAATAACTAAGGTACTTACATACCTACTTACTTTATTTATTTTTCTAAAATGGGATCGCCAACAGTCTATTGTATCTCTATTTACTTACATAATGTTAACATGTGGTCTTTGGCCTGATACGGAAACTAATTTGACATAGGTAGGTAAGTTTACTCAAGTCTGTGTAGATACACTTAACACTTAGTGGCCAACAATGTAATTATTTCATAGGCCTTTTGTACCATGAAAGGGCAGTAAAAGTGACTTCAATGTCATCTAGGCACATTCTACTGTTTATTATTATTATTATTATTATTATTGTCTAATTAGGTACAGCATAGACCTTTTTGTATGATCCTTGTTATTTTTGTTTGGATGCCGAGCTGAATTAGAGCAGATTCGTCTAGTTTTTTAATTCAAATAATTTGGTACTTACTTATTTAATTTAAGGTTATTAGGTAAGTGCAGGTTGGTTCTATTTCTTTGTATCATTTGTCAATTCTTCACTCCGCTTGCTTTAGCGCACACCATTCGGTATTCGTCAAGCTTATATTTATGTCTTTAAAATGAAGTATGTTTGAAACATGATTCAAAAGATGTCGACAGACAAAAATTAATAAAATTAATTACCACTGGATACTTATTATTATAATAAATAATAATTCGTAGAATCTGATGTTTGAGGCCATGGTAGAAGTAGGTGTCTACTGTCCTAGATTGCACGAGCACTTAATATTTGTTATTGATTTGGCATTTCGCGTAAATTAAAAGTTGAACTACCTATAAATAAACGGTAAAAAGTCAAAAACGATTTCGGCTGTGTACCTAAGTATATGTTACTACATGAGTAAAGGTAGGCGCATAAGATTGGCGTTGAACGCTGGCAATATATATATCTACCATTTTACAATTCTTGCATAATAAGTAGGTATAAAATATCAGACTATTTTAGATGACAAAAAAGCTTGTGTCGAATCAGTCCCACCCACCCAACTCGGCTCGGCATCCACTTCAAAATTAACAAGGATCATACAATAAAACCGCTAGGGCCCAGCACGGTCAGGTTTTCTCGGATTGAGGATTGGACTGGAATTGGCACCTAAGCTCGCCTATCATGTAAGACGAATGATCCCTGTGATTTTATTGAAAGAATATATGCTTTGAATTTATGCACTTACATTAAACAAATTTGTGTAGGTACGATCTGCAGAAATTTGTTCCGTTGGTCTGGGTATGTATGTATAATAAAAAATATCTATCTATGTACCTATATCATGTATTAAATATATCAGTTATCTAGTACCCATAACACAAGCTTTGAGTAGCTTACTTTGGGGCTAGATGATACTGTGTGGATTGTCCAGCATTATTTATTTATTTATTTATTTATTAAAAGGTAAGTACCTACTAACAAAGTGACTAAAACAAGGTGAATTAGTTACCAACTTTTTATTTTCATAGATTCTCTACTCAGCTGTTTGCATAATTCCCGTTGCATTGTTTCAGTGAATTGTAATAGTTACTAAAGCAGTGTTTATAATTAAACGTCGAGTCAACACGTTAACACGCATGCGTACGCAGCCTTATTTGAACTACCAACTCAGAAGGAAACCTTATTTTAACTTATGTATAATTATTAAATAATGTTACACTGATTTCATTACAGTTATGAGTCATATAATGACTGCTGCCTCTTGCCAGCTGCACCTTCGGAGTTAATTCAACCATATCATTGCTTTATTGCCTCTGTTATGACTCTATTCACACCCGTAGATGCCTATTATAGTTACTGTAAGAGGCTTATTTAGATCATTTATGACTATACAAGGTAATTACCTCATCACTTTGTTGCAGTCAGTGTTCATCAATATAGGTACCTACAGTTTAACGCGTGATCATGGCACATGTAAACTGTGCCGAAATATCGGGAGGAAATAATACTCATCATAACACGGTAAATATCCCTTTTTAAGTGAAAACTATGTTAAAAACCATGATAGTTTCAAAAGTCACTCATTTATTTATTTTATCTGACCCGACAGACGTCATGCATGACTTTAGTATGAGCATAAACTACCTATCTTACTTATCGGTGTATTCGATATATTAGGGGCTGAAACTAGTTGTCTACTTTAAGCTTATTATTTTTGGTTAAATCGGTGTTATAAATAGGTACCTACAACTGTTGTCGATAATCACGTAACATAACACCATGAATCGGAATGTGAGAGTACTTATAAGTTGGGTAAGGTCAGGTTGCCGTATGGGGATAGTTAACCACAAGATGCTTACGGAATCCGATTTAATTTACTGTCGGTAGACACGCGATAAAAAGCAGTTGGGAAACAGTTTTGAGAAGATTGCGAATCATCCATAAGGATAAAGATCGAAAAAAGTATAATCAAGTTGGCACTACCGTCAAAACCTAGCTAGAGCAAGCCCAACGGATCTAGGCGGTCGTAAAGTTAGCCGTTTCGATGCGCAGTTTTGACAATTTAGTAATGAAGTAGCTGCAATGTGGCATTCAAGAGAAATTACTTATAGTTCGTCAAAGTAAGCACTTCGGTACCTACCTAAACGCGAAAGTTTGTATGAATGTATGTTGTTTGTTACTCTTTCACGCTGAAACAGCTGAACGGATCTGGATTAATTTGGCACAGATATGAATTAGGTATACCTAGTCTGGAATAGCACATAGGCTAGGTACTTTTTATCCCGGAATATTGTAACTACTTACCATTTCCGTGGGATAGATTTGTTTTTGTTTTTCAAGGTACCACGCGGGCGAAGCCGTGGGCGGAAGCTAGTATTACATATCAATATAATCACGTTTATGAATACCCTATGTACTTAAAGTATTTATTTATTCTTTGAGTTCTTGCAATAGTTTCAATGAACATTCTTGCAGTTGCCACATTGCTCTCTAAGCATCTTACCAATATTACGAGTATACCTACAGTTGGTAGGTACCTACTTGCTTATGTAGCTCAAAAAATAAAAAAAATCGATCGCGTAATGCTAATAAGATTTACATTGGCGTGTAAAATGTGGGTCACCGCGACTTTCGAAAGTAGTCCATCCAGATTCCAAGACAAAAAAAATAAAGGCTATTATTCTGAGCAGGCTACGGTAGCTAAATACTCGAAGCTATAGCCATATTTATATTAATTTATAAATACGCTGTTTTTCGTTATTTTTAATGAATGACGATCAAAGCTTAGTTTATTGTCTATATTCAATCCTGCGATTTTAAGAGTTTTCATTTAAATATTGAACGCAAACAAAATGTGAACATGTGCTAAATAGGTAATATTATTTAGACGTGCCCCTGACCACCCTTTAGATATCCAAAAAGATGTAAATAAGTAGTCCAGCCCAAATGGCTGGACAGATTTTGACAAATAAGTTGTCGTTGGATTTATCTGGATCACAAGTCGAGTAACATAGAGTTAAAAATTTCAAAAAATATAATATGTCAGCTGTAAAAATCTATAAATATTTCAGTTACCTACGTTCAGTCGGGTTTTTTTGATTTTTGCAATAAATATTCGGCAAAACTTTTTGCCAAACTTCAGGTCGGTCTAGTTAAACCTAATTTAGGATTTAAGACTCTAACCACCATTAATTATGACATTTTTTTGACAATAAATGCTATCTATCTATCTATGCTACTTAGATCTCTAGGTTTCTAAGCCTTACCATCTATGGGTGATATAACAGATGTCGCAAGATGTAACGAGCAGGCACTTGGCACTGTAATCTGTGATCCGGATTATTTGGAGTGACATTGAGCTACGTGTAGCAATATTATAAACATAATAACTTCACAAATTACGAAATTAACCTACATTTAATTCCATGTGGTTTATATTTACAGGCCTTTGCATATTATTATTATTATTATTAAGAGTCTGTAGTGTCCCACTGCAGGGCAAAGGCCTCCCTTCCTTCTCTCCAATCATCACGGTTTTGGGCTACCGTGGACCAGTCCTTCAAGTAGGCATCAAATTCGTCCCTCCACCTCCGCCTTGGTCTGCCGCGAGGTCGTTTCCCGTTCAGAGGCGTCCACTCCGTGGTGGCTTTAGGCCATAACGCATCCGACATGCGGCAGACGTGGCCCGCCCAATCCCATTTCAATCTAGCTTCGAGTCTTCGAGTGCATATATTCTAGATAAATAAATAACAAATAAATATTGGAAGACAATTCACACAACGCCACTTTTGCCCCAAACTAAGCAAAGCTTTTACTATGGAAACCAGATAGGTGATAGATTAATTATATACTTTTTTAGTAACATACATAGAATAGATATTAACACCCAGACACAGAATAAATAAATAAATAAATAATGCTGGACAATCCACACAGCATCATCTAGCCCCAAAGTAAGCTACTCAAAGCTTGTGTTATGGGTACTAGATAACTGATAATTTAATACATGATATAGGTACATAGATAGATATTTTTTATTATACATACACACCCAGACCAACGGAACAAATTTCTGCAGATCGTACACAAATTTGTTCCGAGGCGGGAATCGAACCCGCAACCTCTTGCGTCGCAGGCAGACTCTTGCCCGCTGCGCCACTGATGTTGTCAACAAACATCTGCGTTCATCACCCAAAATATTTGTCCTGGGTGGGGACCGAACCCACAACCTACAGCGCAGAAGGCAGAGCTACTTCTAACTGAGCTGTGAGGCCAGTCGATGATTTATCACAGCGTGGAATGGAACTTATTACTCACTTTACCTGGAACAGTTTTTAGATGGTGTAGGCTTATCCAGATCAATACCATCCCTGATCCTTAGATGGCCGTATCCACAGGAAAAACATATTCAAATTTCAAATTGTTCAATAGGTAGGTACGTGCGGAGTGACTGAGCCGCGAGTTTTCTTACATTTTCCTTCACCGTTTGAGAGGACTGGTAATAGCGCACATACATTTCGATCGAACAGAGAAATCCTTACACGGCCCTAGGATCAGAAGGCCACTAGACTAACAGTGCTTTTGTGTGTTTGTGGAGTATTCTAATACTCCTGTTATACAGATAATAAAGTTAAGTTATCAATTGGTCCACAAACAGTTTAGGTATTGTACATAAATGCATTGCAGGTTAGGCTACAGGAAAAGGTACCAAAAACATAATGAAATGACCGACCTCGTGATTTTACTAGTGAGGGGTCAAATCTCTAGGGATGTAATTATGTCAATAGTGATGTCAGGAATACGATAGTCGCCATATGTTTATTTAACTTAACACTAATTTTTGGTACATAGGAAGACTTTTCGAACTTTTGAAAAGTTCTGTCGTAGAAATAATCTATAATAATAAACTTTTTGTTTAACTATTGTACTACGAGTGTCATTCGATTGTTAGTTGACTGGTCAGACTCGTCCGCCAAGAGATTTGTATTATAATCGCACAGATCGTAATCAATACTCATTAATCTTATTAGCAAACGTCGATCATGGTATTATAATCTTGAACAACAAAGTATGAAGGTATCAATTTGTATATATATATGTATATATATATATGTATATATGATCACGACTGTAATCCCCGGGCTCGGTAGATATCTCCTCAGATCTTTAAGGATATCTAAAGGGGGTAGTCAGAGGCAAGTCCAAACATGACATTTGGTACATGCCCACATTTTGCACAGTAGTTAGCATTCCGTACGTGACAGGTTGCAAGCCCATCGCCGCTTATAAGAATACTAACCTATGACACATACCTTCGAATTTTTGGTTCTAGGGTATGCCGGTTTCCTCACGATGTTTTCCTTCACCGTTTAAGAGCACTGGCATTGCGCACATAAATTTATCGAATGGAAAAACTCATTGGTGCACGACCAGGTTTGAACCCACGACCTTCGGATCGTGAGGCAGGGGTGCTACCACTACACCACCAGCGCTCTTGTATATTTTAGTTTATAATAAGTAAGTAGGTAAGTACCTAGGTTTTGTTTTCGATCAAAATGAAATAAATAAGCTGGGACTGTACAGACGATGTTCTTATGTCTGGCACGCACAGATTATCAAATCAAAAACTCAACGCTGCTTCCGAAGCATAGAAGCGTAAAACATTACAAAATTCTGACCAACTTAAACTCAGGATCTTTGTAGCTCTTCATATTATAGCATACATAGCGCGTTTAAATCTTTTGTATGGGTAATACGTTTGTAGCTGTTATCGTAGGCGTGATAAAATCTTCTTGTTTTTTTGATTTTACACTTTTGGTGGGTTTTTTTACGAGTGTTTTAGTTTTTTATTAGAGTAGGCTAGGTAGGTACTATCGATATGAATCTAGTGAATTGCGATCATCGATGTTTTATTGCTATATAATACGACGTAATTATTGCCCAACTCATCAATCAAATATTTATTAGCAGGATATAGAGTTACACTTAGAGTAAGTTCCACTTATCTACAGATTATTAATGGCCGACTTTAGTAAGAGTTAGAAATATTATTATGCAAGCTTTTAACAAGCGCACTCAGATCTGCCTGTTTATTTTCACAATGATTTTATGATATTGTTCATATTAAAATTAATTGTCGCCATAGCATTTGCGAGAGTTCGTAGACCTAAGATGGACCTACTCGTAAGTATCCAATCTCAAATTTAGAAGTACACAATACACAATCATGAAAAAAACGAAACCAAGAAGCTAACTGCAGAAGTTTTTAAACCTACTTAGTTCGAATAATAAATAAATAGGTAGAAATCTTTATTAATACGTGCGATCTCATAATCAAAGTCAAGTCTTCACCTTTGTTTTTACAGGAAAGGGTATTTTATTTTAAAATAGGACTCCTCTGAAAAAAGTTATGCAAAAAAAATATGAAAAAAGAATTACGCGTCGACTTGAGTAGGTACTCGTACCTACCTCCGCCGTTTTATTCGTCGTTAGAAAAGGGTTAGGTACCTACACTAAGATTAGTCAAGAAACACGTTATTAGACCTATTAGAAACGCCTGGGAGGCCAGAAACGAAGGGACTCTAAAATGCCCTATGTAATAACAGGCAATATATGTGCAAACATTTTCATAGGTTTACAACTAACATTTTCTAGATTTAGAAACATGTCCACATATGTGGCAGCGCTGACAGTTCCAGAACAAGGTGTGGAGAACATAAGCACGGCTTTATTTCTACCATTCTCAGTAATCTCGATCTGGATTGCGCAAAACTGAAAATTTGCATATTATTTGCGTGTGTCCTACACACGCAAATAAGTATGTTATCACGTTATTCGAGCAATATGTGGTCCTGCCTACGGAGTTGTGTCGAAACTTTTGACACAACTTAATTGAAACTTTAGGCTTCAACTTTGTAATTTTTGTGAAATATCTATACTAATATTATAAAGCTGAGTATTGGAACGAAGTTCCTTATCGCGCGTTGTGAAAGGGGGCTAGACGGAAAAAAATCTCACGAAAAGTTGCAACGACACTTTTGCTATAGTTGTAAGCCGTGCGGCGTGCGCATGTTTCTCTGTCTGTCTCTCTCACTCTCTCATAGAAAGCAAGGAAAGGAACTTCGTTCCATCCGGGTGTCCCTTGACACCACTCAAGTTTTTTTTTAATTTGTTTGGTTGTACGCGCAAATCTCAAAAACTTCTGGTTTGAATTGAAAAACTTTTTTTGTGTTGGATAGTTAATTTATCGAGGAAGACTTTAGGCCTTATAAAATCACGCTGCGACCAATATGTAGTGTATGGAGCGAAGCATCAATGCAAAAAAGACGCTAGCGCTACTATAGCATACAGCTGAGTGACGACCCTTTTTGCTGTCATAAATAATTAGAATATAAAGAACATAAAGCTAAACAGCGTAATTTTTCCCGTTATTTGCAACATTTTCAAATCAAATCAAAAGAAGTTTATTTTGTGTCACATAAATATGTGCCAATATTAAGTCGTAGGTTTGAACCCGATCATGTACCAGGTACTTGAATTCTTCCATTCGAAAAGTTTGTTTGCTGCGCCAGTAATCTCAAAGGTCAAGGTCGTGAGAAAACCCATAGTTTAGTTAGTTTCACATGTATTAACCATGTATTTCCTGTGTATACGGCTGACTAAGCTTAGATAAGCTCTCCTACTTTATCTTAAAAGCTCTCCCGGGCATTCCAGCGTCCAGTGTTTAAATGAATAAGAAATTCTATCTGACACTGTCTATATAACACTAGCTGCCGCCCGCGGCTTCGCCCGCGAGTTCGCCCGCGAGTTACCTTCATATAACCTTTGTTCATCCTGAAAGTTCATTCTAAGCATTGGTGAAATAACTTTTCAAATTGGTCCAGTAGTTTCGGAGCCTACTCAATGAAATAAAGGGATCAGGACAGGAAAAATTTGTTTATAATATTAGTGTAGAGATCAAAAGCAAAATACTTGTCTTTACCTAATTTTGAACTTATGGGCAGCAAATTTCTATGCATTAAGTTAACTTCTATTCCGAATAGCTTGTTAGCTAAGGGTACTTATTCTACGCCTTGCCGGTAATACCGGTGTGTCATTCGTTACTGGTATGCTGCTCTGAGCCCCAAAAGGCGAATCACTGTTGACCTACCTACATCGATCACTTAAGTTTCCTTTATAAACGGGTATAGAGTAACAGCCAAATTAAATAACTTGCTACTTAGGAACTGGTTTCGTCTAAAACATTAAGCACTGTCAGCGTGAGTAAAGTTCCACTTGACGCCAAGGTACTTATACCTTCTTCTTATTGCCACCAGTTTTTTTTGAACCAGTGTGGTGAAAGGCTGAAAGAGCGTTTTCAGAGGCTCCTTTCTTGCAGTAGATAGTACTTATTAACAATATCTAGGTAATTTAGTAACTAGTAGTATATTGACGCTATAATTATATTGACGCTATATTTTAAACTAGCTTCCGCTCGCGGCTTCGCCCGCGTGCTACTTTCTTAAATTATACCTACCCTATGTGCCATTTTAGTCTATAATCTATCTCTGTAGTAAATTTCATTTAGATCCGTTCAGACGTTTCAGCGTGATTGAGTAACAAACATCCATCCATACAAACTTTCGCATTTATAATATGAGTAATACATTTACTACTCATAGTTTTTATGCGCTATCGCATATCAAACTTAACCGACTTACCAATACTCCGTTCTTAGTCTCATTAAACAACATTGCCTAGATATCATTCGAGTGTGTAACGCAGTTGCGACCTCTTTGTTACCTCAGCAGATAGACCATAGATTGTACATTTAGTACCAGAGACAATAGAAGGGGGTGGTCTATATGCAAAATTATACCTTGTGTGAAGCCATTATGATAATATATGGATTGGTGTATTATTATATCAGCTATAATGCTTATTTTAAACACCTGCTCATGTGATTTAGTGTGTAGAGAATTATTTATGGGACTAGTGACACGACTTTGTTTAACTCTAGGTACTTATTATCAAATAGCATTGTTACGTTAGCCGATTGTTGATCAACTTTAATATTAGGTACCTACGTTTGTTTTAATGGTTAAGCAATTGAAATGCAGGTTTTATTCAGATAAGCTTAGACATAGGTAGGTAAAATCAGATATCAGTTAGGTAAGTGTAAAATAAGTAGGTAGATACTTAAGAAGGAAAAAAAGTCATGATCACGACTGTAATCTCAGGCTCAGTAGATATTTCCTCAAATCTCTAGTTATTTAGGAATCTAAATCGTACTAAAATTATAAACGTGAAAGTTTGTATGCACAGAACAGAAAAAACAAACTTGTTTTTTCTGTTCTGTGTTTGTATGTATGGATGTTTGTTACTCTTTGACGCTGAAACTGCTGAACGGATCTTGATAAAATTCGGCACAGATACAGTCTGGCTACTATTTATCTCAGAAAATTTTACGGTTCCCGTGGGATAGATCTGTTTTTGTTTTCAAGCTACCACGTGGGCAAAGGCGCAGGTGAAAGATAGTATACTCGTAAAATACATTTAGATTAGTTAGGACTGTGATTGAAAAATGATGGTCAAAGGCAAAGGACCATTTTGTAACGTCTTAAGGTAGACTTTGGGATACCATAACAGTCGTCATCGTGTTCGTTTTTACTTAGTACTTTTAATTTCCACGCTCAATGCTCTTTACCTATCTACACTTTGTTTGCAACATAATATTTTTACCTCCTAGGTAATCTAGACAGTGTGACAAACAGCAATAACTCAAATTAACTTTTATTATGGTGTCTTCATAAAAAGGCGAGTTCTCACCTGTCGGCACTTTATTGCACACATTGGGTTGTGTTACATAATGGTATCAAGTACAATTATGTCACGGGGCCACGACTTATATGTTCGCAATATGGTCAAAGAAATATGTAAAAAGGAAAAAAATTGCTTGAAAATGTCAGCTTATTCCCGTTGGCTATAAACAAGATTTGTATAGGTGGGACCTATTCCAAAATGACGACATTTTGTAAAAGAAAAATGTGTAGGTTACCTATGCTAAGTAGGTTATGCCCGATTCGTAAAATCATTGTATTTTGTAGCGATTCTTACAAGACAGTCGAAATAAAAAGTTTTATGCAGACATTCTCTAGTAGATTTTTATTAAACTGAAGTATCTACCTACCAGGCGAGCATGACTAACTAAGAGTAGTTCAGTTCAGGCGATAGTAAGGTGCTAACTTTATGAATCATTACTTTGAACGGAAATATTGTGAGGAAACCGGAATATTTTTACCCTAGCACCAAAAACTTCACAGATGACGTCATCGGGCTTTGTCGGGTGGTATTCCGGTAAGCAGCGATAGGCTTGTCACCTCTCGCGTACGGTGTTCGTAGCTTTGCTACGAAAACATCACTCCTAAAATCTGACTAAGACTTAGGTACGACATAAATATAGGCTTTTTATAGAAAGTATTTCCAACGATACTGCAGTACCTACTTATCCATTTTATGTCATTTGTTTTAGTTTGTGGGTCAAGATGAGAATAATTAGTTATCATAAGCTGCTATCAATGAACCACAGTTTGATTGCTATGTAGTTATGAGAGCATCAGAATCTGAACAATCAATAAAGTTTGAGCCATGTTGCATATTTTTAGCAAAATGAATTTTATCTTCCAATGGCGAATTTAGCGATAGTTGTTCTGTAACTCTACATATCAATCCCACTCAATGCTACAGAAGCACACGTGACATGCTGCATGATAAAGAAGTAGAACATTTATGTAGAAAGCGTATTGTCAGACGGTCTACCGGTTTTAACGCGGTAAAAACTGGTAGATATTCTGATACAATAAAGACACGCCGAATATCGAACCCTCCGCGTCCGCGTAGGTAGGTACATCTCACTGATATTTGATTTCGAGATGGGTTCAAAAAGTTATACCTAAACGAGTCTCATTGTGACTTTTTGGGATTTTTATTCCCATCAAGGTTACACTGTGGCATGTTAAGTAGGTACCTAATCTTGTGACTTTTGATGTTTTTGAAATCTTTAATTGAATGAGTGATTCAGTCAGAGTTGGTCGAACGGTGGCATCGACTAGTATGTATTTTATAAATAGATCAGTATATCTGCAAATACCTAATGAGTACTACCTATCAAAAATTAAAAAAACAGTGGCATAATCGAAGTAGTGCGTTGGTCGGCTCCTGACAAAAACGCGTGTTCAAGTTCCGCCCGTTCATAAATATTGAATCCCTTTTTAAATTTGTTGTTGAAGCAGGCAAGATATGTATAGACAAGAGCAGGCATATTGCAGCTGGTAACCTGCTTTTGTGAACGCACCAAAGAAATGTACCATTTCCGAAGCTTAACCCGCGGCGGTGAACGCGCGACCTTGCGACTTGCAAACGCGACCCGTAGGGCGGGGATGCAATGAGGCGGCCGGCGACGGAGCCTACGCCACTCGTACTGTGGTGACGATAGGATAAACGCGCTCCTGAAATGTCAGCCTGATTAAAATGTGGGGTGGTTTATTATGTTTGGCGGTCACGGTGCTGGCGGCCGAAGGCGCTGGCGCGGGCGCCGCTCGTCTGGTCTGCTACGTGAATGGCCCGAGACGGGATGCTGGGTTCGCGGAGTGCACGCATCTCGTGTACGGGGGAGATGCGAGAGGAGATAAGCTGGACGTTCTGCTGAAGGACTACAGAAAAGCCAGCCCACGGCTGAAGATTGTGTTGCGAGTCACTGAAGATGATAAGGTGAGTGAAATTTTCATCGTTTGAGCTTTTTTCTCGTTGATATCAGAGTATTTTTTTTCCCTCTCACCTCGTAAGTTTCCAAGTACCTGGATGACCGAGCTTTGCTCGGTTTTTGGTAGGTAAATCGTGTTTTTTGGAAAATGAGACCTAGCTAAATCGATTATCACCCCCGAAACCCCCTGCATACTAAATTTAATGAAAATCTTTGGAGTCGATTCCGAGATTCCGAGATTCAGATTATATATTATTATATACAAGAATTGGCCGTTTAAAGGTATAGGATAGAAGTTTTGTAAAGATTTCATTAACACGCAAAATATGAAATATTTGCTGTTGAGGAAGAAGTCAAAATGCTAGTTTACTGTAATAGCCCAACAGAATGCCTAATGCAAAGCAAATATTGCAAAATGCACTTAGACCATACTTTGTAAGCTCTCCGCTGACAAATAAATAACCATTAGGTATTTGTGTTATTTGAATTGGAAAATTGAAAATTGATATGTCCTTAGATAGCATAACCATAAATTCGTGACCATAAGTAAAATTACTTCGATATGCTTGTTCCTATACTTACTATGTTATGTAGGTATAGGCGACCAAGAAATTGGTTTGTACCACTTTTGATGACATCTCCCAGTAACATAATTATTCGCTAAGGATTACTATGACAGATTCTGACGTAGCAGTTATTAATCTGTCAAGCGAAAATAGCCCTTGATGTTTTGTACGTGCAAATGATATTCAGCCTTAGAGTGGTAAACCAATTTCTTGGTCGCTTATACTTACATAATACATAGATGTAATGATATTTTTTATCATTTATTTATTTGTGTTTGATCTGTAGATTACAGGCCTCTATAATGAATTCAGGGTTAAACCCCTGAGATGCTGTCAAAGGCAGTTTACCTATTAGAGAAATGTGCGTAGGAGTTGAAAAACAACATTATTTGTAAGATGACCGGTATCGAAATATCAAGTAAAACCTAATCTTATGACAAAACCATCATCAATTATATTTGGTACATTTACCAACAAAAAAAACACACTGTAAAACCAGTTCCCATGCATGTAAAATCTCAAAAGTAGCTCTAATCAGCACAAGCCACAAACTACTTATGCTGAATATCCTAAAGACTTAATGAACTACATACGAAGGTTTTAAGGTTTTCATTGGCTTTTGTAATTAATACCGTATTTGACTGTCCACTAATCCATAAGGCACCGAACGCACCACCCCGGCGCGGTCAGCGTTTTGCGTTCCGCGTTCACTGTATTTTATGCGGTTGTTTTACCGGCCCTTAGAATCCCACAGCAGTCAGACCGCGACAGACTAGACGATGCAAAACTCGACCGCAGAACGCAAACCGCCAGGTTGGTATGCTCAGTTATGTAAACAATTCTCTAACATCGGAACTCCCTGTACATATTAATGAGAACATTTGTTTAGGTAACTATGTATTTCCCATTCGGTAGTACCTACTTTAAAGAAAGTTGACCATTGCTAATTGTAGCGTAACGTGTGGCATAACATTTTGAACTCTACACAATCGTAATTAGGAGTACAATGACTACCTACTGTTCTCCAATCGATATGCTAATCGGTGACTTAAAGTGGGAGTTTAAAATAGCATGGAACTACCTACTTATGTACCTTTTACAGTTGAGTTCACCTACAAAAGTTTTTTGCCGTAGGTAGCTGGATACAAAATAGTATTTATTTACATAATATGTGATAGGCATGTTTTTTTTTTTTGTGTTTATTAGGTACTAAGGCAGGGGGCAAACAATGCTAAAAATATGGACGGCGTTTTCTGCACCCAGCCTGCACCCTGCTTAGCTTATTATTTGGAGTTGTAGGTACATACCCAGAAATACGAATACGAGATAAGATTCTTATAGGGATGATAAGATGAGATTTTAATTTATATCGTGTTAGACTATTAGTTAGAAACATAATGATGCCATGATTCTGTGTATTAGTAGTTAAAGTTAATTTTTACCTTAAAAAAGTATGCACGTCTTTCGTTTACCTATAAAATAATGACAGGACAATATGAGTCACATTAATAGCTGACAAAATAGTCTCCTTTCCTTGTAAGTTCAATAAACAAAAGTGGGTAAACTTTCTGGAAAAACAATAGTACTAAGTATAAAATTCGTTTTAGTAACTCCTACACAGAATCAGCGCAAGAATGATAAATAGTTTAAATACGAGTATGAACGACTTTGGGGTGTTAACAAATGTAGGTATTTATTTAGCTGTAGCGACTTGTCCGCTATCAAATGAAGGTGTCGTAATAGTAGCACCTAGGTCAGAAAATTGGGCAAGATTAACTATCTCATCATATCTAACAGATAGGTTTTTCCAACTTCAAGAGTTGTTTTTCACACAGTTAATTAATGTAACATACCTAATTACTTATCTTATTAATTGGTTTTATTTGTAATACGCAATTGTAGGTAGGTACATATCTACATGGTCCACCAGTGGTGGATCAAGGGTCATGGCAAGTGCCAGTAGTCCACCTAGGTGAACTTGGCAGGTGGAGGGAAAATGCCGTCGCTCTGCTCCTTCACCACGGGGGTGCCAAAGGGGCCGTTAGCTTGAACCCACTTAAAACCCTCGCGTGATCAGTACTTCGCCAAGATGGTAATAAAGATGGGGTCGCGCTAGCATTCACCATTTTACCCCGGCGGTAGGCTTTTCGGCCTCAGCCTGTGGAAGGGTGAGTCCGCTAAGATTTAGGTGCTTATAGGTCTTCGAACGGATCTAGGCATTCGTGAAGTTAGCGACAGGTGCGAGTTTGCGCATGTACCTACAGTCCCACCGCCCCTCTCCATACCTCCAATTGCAGCCGAAAACGATACTGCGCAGCGCCTGCGGCTAACTTCACGAACGCCTCGACTCGTTGGGCCAACTGTACCTATTAACTTAAGCCAATCATGATTGAGGGAAAAACTTAGGGCATGGCCCCAAAAAGAAAATAATTTTTGACCCACCATTTTCCCCACAAGGTCGAATAGAACTGGTTCGTTAATTAGGCTAAAATATAGCCAGGTATTTCAAACCTTTGGAAAATCCAGTTGACAAGTGACTGAAGCTGCGAACTTACCAACTTGACATTACGTAATTTCGAGTTTTAAAAGTAGAGCAATGAAATTACTTGGAACTGCAAGGGTCAACTCGTCTGTCTTGACTTGAAGTGTTGACATTTCGTTTTTATGGAGACCAGGGTTTTACCACAAGCTTCTTCGGGCAATAACAAAGTAATAAACTTTGATATTTCGTACCTACAAAATTATATAATAAACATATTTAATTATGACCTATAAAAATTGTATTGAAGTAGTGTTACTTCAAGCTTGAAACTTTAATGTTTCTGTAACATGATGGTTTGTAAGAGCTTGTGGTAAGGTCCCAGGTATGTCAATTTGACTAAACCCGACTTTCCTTGGATAATTTTCTTTCTTCTTTCTAATCCCTTGAATTATACGTAATGCATACAAGCTCAATCGTCTTGTTACGCTAAATTACGACATGTGACGTCATAAGGACTGTTCACACGACCGGCCTCGCCTACACTAGTCTACTAAGCATAGTTGCTGATATGGCGTACTACTTGTATGGAAGGTTGAAATGTAGGTCTGTGGATAGTTAGAGCTGATTGTAAACGTTGGGAAATCTTTGCCAGGGTTTGGACACACCGGTGTTTCGTCCCAATAATGCTAGTAGGTAATATCGAATTTGAATATTAGGTACTCTTAGATGGGCCTGTGAAACGTAAGTTTTATGGTAAACTACTGCCATTTTAAAATATATTTTTCATTTATTTTTAAGTAGGTAATAAGTCGTGCATAATGAATCGTCTGTCAACTTTTATAATAGACCACGATATTTTTAAAAGCTTCCTATTTAGTAAATGCACGTGACCGGAAGTCTATTAGATAAGTACTTACTTATTTTTAACCAAAATAACGTTTAATCACGACTACCTAGGTCATAAAATAGAAGATACCTAGGTATGACATTGATTGATATGCTGTGTCGATAGGTTCAAGAGTGTAGGTAGAGATTTTCTGCGGTGTATTTGCCTGACAACTACGTCGCTCTGGTTTTTATATGTTTTCTCGTGTTATTTTGAGTTTTATTGCGTAATTTTGGTGGTTATTTTGCCAATAAAGCCCGGGTTCTTGACGCGAGTGTAAAGTATGTGAATTAGAGTGAATAGTTCTCTTCAAATTCTATCGGAGGAAATCCCGAAAATTTTCAACAAAACAGCCATCTTTTGTTTAAAATTGACTTGACAACTTGACTATGACTCTATGACGTTGATAATACTTATAAATAAATACACTTGACACTGGCAAAATTGTTCTCTAAGAGACAGATGCCATAATTGAAGAAGAAGAAGAAGAAGAAGAGTGTAGGTAGGTATTTAATTGTATTAAATCGCTCAGGGTTTAATAATTTACATTCAAATAACAAAATAACCTGCCAAATTGACGTCACGATAGTGTTAAATGCTAATTGTCATAGTCATTATTGTCAGGGATTTAAAATGTTGTAGGTACTTATTGATATTATTGCATTTTTGGGTTTTCTGCGATGCATTTGATAGTCAACATTGTTGCTCTAGTTTTAATATTATATTTTCTCGTGTTATTTTGTGTTTTATTGTGAAACTTTGGTGGTTATTTTTCCAACTAAGCCCGAGTTCTTGACACGATTGTAAAATATGTGAATAAAAGTGAATAATTCCGTTCTAAATGCATCGGAGGAAATCCCTATAAATTGAACAAAACAGCCATCTTTTGTTTAAAATTGATTTGATAATTTAAGCACTTGACACTGGCAAAATTGATCTCAAAAGATACAGATGCCATAAAAAAAGAAAAAGAAGATAAATAAATAAATAAATAAGTAAATAATGCTGGACAATCCACACAGCATCATCTTGAATTTGATTTGAAAAAAAAATGATCTCAAAAGATACAGATGCCATAAAAAAAGAAAAAGAAGAATTGCATTTTGGTTTGATAATGCCTTTGTCTGGACTTTACAGAAGGATAAAAGCAAGTAGGTAGCAAAGCATCACAATCTCCACCTTTCATCTTCTTGCTTCACTTTCCCTTTCGTCCAATCATATAATAAAGTACTCTGTGGTCCAATCACAGATTAAAGTACCTACCTATCTAATCCAATGTTAGGCCCACATTTCAGATAGTTATCATTTAATTGATATAATTGTAAACTAACTAAAATACCTTCTTACCTTATTGGTAAACTATTGGCTAAAGTCAATAGAAAATTCTTATCTAACCAGAGTTATAAAATCTACCATATCTGAAGACAGTGTGACCCTATCTTGGTACCTACTTAAGTATAAATCGTATTCTTGGGGAGAACAATTTGTATCACAATATATGTACCTAATAAAAAAATGTAGATCAAGTCGCGGGCGGGCAACAGTTAGCGCACAAAATATTTTAACCTTCTGTGTGTGCCTTATTACTACTCTATAAGAGTTAGGGTGGATTTGACCACTTCTGGTATAACTATTCTCGGAATAATGTAGGTAATGTCAAATGCAAGTTAAATGTCTATTGACTCTTCGATAGCTGCGATTTATTCTGAGGATAGTGGCTCTATACTAGTTTAGTCGAATCCGCCTTAAGTCAATAAATATTATAAAAGATGTACCTACCTAGTAAGTACCTACTCACTATTATATCATGTAGGTAGGTAGTTAGACATGGTAATTAATTATTAGGTATCGTAACTAAAGTCGTTCCATTTGACAATTTAACCGGACCTGTCCATTTGGCGACGCGTAGGTGGAATGACAGACTATGTGGGAATGTTTTGGCAACTTAAGTAAGTATGTAAAACTTAAAAGTGGCCCCATACACCATTGATTTGCTAGATTAGTATAGGTCATCCAACGGATCTAGGCATTCGTGAAGTTAGCCACAGGTGCGAGTTTGCGCATGTACAGTTCCTTCCACTAGTGATGGTAAGTCGCGACAGACATAAAAACTTTTTTTATCAATCAAATTTTTTCAAACCTGCAACTGCACTAACAGCTGCCAATGTAACCGTTATGTCACGAAGGCTATCATTATTATACTGACGACAAATTGAATAAGATTAGCTCACTCATTCACGCCAGCCACTTCATGATCATTCATGACTCATGAAAGAAATGAATGAGTTTGTTAGGTTCTTGACCTTGGGTTTGACAGGTCATGTCAAGGTTGCGTCATGATTATTGTCTATTGTCAGATTTGACAGCTCTCTTTTGTTCGTTGATTTGAAATGCGGCCGGCCGGCATTTTTGTCTGTCAACAAAAATTAAATTGCTAGATCTATCTCTATGTGTGGGTTTGGCTTCTAGTAGAACTGTTTAGCGAATTGGAGGAACAGAGAATGTGTAAACATGATGAGACAATTAGGGCTAGACGGACCTATTGGTTTGACTTTAGACATTCAGGGAATTAGACTCAATTTTTGTTAAGTAGGTAAGTATCTACCTTGTTTGTTTGATAATTAATCGTATTAATTTGACAAACCTCAATACTATCCATCGGTTACCCTTACCTACAGACTGCTCTAATTATTCTAAGCGCCTATGTTGGCTGTAGAAAATGAATTTGTCATAATAAGTAGGTATACCATCGCTATTGCTATCAATCTTGACATTGACTCTACATAATCGATATCATCATTGCAAAATCGTTTGCTGAACCCACATGAATTATGCAAATTATCGATACGAGTTTAAATGATTGGTGAAAGGCAAAGTACCTCATTCGAATCATCTGGTCACGATTTTAATCTGCACTTGGCTTTTTGACATTGAAATGTTTATTTTGAATTTGAGACCTACATTTTGGTGGTTCCGTCAGTCACAGAAGACTAAGGAAGTTAGAATGGCGATTTGGATGACCCATTATTTCTTCAGGTCATCTCAACACGCGTCGACAATTATCTGATAAGATCTCTAGTTGCTTAGATATTTGAAATGTAATGATATGGGATTTACTTATCTAGACATTAAATAATGTAGGTATTGCCCTGTAGGTACATATATATAGGTAATATATGTGTAGCACTGCGATTACCTAAGCTAAATCCCTATATCGATTTCGTTTAACCCACATACATGAATCAATTAAACTGCAAAATAAATGGCCCTAGACCGCATAGATCTTAGATCTCGATTCTACATGCAAATTTAATTGCATACATAAGTACCTATCTACCATGCATAAAATTACTTATGTAAGTACTTACATCGACACACCTTTATTTCAAAGGTGTTAGAGTATATAATTGCTGGTGCATAAGGGCCTATAAATTAGCCTTTCACACTTTGTGTAATTATTAGTTGCAATGTCACAACCGTTTGAGCCCTAATTATTTTGACTTATGCGCTTTTGCCGCCTAAAGGCTTATCCACAAGTTTTTGTGCCTATATCGTTATATTTTCACAAAAAAATATTAACTCGTACAAAGTACCGACATAGGTACCTACTTGTTACATAAATTATTAGTGTTCCGTACAAACCAACAATGGATCCAAATTCTCACATATTTCAACACTTCCGAAGGCATTTATCGCTTTGTGATGTCACTAGCATCCTTGCATGGACTGCTGTATATCATGAAAATCCATCGCTTTGTTTTGTTTTTGGTAATTCAGCAGTAGATAAGTACATTTGGCCCAACGAGTCGAGGCATACGTGAAGTTAGCCGCAAGAGCTGCGCAGTATCGTTTTTCGGGAGCAATTGGAGGTATGGAGAGGGGCGGTGGGACTGTACGTACATGCGCAAACTCGCACCTGTGGCTAATTTCACGAATGCCCAGATCCGTTGGATGAACTGTAGGTATAGTGATTACCGGGTACGTGAATACCAAACCTAAAAGTGGCCTACATTATGTATTTATAGTGAAATTTATAGTGATAATATTATCTAGGTATAAGTTAAAATTATTAACTTACATTTACCAAAAATCCTGAAAAAAAGAAGAAATCTAAGTAAGTACTTATTAAGAAATCAAATTAACCAGGCATGGATCACAATCATAATACGAGTAGGTAAGGCATCTATGTATTAATGTAACATGGAATGGGCGTTACTGTATTCAAGGGTAACCTTGAATTTGGTAGTTCCATCTATTATTCTATTGTTTTTCATGGTCAAGGTTTGCATCCTATGAGTTTCCCATACAACTGAGTTCTCCATACAGAAGACATGAACGCGCTCCTCTGACAGCATCATCCATCACCTTGGATAATTTTACGAGGGTGCTACTTAAAATCCCCCACCGCTATGGAAAACTCAACCACAGACGCCAAAACCAAAAGAAGAAGAAGAAGAAAAAATTATTCAAGACGTCAAACGGGTCTATAACTGTCCCTTTTTTTGCAGATGTGTAAAAGAGATAAAATTATATTGCATGAAGTTCGCCCAATAGTTGAACTCGAAGGTCGATATCGTGAAAACTTTGTTTGAAAATCATTGCTGGTAGGTACTGCCGATTAGCAAACTAATAGTTTTGTGAGACAACGAAAGACTACATAGAATGCGTAATTTTTAAGCCCATAAACTAGGGGAACTGATCTAAGGAAGAAACATGCGAAACTTGTAGGTATGCCATGTTTGGACGTGCCTCCGTCTACCATTCTTTAGATACCCTTAAATATCTAAGAAGAAATCTGTGGATTTGTTTACCAAATCTAGAGATAACACACGTGATTAATCATGTTTGATTTAGGTATACGAAGAAAAAGCTTTTATTTGAAACGAACAAAACTGAAACAAGGTTTGCTGGAAGATAACTTTTTTAGGGTTAAGCTCGCCTGTGTACATGCCATTAGTTTTTATCTTTAAAATGTAATTTTATTTGTGTGTACCTACAAAGAATAAAGTAAAGTTAAGAGGAACGTAGCGATTCTGAGATTGGTTGCTTTACAAAAAGCTCGCCCTTACACATTGTCAAAAGTTTCCAGTTTTTTTTGTACAAGACTTGTTTTCCTAAAGTTCAAGACTCAAAATCGCAATCTTCAAAGAAAGGTCAACCATCGCAATTCTTGTAACTCTTATGTCATTCAACACATTCAAAGTGAATTTAATACTTTGAGTGAACCGCAAGTGAAGTACCTACGTTCGTTTTGGACTCAAATTAAAGATATATTTTTGAGCTAAAATGTAAAGGGCTTAGGTCAAACATATCACTCAAATGGTCTATCATAAACTAGGTAAGCTGTATGTGCGTGCGCGTTTCTAGAACATGTTGACAGCACGTAATAGGGTTTTAGCAAGATATAGACTGAATATTAATATGACCACATCCTGTATAGGCGATTACCTACGATCTTAAATTGGACCAATTTATCGATATTTTGTATAATTAGAGTGGGTTTGTTGCGCCTACTAAAACGTTGGTAGGTAGGTACTACGAGTACAATAATAAATTACAAATAAATCAACCGCTCCACATGTAATTATAATGTTTGTTTATCTTTTTACATACTTAATTGCAAAGACCTTACCTACGCAAATAATTATAACATTTAGGTATGAGCGCAAAGTTCTGCAAAATTTACTGTAATGTTTCGTTTTTAAATAGTAATAGGTTACTATATGAATAAGGACATTTTAGTAAAATGTAACAATATTTGAGAGATTTAAGGGTATAACTTGGTCTTTTTACCACGCTTTTATTAGCTTGGGTTGTATGTAGGTATGTAATGGAATCTTTGAGCATAATTTTTACCAATTTCCAGAAGTTTGATTAATTTGAAACTTTGCACACGTAATCAAGGACCGATGACAATGCAATAATTTAATAACAGTTTCCCAATATCCTTATTAGGACCGCCGGGATTAATAAATTCCCTCTGTAAGGGAGTAAAAGAGATAGAGCTAGCGCGCGATCTGGACATGCCTGCAGTTTCGGACTTTACTCCTTCGCTCGGGCACGAAATTACGAAATAGTTCGTAAGGCATTTCAATACTATCACAGCAAATAATTTATTTCTACTAGGTAAATCAATCAAGTTAAACAAAACTTTTCTACTTGCATTTATGTTGTCCCACTTTTAAGAAGTAATTTGGAAGCAAAGTCAAGGCTGTGCCTGTCCCTTAACTTTGTTTAGTGAGTAAGTTATTTATAATTATAACCATTAGGTAGCTACTTTGTTATTGGCAGCATGTTGCTTGATCTGTTTGTGAACACTTACCTACAGAGATGCACATAGTTTTCAATGTTCTTCTATTAGTAGAGACCTGTAATTAGCTAGCTATTTCTATTCATATTTTTTTAAATACCTACATTGTGTATTAGCTGTTGGTTTTCCGAACTTAAATAAATAAAAGTGATTGTTGCTACTAATCATTTAGCATAATGCATGCTGGTTTCCGAAACTGGCACAGGCTAAGATTTATGTGCAAAAAGGTATCATGTCCCACTAAGCATTTAAGTACCTAATCAGGGTTTACCTTACCAAGTGTAGGCTGTGCAGGTAATGTGTAGTAAATTGCAGTGGATCCCAATTATTTCATTGCCATGTTTGGAATAGTTCTGCGTTGAGCATCTGTTGTGGTGGCCCCATTTTTTTGTTTTTAACCTTATTTACTTGCCTACTTGCAATTACTTTATGTGACACCGCGATCGCTTTTGTAAATAAATAATATGTACCTATTACCTACATACTTATGTAACGGTGAAGGAAAACATCGTGATGAAACCCGCGGCGTCAGTTCCGCACGTGATCATCAAGTCTTTTCGATGGATACTGCCGACTAAGATGAGAGGATGATGCAGTTTTTGAGGCAACTCCGTATAGTACTTATTGCAAAATTAGAAAAAACCCGACTGTATGAAATTAAAAATAGATTTTTAAAGCCGCCATATTGGATTTTGTGTCATTTTTTAAGGCCACCATTTTTCACTATTGTAATACAGACGAAATCCGTTCAGCCGTTAGGGCTAGGTATAGCGATAACCAAAGGGTATATAAGTTACATACATACAGCCTTAATACATAAACCCCAAACACATTACCCTCCTTTTTCGTTTCGCAGTCGGATAAAATAAATAAACACAATGCCCGTTTTACTTTGACTCACGAAACAGATTTTTGTCCAATGTGATAACATCTTATCACTTTATAACAATGTAGGTATGAGCTACATCTAAAATCCCATTCTCTTCTGTTCCAGGACTTCCGCACACTCCTCAAATCGAAGTACATCCAAGGTCTTGAGATCCACAATGCGCACAAGACTCTCAACAGGACCAAGGTACTCGAGCGAGTTGCCGAAGCCAGAACTGCCATCACTTCTTCCGGCGGTGGTCCTTTATTCTTGGCGATACCCGCTCATCCGGAGCTTCTTGCGAAGTATTACGACCTGAGGGTCCTAATGAAGAAGGTGGATCTCATGATGCTGCAGACTCACGCGTTGGGAGCCGTGAAGAAGATGACCTACCATCCTAGTCGACTGAGTGGACTTTGGGACATGATGAATACTGTAAGTATAATCAATACTAGCGACCCGTCCCAGCTTCGCACGGGTGCAATGCTGATAATAAATACACTAAAATGTGCTTATTGACGACATTACATTAGAAAAACCTCTAAAATTATCAGTGTTCTTCTACTATCACGGATGTATTATACATTAAAACCTTCCTCTTGAACCACTCTATCTATAAAAAAAAAACAGCATCAAAATCCGTTGCGTAGTTTTAAAGATTTAAGCATACATAGGGATATAGGGACAGAGAAAGCGACTTTGTTTTATACTATGTAGTGATTAGCAGGATGAGAAGTAGAATGGTTAACTTTTGTTGTGTTTTTAACGCGATGCTCACAATCCTCATTTGTATTCACGCCCTGAAGTTTTTGGATACACTTTATGTACAAATGCATACTCGTAGATGTCATGCTTAAGTAACCTAATCACAAACAAGTATTTGATTATCCTACCTAAGTAGGTACTTATGCCCGTGCTAAGACATCCGCGGTTTTCTTAATTTTCCTTTATTTACATTATATTTACACAAACATACAAACATACAATTACAAATCTCCCTAGCTGCCACTGAGATGTTAACTCGCTTCGCTCGCTAGATCAATTAAAAATGAGTTTTAGCTTTGGTAAATGGGTAAAATTACTGCGATTGTCACCGTCTTAGTCATAGTTTAGCCCAGTGACCGATAGATAAGATCTGGGCAACCTACTCTGCAATGTCAGGAAAGTAATTCAATACAGGTAGCTTGTAATGAGATACTGCACTTAAGAGGCGTTTGTTATTAAGCGAGACACAGTTTTATTAATACAGGTACCTAAACTGGTTCTTATGCTTCACTGCATACATCTTAAGTGCAACGATGACGAATTTAACCTTCTTTTTGTCAGTGACAAACCTTATAGCGAAAAACGCTACTCTGTAATGGATATAATGTTTCGTCTACTAGGTATATTGTAAATGATAACCCAAATGTTTTAGATTATTTATTTTCGTTTTTTGTTACTTATAGTATTTTTTATGATAAAAATCGGAAAAGTATTTTATATGGTTCAAAATTATCGTAGTGGGCTAAAAGTATCGTAGCTTCGGGCAAAGACGCGGGTTCGAGTCTCGCTCGTTTGAAAATGTTGTAAGTAATTAAATCAATAAGCTTGTGTGGTTGTTACCGGCTTATTATTTGTTTAATAGCGGTCGATGAAGAAAATATCGTAAAATCACTAACTAATTAACATATCGCCCACTGTAGGTAATTTGTGACATCAATAAAATGCTGAGCGTGGGAAAATGAATACTGATGAAGCGAATTAATTTTGAGACGATCATAAATTGATTTCTTGCTTTGTATTATTTTTGTGGCAAATGCAGATTTGTGATTTGTAATAGATACTTACATATTTCTCTCGATCTGAATAAAAACTACTAACTACCTACTAAAATCAATACAAAGTAATCGGTTTCAATAATTATCGATAAATTTAATTGAACAATTAAAAATAATCTATTTCGCGTTACGATCACGTTTCATAGCCTCACAACTTACGGCGAAGGTGATCCAGTGCCCACACAAGCTTATCATTACGCAATCCCTGATCTCTATTACGATAGATTAAGGTGAATTTAGGTGTAATTGAAATGTAAATTTAAATTGGTTTGCGAAGTTCAAGTTGGCAGAAGTAGGTCGCCCATTTACAGGTGCATCTATGGTGTACGTAACACATAATTAAAATACGCGTACGACAGTTACACCACGACGACACGAAACATTTGTTTGAAAAGTTTTTTTATTTTGACCCTTTTTTGACCTCTTGATAATCTCACAGATCTAAGTAATTATAAGAATTGGTAGATAGCTTCAAACTCAGGGATTACAACCGTGTTGTCTTAAAATCTATACTAATATTATAAAGAGGCAAACTTTGATTGTTTGTTTGATTGTTTGTTTGTTTGAAATGAATAGGCTCCGAAACTACTGAACCGATTTGAAAAATTCTTTGACCAATGTGTAGAATGAACTTTCAGGATGAACATAGGCTATATTTTATGTAGGTACTTCGCGGGCGACGCCGCGTGCAGAAGCTAGTAGTAAATAAGATTATAACCTTTTTATGACAGCGGGTGCTTTCTAGAATTTAGCGTAAGAACTCCATGTTTAGGGCGCCTTTGCATTAGGTGTTCGCAACGCCTACACTGCTCAACCACCGCCGATTTAAAAGGCGCTAAAAAAATGTAACGGATCTACTCGAACACTGGTAAACGCAATCGAACTCAAACTTTGTAATAACCTTGACGACAATTCCAGGACTCCGTAGTAGACCTAGCTGTAGGCCTCGGTGTGCCAGCATCCAAGCTCGTTATCAGTCTCCCAGCTACCGCCCAGCAGTTTACTCTCCAGAACGAGACCCTCAGCACTCCTGGAAGCCCAACACTGGAAGACGAACCGAAAGTGATAGGACAGGACGATCTGTGCCGACAGCTACAGAAAGGACGATGGACGCTAGAGAGAGACCAAGATCTATCAGCTCCATATGCTTTCAAGTAAGTGGATATTAGGTGTTCCTACAAGAGTTTTTCTAAGCTCGTTCTAACAGCCTGAATCCCGCTCACAACACTCGAATATTTTTGACCACTACTTTTCTTTGGCACTACCACTTGGCTCTACTAAGAGTGAAGGGAAATTGACCTCAATCGGCAAAGAGCTTTAGGCAGTATGTCTCTAACTAAATATGTTTCTTCCAGAGACAAAACCTGGATCTCTTTCGAAGATGCATCATCGGTAGATGTTAAAGGCAAGTACGCCAGAGTCCGTGGATTGGCTGGACTGGCGCTGCACGACGCGGACCGTGACGTGGATACTCCTTGTGGACCCACCCTAAGGACGTCACTGGCTAAGGTTCTTAACCAGCAGAGCAGAGCTCCGAGGGCTGCTATATTGAGGTAAAATTCTGATAAAGTTTAAAGCTACTGCCGCCGAATAGTCATAAAATAAAAAAAAAATGATCACGACTTTAATAGATAGATTATAGATCGGGCTCGGTAGATATCTCCTCAGATCTTTAGTTACTTAGATCTTTGAGGATATCTAAAGAGGGTAGTCAGAGGCACGTCCTGTTATGACATTTGATACATGCCCACATTTTGCACGGTAGTTAGTATTCCGTACGTGACAGGTTGCAAGCCCATCACTGCTTATAAGAATACTAACCCTATAACACACACCTTCGAATTTTTTGGTTCTAGTGTATGCTGGTTTCCTCACGATGTTTTCCTTCACCGTTTAAGAGCACTGGAATTGCGCACATAAATTTTTCGAATGGAAAAACTCATTGGTGCACGACCATTTTTGAACCTACGACCTTCGGATCGTGAGGCAGGGGTGCTACCACTACACCCCCAGTGCTCTTTCCGTCGAATAGTCATGAGTTGTTTAGAACTGATCACCGCACAATTTGACAAATATTACGAATCAAATTTCAGATCTTTGGAAAATGAGATCCTATCAGCCCCGAGCCATGCCCGAGCTCTGGATGCTCTGCAAGTCTCTCCCTACAGGATCACGCAGATTGTCGACTCCGATGGTGTTATCCATTCGATCAGAGAGGTAATTGTGTTATACCAGTCTCAACAAGCCTTGTTAATTCGGTCATTAGAATAGCCTAATTTCTTTGACTTTTTTATTTTTCAGGATACCCGCACGGAGTTTTCGTGCTCTCGTCAGGGTTACTTCGTGCATCCACGCTCCTGCGCTCGCTTCTACCGATGTGTTAAATTCGACCAGCTCTCACCCGAATATACCGTAAGAAATCAGACGTACTTACCCCAAACTATTATTGTGGAACGTGAAGCATAAATAATTTTCTTGCAAAATAACTTTTTTTGAGACAAGCTTTTCAAAATTAATCAGCCTACTAATAACTTTTTATCCGACTGCGAAGAAGGAGGGTAATGTGTTTGGGGTGTATGTATATAATGTATGCGACTTGTTTCGCTGTTGCTGTAGCCCAAACGGCTGGACGGATTTTGACAAAATGAGATGTCCTGAATTCATATGGATCACAAAAGTGACATAGAATACAAAATGTCAAAAAATCCAATATGGCGGTTACGTTCAGGATTTTGAATTTTTGCAATACAAACTCGAATTAATGCATTTTTTAACCTAGTCCCACTGCTGGGCAAAGGTCTCCCCCAAATCACGCCAATCCCTATCCTTCAAGGTCTCCTATTCTGTATTAAAAGGTTATTATTTGAATGCAATTCATTAACAATTTCGTATTTGTCTTTGATGACCAGGTTTTCGAATTCGATTGCCCCGCTGGGCTAGCGTTCGACGCTCGCTACGAAGTGTGCGTATGGCCAGGCAGCCTGCCCGACTCGCAGGCTTGTCCCGGCTCCTCTGAGATAGCTCCCGTGCCAAGGACTAGATTCATCTGCCCTGAACACGAAGGTAGGTTAATCTCTAATATGGGTTTTTTAACGGTGAAGGAAAACATCGTGAGGAAACCGGCATAGCCAAGAACCAAAAATTCGAAGGTGTGTGTCATAGCATCATTCATATAAGCAGCGATGTGCTCGCAACCTGTGATGTACGGAATATTGTGCTAAATGTGGGCATGTGCCAAATCTCATGTTCGGACGTGCCTTTGACTCTCTTTAGATCTAAGACACTAGAGGTCTGAGGAGATATCTACTGAGCCTGGGGATTATAGTCGGGATCATGTTGTTTGTTGTTGTTGTTATAGGGTTTTTTAGTTTTGCTGTAAGCTATAAGTTTGTAGCTTACGAAATCACAGAAAACTCTTCCCATTACTTACCTACGGGTTTACATCAGATACATGATATCACTGTTAGTGATAATTCTCGAATAAATAAAGATTTTGTACTTACGTCCATGTAAATAAATTTTACCAGGCTACTACGCCGACCCCGAAAATTGCCGTTGGTTCTTTGCCTGCCTCGACCACGGCAAGGCGCCTCTCACCGCCTACGAGTTCCGTTGTCCCTTCGGCTTGGGCTTCGATGCTGAGAAGCTCAAGTGCGACTGGCCCTGGCTGGTGCCAGCGTGTGGGAACATAGCGAGATATGAAGCGGAAGTTCATGGATATTCTGCTGCCACGCTTTCTGGTAAGACAATGCGTCCAATCTTCGAAATCATTTAGAATAGCGAGACCTTTGCAATGTTAGTGAACGTATCATAATTTCCAGGTGCAGCAGGTTTCCAAGGTCAGACAGCTGACTCTATCAACGTAGCCGCCCATCAAAGCCTCGTGTCTGGCGCTTCTCTCAGCAACTTAGTCGGCATTCAGGGTGGGTTCCTCACTCATGGTGACGCTTTGGACTCTAACTTCATCACTTCTCAGGAACTCCAAAATGGCCAACATCAAATAAGCCAGGGTTCTCAAAGTTCAGGATTCTCTGGATCCGGCTTAAACGCCTATCAATCAGGAGAAGCAAGTAATCTAGGTTTAGTACAAGCCACAAAGTACAACGACGGAGAGAAATATACAAGTGGTTCTCTTATTCTTGATGACTACAGACTTCCCACGAAAAAAACTTCAGCTTCAGGTAATGCTGGCAGCACTCAAATTATTGGAGTTAGTCAGGGTAGTGCTTCTGGCAACATTGGGTACAATTCTTACTCTACAGCCAATTTGGGTCAAAATGCTGCGTACAGTGGTCACTCGGCTGCATCACTCACGGGTAGTGCTGGACAAACAGCGTACCAAAGCAGTGATTATGATGCAGACCAGTCCGGAGCTTACGTTCATGATCCAACTGGCGATACTGCCGAGCCTTACAAACATGTAGACTCTCCCGTAGAACCATACATTCATCAGAATCTAGCTTATAAGGATTCAAGTGAATACTATGACTACGGCAGATATAAAGGCTCCTACGAAGGTCAATATGAAGGTAAATACTTTGGAGAAAACAATGGACAATATAATCAAGATAATTCAGGCGCATACGTTGTGTCTACGAACGGATATAGTTCAGGGTCTAAAGATAATTCAGGAGCCTATGTCGAATCGGCTGGAGGATACAAAGCTGGTTATTCTGCTGGTTCGAACACATACAACGTTGATAATTCTGGCGCATACAATGCCGACAACTCTGGTGCTTACAATGGTGCTTATTCAGGCTCTAATGTTTACAAGACCAATGATTTTGGTGCCTACAATGCAGGTAATTCAGGATATAATACATACACGGCCGACAACTCCGGTGCTTACAATGCAGGCTCCAATTTATACAGGGCCGAAAATCCTGGCGCATATAATGCTGACTATTCAGGATCCTATACGCTTGACAACTCTGGACAGTACAAAGCTGGGGTGTACAGAGCTGATGGACATATTGGCGCTGGAGGTGCCCAATCAACAAGCTCAGTAAACACTCAGAGCTACAGTCAAGCCAATGCTGGTAATTACATCAGCAACTCTAAAGCATACACTGGATCATCTCATACGCTTACAGCTGGAGCTATTAACGTAGGTCTTGTGGGTAAAACGACGTTGGTAGATGCTGACTATAACAATCAAAACAACTACCGAGGTCAAACCGACTATACACAAAGCCTTTCCCACCAAACGTTGCATCCGGGACAAGTCTCATTCGTATCTCAACCAGCAGTTTCTATTACACATGTTGGAACAGACGAGAACAACCTCGACGGATACGGTGATGTAACAACACCTACATCATCCGGCGTACCCACAACTGCGACTCCTTTCGCTATTACGACAGCTCTTCCCACAGTTACTTATAAAACAACTTTCCTACCTGAAGAACCCAAGTCGAGCATAAAGCAAATATTCGGATACACACAACCAGCTGTCACTGTCGTGCAACCGGTGAAGCAACAGTATTTTACTCCTGAAATTCAAGGAGCTGACTACAATCAGGGACTAAGTTATCAATACCAAAACAAAAACTATGCAGCTCTTAACACTAAAAGCCAAGCAGCATTTAGCCAGTCAGGATCAAACGGTCAGTCTTCAGGATCAGTTAAGACGGAATCTGGATACGATTACTCTAAACCAAGCATCAAGTTTGAAGATGGACTGTCTTACTCTACTGCAGCACCAACAGTTACAGTTTCTTCATATAAACCTCAAGGTTTTGGTCATGGTCTGCAAACCCTTCACAAAATTGAATCCGTTGGTTTCCAGTTTTCAACTCCAATACCTGTCACTGAACAACCTTTTAAAAAACTAGTTGCCTATACTACTACTGGACCAGCTGTTACCACTTTTGCGCAGCCTACAGTCTCTTCTTATCCTCAGTCTTACAGTCATCAAACTCTTCACAAAGTAGAAGCTAACAACGTTCAAATACCTTCAGTTGAATTTGGATCTACCGGCTATACTTCTGGGGTTTCATACGAACAGCCACAAACAGTTGTGCAGTACACTACAGCTCAACCAGCAATTTCTGTGCAACCCGTCATATCTACTTACCAGCCCCAAGTTTTCAGCCAGCAAACACTGCATCAAGTAGATGCCGGGCGAGTCAATACTTACTCTCAAGACGCATCATCTGGGTACAAATATGAGAAACCAGCAATTAAATTCGAAGACCAGAAGACTGTCTTTAAATACTCGTCACCAGCACCTTCTGTGGTTCAATACTCTACTCCTGCACCCGCGGTTGTATCTACTTACCGACCTCAAGTATACAGTCAGCAAACTCTTCACAGAACAGAAGCGAGGCCTTTTGTAGCCGTTTCGTCTACGCCTGCTCCTATAGTGCATTACGCAGCTCAGCCAACTCCTGTGACAATTTACCAAAACCCAATTTTACAGTACACACAACCCAAGGTTACTCCAGTCACTTACGTGCAACCAACATACCAACCTCAGGCATACAGTCACCAAACTATCCATAAATCAGAAAGCAAAGTTTATACACCTTCAATTCAAACCAAAGGTTATGAATACACAAAACCTACTGCATTTGAGCAGCCTAAAACAGTTTTCCAATATACGACACCAGCTCCTGCCATTATTTCTACTTACCAACCAGCTGTATCAACTTACGAACCAGCTGTATCAACTTACCAACCAGCTGTATCAACTTACCAACCAGCTGTATCAACTTACCAACCAGCCGTATCCACTTACCAACCCCAAGTGTACAGTCATCAAACGTCTCACAAAGTAGATTCAAACCAGGTCAAGACGTACTCCAAAGCGGAATCAGGTTATCAATACTCGCAGCCTTCTGTGAAATTCGAAGATGCTCCGCAGACGGTTTCGACCTACTCGACACAAAGTCCAGTGGTTTCTACGTACAAGCCTCAGTCTTTTAGTCACCAGACAGTACACAAAGTTGAAAGGCAAAAGTTTGTTTCCTCAACACCTCAACCACAAATAGACATAAGCTATCAAACATCAGCTCCTGTGACTACGTATCAAAACCCCATACTGAAATATACACAGAAGGTTACTCCAGTGAGCTATGTGAAGCCAACAGCAACTGTTTTCACACAAACTTACCAACCGATTGTGCAGAAGCAACAAGTAAATCACGTTCAATTCGGTAATCAAGAAGCATCCCAACAATCCTACGAGCAAAACGTACAATTGAACCAAGGTTACTCATACGATCAGCCTGAAATACAAAGTAACACTGCAAGGAAAGCGTATTCAGACGCCAGTGTTGTGTCTCATCAGACTTTCCACTTAGCCAGTGGTCAATACGATTCAAAGAACCAGTACGATTCTGGAAAAGATGTCTTCGTATCCACTACACCATCTACTTTGGCATACCAAGAACACTTTTCAGAATACGAAGCTCCGAAGAAAATTGAAACGTACCAAGCACCTGAGTACATCCCACCGAAGACAGAATACCAACAGTCATATTCTGTAGTATCTTCCGCTGCTCCGGTGGTGCAGCAAAGCTACGTCCAAACTCAAGAGCAATACGTCCAGCCCGAGCAGTACCATCAAACATATGAAACAGTTCAGAAGACTGCTCCCGCACAAGTATCGTTTAGTACTTCACATGAAACAGAGCCCAAGAGGATTGAATCTTACCACATCTCAACGTTCCCAGGAACTAAAACTATAATAAACTATAAGCAAACTTACGAAAACCCAGAAATTCAGGTCCAATATAAAACAGAAGATTATCTTCCTCCTCTAGTTTCTACTGAAGCTCCGATAGTTAGTAGCACTTATAGGCCTCGTACGTACTCCACTACTCCAAGAGAATACCTACCACCGACATACTCTACTGCCTCTACTATTCGGGAGTATTTACCACCTACCACAACTGCTCGGGAATACCTTCCCCCTGTTGAACCAGAATATAAAGAGCGCGAGTATCTTCCACCAATACAAAAATCTTACTTGCCACCATCAACCACTACCAGAACTGTTTACAAAATTAAATCCACGACACCTGTCTACAAATACACAGAACCCACTACGGAGTACAAAGCTTCAGAATATTTACCCCCAATAGAAAATGAATCCAACATTGTCAATTTAGAAAGCTTTGGATTTGACAACCTTGAAGCAACTGCTGTCCCAAAGATAAGATTCAATCCTTATCAAGAAGTAAGAGTAACCGAAGAAGTTACCGCCAGACCACTGCAAAGGAAACCGAACATAGTTGTTGAGACAGCAAAGTCGAATTTGCTAGGTTTTGGCACCGTTGGACCTGATGCTGGTCTAGTATCCCCAATTTCATATACAACTGCTGCACCTGTAATTGTATCTTCCAGTTACAGACCTATAGTGAAGTATACTACTCAGGCTCCATACGTAGAATCTACGACAGCTTACAAAGCACCAGAATACCTGCCTCCTGATGAAGAACTGAACATCCAGAATTTTGGAGCCAAAAGCGCTGAGCAAACTTCAAGAGGTAGATACAATTACCAAAAAAATGCAGCAGTCGTTTCAACATTCGCACCCGTACAAAGAAAGCAGAATATTGTTGTCCAAACAGCAAAGGCTAACCTGGGATACAGTTCAGTCGGCTCCGACGCTGGATTAGTATCTCCAGTATCTTATACTACTTCGACTGAAACATACACTGTAGCTCCCAAGAGAGTGACTACTACATATGCACCGGAAGAACAAGGATTATACGAAGTCACCCCTCAAGCACCCAGACGTAAAATCAAGCAAAAAGTAGCTGTTGTAACTAAAGTAAACGATTTCAATCCACTATTAGTTCGTAAGTTAGGCGCGGTATGCAGCTGTCAATCTCCTGTCTTAGTTCTCAAAGGAACGAGACCCAATACCCCAGCTCCTACGGACTTCGACGATTATAGCAATGACTACGAAGACTCCGCTCGTGGAGATATTCGCGATAACGAATGGGCTCAGAAATCTGCGAGAGTTCAGGGACCAACCGTCACCGCGTCACCTATTGTTACGTCTACATTTAACCCGATAATCGTTCCTGACGATTCGTACTACCAAGATTATCAGGAGCCCAGCAATTATGAATTCGCTGTGACCCCTAAAAATGCTGAGATTATTGTATCAAGCACCCCAGCTGTGACTTCGACTCAAAGGGTGGTAAGGATACGACCTCGCGTTAAAGCTGTGACTGTTGCGCCGACTTATAGGACTGTGCTACTCAACCAAGAGGTGTCACCAACTGTTGCTCCTAGTGAAACTGTTAACACTGAAATAGAATCACAATCGTTTGACCGCTACGGCCCAGGTGGATGGAGAAGCAGAGATGAAACCTTACAAGGCTCCGTTGATTGCAAACGAGCTGGTCTCTTCCGTCACCCGAAACAGTGTAACAAGTTCTACGCTTGCAGATGGGACTGTACCAAGCAAAGATTCACACTCCACGTCTTCAACTGTCCAGTACAGCTTAGTTTTGACCCTAGTTTAGGAGCATGCAACTGGCCTAGCCAGGGACCCGCCTGCCAGGGTGACACACTTCTTACCAACACGCTATAAGCTAAGCGTTGCGAATCTAAATGTGCCATCGAAACGACATTGTGATAATACTGTAATCACGAATTTTCTACAGCTCGATGTGTCTTTCTCGTTTTAGTTGCTTATTTATTCGATTTGTTGATGTTATTTCATAGTTACCTATTTATTAATCATATCAGCTTCAAGCTTGCCAAGAACGTCGCGATCATCGAAATTAAAGTTACCATTCTCTAGTTCATAAAGCATGTTACGTTGTAAAAATAGTGAAGTCATTTTTATATTTTTATGAAATAAATATAGATACGCTGTAATTGTAAATATATAATTTTATTCAATCATATTTGTATTATTTGATTATATGTCAATTTCTTAAAATAGCATAACATAGGTCCTCTTATAAAACTAATAAAAGCAAATTAATGTATGTAATATGATTAGTATTCATAATCAACGTATTTAGATGTTCAAAGCCACTGGTTTCTCAACATCTGCTAATGCATACTTGTACTTCGAGAGCACAGCGTCAACCTCTTCTTCAATGAATTCTGTCACCTGTTCCGGAGCTCTTCCAATAAACGTAGATGCGTCCAAAATCTTGTCTAGCTGCGAAATAATCGGAGCAAAGTACCTCTCACTCTTGATACGCTCAATCAAATCATTATCTTTACCATGCTGCTTCACCTGAGCTCCTGCTTCGTGTGACAGCACTCTGATCTTCTCGTGACAGATTTGACGGTCACCACCAGCCTGGACCATGGCCATGATAATGTTCTCCGTGGCCATGAAAGGCAGCTCCTGAGCTATATGGCGCTCAATAACTTTAGGGTAGACCACCAGCCCTTGGCAGACGTTCAGTAAAGTAAGGAGAGTAGCGTCGGCTGTCAGGAATGCTTCAGCGAGGGTCAATCGACGGTTAGCGGAGTCGTCTAAAGTACGCTCCAGCCACTGAACAGCGTGCGTATTCGCTGCGTTAGCATACAGAGTGATCAGATGACGGGCAAGCGCGCAGCAACGTTCAGATCTCATAGGGTTTCTCTTATAAGGCATAGCGCTAGATCCGATTTGAGATGCCTCAAACGGTTCCTCAAGTTCCTTCCTCGAAGCCAAGATACGGATATCCGAGCACATTTTATGCACTGTCGCGCCTAAGCCGGATACAGCCGCAATCACTTCTAGGTCAACCTTTCTGGAGTAGGTCTGACCGGTGACGATGTACCTTTTGTCAAACCCGGCGAGTTCAGTCACGCGTTCGTCTAAGGCTCTTACTTTGGAACTGTCTCCTTTGAAAAGTTGGAGGAAAGAGGCCTGGGTGCCGGTGGTACCTTTGACTCCTCGGAATCGCAGGTCATCTCTTGCCCGAGAGAGGGCGCGCTCATCCATGAGTAGGTCGCTCAGCCAAAGCGTGGCTCGCTTGCCAACGGTGGTGAGCTGAGCTGGCTGGAGATGAGTAAAACCAAGAATTGGCAGCGATCTGAAACGTAAGAATATGATTTAAATGCATAGGTAAGACGGTATTCAGGCAACAATAATGCAAAATTGACACTAGGTTCTATGAAATACAAGTTATCCAATGGAAATATCTCTTCAGTCCTGATATTCGATCCTCTTATAACTATTTATATCTTCAGAAGAGCCTGTAGCAGGAGCAAAAACCCGCAGGCTAGTGTGTTAGATGTGCTGGTAATTAAAATTTCAAGTTCAAATACTATTAAGGCACTCGAAACCCATAATATATGCTCAACATGGACCATAAAAATGACGAATTAGGAATCTAATGGTTGAGCGAGGCTTTTGCACACTGTAAACAGTTATAATACTATTATGGCTGACCCATTAGGATTGTTATTGTATGCTAAGCAGGACAAGCAGTGTGCAGCCATCTTGATTGTAGCTTTATTATTGGCTTTGTCTTACTGTGCACCCTAGCGCGACGACTGAATTTCATTCAGCACTAGAGTTCATAAACTATCCACTCATCATTCGGTTAGCCTATATACCTACGGTATGTCGTAATCAACTTACTCGCTAGCTGCAAAATGATCGAGCGAAAAAAGTTTTGAAGTAAAGAAAAATTGGAATAGATTTCCTTAAAATTGGATAATACGGCAAAAACTGATAGTATGTTGGGTCTGCTAGTTATAAGTACTAAGAGTAAGTAAAGGACTCACTTGTATTCATCAGCGAATTGTGCCAGCTTGCTGATAACAGCCGCTAGCCGCGGCAGCAGTAGATCCAACCCATGTTTCAGCACGATCAGGTCCGTATTGTCCCCCACAAAGCACGAGGTCGCTCCAAGATGTATAATTGGAGCAGCTTTGGGACACCTCTCCGCCAGGGTGTGGACGTGGGCCATGACGTCATGACGGACCTTTTTCTCGTGCTCGGCTGCGGAAACGAAGTCGATGTCGTGGATTGCGCCTTCTAGTTCCTCGATCTGTTCATCGGTGATATCTAAGCCTAGTTCCTGGAAATGAGAAGACTTGGAATGTAATCGAAACACATGAGAACTGGCGATAGGGATAGCTTTTAAGCCGTTGCTACATTATCTAGGTAATTGCTGATGCGCAGAGCTAAATTAATTATTTCTTTCCGAATCCTGATGAATTTTAAATGTCGCTAAAATCTTTGGTAAACAGCCGAGTCCATCTTTTGTACCGTTCGGTATTCGACACACCAATCTAATGTTTTATTTAGTTAAAAAACCCTTTATTTTGGAATAAAACACCACCGAATAATTACGAGGACGCAAAATTAAATAGAATAAAAGCTTAGGGCTGGTATTTTTGTTCAAACACTTTAGCATGAATGAATCAAATAACTTCTATTTCTACTAAGTTAGAGTTCCAAATCCCTATGAAAAACAACTTCAATGCAACCTGCCCTACTAATTCACCGAAAGAGATAAGATTAGACGCTACAGCGATACTGATAGATAACATTATCTACGAGATATGAAGTCATGCAGTGACGGGTTACCTGTTAACAAAAACAGACATAAAGACAAAAGGGCTAAAACGTAGTGAAATATTTGATTAAATAAAACAGTTCAAAAGTGAAAATGGTGTCTGTTCAAACGATAGCGACGATTGTGGTCAAAGCTTTCAAGATTGTAAGTGAATTTTCTTTGTTTTTTGAATCGTTTTAGCTGAAAGTGTGACGGATGGGACACTCCATGGTCCGACGCGGACGTGACAGCGAAACGAAGCTATGTTACATTCCTTCCTAATCGATTACCAAATGAATTTTTCATAGTTCCGATAAATAAGGGACAATGAACTAGTAAACAAACCTACTAATTTTGCAATCGTGCCATACCATATACAAGAAAGTTATAAAGTTGAGTTATCATCCTTACAAAGCATTGCTTATCTTTGACCAATTCCTTTTGAATTACTCATGGGTATCGGCAAGTACTTACTGAGCTCATGCATAGCAAATCACGCTTTTTAATTGACAAAAAAAACTTCAAAAATCCTATTACAATTATTTTGTAAGTTACTAGTTAACTAGAACTAGTAAGTTACAACATAAAATTCAAGACACAAACAGCCATTGTTTCATTTAATTAAATAAGTGAATCCAATTAAATAAGTCCCGTAGGAGATAATTGTATAAACGTGAATAATACGTGTGACTCATTATAATTATTGTATTTAATTCTTATTTGTTATGCTTACGACTTTAGACCATGACTATGTAAATGTAGGTACCTACCTGAGTAATATCTACTGTAGGTATTTCAGATGAAATATCAAAGAAACCACTGAATATTGACAAAAAACAACCCTGAAACCACCATGAACTCATCACTGATGACTTATTTGTCAACCGCAAATATTTGTCCTCTTCATTTAAAAAATTTCGTCCTGCTGTTGATATCTCTTGGTTACGGTGATGGGGCATGGCGCGATTACACTAACTCGTTAGCCTGAATTCCATATACATCATTAAAGTACCCACCAAGCACAAAATTTTGTAACTGCAGAAGGCTGTTTGAATATTCTGGGAGCATTTTGACTATTCCGTTAATATTAACAATTTTATGAATTGAGGTCGTATTATTAAGTAATACCTGGATGACCGAGCTTTGCTTGGTTGTTTAACACGTCTGATTAACAAGGCCATCTATTGTCAAGTAGCTTTAGTGTTGCTGTGTCAGTAAAACAGTAGCAGTTTTTCATTGCCTGCCGGAAAACACGGATAATACATAATTTTCTAAAAATGAAACCTAGCTAGATCGATCATCTTTTCACAGGTAAGGTAAGAGGAAAGGCGACTTGACCTACTCTAACTAAGGTCAAAAACGGGATTTTTTCGGAGTATATTGGACACCTACTGTATATGTTTGTTATAAAATTGTTAGCAGAAAACAAACAGTAGAGGTTATAAAGCGATAGGACGGCCTCATTTTCTGTATCAGATAACGGCACACCTCATTGGTACCTATTAATAAAAGTTTAGCTCGTTTATAGAGGGAATTAATATCTTGTAAAATCTAAAAGTTTTTTGTTCTATAAGTGCCCAACAATGAATTTGATTTTCCACCCATAATTTTTCAATCCAGTCAATATTTCTCTTATGCCTTCTCAAATCCTATACCTGTTTTGCTTCATTCTAAAATTGCGTCACTTTATTTTACCAAAAGCTATACACCCAAAAGGTTAAAGCGTAGAGATAAGTTAATGACTTCCTATCATGTCACTGGTTCTTTCGATTAAGTGACTTTAGAGATTCCTTGTCTGTACTATTGGTATAATTAGAAACAATATTGTTCGAAAGACACTGTCGTTAAGGCTACGCCAGTAGACTACGCTATAGTGTTTTCAGATTTCATAAATTGGTAAATATTGATTTACCTTTACCTACCTTCCGTAAAGTAGGTGATATTATGTGTAAATGCAAACTTACATTTTCCTTATAAAGTAAAACAAATTTTATTAATGAAACAAGGTAGTTCAGTGTGTGATTGATTAGAAAACAGTTATAACGAAGTTCCTCAGGCCCTTGAAGTACCTACAGCTCACATATTGCAAAAGTAGATACCAGCATAAATACTTCTTATCTGATAACGCGTAGTAGATATTACTCACAGCAAAAGTATGCACGTACTACGAGTACATTACTCTATCTATGGTCAAGCATAATGGGGTATGGTATGAATCACAGTTTACTCTAAATTACTACGTCTAACTTTTTTATTTGACTAACTCTAGAATTTGCAATTTATACTGTACTAGCTTCCGCCCACGGCTTCGCCCGCGTGGCACCTTGAAAATCAAAAACAAATCTATCCCACGGGAATCGTACATTTTTCCGGGATAAAATGTAGCCTATGTGTTATTCTAGACCACAATCTATATCTGTGCCAAATTTCATCCAGATCCGTTCAGCCGTTACAGCGTGAGAGAGTACAAGTGTAAACACACATTAATATTTTAGTATTTTCATCCTTAGGTCAAACTATTCGCTTTCCGAATTTCAGGATTTTCAGTATTTCTGACTGAAACCATGTGGGTAGGTTGTTTTATCTAGATACTCAGATTAAAGTAAATAGGTATTCATTGTGCCAATGAACTCTTGAGATTCTTGCGACTAATAATGGTAAAAGAAGCAAAAATGCGATGAAAATGCGTGAAATTTTTCAAGCTTTATACTCGTATGCTTATACACCGTGATATTTTAATGGTTTTTCCCGGAGCAGAACAACTTGCCATAAGGAGTACTTTCGAAACATAGATTAAAAGTAAAATAATAAAGATGTTTTGTCTTAAAATAATTTTAAAAATTTTCATCAACTCGAAAACGTGCGGAACGATAGTAACATTAGACGTAACTTGTAGGTAGGTACTATTCGAATCGCACGCGCCGCCGGCTGCCTTCGCGTAGGTATCGGGATGAATTACTATTGGTTCGTGGTCGCTTTCGAATTAAATTTTCACAATGGTATATGTATATTTTTTGTTTCTAATATTTAATTTGTTTATACAACGATTGTATTACCAAGACAAAACCATTTCGCTGCGGGAAAACAACCATTAAAATTTATCGGTGTATAGTTAGTGATCGATGCCAACAATTTATGTGATGTAAATCGGATCATAGCTGTCGCAGTCCACTGCGCAGAATGCCATGCGCGCAACAATAGCAATCCCCAGGCGACAGCAAATAGTCTATTTACCTTGAGTGCGTCCATTATGTGTACGTGATCAGTTCAATTTAAATAGGTGGTGAAGCCGTGATGGTTTGTGGCTCTAGGTACGTCATTTACGTTTCAACTGGCTGGACCTAGTTTATGTCTATCGGTCTTTTGAAGGTTTCTTGAGTCAATATAATATTTGATTCCGCCCGCGTGGTACTTTGAAACACAAAACAAGTCTATCCCATGGGAAGGGTACATTTTTCCGGGATTAAATTATATGCCTAAAAATATAGCCTATGTGCTATTCGAGACTGTAATTTTTGTGCCAAGTTTCATCCAGATCCGTTCAGCCGTTTCAGTGTGAAAGAGTAATAAACAGAAAAAAAAGAAAGAAGTAAACTTAAAATCTCTACATATTTTTTTTTATTTCGACTGTCCTATCAGAATCGCTACAAAAAAACAAAGATTTGCATTACTATTGAGTGTACCTACTCATCGGACATAACCCAAACTGTAGGCGAGTGATTCTTCTCTATTTGTTATTTTTATCGTTATTTTAAAAACTTTCAAGCTGAAGCATGAAGATGTAGCAATAAAAGATTGGGTGTTAATAAGTTTTTTCATGAACGGTACATTTTAAATTAACTAATATTTAACGAAATAGTGAGAACAATGATAAAACCTAGGTAAAATGAGTAAAATCGCGAAAGGTGTCAACGCCGGCAAAAAAACAAAAATCGAATAATCAAAACATCGCCTCGGATGTTGACTTCATAATTGTTTAAACTATCTCTTCCTGGCCGTGCGATGCAACGATTATAATCATAATTTGTCAGCTGCCGGCAGAGCAGTGAAAGTTCAGAGATCACAATGGTGACAGTTACGTTACGTCAACATCCCATCTGTTTAGTCGACCAGTAGCGCTTTTGACAGATGATGTCGCATTTAATTGTCAGATATGTATTTTATTTATCTCTTGGTGCCTATGGTTCATGATATTCGGTTGATATTCTATCTGTAGTAAATTTTTATTATAATCAGTACACGTCAAATAATTAGGTAGGTACTTACCCAGATTATTACTTAACAAAAACCTCGGTAATTAGTAGTTATTTTAACATGCAACTGGCTGCTGGTAGGTAATCAATCAGTATTAGATAGAGTAGACCGTTAATTTAGTTTCTAAACAAAAATATTACCAAGTTAGCAAATTGTTTAAAATTAAGAAAATTATAACTTTAGGAATTGACCAATCAAGTCGTCAATCAGCCAAGTGTTTCTAATTTCATAACACTTGAAATCCAAGGCTGAAATATAACTAACTGGCCGAAATCGATTATTTTCTAAAACAAACTAGATTTATAACATAAGTACTTAGTTATCAAAAGTTTAAACGTTTCATCCGAAAATTTCAAAACAAAGCCATAAGAAAATGAACGCATTAGAAAAATAAAGTGTTCCTAATAATATTTTTTTTATAGAAACATTGACGTCTAAATTTATCGCTGTAATTGTGCGTATTAAAACATTTTTCTTCAAACGCTTTGGATTTTCTGTTATGGTGTTATAAATGTTGCTGTATAAATAAGAACAAATAACAGTACCTACTTATTTAGTTACATTTTATATCAAATGATCAAAACTCATAATTAAATAGGTACCAATAGCTAAAAATAAAAAAATAAATATGATCACGACTGTAATCCCCAGGCTCGGTAGATATCTCCTCAGATCTTTAGTTACTTAGATCTTTGAGGATATCTAAAGAGGGTAGTCAGAAACAAGTCCAAACATGACATTTGGTACATGCCCACATTTTGCACAGTAGTTAGTATTCCGTACGTGACAGGTTGCAAGCCCATCGCCGCTTATAAGAATACTAACCTATGACACATACCTTCAAATTTTTTAGTTCTAGGGTATGCCGGTTTCCTCACGATGTTTTCCTTCACCGTTTAAGAGCACTGGCATTGCGCACATAAATTTTTCGAATGGAAAAACTCATTGGTGCACGACCAGGTTTGAACCCACGACCTTCGGATCGTGATGCAGGGGTGCTACCACTACACCACCAGCGCTCTTACCAATAGCTTTAATAGAATATAATAGAATAATTTATTTAGGCAATGTTTTAAAAAGTTTTGATCAATCGATGTGATATGTTGGTTGTGGTAGATATCTCTACACACACCACTGCTCTACAGCCGTCGTCAGTCTGCCTCTTGACTACATTGACTCCTGACCTGTCTAACGATGTTAGCAATTAACGTATCCACCAACGAAGAGTGAAGGTGCTCTAATTGGTTATGTCGACGAATAACTCAATTCTTAGTCTTACACATTACTTAGGTACGATTGAAATTTTAGTTTTTAGTAACTAGTATTTATTTGTGTCGGAAAACACACCTTTATTTATACCTATACTCGTAGATATCTTAATATACACACTATATCATAAAATACATGTGAAACGGCTGGTCTGAATTCAGTTACAAGATTTGACGACAAACCACCTAGAGCAAGTTAAATAAAAGCTTGTAGGTAAAGAGGTTATGTACTTAGTCGCAAAAAGCTCCTCAGAGCATAATTTGGAATTACAAAATAACACCTTTGATTTTGTGAAATATTGACTCACAACACCAAAGTTGGTTTGTATTATGATATGTATGTACATATATATGTATACGTAAATAATTATTATAGTTTACTGATTGAAAGTGTTGTTTCTTGTCTGCCCAATGGTGAGATTTTATGATGATTAAACATTCAGGAATTCAGAATATTAACTGGATCTCATAAATGAAGATACTGTGTTGATATTAAAAACAGTAGTGGGTGGTCTAGAGAAATATTGCTTCATAGATTATTGTTTGAATTTATATTCGATGATCTAGATCTCACAAAAGTGTTATAAGGTATGCGATCAATAAGTTGTCGAACCGCGTGACCATTTAATTGTCACCTAGTCGCTTATATTACGCTATACATAGTAGCATAGTAGGTCCTAGTACCTACACGCAGCTATATAACTCTTTTTTAAATGACCAGAAAATTTCTCAAATACAAACTATTAAACCAAATATCATGCAGATCAGATCCACGGTCCACGCACCAGTGAATTATTATAGTTACTAAAGTAACCGCACGATATAAGCTCGAAAAAAAAAAAATAGTCCGTACTATATTATAGTCCGTAATAATAGACATAGCTCAATAATTATGTTCGTCCAGGCATTTGAAGGAGGCCAATTTTCAGGTAACTTAAAACTGATGATTCAAAGAAACAAAAAACATTGGAATTACTTTTAGTTATGGCTTATCTTACATTTTACTGATAGCATTATCTTTCATTGGTAGAAAATAGTCAGAAAGTTACAAACATTGCCATTGGTTCCAGCACTGCTCTGAACATCTTATCAAAATGACTCAGTGGATGACTGAAATCGGAAGTGAACAATCTGTTTGTTATAACAGGAAACAACTATTTTTGCTACTAACAGAAGGCAAATAGGAACCTACCAAAATTGTTGAGTCATTCGCGAGAGTAAACTAACTTTACTTTAAAGGACGATTTAAATATTTTGAACGGTCTTTAGATGGCTTAACTGTTCCAAAAGCTTTTTTATACTTATTTCATAAGTAAATACATGTAATATCATTATCTGTATATTTAGTATATTATTAGGTATTATATTTGACTAAATAAAGATAAGAACTTCGGAAATGAAAAAAAAAATAAATGGACGTCTTTATCTTAAATGAAAAAAAGTTGCCTTTTATGCTTGCCTAACGAAAATAATAAATGAATCATTAATCAGTAAAAATAATAAATCAATTATTCATAAAACAAAACGGCGCTATGACATAGCTTGGGATACATATTGTAAAACCCTATTCTTCAAAATTACCATTGAAAAGAGCGGATGTGGATAAGCTATGCTTGAAAAAGTATACAAAGATTTTGTCTTTTATTATCATTTCCAGGTGTTAAACATAATCATCCTGGTCCTGTACCGGACGGGCTACAATGGCGAGTTCCTCGGAGTGGGGGGTACGTGGAACCTCAATGAGGAGAAGAATCCAGACGCTGAGATCGTGGCTTCAGGAGTCATTGTGGGCTATCTCATCTATACCCTGGTTCAGACTATCACATTCTTCTTCGGCACTACAGAACATAAAAGGTGGGTACCTACTTCAAATATAGTACCTATTGAAGTTTAAAAACATGGTTTTTGCTTTCACATGAAGAAAACATTGCTAAAAGTTACACATTTAATTTAAAGCCGTGTGAAGAAGACATAGTTTCCGAAAAGTTCGTCGTCCTTTTCAATATCTTACGCGAAAGTTTATAAGAATGTATGGATGTATGTTTGTTACTCTTTCACGCTGAAACGGTTGAACGGATCTGGATGAAATTTGGCACAGATATAAATTATAGTCTGGAATAGCACATAGGCTACTTTGTATCCCGGAAAAATGTACGGAAACGTGGGATAGATTTGTTTTGCTTTTCAAGGTACCACGCGGGCGAAAGTTTTGTAATAATTCCGTAATTTCACGCCTGAATCAATCAATATCATCATTTTTTTTGATTCCAGAGCAATGGCGGATATAGTGATGAACTTCGTTGGAGTGTTCATGTGGATCGCAGTCGGGGCGGTGGCGCTCCACTACTGGGGAGGGTACCAGGGCGAGAACCAGTACCAGTTCGTGTTTGCAGAGAAACAAGTGGGTGTATAGGTCATACAACGGATCTAGGCATTCGTGAGGTTAGCCACAGGTGCGAGTTTGCGCATGTACAGTTCCTTTCCTCCTCATTACCTCCAATACCTCCAATTGCTCCCGAAAAACGTTACCTACCTACTGCGCAGCTCTTGCGGCTAACTTCACGAATGCCTAGATTCGTTGAGCCAACTATACTTGGTTTCATTACGAAAGGAACAAAGGTTTACACGATCAGTAAATTGTCAGCAAGTATTTGTTTTTAACCCCCGACGCAAAAAAGATGGGGTGTTATAAGTTTGACGTATCGCAGAGTTTAGCGTGCACAAACTAAAAAAACGATTTTATTATATGTATAGATTTTGGACATAATTTTACTTATGACGCAGTTGTTCTAAGTTCAAGGTTATTTAGCTACATTCGCATATATTTCAGTGATAGCTGACGTAATATCTGTAACTTTTCAGGTCGGCCTGGCTGTGGGCGCGCTCTGCGTCATCCAAGGAGCGGTATATTTACTGGACACAGTGCTTTCTGCTATACACTTCACGAAAGAAATGTAAAACTAATCTTAAACATAAACTAATCCTAACTTAGCTGTTAATAAAACTTTTGTAACCATCTAAATAAATTAGTTCGAGTAAAAGCTCTCCTTCATCTTTCACAATCTTTTCCCACCTTTAAGTATCTACTTTAGTTATTAATTAGTCTGTTTTTTAAGACAGTTTTGTAATGTAATAACTTGGAAATAAATGAAAAGTAAAAATACAACTTTTATTACGTTACCCATTACTAATAAAATAGTAGGCCAAGCACAGAGGCAACAAAAAAAACTTCTAGATCTTCCAAATCATTCAACGTCAACTCAAAAGGCTTATTCCCAAAGTACTCCACGTTTTGTTCCCAAAGTACTCCAAGAAATATTCTCAAACTACTCCACAGACAAAATATTGTTTTTTTAGTTAAATTCGACTCCATCCTACTGGTGTCCAAAAATAATTATCTCATACATTCGTTCTCAAACTCCTCCAAATATTTAATATTAGTCATCAGTAATGTAAATAATACTGATTTATTTCGCATTTTACTCCACAAGGTAACTGACGTACAGTCAGCTTAAGAAATACATATTTTAATAGTACAATAAACAGATTTTTCTACTCTTATTATAGCGATAACCGCCTATAACGTCATAAAATGCCTTACCTAAACCTAAATGAATGAAGATTTAAAATAAAATACAGTACCTAGCTGATTTAAAAAAAAAATATTAATCTAATCAACATCAAGAAAAAGAAGAAGAAGATCAACATAAGTACACATTTTCAAAAATAGACGGTAGAATAAAAAAAACAATATACCTACCTACTTAATTATGAGAAACCAAAATTTAGAAGTTTACCATAAATATTGATAGAAAAAAAACCATGACGTATTAACAGAAGGGTGTTTTTTTAAAAGCTTAGAAACTTTAAATTGAAATAAAAAAAACGCTATGAATAAAGCCAACTGGATGTATAAATTAATAACGTTTTTCTCTGTTTTATTTCAGTTTAAAGTTCTTCGCCTCTAAAAAACACCCGTTATTATAACTTACCCGTAAAAATCAGTCTCTTCAGCTATGCATTATGCTAATGCAAGACATATTAGGTCTTAGAATATATTCAGAAATAAAAAAATAAAATAAATAAATGAATATGATCACGACTGTAATCCCCAGGCTCGGTAGATATCTCCTCAGATCTTTAGTTACTTAGACCTTTGAGGATATCTAAAGGGGGTAGTCAGAGGCAAGTCCAAACATGACATTTGGTACATGCCCACATTTTGCACAGTAGTTAGTATTCCGTACGTGACAGGTTGCAAGCCCATCGCCGCTTATAAGAATACTAACCTATGACATATACCTTCGAATTTTTTGTTCTAGGGTATGCCGGTTTCCTCACGATGTTTTCCTTCACCGTTTAAGAGCACTGGCATTGAGCACATAATTTTTTCGAATAGAAAAACTCATTGGTGCACGACCATGTTTGAACCCACGACCTTCGGCAGGGGTGCTACCACTACACCACCAGCGCTCTTATTATCAGAAATTAAATCATTTGTAATTTGGTATTTGCTTGTAACATTAACATACCTAGGTGTAAACAAAACTTATCTCTTTTGCTACCCTTTTTTTCTAAATAATAATGCATTAAAAGTATGTACCTAAGTGATATTGAAGTGATATTACAATTTACTTTATTTACCGCAGACGTAAACGTTCTAAATTCCTAATTTGAAGAAAACTTTTGCCAGCATACCTAATTTTATTACAGAAATACTGTGACAGACTGTACTCCTAACATTATTTTGTTTCGATGTTTTGAATGGAGTAGTCTTGAAACTTAAACGCACTATTTTTATTTAACCTTTTTTTAATAATAATTCTTTGGAGTAGATTGGGAACTAATGTTCGAGATTCTTATCTTTTTTGAACAAAAGAATGGAGTACTTTGGGAATAAGCCACTCAAAACAACGAAAATTTAATAATGAAAGGAACTTGACTTCCGGATTTGAGAAGTATTATGCACCCAGACCAAATTACGTAGGTAATTAGAGGTCAATGAGATGGTCAAATTGACCAGGGCAGAGGTTAACACCGTATACCACGGCGCTGAGACATCGGGCTTGAGTCATAAATGCAGCAGGAGTCTGAATAGATGTGCTGATCTAGTCCAAACCTCGCAAAAAAGTATTTAAAAAAATAATAGTTCTAAATTCGAATTTTAAAACGATTATTTTTTTATATCTCACTCATTCGAGTTTTGTATCGATTCCAAAAAGGTTCTATTGATTAGTAAAAGTGGATTACTTAAATTCGCCGAGTTTTTTGACGATATCGCCGAGCAGCAAGGATTATCTCAGCGATTTGGATTTTGAAGAGTTCAAGATTGCGCCGCTAACAGAAACCGTGAGTACAAGATCCACATAACCAATACACAAAATGTAAAATACATCATAGAAAATAGCAGTTTTACGGTTTATCGCGAACAAGAGAGTCTATAGAGACACTATAGACGATTATCTAATCAAAGTAAGTAGACTTCATTGGTGGTTTACACCAAATGACAAGTTACGGGTTTGTTACCCTGAAAATGAAAGTTCGAAAGCGGGTAAGAAAGTGAATTTATCACGTTTACGCACTTACCTATTAGTGGCTTACAAAGATGAAGGATTCAATGAACTTGCGAACTGTGCAGCGAAAGAAATGCCAAAATTTAATGTTATCTGTAGGTGGTAAAAAGAATCAACAATTTGCGAACTGGATATTTATGTTTTCTAGCTAGCTTTTTTAGCTTAGGTTAAATAACTTAATATAGCTACCCAACAATTACAATTGAGTACATAAATTAGGTACATGGGTACCTACGCAAGGAGCGTCGCGTTAGCTGCTTCGACGCACGCGCATAAGGAACATTGTAGGTACCGGCTGAAAGTATGATACAACTTTCAACATAAATGAGGTTATATTACACTTACAGAAAGAAGTTCTTATTGGCACTGAATACATAATACTTAGAGGTAAGTACTTAGATTTTTTTTTAATTTCGTAATGTACGAAGAGACAATTATTATTTTAACTAATATATAAAGAGGTGAAGTTTGTTTGTATGTAGGAGGTAATCTCCAAAACTACCGATCCGATTTTCTAAAAAAATATTTCACCAATGTGTAAAATTAACAACCAGGATGAACATAGGCTATATTTTATCTTGGTACCTCGCGGGCAAAGCTAGTAAACAATAATATGTATGGAATTGTACAATAGAAATAAATAAATTATCGACATAATTTTTCATTCATCATGTTTTATTGAACCACCAAAATAACTAGGTAACTACCTATGTACTTACCTACATATGTAGTTGTTACATTTAAAAAAAAAACAAAAAAGTCATGTGATAGAAACTAACTAAGCACATATGGAGTGTCTCTACCAAACCTGAGAAACCTGAGATGTATGAAAAATCCATAATATCAAGTTTGTTATTGTTTTATTCAAAGAAAGTAGGCCGTATACAACCTTCGTAAACGTACCCCCGAACTCAGAACTTTGGCGCCAAAAGTGGCGCCATGATGGCGGCGGCAGAGGGAGCTGGCGGGACGCACCGATCAATTTTATTGTATAGGTCACTAGGACATGGGAGATAGTTTTGCTTTGTTTACTACTCGTATACTTAGCGAGAGGAATACTTAAATAAATGCGAACCACAATTATTCCTCTTGTGTGAATATTTTTTTGTCTCTTTCATGTTAACCTTTACCTTAGTAGGTATGTAAGTTTCTAAAATGTTTAAGTAGGTAAGTACGTATCTCTTTCCTGTTTTATTTTCTTTTATGTGCTGATTATTTTCTTTATGTCCGTGTGTCTAGTAAAATATTTTACTTTTTATTCTATTCTATTCTATTTTATTGATCGTAGAGACCTCTAGATTTTGAAAAGAAAAAGAATGGCAATATTGAAGTTTTGTTTCTACCATAAAAAAAAATACATTCTTGACAGCTTTTAATATGTTTTTTGACAAGGTTTCTAAATGTAACTTACAACAATTTGTTTAAGGTGTTAACAATAGATAAAAAAAACTTTGTTATAACATGTAAACTACCAGTTTTATACCTTTTTGTGAGTTAGGATATTTGATTGTCCGGAATAACGAAGAGGAAGGCTAAATCTTAAGAAAGCTGCCATAACTTTCCAGTGTAAATTGAGACTTGAATTGAGGCGTGCAGTTGAACAATGTTACCCTGGTACTTATTGTGTGACAATAGCTCATATCGGTGTATTTACCATCAAGTACAAACGTCCATTGTTCATACCCATACACGTCGCCATGACTTTGCCCTTAGCCATAAAAATACATGGACTAATATTTTACTTTATATGCACCGTGAGTAGTTTGTGACAAATTGAGCTATAGGTATTTGAGTAACATAAAATATGCAATATGACGTTAGCGACAGAAAAGATGAGGGATACAGGGGTAGAGAGAGTAGACCAAAGAAAAGATGGATGGACTGTGTGAAAGAAATGGAAGAAGATCACATGTTGTGCCGACCCCACATAACGTGGGAAAAGGGCAGGAAGATGATGATGATGCAATGTGACGTTAGGAAACTTTATACAAAATTAGTAGCAACTCCTACCCTACGTTATCATTCAAATAAGACGTACGTATTTTAGTATTTTTTTGTTAGTCTGCGGAACAATAGAATCACCACCGTTGTAACCTTGTGGTTACTCTCATGGTCGTAACAGTATTGCGAGGACATCTAACTGTTACAGAAGTTTACCATCCGCCAAACACACAACAACAACCTAAAAAAATGATCATTTTTTTTCTCCGTCAAACTTACCTAATCATCCGAGCAATTCTTGTATATTTTCTTCTTCTTCTTTATATATAAAAATGAATTGCTGTTCGTTAGTCTCGCTAAAACTCGAGAACGGTTAAACGGATTTATCTTATCTTGGTCTTGAAATGTTCGTGGAGGTCTAGGGAAGGTTTAAAAGGTAAGAAAAATTCGAATAACTGCCGGGAAAACCCTAAAAATAGCCCTTTTCTATTTCCCATACAAACGTTTTCTAAATAAGTACGAAGTCTGCCGGGTCAGCTAGGTTTTATTTTTAGAAAACGTCGTTTACAAAAAAAAAACTCGGTCACCCAAGTTACTAAATTTTAGAACTATCCTTCATGTCACATTTTCCTGTAATAGGTAAGTACCTTATTTATAAATGCAGACAGTGGGGGTTAAAAAATGGTGGTTTATTTGCACAGATTCGTATGAAATGTCACAATAAATCTGAAATAACTAATTGTTCAAAGAATTACATCCAACTTCAGCGTAAGGATATTTCCAGAAACATCTGAATAATATAAAATAATATAAAATGAGAAGCAATGACAAATCAGCGGTGCCTTTCCATGCACAATTACATTATTTAAACCATTATTACTGTATTATTTAAGTGCAAATAATTAGTCATAATGACGATCTTATGGTTTCTAACTAGGTATTTTGATTAAAGCGTAAGTCATCATAATGATGAGAATCATCTCTACCTACGCCTGGATTGAGCTCAGTACCTACCTGATAACAACCACGTACAATTCAGGAAAATTGTTCAGGCTATTCAGTAGGTACTATGAAACTAGTATTTATCTATATCTATATACTCTATACTTATATTATAAAGAGGAAAGATTTGATTGTTTGTTTGAATTGAATAGGCTCTGAAATTACTGGACCGATTGCAAAAGTTCTTTCACCAATGTGTAGAATTAACTTTCAGGATGAACATAGGCTATATTTTATGTAGGTAGGTACTTCGTGGGCGAAAGCGGAAGCTAGTTGCAAATAATTAAAAAACCCGACTTAACGTAACTGAAACTTTTGAAAACTGAACTTTTACAGCCGCCATGTTAGGTTTTTTGATATTTTGTATATCACTCTAGTGATCCAGAGGATTCCAATGACACCTTATTTGTCAAAATCTGACCAACCGTTTGGGCTACAGCGACAGCCAAAGAGGAACTCGTATACATACAAACATACACACATACACCCCAGTAGTCGGGTAAAAAATACAAAACCACAGTATATGACGAACTTACGTAGTTATGAGTAATTTAAGTGAGGGCAGAGTGAGCTAGAAAAATATATCCAGGAACGGGTTTTTTCAGAAGCATGACAAATCATCAGGTAATGGTGTTTTCATGGTTTCCTGTTTTTTGAATACAGGTAAAATTGTAATAGAATTGCTATACCTAGTCGATATAATTTAACTTTACCTTCAGTACTTAAGATTTCTTTTAGTAAGTTACATAAAGTTACGTTTAACTTATCTGCGCTATTTTAAGTGATGTAGAAACTCACTGAACTTATAAAAAGCTAATTGAAATGGAAATTTAAACAGAAATTGAAAATAATTTATTCAATAAAATCACAAGGATCACTTGAAACGTCTTACATAATACATAATTGATTAAATAGGGCGTCACTTTGCGGAAATCAATTACAAAATATTAAAAAGATAATAGACAAAGACAAATACCAGTATCGAGTATTTATTCCTCTATCTATTCTCTAATAAGCTAAACAAAATGAAGATGCATGCACCACCAACCAACCAGCTCGCAAAAACCAAAGATTGTTTTTTAATTGTTTTAATTATTTATTTTACATCAAGTAACTATAACAGATCACTGACATCATGTCTATTTTTTTCAATTTCATAGATTAATTGTCGATTGACAGTTCTATCATAAAGCACATCGAATCAACAAACAAATAAAAATAATGTATGGGTCTTGCTATCGTGACTGTAGCTATAGGTACGTTACACGCACGAATTGCACAGAGAAAACTCTACTTTAGTCTTTGTAACAATGGAATAAGGTTCGAAATAGAAGTATTAGTTTACGTCGTGATTAAAAAAAGTGTAGTAGCGCTTACAAATATTATTAATTGACGTTGCGAAATTCAGAATGTTTTTAGGTAAGTTTATTCTATTCATTTCATTTTTTTTTATTAAATGTCATCTTATCTACGATTTATTCTGGGGATAGTACTCAAACTATGTTGGCTGGTAGAAAATGCACCCTAAGTACATTTTGTCACGCATATTTTGTTATTATGTAGGTACAATAAGTATACTTAAATAAACTATATACGTTTGGTCGACTCCAAGCATAGTAGCTAATGTACTTGCTTACATAAAGTACAATTATGTTTCAGATAAGGTATGTATAATTTCATCATCATCATCATCACATCGCATAAGAACACTGCTGAAAAAGGCCTATAGATTCCCTATAGATTTCCAGAGCGATCAATCTTTCGCATGTATAATTGGGTTTTATCTATTCTGAAGATTTAACTTATAATATATTTAATAAAAATAGCGTGGATTTAGTATTACTACACCATTTTAAAAACACGTTTTCTACACACACACATTACATTCGCGATCGCTGCACGCGCCGCGCTTGCTTCTAGACTGGAAAACTCTAGAAAGTGGCTTTTCAATTTTCGAATAGCTCAGTCAAAAGATTTAGAGCGAGCATTCAACAGTCCACTTCCTTTGATATTCTGATATTTTTTACTATCTTTTAGTAACAAAGAGTTATATTAGAAAATAAAATACTAAGCTGCTTTTTTCGTCGAAATAAATTAGAGTTTAAATAATTTTCAACCGATTTTTGTTCTGGTTATTTGGCGATTACGTTAGTTATATTGAGTTTATATACAGCGCCATGCCGCCTGTGTAATTTTTTTTGCAATGTTCGACAAGGGCGAAATTTAAGACCAACCTAAGTATGTAACACTTATTTAGCAAATAAACATTCATGATTTTTGATTCTGTTCGCGCGCATCTACGAAACTATTGAACGGATTTTAGTCAATCGAACATAATACAATAACAATAATAGAACACCAGTAGTCAATAGAACTCTCGAAAACATTGAAAGAAAACAGTCTCCAGCCATAACCGTACGCACAAACTGTTCTATTCCATTACAAATTGTATTAAATCTTTCGCAACGTGTGATGTAGGCGCATATTTGCGTAGCGTATATTATCAATTAGGGCAGATTATGTACAAAAATAGGCCCACGGATGAAGGGATCCGTTATTTTCAGGCAACAGATGCTTTTGAATCACTGATTACTATTGGCTACTGGCTAATATACTAATACCAACTACTAATGGCACCGTAACCCCTTTGTTCGTCCCTTTGGAAGTTATTTCCGGGATAAAAAGTATTCTATAATGTTAATTCAGGTTATAAACTATCTGTGTGCCGAATTTTATCCAAATTCATTTACTTAGTCATTTTTGCGAGATTGAGCAACAAACTAAAATTTAAATTTTCACATTTATAATATTAGTAAAATTTGATATTCAATTAAAATACTTATCGCTTTTTTGGTAGATTAGCTAAGTAACTAATAGCTGCCGAATGTAAATAGTCAGATAAAATACTTACCCTCACAAATAGGTGTTTATTTATATCAACCTACAAAAGTAAAAAAAACAATATCTTTAAACAAAAAAAGTGATTTGATTGTGTAATAGATGATATGAATGTAAGTTGACGAATTATAGGTGTGAGTGGAAGAAAACATGTTGTGGCGTGGCGACCCCACTTAGCGTGGGTAATGGCCAGGAGAAAGATGAAAAAAAGAGGAAAAAACATTTTTTATTCCTATGAAAAGAGAACCTCACATACAAATTCTTATCAAACCAGGTAGCAACAATCAGCTATATGGTTGAAATCGTAAACCTGTTTCTAAGCTGAAGCCCTGCCACACCCTAGATAAGGCTGTTATGGTGTAGGCATTACAACTTTATGTTGAATGAAAGCTACGCACGTATACCTAGTAGTCATACACTATTAGTCAGATCCCGTGACCAATTTTCCTAGAGCCCCCATGTTTCCCGAATTAAGTTACGTCAAGTTGCAAAGGGGGGTAACTGCACTTATTGTTGGAGACCAGTGTTATTTTTTCGAATGAAGCATAGAGGTACGGCCGTCGCGGACAGATCGTCAGTCGCTCCAGGCACCGAATCGAACTCACTCGTGTGCTTAGCAAGCTCTGTGAAGGCATCCGCGCTAGTGTCGTCTCTATACAACAGTGGAAGTGCTTTGACTGTGAGCCTTTTGCTCCAATTACAAGTTTTTTTATTAGGTAAGTAAAAAAAAAAAAATTATCGTTTGTTTTTTTGTTGGTCAACCTGAAGAATGGTGGCTTTGAAGAGCTTTGTGATCGACGGTAAAATAAGAATTGTTAAGAAATAGCTGTGTAATTTATAACAAAGCATTTGCTCCTAATACTTATATTAATACTTCTGCTTTCAATAAAACAAAATAATAACTTACCTACAGCAAATTATGCTAATTTACTTAGTTTAACAATGCTACTCTGAGTCATTGTTTACCTGTTAAACTAATTTGAATTATTCTTGTGCTTATGAAAATTAATATACTTACCTTGTTATTATTAGTGTGTGGGTATTCCATTCGCAACTTCATCTGCGCCTTTAAACAATATACTAGTAAAAACTAAACGAATAAAAAAATTAAAAAGATACCGCCTGAAACTATGTAATTGAAAATAGCTTCTTAGAGGCGCTATATTGTATTTTTTTTGTCATTTTGTACAAATAATAAACTTGTGTTTAAATTATGTATATTAAAATTAGCTTTTGTTGATAAGTCTAACCCAAGTTAACTATCTAATATTCTTAGTTTACCAATTAGCATAAGGTACCTACATAGACCCTATCTGATTGATTATTTTTATCTTCATTCTGTACTAGCTTTCTCCAGTAGCTTCGCCCGCGAGGTATCTACATAAAATATATATCTATTTTCAACCTGAAAGTCCATTTTAAACATTACCTAATGATAGTTTTGTAGTTTTGGAGATTTTCGCCTTCATACAAACAAACTAATGTAAATAGGCAAATACACATAACAATCGGTATAAAATAAATTAGTTCATACGTAAAAAGCTTACCAATCAGCCTGATTAAATAGGCATAGGCACTTTGTAGATAACTTCAACACTACGACACTATGACTTGGTAAGAACATCGTTTATATACCTACCTTACCACAAGCTCTGCGGGCAATATCAAAGTAATATAACTTTGATATTTCGTACCATAATCAATAAAAATTGTATTGAAGTAGTGTTACTTCAAGCTTGACACTTGACGTTTATAAAACATGATGGTTTGTAAGAGCTTGTGGTTATCCCCCTGGTTCGTTTCCTATCATTGATCTATCTACAGCTACACTGCCGTACGTATGTTTTCGCTGGGAGGCGTTCTAGGTAGACGTATGGAATGTAACGAAACGAAATAGAGTTTCGTACACTATAAAAACCCATAAGCCCACTGAAACAGAAAATTGGTAAACATGATCGAGAAATGATACCACAAAAACATCAATATTGTTATGAGCATGTACCAAATATATTAGGATCCCAACAATATCCTCAAAACGTAATCTAAAAAGATTTGACATGTATCACAAGTCTGGGGTTTACAGTGGTGAGATTTATTTGGTTCAAACTTTTTTTTACCTCAGAGCTAATTATGTAAGTTTTTAACTAACTGGGTACTTGACATAAAATTCGATAAATCAACACGATAAAACCACTTTATTTCCAGAAACACTGCAATATTCATGTTGTTTTTGCGCGTCCAGTATTGGAAAGTTGCGCGTGCGTTCCGTTCCGATCCAGCGATCGGCATTTGCTTGATGATTTATGCATCAAGGCAATGCTTTTCTAATACTCATTAATTACTGTCGCATTCACGCGTCGGCGGCCATTTTATCACGATCTTCTTTGTCTATCTAGAGTCCGATTTACCGAACTTTAAAATCTACGCTTAATTCTTAATACCTGTGTGTAATATCTACTCAGTGCTGGCATGAAAGACGATATAGGTCTAGTACGTTTTATAACGAACCGTGATGTTTTCTAAGATATTATGGTATGGTACTTACATACAGCTTGCTTGGACCATGAGTCGAATATTTGACGAAATTTTCCATACGTTTTATGTATAATTTGACCAGAACTTCAAGCAAGTGGCACAAAATTAGAAGCATTTATGTAAAGAAACAAAAAAAAGCGAATGTATCAATAAAGTAAAAATAATAATGACTGGGTTGAGACGAGAAACTGGTCTAATGTAAATAGTGAGGAATCTGTGTGACTGGTCTGCTTTGGAGCGAAAGCTAAGGGGCAAGACGACTGACGACTCACACTGATGAATATTGAAACTACAGTGTTATTAGATAAGTGGTTATACCCAGGCAGCTTATGGCAATCTAACTAAGTTGGATCCTTATGAATGCTGTGAAGAACTTCACACGCGTTATTGTGTGGGTACTTTGACTGATCAACAGAAAATGACAAAGAGAAAATGAACAAATTCTTATTCCATCCAAATTATTAGTCATAGGTAGTTTTAATTTGTTAAAAAATTAAGAAAAATTAAAACGTTATTAAGATTTAATCTAAGGTAGGTAGTAGAAATAACATCTCAATTTGATCATCCAAAAAAACGGAACTATTCTGAAATTGCCGTCATTTGAGTATAATTTGAGACACTTTAGTACGCACAATAATAGTTAAGTAGATACCATAAACATGTATTATATGTACAGTTTGTATGCGAATTGGAACACAAAGATTGAACAATTCTATTTTGCAATTAACCCTAAACAGAGTATGACGATGTGCTTTTAAAGAATGGTTTCTCTGTCCCCGCAAACAAAACTGTAATCACCATAGCAAACTGTTGTCTGCTCTGTAGCAAATTTGTAAAATACATACATACATAAAATCACGCCTGTTTCCCGACGGGGCAGGCAGAGATCACGGATCTCCACTTGCTACGATCCTGACACCCTGACACACCTCTTTTGTTTCATTCACTCTCATTACATTCTTCATACACGCGCGTCGGTTTAGGGTACTCTTGACCTGGCCTTTCTCTAAAACGTCCCCAATTTGATCGAGGTACGTATAGTTCATCCAACGGATCTAGGCATTCGTGAAGTTAGCCACAGGTGCGAGTTTGCGCATGTACAGTTCCTTGCCCCCAACTCATACCTCCAATTGCTCCCGAAAAACGATACTGCGCAGCTCTTGCGGCTAACTTCACGAATGCCTAGATTCGTTGAGCCAACTTTACGCCGAGGTTTTCCCCTTGTAAAATTTGTAAAATATCTATGTAAATATAACTATCCCATCTTTCTAGGTGTCCGAGTACGGGGGCGGAGCGCGCGTGGTTTGGGCCATGTCTGCGGGAGACAGGGAGGCCGAGGCACAGGCCAAGAAGGGCGAGGAGAGCGCCTCCAGCGAGAGGGATAGCCGGGCAGCAGCAGCCTTGAAACAGTACTGGTGCGTCGGATTGAGGGCATTGGAACTGGTAAGTGGAGACAAACAGTAGTGTGGTCAGTGAACGGACAAGACATGGTGCGACACCACCAATTTGAACTCTATACTGTGGCTGGATAAGGAACAACTCTTGGCTAGGATACAGGTGAGGAAGCTGTAAGGACGTGATGATCAGAGGTAAAACGGAACGTTACCCTTTTGGTAGGTACGGTGAAAGATGCCTCGTTCATACCCCTGACACCAGTGAACGACAATACATGGAAGCATGCCTTGAGCTAAAAAATGGCCCCCCGAAGAAGGTAGGCGAGACTTGTCAATTACGCCAAAGAATTATATCAAAAATAAAAAGCTTATTACATATAATGGCAAGTTAAACACAAACGTCGAGGGAATAAAGTCAACATTAATCAATTTTTGGCAAATCCACGAAGAAGTTTCAAATTGTGAAATTTGGTGTCATGTTTCGCGGATATTTCCCTTGAAGATATGTTTCAATGTTTTTTGTTCCATTCACTGTCTATCGAGAAAATATAGATTCATCATAATGAAGAAAATTCTATCGATTCATCCCCATGTGGTAGAACTGTTATTTTTTTTTAATTATCTTCTTTAAACATCCTGTATGTGAAGTATAATTAAGTTGTCGCATGTCATGCGTCTCCCAGTCGGTGTTTTTCCTCATGGGAACCGACAATCTGTTCACAATGCCCTTGGAACGGAGGCACGGCCACAGAATAACGGAGCTCTACAGCAATTATCAGCAATTTAGCACCGATGCGGTAATCGTGATCGACTTTGTTTTAACTGCGATTCGACGAATACATCACTGATTGCGATTGAAAGATTGCCATTGTCCTGTTTCTGTTGCTTACAGAATTTACAACAGAATTTGATGTTATGATGTCATTCTTCATTAGCGATGCCTCTATCTAGATACCTGAATAGCTGGACTTGTTAGTCAATAAATCAGAGAACTTCGAAAACATTATTTCAGACTAGCTTCCGCCCACGACTTCGCCCGCGTGGTACCTTGGAAGACAAAAACAAATCTATCCCGCGGAAACTGTACATTTTTCCGGGATAAAAAGTAGCCTATTTGCTATTCCAGACTATAACTATATTTGTGTCAAATTGCACTCAGATCCGTTCAGCCGTTTCAGCATGAGGAGTAACATTAATACTTACCTATATAATGTTTATACATACATCCATACATTCTTACAAACTTTCGCGTTTATAATATTAGTAGGATGATATTCGAATTAAACTTTCGACAACGCAAAAGATGAGATTTTTCTTAGTTAGTAAGTAAAAAGGCTTGAGGTTCAATTATCTTGAAAATAGCAATATTTTAAAAGAAAATAAATAACCTAACTACTAGATGTACTAAGTACCTACTTATACCTACGCAATGATGTGTTATAGTTACTACGTAGTAATATTATCTCTACGTACCTAGGTACGTATTCAAAAGTTCAGCGAGTAGGTAAGTAGGAACTTAGAATAACAACACGCTAATGTAATAAAAGTGAAAATAGTATGGAAATGGCTCATTGAAAAAGCATTAGTGGTGTGTGCGGTACGCTGCCGATAGACGGGAGAAAATGAATGATTTTGACCACGAGACAACTTCGCCACTTTCACTTCGAGTGCACTTTAGTTGACGTGATTGAGACGAAAAAGTAAATACAAATTAATTTAACCTGTTTAAGAACACATACAAAATCAAACAGATAAGTAAGGTAATAAGATATGTAAGTAGGTAAGTAGGTAATATCGAAATTGAAATTGAAATTGAAAAATATTTATTCAGTACAATCACAAGGATCACTTTGAAACGTCTTACATGCTAGGTGAATCTATGTGCCAATTCCAACCTAACCCAAGTACGAGAAGAACAGGCAAGAAACTCGTCTCGGTCCTAGCGCTTTTTTGTATGATCCTTCTTACAAAAAAATGTAATCAAGATTATCTAATAATAATAACATAAAATCAGAACATAAATACATAAAACAAAAGGACAGCGTTTACATTGCAAATTGGTTAGCTGTCGGAGGGCGGAGCGACATCGGGCCATGAGTTCCTATCATCAATATATCAAATAAGTACTTATATTATAAACGCGAAAGTTTGTAAGAATGGGTGGATTGTGGATGTATGGATGTCTGGATGTATAATTTGTTCCTCTTTCACGCTGAAACGGCTAAACGGATCTGGATGAAATTTGGCACAGAGATGGAATAACACATAGGCTACTTTTTATCCCGGAAAAATGTAGGTACGGTTACCGCGGGATAGATTTGTTTTTGTTTTTCAAGGTACCACGCCGACGAAGCCGTGGGCGTAAGCTAGTATCAAATAATAAAAAGTTTTTCGCAATAGGTAGTGAAGTTGAAGGAAAATTAGTAGGGAGTTTATTTTGATGGTGTGTTTTTTCACAGGTCATAGCAGTGATCGCAATTGGACTGGTCGTGGGGGCGCTGTATTCTCCTCAAGTGGTGCAGTCCGACCATCGCCATATAGCGCTCATCTATTCTGCTTACTCCAGTAAGTTTTCACGTATTCAAAAATCTTAGAGCTGAGATTAGAGCGAGAATAGGTAGGTACTTACCATACCGTATTCGTTTGCCATGTAAGAAAGAGAAAACTAATTTCTATTACATAGTTCTGTCTTTAAAAATTATTGGGATTTACAGCGATGCATTCGACTGTCAACTTTGTCGCTCTGGGTTTTTTTTTCTCGTGTAATTTTGGGTTTTTACACTAAAGCCCAAGTTCTTGACGCGAGTGTAAAATTATTTGAATTAATAGTTCATTTCGAAATCCATCGGAGGAAATCCCGAGAATTCTGAACAAAACAGCTATTTTTTGTTAAAAATTGACTTGACAATTTGACTGACTTTGTGACATTGACAATACTGCTAGGTACTTAATTTAAACACTTGACATTAGCAATTTTATCTCAAAAGAGATTAGTAAAGAAGAAAAAAAGCATGGATTGTATGGGCAAGGAACTCCGACCTCAAATTGCCAGCAACCCAGGAATAAGAAAGAGGTTTCAAACTGGAACCGATGTCTTTTAAATTTTTTAATCGATACTAAATTCGCACAGTCACTAGCGCGCCAGAATCGATTCCTGCAATTGTTCGTAAATTGAAAGATTAGAACAAAACCGTTGGTGGAACTGGGCCATGGACGCTTGATTGTCCAAAACCAAAGGGAACATTAATAAAATATGCTATTTAAAGAAATAATCAGGTCTAAGTATTGGTAGGTACTAACTTAGGTAGATATGTAGGTACCTACTCTTGGAATAGTCATTGATGCATTTATAGCTCAGTGTCATTGAGCTAGAGTTTAAAAGAGACGGGTCGCTAAGTACAAATCAATAGACAACAGAAGTTTTTTCTAAATAAGTACCTACCAGGTAATTTGTTTTAAATGTACTGTGAAAATACGCTTTCCGAATCTAATAGGTTACCACTTGTCACGATAATTATTATGTAGAATAATTAAGTTAAAAAAGCCTAATGTTTTAAACTAATGAAATCTAAGCATTATTTCAAGTCCACGAAAACAGTATAATATTTTCAACACACTGGTTTGAAAGAACTGGTGACACGACTAATATTTTTAAATGAGGGTAGGTGTACAAAATCTTCGTTACTCTTCCAGGTTTCATCATCATCACGGGTGTATTGGTCATAGCCAGATTGTTCGGCGAGTCAGCAGGATGGCGGACCTCCATAGGGTTTTCCTTGCTCGGCGTGATTATGTTCACTGCCGCAGCCGCTGTTATATTCTATGGTAAGTTCTTTACTATTGTCTATAACTACTTTAAAAGTTTAGTCAGGAATCAGCAATAAAAACTTAACAGGTATTTATTAAGTTTATAACTTACATGCGTGCAATAAAATTCCAGTTAGTACTTAGTTGTAATAAAATACGGTATTGATTTTCTTCTAATTAATATGCACAGAGTAACCTTCGAGCCTGCTGGCTGTATAAGGAAACTGCTTATGCCTGGCTGGACTTAATAAAAGTATACGCTTGTCTCTGGAGATTGGTGTTGTCACTTCCGTTTCGGCTATTTCGTTTTAATTTTTGAATAGTAAAGTAGGTTGGTAACAGGTCAGGTCTATTCAGCAATAAATATTACAATGATGAGCATTTTTTTTACAGATTGGCATCGATCTTATTATGCAAACCTTCGTCCGAACAAGCAAGCATACGACCTTCTGATATCGTCTGGAGTATTCTCAGTGCTAAATGCTGCGGTTTTCCTCGTTCACGCTTTCCTCACTTTCAGGAAGGAAGCTGATTATTAAGTAGGTTCTTAGATAATTTAGATATGAATTTAATTTTAATTTAACACAACGTTGCGTGTATTGTAGATAAAATAATTTAAAAAAATAATAACGTGCAATGACGTTTTGGATATTTTTCAAATGTTTCGTTCACATCAATTTTTTCTTTGCAGTGAAAGTTTTTATCATAATTTACGCGTTATGAAATCCTTCTGTTTTTAGGTTTCTGAAGTTTATCGAGGAACTTAGTTTCCATGTTTGTCCGACCCTAATCAAAGACGTTATTTGCAGACATCAGTATTACCATACAGATTTTTAACACAGTAATACCGACGTATTGGTAACACTAGAGTGAAATAAAAAAATAAAAAAAAACTAGGTGTTAGGTAGGTACAAGGTTTTTGGGTAACAGTTGAAATTTGGATATCTTAAAAAATATTATTAAAACTGAAGTTCTTAAGTACTATGATGTCTTTAGTAAATACCTACATAGATCATCATTGTAATCCTGACTTCGGATGTGCATGGCGACACTACTTGACCAATTTACTTATTTACATAAGCACTCCATACACTACTTTAGTTTATTTTGCATCTTTTATGCTTTACCGCTATCTTTATAATAAGTTAGTATGTTAAGACGTATTATAGGGTTTGGATTTTTCTTTGTAATGTTTTAGTTGATAAGAAAGAACCTATCAAGGTAGGTACCTACCTACTTAAAATTTGCCCTCCGTTGCAACTACACAAGATAATAGTTTCACTGTCTTAGCACTTGGTTTTTTGGCGGAAAGGTAAGTATAATATATATAACATTATAGTAGGAAGTTACACTTTTTTTAATAAATTAAAAGTTTTTTTTTAATCTTACATGATAATGGCAGCTTTTTTTAAATTAAAATTAGATAACAATAATTAGATACATTATGTGTAGGTTATGATGACAGTAAACTTGGTAGCTGATTTTCGCGACAGCTATGGGCCGTGGGCAAAAGGTTTATCAGCTAATTACAACTTTGTGATTAAAAAACTGGCAATATTTTAAACTATTTAAATATTTTGCTCCATTTTATTACAAACGAATGTTAAGGTTGGCAGCTATATTATTAGTTATTGAGATTTTTTTTTAATCGGTTGGCAGCTATTTTATTTTTAATCGACGGTTTAGTATTTTTTTATGATTAGGTGTTAAGTAAAGGCAGCTATAATAAGGTATTTTGTGTTTATGTCCTTCGTTTTGCAGTTGTAGCTTTTTAGCTTAGAATAGAATAGTGTTTTTTGTAATAGAATTGTGCAGCTTTAAAAAAATCTGTGCTCAGGCAGTGAAACATTTTGTAGAGTACCTAATCATTATTATATTTTTTTTTCTTTGCTCTTCATCGTGCATCTTTTTAAATATATAATTCAGTTAAATTTTGGCCGAAAGTGCAAGTACAGATCTTAGAGTAAGTTATTTTAAAACTAGGAGTTGTAAATTTTTATTAGGATGATGAAGTAAGGGTGTCAAAATATTTTATTAGTAGGTATTACGTTTTACTTCTTTATGCTCTTCAATGTGTATCTTAAATAACTATAAGTAAAATTATTAACTAAACGTAAGGATAGGATTAATAATAGCTACTTAATTGTTAATTTTATAATAATTAATACTTATACATTCCGCTTTTTCATATTTATCAAACTATTTAGGTATTTAGCTTATTTATTATTAAAATTTTTGGATAAGAGTAATAGTTTCGTAGCTCATTTTAATTTATATTACGAAAGACCACCGTAACTTCTGCTACTTCAGTCTATTTTTTTTCTAAATTATCAAGCTTTGGATTATGCAATAATAACGATCATGCATTAAAATCAATTTCATAACCATTTCATTTTTCTCCACAGAGTAACAGCAAACCACTTGGGTATTTTATCGATTTTATTGTTATTTGTTAAAGATAACATAAAATTTATCGATCCCCTTTGTATCGATTAAAGTTATAGAACAGCAGAAGTTTATTTAAGTTCGATATAAGGACTAGACTAAGAGGATAAACCAAAGCAGTAATCAGTATCCGTCCAGTGGTAGTTAAGTTTTGTTGTCTGTCTTCTTACTCCCTTGTCTAGATCTGATTAACATTTATATTTTCGACTAATTTTCAAGCTCTTTTAATAATGGTAAAAACATTATAGGCTTTAGCTTGGACGCACACGGGCCACCGATCACCAAAACGCCACCGACGTATTTCCTATAGTTTTCTATTTTAAATAGACTCGTTGCACACGGTTGACGACAGTGGCCGTCACTTCTAGCTTCAGAAGCCTTACCACAAGCTCTTCAAGCAATATCAAAGTAATCTATATTTCGTACCATGACCTATGAAATTTGTATTGTAGAAGTGTTACTTCGAGCTTGAAGTGTAATGTTACTGAAATATGATGGTTTGTAAGAGCTTGTGGTAAGGCCCCAGGTGGCGGGGTTTGTGGCTGTCGCGTGTGGCCCGTGTGCGGCCAGCCTTAAAAGCATATTTAGGTATTATTGAGTTTTGATTGAATTATGATATGTTAGATGCAGAAACCAAAATCATACCTTTGGTAACTAGATAAGTATTTTATCACATTCACGAAACTAATCACTGTGCAATACCTACCTGCCTAATAGGTGCATAATTATAGGTAATTATGTACCTACCTACCTACCATATTTTTTGTAAATTAAAACATATTTCTACTTACCTAAGATAATTATTATAGCTTTATGAGTAATAGGTTAACTAGGTTAGAATACCGATAATATTATATAAATAAAATATGCAAAATAGTGTAAATAACATTTTATCGATGATGTAACCCGGCGCTAATGTTACCTTATTTATCTACAATACACAACATGCTTGGTATTATAATTAAAAAAAAACAAAAGGTACCCACGTCACACACAAAGTTATAACCCGATTGTAATCTTATTTCTAAGCTTGGCTATGTACCTACTGAATAAACTTTAATGAAAATAATGGTGTTTTATTTAGATCTCTGCATAAGTAGGTACCTACCTATATAGGTATATTGATTTATATTATTATTATAATATAAAAATAAAAATAAATAAATATGATCACGACTTGGTACATGCCCACATATATAGCCCTAATATTATAAAGAGGAAAACTTTGATTGTTTGTTTGTTTGTTTGTTTGTTTGAAATGAATAGGCTCCGAAACTACTGAATCGATTTGAAAAATTCTTTCACTGTTGGGAAGCTACATTATCAGCGGGTGACATAGGCTATATTATATTTTCAAAAAAATTAGGGATCCTTACCAAAACTTCGATAATGTAACCCAAGGTGTAAAAAAATTATCTAAAATATTCTTTACATCGCGTGCGCTGCGAAAACTATTGACGATAGAATAAAATGATGTACTACGCTACGACTTTGTAGAACACATCATTATTTACAAAAAGTGTCGCGATAGCATATGTCCAACTATTATAGTTATGCCACAATAAGAGTTCTTTTATTTTAACATTTTAATTGAAGGCTACTCTTAGAAAAACGCTCTTTATTTGTATCTTAGTATTAATCCTTATCAAAATAAATCACATCATGTTCTAGACTGCTAATACCTTTATACAGCTTTTTGAATTACTCAATTCGGACATTCCATGCGAAAGATACCACGAAATTAAAAATGTAAGTATTAGAATAAAGTTGCGTGAGAGCCTCACCCTGCTCTCGGCTAGCTTTATGCAATGTAGGGGTCACTGGGTGTACGCCGTACGGGAGGGGAGTCAAAGTGAAAAAATAGCAAAAAAAAAAAATATGTTCACGACTGTAATCCCCGGGCTCGGTAGATATCTTCCTCAGATCTTTAGTTACTTAGATCTTTGAGGATATCTAAAGAGGGCACGTCCAAACATGACATTTGGTACATGCCCACATGTTGCACAGTAGTTAGTATTCCGTACGTGACAGGTTGCAAGCCCATCGCCGCTTATAAGAATACACACCTTCGAATTTTTGATTCTAGGGTATGCCGGTTTCCTCACGATGTTTTCCTTCACCGTTTAAGAGCACTGGCATTGCGCACATACATTTTTCGAATGGAAAAACTCATTGGTGCACGACCAGGTTTGAACCCACGATTTCGGATCGTGAGGCCGGGGTGCTACCACTGCATCACCAGCGCTCTTCTAAAAAAAAGTTCACTAAAATAATAAAACTAAAACTTTCTATATAAATTCTTTCTTTAAAGAAGAGTATCATGGTTATGACAAGTGTGTATTATAATTTTGAATTTTGATTTTTTTTTAAATTTGAGATCTCTGGTGATCTAGAATATTTGAATCAACCTGTATTTTTATACGGTTCTCAGTCTATTATTTATAATTTACTTTACCTATATTTTTTTCTTAATTTTTTAAAATGAGACACCTGCCGACTGCTACTAGCGCCAAATATTGCGTTGCCAACATTTTCCAACTTCCGGTTTTATAATCTATTACCTACCTTTGCTAAAGATCCTGCGGTCACAATCACGCACGTCACTCACTCACTGTCAATCTGTTTTTTTATGTCATGTCAAAATGTTTTGGAACAAATCAAAACAACCTCAAAAGTAAACAACAAATTAAAAAAGCCGTAGATTCTATACATATCTAGGGACATCCACTTCCCTGTAAATCTTCATTATCATGATTTACATACCTTTTCAGCTTTCGCCAAATAAATCCAAAGCTTTCTCCAAGTGGAAAACTTCTTCTGGTCACTGAAGTTGTATTGCATTTCCCTCGACGCATATCTGGTGCTGAGCGGTGACCTGTAGTTGCAGTATTCGGAGCCTTGTATTTCTTTTGGAGCGTCAATAGGAAACATTTTGATTTAACTTTTCACTATAATATTCTCGTCTTGCGGCTAGACGTCAACTGTCGTAAACAGATGACAGAATTCTGAGCATTGAGCATAACCTATTGTAAACCCAAGGTCGGTCAAGCCAAATAGCGGGAAGATTGAATTTTGATAACGAGGTTATCGTTGTTCTTCTTTCTGACGCAAAATGCTTACGAAAATATGTATAGATCTTAGGCTACGTTTACACTCAGACTTGTTGGGCAGGGAGTGGGAAGTTAGAGACCCTATTTAGAATTATTTTGTGCTAGGTACCTAGGTACTCCATAAAGTTCTAGTAAGTAGATTGTTGTAATTAGGTAAGTACCATAACGGAAAATGGGCCCACCCAAGGCCTAATTGCAGAAACCAGTCCATTCACCAAGTACCAACCAAGATACATAGGTAAGTACCTAATTTATATCTACTTATTGAGTAAAAGAAAAGAATCATAAAATAAATATGATCATGACTGTAATCCCCAGGCTCGGTAGATATCTCCTCAGATCTTTTTAGTTAATTAGATCTTTTAGGATATCTAAAGAGGGTGGTCAGAGGCAAGTCCAAACATTACATTTGGTTCATGCCCACATTTTAATATAATAAAGTTCTTAACATTTATCTTATTTTTGATACTTACCTTAATATGAAGTAAGTAGTTAATTATATAGGATACTTTACCTATCACTCCGGTTTCACCCGAGTCTGAAGCACACTGTAATCCTGTCAACACACTGGTTTGAAAGAATAAGTGACACAATAAGAACAGTCAAAGTAATAAAAATGTATGTACTTTATTTACATAAATAGGTATCAATACAACATTCAATATACTTAATACATTTTTACATGCTTCTATATAAATAAAAATTGCACTGAAAAAATGTTAAATAATGTGCAATTACATGAATAAGTCTTTCAATTAAGCCACTAAGGTTTGCATAATTATTGCAGATACTCAAGCACCATAACAAAATTTGAAAAAACATTACATACACAATTAAAATCCATTTTGTCTTTATTTTAAGAGAAATTTTGCCGATATACCAAAATATTTGCTTTTCTTAATGTACGTACATAGTAAAAAAGTTAGCATAAAGCTAGACTTGTGGTTATTGAATAAAAATTTTAAGCAGATGTATTTTTTTAAGTTATGATGCCAGTAAGTATTTAATTGTCTTTATCCCTTTACACTCGGGCTGATACAAGCGTGAGTTTCATTAAAAAAAAAAACTGGCGCCAAACTGTTTAGTTTTTCGGAACGCAACCGACGTCGATCGTTTGTAAAGGATATTTAGCACGTGGAAAAAAAAGAAGGAGAGGGATGCGGGCGGTTAGCCACTTGTGAGACGCGACGAAAGATGCCTGCGTTTTTCGACCCTCGCCGCGCCGCGGGTAAGTATTTTTTTTTGATAGTAATTTTAAAGTTTTTGAATGGTTTTTGCACTAATTTGCATTGTTAAAGATTGCCTAATAAGTATACTATTTTAGTTTTGTGTTAATCTATACAGTTTAAGTACAATTATGTTGTAAAATATGACCGCTACGATCGTGTAGTCTCGGGTGTAAAGCCAAAATATTGTTTGGAATATAATTGTTTTTCATGATCAATTTTACGTAAATTATATGAGTATAATAATGTTTTTTTTTTTGTTATTTTTAGGTGGAAACCTTAACGACGATCAAGTTTTACAAGCCTTAGGTGATGGAAATTTCTCTGACATCGACGATGACGATGATGATATTTGACCTAATCTTCGAAGACCTTCTGCCTTCTGAACCAGAACCTGGGAGGTAGAGGTGGAACCGGATCCGATCACAGCCACTCCTGCGCCATCAGGATCAGCTCCGCACCCTCGATCTTCGAGCCCACCTCCTAACAAGAGGATCTGGAAGCTGGTACCTTTTGAAGATCGTAGTCATGACTATTCTCCACTACCCGTTGGTAGTTCCACAGGAGACGTTTCTCCTGTGAGGACTCCAATGAAGTATTTTGATAAATATTTTTACAAAATGTCGCCAGATGCACGAACATGGTATCATTTTAGAAAAATAGGTCAGGAATTTAAAATTACGTCTACCGAAATAGCAAGAGCTGTTTTCATTCACATAATCATTGAGCGTATTCCCTATCCTAGGATGCCGATGTACTGGAGAGGTCTATTAAAATTGGATTTAACCTCTGGGATGCCGGGATTCCAGACACAATAGAAAATCTATTATGTCTCGCGTGGATCCGCGTTCCGGCATGTCACAGGTTAATATATCAGCAAATGTTTCGGGATAAGTTGTTGTTGGTATGCAATGCACTGCACGTCGTAGATACCGATGAACCCCCGCCAAATGAAAGAAACAACCCACTGTGGATGGTTCAGCTAAAGATCGACCGAGTAAAAGCGGGACCTATGTAACACAAGAACCCCTGGATTTTACTCAATCCTGGACGAATAAATGGTTCCATTTACTGGTATAATACATCATTCTGCGTCAAGCTGTCTGAAACAAGCCGAGCCCGGTTGGACTTAGTGCCAAAAACAAGTGAGGGTTTGATACACGATTTTCATAATTTAGTTTTGTCTAGTGGACTAGGACTTCATGTGGTTCTCCATCTGGTGAAGAGTGTCCCACCTGGCAGCTGTGTCTAATGATAAATATTTTACGACTGTTTGATGTTGAAGATTGTTGAAGAGATGCACAAGCGAAATATTGGCACAGCACTGAAACAATAATCCTGAACAGGATACCTGACCGTGCGGCGATCAAATTCAAGCCGGATGCTAGGATTAATCGAGGTGAAAGTTAGCAGTACGTGGCTGAACCCATAGTCAAGTCCCACCAACCCAATCCAACCCCTTCACAGTCAAGTGGAAGGACAACGATTCCGTTTTGATGGCTTCTAACTGCACCGGCGAGGCCTCAACTTCGATGTGTAGTAGATGTTTAGTTTTAAGGTTCATTTTATGATACTGAATGAATAATTGCTGAATTATTAATAAATAGGTTACTTACGTACAAATTTATTTAATTTGTACGTAAAATACCCTATAAAATAAAAAAATATAGGACTAAATTAAATTATCCTCACGATTGTGACTATGTCATGTATGACCTGCGGCTCACGATCGTGTGGGTCGGTTTCTGAGTTAACTATAAACCAGGGATTTTTTTAACTTGATTTTTTTGGCTCCTTAGACTCGTTTCAAAACAAAAAATTACATTTCGCAACAAGAATCGCAAAAAAGTTTTGCCGGCTGTAAAGGGTTATATACAACACAATGTACAATATTGTAAACTTGATTGATTTAGACATTTTTCAGTTCATCAACGCTTCCAATAAAGATGCAGTTTCCAACAACAGGATATCTCGTTCTTTGCCAAGCCATCAACAAAGCACCATACAAAAGTTATTTACTTACAAATATACAATTCAAATTACATACATAGTTTACAAAGTGCAGTGTAAAGTATTTTCTTTGTTTTGGTTTTCTACTTTTTTCAGACTTTTACCTGTATACAATGCAACTTAGCTATAGATCATCTCGTGATCTTAAACAGCTAAGTTGCTTTCCATATTCTTTTACATTCATGTACTGAAATGTTATAATAAGTAGGCCTCGGCTGTCAGAATATGCAAATGGTGTTTCAATATCTGGACAAGACTAATATTTTCAGTAATGAATAAAGTGCTATATCAGACTTATTGCACTGGGTTCACACAACTAGAGAACACCTCACCACACCACAAGCATTCGTGTGTTAACTTAGGCTTTGTTCTTGAGTGATTTCATCATTTTCTCAAGCTTCATAGCTTTCTGAATGTCTCCGCTGATCTTCAGTTTGCCCATCATGAATGCTGTTGTTGGCTTTAACTTTCCTGCAACAAAATTAAGAAACTTGCTCGTCAAAGTTTCCTACTCAGTCGATTTTTTTAATAAGTACAGATTGAATCTTTATTATTAGTATTAGACGGGTATTTATCGCGTTTAAATTACCTTATATTTTCCCGACGTTTCGACAGGTTTGCACGCTGTCGTGGTCACGGGTAGACCCACTCAGTATACCCGTGACCACGACAGCGTGCAAACCTGTCGAAACGTCGGGAAAATATAAGGTAATTTAAACGCGATAAATACCCGTCTAATACTAATAATAATGTGTTCAGATCGCGTAAGTTTAAAAGTACAGATTGAATCTTGGTGTCCAGGATTCTATAGAGCAATTATCTAACTGGGAGTTAGTGCAAGACTATTTCATTATTCAATACTAATATGATTGTGTAAATAAAACAAATGCATACATTATTGACTGTTTACTTATACCATAATTCATATGGTGTACTTATCTCTTTTATTCTCTCTAGTAGTAGTTAGAGGGGTTTCGCTATCGGTAAAACAACTGATATGAGAGTAAAAATGCAACTTACCAGCAAACATGTCAGCAAAGTGACCGCAGTCCATTGTCAGGGTGGCGTCAGCAGGGCTCTTGGGCTCGCCCTGGCCACACGTCCCTTCACCATTCTTCAAGTCAATGTGCCAAACTCCTTCTTCTTTTCCTAAAATAAACATTTTGTTATATATGTACCTACTTTATGTTTTTGTGTCTATTGTCCCTGACTATAAGTGCCATTAAAAGACGTGATTTTATTGATTATATAATTATTGACTATTGACTATTGAATGCTAACCTTTGACATTGAACTGGTAGACAGCACCGGTCTTCTTCACTAGATCAGCAGACAAGGTTTTGCTGATAGAGGCAAACAGCTCAGGTATCTGACCAGCTGGCTCAGACTGAAAGACATAATCATACATCCATGAAACAATATTACATTGCCATGTAAAGCCCCTTAACATTGGTGTCCCAATACCATTGTTAATATATTATTCTGTGTTTTTTTTTGTGATCTGGACATCAGTTTAACTATCTTTAGATGTCCTTAGAAAGCTTAACTGTTTCACATGCATTTTATTATCTGTATATTTTGGAAATAAAAACTTCTTGTAATTAAATAATTCCCAGATTTCACAAGCAAGGAGAACATACACAAAAGCATAGAAGTGGTCACAGAATCCATTCACCGAATAGCTCGCACCTTTTTGGGCGCGATTTGGTCTGTCACTCCGGGAATATCCAAAAAGAAGTCTGGCAACAGGCTATCTATGCTACCTGTGGACAATGGATACCAAATTCTAACAAATAGCCGAACTTATATAAATGTAGAGATGATAACACCCTTCTAATAATGTTTGTCACTTTCTAGCACTCATGATTTTGTTTTTAGATAGAGACAAAGTTAGGTGTTTAGTTTCATCTGATCAACTCAAAAAATGGTTAATTTTGCAATACATCTATTTTTGCGGTTTGTAGAGCTTTTTTTTTTTAACTGTCACAGAACATAGATAACCTATTAGCAGACGATCTATGACCACTTTGAAATATTATACTCGCTAAGGTATTCACATCTTTTATAATTATTGCATAAATAGCTACAAAATTCATACTCCGTGCAACGCTATCTAAATATGCCGTTCTATTATTCCCGCCACGGAACAAATTTGTGTACGATCTGCAGAAATTTGTTCCGTTGCTCTGGGTGTTTTCTATGTATAATAAAAAATATCTATCTATGTATCTAATCACTAATGTATTAAACATATCAGTTATCTAGTACCCATAACACAAGCTTTGAGTAGCTTACTTTGGGGCTAGATGATGCTGTGTGGATTGTCCAGCATTATTTATTTTATATTTATTTATTTTATTAAAGCATCAACTCTGAAAATTGTTGCCGTCCTTCTTTTTTACACTAAAAGAAAAAGGACAGCGATAATATTATCCAAGTTTAACGTATTAGCACAGAATTCAGCTACAACTATAATCTGCTACCTTCTCCTTATAGTTGGTAGCAGTAGTGTGGTAGCGGCGGACGGAGGCAGTGGACACAGTCGCGCGCCCTCCCGCAGCCGGCTCGTCCAGAAAACCGTCCAGCAATAGGTTATCTGCCTTCTCTGACGGGCAAAAGGCTCTCGTTCATTGTCTATCACACTTCTTATCGTCTCATTAGTTCTTTCGACCCAGTGTGGTGAAAGGAGTCTAGGTAGTCTCATCATTTACATTTTTCTGCGCTTATCCCACGTTTATTATATCAGGATTATGTAAGTCTATCATACTAAAGTACAAATGCAAAAGCTTGTGCGTATACGTCACTTAAGAGAATTCCCAATGCTAGTAAAAATAACTTACTTGTAAAGCTTAATATACATTTTTTTTTACTATTTTACTGTTTCTTAGTTTACTTTTTCACGCTTGAACTGTTGCGCGAATGTTACTGCCTAATGGTATAATTGGCCCGACGGCGCTTTGTAAAATTCAATTGTACAAATGGGACATATCGGTGACAATTGTACCATCAATAGTACGTACTGACAAATAGTACAAGCGGTCCGACGGCATATACCTACCTAGATACCCTGGATATAGTATGCTACATTTTATCTTAAAAAACCTTCTATGTATAATTACGTGTGAGACAGCAGGACGGAATTAGTCTCTGACAAAGATTCATCAGTATCATTCGATGAACTCCCGAAATAGTAGGACCACCAAAGGAGCCTCTGTCGCGTATATTAACCCTTCAATACACTGATTCAAAAGAACTAGTGACACAATAAAAAGTTTCAGCAGTCTTCACAATTATCATTATCACTGTATTTTAATAATGAATAAATCATACGCAACGCTCTCATTTCTTCCGTCATCTCGATGGTTCTAATAATATTGGTTATGAGTACTTACTGGGATCACAAGCGTACGGAAGAAGATCCTTCACTCCAGCTGATTGCACGACTTCTTCATCGATTGCGAAGTTGCCAGTGTAACTCTTGGGATCCCTGACAAATGACCACATAACATTATTATTTGTTTAGTAACTAATACGATTTTAACTAATACAATTACACTAGTTACTTATGATTAAAACCACTTTTAAGTGTCTAATAAATTAAAATTATTTTAAAATAATTGTAGAAACGTTTTATAAATAAATCACTGGCTAGAAAATATTAGGTACACATTGAAAATTAAATAGTTTTCGTACAATAAGGTAAATGAATTAATGAATTGAAATAATAAATAAGATTTTCATAATATTGAATGATTAATACTAATTAAAATAATATTAACAAAACAAAGAAGCATCCCTTCACATATTTAAGTTTTGCTTAGTTTGGGGGCTAGATGGCGTTGTGTGAATTGTCCACCTATATTTATTTATTCCTTTGTAAGTATCAGAATTACGTAATGACAAACTCACAGCACTGGTTGCATTCACATTCATTGTAATTGTAAACAACAAGAGTTCTGTTATAATTATAACACCTCTGATCGACTTACTTGCAAAGCATGACGTAGGCCGCGTCAGAAACGATCTCTGGCTTGCGACTCGTAGACACGTCGCCTGTTAGCATCTCAATCGCAGCAGTTGCAATACCTGACAAACAAGGTACAAAATAGGGTCACAATGAGAATTATGAAAACCAATCATCGACCCTCAAATGATGAATGACTATGAAGTATTCAGTAAGGTCATATGCGTCGTCTGTAATGGTAAGTTTTTAAGGGTTTACTTTATATATTTGGGAGCTATACCATACTTTATAAACAGTAAAGGAAAATATAGGAAACCCACCCTTATTGACCATTGTATTTTCTATGGATGCAATGGACTAGGCTGAGGATGGTATAGGTGCTGTTTCGGACACTATAGCATCTTGTGTGTGAAAAAAATCCCTTGGTGCATAATTGATGTATAGGCGACCAAGAAATTGGTTTACCACTTTTGATAACATCTCCCAGTAACATAATTATTCGCTAAGGATTACTATGACAGATTCTGACGTAGCAGTTATTAATCTGTCAAGCGAAAATGGCCCTTGATGTTTTGTACGTGCAAATTATATTCAGCCTTAGAGTGGTAAACCAATTTCTTGGTCGCCTATACAAATCATCTAGTAGATGGAAAGGCCTGAGTGGAAAATAGCCTCTACAGGTCTTCATTAGTAAGGCGCATTAACTTTGAGTTAATAATATAACTATATCTAATTTACCTGTCTTTGGCCACAGGGCATTAACCCCAATATTGAATGGTTTGAACTCTTCACTCATACCGAGGACACACATAGACATGCCGTATTTTGCCATAGTGTATGCAACATGGATTGAAAACCTGCAAACAGATGCCAGTTAGTATGTCTATAAGAATACTTTAGGTTAAGCGGGTTGTGAAGCTGTAAATTTTATATGTTAAGCAATATTTCTTTAAAATAAAAACGTACAAGCCTAGTTTTTCGTTGTATCCACTTTTCTAAAAATAATGAATATTGGACGAAGTTAAAGGGGAGCATAACGTTTTTTGTATGAAAATTTACAGCTAAACAATCCTCCTGACAGAAATCTTTTTCTGTATCATCATCTCCCTGTCCTTATCCCACATTTTAACAATGTCTTCGTTCTTTTATTTCCCTTTATCAGCTGTCATCTCAGTACTAAACTCACATCTTTCTTTCTCATATCATCTTTCACACAGTCCATCTATATATTCTTGGGTCTACCTCTACTTTTTGTATCCATCCATCTTCATTATCAATGTTTTTTTCTCTATATTTGATATAAAGACGCTGTCAAGACAGGATTAGGGATGCAGAAGTCATAAGAAACGGGAGACTTATACCCAGCAGTGAGTGGTAGCAGGCTAAAATTAGAAACATGATAATACCTATTGCTTACCAATAAGGATTCATGTTGAGTGGTGGCGAGAGGTTCAGTATGTGTGCATGATCACTATTCTTCAACAGCGGCAAGCATAGCTTTGACCTGAAGATACATATTAGATTTTTTCCATAGGCCAATAACAGCTTTTTATTTTACATGAGAAGCTAACAATCAAGGCCAACTTGATAGTAAGAAGTAAGATCTAGACATAGATATTTTGTCAGTCAGTAATAATAATAGAACTAGGATCAGTGTTCTTCACACATATTTAAGTAATATTTATTTATTTTTACTATAATGAACACATTACAAAAACGTTATTTTTAGAGTAATGTTTTTACATTACTGCTTGGAAGCAGAATATCTGCAAATAGTGATTCCCATCAAAATCTAATCTTGCTAAAATCCTACCTTATCTTCTCCATTACTAGTTCTTTAGAAACCAGTGTAGTGAAAGGGTCAAGGTGTGCCTTTTTATGCACTAGTACCTAGCACTAATAACATCTAGTACCGCATTTGGTCATCATTATTGATGTTTAGAAACATAAAGAAGCTTTTGATGTCATTAAACACTCAATTTAAAGGTATCTCAAAGAACTTACGCCAAGAATGTGCCTCTTGTATTGACATTGTGCATTAAGTCATATCTCTTCATGTCAGTCTGCGCGGTGCCAGTCAATGAAATTGCCGATGCATTGTTTATCAATATGTCAATACCGTTGAACTAAAATCATAAATCACATTACATAATTTAATCAATAGAATGAATAGCCTACAATACGAATCCAAGCGTAGACCAATACTTTTGAGATAATTATATTTTTCTGTTGACTGTAGGCAAAGTTAAATTACTTCTGTCTGTAACTTTTTCTTGAGTATTCTTGGTAATAAATTGGATTACTCAATATCCAACGTTTGTCCTAGAGAAATATCTTGGTTTGACCCCTTTTCATTTTTCTATTGTATCACTAGTTAATATGAAATAGTGTGGTAAAAGTATTATTATTTGTCTCAGCAGCCCTAATAAAATGCATCTAATACTCATAGAATGACTGACTGAAGGTAACCTTTACATGCAAAGTCCAAACTAAATTTATATTTTATCTGCATAATAAAATAAGATAAAGAGATCCTACTTAATATTAAATGTGGTACCAACTTATTACTTATCTTTATTTTGTTTATTGCTTTATTTATTAGTTGTATGCTGTTTTATCTACAAGGAATTATTAGTATCTCACTAAAACATAGCCTAAAACTCAAGGCTAAATTTTAAGCTACATATCAGTAAAATAATTTTAGAAATGAGATGTGTAGTTTCAATCAAACCTCTTTACAAAGTTACAAACATGACCTCATTATGATATGAGTTGAGTCTATACTCAACCCTAACTCATAACTTTTTTTAAATTATACTATCTATATAGATAGATAGTTATTTTTTTTAAATTATCTATCTATATAGATAGTATAATTTAAAAAAAGTTATGGTTACTTATATAAATATATCTGGGTGTGCAAGTAGAGGAAGGCCGAAGAAAAAGTGGTTTGATTGTCGAGAGATGATATGAATGTAGGAGTAGACTCAGAGTTGACAAATGATAGGAGTGAGTGGAAGAAGAAAACATGTTGTGCCGACCCCACTTAGCGTGGGATAGGGGCAGGAGAATGATGAGTATTATTAAGTACATTAATTACTCTTACTTTTTTCACAGCTTCATCAATAGCTTTTTGTATTTGCTTCTCATCTCGCACATCTACAATGCACGGTAGAGCCTTGCCTCCGAGTGCTTCGACTGAAATAAAATTTATCACTATTATGTTTTCATCTCTGATGTCTGGAGTGCACCTGAAAGCAATGCATTAGCATGCTTCAGTCAGTAATTATAAGGCTAGTTTAGGTCTGTGGCTTTTTTGTCTGGTGCCTGACAAAAGTAATGATAATTCAGGATATCTTCCATAACCAAGTCCTAAGGAAAAAAAGAGTAATTGTTCATTACTCTAATTTGTTTTAATTATGCATGATAGGTATAGGCACCTATTTACCTATAGTACACAACACAACACAACATATAGGAGGTTGTATCCTACTGATATTACAAACTTGAAAGTTTGAATGTATGGATGTTTGTTACTCTTTCACACTGAAACGCCTGTGCAGGTCAAGATGAAATTTGGCGCAGAGGTAGACTATAGTCTGGAATAGCATATAAGCTACTTTTTACTGTGGAAGAATGTATAGTTCCAATGAGATAGATTTGTTTTTTTTTTTAAGGTACCACACAGGCAATGCCATGGGCGGAAGCTAGTAAAGAAATATTTATAGAAAATTGTTGTTTGTTACATACTCATACAATAGGCACTCTGTTAATTGCATACATAATACAATTATAAGTATTAGGAAAATAATAAGGAAATTCTAGGCCAGAGGTAAGTACCAATAGTACTGTATGATAGCTTTGATTTGATTGGAATTAATTAGGGGAACATCTCAAATAGCTATAAATAACTGTTATTAGTAGGTAGGTAGGTACCTACCTACCTAGCTCAACTTTGTCATTATTGCCAATAAAAGAATATAGGTAAGTTGGTACTTTAGATAATCTTGCAATTTTGAAGACATCTCCTCAGATAGAATTACTAACATCAGTAAGCTTATCAGAGAAAAATGATAATAGAAATAATTTATTTTCAATAGGAATTTGTACTTTGATATGAGGTCATGGACCTACACCTGTCCAAGGTACAAAGTCCAACTCTCATGAAAGCTGTCTGACAGCATAGTCAGATCTTTCTTACATCTACATATTGCAAACTCGGGCATAGTAAAGCGATATAAAGTGCGGAAGTTAAAGAAAATTACAAACTTTCTTCAGCAGCGGTGTAAATAGTGCCTGGAAGCTTCGGATGGGGTTCCGCTGTTTTGGCGGCAACCACTACGTTGGCACCGTCTTTCGCCGCTTTCAATGCTATCGCCTTGCCAATTCCTCGAGACGCTCCAGTGATGAAGAGCGTCCGACCAGCCAGTTTCCTAATTTCAACATAGTACAGAAAAGTGGTTCCATTTCATGACTGAATTTACGAGTTGTATTTGATTCTTACCCTGTGTTTGCAACTAAACTCATCTTATTTAATTTCACAAACTATTAATTATGAAGAAATTATGCCGATTGAATCAAGCAAATAACAAATTCAAAGGAAAAGAACAAACAATCACCAAAAATTAACAACAACGCAGGCAAAGCGTGTCGCGTACACCACTCTCACCACAGAACTAAACGAACGAATAAAATAAATAATGGGTGCGTGTTCTTCTTCTTTAATAATTTCATCTGTCGCTGTAATCAATTTTGCTAGTGTTAATTTAACTTTTATTACTGCTGTCACTGTCAAATTAGTTACTGTCTCTGTTGTCAATGTCAAGAAAAAATGAAAAGAGAAAAAGGTAGGTAGGAGAAGTATGGTAGGTAGAGGGTAGGTACAGCCAAAGAGAATATAATCACTACGTTTTGTAGTTATGTACATTTAGGATCAGGAGGTTTTGGAAGCTAAACGTTCTTGGTTGCACATCGACTGTAATATTAAATGCTCTGACAGCAAAACGTCCTCAATTTTAAAGTGGTTTGAAAGCTAAATGGTATTTCCAATAGTTAGTTACCTAGTCATAATGTCTTTGAATCAATTTGACCATTACGTAAAAACAACCAAGGAGCAGGTCGTCCTGATTTCAGAAAGTATTTAATACAGCTGGCCTTCAAATCAAAATAAATTTATCGCATTTGAAAGCTTCATAATAAAACCTCTTTAGAATATTATCTTTGAGTATTACGATTAGGTATGATTGTTATTGTTATTTATTATTATTATTATTATTTTCCGTATTACCCGTATTTACTGGTAAAAAGTATTTAATTATTTTTTTATACCTTCAGTATCACGTATTCTCAAAAGAGGATTTAGGCAGACCGGATTTAAACATGTCTGGCATAGATACATTTCAAATTGCGGACATTTGAGAGAACTACTCATGACGTTTTAAAATACATACGTTCAGTAAATAAGGACAATTTACTCTCATGACGTTTTACATTGCGAATATTCAATAATAAAGACTTTGTGCTCTGAAAACTAGCAGTCATTTTAAATTGAGGACGTTTTGCTGTCAGAGCATTTTATATTACAGTCGATGTGCAACCGAGAACGTTTAGCTTCCAAAACCTCCTGATCCTAAATGGTTATGTACCTAACTAAGTAGGTAGCTTATTAAATGTTTAAAAACTATTGACGACCTCCTTTTTATTGTTTTTAGAAAGCTTTTATTTATTAGATCTATCGATTTCAGACTCCGTCCCATTTATGTTCCGCTCGGGACAACCCGGGTCAGTGGGAACACTTTAATAGACCTACCTACTTACCCAATTTTTTGGAACTTACCTAAATCATGTAGGCAAAGATTTAAATCGTAGATATGCCCGTACGGTAGGTACTGAGACCGCGCCGATTTGTTGCCACATGAAATGAGATAGCTCGCTCATTTGGCACACCAAATATTTTCAATTTCAGGGTACCTACGAAAGGAATAAGTAGGTATATTTTTTTACGAAAAATCGTGGTATATAATTGCACAATAAATGTTGAAATAACTGTTTGGTTCATTTTTTACTAATCATTAGTGTGCGTGCATCGGCATTTAGTTAACACACACAAGTAAAAACAGTGCCACAGTTTTTGGCCGTGGCGTCTGGGCATATCTGCGATTTAAATCTTTGCATGTAGGTAGGTACCTACTTAATCGTTCTGATTCTTCACTATGCTTGGCTTTATGTAGGTAGGTATATCTTAAATAACGGCTACGGGCTATCGTCGATCTAACCTAGGCAGTAGGTAGGTACAAAGAATAATTCTAACTAACAAGGAATCTAAGTTCGAAGAAACCTAGGTAGGTAGGTAGGTACTATAACTAGCATTGTATTTTTTAGGGTAGGGCAGGTGAGGGTAGCTGTGGTAGGTAGGTATATTAGAAACAATTGTATAATTTTACTATGGTACATTTTATTTTGTGCATCACGTCATGAAAACTTCTACTCTACAAAAACGACGGACAGTGTGAATTAATACCATGATTCTTTTGATAATAATTGCACAATAATTTTTTTAGGACATCTAGGCTATGACATCATAATATTAATAGTTTAATTACCTATTTATAAATTTGAAATCTTATAATGTTGGTTCAAATCATTAAAAAATAATTGGTAGGTAGGTATTTTTACTAAATTAACTAATACTTTCTTTGCCTTAGGACCTACTTACTTTTAAAATAAACCTACTATAAAACGAAGTATTACATCTTAGATACAAATTTAAAATTCTTTACCTTATTAAAATAATAGGTATGCACCTGCATAAGTACACGATTATAACAAGAGTTAATTTTATTATAATAATTTATATTTTATTCATGAGTATTTAATTTTATGCAGCGTACCTACCACATAATGAGCAAAACGCTGATAATATTTTATTAAATTACTATCTCTTTCTATTTTCTTCTATCTATTCTTTTTTTCTCTGGGCAATAGATACTCTCAATACCTACATACCTACTATGAAGTTAAACGTTTTTCATTATGTAGATATCTAGCTCTTTAGCTACGTAGATATTACTTAGGCAATTGATTTTCATGGCAGGTAAGTAGGTACCTATTTAATTTAGGTAGGTAAACAATATAAGTATATAAGGTACATAATATTTCGTATAAATCCCCTACTGGAAAAAATAATAATGTAAATAAGTACCTACCTATAGTTATCTTCTAGATTCGCTACTACAAAAACTCGCCGTTTGAAAAAAACAATAGTTTCCTTTTAGTATCTTTCAAACAACCCTGTTTACCTCAACGATATGGCTACCTATTAGAGTGCTTCAAATATTTCAGACATTTCCTTAAAAAATCGCAGAAGATAAAAACATTAGGTAACAATTATTCTAAGAGTAGGTAAGATATTTTGTAAAAATAAACATGCTAAGTACCTACATGCATATACCTAATAGTCTAAGAAGTTTAATACCCCTACTAAACAACACGAAGAGAGTAAAAAGTTCACTATTTAGGCTTTTAAACGAGAATAGCTATACAATTTTAAACTGTTAAATAGTACCTACTCGTAAAACAAAAATTAAAAATTATTTGTTCGATGAAAACAATGCAAAACTATTTTACAGAGAAAAAGCACCATGAATTTTGTTTTTTTAAACAAGTAGCTAAATACACTATTTACTCACAACTTTCATTTAACTATTAAAGCATCAACATAATAAGTATTGGCACCAGAAATAAACTATCTATTAAAGTATTAAACCGCTTGTCTTTGAGTTTTATATGTACGCGGGTTGCTTGGCAGAATGTTGCAATGCTGCTAAAACGTCATGCTTGAGCCTAACATACAATCTTCCTTTTCTCCAAGGATTTTGAAGTTGCAAGGGACGGAAGTCATCGCGTAGACATCTCTCCCTGGCTCCTATAACTGCGACCAGGCAAAAATCTTGTAGCTTCTCAGGGCCATATACTGGACCGGACTTGCCTTTCAAAACTGCGGCCATATTCAGCTGTTTGACAACTAGATCGATGACCTCGCGAGCAGAAGTTCGCGGGGTGACGTGCAGTTTTAAAGACGTTCCTGCTGCTAAGCCAGTTTCATACGCAGCAAATACCTGAAATAGTAATAATTGGTCGTAAGCACCCCTAGGGTCACTTTTCATAAAATGTCACAAAAATGATATTCATAATAGTCAATAATAATTAATAATATTAATAATAATTTTTTGATAAATTAATAAATACCTAATCAATTATTTTTTTGTGATATTTTATGCTTAGGTACTTTGCAACTGATCGTGTAATGAGCTCTTTAGCAAAAAATGGCAACATCAAAATGATTGTCAAAATCATACAGTTCGACATGGAAAAAATATTAGACGTACGAGGACAAGACGGTATGGTCTCTGGACTTAAGCTTGCCATAATGGGTGAAAGAAAAAAGGAAAAGCATCCAGGTAACAAACCAGCGAAAAGGGAAAAAAATGGCGGCAAGTTAGGTTAGATTTTAGAGAAAACGGAAGAAATTAATTTACGTCAGACTAGTAGACGCAGTAGGTACGGTCTATAGATAGACTATACTATAGCATGCTCAAATGAGCGAATCATGTAACAACGCAACAAACCAGCATATCAAAAAAAGTTTTTTTTAAATATTGGTCTGACTGGAAGACTTGAGAGTGCGACTTGAAAGAAGGAAAGTACCCAAGATGATTATTATTTTTCTGTTTATATTTATATTTGCAGTTTTGGGTAAGTTACATAAGCAAATCCCTACAATTTTTACCTGTAATATTCCGGGTTGATCCGGCGTCCGTTGCTCAGGAGTCGCTTTGATACGTTGGTCGCTTCTCTCGTCAGTCTTGGGAACTTTATTATTATACTCTGCATCCTCTTGGGTTTCTAGCAACGGCTGTCGTTTTACACTCAGACTCTTCTGAACAACCTCCTGCCCAGTATCAATAAAGTCAACGTCCGTAGCTTTCACGTTCGTCATACTTTTCGAGGGAATCACATTGCTTGGAGTCCTGAAGTGTTTTACTTGCGGACGGATGCTTATAGGAACTGTTGTTAGTGGACAGCTTTGACTCTCAGAGTCGCTGGAGAGGCTTTGAGCTGATTCTGATACGTTTCCTTTTGATGTTCGAACACTGATCATGCTTCCTGGGTAGTATCCTTTCACAGTAAGGAGTGGGCTTGATGTGGTGGATGCCGTCGCGTTGATGCTGTGAGGCCGAGGTTTTGGCTCCACAACCTCATTTTGTAGGACCAGCGTGTCTTCACTTCTGGATGGTGGAAGACGACTGCTGCCAATACTCGTATGAGATGATGTAGATTTTATATCGAACTGGGAATTACTGCTCATGTAATTGTTGCTGCATTGTGTGAACTCAGAGTCAGCGCTTCCTTTTCGAGGGTATTTTTGGGCTTCGGAACTCAGGAATTGTGACGTGCTAAGGTTGAGGGTTGAGACGGAAGTCTGTCGTGGAGCAAGGCTCAGTTGCTGCTCAGATTTGCTGAATTCTGGATGCAAGTTGGCATGGTTTCCATTACCGGCTGGTCCTGGCCAGGATCCCCGGCCGGGAGACGTTTTGGATATCTTGCCATCTCGCGAAGGGATTTGGAGGAAGTCTTTCAAATTAGCGTCATCGTTAGTTTCAGAATCAGTCCTCTCTATTGTCTGTGAGGGGGTTTTGTCTAGAATGTTCTTGAGCAGAATACCAGAGCTTGGTGATGCTTTGTCTTTGTCTCTCGCAAAGCCTATGAGATCCATAAGCCAACGCTCCGCTTTCCAGATTGCGTTTAAGTTGTTCTGCAGATCTTCCAGCTTTGTAAGCCTCTCCTTAGCGGTCTGCAATTCTGTACAAGAGAATGCTTCTCGATGTGAATGAGTAGCTAATGCTACATCCAGTTCTAATACACAGCTGAGCCTCGAATATTTGTTCAAGATATTTGTGTGGTAGGTCTGGAGGTGGATCATTTCAAACGCTTGAATAGGAAGACTGAGCAGGTCACCTCTTTGGAGAAGGATCTCCTTTTGACCCGGCACCGAACATGCTTGTTCCGCCGGTGGGCATATCATCACGAAACTGACGTCACTATTCAGTTCGATGACCTCCAGGTCGTATATTCGGTGGGATATGATGCATTCGGGAGGTATGTCCATGTCTTTAAAGAGCCGTCGGGCTGCTGAGGCGATCTGGTCGAGGAACATTTCTTGAGATTCTGAAGGTTTTTCTTGACCTCCTGATACGAGGCTGTTTATTGCTTCATCGGACGGTTTGCCAGAGTGGTTCTTTAGATATTCCCATTCTTCGCTGTAAAACATAAATGGTTTTATTGAAAATCTATAGGTCTGTCTTGGTGTTTAAATAAATTAAAAGAAGGAAAATGAGGCCATTTGCCTAATATGGATGTGTATTTGCATGATAGTTTTACTTGTCTCCTAGACTTAGCTTTGTCCCTAACACTCTTTTAAGTTGAAATGATAGAGTTAGTTAGATTTTATCTACCTCTATATCAAGAGCACCGTAAATATGTCATCACTTATCACTATGAAATAGGGGACAGGGATTCGTTGAACCTAGACTAAAATGCAACTTACGCTGAAACATGCGGGTTGTCCCGAACGCGCGTGTGGGGCGGCACGTTAGGAGCCCTCGCGGGAGCTACGATCCGAACCACTTCCACCGAAGACTGCAGTTTCAAGTACCCGAGGTACAGCCCTCGCGCTAGTTGAACTCGGGACACCTGAAATTTCAAAGAATTGAAAACGTTGTAAGAATAGGGTGTTCAGTACCTGGGTGACTGAGCTTTGCTCGGGTTTTTTTATTGGTAAACAACGTTTTCTAAAAATGAAACCTATCTCGATCGATTTATCGCCCCCGAAACCCTCTGCATACTAAATTTCATGAAAATCACTCGAGCCGTTTCCGAGATTCCAATTATATATATATATATATATATTTATACAAGAATTGCTCGTTTAAAAGTATAAGATACATCAATTTGTACGAACAGATCTATTGGCATACTTTAGTGAAGATTATCGTAGGGTGCCCAAAGGCCAAAGGATTTGACACATAATCAAAAACGTCGTGAAACAATACATAAAATATTCAAAGTACCCAAGTATGGCAAGGTTGTTGCTAAGAAAATATAATTCCGAATCTGACAAGCTAGCAAAAGATGGCTGACTACAAAGAACCGAATGAGCATGAATGATAAGTAAAATCTGAGGCATGGTATTGTATTAGACTGGCAACAAGGGAGCTTGATGTTCATGTTTTTCAAATGTATGTTAGAAACTGTTAGCGACCCAAAGGCGTCCTTACTTGGTGATAGGAAATTTGCTCATGAACAGAAGCCATCAGCAGTTCTCCTATAGTGTTATCCTCGCTCAAGACACGCCGTCGAAGCCTCGAAACTGGCACCCAACGAGAGTTTAGTGCGGACACCGACTTCACTGACTTCACGCTGTTTACGCACGATAGCACCACTGTGCCGTGAGAGTCTCGTAATGGCTTGTGGTAGAGTTGACCTGGAAGACCAATGATTAGGACACTTCTTATTTTAAGTTATAAGTCCTAAATTTGTGGGAACTAGGGACAAATTCTAGCGACTCTGGTCCATATAAAACGGAAGCGATCAGATTTTAATACCTGAGCAATAAGGATTAAAACGGCTTACCTAGATCTTGAACACAAAGAGCAGATTGCATCTGAGCAGCAGCTGTTAGAAGCTTAAGCCTGAAGTGTATAGAAGACGAAGTGTGCTTCTCCATATCTGACCGTAAACTCTTCACGTCGTCCCAGGAACAAGATACCTGAAAACAAGAAATACACCATTTATCTAACAGTAATCAGGTATCTGGGTAATTTTTTCAAAATCTTATGGAATGTGTAGTCATAAACGTGAAGTAAGTTTAGGTAAACTAGACTTGGGCGGATTTTGGACGCGCCATACCAGAGCTATAAGTAAAAGTAAATAATGTCACCTTCTACTCGTAGAAGTGTGGCTGTAATAAGAGGCAGAAGAAAATGGAAAGATAAATGCCAGGACCTACCTTCATAAGCCAGTGAAAGTCAGTATATATACAGGTGGGGTACGTTTCGTCAACTTCGATGACAGGGAGAAACTCTTCGCTCGTCACCAGCACTTTGTCTTCGTGGTATAAAATGCAAGCCAAGTAAACGCCTCTGAAAACAAGAGAAATGAGAACAGTGAATTACAGAAACATCTAAATTATCACTTGTTTTGGTTGTCAAAAAGCTTAGTGCACCTTATGTTGGAGGATTTGGAAATCAAGATCCATTACGGGTCGCTAGAGCGGTATTTACCTTCTTAAATTCTTCTGGAACTTGCTAGCGGCAGTGAAAAGTTGTCGGATGGTGGCAGTTTTTTTCCGCGGTAACCGGGGTGGCTGTGCTGGAGGTCGTGTGCGGGCGCCGTTGGCAGCCGTAGCTAAAGCCTCGAGTGCCTGCACTGCGCCTCCTGATTCACCACGAGACGTTCGTGAGGAGACATCTCGCCAGCCTAGAAAATAAAGGGTACTGTGTTGGTAAGATACCACTAAATTCTAGACTTGGCAGAAATGCAAATCCAGAGCGCAATTTACTTGCTCGAACTTTCATTGAATGTTGATTATACCTCGGATTAACACTAGCAGCTAGTAATCTATATTTTTTGAGTCAGTATACCTACCTTAAAAATGATGACGACCTGGGGCCTTACCACGAGGTCTTCGAAGAAACGATTCCGTTTTAGAAACGTCACATTTGAAGCTTGAAGTTAATACAATTTGCATAGGACATGATACGAAATAACAATGTAATATTAATACGGTAATATAGAATTCGTGGTGAGGCCCAAGTAAGTGCAACGACAAGGTAAAACTAAGGTCACTTACTGCTCGGTACGACGCTCCTCGGCAATGAAACCGTGAACGGCCCCCAGCCCTTGATATTGCCCGCAGCAGCTCTGAAGAAGTACCGTCGACCACGCGTCAAGCCGGCTGCGAGGACTCTAGTACCAGTGGTACCGGTGGCAGCCACCTCCCGGCAACCACACACGTTGGAGAAGTCGCCCCGGGATGACCATTCCACTGTGAGTATAATGCTGTTTGTAAGTAGCAATTTGTAGGCCATATGCTTATACCACACCATATGCCATAGCTTGCAGAATACCGATAACTTCTGGGAAATGTATTTTCTCTCACAAGAAAAGGGTCATTTTATGGTCGTATTTCAGATGACAAAAAAGCTTGGGACGAATCAGCTCCAACTCTACTAGGTGTTCCTTAAAAAAATTAACAAGGATCATACAAAAAAAGCGCTAGGGCCCAGCGAGTTTCTTGTCAGTTCTTCTCAGACTGGGAATAGGACTAGAATTGGTATCTCATGTAAGACGATTCAAAATTATCACTGTGATTTTACTGAATAAAGATGACTTGAATTTTGAATTTCAAGTTAGTGAATGTACTTAGCTATTAAAGGTCAATACTTGATTTGAATGAACACTTTGTTATTATTTTTCTTACATACTTTGAAATCGATAAGAGAACAAAGGTTTAGTAACGTCACCTCTGATTCTGTTCTCAAACTTTTTGCCTCTTACCTTTGAATTTGGTGACTATAGGAGAGTCCTTCTGCATGGTGAGGGAATGTCGGGTATCGCGCATGCGGCACGTGACAGTGTGCGCGCCGCACACCTCCAGCTCAGGGGGGACGGGGGGGAGGGGAGCGCGCGCTGATTGCCATCCAAGAACTAGACGTCTGAAATTCCATAGGTACATCTAAACCACCGAAATATCAACTTATATTGTGATCAAACTACGGCAAAAAGTTAGATGGCGCTGTGTGGAATGCCTATTACATACATACATCCATAAAATCACGCCTGTTTCCCTACGAGCTTTTGCTTCATTCACTCTCATTACATTCTTAATACATGCGCGTCGGTTTAGGGTACTCTGGACCTGGCCTTTCTAAAAAACGTCCCCAACTTGATCAAGGTACGTACGCCGAGGTCTTCCTCTTCTAACTGTACCATTCACACTCTCCTTATGCACCTGTTTTGTCAATCTCCTTTCTACATGCTCAAACCATCTTAACATAGGTACCTTTCTCAATTTTTATCACTACCTCTTCTTTCACTGAATGTCCATTAGTATTTTATTTATCAGGGCCACTCACTTGAGAGTCCGCACTCTTCGCTCCCAATGCTGTGCTTGTTTATCTTTTTCTGAGCCGGTCCCACCAGCACATCCCGTTGTTCCTGCTTGACCACTTGCAGCGGACCTGGAAACAGTCTCAAACTCACCACTATGAAGGAAGAAGTATGACTGGTTCGTAGCTCTAGTGGGAGAGAATAAACCAATCGCAATAGAGGGATGTTGTCTTGTTAACGAGTTTTGCCCAAAGATCGACAATAAAGCTAGTGTTGATCACGTTTATACCGTCAAAATACTATCTGTGCTAATGTACACAACACACACAACGTCAATTTAGCGAATAAGGCCGGAACTCCACCAAAGCGGAGATGTGTGAGGTGTGCTGTGTGCTGTGCGAGAAGAGATGTTTTTCAGCTCGGGGGATTCCACCAAAGCGGAGAAGTACCTATGCGGTTCTCTCGTCTCTACTGCGCGTCGTCCGCACACAGCTCACATCTCCGCTTCCATCGCGCCATACAAATATTAAACATCTCCGCACAGCGATCTCCACTGAAGCTGAGTGGAGAGGAGATGTGTCAATAACACAATTCGATTGGTTGTTTAAAAAACATCTTCTCTCCGCTCGTCTCGTCTCCGCTTTGGTGGAGTCCCGGCCTAAGGAGCATTGTGCCAGGTATTCTTAAATACGTATTATGAAAAGCTCACCTAGTACAAGTGTCGTCTCGGCAAGCTTTCTCGGGAGCACACCCCGTAGCCTCATGCAGACGAGCCTCTGCCTCTCGAGCTAACCTCCGCAAATGGAGTCCCAGTGCTTCCGTCGTTTTAACTGTATGTGAAATTATACAATCAATACGACGGAAAGATTATGAACTCGTAGGACAAGCGTAGAACTCGCGTAGAGGACGCGTACGACTCGCGTAGAGCTCTCGCAGAGCTCACGTAGACCTTGCGTACAGTACCTACGTCTACCATGAGTTGTCACATTTAGATCGGCTGACGTTCTTACAGTAGTTACAGTACGTTACTATGACATCTGTCAAAATTGTTACTCATGGTACCAAATTCTAAGCAAATTTAATGAAGCGCAAACTACAGTTAGTAGTACTTTGTGACGTAGGAAAGTTAACTACGTGACGTTTTAGTACTCAACTATCCGCTGTACAAATTTTCACACATTTTAACCACAGTCACTAGCGAGTGTAGATTGTGAAAACTCATGGTAGACTTACAGCTCGCGTATAGCCCTCGTAGAAGTATAACAATAGATTAGATTGTTATCGTTAGAGATAGCGCGCTCGGGTTACTTTTGTCGCCGTAACTGTTTCGTCACTCTTATCAAGTCCTATGGTTATGTATGGAGATGTCACCTAGTTGTCACGTCGTAACATGCGCGTATCTCCATACATAACCACGGGCTTGATAAGAGTGACGAAACAGTCACGGCGACAAAAGTAACCAGAAGTAAAAAGAACGTCTTTACATTTTCGACTAGGTAAATGCAACTTGACATATTTTTCACAATTTCAACGAAATTTTCATTCTAAAGTAGATATACGTACCTACTCGTACCTACTTTATGGACACAACATAATTTATCCAATGAACGTATAAATAAGTCATCGGCTTATTTCTTCATGTTACAGCGGCAAAGCAAACACAGCAAGTAAATTTGTCTACCTAATTGGATTTAGTTAAATTTCAGTGTTTGGCAATTGAGGTACCTAAACTTCGTAGCGAGGGAACTCGCTAGAATCAGCAGGACATTAATTTGAAGATACAAATTGAACTACCTACCTACTAGAAACTATGTCAGTAATTCTAACAATATCTATCTTTTCATAAGAAATCATTGTCCTACTTTTTGGGGTTGCGCGTTGATATCCTTTATGAGTTACGTAATAGAAATGGGTATAAATTAGGTATCTTTGCATATAGATTGTTTGTGCTACCTTTGACGCTTTGTACGTCTTATTATTTACCTATAGGCGGTTGAGTGGTGCTCGAGTATTATGCTCATTATATAATAGTTTAGCGGGGTAGTACCTACCTACTAGGATAGTAATATTATTAGATTACTAGCTGACCCGCGCGCGACTTTGTCTGCGCCTTTTAGGTAAGTAATATACGTTTTCTTACCTTTTAAACCTTCCCTAGACCTCCACGAACATATCAAGACCAAGATAAGATAAATTTAGCCGTTCTCGAGTTTTAGCGAGACTAACGAACAGCAATTCATTTTTATATATATAGATAGATAAAGATAATTTATAAGATAAGATAGTACTGTGATACTACTATATTCGTCATCCTTTTCATTTTCTAATGGATTTCCGCTAAGTCACGCTTGGATCAATGAATTGCAATTTTTTTTTATTTTGTGTACAACGTATCAGTACAAGTACCTGGATGTTTTTGAAAAATGAAACCTAGATCGATTTATAGCCCCCGAAAACCCCCTGCATACTAAACTTTATCAAATCATCGTAAAGTATCGATATTTGTGTGAAAATATTTTATTGAAAGAAGTTTGAAAAATCCACGGAACATTAATTTAGGCAGTGAACAGCTCACAGAATGATCTAGTTTCAAATAATACCATGTCATGTAGTGGTCAGGTTAAAATTTTTTATTCATAATTCAATTCTAAGTAGGTACAATATCGGGTTTGAAAGTGAGCAATATTTTAGCAAAATCGATAAATTGTATTGTTTGAAGATGGCTAGAGTTTACTGAACACAATCAGTCATCGTTAAATCAAAGCTCTATCAGCTCATCCTGTCAGCTTTACCGATACGGTATCATAATAGCTCTTATCGGGACGCCAATCTGGCAAATAACCACGTCCACTTGAGACTAACTGCACGTGGAATTATATAAAAATATGAAATGATTTTCAGACAGTATAACTTGATAGATAAGTAGGTACGATTTTCAAACGTGATTAAAATCTTATTTTAATATGTAGGTACACAAATAAAAAAAAAAAAATTTGAATGCACAGAATTTTAAAATATTGCAAGTATTGCAACCCAAATTAAGTGTTAAATTCATCGGAGCTAAAACACGAATTAGTTAGAGTTAAAAACCATGTCAAACACACCTCTGAAAATTCAGAAATTCCCTAATTTATCCAGAACAGTAAGGTCTATTAATATATATTATGTATATTATATAATAATAATATATCAGTAATAGAACTAAATAATAGTGATGGTAAGAGGAATGGTGTAGGAATTGTTCTAGATAGTAAGTTGAAAAAATGTGTGACGGATGTTAAGAGGATGAATGATAGATTGATAGTTGTAAAAGTACTGTTAGAAGATTTAGTCATAAACATTGTAAGTGTGTATGCACCGCAGACTGGTTGTGATGATAGAGTGAAAGAAAAGTTTTGGGAAGAGTTTGATTCAATGATAATGAGTATACCAGAGAGTGAAAAATTATTTATTGGGGGGGATTTTAATGGTCATGTGGGAAGAATGAATGAAGGATATGAAAGAGTGCATGGGGGATGGGGGTTTGGTAACAAAAACCAAGATGGCGAGGCCTTGTTCCAGGCTACCTTAGCTTTTGACCTTGCTATCGCTAACACCTTTTTTAAGAAATCAGAGGAACACCTAATAACATATAAAAGTGGTAATCACAAAACCCAAATAGATTACTTTCTCTTAAAAAGAGGTAGCATCTGTTCCGTTAGAAACTGCAAGGTAATACCTGGAGAGGGCTTAGTCTCTCAGCATCGGTTACTTTTACTTGAACTGAGGTTCAAAGTAAAAAGTCATAAAAATAAGCCAAGGCCCCCGCCAAAGATTAAATGGCATTAAATAGAAAAAGTACTCCGCTTTTTCTATTTAATGCCATTTAATCTTTGGCGGAGAGGATCTTTGCAGGAGAATTCCGAAAGAGAGTAGTTGACAGAATGATAGAAATGAGGAATATGTGTGAACTATCAGTAAATGAATGTTGGAATGAGATGGCTACTTGTATGAGAAGTGTGGCGAAGGATGTTTTTGGAGAAACGAAATGGAAAGGTAAAATAGATAGAGATACTTGGTGGTGGAATGAAGAGGTACAAAAGGTTTTGAAAGATAAGAAGAATGCATTTAAGGAATGGAAAGGAGATAATAGTGGAGATGACAGTATAAAAGAGGGCAAAAGAATAGTATATATGGAGTGTAAAAGGAAAGCTAAAAAAGCTGTTGCTATTGCAAGGGCCAAGGTACAGGATAAATTGTACCAATCACTGGAAACGCCGAGTGGTCAAAAAAACCTGTACCGCATAGCTAAAGAAAGAGAGAAGAATACAAGAGATATTATGCACGTTAAATGTATAAAAGATGATGGAGGAAAGGTTTTAACGAACGATGATGACATAAAAGAGCGATGGAAAGTGTATTTTAAAAATTTAATGAATGAAGAGAATGTTTGGAGTGGAGTGTTAGAAAATGTCCCAGTAAACATGGGTTTGGTGAGAAACGTGAGTACGAATGAAGTAAAAAAAGCTGTGCAAGATATGAAGAATGGAAAAGCGGTTGGACCAGATGGCATACCAGCGGAAGTATGGAAAGTACTAAGTGCGGATGGATGGAAGTGGCCGAGTTTATTCTTCAATAAGTTGTTGCAAGAGGAGGCGATCCCGGACGAATGGTGCAACAGTTCGCTGGTGCCCATCTTTAAAAACAAGGGTGATGTACAGGACTGCAACAACTATCGAGGAATAAAGCTCATGTCACATAGTATGAAAATTTGGGAGAAGGTAATAGCGAGACGAATGCGAGAAGAGAGTGAGATATCACAGAGCCAATTCGGGTTTATGCCAGGGCGAGGGACGACGGACGCCATATTTGCACTTCGCCAGCTGTGCGAAAAACACAGACTGGCACACACAAACTTACATATGGTGTTCGTTGACCTGGAAAAGGCATACGACCGAGTACCCCGGGAGGTTCTGTGGTGGGCTTTGAAAGAGAAAGGAGTGCCAGGGAAGTACCTGCAGCTTATTCGGGCCATGTACAGTAAAGCTAGTACACATGTTAGGTCCGAAGCTGGCGTTACCGATGAGTTAAATGTGGCTGTAGGCTTGCACCAGGGATCGGCTTTATGCCCTTATCTGTTCCTCCTGGTAATGGATGCTCTGACATCGGACATACAAGAGGAGGCACCCTGGTGTATGCTGTTCGCCGACGACATTGTTCTTGTCGGAGAAAACGCAATTGAGGTCCAGAACAGGCTGGGAAAATGGCAAGGTAAACTAGAGAGTGTCGGATTGAAGATCAGCAGAACAAAAACCGAGCACTTGTTCTGCGACTTCGGTGGTCCTTCTAGTTTTACACCTATTGCCTTAGATGGTGTATTCCTACCAGCCTGTTCCGATTTTCGGTACCTCGGTTCAGTAGTACAGAATGATGGTGAGATTGATCGGGATGTAAGGAATAGAATAAATGCGGGATGGATGAAATGGCGACAGGTCACAGGAACTACGTGTGATCCGAGAATGCCCCTTAAAATTAAGGGGAAAATCTACAAAACGATCATAAGACCTGTCGTATTGTATGGGTCTGAATGTTGGGCCACCAAGGGAACGGATGAGAAAAGAGTGCATGCGGCGGAGATGCGAATGTTGAGATGGATGTGTGGAGACAAGGATGGATAAAATAAGGAATGAGTATGTTAGAGGAAGTCTGAAAGTGGCACCGGTAACAGAAAAGATGAGGAGTAATAGGTTAGCGTGGTATGGGCATGTTATGAGAAGAGATGAATGTCATGTGACGAGGAGAGTGTTAGATATGAATGTGGATGGATACAAGGGTAGAGGTAGACCAAAGAAAAGATGGATGGACTGTGTGAAAGATGACATGGGTAAGAAAGGAGTGAGTACTGAGATGACGAATGATAGAGGGAAATGGAAGAAGATCACATGTTGTGCCGACCCCACATAACGTGGGAAAAGGGCAGGAAGATGATGATGATATAAGTAATAGAACTACATAACACACTTCTAACCATGGGATGGGATGGGATGGATCTGACCCGCGATGGGAAAAAAGTGCATCCAATCCAAAAGTGGTGTAGTTTGTATTTTGTACCCTCGGGTTATAACAGGTTGTTCGGGTACCCATAACATGAGCAAGCCGGAGGCATAAATAAGTTAGTAGGTAGTTTTTACTACCTACTAACTTATTTATGCCTCCGGCTACCTATATAACATATATATATATATATAGTTACCTATATAACGTTTCAAAATACGCCGCATCCTCTCATGATTTTTCTTCAATAAACGCGGCGGCCCTAAAGCCTTGTTTCCATAAACTGTATGTCAATCATTGTGGAAATATGGCACTCAATAAATTTCATCTATAGTTCAAATTCGAAGGTCATAAGTTAGTATTCTTATGAGCGGCGATGGGCATGCAATGCAACGTAACAGACGTACGGAATGCTAACATAATATGTGCAAAATGTGGGCATGTACCAAATGTCATGTTTGGACGTGCCTTTGACTACCTTCTTTAGATATCCTCAAAGATCTAAGTAACTAATGATCTGAGAAAAATAACTACCTAGCTCGGGGATTACAGTCGTGATCATATATATTTTTTTTATAGTTCAAATTTGCAAAACATGTGGAAAAGTGGTCATAGTTGACGGCCGTCACGTGAGGATCACCGAATCATAAGTAGCCGAGGCTTAAGTCCAATAAATCGATAAACTTCTGGGTCGAGTATTCTATCCCTGGAGGGGCTGTGGGGGAATCTCTTGGTGAGATGATCCGCGATACACACATTTGTTAGGTACCTTCCAAATTTGTAGGTCACGTTGATTTGTTTTACTAAGCCAAGTCAGAGGCGAAGGAATATTGTTCTCAAGGGTCTCGAAAAAGTGGGATTACAGTCACTGGAAGAGATTATTTATTTATTATTTAAATTCTTTATTGCACACAAAATACAAAATATGCACAATTGGCGAGCATAATGCCGAAGGCATTTTCTAGAGATGATGTCAAATTAACGTTTCTTCTCATTTACTATAGGTATCATAATAATAATATATCAGAGATTCGATATGTAGTGACGTCATATTTTAAACCAAATAAATTTTCCCATCATTTTGCAATATGCCAGTGATCTGTAAGTAATAGTTACTAAAGACCTGGGCTGTTCAAAGGTTTGTTTGACAAGATCTAAATCGAAATTTACTAGAAGAAACTACTAATTGACCCGCCGAAGTTCGTAATTTTTTTGATAGAAACCCAAACCTACTTATATTACGAACACAATAAAAAAAGCCAATCCTTTGAGTTATTTTAATTTTTCGTGAAAAACAGATAGATTATTCTCCTTTATTAGTCATAGCCGTTAACTTTCTTTGTAGATAAGTTATACGTTTTGAATCTGAAGTATTTACAGATAAGTTCATGCTGAGATTATTCGTGTATTTAGCTCATCAACCCAGTTTTTGTTTGATTTCAACGATGATAATAAAAGTCATAACACCGTGTCTCGTGTTATTTTGCCCGATGACGCTATAATAAAAATCACAATGTGACACGTTAAAACAATAGTCAGTTAGATAGACAATAGTCATTTGTGTAAAAATATGAATAAGTAAATATTTATCGACATTTCTCCGATTCATCTGATTTCAACTTTAAACAATACCTTCGTTACGTAAAGAAAACTCACATAAATCTGAGCAAGTAGGTACCTACCTAAAGATACTGGCAACTGAAACATCGTTTATAGAATAGTTTCATAGAAAAACAAAGTACATTAGAAACAGAAAAGTTGCAAATTTTTTTTTAATGAGCAGAATTTTTTAATGAATTTATATTTAAATTTTATTTTTCTTTTTCTTTTCATTCTATTTAAATTTATCTCGGTGTACTTTTATTAAAAATTCAATAGCATAGCATTCGTAGAGTCGAAGAGGTTGGCTCTCATTTTGACTTTGGCTTTACGGTTACGTATAGTGCCGTTGCATAACACGTAAAATTGGGCCCTCACGAACTCACGAATCACAATGTCTCGTGTGTATTGAGCCCATGTTTGGCCATGGCTATGTCCAAATTTGTTCAGTCAGCCCTTACAAACATGCCGGCGCCTCGATGACATACCGATAGGTTACTGTGAAAACATTTTTAGTACTGCCCTATTTTGTCCGTCCATTGGCTTGTGATATCAATAGCATCTAGTTTCCTGTTTCCTGAAATATAATATTAGGTAAACGGTCTGCAGTTCATTTTTATCGAAGGACCATGAGTAGATTACAGACGGTCGACTTTACCATTTACTTTCCGGATATTAGATTATCGCCGTTTATTTAACGCACTGAACACGTGCTTTAGAAAATCTTATACAAATTGACATCTTTTGTGACGGCGCGCTTGTAAATATTATTATGATGGTAGTACCCACCTATTTGTTAGGTTTTGGAACGAGTATATTAGTACGTATAGTACGTATTAATGATCGCAACCATATTCTAATCCTTCCAATATTATAAATGCGAAAGTTGGGATGTTTGTTACTCAATCACGCCGAAACGGTTCTGGATGAAACTTGGAATACGCGTAGTTTATGACCTGAAATAATACAGGCTACTTTTATCCGGGTAGGTGCTACGTAAGCGAAGCCGCACGCGGAAGCTCGTATTAAATAGTAGGTACTACACCTACTTATCACAGTTTTACGAATTACGTCAGCTAACGCTGAAATTAATAATGAAGATGCAAAATGATAAAACGCTATCTCTAATGAAATAAATTCTAAAACAACGAACAGAGAAAATCAAACGCTTGCCATTAAAGTACTTTATGAAAGACGTTTAAAGGCAAAACTGAACTTTAATAAATGAAATCTGACCTTATAATAGAACTCGCAGCTTTTACAACTTAGCTTGATTGAAAATTCTGTTGTTTTACGAAAAGTTCCCTTTGAACTTATTACAATTTCCTAAGTTTATGATGTAGTTTTCAATAGAGACTAATGATCCTGATAAATAGAGAACATTTTAAATTGAATGATTGTACCTAATTGTTGTGGCATTGACCGTGTTATGGGACAAAACAATTAAGTAAGTATGTAAATTATTAGATAGTGGATAGCATTCATTTAGGCTAGGCTACAATGATACAAAAATAGGGTCATTATAATAGGTAATTAAGACTAGTTTTAAAAGCGTCTGTGGCCTTGCTTGTTGTTTAGCACCTAACCTCGCACGAACGAAAGTTCTCGCACGAACTAGCTGTGTAACCTAAATTGGGATTGCCCCGATTGTACATAAGTAGGTACTTATGTAGGTCTACTGTTGGATCTATTCACGTGCCCAAATTACTAACCTGCTGCAATGCGAAACCACAGTAGGTACATTATTCGGCAAGGAAGGTGCGTACCTTTAAAATAAATTAGTAAGCAGTACCTACGATCATTTAACGAAGTGTGGTGATGTGAAAAAAATTGACTAAGGGAATTCAGTCTTATGTTTTTGTACGTAAACCACAAATTGTCATAAACATTTATTTTGTCAGCGTTCTCGGAAATGTAGAGAGCCGTGAGCCACCATAACCATTGTTGGTATAAAGGACAGGCCTAGGGTTAAGTACCAGACCTTTTTTGGCCGCAGGATAAAAATAATCATCCACGCATCAAAAGATCACGGAGCATTGGTGGAATTTATTTATAATTTTTGAATGATATCTAGATATACGAAAATATTGCCCTTAAAAAGGAATTTGACATAGGTCTGAATAATGATAGATTTAGTCTGAAAACTTCTACGGTGGCTCACTTGATGTATGTACAAAGAACTTTTTGTAACCTTTGCCATTGATATAAGGTACAAAATGCAATACTTTTGCTCAATACAAGAGCGCTGGTGGTGTAGTGGTAGCACCCCTGCCTCACGATCAGAAAGTCGTGGGTTCAAACCTGGTCGTGCACCAATGAGTTTTTCAATTCGAAAAACTTATGTGCGCAATGCCAGTGCTCTTAAACGGTGAAGGAAAACATCGTGAGGAAACCGGCATACCCTAGAACCAAAAATTCGAAGGTATGTGTCATAGGTTAGTATTCTTATAAGCGGCGATGGGCTTGCAACCTGTCACGTACGGAATACTAACTACTGTGCAAAATGTGGGCATGTACCAAATGACATGTTTGGACTTGCCTCTGACTACCCTATAAGAGAAATCCTCAAAGATCTAAGTAACTAAAGATCTGAGGAGATATCTACCGGGCTCCGAGCCTGGGGATTACAGTCGTGATCATATTTATTTTTTATTTATGCAATACTTTTGGTGTCTCTGAATTGATTATACAATTACTTACATTGCGTGCCTTCCTTCGCTCCGAACTCCATAAGCATTTTAGCGAGGGGTCGATTCGTGGACAAGACTGCCACGTCCAATGGTGACAAGCCATCTGCGTTAAGGCTGCAAACAACACAATTATAATGTTATCTTGAAACCGCTAAACTTGTAAGGAAAACTAGCACTTGTACAGAAACATGAATTCACCAGTTGAACTTCAAACATAAAAGCCGCTGCAATGTCTTGATTCGTAAGATGTGTGTGCCATGCCACTTACTGCCTTATCTGATAGATAATTAGTTTCAGTTTTCACAAGTGTCATTCAAACACTAGTAGAACGGTTCATGTTAGTATGTACAGTTTAATTTCTTAGAGTTTAATCCAGTCTGACCCAGTCCGAAAAGCATCAGGCAAGAGCCTCATCTTGGTCCAATTGCATTTTTAATGCGATGCAAATATATACTCTTTGTTCAGGCTGGTAAGGTATATAGGTAATAGCTTTCAATTGTTGCTTACCTATTAACGTCGACATCAGTAGACTCCAGGATGTTCCTAGCCTTGTCCAGGTATCCATGTTCAACTGCTGCAAATAGCGCTGAAACAAACAAAACATATTCATCTCAGCAATTGTATTAGAATTGAGCTATGACGGAAAGAGAAAACACTATTTACTTGAAGCAGCCAAACAGTAGATGCGAGCATAGCCTAAATGAGGAAGATTCCTAAGGGATTTCCCATACAATAGTTTTTAGTGCTCTACGCTTAAAATAAATTGTTTCGTTTCGTCTGCGGAAAATACTAAATCTGAAATAAAGCGAGCAGGAAAATAAATATGTAGATTGACGTTGCAGCCGTTGTTTACTAAATAAAATTATGAATAACTTAAACTTGTGTGAAGATTTTTTCAAAATGATAAAAATATTTGCTCTAAATGAACTCTACGTACCTACCTGAAGAAGAAAAGTTCAGAGCTAAATAATAGTAGGTCTACGGTTCCAAGTTGATTTAAATGCTAGTTAAATAAAATTATATCTAAACGAGAACTTATAATTATCGCAGACACAATAACTACAGAATTTTATAAAAGTCTTTAAAATAAGCAAGTAAAAAAAGGTAAAGAAATAAAAAAGAACAAAAAATACCATGCAAATGAATGTTAACTTGTGCGACTTTGTCTTGTTGCGCGCGCGCATCTTTCTGCTGGCGGCGCGTCGCCTTGTCGGGGGGGTGGGGTGCGCACGCGCTCAATGACGGCAACTCACCCCCGCACCCTTCGAGTAGCGCGCCGTAGTGGAGCTCTAGGGAGAAAGGAAAAATAAAATAAATAAAAATAAAATCAAAATCCACGATAATATTCATATCTACACATTGCAAGCACACCAATCAAATCACACAATCTACGTTAATTATTAATTATTCCTATTCTGAGTTTATTTTGGGACGAAGTTCCTTAGCGCGTTGCGAAAGGGGGCTAGACGGAAAAAATTAAGACCAAAAGTTGTAACGACACTTTTTGCTGTAGTTGTAAGCCGTGCGGCCGGCGTGCGCGTGTTTCTCTGTCTGTCTCTCTCTCTCTCTCATAGAAAGCAAGGAAAGGAACTTCGTTCCATCCGGGTGTCCCTTGACACCTCTCAATTTTTTTTTATTTGTCTTATAAACTCTAAAAATAATTTCTCAGAAATGGCTTCTGTACTGCAGTCTGCACCATTGTTTCGCGATCTGCACACCATTTTTCAAAGCTTAAAGACGTCTTAGCACAAACACGTTCTCACAGACGCAGTACTAAACTACAGAAAGACAATGACCCTATTATCGCTTCCTTTTAGGTCGGGGCTACAACAACGCTTACGGGGAACAAGCATAAATGTAGAAAAAAATCTTTACAACTATTTTATTTGGGAATTTTTCCTTTATTGAACCTGTATTGTACATTATCCGCAGAATAAATCATAGTAGGTAATTGTACCTGAGCAAACTGTCATTTTACTTGCATTTGACATTACATTATTCTGAGAATATCAGAAGTTGGTCAAATCTCCGAAAGTTATAGCCCGACATAGGTCCAGTGCATGAGACCACGCTTAATAAGGTAATTAAGGCCCATTAGAATCAGGAATCCATATTTAATTGATAAAGTTAACTTGACTATTTATTTTAAAGTATAATAATCTATCAGCTATCTGGTTCCCATAATCAGTTTGTATTATGGGCCATAATAAGCTTTGCTTAATTTGGGGCTAGATTGCGCTGTGTGAAACGTCCATTGATATTTAATTTTTATTTATTTATTTCACTGTGACTCTGTGACGTTGACAAAGTACTTAATAACACTGACAAGTTGATTTTTATAAGACAGATGCCATGATAAATAAAGAAAATGTCTAAAACTAAAATTTTTATTGTCGTCCTTTGCGACTTTATGGAGTGAACGATCTAAGTGTTAGGGACTAAAGGCCTCTTAAAAATGTATGTTCAATTTAATATATTTGCTTCCCACGCTTGTACTACTATTTTAAGTTATCAATCAAACCCACTAGCGACAGTTAAGGCCGAATTCAGCTGTAAATAATAGCTTACGATTAGTTCAATGTTTTTGTCAGCGGATTGTAATTTATACAGGCGTTGACAACCTGTTTTGATTCCAGCGCGACAAAAAAGGTTTATTGAATTTGTAAGGAGTTAAGTATTTAATATTTTATTTTAGAACATTGTGATACGAGAGCATTATAGAGACAGCATAAGGTCGGTTCTTTGAAAGGTTCCAAAACATAATATGTTTTGTGATATTTGATGATTGATCTTTTTTTATAAAATGAGTTTTTATCGGATTCGTCTTATCACAAGAGTGACAGATTAACCAAAATGTCAAAAAATCTATTGTAAAAATATAAAAATTCAGTCAGGTTTTTTTACTTTTTGCAATAAATATTAGTTAGTTCTAGAGCATTTTTCTAACAAGTCTATGTAAGTGCCTACTTTATGATAATCATTCTGAGGAAAATAACTTATACGACGAGTAGGTAGGTATACGTTATGAAAATACAAATGTCAATGGAATTGCCTCAAGGCATCAGACGCGAGACGTGGAATAGCCTTATTTGGCCCACGTCGCTTGCGATCCATTATTATTAGGTGTCGATCGGATATAGGTAGGTACTAATGGTGACATTGAGAATTCAAATTCAAAATCCGCTCAATGTCAATTTCGATCATGTGCGTATCTTAATCATTACGAATTCATGACTTATCACATTTATTTTATGGTGTTTCCGCTTTAGCAAACGGTTAAGAAAATACTTAGGTATCATTATGTTCTCTTTTTTTTCTTACTCTTAAAGAGTCAAGCTTATTTAACTGGTGATATGCCGGAACGCGGATCGACGCGAGACATAATAGATTTTCTATTATGTCTGGAATCCCGGCATACCACAGGTTAATTTAAGATTTTGGTTTGACTGAGTTGAAATAACGTACCTACAATAAACAAAACTATAAGTATTAAAACTGGTAAGAATTCTAATAAAGGTATAGAATCTATCAAGATTAATATCAATAGATCTGAAGAGATCTATCGAGCCTGAAGATTAGAGTCGTGATCAGTGTTTTTTTTTAAGAAATATACCCATTGCAATAATCTAAACTAGAATTTAATACGAAGCGCGTAAAGTTAAAAACAAACGAAAGCGTCACGAAATCAATTCCCATAACGATGTAAGGTGAAAGGTTTCTATTGTCTATGGCAGTGCCGTGACTGGCAGTTCGTGCTTGCATAGCGTGGTTGCATTGTAAAAAAAAAACTATTGAAAGCAACAGTGCTGGCGGTATCGGACGTATCATTCCAAGATTCCAACATACAAACGCGGAACCGCGGAACTATGAACCGTTGCGTGGGGATACGTGGTATTATAATAGATCAATCAATTTTATTTCGTCGGTAGTATGGCCATGACTTTCTAACCTCGTCTAATTAGGTAGATAGACCTAGGTACTTATCTACTTACTAAACCTTGAATAGGTACGTCCTTGAATAGGTAGGTAATGCATTTAAGAATAATTATCTAAAGAAGGGTAGTCTGTGATACGTAGGTATCTCATTGTTATACGAGTATAGGTGCTTATTTTACCGAAGGCCAACTAGCGGATAGGGAAACAAATAAATTATGAGAAATATTGAGGATGCATAATAATGTACTTACAATAATAAAATGAACAAACCCATCAACTTAATAAATGCAATGACAATATTCTCATCACAATTAAACATAATAGGCAATTTAGTCGTTCGATGTTGATGGTAATAAATAGGGTCACTAAGCCAGTAGTAAGGCCGTAGTTATGAACTGTAATTCCCCATTGCCAAAAAGTTAAGACAGCCTATCAACACGCGTGTTAGTATAGCGGATAAAAAAGCAATCACGTATTTTGCTGATACCATTACTAGACCACCCAATAAATTAAAAAAAAAACTTACTGAGCTGTCAAGTATGTAAACAGGTGCAACAAACAGTTTATACGAAATTTAAAAAATGCTTTTTAATTATTAAAAATAAAATATATGAAATTCAAAAAGAGAACTGACCGCAGGATAAAAAGTCCAGCATGTCACTCCAATCCAGTATCATAGTTGCAACTGAGAAAATTCGCACGGTTTGGGAACTCTCAAACATTGTGTGCGCTATCTACATCTTTTGTGTTGTCATCTGCTGGCTAGGCTTCATCACACGACTCGGCCTATAAATAGACCTTTGAGTCTATTCGCTTTAAGTACCCACCTACTTAGTCAATGGATAGCTTATAATATCGGATACTTTTTATTCTTACAACGAATGAAGGCACTGATTTTCTTCAATAATTTGCAAGTTTTTAGAATAAATAAATAAATAGATAATGCTGGACACTATCACACAGCATCATGTAGCCCCAAACTAAGCAGAGCTTGTATTATGGGAACCACATGACTGATAAACTACATAGATATACTTTTTTTTTTTTGAAAATCAAAAGACATTTTAAGTTAAGTATCAATAGTTATCTGTCACATAATGTGTAAAAAAAACTCTGTCTAAAAGGCTATTTTGCTGCTATCACGAAGCAAAAACTTCCTTTTATTTGCTTTTTTGCTTTAAGTTAGAGAAAAAAAACAATGACAATTTACTACCTACTAGAATTTTATAACCTGTGGTCAAACTGATACCCATTTATAGGTTTTTTTTAGATCAATGAATGCTTGATGAAAATTGTGACAGCTGTCACCACACGCATCAGTTCGTGAGTGTGTCCCATCCTTAGTTGGAAAGACGACCACGTAGAGGTCTAACCTAACTAGGTTGAGTGAGGGTTCAATTTACCGCTCAAATTAGTTTGGAACTAATAGCCCACGGAGGAATTATACTAGAGGCAAAGTTTTCATGCATGTATTTTATATAAGTTAGTGTTGCCTACGTACTTAGTTAAGGATTTTTTAGTGAAGTACTGGGTAGACAAGTAACTACACGCGGAAAACGGAAAAAAAATGTTAATACCTACACGGTTTTACTATTTATATAGAAAACATTCTAGGACAACCTTGCAATGTTCAATGTCTGCTAAGGATTTGATCGCGTAAAAAACCTAGTGTCTGAAAATACACTTTCAATGTCAAGTTTAAGTACTTACTTATTTTTATGTAGTAGGTAATGCAGAGGAATTGAAAAAATTGCAAGGTACCTACTGGGTAACTAGATCTTTTTTACTTCTGAATTCTTAAATAGAAATAAATTACAACCAAAAAAATAAAGCCATATCTTTCAAAAACACGGGCTGATATTTTCAGATGGCAGACGAATCTAATTTTGAAAATGATGTAAAGAAATTCGAAGCAATCAGGCTGATTCGAAAGGTCAATGTTCACTTTCCGCTAATCTCATTATTTTCTCTCGTAATCCTCAAACATTGAGTTCTCACAAGACAATGGTAATTTTTAACTTACATAACATGATGTCATGCCCAAAATTAACATACCATCTTGTGAAATAAAAGAAAATTCTGTATTGTTTGTTAGTAATTAACTGGCGGGTAAAAATAAGTAGGATGCTTTTGTTTTTCGAAACTGTAGCACCTACCTGGAGTTTTACCACAAGCGGTTCGGGTAATATCAAAGTAATGTAACTCTGATATTTCGTTACACATTCAATTTGTATTGAAGTAGTGTACTTCGAGCTTGAAACTTTGACGTTTCTGAAACATGATGGTTTGAGCTTGTGGTACGGCCCCTGGTTTTCCTAATTATTTAATTTATGAGGTTTATCCTCGAGTATTGCATTCCTTATGTTGTATTTACTTCTTTCTATACACCGTAATAGTTACCTACCTACATTATTGCAAAATTGGCGGACATGAATTATCTCTTACTACGGTAGGTAGGTACCTACCTAATGTTTTAACATCAATTCATCACTACCGGTCATATTTTCCCATAATTGGGGATGACAACATTTTCACCTAAAATCCCCCACTCCATATATGTAGTCCATATACATAGCATGTTATAACGTAGCTAGTAGGATTAAATTTTTCCTGAAACCCCTACTATGAGGTACGTTACGTAGTGTGTTATTTAAAGAAATTTAGTTATTTCAATCCTTTTTTTAACTTTTCACATTGATTATGTAGATCACGATGCTAAATAGGAAGGATTAAGTGCACCTGTCATGCACAACGAACAATAGTTGTTTGTAAAGGAAAGTTTTTATATAATTATAGCAATACAGCTCTGAAATTACAACAATTAAACAAATTGGAACAATTTTTCCACACACGCATTACTGGGGAACCTAGCAAGTACCTGCATAACTCGTTATGTACCTATCACAAGACTGTAAAAACATCTTGTATTGACGTAAGTACCGATGTCATAATTCGTATGAATTCAGAGAATTAAATAATAAATAAATAATGCTGGACAATCCACACAGCATCATCTAGCCCCAAAGTAAGCTACTCAAAGCTTGTGTTATGGGTACTAGATAACTGATATATTTAATACATTATATACATAGATAGATATTTTTTATTATATATAGAAAACACCCAGATCAACGGAACAAATTTCTGCAGATCATACACAAATTTGTTCCGCGGCGGGAATCGAACCCGCAACCTCTTGCGTCGCAGGCGGACTCACCCACTGCGCCACTGAATTGAAAAGTTGAAATGGATATTTGATGGATTACAAAGATGTGCCAATTTTTGAGCTAGTGTGAGGTAATTAACGAGTTAAACTGGATACGTCATGTGTTGTACAATGAAGAATAAATCGAGGCGTAAATTAGATTGCCCAGATTAGATTTATCAGCAACAAATTAATTAGCATTTAAGTAATACCAAAAACACTGAACAAAGACAAATGTTTTGGGTGGTAGGAATCGAACTCAACCTACAGCGCAGGAGGCATACCTTACTATCAACTAAGCTGCGAGGTCGATAATTACATCAATTACCCTTATAAGGTCGAATTCGACCAAGCTAGTTTAAGCCCCCCAGAATAATTCATAATTATCGAAGAGTAAACTCGCATTTGACATAACATAACATTAAGAATAGTTATCCACCCTAAGCCACATTTAGACATATTGACTTAATAATTGACGGTCTACACATGCGTTACGAACTTCGTTACAAAACATAATTATCGACTATATTGGTTCTCAAAGTACGTATGTATAATGTAAATAGGTATATTATTTACAAGGTTAGCTTAGTTTTGGACTAGATACTTGAACATAAAGAAGTGAAAAATCAATTCCCCTTCGCTAATCGAACAAAAAATCAAGTTATAAATATAAATCAGCACGTTACGTTAGCAACGCGCAGTAGGCAAGTTAAATGGTGCGTTCAGCATCTATCGAGTATTTTACGAGTTCATCGTTGGTGCTAAACTTGTTCATTAGCTATGGATTAATTGACTATGGATTATGCAGAACTGGGCCGCTTATCTAATTTACTTTGAATTTATGTAAGCATGATTTGTTACCAAAACGCGGGCTATAAACGAGCACATACGATCGATTACGTGAATTCAGAGTGTTAGAGATCTCTCTTGAAACATGGAAACGGAATTGCCACTCTAAGGCGAGAGCTGTAGGTATCTATTTGTCTAACGTCTCGGTGACAATGTTTGAGAGATCGCACAAACTGCCAAAGTTATAGGAATCGATTAATATAGTTATTTCCCGTTTTACAATTATGGCGAAAAATGTATGCTATGCAAAAATGAATTAGTATTAGATATTATCACTAGGTAGATAATCTTATCCTCATCACGAAATTATGCCATAGATATTATAACCATACGAAAGTTGCGATATACTCGTAGTGTTAGGCAAAGAAAACTTCCCCAATTTCCTTCACTAAAATGCTTAGATCTGAGCCAAGAATAACTAAGCTAATAATTGAGTGACTCGTGAAGTAAGTTCACAGAGATACCGAGGTTTCATTACACTCAAAGTTTATTGTCTAGAAGAACTCCAAGGGTTTATTTAAATCTTCGTCCAAACCTGTGTCGAAACTCAATAAAGATTTGAATACCAGTGTGCACAGCTTAAACCACATAATCTTTTGGGCAAGGTATTTGAATGGGGGTTTCAATTACTCCTACATCCCTATAATTAAATAAGAGACCAAATTCACGCCCACTGGAATAAAATTAATGATATTGTGGATTTATTTCATTGAAATAACATAGACAATAACTATTTCTATAATAGTAAAGCACTGCACGAGATTTGAATGCTAAAATAAGACAGAAGGAAATTCCCACGTTTAGCTGGCTAGTTCATTGTACCAACTTGTGGAGTTTCATATCAACATTACTTTAAATTAATACAACAGCGAATGATAAGCCAATAAGAAACGACCGTGAAAATTATAATACCTAGGATCTTATTTGAGGAAAAATGCTACAGTCATAAAATTGTGGGTATTGAACCCTACCACCTGTAATTTTCCAACCGACTACTAACCAACACAGGTCGTCAAAGTGCGAAGTTAATAGTCGACATAAATTATTCTAAAATAACCATCATTCGCCCCAAATGCAAGACATATTTATTTCGCAACACGTGTTCTCATGCAGTCACATTAAAATTTTCATAAATATGTGACGTCAAACGATGGGATACATAATTACATAATTTCCTGGAATTATAATGAATTTGATGTCGTTTGAGGTTTGTAGTAAGGTCTAATGACCTAATTCAAACTGGGTCTCAAACTCAACTTAAGATAATGCTCGTTGTAAAATAATTTGTTTTTGTCCAACTTTACGAGGGCATTTCGCTTCTGTTCAGAAAATTTATGGTGATGAGTTCAAGACTGGAACTTGGAACTGACTAACCACTACTTAACTAGTGCTTTCCTGAAAATTGCGTGGGTAAAAACTAACCCAAACAATAAGAAAGCGTACGCAATGGATGTACATCCATTCATAACGCAAATAGTATGTTCTTACTAAAAGTGGTAGGTAGATTACAATACTAGAACTATGGTTTATTTCACGGACGAAAAAAAAGAGACTTGTATTTTTGCATAGGTACACCTTAACTTTGTTCTTCTGGGTGTTATAGTTCCACGGTATAGTTTCTAATACCAAAGAAACAGAGAATCCTAGGGCTCAAAATGATGTGGGGAAAGATTTTTAGGCTTTATGAAATACAAAAACAAACTTACTCAAGTATCCCGAAGGTGAGACGGGCATCTTCCGATCCTTCGGTGGAGTGCTGTACACAAAGGCTGGATTGACACATCCACGGGGCTGGTGCGGACACATATCGCTTTCCGAACCCCTCCTTTCCCTCCTATACACCACCAGTTCACTTATTGACTTAGCGGATTCGGATTTCCCCATCCCTTTTAACTTCTTTTTCCCTTTATCTTTATCAGGAGAATGTATGTGTAGAAGAGCCGCCGCTTTAGGAGGTATCTTCTCAGGCATGAGCAACTCTTTTGCAGACATACTTTTCTGCTTTTTGTTCGTAAACAAATCACTGAACTTAGTCTTTTCAACTTTTCGATGCCTCAGCGGTTTCAAATTCACTTCTATATCACCACTTTTCCGCCGCTGCTTTGAAGGTTCCGGTTTCCGCTTTGCCATAGCTGGGGTTTTCGGTTTGTATGTCCCTTCGAGACCAGTGTATGCTACGTCGAATTCTTTATCGTTCCAAATCTGTTTCGGAAAAACGATGCTGTTATGTTTGATTTTGTTTATATCCTCGGCGGGGTCTTCTTCTTTAGTTGACCGCCAACGGTTGCCGATCAGGCGTAGGGAAGCGCGGACGGATCTGGTACGACGCAAGCCTCCTTGCTCCCTCTTGAACCTGTCGAGGAGGGTTTCCATAGCCCTGCGGCGGGAAATAGGTCGCTGGGCATTGCACGTCACTATCGACTTCGCGCACTCTATTCACTCGAACTATAGACACGCAAGTAGTTTCCCCGACGTTCACTCGGACCGGCAACGGTGCTTCGAATGCAGCCTGTAACAGTGGTGATGGTAGGGCTCGGTTCATAGCCGAGACCTCGCAGACTCGCAGTGCCTGGCTCGTACCCGCTACGGACGCAATCGCCTGATAAACTGTTCTCATTTGCACAACTATTTGATTTGATAAGATACGACTGTTCAAAATACGCAGTTCACGACACGCTGTCGCTGAGATTTTTTGTGACGTAGTGATAATAAAATTTAAGGACACAACGAAAGGTGTTTGAATTGTTAAAGGCAATAAATTGAGCTGGTATTCTATAGTTTGTGTTATGTTGTAATGTTTGCGTGAAACCTGATTTCATTCGATGTAGGCAGAGCGTGGCACGGGCCCCTACAATGTTCTATTATCTATCATTGGCTTAATTTATTGGATGTTGCGACGTGCGTGATCGATTTAATAATGTAATAACAATAGATGTAGCATAATATTCCACTGTAATGTTAAATGTGAGGTAGGTAGGTTACTTTACCTGTAGGTTCCTCTTTAAAGACACCAACCCTTTCATCTATGTAAGTATCTAATCTAGTCTAGATACCCTTTTTTGTTTACCCGGTTACGTGTTATCTGTTATTTACTCGCGGTGTTAAAAACTGTGTGTACGCAGGTAGTAAACTTTAAACAAAGTACTTAATAGTTACTAATACCTAACTACCCTAAAATCCGTGTGGAAAATTTGTCTTATGAATTACATTCAGTTATGAAATCTAGCAGATTTTTTAGATTAAAACTAATTTTGTTTTGCAGCTTGTGGGTTTATGGTTTCACGAAAACTAACAATCCTATTAATTTTGCAAAAGCGTAAAATCATTTTGTCAACGCAGCTTCCGTAGTTTCGCTGGTGGAAACATGCAGTTGAATTTAAAACGTGGCGTAGGTAGACAGCTCGGTTTTCAGCGCGCAAACAATCAAACGTTCCAAATTCAATTTGAAATTCTTGCGTTCGACGTTCGTTGGCTTTTATTTCTTTCCAGCCTGTAGAATGCTAAAATCTCTCGAAAGGATTTATTCGAACACTTTTATGTTGTCAAAACCCTTTTTTTATAGGGACAACAATTTAAACATCACATAGTTTGAATGTTAGATTTTTTTAAATTTTATATTACCTGCTAGTATTTAGTATATGACGACCTCAGTGGCGCAGCGGGCGAGAGTCCGCCTGCGACGCTAGAGGTTGCGGGTTCGATTCCCGCCTCGGAACAAACTTGTGTACGATCTGCAGAAATTTGTTCCGTTGGTCTGGGTGTTTTCTATGTATAATAAAATATATCTATCTATGTATATAATGTATTAAATATATCAGTTATCTAGTACCCATAACACAAGCTTTGAGTAGCTTACTTTGGGGCTAGATGATGCTGTGTGGACTGTCCAGCATTATTTATTATTATTATTTTATTATTATATAATAGGTAGGTACTGCAACGCAGATGTTTGCAAAAACCACTGATAAGTAGGCAATTTACATATCTGACATGGACATCTATTTTAGGTAAGGTTGTCAATTACGGCGTATAATATCTGAGCTGGCATAATAACTAGTACCTGGGTGACCGAGCTTTGCTCGTTTTTTTGGGGAAAACGACGTTTTCTAAAAAAGAAACCTAGCTAGATCGATTTATCACCCCCGAGACCACCTGCATACTAAATTTCATGAAAATCGTTGGAGCCGTTTCCGAGATCCAGATTATATATATTTATATATATACATATATATATACAAGAATTGCTAAGGTATAAGATAAAAAAATGAAATTGAAAAATATGAATGTAAGTAAAAACGAATCTAGGAAAATAAGTAAGTTATAGTTTTCCTTCATTTAGATCTTGTACTGTAGAAATAAGAAATAACTAGCTTAAGTTCTAATAGACAAATAATTACGCAAATCAGTACCTACCTGGCTCTTTTTACTCAACGGGTTCGTCATTGTATAGGTACAATTAACTCGTAAAATATTATTTAATTTTAAATGTACCGTGTACTTCGTGAAATAACTTATAATCAACCAATATTTGATTGCTCCATCTTCATTCTATGATTGAACTCCAATATCAACGATAAAAAAGTTTTAAAATATCGGTAAAATATCAAATTCAGTAGAAAGGTACTCAAACTAAACGACTTTTTGAGTAAATATGTAGCAGATTATTAGTAAGTTACTATTTGTTGGAAAAAAAAACAAATTTTAAAATACCTAATCCTACTAATATTATAAATGTAAAAGTTTGTGAGGATGTTTGTTACTCTTTCACGCTGAAACGGCTCAACGGATCTAAATGAAACTTTGAATACGCGTAGTTTATGACCTGGAATAGCACATAGGCTAGGTACTTTTTATCCTGAAAAATTGTGCGGTTCTCGAGGGATAGATACGTTTTTGTTTTTCAAGGTACCACGTGGGCGGAAGCTAGTCTTACATAATGAAAAGTTATAAAATATTGGTAAAAAATGTAAGCACCTCAACCTTTCAAATTCAAACCAAAATACAGCTAAACGTGAGAAAGTGCCGCCGCCGTGCCGCAGGTAGCAGGTGCTGCGCCCCTTATTCAAGTGCCACCCTCTATTTCACCAGTTTTTATAGGCCTCTTGCTTTTTGCTTACTTTTGGAAGTGTCCATTCATTTTGATCTTGCCTATTCCTTGTTTTGTTCAGGCCTTTCACTAAAGAAATAAGATAAAGAGAAACATGCTAAGTTTATAGTTTTTGTATTGATAGTTGATTTACTTTTACTCACATTATTTTTACTTATAATTTTAGGCTTTGTTATGTAACTAATTAATAGTTCAATAAGTATGTATTAAACGATATGTGTGATTCGGTTGTCGCACCCGCTCACTAGCTCGCCGTCACGGAAGACCAGCATTATATCAGGCTATCAGCACTAGAATCTGAAGCTAGTGCTACTATAACATACTGCTGAGTGACCCTTTTTGCTGTTATAATTATGCTTATTAAGTTTCAGATATGATTCTTTGATTTGTATTTATGATGAGCTTGTTGACAATTCGCCTAAATTAAAGAATATGGACACAAAGTAATCTGTAATTACCTGTATTTTCTGGCGTCTCAGCTGCCAAGGATTTCAATTCAATGGCTCGATGTAAACTAGCCTTATAAATTGTTACCATCAGACAAAACAAGTTCCCAGCATGCCTCTGCATTTAACTTGGTATAACTTCCTACCTTAGCGATGTTATTCTACGCCGCAGTCACGCAATTTGATGCCCCAATTGCTCCACAAACCGGTATACTTTCATCGTTCATTGATGATTCCTAGTTACTTTGAGGTTTGTGAAAAAAATCAAACATTTAATGCTCAGCTTGAGCAGTTTTGTTTAATAAATACTATCAGATACTTCATAAATTAATAGAACGCTCAATATACTTCCACGCAGTACAATTCTTAGTCTAAAATAATTGTTTCAGACGTAAAGAAAGCAACAAACCCAGAGAAAGACCAAGTACTACATGCGAGGACACATCAATGGTTATTAGTTATTTTATGTAAGTTTATTTGTAAAGTGTGTAAAACTGTTTGTTCTCCGAATATAACAAAATAAAATGAAACTGGTTGAAAACCGAAGACAAACAGGAATCTGCAGTAACCAATGGTTGGGCATAAATTAGGCCAGTTGTTGGGTTAAAATACCGCTCGTTGTCTGTGGTATTTGCCGAATGTCTGGGCGAGACTTCAACAAACCACTTCTATGTCTTAGAATTAGACAAGCTAGTCGTCAATAGACAATGCCTAGTCTTTGTCTTCTTTAGAACTTAGTTCATGCTTTGAGCCAGGCTTGAGTGAGAAAGATCGAAATTGATTTAGCAATTATTATAATTTAAGGTCTTGTATTTCTCACATCGCTCTTAATATAGTTCCCGTTTCTATTCCTATTCTAAAGCCACCTCTTATTCTTTCGTTTGATGGTCGCCTTTTTAGGGACCACTGATTTTTTATCTGAACTTTCTTATAAACTTTTATCACGCCTGTAACTTTTGGGCTAGGAAATGGTTCTTTTTACACCAAACGTATAATTTAATTGTGATGAACTCCTTCATTTGAACTTATTCCATTTCCTTAGAAGTATTTAATACTAATTTATACCTATAAAGGTTACCTATTTCTTTTTGTTGCCATTGTTAACAGCTGTAATGCTATAATTAGTATGCAAATTCATGCTGATTTTGTTCCCTGAAAAGTTCAGTTTACTTCAGTTTAAATTATTGTTCTTATCTTGTGTCGAGGCTTCGGTTGGAATGTCTCTGTCTGTGTCACAATGACTGATTGTGGAAACTGGCTTAAGCTTGTCTGTCTGTACAAGTAGCTGTATGTACTTATCACAAATTGATTTGAAGCACTTTTCCGCCCTAGGTAGGTACGTACCTATAGACGGAGGATTATGTTCGTACCTAGCGGGACAGTTATCCTGTTTACTGAGGTATTTTACCATGATGCGTACTGTGATTTTAGGTACGTACAAAGATGAGTTATGAATGACATTATTAGGTAGGTATTATTGTTACTAGGTTAGGTATTATTGAAGTAAGTAGTAGGTACCTATTTTTTTACGTATGTAGGTGTGAAAGGAATTGGGAGAGCAGTCCTGCAGTGGGACATAGTTTCTCCTACCAATAGCTTAAGTCGAGCGATCCCAGACAGTTTCACCGGAAATTATGACCAGTAGAGACTCATTTGAAACCAATCTATTCGTATCTTTGCATTAAATTATAGATAAACTTGTTCATGTTCTAAGGACAAGTCGAGCCGGGTACTGCGAGATTCCAAATAAAGCCAACGGACAGCGGGGTTACTATGGTCACCAAGCAACATTCATTTAAATACGTAACGAAAACTCACATTAGGCAGACATAAGAACGACAAAAAATAATTTAAAAACAACTGTCAATCAATATAAACGCATGTTCACTAATTCCCATACAACTTAATGTACTAAACACACTTTTATTAACTTTATTGTAACTCGGTTCACTTTGAACGCGTACTGTCATTGATAAATCTCTGCGATCCATTGAGAAAACTGCATAAATCTTTATTTTCGTAATCTAACTCTGTCCGTACACAAACAATTCAAAACAAAACTAACTTAAATATTGTTCGTTCGCGTGAGTGCGTGAGACGGCTGCGCTCTGAAGTTGGCGACGGGTGCAGGTGGTACCAACATGGCGGCCTTTGATGTTGTCAATGCTGACAACATGACGGCGCACGCGGTCAGTCAACGGCCTTTGTAATGAACGAGTGAACTTTGACGAACTTACGCGATCGATGCGCTGTCTATAATTATTTTATTTTGTCTGCGTAACTATACTAGGTAGGAATGTGAATATTCTAATCCTTATTATGATCGAAAACGGAAAATCAAAGTCTTTGATATAGAATAGAATAAAAAATTTGGTTACGATAAAGTTATTTTTTATTATTAGTTGTATTTTACGTAGTAAAAATCGCAACAATATTAATCAATAATTTTTACGAATTTTAAAATATAATGTAGATACCACTTACCTAAGTCAATCCTTTTTTATGCTGGTGTTTTTCTAACAAAGTACTTTTATTTCTTAAAACAAATAACAAGCAGGTAAAATATGAGCTTATAATAACAAATGTCTTTTACCCTCAATTAATTTTAATCAAAACGTCCAACTTTTAAGCTTCCGCTTGGATTCTTAATAAAGCTGCGTCGGAAGGCTTCTCGTATAAATTAAAGTTTCTTGCTGCAGCTTAATTGCAACTGAAGAGGACCAACAAACTTGGGCTGATGTTTCCCGAATGAATACAAAACTATTGGTTAACTTGATGTTGTAGGTAATGCATCCGCTAGGTACCTATAGGTTAAGGATTGGAAAACTCTATCTCAACTTTTTGATGAAAAACACTAAGCCTAAATTATATGATGACAGCAAAAAAATAAGCTTTACGATTGATAATCGAAGTAGCAAAACGTCCAATAGCTTTAGACTTTAGTTAGTGATAAAATATAATTATCTACTAGTTTAACCAGTCCTGATAAATTAATCATAGGTCAATCAATATAGGTACTGTCAGGGATATCTAAAGGCGATATCAGACGGTTCACTCGAGAGAACATTCACACGAATGAATGCTTCATGAAGAAAAGACAGTGAGTCTTCAAAAGACAGTGAGTGGGAGTGAAAGATGCCGAATGAAAAAATCTGACATCGTCGGATCGGTTCATTAGTGAATTCATTCGGCACTCTTGTTTCATTTGGGGTTCAGACGAATCATTTCGAGTGAAAGATGCCGAATGAAAGACAAAGATGAACGAAAAGTGAACCGTCTGATATCGCTTTGAAGGCGAGATATTTTAAGAGATATTTATCTACTACCTTGATTCTTAGAAGTAAGAAAACATCGTGAGAGATACCTGAACTTCGCGGAGAACCAAAAATTTCGAAGATATTGTGTCAAATGCGCGAAAGGGGTGCATTATCTTCCTTTCGCCACACTGGTATGAAAGAATTACTGATGTTTAAGCCCGAGTAAATTAGACTAGTGAGAGTTGGTGTAGCAACGTCTAGTATGTACCTGCACACAAAGATTTAAATCGGAGATATTATGCCCGTACAGTACTGAGACCGTGCCGTTTTGTTGCCAAACGAAATGAGATAGCTCGCTCATTTGGCACACCAAATATTTTCAATTTCAGGGTAGAAAAGGAATAATTATCTATTTTTACGAAAGATCGTGCAATATAATTGCACAATAAATGGTGAAATAACTGCTTGGTTCATTTTGTACTAATCATAAGCGTGCTTGCATCAGCATTTTCTTAACAACACAAGTAAAAACAGTTCCACAGTTTTTGGCGTCCGGGCATATCTACGATTTAAATCTTTGCCTGCACATAGGATATTAAACTTATTTAAACCCGCAGTCTATAAATTACAAAAAAATATTCGCGTATATAAAGTTCCACGCCTCGCCCTCCAGTGCGGCAATAACCTGCAACTCAACTTGTGCACGTGTTCGCGGTAGAGTAGAGCTAATAGTGAAAGTTACAGATAATTCACAGTAATTGAGATTACGTAGGAAACATTGTCTACTGCGTATATACTACACCGAGTAATTATTACGATGCTGCTAAAAAGTTGCACCATGACATCCTCATTTCCAAGTTGCGTGAAGTTTTTTCGGTGTGCTGTTCATCAATACGTCTGTACAAATACAATGAAGGCTTCATCTCAATCTAAGAGTTTGACTCTTGTCGGGATAGCTGATGAATTGTTCTCCACTTTATCAGAGCCACCTTGACCGATATAAAAAGGCAAAGTTTGTAAAATACCTTCATGTGAACCTGGAATCTCCTCTACAGTTTTATCATTGTTCTCAATATTCGTCATTGTTCTCAATACTCGTCATTGTTCGTAACAAACAATTTTGGTTATCTCGTAAAATATTAGTTATTTTTTTTAAACAAACGTTTTTTTAACAACGTACAAACATTGACCACACATTTGACCCCTTTTTGAAGGTTATATTGAAAAATCCTGAAACACGTGTTCATTTATTTTGCATTTACAGTACACAAACAAAGTTTCAAAACAATCGCATTACCCGTTAAAAAGTTCCCATACAAAAATTGACCCCACATTTGACCCCTTTTTGATAGTTATATTGAAAAATCCTGAAACACGTGTTCATTAATTTTGCATTTACAGTGCACAAACAAAGTTTCATGAAAATCGTTCCACGCGTTAAAAAGTTTCATACTAACGTTTTCACCCTTTTTCACCCCCTTAGAGGTGGAATTTCCAAAAATCCCGTCTTAGTGGGTGGTTTTGTTATAAAAGGAACCCACCTTTCAAATTTCAGCTTTCTAGCTTCAGCGGTTTCGGCTGGGCGATGATAAATCAGTCAGTCAGTCAGTCAGTCAGTCAGGTTAAGCTCTTATATAGATATATATATAGATAGATTTGTAGGGTAATGTAACTTTGCGCCAAAATTGCAGGAATTTGGTGCCTAATCTTAGAAATTATAGAACCGATTTCACTTCAAAAAAATATTTCACTTTTTGATAAATTATCGCTGTGTGCTATGATTTCGTGAGATTAATAACTCACCACAATAATTATTGGAATAAAATAAAAACAGCAAAAATATTTCTTTTTATTTTCATAGAACGATATGAATGAATGAACCGATGAAGACAGAGGATTCCTAGACGTTCATCTACAGTACAGCAAAATAAACATTGCTTACTGTTCTACTGGTAAAAAACCTCGAAAACCTCCAAACCTTTGTTATTTAGAGGTTTACTACCAGCAAACATTTTTTTTTATCCATTGTTCAAATGGTAGGTATTTTCGAACTGTTCACACCGCTATAAACCTTGTAGTTCCTAGCAATTAAGGCACTAATTATTCAACTAGTGTCCTTCTGTTTACGACGTCGGTATCTTAACGCTACCAGATTCGTATCTCTATACTAAAAGGCAGTTTCAGTTCTAGTAAATAAGGGTAAGAAATCAAGATGCTATCAGTAGCCGCGCTGACAGCGACTGAGCGAGACGTCACAGTAGCGTTGTAGAATTATATAAAAGTTTTCATGAACTCACGAGTTGAATTAACATGTCATTCCGTAAATTTTTAATGTGTACTTATTAATTAAATTAGAATTAAAATGTGTATTTATCCACTCTTATTGCACATCTTTGACCAAGTTACGTTGTAGGTAATCAATATTTGTAGAATATTAAAATTGTTTATTTCTTCGACTTTCATGAAGTACCTATAATGCTTGCGACATAGTAAGATTCTTCCTACCTAATTTAATTATTTTTCTCGAGTTATTTTGAGTTTTATGGTGTCAATTTGGTAGTATTATTCTTGGTAATATTATACTTATGTATTATACCTGTATTATATTATGTATGATTTTCTTTTAGCTACGATCCTGTTAGAGTTAGACTTATTTTGTTTCATTCATTTGCAAATTATAACAATTATACGCTTTAATTTGGATGTTTTTATTTTTGTTACTCAATCGCGTAGAATCACGTTTGAACTGCGGACGTTTTGCTTCCATTACGATTTGAACTGCAGTCCTTTAATGACAATGACATTTTGCTCTGAAGCAATACCTTGTCAATTGGAGGCGTTTTGCTCCCATGTCATTTTACTAACGAATTTTGCTCTGGGAACCAGCTTGTTCCGTATTCGTAACAGCTGAACCGATTTTGATTGGTAAAGTCTCTCTACAAAATAGTCTGCACAACAGGAGCTTCTGTGGCGTATTTTAATCCTTTTACCACTGGTTCGAAAAAACTAGCGACACGATAAAAAGAAAAATGTTTCCACTGAAAATTTAGTTACCTAAGAAGTACATAGTTAAGTACTCAATTTTCCCTGGCGAATACAAACCAAACACTTCAAATATTTAAACACAAAAGCCTCTTTAATGAATTTTAAACGAGACATCGTCAATCGAGCCCATTACTGTAAGTAGGCATTATTTTATTTATTTACCCCAGAAACCTCAGATTTGCTTCTTATTAGGGAATATTTTGATGTTGGTAACTCAAGTATAGCTAGCTCACTTATGTCAAAAGTTTGTTTTCGTCGAGACTTTATTCTGTACTGCAATTACTTAGGTACGTAGGTAATTCTGATACTAACAAAACATGATTACTAACAGCTTCTAGTTACTATCGATGAATTTGTATTACGTAAGGTTTATTGCCCAATAATTAAGAATAATTTATTTTATTGATTCATTGCTTTAGGTAGATAAATATAGAGAGTTTTAACTAACAATAAAACTTACCTATTATTTTTCCAACGATATCCGGAATCCATCTTGAGTCAAGCACCTGTCTTTTTCACGTTTTTCGTCCTAGCAACTTCCTCTCTTCGACTTCCGGCGCCACTGTCGCCTCGTTTTATCGGTTAAGATGGTGGCGACCCGCCTGGCGCTCGGCTTTTACCTCATTATACTTACTCACGATGTACCAGGTAGGTATTACCTGGATTCCGGATATCGTTGGAAAAATAATAGGTAAGTTTTATTGTTAGTTAAAACTCTCTATTATTTGTTCCGTGACGATATCCGGAATCCATCTTGAGTGATATGTTTGTTATCTCCTGGTATGCCCATAATTATTACAATAATTATGTAGATGCTATAATGTGTTATGTAAAATAATAAATTAAATTATAATAAGTTATTGAAAAGTAAACAATTTTTATTCAATGTTATATATGAATCATACAGTTTTAATCATCAAATTAACCAAATCATTGTTATCGCACAGGTTCAAAGAAATTTGACAAGGAAACTGACGTCGTAAAATCATTATTTCGGGATTGATTCGCTAGCTCTCTTTGATAGTATGTTCTAAAAGTATGTTCTTGCCGCCAATTTCCAGTCTGAAGAATCTGATCAATAGGAAACTTTTCTAGCCAATTGAGAGAGGCTACGGCAGAGCGTACTGAGCCTGGCGTGGCATCGACACCCGCGTCCTTTAGAACAGATTTGATCCAACCACTGATTACAGTTCTAGAAGCTGGTTTTGGATCACCTCTAGCAGTTATAAAAAGTTCTGACAGCATACCTGATTTCCGACGATCTTGTGAAGTACCGATTAATTGACGAGTCCAAAATACACAGTCGAGATTTTTGTTCGGATGTGCTTTTAGTTTCCATCCAGATTGCCTGTTGTTAGCGTCATCCGTCTTCGATCCAAAACAAGGCCACATGACAATAGAATTGCCCTCATCTATATATTGGTCGGCATTGATCCTCAGCAGTGTCAGGTCGTGTACTCGTCGTCCTGCCGCTAGCAAAAGTAATATAGCGGCACGTCTGGATACTTGGTACAAATTATTTTCATCTGGTGTATTATTTTCTAAGTATTGTAATACATTCTTTACATTCCAAATAGGTGGTTTCATTTTCTTGTCCTTTGCAACTGAAATAGCTTTTAAAATATGTTTAATAAGAAAATTAGATGCCAATGTAGTATTACCTGATAATTTGGTAAAAGTAGAAATAACAGATTTATGGACTAGTATAGTTCGATAAGCCAGACCTTCGCTGTTGTGTAAATACGCCAGGTAACGAGCAACTTGTTCTGGACTCGGATCTCTGTAAGAAGCATTGTTAGAGGAGCACCATACCTTCCATTTGTTCCATGCTGGCATGTAGGTGTTTATTGTAGATCGCCGCCAACTTGACAATAACAGTGATCTTTCTTCTACTGACCATTCTTTGATTTCGTCTGTCCACCCAAAATCAGCCAGGCTTCCAAATGAATGTCTTGAATCTCTGGCGGGTGCATTCCGGTTTTCGTGTCGATCAGCACTTGTGGAAGGAGCGGGATGTGATAAGGTTCTTGAATGGCCCGAGCTTGTAGGTCTGCTTGCCAAAATACCATCTTCCACTTCGGAGCGATCAAGATGTACTGACCGTTCGCTGTGTTCAGGTGAGACAATACCTGGGGTATTAGGTTCGGTGGAGGAAATAGCCACGCAAGTTCGTAGTCCCACTGGCGAAGGAATGCGTTGTGAAACAGAGCCTGCTGGTCTTGCGTGTCGAGCGATACATACCTCATTACTACGTGAGCTGTTTCCGACGCAAATAAGTCTACTTGCGGTGTGCCCCACATCTTGAATATGTTGTCCGTTGCTGTAGAGAGTAGGTGCCACTCGGGGCAGACCTTGCCGCGTGATAGGGCATCCACTTCGCAATTGAATCGGCCCGGAAAGTACTGAGCCGTCAGTTGTAGATTTAAGTGGTCCATCACCTTCAATAGTTGCCGTGTGAGGTTCAGAAGCTTCTTCGATTTCGTTCCGCCTTCCTTGTTTATGTAAGCTACGACTGTTCGGTTGTCTGTTTGCAGTAAAATGTGAGCATTGTGAAGCAGGCTGTTCTCTTGCTGTATTGCCGCGTAGACAGCAAACAGCTCTTTGAGATTGACATGCCATGACTGTTGCCGTTTTGTCCACTGTCCTGACATTTTCGTGTCGCCCAGCTGAGCTCCCCAGCCGAAATCCGATGCATCCGTCGTGAGCAGATGAGAGATCGAGTTTGTATGTATAGGAAGTGAGCCCTGTGCTGCCTTTAACCACCATCGCATTTCGGAGAGTACCGGTTGTGGCAATTTCACTTGTTTGTAGGGGTGTTCCGTGGGAAGGTATCGATTGTGAAATTGCAGGGTTCGACAATGTAACCTCCCTCTGCGTATTACAAAAGAGGCGAAGTTGAGTCTCCCCAGAAGGGACTGGGCCTGTCTGAGGGACCAACTGCCTCTGGACATCTGACTGAGAAGTGCTTTGCGTAGCGTTTCGCACTTCGGTTCCGACAGGGACTTCGTGTTGAGTTTGGTGTCCCATGTAACACCCAGAAACTCCAGGCGTTGTGTCGGAACCAGTACAGACTTGTCCATATTGATAGTCCAGCCGAGGTGTCTCATTATTTTCACCATAAATGTAATGTGTTCGCGTAAAACTTGACAGGACTGATTCACTACTAAAAAATCGTCTAGGTATACCACGCACCTCATATTTCGCCTTCTCAGGAACTCGGCTACCCAGTTCGTCAAGGATGTGAACGTTCGTGGCGCTGATGAAAGGCCAAAGGGAAGGCACGTCATTTGTAGAAGTTGGCCTTTGTAGCTGAGTCTCAGAAATCGCCTGTGTTCTTCGGCTATGGGAAGATGAAAATATGCCTGGCTCAGATCTACCTTCACCATCCAATCGTTGCTCTGTAAAAAGCTTGGAATTCGGAAATGACTGAAAAGCTGAAAACCTTTTAGTTTGACAAAACGGTTTAGTCTCTTCAAATTGAAGATTGGGCGAAACGATCCGTCCGTTTTCGGAACTAGAAAAAATGTTGATAGGTAGCTGGGATTGATCTCGGCTTTTTCTAGTACATGCGTGTCTATCATATTTTTTATTAGCTGTGTCATATGATAACTCTGCTTTGTCTCGTAATTTATTATGACAGATTGATTTGGATATATAAGGGGCGGCTTCATCACGAAAGGAATACGTATTCCCTTGAGAAGTTTGCATATGTGGTTGGGCGCACCTAAGTTCTCCCATGCATGTATATATTGCTTTAGACAGCCGCCCCGAAATGATTGCGAGTCATGACCGATTGTTTCTATTTGATGAGTTGTAATTTGATTTCTTACCTCTTGACGAATTGTAGTGTTTGTTCTTGCCATTGGAAGTCTTGTTGCCGGATGCCCTCGAGTGACCTTTGAACTTATTTTTTGACGCTGAAGTATTTTTGCGAAAAAAGTTTTCACTCTCTTGCTTGCTTGTCGATGATTTCGACTGGTTATCATACGCACGCCTCTGGCCGGTAGCTGTAGCTGCATTTTGTTGTGTCTGTGTTGGCTGGAAGCAAGTGGTTAGTTTTTCGGCCCCCCCAATTTTTTGAAGGTAGGCTGCAAGCATATCGTTGTCAAACAAATGTTCGGCACTGGGTGGAATTTTTTGCAACGCCCCACAGTGATATTCCTCAGAAATTTTCTTAATTAATAAATCCCTGCGCATGCTAATGCAGTCGGCTCGACGGCCGCAAGATATTTGTAAAATATCATCGGTCACTTTTGTATAGCTCGAATCTTTATTAAACATTTGTTCAATCTTATCGAAAAGAGATCGTGGTGTAAGTGTTGTACTCTTATCATTAGACCAATCGACTAAACCTTGCAAAGTTGTGCGCAATTCGTCTTTTTGAGTCAGTATAGCATTGGATAAAGCTGCAAAAGTTCTCTCTATCAAGTACAAACGATCATCGTTAGACCTAGACGCATTGAAACGTCTCAGTTCATCGTTTACATTGAGTTCTATAAAACCCGGAGTAGTGACGTACTTTTTCTGAGCTTCAGAAAAACGAATTGCATGCCAGTCATTACATTTAAAACGCTGTAATTGGGTTATCTTTTCTAAATGTTTATCATCAGACTTAGGGAATGGCGGATCTTTTAACGTAGTTGATAGCTCTGACAATTGAAGCTGTTGATTATCCGCATCACTCGTGCTCGGCGGTGGGCGTAAGCCCAACTCGTTTGTTGTATCATTGTCGGGTCCATTTATTACCTCGGCAACCCGCGAAGTACTCGTTTGAGGCTCACCGTGTTTTTGCGAAATCAAATTCGTTAGAAAAGCCACTTGTTGAGAAAGGAATTCAAATTGTGCATCACTTACATGGTTAGACCGCCTTTTTCTCCTTCTATCCGGACTTGACTCCTTCGATGATGTACTGCTCGAACTTGAAGAACGACTTCTCTTCCGTGACACGTGTTCACCATCACTTTGTTCTTTATCAAAATATATTTCGTTCTCCATTAAGAGAGGATTTTTTCACTACGTATTCAATTTACGTTAAATTATTAGATTTAATTAAATGATTGCTAAGACGTGTTAACGCTACGAAAAACGACGCTATAATTAGGTAAAAGCCGAGCGCCAGGCGGGTCGCCACCATCTTAACCGATAAAACGAGGCGACAGTGGCGCCGGAAGTCGAAGAGAGGAAGTTGCTAGGACGAAAAACGTGAAAAAGACAGGTGCTTGACTCAAGATGGATTCCGGATATCGTCACGGAACAAATAATTGTTTGTTAGTATCAGAACTACATAGCAGCACTGTCGCTAATTCAAATTGATCGCAAAAAATCGTGACCCTTCTTATAAGTTGCCGCAGTTGGATAAAAGAGCGTGGGCGTACTAAAATATACATTAAATTCATATACATTTTGTGCCACTTTTCTGCTTTTCCATGACATCGCAATAACGGAGATTAATCGTCTAAATCCTAAAGGATTATCCATCAGGCAACTAGGAGTAAAATTCCTTTAGGTATTGCAACAGCTGCACGATTCTCAACCTAATTACTCACAGAATAAGACCGATGCATTTGAAGGTCTGCAACGAATTCAATGCAGGTAAGCCAACGGAGGAAGTATTGCAAGAAAATCAAATTAACTAAACTGGGCATTGCATTTTGGAAATAAAAGTTTTGTATTTCAATTCATTGGTACCTATTTATTGATTACGAGCCTGCGATTTCGTCCGTGACAACGGAGACAAATACAACAAATCAAAAACCATGAAAATCGGTCCAGCCGTTATAGAGTTATAAGTGTTCGAACAAACCTGACTTAGTTTTATATACTTGCGTGTAAAAAAATCGGCCCAGCACAGGCTTTAAATACTATACGGAGTGAGTCAATTTTCTGGCACGCAAATGTAGGTATATTAAAAGATGTATGAACCATTTGAATTAAATTTTATGAATGAGGTAACTTAACTTAAAAACAAGGGCATTTGTAAGGGTTTTAGTATTTTACAAAACTTTATTTCATTTATTTATACTAACTAACTGTAGACCTAAGACGAAGACCTACCCATCCATGTTTATTCGTCTTCCATTTTTTACATTTCCCTTCAGCAGCAAAATATAGCATACTCAGTACTCTTGCATAATACATTTATCAGCGAGGGCTTCACCAAAGTTATTTGCGTCGTTATAAACCAGGAAACGTGGTGTGGGGTAACAAATAAGGTACTATATGAAACAAATGCTAAAGAAATATCTTATCCATTATAAGAATCAAAGTCCTGACTGACACACTCACTGATATTATAAACAACGCACCTAAACCACTGGTCGTGGGGACTTGAAATTTGGATGGTACGTTTGCCTTGGTTCGTGGAGGTGTACTAAGAAGCAATTTTTCAACAAATTTCAACCTTTAAGGGGGTTAAAATAATAAAATTGAACTTTCCTGATGAACATAGGTTATCATGTAGGTACCTCGCGGGCGGGCGCTAGTATGACTATATAAAATTTTATATTCCGTAGGTAATCAGGTTTTAAGTATAGGTACATATTTATTTTATAAAACACTCCATAAACATGAAGATTGCGACAATTCCAATCTAATTTTCAAAGTTCTGGCTAATGAAATTTGCACCTAGGCTACACGCAAGAACCCACTGGCAGACGTTAGCGGTTTTACAACAGGCAATAATGGTCAAACAAACAGATATCAATAAAGATTCACGGCGAGCGTGAATCTATTAGCATTTCCTCGTGTGTGGCACTCCAGCGGAACCAGACGTACTTGCATTATACATTTCGGAGTAACGTCACACTAGTTATCTATGAAGCGGGTACCGTTACGACTGGGGTATCTTGCATCAAAGTGTTCTGTCACCGCTTTATATTAGCATCATGACGCTCGATGTCTTTTAGAAATGCCGAGTTGCTGATGGGCCATCTGCCAGCTAAGCGTTCGAATGATTTATTAAATTTTTGTAATGTTACTCACGCTTGTAGTGTATAGCCCGAACTATGGCATCTGTCACCGGAGACCAGACATGGTCAGTGCTGCGCGCTCGTCCGAAACTTAGGGGACTTTGGGAATCCATGCATTTTGAGTTCTCACATAAAATATACATCGACACGGTCTCTGACTTAATCATCATTCTCCCGCCCTTATCCCACGCTAAGTGGTTGGCACAACGTATTTTCTTCTTCCACTTACTCCTATCATTCGTCAACTTTGAGTCTACTCCTATTTTCATATCATCTTTCACACAATCAAACCACTTTTTCATCGGTCTTCCTCTACCTGCGCACCCAGCCACACTCATGCGAACTCTGATGTCTAACTAACTAAATAATTACGTTTTATAAACTAAAGAGTTATCCGACTTCAATGTTGTAGTATTAAAATAAACAACAGAATCGATTTTGATGAATTTTCTTTGGGACCAATCGGAAAGTATATCCATCCTTTCACATACAATTTTTTTTAAATAAGTTCATAAATGACGGAATAATGAGGTAACAAACACAAAATAAAACCCAAACGAATTGAAAATCTCCTCCTTTTTTTTCGGTTAAAAAGGACTACAACTTGTACATCGTGATTTGATTTGAGCTCCGTTGAAAGAACGTAGATCGGTTTTGGAAATATTTCTAGAACTAGTTGGAATAAAGTTACAAAAGTTTGTTATTGGAAGCTTGGGACGAAACTTTACCAATAGTTCTATAGCTCCACATTGGAGAGTTGGACTTGTACAAAGGACTTATTAAGCGTTTCCTGTACATATAGAATAGTAGCAAATACCAATGTCGGGTGTCCTTTTAGACCGCAGACAGAGTATAGTCAAATAATCTACGTGAAGGAATAAAATCATGGAATCCGGTTCTACATTTCGGTTCATTATCTTTTAAAAACTGGATTATTCATTGCATCAGTCATTGAAGTCAGAAAGTAATAATGTAAACTCCCTTGGGAGATAAAGGCATTATTGGTTTGGGATGAAATCTTATATTTGGCTCAACGTATCAGCATTGCCATGCAGTGTGATAATGCCACCAGAGCGTCTTGAGGACGCTTTTGTCAGTGATCTGGATGAGTAGTTGAGCTATCTATAGATCGTTTGTAAGAATCCTTAGATAGCTCAACTGTTTCACATGTATTTTTTTTTAATAATTTGTATAATTAATATAGGTGTTGTAATAATATTGTAGAAGAGCACCTCGTTGTCCGCTACGCGACCCAAAAAACTAGCATTTATTAAAGTAGAAAGCGGTCGATTTCGCTGACAAGATGGTTCATTGCTCATGGTGACGACCTTGGAATGGTGGTGAAACTATCAATAATGATGACCATTAATGGCCAACCAGTGGCGCTGTGAGAAGCAGTAGGTACTTACCTAAGGAAATGTGGTAATAAGATCATTTGAGCTAGTCGCTAACGCTGGTGCATATATTTAAATTTCTTTTTCTTTATGTGTCACTAGTTCTTTCGAACCAATGTGGTGAAGGGTTTAAAGTGCGCTTTGGAGGATTCATTTTTAAACTAAAATCAAATCAATACGTTAGAAGGGTTATACTGGTTCAATATCAAGCATTACATAGTGTAACTTATGTATTTCACTTAAAATGCGCGGGACAAAGCCGGCGCCGTCGCCATTTGGTACTCACACGGCATTACAAAACAATTTTACGGTAGTGAAACTTAGGAAAAAATTAATTAGTATGCATGTGGCAAAACCCAGTACTTTAGTTGATTCTCTAGTTAGTCACAGGCATTTGACAAGTTACAAGATTTTACGAAATAAATGACTGTTATACTTTATCTTCTTCTTCTTCCTGTCCTTTTCCCACGCTATATGAAGTCGGCACAAAACTGTATTATACTGTAATTGCTATTAATTACAAAAGACTTGTAAAAGTACTGACTGATACTACTTCATTGGATCAAATACAATAGAGAAGTGATCGCAACAACAATCTCGAGTCACTTAGCAATATTAATTTATCTATGTCTAGTGTCTTCCTCTTTCCTCCTGTCTACTTTATCTTAATGTCTACTGATTACGTCCAATTACTAAAGTCTTATCAAATGGGCGGAAGCTTTTGCTGGAGATCCGATTGTTTTTGTGCCGCGAGTCGTGTGATTGAAGATAGGTCGATTATCTCATCGTAAATAATAGAGTACCAATTAATAGCGCGTTTTCTTTAATTTTTTTTTTATATAAGTATAGTTTGCCTAGCTATTTTTGGGCTGAATAATATTGATCATTTTATTTCATTATTTCAATCAACTGCTAAATATAATTGGAATTTTTTTTTTTAATCTAGATTGCATTATTGTTTGTTTTAACACATAATTTAAAAATTGAAAAAATTGAATAATTATAACTCATATCTAAGTACATTATTAGTAACATTTTGCAGTACCTTAACGGTACACAAATCACAAAAAACAGAGCTAAAGTCAAAATGTTGCATACGTGCGAATTTTTTGCACCCAAGATGTATGGAGTTTACGACGAATATTAATTTAAATGTGACGAATTATATATTTAAATGTGACGAATTTACTTTGTGGCAAATGTAGAACAACCCAAGTATTATATAGTTTTATGCTTCAAATATCGGTTTTCGTCACATTTAATCTCTACCAGGCAACCTTTGGGTAGGTTGGGTTGATATAAAGCACCCTTGAGTTTACTTTGAAAGGTCATTTTATCGAAGTTCAATAACCGAAAAAGGTAAACCTTTCTGTCGAAATTAAGATTACAAAAGCAAAATTATAATTGACAGTTTTTTAGAATATATAAATATGTAGATTTTAAAAGGGTTTGGATTTGGAAATTGTACCTATTGGTATAGAGTTCATTTTTATAAGTTTTGGTAGTATTTAGGTACTCAGTTATTAACGCTATAGCAGTATATTATTAGCTCTTAAGATAAGTGTAGGTAGTATAATAATAATATACTTAATAATATTTATTTTGTTTGTTCTACTATCTTTTGTTCGTTAAGATGTTTTAATCCACCTTGATAAATAATTTTTGTACATACACAGACATAATACAACTGCTAAATACACAAAGTAAGAAAGTAGGTAGGTATATAATTTTTAATTAAATAAGTTTAATGATTATAATCTTTAAAAAATAATTAGAATAAAACAAGGTATGTAGGTATATACAGTAGCAACACAGTATTTTTTGAAACGATAAAAAAATGTGTTTAGGAGTAAATAGAAAGATAATGTGACTTACGTTTGAGCTTTATCTTGATACTGTTTTTAGGACTCCAGGTTGAAAACAATCCATGTACACTGGCCCCACTTCGCACACCCATTTACTGACAAAAACTCATATTTAATTCCACGCACTAAGATAAAACCGCTCTTACTTGACAATAAAAACGTTTATTTCAATATTTATTTAAAAAATAACTATGGTTTTACGTATTCACGGCACAAAAGAACATGCGCCCGCGCAGCTGTCAAATGATACTGCATTTTACCGCTAGCTGGCGCGTGTAGCGGGCGGTGAGAGAAAGCAATAACACCGCAGTGGGAGTGAAAGAGACAGATGCCGCCACAGCCTTAAAAAGCTCAAGCCTCTGTTTGGCCTGAATTAAAATATGCACGCAAGTGGGTGTTGCAATTCACCATTGTTTTGGTATGGTAATGGTCTGAGAGACTTCCGTCTGTTATTTTACGGTAATTGCTGTTGCGTTTTGCGTTATGACCAATTTTTTTGGTAACCTAGTGGGCTGGTTAAACTTAATATGTAGGTTCTTAACACAATAAAAGTCCCTACCTATCCCTGTTTCATATAGAACTTACAATCAAACGGTAAAGCATTTTAGTTCAGTTGTAGCAACAGTCGCCTTTGAAAATTAAATCGAAAAACCCTACAATTAAACTCGTTAAAACATTGAATCAAAATAATTGCAAGTTATACGTGCTAAAATCTATATCCATAACGTTATCAGTCAGTCCTCTAGATAACCAGTTCTTACAGTTAGCTGATCGCCACTATTCAATTCTAATACCAGTTTGGTTAGTACCTAGCGACCGAGGCTTAATAAGCTTTGATTTTATACGAATCGGTGGGCGTCTTTTATAACGACCGTAATTTGGTGAAGTTTTTGGCCGATGCATCATAGCCATCAGCTCTGAAGTTAGATGTGTTCTTAGCGCAAAAACTAAAAAACCTACCAATGGCTATTATCCATCAAATATAAGTGATCTGAGGTTTCTGATCTACTAAAAATCTATTGAGTGACTTTGTTTTGAATACAATCAAAGGGTGTTTGCTGAGACGAATTCACCGACACATCAGGGTGTTGCGAAACATTTTTCAGGGCGCCGTTTTGGGATACAAAATTTCCGTCACAGCCTTCAATATCGTTGACAGACCTATAACCTCATAGAAAGTCAACAGTTACTTTGAAGAAGGTCTTTGATACTGGGGTCTTATGTAATATCTGTCAATCAGATATTTCCACAAGTCTAACCCGTCAAAATGTAGGGAGGTAATATTAGGAATCCCATTCGCGTTGAAGCCTCATAAGTTTACTCAAAGAGTTCGATTACGAACGCCTGCTTTTGAGATGTAAATTGCTACAGAGTATTTGCTGGTTTGATTCGAGGATTTTCAAACATTTATTTCCAATTTGGAGATTTTGCAGTCAAAAACTCTGAAAATAGAGTGACTACCGCTACGACTACACTTGCTACATTTCAGAGCGATTCCGCTATTTCTCTTTATACCTACGCCTACGAATAGGTGTCTCTACGAGCAATATCAAAGTAATTTAACTTTGATACTTCGTAATATGACCTATGAAAATTGCATTACAGTAGTGTTACTTCAAGCTCGAAACACGCGTAGTTGACGTGAAGTTATAGTGCAGAAAACGCAATAAATGTGTGAAAAAGATGACCTTTACAAACAATTTACTTCTAATACGAGTATAATACCTACCAGATGGAAGCGTATCCCAAGACGCTGGCGGCATACTTGTTGGTAATGGTAACTTTAGAGTCCCTAAACAAACGGAGCTTCAAGCTTTGCCACAGTATAGTATACTTATAACAGTATAAACACACTAATACATCTGTATTAAATCGTATTTACAATTAATTAACTTTAATGTAGCGCCATCTCGCTCGTAATCCAGCAATTCATTGCAGGTGTCAGATTTCATGGAATTACCTCCGTGTTAGATCAAATTAATTAGTTTCTGCTGAAAACCAACCTTTGGCTTATAATCAAAGCCTTATACGCTATTGCTATAATATGTATAATCACGTGCGATAATCGATATTTGTGTTGTATCTGCAGGGGGATAAGTACTCGTACATGGAAATAAGCAAATTTAATTTGAGCTGCAAAAATGAATTTGACCCCGTTGAAGTCTTTTGTATGGGAAAACCTAATCGATATTGCAATCTGCAGATTGCAGCATTTTCACATTAGTTTTATCAACTTATCTAAGTAGGTAAATACTACCGTGTGTGGGACCTACCTTATACTAGTAGTGATCATTTCATTTTTTTATAACTACAGGATGGAGCTAAATAACATTTTAGTGTTATATTTGGGTAGGTACCTATCTACTTAACCCACGATCAGTCGCACGGGGTCTGGGACTTAGGACATACTTACTCCAAAGCAAGTCTTTAATTACGATATAAGGCGCTCTTTCTTATTTATTTATTTATTTATAAGAAGCTCTTTTTAAAATGGTTGTGGTAACGGCACCCCAAAAATACAAACGAGAATCCCATCCAACTCTGAACTCGTTTAATCTAAGTTAAATATAAATACCGTCGTATTAAAAGTAAAAAAACACAGGTTAGCTTGATTTTCGCAATTTACAAATTGGAATAAACAAATAAGCGCCTGATGTTTAATTCATATCAATGAAACAAACGTGTTGTTTGCATTTCATGTTTACGCAGGCGGCACAGGGTTGGTTTATTTAACACCTTACGACACCTCAGTAGGTCTACCATTAGTTGTCACATTTAGATTGGCTGACGTTACTACTGTAGTAATAGTACATTACTATGACATCTGTCAAATTGTCATGGTACCAAATTTTAGGCAAATTAATGAGCGCAAACTACAGTCGCTGTAGTACGCTGTGACGTAGGATAGTTAGCTACGTGAGGTTTTAGTACCCAACTATCCGCTAGAGGCGCTGTAGGCAAGTTTTCATACATTTTTTTAACTACAGTCGCTAGCGTGTGTAGATTGTGAAAACTCATGGTAGACCTACTGTCTTTGTACTTGCTTACAATTTGGTACCATGAGTAACAGTTTTGACAAATGTCATAGTAACGTACTATTACTACTGTAGTACCGTCAGCTAATCGAAATGTGACAACTCATGGTAGACCTACAGTAAGTGCAAAGACAGTAATTATTGTAAGGTGTTTCGGCACTTGCAGAAAAGTTTAAGTTAGGTACCTACTTACAAAAGGTATCTTAAAAAAGTTTCCAGTATTCGTAGGTATATTCAAACTATCAATTCTTACAACTCTTGTTTCCATTTGTGCTGAGATTCTCTATAGAGGCAAATTATGCCATATTTTATGTAAATCCATCGCTTTACAGGTTCCATGATGCAATTCATGTGCCAGGATTTCGGCTTTGGGTAAGTAAACTACCTATTTGAGATTTAAAATAAGTACTTATGCTCATTTAAAACACCTTCGATAGTTAACGTTTAAAGCGTAAACCGTGATGGAAGCATAACGTTGACAAGGCTAAAAGCCCAAGAGCAAGCGTATTGAATTGCGGGTGTTTTGCCTCAAGAAGCAAAACACCCGCAATTCAATACGCGTCCTAAAAAATACAAAACACGTTCGAAAACACGTGAGAAAAACGTTATCAGCTAGGTGAAATACTATAACCAACTTATCTATCTACTTAGTGGAATTTCAGCCACCATTACTCTTTATTACGGGCAGTGGGATAAAAAAGCAAAACCCTTACCATTGTTATCCCTAAAATGTTGACTTTGTTCCGTGGTACTGAAAATTGCTTATAGCAGTCAACGTAATAGGTACCTAAGTAGGTACTAAGAAAATAGCTTACTTACTTAACCCATTCCATAACCCATCTAATTTGGTTAAGACCATTACCCATCTAAGCAGTAAAACATTATCTACAGGGTGTGGATACATGCAATATTTTCAAATACTTTTGTTCTGCCTACATAAACTTTTGGCAGTGTACTATTGTGTTTTACGATCATTAGGGCAAGAGAACATTATGATTATGGTATGTTGTACATTTTGTCTATGGAGCATATTAACCCTAGTACAATTAGACTTGTACTCGTTGATGTTCCGGGGCGAACAAGCTTTTATAGTTACGAAGGGTGCCTTAAGCTTTCAATTATAACTAAGTAGTACCTGGGTGACCGAGCTTTGCTCGGTTTTTTTATTGGTAAACGGCGTTTTCTAAAAATGAAACCTAGCTAGATCGATTTATCGCCCCCGAAACCCTCTGCATACTAAATTTCATGAAAATCGCTGGAGCCGTTTCCGAGATTCCAATTATATATATATATACAACAATTGCTCGTTTAAAGGTATAAGATATTATAAACGCTAAGCGATACAGTCGTTGAGTTCTATTTTGCAGTAAGTACCTACAACACCCAAGGGTAGTGGTCACGACCTCATTACCATATCAAAAAGTCTGAGGTCTGCTAGGTTTTATTCTATTTGCTTTTTATTTTCTTTGCTTCATTTGCGGAATTAAATGAAAATACACGAGCAAATTAAAGCTGTATTTGAAACTGCTGAACGGTGGGATAAGGAAGTTGAAAAGACAAATTGCTTCAAGGAAACAAAATCTCTATTTAATCAGAAAGACTGTCACAAGGCACGGTATACACCAGGTACGAGTCATAGACATCGGTATCCTATAAAATCGCCAGATCGAACCTGCGACCTTACCACAAGCTCAAACAAACCATAATGTTTTAGAAACGCCACATTTCAAGTTTTAAGGTAACTATATACTTTGATACATTTTTAAATGCCAGGTACTAAATATCAAAGTTGTATTAGTACTACATGTATATTATGTACTTTTAAACTTACGCGATCTGAACACATAATTATTAGTATTAGACGGGTATTTATAAGATCGATTGCAGCTGCGGGCGTTCCTACATAGGCCAGACTAAACGCACGGTCGCAGAACGCGTAAAGGAACACATAGCAGCGGTCAAAAATCGACAAACATACAGATCAGCAATAGCTGATCATGTTGTAGACTCAGGACCCAATCACTGGATTGAATTACACAAACCACAGGTCATCTGTAATGAAAGGCATTACTACAAGAGAATGGTTCGGGAAGCGATTGAGATTAAGAAATATCCTAATTTCAATCGTGAAGACGGTTTCAGACTCTCTGCCTCATGGAATCCAGTGCTAGCTAAGTGTACTCGTCGTAGACCGGTTATTCAGCGCGTCGCGGATACTGTTAGTGTTGTGTGTCGTCCGAGTGTACAGATGGACATCCCTATTGTCGAGAACGAAGTGAGGATAGTTGCAAATAATGCGACCCCCGCTTCACGGAGGCGGTAGCTCCAGTACTACCCGTGACCACGACAGCGTGCAAACCTGTCGAAACGTCGGGAAAATATAAGGTAATTTAAACGCGATAAATACCCGTCTAATACTAATAATTATACATGTATATTATTATTGTACTATTATTTATTACTATGTTATTATATATGTATAGTACTATTATGTATTAGTAAGTACTACATATATTGCTTGAAATATTGGTGAGGATCCTGGCCATGTGTATAAAATCGCCTGGTGGAACCTGAGGACTTGCCATAAGCTTTTACAAACCATAACATTTCAAGCTTGAAGTAACATAACTTTAATACATTTAATACATTTTATAGGTTACTAGCAACATTCCTCGGCTTCACACGGGTAGCAAAAGAATCTCTTTTTTTTATATAAAATATAACCTATGTTACTCAGGGATAATGTAGCATTCTAACGGTGAAATAATTTTTGAAATCGGATTAGTAGTTTTTGAGTTTATTCGTTACAAACAAAATTACAAAAAGACAAAACTTTCCTCTTCCTTCATAATATTAGTATAGATATAGATGATACGAAATATCAAAAGTTCTATTACTTTGATATTACTCGAAGCTAGTGGTGAGGACCACAATAAGTACCTAACATAAATATTTTTTGTACTCACCAGCTAATCCTCTCTGGGTTTTCGCACGACGAGTGACAACTGGAGATGCAAGGCTGAACGCTCTATCAGCTCTGGGCAGCTGCAGCGTCGGATGACTGGGCTCGGAGTGCCGCGCGCATATAGCAGCTTCCACCATGGAGTCGATGCTGGCTGACCGCGGTAGCTGGCCTGCTGATTCTCTCCTGTGAAACCGTAACCATCATCTATACTTATCTATACTAATATTATAAAGCTGAAGAGTTTGTTTGGTTGAACGCGCTAATCTCAGGAATTGCTGGTTCGGATTGAAATATTATTGTTGTGTTGTATAGTTCTTTTATCGAGGAAGGCTATAGGTTATATAACATCACGCTACAACTAATAGGAGCGGAGCTACAATAAAAAATGAATTGTTCCCTTTACGTCGAGTCCCTCTACGTCGAGCGGTGACAGTCACCACATTTTTACTACCTCAATGTCGATTAATGAGTTGTTCCTCGCTTTCATTCCCTAACGCCGAGTCAAGACAAGTGCCGAAAGTACAGTCACATAGTAAAATGAAAAGCTAAAATGTTGCAAAAACGTAAAAAATATATTATTTAAAACGCGCAGACAACGTTGCGCGAGAGTCAGCTAGTAAAACATAAAATAAATTTGATGAGAAACCGTGTTTGTAGGTACTTTTAATATTTTCAAATGAAAATTTGTGCTACCTAAAGAGGATTATGCTAATTAGCCTAAACAACAATTTGAAAATGTATGTTTGTCTGCGCGTTCGTTCGCGCTAATATCCACAACAGTTGAACCAAATCGAATGCAGTTTTAAACTTAGGTTTTGTTTCATCGAAATCGGTTGACAAATAAAAAAGATATTGCTTATTTTACTTATTTTTTCGCGCGCACTAGACGCTACGCGTAAAAGTAAAAGTAAAACGCGAACGAAGTCGCGGGTAACTGCTAGTTAAATTATATAATCTTTAGTATTGAAAAAAGTATCCTTGCGTCTAAACTTTGAGGGCGATCAAAGACAAGATTATAAAGATATGGATAAGAAAGTAATTTATTGAATACAGAAATAACGGCATAAAAATAATAGATTTAAAAAACTTTGTGATAGGTCGTTATAAAGTCTGGATTATATCGTTCGCCTGCGTGAGTCAGGGAAGGTTTTTGCCTCAAGTTTTGGTGTTTATCATAAGAATATGTTCAGTAGAAAGAAGTTATTAAAATGCAAATTCGTGGTAAACACCAACCGTCGCCGCCGCGGCGCCGGCTCGGCGGCCGGCCTGTGATATCGTGCAATTACACGAATTAGCAGCTTTAACTACTTGCCACTTGCTGTTCTATAGAAAGTATATTTTTTCAGACAAGCCAAAAAAAAATGGGTAAAATTGACATTCTAAACCATACTTTAATATTAGTTCCTGGGTGACCGAGCTTTGCTCGGTTTTTTTATTGATAACGATAAAAAATAAAAAAAATAAAAATGTGATCACGACTGTAATCCCCAGGCTCGGTAGATATCTTCTCAGATCTTTAAGGATATCTAAAGAGGGTAGTCAGAGGCAAGTCCAAACATGACATTTGGTACATGCCCATATTTTGCACAGTAGTTAGTATTACGTACGTGACAGGTTGCAAGCCCATCGCCGCTTATAAGAATACTAACCTATGACACATACCTTCGAATTTTCGATGCCGGTTTCCTCACGATGTTTTCCTTCACCGTTTAAGAACACTGGCATTGCGCACATAAATTTTTCGAATGGAAAAACTCATTGGTGCACGACCAGGTTTGAACCCACGACCTTCGGATCGTGAGGCAGGGATGCTACCACTACACCACCAGCGCTCTTTGGGTGATAATAAATGGGTAAAATTGACATCCTAAACCATACTTTCATATTATAAATGCGAAAGTAACTCTTTCTGTCTGTTACGCTTACACGCTTAAACCGCTGAACCGATTATGATGAAATTTAGTATGAAGATAGACTAAAGCTGGAGAAAAGACATAGGTTAGCTTTTATCGCGAAAAAAGTGCTTGAAGGGTTTGATGTAAGGGATGAAAGTTAAGAGCAAATAAGAATCCTAAAATAATTAAATATTGCCTAATGTAACTATTAAATGCGGATGAAGTCACGGTAAAAAACGAGTGCATAAGGCATTAATTTAAAACAATGTCGTGTTAGTGACATCGCTTAAACCTTGAGAACGGCTGGACCGATTTTTATAACTTGATTATTAATATTATTATTATTTATAATAACATATATTTTTGATTTATTGGATTTGTCACCGCCCCGAATAAAAACGACGCGACGTCGCGGACAACAGCTAGTTTGTCATAAATATTTTTGAAAATAAATTAGGTAAGTACTTTATGTTACGCTTGGCAAGTTTGTAAGAAAACAAAAACAATTGGTGATTTCAATAAAAACAATACAAATACGAGTGCCTCATATTTTGTAGACGTCCAAACATTTTATTAGCGTGAAAATAATTTCGAGAATACTACAGTATATCAATCTCTCTGTGCCTAGAACTTTCAATATTTCTACGTGATAAAAATTGGCAAGTCGCGGTATCAAACGTGAAATCACGTTACCTTCTCACGTAGTCACGTACTTATACGATTTACGTTACGTGTTGCGAACCGTGAATTTAATCTTGAGCGGCAATTTCCTGACGAATAAAAGAGCCTGAAGGGTTGTTCGGATAGCGTTAATATCCATGTTCCCCATTGTTTTAGTTGATCAAATCTGAGCATTAACCTTATATTGCTTTGATTGCGTGATGAGATTTGGGATTTCGGAAAAAAGGAGGTTTATCTGTTACTTATACGTATAGAAGTGAGCATAAGTTAATGAGATCTATTGGTCTAGTGGTGGTCCGCCCGCCTTTAAATCTTATTATGGTTATGTATTCGAATCCAGTAGTGGATTTCCTGTTCGAAAAATGTATGTGCGCTATATCAGTACTCTATAACGGTGAAGGAAAACATCGTGAAGAAACCGGCATGTCGGAACCATAAGAAGTATAAAAAACGAAAACATACGAAAACATAAGAAGTTCGAAGACATGCTCAAGTGCCCGAAAGCAGCCGCTAAGGCGCACTTTAATCCTTTCACCACACTAGTCGAAAGAACTAATAACAAGATAAGGAGAAGAAGTAAATGTTACAAGTCTACAGTAAATTGTGTATTTTATGAATCGTTATGGAGGGACGCGTAAGCTCATCATCATTATCTTCCTGTCCTTTTCCCACGCTATGTGTGGTCGGCACAACATGTGATTCTTCCATCTCCCTCTATCATTCATCATCTCAGTACTCACTTCTTTTTTACCTATGTCATCTTTCACACAGTCCATTCATCTTTTCTTTGGCCTACCTCTACCCCTGTATCCATCCATATTCATACCTAACCCTCTCCTAGTCACAAAGACGCGCAAGCTAACTTAATATTTTTAGGTTATTAAAAATCCTTTTATGGTAAAAATCCCCAGGTGTGGAAAAAAAAATCAGATCTAGTTACTGCAGTCTAGTTTTTTCCAAAAGAGTTTTATTCACAGAGTTGAGGGTTCGCCGCTGAATTTCAGGAGCTACTTGCTTAGTTTCTGTTCTAGTTTGGAAGCTAGGAATCGCAGCAGTTGGCGAGTATTAAATCCTGACCATTATAACTTCACCTGCACTATACGGAGTTGTTTGAATTACGGACATTCTTTACTCCAAGTAAGCGCTACGGGTCTTTGTGAACTGCAAGTATTTTGCAAGTATATTGGGTCTTGTACAAGAGTCTGTTAAAGTTTAAGTGAAGACTTGATAAGTTAGGTTCTTAGTGGTTCAACACAATTCTGAATTAAACTAAGATGAAGAATTTTCATGACTGCATAATGTTAGTTCTTGAAAAAATTTAGCAACCTATTTATGAACTGCTGAAATTGAAAAGATTATACCTATTGAAAAAGATGATGAATATCTAGTACTTTCCTGCTAAACTAATATCTAATGAGCTTCATGAGACAATGCAGACTCGTATAGTCATGCTTTTTATGCGGGCGGGCGAGTGGTGCCTGTATTGTACGTATATTTGTATCTATATCTCGGCTCACCAACACCTCACCACGCACACAACCGCTCGGTACGACGGCCGCGTTCCAACTGTTCGTGACGTAGGCGCTTGAGACGATAGCAGAACATTACATCCCTTTTTTGTTTTAATTGTTTTAGTTCATTATGTAAGGCTGATTTTTATTGATATCTGTTATGTTATTTTATTTAAGTTAACTTATAGTTATAAGTAATACATTATACATTGTTTAATCAATCTTTTATTTTCATTTAATGGTCACGTTAAGAATGTATTTGTTCGTTACATAAATTTTTATTTCAACTGGGTAGAATTTAAGTAAATGTACAATAATTAAATTAATCAATTTTATTGGTAGGTGTATACTTATTATGTGGTTTCTTCATCTAGTTTATCGTTAATTTCATCAGGGTTCTTTGGGCACACTTTCCATTCACCTTGAATCTTCTTCAGATGTACGACATTTCTTCTGTGAGTTTGGCCGGTCTCATCGTTTCGTATTTGTACGTCCCCAGCGACATTTTTTTCTACAGTGTGTGTTGTTGTATCATAGTTTAGGCTTAATTTATTTTCCTTGTTCATATTTTTCACAAATACCTTATCTCCTGGGATTAAGTCACAGTCTTCAGCTTTTCTCTTTCTATCAGCATATTCTTTTCCTTTTTCTTTCATTTCTCGATCTCTATCATTCACCTCGGTGTTTGTTGATGGTCCATGAGAGACATCTCTAATCATCGGAATTTTGTCCCTGAATATCCTTTTAAAGAATAGTTCGGATGGTGTTTTGCCAGTAACAGAGTGTGGTGTACTGTTGTACATACATAAGTACTCTAATAATCCTTCTTTCCAATCTTTCTTTTCAGCCTGACTTATCTTAAGACGTTTTAAGATGTCGCGATTTTGTCTTTCAACTTCTCCATTCTGTTGTGGCCAATACGGTATAGTGTTGAATAGTGTAATATTTCTTTCTATGAGAAATGTTCTGAATTCTTCACTTGTAAATTGTTTTCCATTATCGGCCGTTATTGATGTAGGATTTCCCAATCGACTAAATATTTCTTTTAATTGTGTCACCATTTCTGCTGAAGTGATTTTTCGACATATTTTAATTTCTTTATACCTACTATAGTAGTCAACAACTACAAATAGGTAATCTCCGCTAGGTAATGGCCCCATTAAATCTATGGCAATATCAATCCATGGTTCTTCTGGTAGTTCTCGCCGTTTCATGGGGTTTGGTGGATTTGGGGCTGATACTAAAGTGCACCCTTTGCATGATTTGACTAAATTTTCGGCGTCTTTGTCACACTTTGGCCACCAAACTTTCGTTCTCAGTCTTGCTTTCATAGCTACTATGCCCGGGTGTCCTTCATGAGCAGCTTTTAAAACACGCTCTCGGAGTTGGGAAGGAATAACAATTTTAGTTCCTCTTAGTAACATGCCCTCATAGTAGCAGAGTTCGGTTTGAAAGATCTTAAACAGTTTTACATCATCAACCCATTTGTTATTATATACGCCTTCTTTGACTTGACTGATTTCCTTGTCCGCCCTAGAACAATCTATTATTTCTTTGAGCGATACAGCCACTGGTCTTGCATATTCAACAATTTGGCAGATGTGATTGTCTCTTAATTCAGAGGTCGGTGTTTTTATACCGTTACAGAGCCTGGATAAGGAATCTGCGATGTTGCTCTTACCTGGTCGGTAAACTACTTTGTATTTATATGATTGCAAGCGCATCACCCATCTTTCTATCCTAGCACAAGGTTTTGATTTGATGCCAAATATAACCTCTAATGGCTTATGATCGGTGACAAGCTGGAACTCTTTACCATATAAAAATATATGAAAGTGTTCTACAGCCCACACCAGAGCCAGTGCTTCCTTCTCTGTCTGACAGTATCGTCGCTCACAGTCCGTTAAGGTTTTGTGACCGTATGCAATAATTCTAGAACCTTTGTCATTTATCTGGATCAAAACCCCTCCTAATCCTACTGGACTAGCATCCGCTATGACAACTGTTTGATCATTAACATCGTAAAAACCTAAGGTCGGTATATTTGTCATATTAGTCTTCAGGGAGTCGAAACAGTGTTGCTGGTCTGGACCCCAATGCTCTTGAATCTCTGTCCTTTCTCCAGATTTGTTCCGAAGCAGTATCTTTAAAGGTTCCGTTATAGTCGCGTAGTTAGGGATCCATTTGCTCACATAATTTACGAGTCCAAGAAAACTCTGTAGTTCGCCGATAGTGTTAGGTTGTCTAAAGCTTTGTATTGTGGAGATATATTTTTTAAGGGGCTTAACTCCATTTTCTGATAAATGATGGCCCAAGAAACTTACTTCTCTCTTTCCGAAGATGCATTTATCTTTACTTAAAACAACATTGTTCTCTTCTAAAACGTTCATCACTTTCCTTAGTCTGACGTCATGTTCCTGAAGGTCTTTTCCATAAACTAAAATATCATCGATAAAACTTATCACGCCTTCGCATCCTAGCAACATGCATTCTACCACTTTTTGAAAGATTTCTGGGGCGCAAGAAATTCCAAACATTAAACGTTTGTATCTGAAAAGGCCCTTACTAGTGATGAATGTTGTTATGTGTCTCGAATCGGGTAGTATTTCGATTTGGTGAAATGCGTCTTTAATGTCTAGTTTTGTAAAGAACTTGGCATTTTTCATTTTAGGTAATAACTTATCCATAGTCGGCAATGGATGATTCTCGCGTACAATAGCCGTATTAGCTCGCCTCATATCAACGCAAAGACGAACTTCCCCATTGCTCTTTAAAACAGGTACCACTGGAGAGACCCATTTTGAAGAACCTACGACTGGTTCTATTATGTCCCTTTCTAAAAGCTCTTCAATTTTGGCTTCAACTTTAGCTTCTAATGGTATTGGGATCCTCCTATGAATAAATAAAACCAGAATTGAATCAACAGAGTTAATTACTTTAATATCCAATGAGCAATACCAATAATTATCAAAAATAATAATTATCAACAATAACAACAAAAGCAATAACTATTCAACTCCTCTATAATACCTGCAAGGTTGCGACACGGGTGGTATGGATTCATCAATGGGCAGATTGATCAATACCCCTTTGAACTTAGGGAATATTTTCATTTCAACTTGATTTATGTCTTCCAAATTTAGGCCAATTTTGAGTATTCCCAATGACATCGCAGTAGTTTTTCCCAGCAAGTTTTTTGTACCATCCACAATGACATAGAAAGTTGAGTTCCCTGATTTCTTTCCAATTTGTATCTGAGCTTCGAATGAACCTTTAATTTTCAAAGGTCTGTCACTCCCATAGGCCATGAATTTTATATCTGGATCTGCATTCTGATTATATATGCAAACCTTTTTCTTCTTCATGATCTCCCATGTTTCTTCGGTAATTAAATTTTGTTTACAGCCAGAGTCTACTAGAACTTTGGTTTGTATTCCTCCAATAGTGCACTCGAATTCTACGTCATCATCGATATGAAAAACATACTCGGTTTCTTTCTCTTCTGAATTTTTAATATCACTTATTTTATTTACTCCAGATTGATTCGTATCTATGTCACTTCTTTTCTGTTTGTATGTGCTCTGTCTCTTTTCTTCTCCTTCTATCTTTCTTTTAAAGATTTGTCGTGTTTTACAAAATTGTCTGAAATGCCCTTTCAGACCGCACTTTAAGCAATCTTTGTTTCTAGCTGGGCATTCTAAACTATTTGAGGCGTGCTTAGAATTACCACATCTACCACATCCTTGCTCATTTATTCTTCTGTTAAATACCTTTTTAGTTTTTCTTGCAACCTCGTTAATTTCCTGAACTCCATTTCCGTGTGTAGTACTTCCGAATTCACCTAGTTGTTTATTTACTGATTCCAGCGTATTTGCTTCCATAATCACTTTATCTAACGTTATGTCATCTCCTATCTGTAATATTTTCTTCCGTAAGTCTTTTAAAAAACATTTTTCGGTAACTTGGTCAATTATGTTCTCATCACGGTCTTTAAACTGACATTTATCGGCTTGTTGTCTCAGTCTTACAACAAATTTTTCGAATTTTTCGTTAGGTTCTTGTTTTAGAAGCCTAAAAATATGGCGTTCATATATTTTACTTTGCTTCGGGGCAAAATAAGCATCGAGTTTAGATATCGCCACTTTGAACACATCTACGTCATCTGCCACCTCGACATTGGCTCCCGGTATGTTATAAAAAACCTCTTGCAGTTCCAAGCCACCGAAGTGTAAAAGGCTTGCCCTTTTCTTTTCGCTCTTTTCAATATTAGATGCCTCTAAGTAAATTAACAGGGCCCGTTTCCACCGCTCCCATCTTACTCCCACGGATGTGGGATCACCTTCACATTCGAACTTGTCCAAAGTTAGTGACATGTTTTCTTTTTTGGGGCGACCTGAAACGATCAATTTAATGATTCAGATTTACTCAATCTGCTGTAGGTACTAACTAATACGAGTAGGTGTCTGCGTTAGGTATTTCATTTCGTTATTAAAATCCGTGTAACAATTGAATGTTCAGATCAAATCTGCTAGTTATGATGCAAAAGTTTTGTTCGTTACACGTCAATTAAATGACCAGTTGTATGTGTAACCACTGCTCACTGCTTTATTTGCTTATGTGTGTAACACACACCGATCACTTCGATTTAACGATCAGGCTTAGCCTGCTAATTCTAGTTGTAAGGTAGGTACTGTTTGCCCTCATCCAATCAAATGGCCAGATATATTCTGCTGCACACGCAGGGTACAAGCTGTTTACGTCAGCTACAAAATAAGTACGTACCCAGCATGTCAACCAATTTATGGTCAGAACATTGTCTGTTTCACTAAATAATATTTTTCATCGTCAATCATCAGTTTCCAGTTATACTTCTCGCTACGGTTCGCTACTCGGGTATTTCATTAGGTACAAAATATGAATACCTAACTAAAACTTAATCATAAAATTAAAACCTAAAATACCTGTCAGTAAACTGCGAGCAATACTTGAAAACATAAATTATACTTTTACAGCTTTATAAACAACTAAATGTCTGCCAATAGTACGTAGGTAATTAAATTACCCTAGAAATGGCTTCTAAAAGTGATCATCACCCGTAGGTATTATATACCTACCCGTTAAATAATAAATAGTAGGTACCTAGTGTAAAACGAAAGTATCTAATGATATGTAGGTACATAAATAAGTTGAATTATAGCAGGTAAAGTAATTGTGAGTCCGAACGAACTAATTAGTCCAAAATATTATACAATGTTTATCGGGCGGCCGGTCCGATAAATAACTTGTTGTTTTTGTAGGTAGGAAAAATGGTAGGAAAGTAGAAATAATGTAAACATCTAGGTACATCTTCGCTTCCCCCTTATCTTTTCTTTTCTTTTATTATTATTATTATTATTATTTTGTTTTTTTTTTTGTAAGAAATACTTGCTTATTTCGGTATGTAGGTTTAATATTAGACAATTTTTTTTTTTTTTTTTTTTTACTCACTTTTGTTCTCGTCGCCACATGTATTGTACGTATATTTGTATCTATATCTCGGCTCACCAACACCTCACCACGCACACAACCGCTCGGTACGACGGCCGCGTTCCAACTGTTCGTGACGTAGGCGCTTGAGACGATAGCAGAACATTACAGTGCCTTAGTAAGTTTAGAGGGAAAGTTGGTACTTACTCATCATCCTTTTCAATATCTGTAATGGATTTCCGCAAAGTCACGCTTGAATCAATCATTTAAGTTTTTACCTGCTTAGATTAAAATTGCTAAAATTATTTTTTAATTGTATGAATATCGAAGTTCCACACTGCATAAGCTAAGATTGTTGAAAAATAAGTACAGTAACCTACTACGCAGTTAAATATGGTAAATAGTAACGGGTAAACCAAAAAATAAACAACGTATTCTAGTAATCACATCGGACGTTCGGTTTATGCGACGGTAACCTGACTTGCCTATCCGGTTACGGTGGCCTAGAACCCAATAATCAGAAATGGGGTGACACATGAAGCAAATGGTGACAGATCAGGGTTTATCAATTCTATAAGATGTAGGACGATTGTATTGGTAAACATGTTGACATTATATTTTGTTTTGTACTAATAATTTTTTAGGTTATCAATAGTGACCAAACCCGACCGCGAACATTTTCTACAAATTCAATTTTCTCGTAGAAATATTTCAACGAAAGTATCCAGCGAGACAGCACAATTGGAAGTGACATGCGACCGAACTGTGTCAATACGAGTTACCTGCTCCAGTGGCTCGCCCGCTCCGAAGTTGCCAACTTTGCACTTTTCTTGCCTTATTCGTTAACTTAGCTAACTTGTGAAAATATTGAGGTATCTACTGAGGCTAATCAATTTAGAATCAGATTAATAATAATTTTGAAACACGTAAAACATCAAAATAATAAATATAATAATCAAAATAATCTCTCACACGTATAACATCAAATAAAACATTGGGCTCTTGGTAAACATCTACCTACACTAAATAAGCACATGTTAATTTAATTATCTATTTCAGTTCTTATGTAAGTAGATGTAAATTTTTGAAAAATTAAAAAAAATCGTTATAAATCGGTATTGGGTTTTTTTACATTAAAAAACAAACATTTGGGATTTATGTGCTAGTGATGTTTTAAGTATAATGTAGCCAACAGAATAATACAATTTCAAATTCCAAACATTGAAATTGGCATATTTTATGATTTTACATACATGTCGCATTCTGGCCTGCTGAGCCGTGAAATTGTATAAATTAAAACACGACATAATGTAAATGGAGTGAATCATTTCCGTGGCATAATTAATTTATTAATTGAATTCATCTTGACAAATAACTAAGTACCTACATGCATTAAAGATTAAAGATTAAAGATTATTTATTTCAATAAAACATTGTTACACAAAAACACATAAAGACTATTAATTTCTACTAATGATATTGAATTTTATTGTACCTTTTTATTGGAAAACATAAAAAAACCTTAGAAAGTAATTGAAAGTAGTTTCTTATCTTACAGTCGCCATGTTAGATTTTTAGTCATTTTGTATATCAAGACCAAGCCAACGACACCTCATTTATCAAAATCTGTCGAGCCGTTTGGCCTCCAGCGACAGCCAAAGAAACTCCCATACAGACATACATACAACCCGAACACATTACCTTCTTCACAGTCGGGTAAAAATAGAATGACGGATCTATAACTTTGATAAACAAGTTTGGGGATGCTCCATCAAATCTGGCACTTTATTTAGATGAGACAAAATCTATCTAAAAACTTTGAATAAAAAAGTATAAGAATCTTTCGTATTTGTTTTATTAAACAACTACTTAGGGTGGATTTGACCAAGTTCTCAGAATAATGTAGGTAATGTCAAATGCAAGGATAGTGATATTACTCTTCGCTAACTACGATTTATTCTGTATTTATTTTGGTCGAATCCACCCTTAATGGAACTGCCCCAATATGTTTGCCAAAGTATTTCTTTGTTAGCCTTTTTCACCTGTTGGAGGTTAAAGCTTGTATTGTAAAGTTAATGCAACTTTCACGGGTTGAATTTTCTTGAGAACTATGTAATTTTTGTAAATTTTATTTAGAAGTCTTGAACCAATTCTAAAAATTCTCAAACCCAAATAAACTTATAAACTTTGGCTATTACAGACAACCGCAAAGTTCGGAATAACGCGATACAGTTGAAGCCTTAAATTTCCCAAGGCCAAAGTATCTTGTATAGATCAATCAGTTCCAATCAAAGTTAAAGTACAGCTCCTAATTAATCCTTTGAAGGAGACAAACCACGCGGTCACGACTCGCAATCAACGTTGAGGACTAACTTTGTAATTTGTTAACGTTCATTTGACATGTCCGCAACAAGGGAAGGGGGGGAGGAACTTTAGGTAAACTTAGCTTTTAGCCGAGCACACCGCGTTTTGCAGTCACTATCATGTATGCGGTTGCAGACAAAGATTTAAATCGTGGATATGCCCGTACGGTAGTGAGACCGCGCCGTTTTGTTGCCACACGAAATGAGATAGCTCGCTCATTTAACACACCAAATATTTTCAATTTCAGGGTACAAAAGGAATAAGTATATTTTTTTACGAAAGATCGTGCAATATAATTGCACAATAAATGGTGAAATAAATGTTTGGTTCATTTTTTACTAATCATTAGTGTGCTTGCATACTCCACGATTTAAATCTTTGGTGGCAGATTCCTACACACACCAATAGCAGTCAGACCGTGACGTATGTCGCAGGCCACCAAGGGCCCGATTCTACGCATACAAAAAAGCGCTAGGGCCCAGCGAGTTTCTTGTCAGTTCTTTTCAGACTGGATAGGACTAGCATTGGCACCTAAACTTATCATGTAAGACAAATTTGAACATTCAAAATTATCCCTGCGATTATTGGATAAAGATATTTTGATTTGATTTACAATGACAATGTGGTAACGTGTAATAATGCAACGTCGTGGTTGTTTTTTTTATGAGTTTAGCCATACTGACCATACCATTGAAAAACAATTCATTGAGACACCATAATCATTCATAAACCATAACTATGAACATCTAACAGAATACCAATAGTGCAAAAATAATAATCGTCGAAGAATCGTTTGACGTCATAATGTTTTTTTTAAATAGCTTTTGGCCCTGGGTGATAATGCTCGGCGTCATATTGTTCATTCACGTTTTTTGATGCAGCCGCTACAAAGGCTACGACGCTACGAGCCACTACGCGCCTCTACAAACTGCTACGGTCTCTACGCGCTAGATCTTGCTCAGAGCCTTGTCATCGCTTGAGTGCACTCAACCTAATTCTAAGCTATCTATAGATCGTTTGTAACGGTTTTTAGATAACTCTACCGTTTCACAAGTATTTTATTTATAGTGACTGTAAATGAAATTATTATTGCGTTAAAAAAAATGCAATTGGTTGAACAGTAGTACGATTACGGAACTCGGATACAATCAACAACTGTCAAAACTCGCTTAAATTGATTGCATAAACACTCTTACGTCATACCAAATCACTTGATTACATTGAAAACGTATTGACATTGATTGTAAGCAAAGATCCATAATCGCCCCACAGATAGTTGAACATATTGAAGTAGACGATAAATTCAAGGGAAGGCTACGAATAAGCCATTCGATCTCGGTTAATAAGTTCATCCCTAGACGTTTATTGCATTTCCAAGAACCTTCTTAAACCCTGAGATAATCCCGACAAGCGTCTGTCTGTACCGCTATTTATAAAATTGGTATGTTTATCTAGAGGCTGATGTAACATATGTTCGCCTGTATCGGAGACAAGCTCCCCCCGCGGCTTTGTCCACGAGGAACCTACCTATATAGCCTATGTTTATCCTAAAAGTTCATTCAACACAATCGTGAAAGAGTTTTGAAGATTACCTCTTTATTATATTAGTTTCGATTAGATGAATACTGTCATGAAAATATTGGTTTGAACTAGTGTATTGTTATTTATAAATTTAAGATGCATCATTGTACCAGTTCATGTTTGCAGAGAAACAAGTGAGTGTGGCAGGTTTCATTACAAGTGGAACAAAGGTTTACATAATCAGCAAACTGTCAGCAAGTATTTGTTTTAACCCCCGTCGCAAGAACAACGGGGTGTTTTAAGTTTGACATGTCTTTCTTTGTGTGTGAGGGTGTGTGTGTATGTGTCTATGGCATCGTAGCTTCCGAACGCATGAACCGATTTTGATTTTGTTTGAAAGGTGAATTAGTCGAGTGTTCTTAGCTGTGTGGCAATGCTTAGAAATATTTCCAAGATGACTGCCACAAAATGGCAAGAAAAATTTATGTCGAGGGTTTTTTAATTTTCAATTTAATTTAACTTGTTATTCTTCTTATTATTACATCACTAGTTCTTATAAACCAGTGTGGCGAAAGGATAAAAAAGTCTCAGAAGCTTCTTTCGTGCAATAATCTTACCTCTCCCAACTCAGCCGCCTCGGTGCATCCATAGCGATGTCTTCCGGAGTCCCGCGGACGCCTTGTGTGAGCAGCCGCGCGAGCCTGGAACCCGCACTCGAACCGCTCGTACTCGACACCGACCCGCGAGGCGTTGGCACCCTGAACAAACAAACATACTTTTTTAACTAATAATGTGTATGTGCTACGTTCTAAGCGCAACGGAATGTGTTTGTCACTGCAACGAAAATAACTTAGAAAAGTAACTTTAAAATTAAAAAAAATAGGTGAATATTTTACACAACGCCATCTAGCCCCAAACTAAGCAAAGCTTGTATCTATGGGAACCAGATGGTTGATAGATTAATTATAATCTTTTTTTTTGTAAATACATACATTGAATACATTAACACCCAGACTCAGAACAAAAATCGGTGTTCATCACACAAATGTTTATCCCGGGTGGAGATCGAAGCCATAACCTACAGCGCAGAAAGCAGAGCTACCAACTGAGCTGTGAGGACAGTCTTATGTTACTAAAAAACAAAAAGAGAGAGTAATATAATTCCTTTTCGTAAAGATTCTTCGCCAGGGTGAAGAGTAGTTTTGATAATACTACGTACAAGGCTTTTCCACGTTAAAATGAGTATATACATAACAGCTATGGTTAAACTGTAGGGTAATTATAGTGGGGAATTTGCAGCGCAGAAACAATATAAATCACCAGTGTGAAAACCCTCCGACTTCCCCTTCACAAATTACCAAGCATTAGTCAATATTTCAGTCTTGTTCCTTTGTTGTAGCACTTGCAAGTTGAACCGAAGCACTTTGTAACTGAAGAAACAAACTTTTTGCCGAAGCAAAAATGTTTGAAGCCGTTTGCTTTGAAAAATGAAAGAGAAACACAAAGAGAAGGATCCTTTACAATATTTTGTTTTGATAATGATAAGATTGCCACTTGTGATGCACTTTGTAGCGAAAATAATTATAGGATTAGCATTTGTTGAACTCACTGCAGCAACTATGAATTTTATTATATTTGCGTAGGGAACCAAAATAGATATCCCAGTAGGTACCTACTTGAAGTGGGAGATGGGAGGCTACTGGAGACAGGCTTGCTTGACTTACGGGTGATTTAATTCAGGTAAGTATCTACTTTCTTTTTCTACTTTACGGCTATGTAGAATGTGAAATGACAGATGGACAAAGATGGCAACGGAAAGGATTGAACGGACCATTGGAAGACAAGAGAAGGCCAAGAAAACCAAAGAGGTATGAGATTTGAGAGAGGCCTATGCTGATAAGGCGACTTCTACCGAAAGCGAAAGTTAAATGTAAAGTAGGTAGTAAAAATGAAGGCTTAAATATTTTTTAATTTTATTTAAGTATTCTACTTTCAGCGCTTATTTTCAACGATTTCCGCTCTAGGAGCATTTTCATAAAGCTGTGTTTTTGAGAGCACTAATGTATTCGTAGATGGAACCTGAGACCTTACCACAAGCTTACAAACCATAATGTTTGAGAAATGTCACATTTCAAGCTTGAAGTAACACTACTTCAATACAACTTTTAATAGGTGGTGGCACGAAATATCAAATTTCTATTAGGTAAGTACTTTGATATTCCCCAAAAAGCGGTTATCTGTTTTTAAGTTATTGAGTATGATTGTTTATAACAGTACCTTACCTATATCATCATAATAATTAGGTACTTGGTTTCCTTTAATAATATTATAAAGAGGAAAGATTGTTGATTGTTTGTTTGTTTGTTTGTTTGTTTGCATTAGGCTCTGAAACTACTGGACCGATTTGAAAAATTCTTTCACCAATGTGTAGAATAAACTTTCAGATAAACATAGCTTATGTTTTATTTAGGTACTTCGCGGGCAACGCCGCGAGCAGAAGCTAGTCTCTCATACAAAGCAAATATTCACAAAAAGATTTAGCATAGGTATCAGTAGCAAAGGTAATCTTCACGTAGCAGTTGGCAAACTTCCAAAAGGTATGAAAAATATTGCTACACCATTTGAGCGGGTGCCAAGAAGACCGTTTAGTTTTTAGTTTGTTCTGCTGGCCAACTTATTACTTTCTATACATACATAGAATAGAATAGAATAGAATAGAAAATAGTTTATTGCCAAAAAGAAAAAAACACAACATAAAAAATTTGTGAGCCTATTTAAAAAAAACAAGTCATTTAAGGCAAAAGGAGTAAATTCAGCATTTTGCTGCTTGCATTGATACGCAAGCAGCGCGCTGTTTTTCAATTTACTCCTCTCGGAACATACATAAAATCACGCCTGTTTCCCGATGGGGTAGGCAGAGAACACCGATCTCCATTTGCTACGATCCTGACATACCTCTTTTGCTTCATTCACTCTCATTACATTCTTCATACATGCGCTTCGGTTTAGGGTACTCTGGACCTAGGGCCTCACCACGAATTCATAATACATCACCGAATTAGTATTACATTGTTATTTCGTACCATGACCTATGCAAATTGTATTGAAGTAGTGACGTTTCTATAATGGAATAGTTACGAAATCGTTCTGGAAGACTTCGTGGTAAGGCCCCTGGCCTTTCTCTCTATGTTCTATGCCTTTCTCTCTATAACTTATGTGTTAAGAAGGATGTGGCAGTTTCTAACAGACATTCCTCAGGGGAATTACCACAAGCACTTACAAACCACCATGTTTCAGAAACGTCAAAGTTCCAAGCTTGAAGTAACACTACTTCAATTCAATTTTTAACTATAGTGGTACAAAATATCAAAGTACTTTGATATTGCTCGAAGAGTTCCTGGTAAGGCCCCAGGTTTGTTTCTACAAATGCTGCAGGTCTACTCTCAATCAACGTTAATGTACATTATCATCATTCAATCTCGGATACAAGGGTACTGCAATGAACCTCGCAACAACGATAAAAGTCAGACTCTATAAACGTCCAACTTTGCAGGAAGCGGAATATTTATAAATGCTACGTTTCACGAAATTTGTGGGCTGCTATAAAGCGTGGCAGCAAATGCCTGCTTGTTCTCTTTATCACATCACAAATGAGGATTCAAGGGCTAGGGCGTCTACTCTGCAAAACTATCAACGATATATTGCTACAATAATCGTACAGAACCAACTCTAACTAAGCTACATCGTTTTGACTATCATTTGAACGATGGTACCACCGACATTACTATTGACAATCGATCTTGTAAGCTTACTGTAACACTACTTACGGGATTTTCTGCGGTGTATTTGCCTGACAACTACGTCGCTCTGGTTTTTATATGTTTTCTCGTGTTATTTTGAGTTTTATTGCGTAATTTTGGTGGTTATTTTGCCAATAAAGCCCGGGTTCTTGACGCGAGTGTAAAGTATGTGAATTAGAGTGAATAGTTCTCTTCAAATTCCATCGGAGGAAATCCCGAAAATTTTCAACAAAACAGCCATCTTTTGTTTAAAATTGACTTGACTACTTGACTATGACTCTGTGACGTTGACAATACTTATAAATAAATACACTTGACACTGGCAAAATTGTTCTCTAAGAGACAGATGCCATAATTGAAGATGAAGAAGAAGAACACTACTTACGGACGACACGAAATTTCCTTGTACAAACCTGTTAGTTCGACTGATTCGACGAACATTCGGTTGCGATTATAACGTTTTCGTTTTGTGAGGTAGACACCATTATACACGACGCAAAATCGTATCGTAAGGTTTTATGATGGACGCCGTAATTTTCACGACGCGTCATCGTTTGACGGTGTCGCGTCGTGTCCCTTGACTACGCTGTGTCGTGGTTATGTATTTTGGCCGAAGAGTAGCCCTCTTCGGGGGCTAGTGTGATAAATACAGCTACATAGTTCTCATAGAACATAATTTGATTAGTTTGGCGAAGTTGCGAGTTAATAATTTAAAATAAAAGTGAATTTACTGTTTTTTTTCAGACGTCTTGCCTCACAACATTTTGCGGCAAAACGGAATAAATGTTTATCCAAGCAATCACCGTTTATCACTTATCCAGCACATTGCGAGCGTCAAATAACGGTAGTCACTTCTTGGGAAAACTAAACTAGCTAGGTACTATTCTACATAAGTTATGTACCTAGCAAAGGGGTTCTATTGAGCGAAAGTTTGTACGCACTGCGTAAAAGCATACAATTATTTACGCAATCTTGTAATAAATTTTAATTAACGTGACTCTAGGTACCATAGACTGTTTGACAAGCGCGTTTCAGTGTCTGTTTATTGTACTATTATGAAAAATAATGATAGTAGGTTTTAAAATGAGGGCTTATTTTTCTAGGTTTGTTTGTTTATTGAGCTAATAAAAACCTAGTAAGTTTTATTCAAAGTCGAAGTTTGTATAAGAGATCCATTGGCTGACACAGGAACCCAAATATATTTTTCTCAAATGCGATGTTGGACGATTCGTCTGGATTACAAAAGTGACATTAGCTAAAATAATAAGCAATTTTCAGTTAAGTATTTCAATTACTTTCAGCCGGTTTTTTTTATTTTTCCATTTCAATGCAAAATAAGTAAGTATTTATACTAAATACTTATTCTAAGTAGTTTTGTATTATTTGTGGAATCTTTTTCACAGTGCGGTTCTGTAAAAAGGGTGCCAATAAAGCTCATGAGTTCGTTCCGGTTGGTGAGCTAAAGTTCAAGACAAGTTTAGTTTCTAGACGAAAATCTTCAAATTAATTACAATAGTGTTTTGTATTTCATTTAACATGTATTTAGGTACGAAACTGTAGCGCTAGATTGTATGCAAGAATGTAACAGCGTAAGTATACCTATCTCAGTGATCTGTTATAGTAATTTATCTCTATGACCTATCTATCTATCGCATCACACGAATATTATTGGGCTAGGCAGTCGGCACTTCAACTCAACTAGCATGTAAGACGTTTCATAGTGATTTTTATGATTTTATCAACACTAATATAATAAAGATGAAGGAGGTGTTTATTTGAATTGAATAGAATAATAAAAATTACAAATAACTTTCAGGGTGAACATAGGCTATAACCGCGGGCGAAGCCGTGGGCGGAAGCTAATTGAATATAATTTTTATTTGATTTAATATGATATACTTTCACGCTACTTTCGGTAAACTGTTATAAGTATTTTTATAAAAATAAATAATCTCTGCTTTCCTTCATAATAAAAGCCACTCACAAAATAAAGTGGGTAAGTACCTATTTTTCTTCACACCACAAAGGAAGATATAATTTTTCAAATACGTGCTCCTACAAGACAAAAGGTCGCGTTACTCCACTTATTGCGGCCGTAAATTCTTGTTTTCCAGCAAAAATGGACTAAAGTAAGTAAATACTCGTATTGTATTTATTATCTCTGAATAAACTTTTACTTTGTAACTTCTTATGAAAAGAATCACTATATTAAGAGTTTGCGGTTGAAAAAAACAGAAATTGTTGTATAAATAATACAACCTTGTGAAATTATTAGGAGCATATCTTCTCAAATTCAATTTAGAATCTAGACCGTCGCTTAGGTACTTAAAAAAAATCAAAAGAAGGTTCTCAATCCGATTTTTGTTTTTTTGTATGTTACGCGATTTTCCCGCACATTATGGATTGATTTTGATGATTATTTTACATTTTACTTTATCATACTCAGATAAATAAAATTCCTGAAAGATTGATACTTCTTCCGTAAAACTTAAAAAACCGATACTCGGATGTATTACTATGTATTACTACGTAGTGCAACATTTGAATCAGTTTTTAGATTTGAAACGTTATTATTTCATTCCTAAAAACACTTAGTAGGTACTTATTAGGTACACAAGTATTCTTGATACACAAGCGGCGATGGACTTGCAAACTGTCACATATGGATTACTAACTAATGTGCATAATGTGTGCGTGTGCGAAATATCATTTTTGGACTTGCCTCTGACTACTCTCTTTAGATGTCCCTTGACGCCTCTCAAGTTTTTTTCTAAACATTTTACTGTTAAATCTATAGATAAAATCGCGAAATCTCTATAATAAAATATTCCCTGCTTATCCGACAGACACTTTTTACTTTTCATTCCCAAATTAAATATAATCATGGGACTTATTCGGGAAATTAATGAGGTTATAAAAGGTGTTCCTCCATAATTTATATACCTACTCAAAAGGGTTTTGGGTCAACTGACGGCAATGAACACGAGAATACCGGGCTACAGTGGACCCATAGAGACGCGACGACGGTTTGGGGCAAAAATATAATAAGTACATGTATATTACATAAAATAAAACAGTTGAATATATTGGTATGTCTACACATTAAAGAAAGTAATTTCTTTGTTTTGTTTGTAAGACGACCTCAGTGGCGCAGCGGGCTTGAGTCCGCCTGCGACGACAGAGGTTGCGGGTTCGATTCCCGCCGCGGAACAAATTTGTGTACGATCTGCAGAAATTTGTTCCGTTGGTCTGGGTGTTTTCTATGTATAATAAAAATATCTATCTATGTATATAATGTAAGTATTAAATATATAAGTTATCTAGTACCCATAATACAAGCTTTGAGTAGCTTACTTTGGGGCTAGATGATGTTGTGTGGATTGTCCAGCATTATTTATTATTTATTTATTTATTTATATTATTGTACATAATTTGTACTTATTGTGTACTATTTTAGTATAGTATACCTAGGCTTATTTCATTAAAACTTATGTCGGGAAGAAAATTATCGTCAAATGGGCAAAGTCGCATGCAACAGTTCGTTTCGAATACGTAAAAATCTCGCGATCTGAGCGTAGGTAGGTGGAAAATAAAATACCGATGTACAGTATAATATAAGTTCATGTCCCATAATGTACTTACTGTTGAATTTAATTATAAAACAATGCCCAGTACGTCTACCATGAGTAGTCACATTTAGATCGGCTGACGTTACTACAGTAGTAATAGTACGTTACTATGACATCTGTCGAAAATTTTACTCATGGTACCAAATTCTAAGCAAATTAATGAGCGCAAACTACAGTCGCTGTAGTACGCTGTGACGTAGGATAGTTAGCTACGTTAGGTTTTAGTACCCAACTATCCGCTAGAGGCGCTGTACAAATTTTTCATACATTTTTTTAACTACAGTCGCTAGCGAGTGTAGATTGTGAAAACTCATGGTAGACCTACAGAACAACAGAATCGCCTCCGCGTCAGTAGTACCTACTAAGAAGTTCAATTGGGAGTACAAATTACACACCTTTGTATCTCTAGTACTACTACTAAACTCACCGCCGCTGTCTAGAACTTTAAACAAAGACGTTTGAAACCGCAATCACCATTCCAAGTTTATTTTTAAGAACTACATGGGCGTGCGGTACCCCATGTAACCTAAATTACTAAGGGCCCGTGGTAGCTAGAGGCGCCAAGAGACTAATTATTTTTCATTAAAATCGGTTTAGCTTTGCAGTGGGTAAACCACAAACATTTTCTTAGTTTTCGTATGTGTAAATATTTTTAGAACAGAATGAGGTAAACAATTATTCCTTTCGTAGTAAAATATTCAACTTATTTACTAGCTTTTATTTACAGAGAAAATTAATGAATAATACACTAACAACAATAAATTATACCCTATAGAAAACAAAGTTCAATTTATAATCAAAATCTAAGCTTGTACAGATTTGTATGTAAGTTTGTCTGTGGTTCATTCATGCCGGCTGGACGTATTTGGATGTCGAATATAGTCTGTGACATGATAGACTGCTTTTTAAACTACCTACTTCAAAAAAGGAGGAGGTTCTATGTTTGACTGTATGTTTTTATTGTATCTTCACCGATATTTCAGTCAATTGAGGATCGATTTACGAAAAACTTTTTTTTATAGTGGTTCTTTACATACTCTCGAAGTGGACATGAACAATTAAATAAAAAATATGAACAACTAGCTTCCGCCCACGGCTTCGCCCGCGTGGTACCTTGAAAAACGAAAACAAATCTATCCCGCGGGAACCTTATATTTTTCCGGGATAAAATGTAGCCTATGTGTTATTCCAGATCATAATCTATAGCTGTGCCAAATTTCATTATTTTTTTTCAATCCGTTCAGCCGTTTTAGCGTGAAAGAGTAACAAACATACATCCATCCATACATTCTTACAAACTTTCGCGTTTATAATATTAGTAGGATTGATTGCTGGGGTATTCATTCTTATTTCGTAAAAGTCAAAACTACCTATCGTTGCCTATAAATTTCTATGTATAACGTAGTACAACATTGTAAATTGTAGTTTTTTTAGTTATAAAAAGTATTTCTGATGCGTGTAAAGTTACGGTTAAAAGTTAGTTATTCATACTTGTGGTCACTAACGATCACAAGATAATTTACTGCCACGTACGAGCGTCTGGAACGTAATAACTAGAGATATGCTCCAAACTAATCTTAGCAAAATTCATATCTGCAGAATACAGGCATACATAAATTCATAACTATACTGCATACACATAAATACCTAATGTGTTTAATAAAAATATTTATAACTAGCTGTTTCACGCAACTTTGTCCGAAAAATGGATTACATTATTGAAGTTTTAGTAGGAATCCCTAATTTTTTCTAGTAATAAATGTAGCTTATGTTACTCAGGGATAATGTAGCATTCTAATGGTGAAAGAAATTTTGAAATTGGACTATTTGTTTTTGAATTTATTCGTTACAAACAAAATACAAAACCTTTCTTTTTTATATCATTAGTATAGAAGTATAGATAAGTAGGTACCTACCTATCTACATATTTTTTCGTCTACTGACCTTTCTGCTTTAGAGTTTCATTGTGTAATTTATTTGAATTTAAACAATAGAAATTAAGTATAAGTAGGTGTGGGTAGAAAAGGGAACGTAATTCAAATGTTTTGGGTCAAACGGGGAAAAATACCTATTGGGTAGAAAATCCTTGGGTCAAACGGGGACACACTAATTTATGTTCGCACTATGAAAAAGCACAAACGGATAACAGGGAATAATAAAAAAAATAAAAATAATTAAAAAAATCTGTGGCAAATTGGGAAGCTAAAAACAAAATAATTATGCAGATTTGATTTTCATTATGGGTTTGTTAATGATCTTAAAATATTTGTGTTGAGTTTGGGAGCCTATACTATCACAATATTTAATTCACATAACAGAGAATTTGACTAATACAGGAGAAACTTAAATTAAGTCCTAGGTGTTAAAACTTCTAAGTAGGTACCTACTATTAAGCCAAAATTTTGTCTCTATGCCCCTAAGAAGTGTTTTTTCTTTGTGATTAATCAACCGACTATGAAACCAACCATATAAATTATATAACTTTTTCTATTGTCTTTACGATAACCCACAATTAAATCATTGCGTGATTATATAGCCGAGATATAGCAGGTTAGGTAATAATATCAATTATTTATATCTTGCGGTGAAATGTATTCAATATCTTTATGTAAATGCAACTGCCGCTGATTTAAATACATATTTATATGGGCCTACATTACAGAATATTTATTGAGTACTCGTGCAATAAAACGTCGAGTTCTAATCGTCTTTTGAGTATTTTTTATGTTGAAATACGAGTAAAGAAAATATTTATCGTTTCGAACTTGATCTATTTACTTTTAAACTGTGTTTTAAATAACTTTATGGCTTAATTTGACTAAACTGACGGGTGATAGACGTGTTTTAGTTTATTTTAGTAGTCATGTAAATTGGTGTCGACTAAAGCTACGTGAAATGGTGGTAAACTGAATAAAATTAGAATAATATGACAATTTTAGCTTTTTTTAAAACTATCATTCAAAAATATTACGCTAATTTGGTCTTTATAGTGATCCAAATAAGATCGTAACTATTGTACCATTTTTTAAGTTAGTCTGCAAAATAACAGAATTGTTGACTAACTCATTTGGTAAATAGTAGAAATATTGATATGGAATATTTTACGGATAGTTATTTATCTACGCAAAAAAAACAATACTTAATAAAATCTTCCAAAAAATATAGAGACAAAAGATTTAGGTTAAACACCCTTGAACCATCTTACCTAGAATTAAAAAACGCCTTGCTACCCAAGCTTCGTACTACCTAGTGTGGTAATCCAATTAGCGACAGTTAGTAAACCTGTAAGCTGACCGCTGCGACTTATGTAGGTACTGGCGGCGTAGCAGCGAGGTGCAAAGTAGCGGAACTATATTCGAATAAACTTTAAGCATAAAATTGGAGTCATATTGTTTTGAAAAATGATGAAAAAAAGTCGTACGCCCTTTGTACGTAGAGCGAGAAAATAAATAGGTTTTTCTCCATTTCTGTGGTCGCTGAGAACGCAACTTCCTTTCATTTAATTTATAGAAGCATTTTCTTTTTAAATAATGTTAAAAACTCATCTTACTAATATTATTAACACCATGTCTGCTGTATATATTTAGTTGTAGCTGGTAAAGACGCGTCCACACTTGTGACAATCTGCCGTGACTGTTACCGTAACCGTGGCTCCGTGACAAGATACGTGGTTTGCACGTGTCACGGCCAAGTATTTGTGCTTTCGTAACAAACAAGTGTGAAATTTGATTTTCATCGGGCTTTGGAAGAAAGCACAAATATTTTGCCGTGACACGTACCAAACCACATATTTAGTTCGGAGCCACGGTTACGATCACAGTCACGGCAGATTGTCACAAGTGTGGACGCGTCTTTACCAGCTACAAATAAATATTGTTAGATAGTAATTTTCAATAATGAAAAGAAGTTGCGTTCTCAGCGACCACAGAAATAGAGAAAAACCTATTTATTTTTCTCACTCTACGTAGCAAATAAAGATTTGACGAGTATAAAATTTGACAAATCAATAATTTGACGACTGTCTGTGTAATCGAGTGTAAGACTTTTTTCATCATTTTTCAAAACAATATGACTCCAATTTTCTGCATAAACTTTTAAACAGACTGTCACAATTGTGGAACGTTTTAACGTTTGAAACTCAAGTTTCAAAAGATGCATTTAAAATTATTTCACTGATGATAGCTTGGTTATTTCTGAGTGCCATAGATTGGACTTACATATTTTATCATGTCTTTCTAACGCGCGGGCGAAATCGCTCGCGGAACATTTAGTCATGTTGAAGTTAAACTTACTTCAGGCCAAGACTGTCTGCTCTATCCTCACTGGGTATGCTAGATCTAGGGGAGCTGCCGAGTCTGCTGCTGGCAGATTTCCTTCTGAACTCGTGAGGATCTGGCTCATCCTTGCTGGTGAACGAGATGCGAGGCGCGTGGGAGCGGAGCCCGCTTACTTTGTGTGCTGATACCCCACGGACGAGCATTTGACTTTGTGTCAAGTCTGAAACAAAAGGAGCTTTTACTTTGATATAGTTCGTTGTGAGTTAGAATGACCCTTAGTGATGAAGTTTAAGTTACCTACTTTAAGAGCACTGGTGGTGTAGTGGTAGCACCTCTATTTCAGGATCCAAAGGTTGTTGTGGGTTCAAAACTAGTCGTGCACCAATTAACTTTTCCATTCGAAAAAAATATGTGCCAGTGCTCTTAAACTGTGAAGGAAAACATCGTGAGGAAACCGGAATACCCTATAGAACCGAAAATTCGTAGGTCATAGATTAGTATTCTTATAAGTGGCTATGGGCTTGCAACCTGTCACGTACGGAATACTAATCACTGTATAAAATGTGGTCATGTGCCAAATATCATGTTTGGACGTGCCTCTTACTACCTCAAAGATCTAAGAGATCTGAGAAGATTATCCACCAAGCCTGGGGATTACAGTCGAGTACCATACGAATAAAACCAAGGGTCAAAGTTGGTCCATAAATACATTTAATGGAGAATGTGTATAAACACTTTCTCATAGGTACAGCGGCAGCTGGCAAGACAGGCTGCAGACGTCAAGTTCCAAATCCAATATGGTGTATTACCACCCGTACTTTATGACACACAGCGTGTGTTGTTGACAGTTGGGGAATTCACGCCATGAATAGCAAAAGTTTATGTTTCAAGCAATATAAGAAAATAGGTTGTTTATCTATACTGGATTTACTGTGCGCCCGTGCTGGGATGCATTATACAATTGCTCAAACTCATAGGCATTAATTTCATCGTATGTAATTTCATGATGCTGCCCCAATACGTGCGATTTACTCCATCCATGAAAAAGCCTAATGTCACCGCTGAGTCTATGCACTATTGAAAATACAAAGGCTCGGCCTCACCACACAATGTGCTAAATTGACTTTGACGTATATATTCAACTGAAACATTACAGTGATTACAGTTGAATGCTTTAGAAATAAATTTGCGTTGCTAACCTGAAACAAGGATTTGCTGCGGTGCATTTGACTGACAGCTACGTCGCTCTGGTTTTTATATTTTTTCTCGTGTTATTTTTAGTTTTATTGCGTAATTTTGGTGGTTATTTTGCCAATAAAGCCCGGTTTCTTGACGCGAGTGTAAAATATGTGAATTACAGTGAATAGTTCCCTTCAAATTCCATCGTAGGAAATCCCGAGAGAATTTTAAACAAAACAGCCATCTTTTGTTTAAAATTGACTTGTAAACTTGACTATGACTCTGTGACGTTGACAAAACTTAAATATAAATACACTTGACACTGGCAAAATTGTTCTCTATGAGACAGATGCCATAATTGAAGAAGAAGAAGAAGAAGAACCTGAAACAATTGGAAGTTCAGGTGAATCCACCTGAAAGATTATACGAGTAGTGTAATGTATTGTTGTCAATGCTAACTGGAAAATGCCAAAAGAACCAGAATCCAAGCCAACTAGACCCCATTTTTCATTTTCAGCGCATCTTGCGATGGTAAAAATGAATGTATTTACATGAAAATGTTGTATAAAAAACGCCAATAAAAATTAGACAATCTTAATTTTTATTGGCGTCTTTTAAAGATTAATATATTACTTTTGATTTTATACCATAGCATCTTTACAGCTGTGATTCCTGGTTCATTAAAAATTACTTACCTAAAAACCATTGGTATTTGTAAATACACATTAGTAAAAATAAAAATCAATGTGTATTCGACAAAAGCCATACATTTTTAGCGGAAAATATTCTCATTACAAAATCACCGATACCTATACTTACAACAAAAATTCTAGAATGTATAGAATTCGACCGCAATAAAAAATTCCAGCCCCCGTTATCCAGAAACAGGGGCCCTAAATATTTGCTATTGGGAATTTTATATTAATAATGGAAGCACTGTCTGTACAATCCCAATAGAATAAAATGTTTGTAAACAGACTTATTTTTGTGGCCCCAATGTATTGGCGTTTATTGAAGGTATTTAACTGAGAATATCTTATACCTTTAAACGAGCAATTCTTGTATATATATATATATATATATATATATATTATATAATCTGAATCTCGGAAACGGCTCCAACGATTTTCATGAAATTTAGTATACAGGGGGTTTCGGGGACAATAAATCGATCTAGCTAGGTTTTATCTTCCAAAAAAACAAAATTTACCAAAAAAAATCGAGCAAAGCTCGCTCCACCGGGTACTGCATTATAAACAAAGATAATAACACAAGATAATAATACTCACTTCACAGAAAGAGGTCTGGAAAATCTGGCATATAAACAAAAAATAAAGATGGCAAATAAATTATGTAAAGTGTAGTAACATTATGTAGTTACTCCTACATAAAGTTACTCTAGTTCTATTTTAGGTCTAAAACCCTTTAACAATTTAGAGCAGAAGAGAACTTGAGAATGGAGTAGTTAGATCGAGAGGAATTAAACAGTTTATACTTACTATTTATTATAAAAATCACAAAATATCTGTAAGCATTATATAGGGGCCTCGCATATACGCATTACCTACATAAATAAGCCAATAAAATATGAACAATCATTAAATAATTAAAAAAAGTGTTAAAGCTAAATTTTTCAAAGTGATACCTTACTCTAATATTCAAAATTTTCCACTTCAAAATTTTTTGTGACTTGTATGTACCTACTAATGTTGAGAAACAATGTTTTTAATCAAGTATTACAATCTATAGCATAAACGATGTCAGAATAATAATTAATTATTAAATTCAAATTATTCTCTTACAGTTTAAGTTTGTTAATCGTCAAGGCTTAGACGAAAGCGAAAAAGATACGAATAGAGCCGATGTTACAAAGGTTAAGCAAAAAGGTATAAATGAGCAAAAACTTGGCCGAGAATGTAATAACAAAATGTAAAAGGCTACGTGTACGTGTCTGGAATACTACGTATTAACACATTTTCAAGCAAGAGAGCACTTTGCGTTTGTAAAAGTATCACGGATTACGTGATAACTCCCAGTTTCACATGGTGTCCTCAGACTCCGGAGCCCGCAACCGTAGCTAACGGAAAATCTGCACCGTTCGCTTTTACTATAAATATATTTTTTACAAAAAGTTGATTCAAACTAAAACCACAAGTTTATCGAGGGATTAACGAAAACGTGTACTTATATTTTTTGTTGCTGTTTTTTTTTAAAGTGCTAGTCAGTTTTAATAAAATTTTACGTCACTTGGTACTTTTAAAGATTATGGCATATCAAACGAAAAAATAATCATCAAAATCCTTTCATAATTGGCGTAGTAACAAAAACATACATACAAACTGCGAACCTCCTGATTTTTGAAGTTGTTTAAAAATATCAAAGTCGTCAGCTTTTTTTCCTGAGCTTTTGTATTTTAAAAATGGTCAATTTGACTATAGGTACTTTCTGTTTATGTTCGTCAATATCTCTGTCTGAAATGCTCTGTTTGATGATTCTTTTTTGTATTCTTCTTTTTATAGTGTCTCTAGTTTCCATTTATAATACACCATGTTGTCTAATACGTAGCTCAATAGTATCATAAAGTTTGAAGCGTATTCCCAAGTCAGATGAAAGCGCTATTCGAGATCGTAGGTACATAGTTGCAAACAATACAAACATCGCTCATTAGTTCATAGCAAGTTAAACTTTAGCTTTTAAAAAAGCGGTAACTGCGAAGATGATGCCTGTAATCTGTAATACTATGTAAAATGTAGGCAAAATATCATATATTATAGATTAATTACGTATGTACTTTTTTGTATATATACATAGAATAAATATATAATAACACAAAAAACATCTGCATTGGAATGGACACACAAATTTCGTCATGGGTGGGGATCGAACCCACAACTTTCAGCGCAGAAGGCATAGCTACTACCAACTGAGCTGTCAGTCAATCAAGATAACTACCAAGCCTGGGATTTTGGGATTTACAGTCATGATCATGTTTCACAACAAAATCCAGTGAAAATACTATCAGTTGAGCATGTATCCATGCCCGTCTCTACTCGAAGCGTAAATGATTCAATTATTCTTCCGGCGCACAAAGGCCGAAATCTCGTGATTTTGTGATGACTTCCGCTTCCTTAGTCAATCGTTTCCGGGACATTTGCCAGTCCAATAGTGACTGCGGTATTTTATGATACATTTTTATGCAAACGATATTCAAATTTACCTAAAACCAGTCAGTTTTCTGTTGAAAACACAGACCAGTTATTATTTAAAAGGATAAGTACAACAATATTTGTCTAAAAGCCGTTCAAAAAGCTTTAGCTCAAAATTAATAATGGATTTGTTTACGGAATAGACGGATAAAAAAGTTCCGTTTGTTCAAAACCGCTTTTGTTTTCTGATTCTGGCTGGCACATTGTTCAATAAATTGTTTATGGTCACATGGTTATGGTATCACAATAGAGCATTTTATTTAGGTGTGATTTCGCATAAAGCTAACTTTAAACTGTTATAACGTTGTACACTATAAAAAATAATGTTCAAAACAAATGTTCTGAAAAGGTTTCAGCGAGTTTCCTGTCAGTTCTTCTCGGACTGGGAATAAAATTGGCACCTATGTAGATAAACTTAGCATGCAAATTAAAAATTATTTGTGTGATTTGAATGTCTAAATTGTTGTGATCCCAAGCGACATGCTTGATCTATCGATTGCGAAATTCAAAAATGTAATTAAACAAAACCTGTCTCGTAAAGCTTATTATAGAATATCAGAGTACTTAGATGACAAAAAAGCTTGGGACGAATCAGCTCCAACTCTGCTAGGTGTCCCTAACAATGTTAACACGGTTCATAATACAAAAAAAGCGCTAGGGCCCAGCGAGTTTCTTGTCAGTTCTTCTCGTACTGGGGATAGGACTGGAATTGGCACCTAGACTCACCTAGTATGTAAGACGATTCAAAATGATCCTTGTGATATTACTGAATAAAGATTATTGACTATTGACTATTGACTATTGATGTGAAAATCGAGTTTACTTAGTAAACGAAATGTCTTAAGAGATAATTTTTATTCTCTCTTTCAAAGTTAAGGAACGGAACTTATGCCAAGAAGTTGATGAAGCTACCACGAAAACAAATGCATTTATTGAGAGAAATTTATGGATACCTTAGAATACTTTTTTAATATTATATTCAATTAGATTTGCATAAATTATTTATGCGAGCACAACTTAAAAGTTAAAATCATTTGATTGCAAACGAGCTGCTGAAATGAAAGGCTTTGTTGCGTGAGTAGATTTTAGTTATAAAATACTTAGGTACGTGTGAACAAACAATGAGCTCGATAACTTTAAGAGAATTTACTGTGCTTTATTTTTAAGTTTTTTGACGAAAATGGTAATTTATCTATACAAGCACCTACTTTAGTTCAAAACTTTTTAACAAAAAAATAAGAGACGAAAAAAGAAACTGCTAAGCGAAAATAAAATTACCTTTTTACTGAGTAAGCTTACCTAGTGATTGTAGTAACTAACCTTGAGACGGAGAGATTCTTATTTTTCAAATTATATTAAGACCCCTTTTCATAAAAAAAATATCATCAAAATCAAACTCTTCCAAAAAGTTATGTATGCTACAAACATAAAAATGGAATAAAAAAACGTGATAACTTGATACTAAATTCAAATGATTTGCGAACTTCCGCCTTGGTTTTGGTTGAAAATACTTAATCTAGCAAATCAAATAAAGAGAAATAAAATAGCTATTAATTGGCTATTGGTCGTAGCAAGGGTCGCCGACGAAGGAACCATAGAACGATGAACGCTACTGAAGATACTTCGTTTTACTTTGCCTAAGTGTATACGGGTCGTAAACTCAGTGATCGTAAATAACCAATCTAGAAACCAGGTTTTTCCTGGTAGGTAGTTAACTGTAGTATGCTTATCAATATCAATAACCTATTTTTCCTCATCGGGTAACTGGTTCTCTGAGAATCAGTGTGCACTTGGCACAAGTTTTAGAACTTTTCACTATCTATAAGTCATCCCGGTTTCCTCACAATGTTTTCCTTGACCGTTTGTAACTATAACAATTCACTGTTAGGTACGGTGTAGCGCACATACATACATTTCTCAAAGTCAATCACGCCTAAACGGCTGGACAGATTTAGATGAAATTAAGAACATGTCTATACTATATCCTGTGATCTGAAATAACATAATGTAGGTCAAAATTTAGCGAATTATATTTGGCATTTATGAGCCTAAACCGCTGATTAAAGAGATTTAATTATAGATGTGTGTTTTTATGGGAGTTCATTACATTTGAACATTATCACTGCCAATTTTTTTTTCATTTTTAAACCAAACACCGGCACATTTGTACAAATACTTGCATTTCCTTGCTCCATTATCCGCTAAAGTTTATTTTCACCAAAACAGGGGCGAGCGTAATAACCTGCAAGGTCTATTACTACTATTCACTATGCTACGAGTAGAAAGAGACAATTATCCTTGTCTCTTTCAGAAAGTCCTTTTGGTAGATGGGTCCCAAACGAATTTAAAAGAGTGAAGGGAGGTTAGGTCGATATTGCCTATCTTTGGCAATCCGTTGTAAACTTCTTTTTTAAGGTAAAAGACATAGCGAGAATAGCTGTTGCCTTGAGACTTCTTCCGCATTGTTTTTTTTTTTTTTTTTGTATATTTAGAGTCAAAATTTAACTTATGTCCTTCTCTAGGATACAACGTACCTCCTTTGCCGAATGCGTTCAGCCATTTAGATTGGAACTGGTCACAAATATTAACTTTTGCATTCATAATATTAGTATGGATAATGAGTATTCAATATTACTTAAAATATGGTTAAACTATACCTACCATGATCAAAAACCGTTCAAAAATCTGTCCAATAATTTACTTGGTGATTATTACACAGGGCCGCTATTTATTATAAACTAAAAAATCATTTATATTATTTTTTAGTTTTCAATTAAGTATTTAATTTTCCCTGTACTTAAACAAAAGTGTTTCTTTAAAAATAAAAAAATATTTATTGAAATAATTAGTACCATACACGTAAAATATTAAACACTATGTCAACTAAATTTAATTCTATTATTAGTAGTTCGCCTCGAACTGAGATCTCGCGCTCGATGGCCTCATTTGTCAACAATCGCTAACAATAATGCACGCTTTCAGGAATCACGTCATATGCAAAATATTGTGTGGTCCGCAGCATCTCATAACTGGGAGTGGAACTCTTCAATAGTTTCAGCTGGCGGGTGGCGGCCCAACTATCGTACAATCAAATCGAATGACAGTGATCTACTTTATTGCTAACAAATAACGTCTTTTTGGGACCTTTTCAAAATGATGACAATAATTACTAGCTACTAAAGTTTCCCAAATAAGCACAGCGGACGGAAGAAGAGAAATTTTCAAAACTTTTGAGGTTACGTAATTATCTTACGCTTAGGAGCACTGAGGTAGAAAATTCTACCCATTCTTTTAGTTATATGTGAAAAGTTAGTAAATATTATAGGTGACTTAAATAACTAGTCACCACGCCTTTGTTATACGACTGTAATCCTCGGGCTCGGTAGATATCTCCTCAGATATCTAGTTACTTAGATCTTTGAGCATATCTAAAGAGGGTAGTCAGAGGCACGTCCGAACATGACATTTGGTACATGCCCACATTTTGCACAGTAGTTAGTATTCCGTACGTGACAGGTTGCAAGCCCATCGCCGCTTATAAGAATACTATGACACACACCTACGAATTTTTGGTCCTAGGGTATGCTGGTTTCTTCACGATGTTTTCCTTCACCTTATAAGAGCACTGCCATTACGCACATATATTTTTCGAATAGAAAAAAATATTGGTAAAATTTTAGTTGATTCTTGAATTTTAATTTGTACTTATTTCGGCAGCTGCTACGAAGCGTAGTGCATACGAAGCATTCGCGAAGCATCGTACACATACATTTTTCAAATTGTTTATTTTTCCAGAAAATCTTCTTCCATTTCCGCTGCAGGCAGGAAGGTGGCGTGTATATTCTTTAAGCGTTTTTGCACTGACGAGCCAATCCCTGGAGAAAGCTCTTTAGATGGAACGTAGGTGAGCATTTTCGTTGGAAATAAAGTTCCACGCTATATTTTCCAACTGTGGAAGAAACAAGTATAGAACTGCTATGCGCAAAAGTAGCCATGAGGTGCATATTAATCCTTTAAAAAAACTCAAAATAAATTTATTTTGCAACTTATTGTACAAGGTAAAAAAAATAAAATGAGTACGGGGCTTTGTTTCAATAAGCTTTCTTTGTTCCCAGCTCAACTTGTGCCTGATCGTGCGTTGAGGCCTTTATTGAGATCGAGTTATTAAAAAAAAACACATAAATGGACGGGATAATAAGTAATCGTTATGGAAATAACAATAAAACAAACATCGACATGAGAAAAAACATTCACCGAAAACAAAAGAACTAGTGACTAGTATGTAAAGAACTAATGGGACCAAAAGTTACTAACTATATAATATCGATGAAAGTTAAACTATCTTCGTGTACAAAATTACAGATCAGCACAAAACTATATTTTGCCAGAGCACATGCTGAGTGGCGGCCATTCTGGTTACCATTACTATTTAGGTTTACCTAAATTTATTTATAACATTAATGTTATAGCGAAAATAACCTTTATTATTATGATGACTAGTGGGAATAATCTAGAACAAATGGCATTACTATTATTGCATCCACTGGGATTGTAGGATTGAAGGTTATTTCGCTCCGTCAGATGTACCGGCCGACATATTGGCCGACATGGAGTTAAACGGAGTGTATGCAATGATAAGCCAAACAGAAACCAACACACGATATTGTTTGGTTCGTGGAACTCTCAGTAATTTTACAAAACAAACAAAACATGACCACGACTGCAATCTCCAGGCTTGGTAGGATATCTAAACGGGGGTAGTCAGAATCACGTCCAAACATTATATATGGCACATGTCATTATATATGGCATATTGGACAGTTAGTATTTCTATGGTTGAAAGCCCGTCGAGGCTGATAGGATTCTATCGAGATAATCAGTGGCGAAATAAATATTTTTTCACCAAAAAGAAATTAAAAATCGACTCACCTCTAAATTTAATTTCTGATTATAATAGCTTCTAAAATCTAGAGATAGACAGTACCTACATAAATACATAGAAAAAGCACCATAAGGGGTAGTTTAAGCTTTCGAATAACATACCGATATTCAAAATTTTAGTACGAGTACCTAGTATAGTAAATTTTGTATAACATACCAATATTCAAAATTTTAGTACGAGTATAGTTTTAAATTTGGTAGTTTTAGCTAGTCGTCACCTAAATAAAAAATGTAGAGATGGCTCAATTTTCTTGATGAGAAACAGTAAGCTCACTTTTATGGCGATAGGTGTACGTTTACGAGCGGCAAAGTATCTTGTAAACAAAGCCGTATTGTATGATGACGTTATTCTCGTACAGCCATTTTAAAAAACTTGCTTAGTGCGTTGTTTGAGATAAGGAATCATAAGTGTTTGCATTCTTACGTAAGTTGTTCCGTATGAATCGTGCTTTCTGTTAGACAGGTAAAAGTAACTGATTACTCGTTTAAAATATAAAATGGTAATAGAGATTATTGTTTTTTTTTTAATTGCCAGTGTCAAAACTTTTTGACAAAAAACATATGCAGACGGTTTGAATAAGAATACTAGGAATAGAATAAGTTTGCTATCTATGGTCGAAACAAATGCTTTATGCCTGAATATTAAAACGCCACTTCTTTTTTTTTCTTTTTGGGTCCAATTTTTTCATACCAGTGTGATGAAAGGATTAAAGTGCCTTCAGAAGCTCCTTTCAAGAAACGTCATATACTGACAAAACTGAGGTAAGTATACGATTCAGGATACGATTTTGATGAATAATGGAATCTCGAATATTTATTTAATTTAATGACATTATAACTTCTTCTTCTTCTTCTTCTTTTACCCATTTTCTCACGCTATAATTATGGGGTCGGCACAACACGTTTTCTTCTTCCATTTCCCTCTATCATCCGTCATCTCCGTACTCTCGATGACATAACAAAATGGCATAATTAGTATTCTGGTGGTATTAGTGAAGAGTCTTTGATGTTGCTTGGATGACGTTAATGAACGTGTATAACAACTAAGTGCACTAGTGTGACCGAGGCTTTATGAAACATGAAACGTGACGGGAAAGTAGCAAATGAAGCATCCACGTGCTTATGTAGATACCTACATTACTAAAATAGATCTTCTTCTTATGGTGTAACTAGTTCTTTCGAACCATTGTGATGAAGGATTGAATCGTGCATTTGACAGTCTTCAAACTTAAGGTTCTCACGATTTTTTCCTTCGCCGTTTGAGAGTACCTACTGGTATAGCGTGCAGATTTTTTTTTGAGCATATAAATCCATTGGTGCACAATTGCATAAAAATCCATTATTGAAACACGAGCCACTAGACCACAGACTAAAATAGATTCGATGAGTTCATTTATTCCTTCTACGACGTACAGGTGTTTAGTTACCGCACAAGATGGAAATTAGCGAAAGAAATTGTTTTAGAATCCAACTTTTTTAATATTATTTTTGACCACGTAAATACATTTTCATGTTACGCCGACCCCGTGGGAACGAACCCCGATAACGTGGAAAAAGGGCAGGAAGATGATGATGATATATATAATTTCTACTATATTCTATTCTAAAAGCTCGGACAAAGGGTGGAAACTTTGTACTTATTAGGTTCGCTTTGTTACACGCTCATTGAGAATGAACACACTATGAAAGTTTCCCTTTCAAACATAGCATTACAAATAAGTACCCATCAACTTGTGAACACTATTACAACAGTCAACAATATTTGTGTATACCAATCGACATAAGTTTCGGCAAACATTGCGACAAACCAAATACTTAGGCCGTAAGGCTGTTGACATAAGGCTCACAATTGCTTTTCGGATGAAATTAAGGCTGTGCAGCTTCCATTCAGCCAGAACGAGGGTCGACATTGGGCGTGAATATTGAAAGGAATAGATCTCAGTTTGTTTCGACGTTGCTTGATTTAAAAAAAAACGGACAAGCACGAGTCCTCTATTTTTTTATAGCTACAATTTTACACAGTGCTAATTGGTGGAAAAGCTTGTCCTTAATTATTCTATACCTAATGTTATTGTTTTTAATTGTATTATTTGTGCCTTTGCTAGATTTTATATTATCTGTGTTAGTTGTCTGTCAAATGAAGAAAAAATAAGAGGGTAGGTTTTCTTTTTTAGGATTTTTTCCTTTACTTGTGATGTGAGACCTTGGTTCTTGCCAAATAGTTTCAACGTTCTTGGTGAGTTTTGATAGACAAATAAACAGCTGTACCACGAAATGATTATATAAGAGTTCCTTTTTCCTTTTGAAGTACAAAAATCCTTTCTTTATATATTTTCTTTAGTGAATTTCTAATCCGCGGTTCTATAACTACTAAGTTATTCTATCAGTCTGGTAAAAGGATAAAATAAAAAACGGATGTCTAGAGATTCTCCATAATGTAAAGCCAGATTTTGGCAAGCTTACTTACAACCTTCGTAAAAATATTGAAGTAGCCGAATAGTGTAATTCCTCCGACTTTGCTTACGTAAAGTTAATTTCTAACAAATTAAAATCCTCACGGTTAAGTTTTTGAAAGCCTTTTTAGTGCACCTTAGGGCTAAACACACTGGTCGCGTACAAGTAGACGAGCACGTACGTGGACGTATCACTGCGTCACACCACTCGCGTGACGTACGCGAAGACGTAATACGTACGGTTACGCATTGCTCTGAAGAGCGGCTACAGCATAATGGCGTTTCAATGACATTTTCTAATGGATATCACATCACACGTTTCACGTTCAAAGTAGTGCGTGTTAGAACATTGTAACTAAATCATAAATTAAATTAAGTACAATGTTCTAACACGCATCACTCCTGATGATGTTGCGAGATTTACGCACGTGACAGATGTAGGTATTTTTTTTTTACAAATATACAGAAAATTGTATTAAGAGGATTGTGAAGCTGTAAATTTTGATACAAAAAGCCATAATGTTTTGCTCCCCTTTTGGTCCAATATTTATAATTTTCGGAAATGTTGTAGATACAACGAAAAACTAGACGTTTTTATTTTAAAGAAATAGTGCTATATTAATATGCTAATAACTTTTAATTTACAGCTTCACAATCACAACCCTCATAAAGAAAAACGAATTTGTTCGAAAAATGAATGTACCTACTTCTTATAACTTGCTATATATAGACTTGCGCTTGACTGCAGCTAGGTACGCAACGGTCCATTGCATTGCGTATTCTTTCACGTACGCGTAGCCCAGTGTGACAGGCGGTCACGTGCGTGACCACGCGCGTGTCTACATGCACGTGCTGCAAGGCAGGCAGTATGACGTGCCTCTCTTTCTATTAATCATTTGACATTTTAGAACGATCGGTGAAGACTATTTTTCCTTACCATTATAATGAATATAGATGACAACAGATTTATGCTCGTATAGTTGGCTCAACGAATCTAGGCATTCGTGAAGTTAGCCGCAAGAGCTGCGCAGTATAGTTTTTCGGGAGCAATTGGAGGTACGAGGAGGGGGGGAAGGAACTGTACATGCGCAAACTCGCCCCTGTGGCTAACTTCACGAATGCCTAGATCCGTTGGATGAACTATACCTAAGTTGATTATGTGTAACATGATGTAACAAATTTGAAGACAGTGTCAAGTGCACTAAAGCTTCTAAGTTCTTTCAGCTCATTAGCTAGAAATAAGAGTATAAAGCGGAAATTAGTGCTTGACCTAAATTACGTAACGACAAAACAGAGAAATTGCGGCCCCATTCGTATAAAAGCAGGAAAAACCTAAGCTTGCCACCTAATTCTGACGCGTAATATATTGTGAGACGTAACACCTACAGCGGAGGCAGCTTTCCATATAGATTAATAATTCATGAGTCTAGCCGGCAAACCGGAAAATGTTGGCATAAGTCAGTTCCACCTGGGGATTTGCACCAACACCCATGAAGCGTAAGCAGAATGATGAAAGTTTTCAGATATAGTTGAAATATACTCGTAGTACAAACAATTATCGTGTGGCGTGACTTTTAATTACAGTGATGCTGTGAAGTTCTAAACGTATGATTCTGATGTCGCCGGTATTAGGAGCAAGCGACCGACGACAGCGACGGGCGATAGCGACCAGCGAACGTGGCACCGATAACAAGCGACACTACTGGTTCTTATACATTGTCTATTATACTCGTATTTAAGCACGGCGACACTGCCGTTGCGTAATGTCATAGCGACATAATCCTTGTACTTACACGGAATATATGAAGATACAAAGTTTTAAGAAGTATTTTTTTTTACAATCAAACCCAACTCAAATAATGGAAAATAGCCGACATATTGGATTTTTTGTCATGTTGTAATGCATTAATTTTTGTGATTCCAGGCAAATCCAACGATTACTCATTTTTCAAAATCCGTCCAGCCGTTTGAGTTTCAGCAACAGCCAAAATAAATCACATACAAACAAACACCCCAAACGCGTTACCCTCCTTCGCTGTCCGACAAAAACTAGTATTGTCGCTTGCGGTAAGAGACACGGCCGCTTGCCCGTCGCCTGTCGCTTGCCGCCAGCACGGAATTCATACCTTAATGAACAATAGAATTTGTATTTGACATTGTGACCTTCATCAAGAGCAATTTGCATAATATAATTAGAACCGCTTGCGTTTAGAATATTGCCTGATATTTAATGAAACCGTTTATTATAGCTCGCTTAGACAGTTCAAGATTTGCGTTTAAACGCGCCTGCAAAGACGACAAAAGTGACATTTTTGTTTGGCCAAATTACAAATAGACGTTCTCAAGTTCACAGCCTCAAGCTCTTCAAGCAATATCAAAGTAATATAACTTTGATATTTTGTAGTATGATCTTTAAAAATTGTATTGAAGTATTGTTACATCAAGTTTGAAATTTGACGTTTCTGTAACAAGATGGTTTGTAAGAGCTTGTGGTAGGCCCCGGCTCTTTCGTAGACAATAACTCTGTCTACAGCATTAAGGATACATACTCGTATATCCATCACTTCACAGTAATCTAAGTAAGTAAATTGTTTCAGAATAAAATACTAGAATTTTCTGTGACTCCAATTTGTTTATGCCTCGAGTAAAAACGTAGACTAGAGAAACATAAATACCTAACTGAAATGGCGTGATGAAGTAATATGATTACCTGAACAATGAACCTTGATTACGCGCAATTTTGAAAAAATATGTAAAGTCATAACAAGCCGTTTAGATGGAGCGAAAAATAAATAAATTACAAGATTATTCAAATATATTTATTATTATTAACTCACAGCCTAAACCATAAGCCCTAGAGAGTTGAAAGGAGTGTAGATAACTTACTAGGTATAGAAGTGAAATGATCAAGAAATTTCTTAACCTCTCAGAGGTGCAGCAGGCGGTTAAAGGAATGTATGAAAAAATATTACGCGCAAAAGTTTAAATGTTTTTTTAAATATCTCGCACTTTCTTTTATAGCTAAAGTTCTGAACAAGAATTAAGATTTGCAATGTGCGGACATCCGGTTCAAATAACTTTTCCCAAAATGATTATAATTTTTCCAAGTGAAAGATTTCCTCTGAGAGTAATGATCCAAGTTTCTTCTTCCTTGAGTTATTATATAAGTGACAATGGCCTGAAGTGTAAGTAGTATTGCGACAAAGAACGTTTCAAGGACATGTTTTCTTACCTAATTCATTAAAAACTTCACTTGATTGATAAAGAAAATAAGTTATCTAGATAATTGAGTGATTGATCGCTTTTATCACGTATTTTTCTCTTAGCTATAAGAAAATTTATCTTTTTATCCAATTATTCATTAATTTATGTTTTACTAACTGACGATATTTTTTATAGAAAAAAGTTTTTATTATTTTTTTATACCTTTTCAATCACTTTAAACACAAGTATTTAATGCTAAAAAGCTAAAAAACCTTATTAATGTCAACAGACAAAACGGGTCGTGCCCGAGAATTTATTATTTCATAACCTTCTAGTTGGAGCCTTCTTCAAATACAAAGTACATAACTACTGCCTTAAGTTAACAGACAAAATACTTTAATTTCACGAAATAAGATAATACTAGTAAACTATAGCAGTTACTCACATCACATGAATGTATGCGAAAGTTCGTGCAAGTATGTGTTTGTTTATTACTTATTCATGCTCAAACGGCTGAATGTATTTGGATGAGATCTATACATAAAACAAAGTTTTGGTAGTTACACCATTTATAACGTAGAACGACTGGATCTATTTTCATAACTTTTGATTTGTTGGATTTGTCTCCGCCCTGAATAGCAGAATAATATTGAATGGAAGAATAACTATAAAACTTTTGGAATACTAAATATTGGTGAACATTTTTACACAATGCCATCTAGTCTCAAACTAAGTGGGTACCTAAAGCTTGTTCTTTGGGAACCAGATAGTTGATGTGGATGTCGTTTATCGCGATTTAGAAACTTGAAAAGTTATATACTAAAACCTTCCTCGAGAACCACTCTATACATTTGTGAAAACAGTATGAACATCGGTGCAGTAGATTTGAGTTTATCGCGAACAGACATACGCGGTGGAGGACTTTGTTTTATAATATGTAGTGATCATTCATAGAATACACAATAACACCCTGATACAGAACAAACTGCGATCATCACACAAATGAGTGTCCTGGGTGGGGATTAAACCCACAACCGCAGAAGGTAGAGCTACCAACTGAGTTGTGAATCAGTGATGGTCTAATATCGATCGCCGTTTCTTGGGAAACCAGAGCAGTAGGTCTACCATGAGTTTTCACAATCTACACTCGCTAGCGACTGTAGTTAAAAAAATGTATGAAAACTTATACAGCGTCTCTAGCGGATAGTTGGGTACTAAAACGTCACGTAGTTAACTATCCTATGTCACAGCGTACTACAGCGACTGTAGTTTGCGGTTCATTTGCTTAGAATTTGGTACCATGAGTAATAATTTTGACAGATGTCATAGTAACGTATAGGTCATACAACGGATCTAGGCATTCGTGAAGTTAGCCACAGGTGCGAGTTTGCGCATGTCCCTTCCCCCCTCCTCATACCTCCAATTGCTCCCGAAAAACGATACTGCGCAGATCTTGCGACTAACTTCACGAATGCCTAGATTCGTTGAGCGAACTATAGGTATTATTACTACTGTAGTAACGTCAGCCGATCTACATAAATGTGACAACTCATGGTAGACGTACAGTAATCCGCTGACGCCGCGCCGACGAGGCTTGCTTCCTAATTGACTTGTACCGTCTGCTGAATATTGAACTGTTTGATTGAGCCATTGACCTATGCTCTATAGATAAAATATCTACGTTTTACTACAGAAATTTCGCAGTATTGAACTTCTTTTAATAGGTATCTACCCTTCTTATAAGTATACTAGTTTTTCTTCGAACTTCTGATATAAAATCTACATGACTGACTATTTATTATCACGATGAGTGCACAAAAAGAGGCTTTGAGACGTACTTTAGGTACTTAATATTTTCATCGCAATGGTTCAAAAGAACTGATGAGACGTTATGAAGAAGGAGATCAAATCTTGTACGAAACTACAAACAGAAGAAGAATAAATAACAAGTTTTTGTACAATCAATTACAAAATTTGAATGTATATAAAATAAAATAAAAATATCATTTTAAAGCCTATTTAAAATATAACTAATTAATTTCCTTACCTACTTTATACAGATGTATTTGTGCGTTTGTGGTTGCGTTGTTGTTTTCGTAAATCTTATGTCGAAACACTTTTTTACGTGTCTATACAAATCATAAAATGTGACAATAGAATGAGTTGACCGATTAAAAAATGCATTAGGTCAACTCATCCCGCGGGATAAGTTGACCAGCGGCCATAGTTGACTAAAGAGCCCACCTGATTTGCTAAAATCTATTCAGCCGTTTGGGTAATAGCGACAACCAAAGAAATACATGCAATTAAACATCTTAAACAGACCACCTTCCTTCCACGCAGATGGGTGAAAATTGACCCTTATCTACTCCACTTACATTTTCATTTTATAGTGTAGATTGTGTCATCTCGGTCAAGGGTATGTGGCCGCTTGCATCTGAATAATGTGAATGGTCTCTCGAGCTATCCACGCGTTGCATTTCCTAACCTTGACATCGAGCTATCATAGATAACGAAGTCAAGGGAAACTGAGGATAATTATTGTGCGGATTCCCAAGAAAATCCAACACTAAGTACATTTTAACGACCTCAGTGGCGCAGCGGGCAAGAGTCCGCCTGAGACGCAAGAGGTTGCGGGTTCGATTCCCGCCTCGGAACAAATTTGTGTAAGTACGATCTGCAGAAATTTGTTCCGTTGGTCTGGGTATGTATGTATAATAAAAAATATCTATCTATGTACCTATGTCATGTATTAAATATATCAGTTATCTAGTACCCATAACACAAGCTTTGAGTAGCTTACTTTGGGGCTAGATGATGCTGTGTGGATTGTCCAGCATTATTTATTTATTTATTATTTATTTATTTATTTATTTCAGTATAATTTTGAAGAATAGGAGGGCTCTAAACTATTATAGACGATCTCAAATGCTACGCGGCATGTCAGAGCCTCTACTCAGTAAAACGATAAACTATTATAAATTGGGATATTAACCGTTACATCGTTTCGACTATCGTATGAACGATCGAACGACTGACCTTTCGACCGACATTACTTTTGACAATTGATTTCTTAAATTGAGGCAATATCTAGAGACAATTAGAAACTGATTAATGATTGACGAGTGTTGCAAAATTAAAATAAAAGTGACTGACCTAGCCAGCCGTGTGATTCTGTGAGACCTCATTTTAAACTTCGAATCTGTATCCGCTGTGAGTTTCTTGATTGGCATTCTATAAACTCGGTTGATAATTCGAATTTACACTAGCGCCACTCTTGCGAGCGTGTTAGCAAGTGGAACTAAATTGACGGGGAGATTTTGACAGATAAAGTATGAGATGACTTAAGAAGTGGCATTCTATACGGTAATTCCCAAGTCACTTCGACGCTCGCTTCGCACTTCTACCCGATTCAAAGTGTCAAATAAAAAGCGTCTTAAGCGAAGTGAGAGTGAATAGCGATGTGTGATGCGAGTTGATGTTTGAATTTTACAGAATCGACGTACAGTTTGTTGCAGTCAATTTCTAGCTTTTAAGTGTCAAAAATGGAACTGGAATTTCTTCGGCTATTTTGGCGAAAGAGCAATATAAATTTAGGTACTTTTATTGATTTTCTCGAGTCATTTTGAGTTTTATTGTGTTATATTGGTAGTATAATTTCAGTAAAATCTGAATTCTTGGCATGCATGTGTAAAATTGGATTATAATGGTTGTTGTGTTTCTTTACTTTCGTCAGATGATTTTCTGGGGAAGAAATTAAGCAATCTTCTGTTTAAAATTGATACAGACATAATTATTAATCTCTAAGTAGTCATTACCATAGATATAGAAGAAAAAAGCCTAAATCGAGGACTCACGATTATGACTCGAATCATTTTTTGTAGCGCTTGAGGTTACGATGATGTAAGCAAAATATGAGCTATTTCCCATAAGCAACCATTTCTCACACTGCGTTTTCATAACAACCTTGACATTCAACATCGTTCAAGCGGTAACAGAGCTCGAGGGAAATTCACATAATGTGTTGAAACTCGCCATCCGCCATTCGTGTGATAAATATTTTTATGTTGTGTTCGTGGCCTTCATTAACGCCATAGATAAAATTAATACACTATGACTCACACTTAAAATAAATGTCTGTAAAACTACAGAAGTTTTACAGACATTTATTTAACAAAAAAAAAAGGCATAACCTACGAAAAAAAGGTTTTCAAGACACGTGTAACGCATATTTATCTTATCTTTTTCCGATTTGGATGATTCGTTTTTTATCTTTACTTTCTCAATTTACTTAATTTATTTTGCTAAAGTTTCGAACCACTGATGTTTAGAACTACTAAAAACGATTTGAACTAACATAGCCTTCTAATTAATTAACGATAGCACTGTGAACTTGGAATAGCAGAATAGTTTTTGTTTTTATGTAATCTGTGCTGCAATCCAAGTATTAATCACACAGCTTATAAATATCCCCTTATTTTTTTATCTTTGTTTAAAATATGGCAAATGATCAAATAGTGCGACATCGAAAAAAAGCTCCATTATTAATTTCTGTTCGGGATTTTTAATAACAGGAGCTTATTTTTAAGTAAACTTACTGTAGCTTAATGCATTATTACTCCCTGGAAAGGGTAGTAATTCAAAGTTTAAAGTTGGGATAAGTACGGGTAAGTAAGGGGGATAGTTAATTAGTCCCACGTGTTTATAACGGCGTCGTTAACCAAACTTAAGTGTCTCAGCCTTTTAAGAAGGTCTCAAAATTCTTATCTCAGATAAATCGGGAAGCTTAAATTTATAAACCTGTGTTCACACTATCACCCATAAAGTGAGTGATAATTAACTTTAACTGTGATTACTGCAAAAATTAAAAAAAAACCGACCTAACGTAACTAAAAATAGATGCCGCCATTTTAGAGTTTTTACATTTTGTATAGCCTATGTCACTTGTGTGATCTAGACAAATTTAAAATCTCATTTGTCAAAATCCGTTCAGCCGTTTGGGCTACAGTGACAGCTAAAGAAACTAGCACACATAATATGTACAAACATACCTACATGGTTTATTTTAACTCTTGCGATAAATGCTAGTTTACTAGCCTTTTGTGCACCAGATGATTCAATTTCTTTTAAGGCCCAGAATAGTCGTCACACTATTCCTTACGTAAAAGTTATAAAAAAAAGTGACATAGGTCCGTATAGCAACGCGGATCTCCGCGGAATCAGACATAGCACGAAGCGAAATACCCAAATGACAAGTAAGTAGAGTGCGGCATGATAATATGGCTGCTCTGAATTATATAACGAAAGCGACAATTTATAAAAAACATAAATATGTTCAAGTAAATAGCTTATTTCAAAAAAAGGGCTGGGTTGATTTGTTTCAAATTAACTGATTTATATTCATGTGAAATAGAAATTCAAAATACCTTACTGTTCTGGATAAATTAGGGAATTTCTGAATTTTCAGAGGTGTTTCTGACATGATTTTTAACCAAGGTTTTCTAACTAATTCGTGTTTTAGCTCCGGTTGATTTATCACTTATATCCTTGAGTATCGTGTAGTTCAATTTCAATGTAATCTATTAAGCGGTAATAGAATGATTAGGGTTGCAATACTTCCAATTTTCAAAATGCTGGGCCTTAAGTTATATTCATATTCTCGTATTATTATAATAATCGTTCTAAACTAAATCTACAAATTTCCGGGGCCAAGATTTGGACCGATCAACTAAAGCCGATGTCACCGTAATAGAAACACGATCAAACGAAATTTTAATGATTATCCTGGCGGGCAGCCAAATACTTGCTAAGTAAAGCAATTTGTCTACAAGATAATGTTAAAGAGTTGATTAAAATAATCATATTTTGTAACTAATAGATCAAATCCATGCTTATAATATCGGCGAAAATACGTGAAATATTTTTTTGTAATAGTGTTATTTTTATTATAGTTTCGGTTGTTGTTCAATAGAGTATTAATAAAGTGTTATTTATTTCTAGTTTTATACTTTAAATTGAATAAAATAAATTAATGATTAAGGACTGATTGATAACTTTGGCAATCTTGTAAAATACCCTAATTTCTTACAACATTATCGTAAGCATAAACCCTATTAAGATCATCTACTCTTTGAACATTATTAGCTGATAGAAAACTACCCTTAACCCGAGGTCTGCCTATTCAATTAAGGTCAGAACCCGGATCAAAAGACTTGACTCCTGCGGTTATAGCTAATTTGCTACTTAAATAATTGTGTTCATAAATTGATTTGATCCTTGTTTCTATCTGTGTAAATAAATCTATCTTTACATATGAAATGCTTTGTCCTGAATGACTGACTGACGGATCAAAGCACAGCCTATACCGTAGATATCTATATGATCGTAGAGTACTGAAACTTGGATGGTGTGTTCTTTGTATAACGTAGACATCCGATAAGAAAGGATTTTCCAAAATCCTACCCTCAAGGGGGTGATAAAGGGGGACAAAGTTTGTATGGGACAACGACATTCCTTGGACCAATCTACTTCAAATTTTGCATAAACCTTTTTTAACAGAATTGATGGAAGACGTGTTTCATATTTTATTGAAATTAATTTAAAAATTAATTTAAAATATATTTTTTTTTAATTTAAACTAAAACACGCATACAAAGTACCTACTTACTAATATAAAAATAAACATTTAGTTCGTTGATAAGCTCGTCATCTGATGACGGCTGGACCAATCCGAACAAATTGTTCTAAGGAGAGTGGAAAAGTTGTCAGAAAATAATGGGGAAAACTAAATTTTTTTTCTGAGTTTTTTTAGACATCTAGTATACTTATTAATTACCTTAAAATAACGAAACCTTTGTTCAGTATCTAAATAGTAAGTCAAGAGTGTAAGAAAGGAAGGAAGGCCTTTGCCCTGTGGGACATTAATGGCTAAAAATAAATAACTAAATAATACATCAATATTAAGCCGCGATCCGTGGGTGTCAGCGCATGTCGCGCGTATGTGACGTTAAATCGCACAGTATGAACGTGCCTTTACAATGACAGTGCCTACAACCTACCCAACTCCGCGTCAAGGGTCTTCAGACAGGGATAAGTAGCTATTTTTTACAGAGCCCTGACAAAAGCCATGTCAGAGTGAGCTTCGAAGAGTTACGGGATTGAAAATAATGAGGCCTCTTTCATGAAATATTGTTGTGGCATTTTTACTTGTATTAAAAAACATTGTAAAAGTAGCCAAATAAAACAGACCAGCTGATCAAACCCGAATTATTATTTATTCAATACTAGCTTCCGCCCACGGCTACGTGGTACCTACCTTGAAAAACAAAAACAAATCTATCCCACGGTAACCTTACCTTTTTCCGGGATAAAAATTAGCCTATGTGCTATTCCAGACTATAATCTATCTCTGTTTTCATCAAAATCCATTCAGTAGTTTTTGCGTGAAAGAGTAACGAACATACATCCATACATTCTTACAAACATTCACGTTTATAATTAGTAGAATAATCATATGGATCACTTTGAAACGTCTTACATGCTAAGTGAATTTAAGTGCCAATTCCAGCCTAACCCAAGTCCGAGAAGAAAGACATTGTCACGGGTAGACTCAGGTAGGTCTACCCGTGACCACGACAGCGTGCAAACCTGTCGAAACGTCGGGAAAATATAAGGTAATTTGAACGCGATAAATACCCGTCTAATACTAATAATAATGTGTTCAGATCGCGTAAGTTTAAAAGTATGTACATAGAAAGACATTGGTATTGTCACCTATTTGTCATTATTATTCATTGTCTTTTTTATCGTGTCACCAGTTTTTTGAACTAGTGTGGTGAAAGGTTTTATGTGCGCTTCAGAGGTTCCTTTCGTATTATTATCACTTTTATGTAGTCAGTACTCGACATAGATTCAAGCTTTACGTCGTAACATCAACATTACTCCTTCAGTTTCAGCTGAAAAGGGTTTTTAAGATATTTTTTTTATTTCTTCAAAGTAACGGCTTTTAATAATAACATTATCTAATCAAGCCGTGAACTTTGCTTTGTTAAAATTCGGAGCCTTTCAACGGCGAAGATGGTTAGAAGGTTAATAAAATTATTCAATGCGAAATATTTTTTTCTTTTAACTTCTTCTTCTTCTTCTTCAATTATGGCATCTGTCTCTTAGAGAACAATTTTGCCAGTGTCAAGTGTATTTATTTATAAGTATTGTCAACGTCACAGAGTCACAGTCAAGTAGTCAAGTCAATTTTAAACAAAAGATGGCTGTTTTGTTGAAAATTTTCGGGATTTCCTCCGATGGAATTTGAAGAGAACTATTCACTCTAATTCACATACTTTACACTCGCGTCAAGAACCCGGGCTTTATTGGCAAAATAACCACCAAAATTACGCAATAAAACTCAAAATAACACGAGAAAACATATAAAAACCAGAGCGACGTAGTTGTCAGGCAAATACACCGCAGAAAATCCTTCTTTTAACTTATTTCAAAGGACTCTCAATGATACTTGCTTAGTACTGTTTGACAGTGATTGCTATAGTGGGTGACACATCATTATGGATAACTAGATGAAAACCCGGCTTCGCTCGGGTGAAATGAGCCTCATCATAAATTAATACACAATATGTGTCTCTGAGCACCATTAGAATTTAACATAACAAATAATAACGGATATTATACTACCAAGTTTGCGATTACCTAGGTACCTACCTACCAACCTACGTAGTGCAGTAGAACAAAGAGGTTGGTTGCACTGTCGATTGTACCTACTTACTTACCTACTTTGAGTTTCTATTACCCAAGATGTCATCCGGTGTCAGTGACGAATATGGCGACTGCGATTTGTCTCTCAGCACCATTAGAATTTTACAAAATACTCGACAATCCGAATTTTGCGGATATATGTTGTCGACTCGAACTCTTAATTTTTTTACGCTTTATTATTCAGGTAAGGTTTCGATCTAGTCTATCGTACCCCTTGACGAAATTATTAATATTAATATAGATAATCAAAACTAATACGAATAACAAAACAATTCTTTGAGCTAAGAATCACGCCACTCCATCTATTTTTAAAGCGAAACCACATTAAAACATGTCCACACTAGTAACGAAATGCTGTCACGTGTGTCAAATGTGGGCGTGTTTCGAACACGACATGGCAAAATGTCACAAGTGTGGACGGACACTTAGAATTGGTTTCGTAAACGGGAATACATCGTTATACCTGGGTAGTTCTCCTCATTTTGTTATTTTTGTCGTTTTTTAACTTTTTAACCTTGACTTTAGAGCTCGTCTTTCAAAAGATGGAGCAAAAAAATATTGGTTTATAATAGGTTATTTCACGAAGGGTAGGTACATTTAAATCTAACTAATATTTATATAACATAACGAGATAACAAAAATTGTTTGTTGCGAACAATGACGAAAAGTGAGAACAATGATGAAATATTGGTTTATAATAAGTTTCACGAAGGGTACTGTTATAATTCAATAATTCAATACTAAAAATTATAGATAATTAATATTATGATGATAATACCTAGACGGAATAATGTTGTAATCAGATATTGAGTCTGTGGAATCTATGGTAAGACGAGGGACCGCACCGGGCCCCCCTCTGGCGGGACGCTTTGGCTGCGACACGACTTTGAGTGGCGCGGCCGTTGGTAGATTATTTTTGGGAGAATTGTTCTGTAAATTCTGATTGTAATGCGGCTGATTTTATTATTGAATATATGTTTCTGTTTGTTCTCCAACTAAGTGCTTTTGATTTAACAAATCAGAAGTGGGATCCACGATTGCCACGACGGATAAGGTAAAACGCGGTTGCAGTAATTCTGGTGAGTTGTTTATATTTCATAGCATAGCAAGTTGTCTTCAAGTTCTATTACAAATGCGATCTAGCACAAAACAAGATGAAATTGTTTTATGTTACACAAAGAGTTCCGAGTTCAATGGATAGCCAAGAGTCAATCAATGCTATGTAGGTGTACTTACGTAAATTAAATAGGTACCTACTATTCGTAAGGCATTCAATGTTGGAATTTTCAAGCAAGTCTATGTTATGTAGTACTTACCTACTTACGTATTTCTAAGATTTAAATAGGTACATACCTACGTAGAACGATAGGTAAAATAAAATCGGTAAGTACCGAAAGGCCCAAAAATTGAATCATACCGTATTTAAACTTGCTTAGCTACTCACTGATTTTGTCTATTTACAAAGTTCATGCTGGTAAAAGATTCAACTAGGCACACACAAGACAACATGCATTATGTGACATTACTTTGAATTTCATTTTGCTACATTGTAGGTGGGTACTTAGGTACTTACAAAAGAAACATAATGTTAATTATATTGATAATGTGGATTACTTACAAAAGGTTTAGCTACTTACAGGGAAAGAGATTAGGTATTTTAAAATGATATTCACTCATGCTACTATAATTTTAACTATCACAACAAGTTTTAGCTAGGCCGAGGCCACTATAGTACCTACCTAGCAGCTGAAAAAAAAAGCTGTCCGAGTCACTTGGAGACATGGAGAAAATTATGTTTGGTATGTTAAATGGTATAAGAAGAAACTCTGGTTCCTTGTTGCACGGTTATATTGACTTGGCTTATTTATGTTTTGATGGTGTTGTGTTACTTATTATTCTTCTAGTGAAATTTTGCATTTGTCCGTGCTTGACTGAAAATAATGATAAATGATAATAGCTGCATGTTTGCATAATTTATGCTATTGACACACAAAATATATCTTTATTAAATACAATGATATAATATGTATAAATTGTACCTACAGAGTAATGATAGTTAGTTAAAAAAAAGTTAAAGATAATACACAGTTATGAAATAAAAAAATAAAATAAATGAATAATAAATTTAAAAAAAAATATACTTGCATTATATTGCACATCAATTCTGACGAGGATATTTAAAAAAAAAATGATTTCTTAATTCTGGAATAATATGATCTTTAAATTGTTTTATTGCACTGCTACATTATTGCTAATTTTTATAAGTTAAATCAGCTGTTATTCTTCAAATGCTTAATTTCCTGCGATGAAACTAACTTTTCACACGGTTCAGCTTGTGCGGTGGAATGGATTTGTGTTGATGTTGCTATAATTGGGTTTTTTTTTAAATTGCATGGTTCATAATATATTATATAGATATAAACAAAACCCATGAACTGATTACTTGTTATGACCTATTTACTTACTCGAGTTCAACAAGTTTCACAGGGGCATGACATAATTATTTCATTTAATACTTACTTGAATGCAAAATAACTATTGAAAATAATTTTATTGGTTATTGATATTTAGTCAATTAAAGACTTGTTGGAAATAATTTAGGTTTCGTAACAAATATTTGTTTGTCTGCCCAGTGATTGATGTTGGGTTAAAATTAATTAATACAAAGTTATGGCAGATAAAGATGAAGATTACCTAAATTATTCAATTAACTCGAGTTAGCGTTGTGTTATGAGTTAACGGTTAACTTGTTAGCGTTAACTGAGTTAACGATGGAGTTAACGTTAACATAGTGAAAACGAGATTGATGGTGAAGAGTTAACGTTAACTAAAGTGTTAACGTTAACGAAGTTAACGATGTGTGCCGAAGAAATTTCTATTGACGGCAGAAACTATATATTTTAATGATGAATATAATGATGCATGTACACTTATACCTGAATATTATAGTGAGTCACTGTCATTAAGCAGTTTGGTTGTTTTCAGATAATCATACTGTGTCTCCTTATTCACATTCCTTTATCTTGTTTCCCATTTAATAATGTCCTCCCTAATAAAAAAACTGTCAAGTCGAAATCATAAATATACAGACTCGAACTCAGACTCAGGTGAAACTCCTCCACCTATTGATAGCGAAAGCAGACCGCACAAGCGTAGATATTCAAAGAAAAGTAAACGACGCAAACGTTCACGCGACGTGAGCCGTAGTTCAAAAAGTTCCAACAGTTCATCCCCAGTTAGGCAGCGCAGCTCCAAACGCGATCATAAGAGAAAACATAGGCGTGAAAATAGTATCCCAAATGTATTAGAAAAATTAGTTACTTTACTGAGTGAGAAAAATAACACTGGGGCTCCTAGTTCAGTTGGACCTGGATTACAAGGAGCTCAAAATGTCATATCTGGGTTTGATCCAAATGGTAAAACACAAACTATGAAGAATTGGCTAGCCAAAGTCAATGAATCTGCACATGTTTTTGGATGGACAGAACGACAAACCATATTTTATGCGTTACCAAAACTGGAAGGATTAGCGAAAAGGTGGTATGAGGGACTGGTTACAGTAAATTATACGTGGGCCGAGTGGCAAAATAAATTAATGGCTGCGTTTCGCTGCGAACATAACTACGGAGACTTGCTCACTGAAATGCTGGCCAGAAGATCTCGCAAGAATGAAACTCTGGAAGAATACTATTACGATAAAATGACACTTATAAACAGGTGCGAGCTGACTTGTAAACGGGCAGTTGATTGCATAAGTCACGGAATCTATGACTATAACGTGAAGATGAATATTCAAGGTGGTAATTTTAAGGAACCTGAAGAAGTACTGAAATACCTTCGTAACATTTCAAACCGAAATAATGATGTGAATAGAAAATCGTCTCACACTTATGGTGATAATAACGGACAGCATAGGAAGGGTACTAATCAAGACCCACCAAGAAAAGAACAGACTGCTGCAAAACTACAATGTTTCAACTGTAAAGAATCGGGACATATGGTTACCACGTGCCCGAAGCCTATTATAAAATGCAAGAAATGTCGTCGGTTCGGTCACATTGATCAAGATTGTAAAATTCCTTCTGGTGGAAATCGTTATAGTAATGAATCTCGTACTGCATCGGCAACGGTTACAACAACTGCGAAAAACGTATTAAGTATTGCATGTGGGAAAAAGGGGGTAGATAAATATTATAAGCAAGTTTTAGTTGATAACCAACCATTCCAGGCATTCGTTGACTTCGGCAGTCAATGCACTTTGCTTAACGAAGATGCAGCTAAAATGCTTAATGTAACAATCGACAAAACTAATCTACCCACGCTGAATGGTTTTGGAAACGGCAGTGTAATACCTAGTGGACGCATTAAAGTACATATTATTTTAGATGGAGTGCGACCCGGAGCAAGAAAGGTTGAAGCAGTAAGGTCTTTCAAAACTCCGGAGAACGTACATGAGGTGCGTCAGTTTGTAGGGTTATCGAGTTTTTTTCGTCGTTTTGTTGAAGGATTTGCATCCATTGCTAAACCATTAACATCACTTACAAAATCCAACGCTCCCTGGGTCTGGGGTGAAGCACAAGATAAATCTTTTACGAAACTTAAGGAGATTCTTATAAGTCGCCCAGTTCTCGCCATATTCAACCCAAATCATAAGACTGAACTACATACAGATGCAAGTGCCATAGGTCTTGGAGGTATATTACTGCAGCGAGCTACCGACTCTGCACCGCTACAAGCAGTCGCTTATTTTAGTAGGCAGACAACGCCGGAAGAGCATCATTTTCACTCATATGAGTTGGAAACTCTTGCTGTAGTATCATCTTTGAATAGGTTCAGGGTTTATTTGCTGGGAATCGAGTTTAAAATAGTAACAGACTGTAATGCGCTTCGCACAACTTTAACCAAAAGGGATCTGATACCTAGAATTGCTCGTTGGTGGTTATTGGTTCAGGAATATACTTTTAGTATTGAATACCGACCGGGTGCTCAGTTAGCTCACGCCGATGCTTTGAGCCGCAATCCAAATCCTGTGTATGTACCAGAAGAACATTTGTTAATGGTGATGCAGATCAATGACGTCCATTGGTTACAAGCAGTTCAATTAAGCGATCCTCTGTTGAGCCACATTAAAGCAGTCCTAGACGCGAAGTCAGTAGAAGCTAAAGATGTCCGCAGTAAGTATGAGCTCAAGGATGGAAAAATCTTCAGAAAAACTCAAAGTGGGTTGCGCTGGGTTGTACCCAAAGATGCGAGGTGGAAAGTATGTCAGCAATGCCACGATGAGGCTGGACATTTCTCGATTGAAAAGACATTGGAGAAAATGCAGAGAGATTACTGGTTTCCTAAAATGACCCAATTTAGCAGAAAATACGTTAAGGCTTGTATCCCGTGCGCTTACTCTAAAAATCCGGGTGGAAGGAAACAAGGGTTTCTACATCCACCTTCGAAGCCGAATGTTCCATTCCAATGTTTACATATTGATCACTTGGGTCCGTTTGTAAAAAGCAAAAAGAATAATGCGTATATCTTGGGTATTATTGATGCCTATTCCAAATTTATTGTTTTACGAGCGGTTAAGGACACTAAAAGTAAAACGTCCATCAACGTATTGCGAGACGTTTTTGCGATGTTTGGTACACCACGAACGTTGATATCGGACCGCGGTACTAGTTTTACATCAAAAGAATTTGAGTCATATATGCAGAAAATAGGAGTGAAACACATACTAAATGCAGTAGCAACACCAAGGGCTAATGGTCAAATTGAAAGATACAATAGATCCATTCTTTCATCATTAACAGCCCTCTGCCACGGGACTGATGATCGATGTTGGGATAAACATGTACCTGATGTTCAATGGAGCCTTAACAATACAATAAATCACAGTACGAGAAAATCTCCTATGGAAATAACACTTGGTAGACCCAGTATTAGTGTATCAGAAGGACATCTACACGACATCAACGACACTAGCGAAATTTCTGAAGAGAAAATTCAAAAGATTCGAGATGAAGCCAGTTCAAACATAGCAAAGCAACAAGAAAAGATGAAACACAGATATGACAAAAAGAGATGTAAAGCTAAGAAATACGAAATAGGTGATTTAGTCATGGTACAAAAGAACACTAAGACCCCCGGTGAAAGTAACAAGCTCATTCCCCCATTTAATGGTCCTTATAGGATAAGTGCAGTATATGATCACGACCGTTACGAAATAAGCAGCATTGAAGGTTATTCAAAAAGGAAGTATAGTAGTGTTTTTTCAGTAGATAAAATTAAACCATGGTGTAAGTTCACGGGGTCTGAATCTGAAAGTTCATCTGAAGACAGTGAATCGATTTAAGATATTTTGTACATATCGCGTGCGCATCTTATACCCTATCCTTAATTCCTTATATATTTACCTTAACCATAGTCCTAGCTATTTCATCTTAACAATACTATCCATAATTCCTATCCTAATTTGACACATGTGACTTTGGAAGGAGGCCGTAACACCTTGTGCGTGGTAAGCGGTGGATATCAAGAAAACAAAAACAAAAATGCCTTGAGGGCGTAACCCCTTGTGTGGGTAAGCGTCGGCAATACTACGAACATAAAATGCCTTGAGGGCGTAACCCCTTGTGTGGGTAAGCGTCGGCAATACTACGAATACAAAATGCCTTGAGGGCGTAACCTCTCGAGTGGGTAAGCGTCGGCATTGTTATTAACAATGCCAGGGCGTAACCCCTCGTGTGGGTAAGCGTCGGCAATATTATAACTACAATGCCTTGAGGGCGTAACCTCTCGAGTGGGTAAGCGTCGGCATTGTTATTAACAATGCCAGGGCGTAACCCCTCGTGTGGGTAAGCGTCGGCAATATTATTAACCAATTATCCGAGACCGTAACCCCTGGTGTGGGTGAACATCGAGTACAACTTCCTGATTTCTACGCCCGAGATTCACACTGGCATTTGTTGACCTACCTACCAAGGTCATGCAAATGCAAACGAAACAGCCTGCAATGCGGTCTGCGAACCACTGCTCATTGGTGAGCGGTGAGGCGGGCATTGCATCAGCGGTAATCCAGAAACGTTATATATCGCTACTCCAATCGCTTTTAACGTTAAATTCAAACGACAGTGTGCAGTGTCGTTTATAATACAGTGATTCAATGGCCTGTTAGTGTTTGTGCTGTGTTAATATTTACATAATCATCTAAAACGCCGGTTAACGTCAACTAAAACTATTATGAACTGATAAGAAAGTGCATTAAACAAATGTAAAAATTAAACAAATCTGATCTTCTAATAAGTTTAATAAGTATAATATGTTTAGTTACCACTTATCTTAATAATATAACTTTTTATTGATTGATGTATTAATATTGACAATAACAAAAGAATGCGGTCATTCTGTATAAGTAGGATGGCCGAAAGTCAGTATAGAAACGGCGGCACTTCAAGCTTTTAGTTTAATTATATCAGTATTGATAAGATTGTATCAAAATACTTAGTTGCTTACTCATAACTTGTCATATAATTAAACTGAGTATATAGATTGAATATGATTTGGTTATGTTTATTTTAATGTTTTGATTATAATAATTAAAATTAGATTACAGGACTAAGAACTATTTAAAATACGTCTAATGTCACATTATCATTTAAATATTAGATCATCAAAGAATGCCCAGAAGAACTTGTATTGTGAGAAATTTAGTAGATTTATAAAATAAGTTATTTGACCTAGCTACTCTATAAGATAATCATAAAAGTTAATTGCAGTCGTCTCGGAATGTAAATTTATTCAGTAATACCTATAAGTAAAATCACTAGTTTTATTGTATTCTCATTATTATTATTTTTTTTTCTCTTATCTTTATCAGGTGCCTAGAGACAGGCACGCGTCAGGATGGTCGATTGTTATAATTCAATAATTCAATACTAAAAATTATAGATAATTAATATTATGATGATAATACCTAGACGGAATAATGTTGTAATCAGATATTGAGTCTGTGGAATCTATGGTAAGACGAGGGACCGCACCGGGCCCCCCTCTGGCGGGACGCTTTGGCTGCGACACGACTTTGAGTGGCGCGGCCGTTGGTAGATTATTTTTGGGAGAATTGTTCTGTAAATTCTGATTGTAATGCGGCTGATTTTATTATTGAATATATGTTTCTGTTTGTTCTCCAACTAAGTGCTTTTGATTTAACAGTACATTTAAAATTAACTTATATTTAACCAGATAACCAAAATTGTTTGTTGCGAACAATGACGAATAGTGAGAACAATGATTAAACCGTTGAGGAGAATCGACCCGTCTAGTCTACGTAATTTTTAGCTCACGTTATAGAATGCAATTTAAAAATAGGAAGTAGAATGTTTGTGCGATGATCTTTACGTGGCACTTTCACAAAAGTAGGTAGTTTATCTCAGAAATGAGAGTGCCATGTGGCATGCTCCCAGCGGGCGTGTGACAAATGCAAGGACGCGCTCCGTTCGGTTTTCACCAGAAATTGGAGAAACTATTTTGAATTCTGTAACATTATAAGAGAAAATTCGAAAAATTTTTAGACACTTAATACATCAATGCAAGGTAAAGTACATAAGTAAATATCTCGGTAGATATCTCCTCAGATCTCTAGTTACTTAAATCTTTGAGGATAACTAAAGAGGGTAGTCAGAGGCATGTACAAACATCATACTCGGCGCATGCCCTCATTTTGCACAGTAGATAAATACGTAAAATAACGTAAATGCGTTTTTATTTTATAAATTAATATTCAAATTTTACCTTCCAATAAAATTTTTATTATGTTTCCTAAGACGTCCGAAGTCCTTTATGAGAGAGTACTTTGTCATCGTTCCTTGGCTGTCCGATAGATGTCGCTGTTTTCCGTCACGTGATCCGCTACCCTAGCGCCTATAGTGGCAAATGTTGGAACTAAAACATTTACCTGCACAAGCCACCCAGATCTACCGTCATTGTTCGGCTCATAATGATGAAGGAATGGAACCACCAGGAAGACATCATCAGGACTTCGGACGTCTTAGGAAACATAATAAAAATTTTATTGGAAGGTAAAATTTGAATATTATGTGTTCCGTTTGACGTCCGAAGTCCTTTATGAGAGACCTGTTTGTTATCTCCTGGTGGCTTGTAGTAAAAGGAAACGCAACAATGTGACTTGAAAATCACTATAATTATTAACGAAAGTAATAATAATTAAATGAATATGATTGAATTTACAAAATAATGTACATGTATGTAAATTTAAAATCAATATCTTAATCAATTGGCAGAAAAATATTGAGATAAAGATTTTTCTGATGAAATGTTTATGTCGTTTGAAACTTTGATCGACTTTTTATAGAATTTTTTGAAGGTACCTTCATGTTGCCAATTAGCTTTTGATAAAATTTCATCAGTAGGATAGTGTTCTACCCAGTTCAAAGAAGCAATAGCAGATCTGAAACTACCTGGTGAAGCTTGAATCCCTGCATCTAATAACAAACGTTTTACCCAGCCTCCAATGACAGTCGGTGAAGCCGGCTTGGTAGGACATTTAGTTGATACAAATAAGTTTGTTAAGGAACCTCTGCGAGATTCAGCAAAGTGCTTTAAGGTCCTGAGCCAAAACACTGGATCAATATTCCAGTCTGGGGCTTCTGATAAGGCCCAGCTGGACTGTTGGTGCGAAGCAGAATCAGTTTTCGACCCAAAAAGAGGATGAAGTATAATACAGTTCCCATTATCAATAAAATGATCATTGTCGCAGTGCAATAAAGTCAAATCATGAACTCTTCGACCCGATGTTAATAATAGGATTGCAGCGACCCTTCTAGAAATATCAAATAAACTGTTTAAATTTGGATTGGTTTCTTTTAGATATTTAATAACTATTCTTGCATCCCAAATAGGTGCTTTGGGTGGTAAAGGTTTAGCCAATGATACTGCTTTCAGAATGTGTTTAACTATATGGCAAGAGGACAACCTTATATTCGAACTGGTTTCGCAAACTGATGATATAACAGATTTATGTACGAGAATGGTACGGTATGCTAAATTGTTAGATACATGTAAAAATGCAAGATACCTGGCTACGTCAGATGGCTGAGGTAAACAAGGGTTTATACCATAATTGTGACACCACGCTGACCATTTGCTCCATATAGGGATATAAGTTTTGACCGTGGATGCTCTCCAGCACGACGAAAGGAGATTTCTTTCTTGAGGAGACCAGTCCTGTGTCAAGGAGTCCCACCCGAAATGAGCCAAGCTTCCAGTCGCAGATTGCTGGCGTGAGCTGGAGGGCGGCCTGTCGATGTGTCTACTAGCGTGGCTTCCAGATTCGCTATCTTGATGGGGCGTGTCAGAGCGCGGCTCTTCAAGTCTGGGCGCCAAAAGGGTTTCTTCCACTTGGGTGCTATTACTATGAACTGACCTGATGCAGTGTTGAGGTGGCGCAGGACTCGTGGAAGCAGACCCGGCGGCGGGAATACCCATGCCAGGTCGAAACGCCAACATCTGCTGAACGCGTCGTGAAAGTAGGCGTTCGAGTCTGACAAGTCTATTGAAACATAGTCTGGAACGACGTGCGCTGTTTCTGAGGCGAATAAGTCGATGTCTGGAGTTCCCCATAGACTGAAAACTTTTGACGTTGCTGTCTCCAGTAGGTGCCATTCCGAGCCTGCGCGATTGCGCGAGAGTTGGTCGGCTTCGGTGTTGTACAATCCCGGTAGGTGGTGAGGGAAGAGTACAACGTTTAGGCGATCCGCCAGAGCCAGGAGCTCCTTCGCCAATTCCAGGAGTGGGCGAGATTTCGTTCCGCCTTCGTTCTTGATGTAGGAGACCACAGTTTTGTTGTCGGTCTGGAGAATCAAGTTCGAGCCCTTCAGGTTGGCCGCTTCGCTGGCCATCGCCGCTGTTACCGCAAACATTTCCTTCAGATTGCAGTGCCAGTTCTTTTGGTGGCGATCCCAGGTTCCGTAAATTTCTCTGTTGTTGACTATAGCTCCCCACTGCATGTCTGAGGCATCTGTTATCATGTAACTTGTGGGACGTACTTCTGGGTGAATTGGACTCGTTCGACAGACATTTCTGAACCACCATATCAGTTCGGTAATTACCTCTTCTGGTAACAAGCTGGCACTGCGAGGGCTCCTTCGAAGCAGGTTGCTGTGACGCTGCAAAGCACGGCAATGCAACCTTCCCCGGTGGGTGATGAAGGTCGCAAAGTTGAGAAGCCCTAAGAGGCGTTGCGCCTGCTTGAGGGTCCAACTGCCGGCAGCAAGGCGAGCTGACATATACTGGCGGATCTTGGCTACTTTGTCTTGGGGCAGAGACTTGGTGTTGTGTCGTGTGTCCCAGACAATTCCGAGGAAATCGATCGTACGAGTTGGAGTTGTTATCGATTTCTCGTGGTTGACGTACCATCCTAGGTTTGTCAGAAACTTTAATGCGATCGTAACATGTGCCTTTAATGTTTCTCTGCACTGGTGAACTATAAGATAGTCGTCCAGATACACTGCTACGCGGATACCCATGGCTCGAAGTTGCTCTGCCGTCCAATTTGTCACCGATGCAAAAAGACGAGGAGCTGCAGACAGGCCGAACGGCAAGCAAGTCATCTGAAGCAGACAGCCGTTGTAGCTGATGCGGAGGTAACGTCTGTGCTCTTGCCGAATTGAGAGATGGTAATACGCTTGGCTGAGGTCTAGTTTTGCCATCCAGTCCCCAGGTTGTAAAAATAGTGGGACATGGTGAAGACGAAACAGACAAAAATGTTTTGGGTTCATGAAACGATTTAATGCCTTTAAATTGAATATCAGACGATTTTTCCCGTTCCCCTTTGTTATTAAGAATAGAGGAGAAATAAAAGAAGGGGTCCACGGAGCTAGTTCCAGCACTTGACATTGGATCAAGTTTTGAATTTCCTCTGTCATCGCTGGTTTGATTGGAGTTTGAAATTGATTTAAAATATCTAATGTTGGAAGAATTAATGGCGGTTGCTGATTGAAAGGTATTCGGATGCCAGAAATAATTTTGAGAATCGACTTGGGTGGGTTTAGGCCAGCCCAAACATCTAGGTATCGACTCAAACAACCGCCCGAAAAAACTGTAAAGTCATCTGTTTTTGTTTCCCTTTCCACTCCTATCTTTTCGCCCCCCCTTATTTTTCGCGGCGGCGGAATCTCCGAAATATCTTTTAGCACCAGATCCTTTCTTGTCGTGATGCCGCGGTCTGCCAGCGTTTGCTGGACGAAAGGGCTTGTCTTGGCGAGAAGTTGATGCAACTGGAGACTTTGGACGAGACTTAGTAACGCTCGCAGATTGCTTTTCTAATTTATCGATACCCCCGATTTTTTGTACAAACGAAGCCAAGGACTGCGGATTAAATATGTACTCCGCGGACGGAGGGATTTTTTCAATGTCTTCCTTTACATATTTACTTTTTAAACCGTTAAGAACCGACCTACGGCGTAGTTCAATGACCTCGGCTCGTTTCCCACAAATCATTTGAAGAATATCATGAGAAACGGCTGTGTAAGCTGAATCGTTACTAAATAGCTCTTTTAATTTTTCATAGAGGGTAGTTGGAGAAAGTTGAACATCCGATTGGGACGACCAATCAATAAGTTTTTGCAAGGCTAAGTTAACACATTCATTTTGATTTAAAAATGCATTTGATAAAGCAGCGAAACTACGCTCCATCTGACACCATCTTATTTGCGAAAATTGATCCTCAAGCTGTCTTAACTCTGCGTTGACCTTCAACTCAGTAAAGGCCGGAAAAGCCGCATATTTTTTCTGAATATCTGTGTAGCGTACGCAATTCCAGTCGGTTGAATCAAATCTTTGTAAACCACTTATCTTAGCTACACGATCTGGATTTGCCTTCGCCACGGTTGGTTCCTTAATAGAAACGCTCAGTTCCGCGATGTTTTCTAAGCTTGGCTTAGGCAGAGGTGGACGCAAAAAGGGGTCGACTACAGCCGCGGAGGGCGTGGTCGCGCCCTCGCCAGCGGCGGCAACGTACACGGAAGCGTTACTAGGCATGCATGGAACCGAAGTAATGTTTGAATTCGGAACTTGCGCGGCAGCGGCATAGTTAGCACTTAAAATATTATGCATATGACTCACCAGCTGTTGAGAAAGCATCTCAAACCTTTTATCCAGATCCGAACCCACAGAAAATGAGCACTCGCGGCGCTTACGCTTTTTACTCGGCGGCGGCCTGTCGTCCCGGGATGAACACGAATCTTCCCTAACTTCGTCATCAGAAGATGAATCTGACGAGCTACTCATCTTTGTTAACGAATGATCTGCGAGGGTATTTTCGTTACTCATGGAAAAAACCCCCGTGTTAAACACCAGCTACAAATAAAACTAAAAGAAATTACGTACGGAAAACTATTTAAATAAGCAAAATGCTATAATTTTAACGACTTTCTACTTCTAATTCTCGAAAGACCGTAAAATAAAATTGAAATTATTCGACGAGCGACAAACTTTTACGAACATGCGCGCGGTTCGAATAACAACGCAACAAATGACGGTAGATCTGGGTGGCTTGTGCAGGTAAATGTTTTAGTTCCAACATTTGCCACTATAGGCGCTAGGGTAGCGGATCACGTGACGGAAAACAGCGACATCTATCGGACAGCCAAGGAACGATGACAAAGTACTCTCTCATAAAGGACTTCGGACGTCAAACGGAACACATAATGATCTTTTCTTATCTTATTTTTGGTCATATATATATTTTTTTTCACACTTTAGGTACCAATGATTTTTAATAGCAACAAACGTTTAGATACGGCAATCACTACCTAGCTCGCGTCTACGATATGAAAAGGAAAAATTAGGTCATAAAAAACTATCTCGTACGCAATTGATTAACTATCTACCTTCACATAAACGCGACCTTGGGCTCATTATTTATCCGATCTAACGTAAAGATAAGTAAAACATCTTCATTAGAACCGATTATTTATCTAAATTACAATGCATTTACCTTGCAAGAAAAACATTATTTTCTTATTGCAAAACTTACACGATTTCTACACTAAAATCTCTTTTTACACGAGTATTGTCGAGCGCAAACTTAATTAAAATTACACGATTTCTGCAACATTAAAATCTTTTTACACGTGTATTGTAAAAAGCACGCCATTTCACACTCGAAAAACTTCATCAAAAAGCTTACTTTGTTTTGCACTTAGCTTCCAACACTGTGTCCCCGGTCGGAGTGCCCAAAATTAAACTCCTCACTTTACAAAGTTGATTAGCTAAGCAATTTACACCCAAGCCTTCAACTAACAATAGCTTCTAATTTTTATCACTAGGAACTACCGTAACTTCTTGTAGCATTATGTACAGCGTTTATTTATTTTTGTAAAAATAAACAGGCCTTTGTATCTGTTTTAGTAAATTTTAGAGCGTCAGGTAGTAATTTTTACTCATTCTGTTGTGCTAATACAAGTTTTAGTAAATTTAGTCTTGTGTAGCATTGACTGTGACGTGTGACTAGAGCTTGAGAAAGGACATAGGCTACTTATCATCCTAAAAAATGTACGGTTCCTGTGGGATAGATATTTTTTTATTTTTTAATGTAGCATGCGGGGAAAGCCGCTGGCGGAAGCTAGTGGTATTATAGTTACGTAACACATGTTTTTTTTACAATTTCATCGCATAAATACAACTTAACTTAATAAATGTTTTTTTGCGATAAAATTTCCAAATTTTGAAAGCGCGCTTAATGAGATCATGTTCTAGACACGCGGCAGCGTGTCAGCCAAGTTCAAGCGAACGGGCGAAGCGCGCACAGTGTGTAATATTACAGGAACCATTTGGGTCATTTTTCACCCCCTCGTAACTCAAAAACTATTTCACATAAACAAGTCAAATTTAGCTCATCTATTGCCACTTGCGAGTAAAATATGTGCACCGAATTTCATAAACACACCTCAAACGGTTATTTAGATATTAACATCCAAAAATGGGTTGTTATGGAAAATTTTATCACTGACTGACCTATAGACGTTAATTATAACCCAGTTCCAGATGACCTAGAACGTTCAAATTTGGCATCCAGGTAGGTAGTGGGGTGGATACAAAGGAAAAAATCTGAAACTTGTAAATTTTTATATTTTTATTGTACTTTTTCAATTAATTCATTCTCTTAGGAACTCTTATAGCGCCTATAATATATAAGTTAGAGCAAAGATTATAGTGTGTCGGGTAAGTAGGTAGTAGGTACACTTATTCAGTACTAGTTTCCGAACGCGGCTTCGCCCGCGTGATACCTTGAAAAAAAAACAAATCTATGCCGCGAGAACCTTATATTTTTCCGAGATAAAAAGTAAGTAAAGTAAGTAAACATACATCCACGCATCCATACATTCTTACAAACTGTCGCGTTTAGTAGGATTTACATAGCAACCTAACTAACATGGACATTGGACAGTTCAAATTATTAGCACGTACCTACGTAAGTAGGTAGCTCAATGGTAGATAGATAGGTACTTACTGAGTATGTGTACCTAGATAGGTACACTTGCTCAATAGAATACTATATAGAACTTGTAAAATTAAGTAAGTAGGTACCGACCTGACTATAAGTAGGTAGGTACCAACCTATCTGACACACTAAAATACACAATACGTTATTTTATAGGTAGGTAGCTTATAATAACAATAACTCACTGTCTAGCTATTAAAGTTTCACTTTCAGGAGATTATTTACCATTTTACCATAATCTTAGGAAAGGAAAGGCAGATTTTTTTTTAAATGTACCTTCATACTTAGCGTAAGTATATGGTTCTATTATATGACCAGTACAGTACGTACATACTACCTAGCTAACGTAGGTAGCTCTATAAAAAACAATATGAAATATTTTTAACAACTTTAAAATATAATTTCATCTTAAAACTTAGGATATTATATTGAAGCCTAAGGTCTGACTTGCCTAGTTTTCTTAAGAGTACAAATTATATTAGGTATAGCCTTTGCAAGTTTTTATTTTATTCTTCTAAAAATTTGGATTGCTGGTAGAAACTAGCGATTGGACATAGTAAGTAAGTAGTTAATTCGTATATGAGAACTAGCCAAGTTAGACCTTAGGCTTCAATATAATATCCTAAGTTTTAAGATGAAATTATATTTTAAAGTTGTTAAAAATATTTCATATTGTTATAAATAAGTTTTAGGACTGACCATTGTACTTGGCACCCGTTTAGATTTCACTTCTTTTGTCGCTGAAGTCAACGACTAAAGCATACCTACTTATTGACCTTGGCTCTCATTTCACATTTATGTTTTTGATGGGATTTTATTTTTTAAGGTAACCTACGAAAGGGCGAAGCCTTTTCCGAAGTTTTTTCACTATTTTTTGTCAGAACGTGTAAGTTAGAATGGTTAAGGTACCCTTCGCGTGTCGACTATGCACTTCCCTATCGCACACGCAAGCGTCGTCGCCTTGTTACTCAAATGACCTTTTTGCCCCTCGGTTCGTCTGCGCCAAAGGCAAAGATAAGCCTTACCTGAAAACTGGTGACAGTCATACAGCGGACGTAATATAACTGGGATTATGATGATCGGTAATCCCAAAGGTCATCATAATCTCAACATTTTCTAGCGGAATCATACTTCCTGGTTTTGGTTTCGTGAATACGTATTCAAACACATACCCTTATTTTTATTTATTTATTACCCTTTTTTATGATTGGCATTACTCATAGGCTGGGGTAATGGCGTGCAGTTGTGTTTTTTACCCGGCTGCGAAAAGGAGTTTTTAACTGGTATAAATTGTTTAACTTTGTACCGTTTTTGCCTAAACTAATTTAATAAATCGGTAAAGTTTGTATGTAGGAGGTAATTTCCGACCCATCCGATTTTTTTTTTTTTTTCACCAATGTGACGATAAACTTTCAGGATGAACATAGGCTATATTTTTATGTACTTAAGTAAACGGCATTTCTCCTGCTTCGCTTACTCACTTATATTCAGGCGTTCAACATTTCCGTTTGGTAGGAAGCCTTACGAAATCATTAGCTCAGAACTAACTATTAGATGGATAGAATAATTATGTGACTAGAGAAAATTATAAGAATATGATATTGAAACAAATAAACTGAAAAAAACTAAGTTCCTGCAAGTTCCATATTACGTCATAAGTATGGCCGCCATAGCGGTAACAAATTTTTAGAAAATAAAGCTTAAAAGTTAGATACGTGAAAAGCTATTTATAGCTTAACAAAAATACAAAATGGAGTTTATTTTCTTATCTACGGGGTACATACGGTCTTAACACGCAGTACCTAAAAAGCTTCTATGTATCTAAAAAAGCATGTGCCTACCTACTACCTATATACAAGTAATTCCAGTAGATACCCGTTTTACTATGATTTTGATGGCGTTTCTTTAAAAGTCACGGGGAAACACGAAAGCTCTCCGAACAACTTAAAAAAAAATCAAAGTATCAGTATTTCGGTTAACTGCCGTTGCGGTCACCCATCCAAGTATAAGCGCAGTTTACCTACGTAAATCAGAACCGCTATGTTACTTTTCATTACTTGGTCGCGTCGGTTTGACCATAGCTTTATTTACACTACACATTTTTAAGTATCTATCTAAGCCGATAAGCCATAATAAACACCCATTAATAACCCATAGGAAATAGTAATGGCGAACTAATTACATAGTGTGTTTACTCTGCATGATTGATGATGTCATGTAATGTCGCCTATATCATTAAAATATTTGTTTTTGTCATGTGTTTTTGTCATGAATACGCTGCTATGTCACGGTCACGGAGTGATCTTAAACGGCTGAGCGAAGCTTAATGAAATTAGGCAAGGAGATAGATTGTATTCTAGGGAAGGACATAGATTTTAATACTAAAATTGATATTCTCAAAATGCATATAAAATTGTCCATATATATTTGCCCCTAAGCACTGGTGTCCTTTTGTTTGACTTTCCTCATTGGTTACAAATATATGCGTTATTCCCATTCATCTCCCTGCTCTAACCCTTTGGGGGGACAGGTGAAACTAAAACTTTCTATTTGTCCCCCTCTAGACAACGGGGTAGAACTTTTATTGACGTATTGCTAGTACTGTATACCCTATAAAGAAGAAAATGTATACAACACCAGGTAGTACATTGAGGTGCCTAGTAAATTCGATTAATAGTTATTATAATGACCCCGAGCTGTGTTGCCAGTACGACGATAAATGTCAAGCTTTTCTAAAATAAACCCCTATTCCACCATAATTCGCTTTACAACTACCCGCAGTTAAAAACATTCACAATAGCGGGCAGTTACGAGATTACCCTGATATAGGGTTGTTAACGTAACCGGTTTTTATCCTTTAAGTCCGGCTAAAATTTAGGTATTGGTGGTAATCTTTTTGTTCTAACCACAGATTACTTTTATATATCGGAAAGTTCTAACTTCACACGATCTTATTTTATTCACCCCAAATACTAAATTAGCATTAACATTTTGACATTTTGAACGACAGTCAATGATGTATTACGACAGTTCTTTATTTGAATTAACTGACGTATGATCGGCATGTTTTAGCTTATTTTAGAAGCCATTTAAATTGGTGTTGACTAAAGTTACGTATGGTGGAAATATGGTGGAAAATTTAAAAATGACAATTGAAGCTTTTTCAAAAACTGTAATTTAGTATTGTTACGCTAATTTGGTCTTTCTAGGCAACAAAATAAGATCGTACAAATTTGATTTTTTTTTATTTAGGCTACGGAACAACTGAGTTGTCATCATTATTTAGGCCTAACAGTTACCTAAAGCTTATAGGCATAGGAAGGATGGACTACACAGACTGCATGTATTATGAAGCACTGCACACAGTTTTACCATTCGCATCAGTGATACAGGGCTAGCAATCTGTGTGTTCATTAATTCATTCATTCATTCATTCATTCATTCATTCATTCATTCATTCATTTATTCATTCATTCATTCATTCATTCATTCATTCATTCATTCATTCATTTATTTATTGCTTCATGTTACATCACAGGTCCTATTTTTAATAGGTGCTTAACTACTCGTACTACTGTTTATTGATTTATTAGTTTATTTTGTGTGTGTTATGAATTTAATTCAATTGTTATAAATGGCTACATGTGGTGCAATAAATTTCTTTGTTTGATTGGTTGATTGATTGATTTAGGCCGGACTTTTGTTAATATCTAGTTTGGTAAATAGTTGTAACTAGTTTAGTAATTTGATAACTTTTACGGATTAACAAAACGAAATATCATTAAACTTAACCTACTACAGCAACTGGTTGTGCATGCTCCAAACTTGCTTCGCCATTTCTTTTTCTTGTTGAATAATTGTAAATGAGCGCTGGTGCTGTAGTGGTAGCGCCGTTCCTTTCTCACGATCCGTAGGTCATGGGTTCAAACCCGGTCGTGCAAACCTATGAGTTTTTTTATTCGAAAAATTTATGTGCGCAATGCCAGTGCTCTTAAACGGTGACGAAAAACATCGTGAGGAAAACGGCATACCCTAGAACCAAAAATTCGAAGGTATGTGTCATAGGTTAGTATTCTCATAAGCGGCGATGGGCTTGCAACCTGTCACGTACGGAATACTAACTACTGTGCAAAATGTGGGCATGTACCAAATGTCATGTTTGGACTTGCCTCTGACTACCCCCTTTAGATATCCTCAAAGATCTAAGTATCTAAAGATCTGAGGAGATATCTACCGAGCCCGGGGATTACAGTCGTGATCATATTTATTTATTTTTTTATTTTTTGTGCATGCTCCAACCTTGCTTCGCCATTTCTTTTTCTTGCTGAATAATTGTCCGTCTTTTCAAACGTATCATCTCGCAGCTAGAGCCGGTCGTAATGTTTATTTCAGCATTATGGTAGTTTATGACGGAAAACAAATTAAGCTGCAGCGCAATTACAGAGTGCCTACCAACAGTTTACGTCGCGGTTTGGTTGCGTTTTATGAGCGGACGATTGATCCAACAACACTTTTGACAACGATAGTATATTATTCTCCACATTCTTACATGCCTTTACATTTTGTGCATTAAAATAAAGTGCAATACTGGAGCCTTACCACAAACTCTTCAAGCAGTATCAAAGTAATGTAACTTTAATATTACGTACCATGACCTACTCGTATGAAAATTGTATTGAAGTAGTGTTAATTCAAGCTTGAAACATGACATTTCTGAAATATGATGGTTTTAAGAGTTTGTGGTAAGGCCCCAAATCAACGTGAAAGTTAAATTGCTATTTTAAAATTACATATTTGTGTCTGGGGTCTGGACAAAATTACATATTATTTTTGGAATAGAAAACTTCAAAACGTATGAAAGTGATATACTTACCATTCTTATAGCATAGATTATTAAGTCTTATTTGTTTATTTATTTATACTTTAACACCTATAATAATATTGTGTGAAAAAAGAAGGGCTTAATGCCTAGGGGCATTTTCTACCAGCCAACCCAGTCTGGTTTAGAGCTAGGTCGGCGCACAATTGAATTAGTCTTGAACCTATTACTTTTTATTATTATTATAAGCCGTTTGTATCCCACTGTTGGACAAACGCCTCCCCCAATCTTTTCAGACGCCGCGATCCTTTACTATGTTCTCCCAGTCAGCTAGAAATTTATCGAATTCGTCCTTCTTACAAGTTGTACTACTAACAAGAGAAAAAATATTAGTTGAAACTAACGTAGAGTAACGTAGTGTTTTAAGTAAAAACTTAGTGCCGACAATAGCTTAGTGACATTGTGTATTGTGTAACATTTCTATTTCAAGGTAAAGAAAAATCAGGGGCAATTTGGAATGGCAATAAATATCAATTTACCGCTCCTAACTTTCTCACGAATGGCTGACCGTAAAAAATTGTTCCAAAATTTTCGACCCATTTCGGCTCCGAACTAACTTTTCGTTTTCTATAAAGCGGCAGTCGTAATAGTGACGACCGTTATCGTGACTCCAACACTTCATACTTATACAGCCGAAAAAAGTTATGAATTAAAAAAGTTAGCATATTCCTATAAAATAAATTAGCAATTTTCATTTTAAATCCTTATAAGGTCCGATTTCAGCTAAATTTTGTTAACAAAGCATTACTTAACCGGGCATCAAAATTAACAAGAATGTAAAAGTACCGTTATCTGTCTTACGTCATTTTATTTTACAGAAGATAATCCTTTGTCCGGTGGGACACAATACAACTTTAACAAGCGATTAAAAGGCTAACAAGCTGTTAGTTTCATTATAAGCGCATGGTGAAAGTAAGTCTAGTTACTGTAGGCACAATAATGTTTGACGACCTCAGTGGCGCAGCGGGCGAGAGTCCGCCTGTGACGCAAGTGGTTGCGGGTTCGATTCCCGCCGCGGAACAAATTTGTGTAAGATCTGCAGAAATTTGTTCCGTTGGTCTGTTTTCTATGTATAATAAAAAATATGTATATAATGTATTAAATATATCAGTTATCTGGTACCCATAACACAAGCTTTGAGTAGCTTACTTTGAGGCTAGATGATGCTGTGTGGATTGTCCAGCATTATTTATTTATTTTATTTAATTAATATAAAAAAAATAGTTAGTTACAGATACCTACACAAAAAATACAGACTATACTACACAGATAATAACGGCTGGAGATAATAAAGAGCCACGCAATATGAAACACATTTTCATTACTAATCGGTCACGTATTTACAAAGTACAAATACAAGCAATATCGCGAGCTACTTGTGGATTAACTCGTTGCTTAGAAAAACCTTCACAGAGCTAACATAGGCCAAAAGGTGGCTTTGGCAGCCAATTTCGTTTACCTTTTAGGAAATAGACTACGAACTAACGTAGTAAGTATATTAGTATTAGTACCTGAGTGACCGAGCTTTGCTCGTTTTTTTTTTGTAAACGACGTTTTATAAAAATGAAACCTAGCTAGATCGATTAGCCCTCGAAACCCTGTGATTACAAAATTTCATGAAAATCGTTGAAGCCGTTTCCGAGATTCATGTTATTATTTATATATACAAAAATTTCTCGTTTAAAAGTATAAGATATGCAATTATATTATATTATCTTTAAGCTACTCGTATAAACGCACATTAATTATTAATCGCACGAATTATTATTACACGTTTCTTAAGCAAATCATCTGTGCTTGTATTTTTGTAAGATTCCTATTTATATGAATGATACTTCAGAATAGCACCAAAATTATTGCAATTAATATTCGGTTTGCGTTCTAGCTCATAAGGTTTGTTCTTGGCTGCGGCAAATGTTTGCTCTTTGTTTATAATTAAACTCACTGACGAGAGACGGAGAGAGTGTTAGGTATGAATGTGGATAGAGGGGTAGAGGTAGGCCAAAGAAAAGATGGATGAACTGTGTGGAAGATGACATGGGTAAGAAAGAAGTGAGTACTGACATGACGAATGATAGAGGTAAATGGAAGAAAATCAAATGTTCTGCCAACCCCAATTAACGTGGGAAAAGGGGGACTTTTCCCATTTGTCTCCCTGCTCGATTCCCTTATGGGGAACTAAATAGTTTTACATGTCCCCTCGTTGCCAAGAAGGGCACAAATGAAACTTTTATTAATTGAAAAAGTTCTATATGACCCCCCGTTACAAAGAGGGGGACATATAGAACGTTTTTGTCCCATTGAGCAGGGAGACAAATGGGAATTATCTGAAAAGGGCAGGAAGAAGAAGATAATAAAACTCACCATTGTTTCGTTGAGGGTCTATTTGCGCTTGTAAGATGGAGAAGCCCGGTGCGATGATGGCTGGCAGAGTGCGCGAGCGCAGCAAGGGCGGAGGCATGCGCCGCCCGCTGCCGCCCAGCGCGTCCGCCGCCGCCGCCGCCGCCGCTGCCGCACTGTCGACAAAAACAAACGTCAATAGCTGAACTACACTTTAATTTACAGAGAAAATACATTAACAAATCCTAATAATAAATAAATAATGCTGGACAATCCACACAGCATCATCTAGCCCCAAAGTAAGCTACTCAAAGCTTGTGTTATGGGTACTAGATAACTGATATATTTAATACATTATATTATCCATAGATAGATTTTTTTTTTTATTATACATAGAAAACACCCAGACCAACGGAACAAATTTCTGCAGATCGTACACAAATTTGTTCCGCGGCGGGAATCGAACCCGCAACCTCTTGCGTCGCAGGCAGACTCATGCCCGCTGCGCCACAGAGGTCGTCAATAATAGTATTAGACATGAAAGTTTTTGAGTATTTATGGATATTTGTTACTCTTTCACGCTGAAACGGCTATAGTCTGAAATAATAGCACATAGGCTACTTTTTATCCCGGAAAAATATACGGTTCCCATCGGATACCATAGATTTGTTTTTCTTTTTAAAGAAATTACGCGGGCGATGCCGTAAGCGGAAGCTAGTTAATTACATATAGAAAACAGAGTTCAAGTCACTGACCGTAGGTAATGTACCCAAAAGGTTGGCAACGTTACCTCGTTGGACACCAAGAACACCCAGAGAGGCCTGCACCAACATCAACGACGTGCTGGCCTTCCTGGAGGACATCGGATGGATGGAGTAGCAACAACCTTCACCGACTTATATTTACGCTTAGAACTTATAAACTACGGATTTTGATTCGGTTTTCATTGATAGATACCTAGAGTGATTCAAAATAAAGTTTTGATACGTATAATTTAATATTGTTTTATGTTAAGGCCCAGAATTTTAAAAATTGCAAGTATTGCAACCCTAATCATTTTATTACCGCTTAATAGATTACATTGAAATTTAACTACATGATACTCAAGGATATAAGTGATAAATCAACCGGAGCTAAAACACGAATTAGTTAGAAAACCTTGGTTAAAAATCATGTCAAAAACACCTCTGAAAATTCAGAAATTCCCTAATTTATCCGGAACAGTTAGGTATTTTGAATTTCTATTTCACGTGAATGTAAATCAGTTAATTTGAAACAAATCAACCAAGCCCTTTTTTTGAAATAAGCTCTTTACTTGAAAATATATATGTTTTTTATAAATTGTCGCTTTCGTTATATAATTCAGAGTAGCCATATTATCATACCGCACTCTACTTACTTGTCATTTGGGTACTTCGCTTCGTGCTATGTCTGATTCCGCGGAGATCCGCGTTGTTATACGGACCTATGTCACTTTGTAACTTTTACGTAAGGAATAGTGTGACGAGTATTCTGGGCCTTAAATTGTTAAAATATGACGATAATTGTTCAAGATGTCGGAAGAAATCGGAAAACCAATCGATCACTCTCCACACTGACACCACTTTAGTATTTACGTCGCGAAACTGGGGTGGGTCGATAGTACATAATTATGCCTATTTCCCGACGAATGATAGAGACCTCAGATTTCCACTCGATAGGATCCTGGCATAGATTTATTTTTCTTCATTTACTCTTATTATGAAGGACGAAAATGATATTATTTTTTCATTTCGTCATTCGTCAACTCGTAGCATTCGGTACGAGATTTTTAGTACCAATTCACCAACTACTCGTCTTTTTATCTTTCGCTTTGTTTTAAGTTTGTCCTAATGTTATTTTAAGTCTCCGTTCGCTCACTAGATTCTCTATCAAAACATGATCACGACTGTAATCCTCTCGGTAGATATCTCCTCAGGATTTATGCCATATTCGTCCCTAGAAAGTTCGGCCCACATGAAAAAATCTTCGTTTGTCCCACATTGTATGCCTTACTCGGCCCATAATATATTTTATATCATAAAATCTTATTTCGTCCCACTTTTCTGCTCCACATTCGGCCCACGTTTTTTGTATAGGCAAATTATCATTGATTTAGTACAGTTGAAGCAATAAGTCTTTACTTGACTTTTATATTGTAAGTATGATATGAACAATGCTCAGAAAGGTAAACTCTATGGGTAAACTCAATTTAAAGCGCACGTTTTGGGGTAGTCGATGCAAAAGAAAGCTGCGGCTAAGATTAAATTAATATTTTTTAGAAATTATGACTTTGGCTGATTAGTGTTTACGGATTCATACTGAATAGGTATATAATTAAACGTTAAATTTTTAACCTACATATTTAATCATCACCTCGGAAGTCTTTTTTCTATAATACTTTATTAAACGAAATGTAAACGGATGAATATTAATAAAAGTCTTTTATAAGTCTTACCTATAATATGTATTAAGGCCCAGCATTTTGAAAATTGGAAGTATTGCAACCCTAATCATTCTATTAGCGCTAAATAGATTACATTGAAATTGAACTACACGATACTCAAGGATATAAGTGATAAATTAACCGGAGCCAAAACACGAATTAGTTAGAAAACCTAGGTTAAAAATCATGTCAAAAACACCTCTGAAAATTCAGAAATTCCCTAATTTATCCAGAACAGTAAGGTATTTTGAATTTCTATTTCACTTAAATATAAATCAGTTAATTTGAAACAAATCAACCCAGTCCTTTTTTTGAAATAAGCTATTTACTTGAACATATTTATGTTTTTCTTCACCCACCGGTGGGTGTAGGGATAATTCCTGTTTACCCGTGTACCCACTACGATATGGTTGGAATTAATTATCGATGAAAAAAATACAATAATAATACGATAAGTTAATTGGTTGAAAAAAATGCATTAACTTCAGGAAACATGTAGAAGTCCAAGTACCAGGAATGCATAAACCATGAAGAGGTTTTCGCTACCCGTGATCTTTTGGCTCTTTGTGATTCTACAGTGAAATACCTCTCCATCGTTTCTGCTATCCTGGTATCTGGTATGTATTAGTTCATTAGTTCGGTATATGGTTGGAATTAATTATCGATTAAAAAAATAAAATAATAATACGATAAGTCAATTTGTTTATTAAAACTACGAAACTAAAGGAGACTGGATTACATTTAACATTTAACATTAAATATACTAAAATAGCAGTAAGGAATAGTGGAAATTTTCTGTGCGCCTATCCCTACCGGTAGAAATAGATCTACACAAAGGTGCACTTATCCCTACCAGTAGGGATAGCTTGGTAGGGATAAGTGTACCAGCCGTTTTGGTGGTGGTGATTACACTTATGACGTTCACTGTAGTTTCAATAATTTTGGTATGAGGGACGAATGTGGACAAATATTATCATGAGGGACAAACAAAGACTTTTTAATGGAGAGGGCCGAACATCAGGGACGAATATGGCATAAATCCTCCTCAGATCTCTGGTTACTTCTTTGAGGATATCTAGAGGGTCATCAGAAGTACGTCCAAATATGATATTTGGCACATGCCCACAGTTTGCATAGTAGTTAGTATTCCGTACGTGACAGGTTGCAAGCCCATCACCGTTTATATGAATACTAACCTATGACACACACCTTCGAACATTTTAGTTTTAGGGTATGCCGGTTTCCTCACGATGTTTTCCTTCACCGTTTAAGAGCACTGGCATTTCGCACATATTTTTTTCGAAAGGAAAAACTCATTGGTGAACGACTCAGTTTGTGGATTTTGATTTGTTGTATTTGTCTCCGTCCCGAATAGCAGAATAACTATTAAAAACATTGGAAAATTGACGAAAAAAATAAAATAAAAGAAATACATTTTCCCTTGATTTTCCCATACAAAACTATTCCACGCGGATGAAGTCGCGGGCAAAAGCTAGTTCTCTAAAAACTAAGTATAACCAGCAATAATAGTATGTAAAAAGTAAGGGCTACCAACAATACAACCTAGCAATAAAACACTTAAAAGAAAGTCTTTTCTTTCGAGCAAAACTTGGGTGTAACAATGTTTTTCCAACACCTTCATACCGAGTGCGTCGCTCTCACGAGCTCTCAAAAGCTACATTTCCACGTTCTACACGTACTAGCAGACATCTAGTAGGTACTCGTGTACATACGAATACTCCCGGAGGCTTGATTAAAGGGCTTTTTCACTCGAGCGAAGACTAAACTTTGCTTTAGTTGGATGAACTTGGTTCTTGGACACGAAAGGTAAGTTTTACTTGTCCAGAAGTTGTTCTAAGCAGTAAGTATATAATATTTTTGTATGATCCTTCTTACAAATTATAAATCATACCTGCTACGTAACAATAAGAGCAATTACGCACTGCGTCCGATCCGAACCCGTGAAAATATGGATCTAGAAAACTCTGACCGAATTCGGATATTACTTACGCACTAGTCCGATCTCTGATACAAATCCAAGCAATTCAAGAGCCACCTTTTGGCATAATACGTAATTTTACGTGACGGAAATAACCGAATGACGGACACAAAATCGGATCTAGTGCGTAACTTACCATAGAAATAATAATAATAGAACTAAATATTTTCACGGGTTCGGATCGGATTTGGATCGGACGTAGTGCAAAACCGCTCTAATAATGTTTACCTAAACACAGAACATAAAAAGAGAATAGCAAATAGAAGATTGTGAGCTATATATTTAGTTCCAGGTGCAATTAACTGTGAAACGAGTCTAGACGTCCTTCTCTGCAGGCTTTAGGTACGAACTTATACTATGTTCGCCATTAAAAGAGCGATCGTCAATAAAACCCATACCATGCACTTGCACACTATTTTAACCTAAAAATATTTCATATGCCAGTGCTTTTAAATCGCTGAAGGATAACATCGTGAGGAAACCGGCACACCCTATAACCAAAGACTCGATGGTCTGTGTCAACCTGTCACGTACAAAATACTGGTCATTGTGCAAAATGTGGTCATGTGCCAAATATCATGTTTGGACATGCCTCTGACCACCTCCTTTGATATCCTCATAGATCTAAGTAGAGATCTGAGGAAATATCTACCGAGCCTGGGAATCATAGTGATCATTATTTATTTTTTATAATTAATGTTTCTCGTTGAGTAAACCCTTATATATATTGAGATTCAGCATCAATAAGGGTCGTTAATAAAAGAACCAGACAAAGACGGTAACACCTTTCAGGAAAACCAAGCTTTATATACACAACGCTGGTACAAATGTTTCAGTCTCTCGACAAACGTAGAAAGGAACTGCCGGGCTAACATGGCAGCTACGACAAAATTTTGTTGACGCTTTTGGCGAGCATTTTGTCATAATCGCACGAGAAAGAGCGAGACAAATCATTTGACAAGTGTGTCGTGGCGGTCATATTAGCCTAGCTGTATTTAGAACCTACATACATACATTATTGATGATGATGATACATACCTACATACATAAAATCACGCCTGTTTCCTGATAGGGTAGACAAAAAACACGGATCTTCATTTGCTACAATTATAACCTAAAGCTCCGTACTCACATACGGTTTTGCTCGATCGAGCTATCATGTCGAGTAAAAACCATAGCATGGGCTTTCGTCCACACATTCAGCATTAATCTATCGAGTAAAGCGCACCGAACCGTTCGAGCCAAAACATGTCTGTTCAACAAAGAAGACGGTGGCTACATTAAAGGCCACACGTACACACGCTTGAGTCAAGCTCGACGGCTCGCTTCGAGTAGGTGCGAAAGAAATTACTTTTATTTAATTCCATCGAGCCGGCTCGATGCGAGCCTTCGAGCTGTGAGTTTTGCGGTCCACACGTTGATATTTACTCGTTTTGGAGTAAAACTATCGAGTAATACCGAATGTGAGTACGGAGGTTTACTAGTAATTACAGATTTGGTACAGGTAATTGTGAGTTTACTTTGTATTAAAATTCTTGTAAAGGAATAAAGAAGAAAATTAATGGTAATATAAACAATATGTGTTTTATTTCTTAATATTTTATCTTCAAATCATACCGCCGCTCTGTTTGTATCATTTGTTGTTACAGCACTAGCTCCGAGCGCTTCAGTGTTTACCGTTTCATTTAAAGACACAGATGTTGTTGTTGTTACATTTATGTCTTCTGAATTCTCCTTAGTTTTATTCGCAACAGTATCGTTACTCGCAATATCAATATCTACTTTATTCCTTCTACTTTCTACTGTTGAAACATCAAGGTTCTTTAACTCGCTTTCAGTATCCTTCGTTTGTTTGCAGTTACTCGATAAAATGTTACCTAGAATAAAAGAACAGTTATTTATAAGAATTACCGAGACAAAGAACTCACAATAGTGGGAGTACATTATAGTTTTTGCGGTAGTAACAAAGTACTTATACAGTTTCTTTGTAAATCTTATAAAAGGGCGAAGGATAACAGCATTGTTTGTGAGAGCCTTATTACACTAGCGACACAGAATAACCTAATAGCTAGCACTCGGCAGCGTGTTTTCTATGAGCTCGCTACGATTATTTAAGCTGAGGTACACTGGATCACAAAAACGAAACAGTTTGCAAAGTTAAAACGATAGTAGATTTTAATACACTGCAACGGTTCAAACAGCATCATAATTTAGTAATATAGACACACCATTCTACTTGTTGGTGTCACGTTCTTCTGGTTACCTCATTTAGGTAATACTGAAAATCAGTGTTCGCTCTTAGAGCCAACTATGCGCTGAGTTATTGCATTTTTGCTTCAGCACACACTTTATTTTTTTTAAACGTTTTTATATTGTGCTATTTGTTTTCTTAAGCTGTATCATCATCTCATACACATGTTACATAATCTACTTACTTCTTTTATTGTCAGCTTGTAATGTTACTTTTGTTACATGCCTATACTTATGCACCTATTGTGTGTTGCAGAAGCAAATAAATGTCTATCTATCTATCAATCTAGTTATTTTGACACAGCTACCGACTACAACTTCAGTTTGCGTGCGATTGAGAGCCTATATTTAACCGCAGCCCTTAATTTAAGCGGCCATAATAATCAGTCAAAACAGAATCAAACTTTCCAAGCAATAGCTCAACAGAAACACTTTGATAATAATATCAAACAGAGATATAATGAACCAACTATGCCACACAATGCTAAGATAAAGAAGAGAATATACTTTCTTTTTAAATCGATTCTTGGTTATGTGTGAAATTGGGAGTTTAAAGTCAATAGGTGTCAATTAGATCTATTGGGATCATAAAAGGAGACGTGCTAAGGAGTGTTGTTGAACACACGCAGCGTCTTAAACAGAGAACGTCTACAACCAACTTCTTATAAACAGTACTTACGCCTGCTTTGTAAATTGGTGGACATTACACACAACGCCATCTAGCCCCAAACTAAGCAAAGCTATGGGATCCAGATAGATTTGCTACAATAATTATATACTTTTTTTTAAATGCATACGTAGATAAACTTATCAGATTATTTCATAGTATTGGACAAAAAACATAATTTCTTCTTTGTTTTTATGACCATTTATACGATACTCACAAAACGCATTGTCTCCATAGCTTGGAATAAAAAAAACATCTCGATAAACAATTCCACAGCTGCTTTATTTTCCCTTTGAGGCAGTTTAACCGACTGACTTTAATAAAGGCTGTTCCTATTAACATACCAAAGCAAAGTTCGGAGCAAATAAAGTTTGTTTCTGGAATTGCCTCAAGAATTCAATAAGTCTGCGTTTACGTGTTCGCTGTATATTTAATGTTGATTTGAATTCTATGGCGGAAAGTTGGGGTTATGTAAACCAGATTTCCTTGTACTTTCGTTTCATCATCATCAACATCATCATCAGCCTCGTCAGTCCACTGAATGTAGGACTCCTAATAGTTATAATTAAAACGGTAATCTTACCCGTAAGCAGGTTGTTGATCCCAGGGATATGGACATTGCCTTCCTCCACGCCCAAATCTAAATGAGATCTACCGACATTTGATATGCCGGTTGCGTTTAATTTCAGAATACCTTTTCCTGAAAACACGACAGTGGCTTTATCTCATGAAGGAATAGTACTTAATTTGCTTTTCTTGTCCGATCTTCTCGGACTAGGTTAGATTGGAAATGGAACTTAAACTCAGCATAAATACGATTACATATTTTGACTTTGGCTGAGTCTAATAATTTAGGAACACGACATGCCTGTTAAATCTGCCATCAATGTTTAAATATTCCTTGCTTGAGATGTCATCTTAAACATACCCTAACTAAAAGTTTCTGATATTAAATGTGAACTTTAAAGACTTGAAAAGTTCATGTAATAAATAAGCGTTAATATTTAAGCATCAGATCCACGATAATAATTATTTCAACTTTAATAATTAAAAATGTAATTTGAGTGTACTATGAAGAGTTAAGCCGTTATAATTACCATTCGTACAAAGTCATGAGATATCACATAGAGTCATCACATCACTCATGACTGATTCACTGATGAAAACATTGATTGGAAATTGAATATAACGATCTTTCACCTTGTGAGTTTTGAACTGCGTATTTTTTATTTGGTTCATAATCATACCTGATTTACCAAATTTCACGTGTGTTTCGATTTCACCAACAGCACTTATTCCACTAGCAGTCAGTTTCAAGTCTGCATTACTCGCAATCGCTTGGTCACATTTGGATTCCGAGATAACAGTATGGGAATCTGTTTTATCTACAGCTTTCTTCTTCTTTTTATCTCTCACTTCCTTTAGTTTTGTTTCAAGCTGCAATTTATTTATTAGGGTTGCAAAACTTATGCTGTTTGTCGTATTTTAAAGAATATTTGGTAATAGTGACCAGGCTGCAGAGAAGAAAAATAATTCCTACATAGTTTCATTTTTCATATTAATTAATCATTCAAGGCTCGTTTAGTCTAGTATTTTTTAGTATTTTTTTGACTGATGATGTTGTGTATGTATACGAGTATACGATTAGTAGCCAAGTTATATTACCTTACCGACTCCCTAAGGGGTTACAAAACAAAGACCCCAAGTAGAATAGTTCAAAGGGTATGTAACATTTTAGTTAGTAAGTTTGTATGAGTTGTTGTGCGGTAGGTATGGACTTTAGCCAATCAATACTAACATTATACAAGTGAAAGCAACTTGTTTGTTACCTTTGAACTGATCATAATTAAATTGACAAAGGATTATGTCCTAGGAAGGTACTTATGTCATATTTTGTTTAGAACCTATGCTAGTTTCAAAACTATTACATTTATAATGTTTTTGTTATTCCCGAGCCTTATGTTACGCACCATATCTAACAGTATGTCCTTCTGTTCCAAAAATGCTTCGTCTACTAAATCATTGGTCCGTTTTTTGTTTAAAATTGGGTTCGAAATTTCCATTGTGCTGTTTCCATCACAAAATTTGAACACACTCGACAATCCCTACAATATGAAAGAAATAACATCACAAAATATATAACTCTAGATATTCAAACAGGGATTGTAAAAAAACATTGGTTGAATTTATACAAGCTGACTCAGTCGAAATTAGGTATCCACCGAAAAAAGCAATCCTTTCAGTCTACAGACAAAACACAGGCCACAATGCTATAAAACCTAGCAAATAAACAGCTATCACCCAAAATAAAATCAAAGGCGAACGTACCAAAACCGCTAAAACAATCAAGTCCATAGTAGGTGGGTACATAAAGTCTGCAGTGAATAAGACGGTAATACACTCGGCGGTTTTACGACATCGAAAATCTCTTAAAATAAATGCAAATCAACATTTTATTGCAACAATGCGCGAGCGTTATGCACCGATATGCCCCGAAATAGGATTAAAGCGACACTTCAGTCAATCGTAAAATCTGAAAGGTCTTTCGTGCACTTTGCATCATGCGTTATTGAGCTACTGATGCTGATCACTACTTCTTGCCTGCGGTTTTGTTCATAAGACTTGGAATGCTACTTAAGTTGGCTAAGCACTTACTTGTTAGGAATTCACATATAAACCATGGATTTCTATGGTTAAAACCTATTATGTCATATAAGCATTTCTTTTACAATCCAAACCAGGTCGACAATGAGTGTTTTAGAATTTGATAAGGTTAAAAAATCCAACAACCTTTATAGTTTTACTTAATTACTATGTTTGTCTGTCTGTCCGACCTTTAATCAGAGCTTGCTTTAAAATTTTTAAAGCAAGCTATGTATTTTTAAATTAAAAATATATTATATTAGTGACTTTGAATAATAAACTGAAGTGAATCTATTTACATAATTTACAATGCATAATGGGCCGACAGCCGACAAAAAAAAAGAAAAAATACTTACTTTCAACTTTTTTTTACTTGTAAAGAGCAGACGATTCGTAAGTCCTAAATAATCAATAATTACCAGAGGCGATCATGCGTATCGCTTTCAATTAATCCGAAACGAATACATTGGCTAAGAAAGTTTTTGTCTTTGGTTTTTGTCGAGTGCAAATAGAGGATAAAAGTCAAAGAAAATCCGCTATTTCAGCCATGGAACTGTCGATTTGTTATTTGAATTTCTGCGCTATTCTGGAGATCATCAACCGCTCGTGTATGTAACTATGTAGTTTTTTAAATTCGGTAAGACTTACTTTATTTTCAAACCTTATATTAATGTATAAGGTTTGAAAATAAAGTAAGTCTCCTAATGAAATATATTATCTCGCATCCAGTCGATTTAACAAAATAAAGGACACAGTCGATAGTGTAATACGATTAGGACGTGAACATAATTGCAAAGTTACAATTTAAATTCCCCGATACGTAGCGATCATAAAACGGAAAGCCAATAACTGGCGAAATCGAAATTGCGAAACAAGTTACAATTTGATTTGGCGATTCAATCGCGTATTTGCAAAACTGGAAATGGTAAGCAAATACAAAAGTTAGCTCTAGTCACTATAAGCGAGACTTTTTGGAAACTTTCTTTGTTAAAAACTTTTTGTCTTTTGCGGAGGGAAAAAGTTTGGTATATTTGCAAAGAAAAAGAATTTATGAGCACTTCTTTTTAAAACGTAACTACAGATAGCGTTCTTTATTTAAAATTAGAATGCGCAAAAAGTTTGTTACTTTTTTAATTCAGAAATAATATGGGTTGATATTTTCTGCGATGCATTCGACTGTCAACTTTGTCGTTCTAGTGTTTATATTTTCTCGTGTTATTTTGAGTTTTATTGGTTAATTTTGGTTGTTATTTTTCCAATAAAACCCTCTTTCTTGACGCGATTGTAAAATATGTGAATTAAAGTGAATTAGTTCCTTTCTAAATACATCGGAGGAAATCCCGAGAATTTTGAACAAAACAGCCATCATTAAAATTAAAATTGACTTGACAGTTTACTGACTTTGTGCCAATACTATTAATTTAAAAACTTGACACTGGCAAAAATGATCTCGAAAGAGATAACATAACAAAAAAGAAGAAGAATAGTAGGGGAGAAAATGGCGATTAGGTTAGGTTAGATTAAGTTAGATTATAGAAAACGGAAAAAAATAATTTACGCAAGACTAGGCAGTAAGGTCTATGACTATAAGCCTGCTCAAATGAGCGAATAATTTAACAAACAACAAGAATCAACAAACTGACAAAATGTTGTTTCTTTAGTTCTTTTTAAACTGGTGAATTTCAGGTGAATTTATGTTTTACCTTTGCGACGGTACTGATGTGTCTGGCAACCGCCAGATGCACGAACAGCAAGTTCATAAAAACAGTGCCCACCATCACCAACTCTCTTGTCAACCTTGGCAAGATGGAAATAGCGTTTTACTTCAACGGAAAACACCCAGGTAAAATTACATAAATTACATTAGTAGGTACTAAATGAAAGTGCCAAAAAACATTCTCCTTTTTTCGAATAAATATAAAAGTAGCGAGACTCAAATTCATATCTTGGCCTGTAATGGATTAGCCAATTTGTATAGCAAATTGTACGGCTTGAATATCTTCAGCATTGAAATATAGTATGCTATTATTTTTGCTCTCAGTAACCACAGCTTCATATTCAGACAGTCTAAACGCTTGAATGTTTTACAGATGATTCATCCAAACCTATCAAAAGTCCTCTCCTATCAAACCTCCCTATTAGCCGATCTCACGCGATGGAAACCCCCTGTCCCTGTTCCGGCTTCAAAAGCTCCAAAGACTCTTTCCTCCCTGATCCCTCCGACATTATCAATAAAATCCTAAAGAGTAACGACCTCTTCAAAGACCCCACATCTGCCCACTGCTGTGATTCTCATGAGAAGATCGAAGAAAAGACAGTTTACTTCGAGTTGACCCCTAACCGTCCACAGATGACCATCAACAATTTGAGGAATCCATTGACCTCTATGAAACTTCCTCTTCAGTTCCAAAAAATATTTAATTCACCGTCAGATATGATGTTCATGAGGCCAAAAGCAATGGAAATATTTCTGTTCCCGAAACGCAAAGATATCGTTGACATATCAAAAACTACGGCGAAACCAACCGTTATAAAACCGGAAATCCAAGTAGTGGGCGATAAGGGTATCAAACCACTGAATGAAGGAGCTTCAGTGAAAAAAGATTTAGCCAATTCGTTGGATAGGAAGGAAAATGATGATGGGTTGAAAGTTGAATCACCAGTTACTACTGTGAATAACGCATTGTAAACTTCGTATTATTGAATAAAGTTGAGTATACTCATATAAAAAATAACCTTTTAAAAGGAATTTGAAGTGACTTTTTAATGAATTTTTCAAGAATAAAATGGAGGGTCAACGTTTGTATGGGAACTTTTTAACAGGTGGTGTGATTGGCTTGAAACTTAATTGTTACGTCCTTTATACATAAACTGACTAACCATTCAATAATTACCTACTGCACTACGTAGGTGGATGGATACTTATAAACGTAATGTAACGCATACACGAAGTCGTGGGTATCAGCTAGTTATTGAATAAAGTTGAGTATACTTGTATACTACATTTTGTTAATTCATTTTTGTTGCTTGTGAAATATTGTTGTGCAATACTTTACTATCACAAGTTAAGCAACATCTTGCTAAGTATATTGGTTGTAAACGAGAAAATAACGCATGATCAGATTCGGAGCCCATTCACAAAAAACAGGATACAAAACAGCACAATCAAAAATCGACAAAACATCCCTTCAGGTCCAATGACCAGACCTTAATCAGTCCCGTTTCACAACCACTGCGTGTTTGCACGTGTCCCATAAACCAGCTGTAACCAGCTAAAGGGCAACAGACGTCATACATATCAATATTCTCGTAAAACAGATCTGCTTAAACCCAGAACGTGAGGGGTGTGTAGATGGCTTCATTAACATTTGAAGCGGACTTATCTTCAGGTAATCATTACTGATGAGCATGCCTGATTGTCCACGGACTAATTACTTACGCCGTTGTAAAATTATTGTTACAAAATGGTTTTATTGTGGAGTAAAATTCTAGATCTAATATCACTTTGCGCACTTGGATTGCACTGGTTCAAACGAACTAACATCATATGAAGAAGAATATTAAAAACAACAGCGGTTAGCTACCTACCTTAAAATCTAATAATGTTATCCAATAATGATTATCGATATACCAATGCATGGTAAGTTCTTAGATAAACATACGATGATACGCTTTCTAGAATAAAAAGGAATTAAGTAGCCAACATTGCATCTAAATGTATAGATAGAACCATGTAATTTTATAACAACTATAACATGCCTCTCACCCCCTTTAGATATCCTCAAAAGTATAGGTAACTAGAGATCTAAAGATATGTCTAGCAGACCTGAGGACAACAACAGTCGTATGCATGTTTGTTCTGTTTCTGTTTAAACAACTTACTGTCTCTCTTTCCGTTGCTGCCGCTTCTTCTTGAAAGCTCTCTTGACCCTGAGTAGGAGGAAGGCAGCACGGTCGATAGTCAGCACCGAGGGCCTCTTGGCAGCACTGGGTTCATCCATCTCCCTTTCTTCCGGCTCATCGCACAACCTCAGGCCGAGCCATCGCTGTTTCGTGGCAGTTCGCGTCTTGAAGCCGAAGGGAACGCACGTACCTAAACGTGCATTTTAATATCACAGTTTATATTAGCCTGTCACTGAATTTACACTGTTTAAACACACTTTCACTGATATTAGATAGAGTCAACGTTTCAAACAGACCGATTCAACTCTTACGCCTTTCATATCTGAAACAATAGAAAGCTTAATTAATAGCTTTTAAAAATAATGCCTTTTACGTTTATCCAAAATAAACAGAACTTAGATAAATAATTTCCAGCTATGTTTTTCAGCAGCCAAAAGATAAATATGAAACATACATAAGTAAATATGTTAATAATTTAATATTTGGCGTTATTGTTTTAAAACTCATTAAAAGAGCTCAACAGTTAACTAGATAAGCCTGTGATTAAATTCGTTTGCTCAAATTAATGGTCAGTCGGAGCGTAAACAGAATGAAAACAGTAAATCTCTAGTTAATTAATTAAACTCGTATTCTGAAATTTGACTAGGGAATACACGTCGCATGCTCCCATGTTGGCATTCGCAATATAATGCTAGAACAAACAAACATATTTTAGGGACTAATATACTCGTACATTTTGAATACACTCGTATAGCCGTTTTGCGATTAAGTCGTTCTGCAACCAACCCTAATTAAATGCTTTGATCGCGCTTAGCTCTCATAACAAGTTTCAGCCTTCGGCATTGCCTGTATGATTTTAGACACCCCATTAACACCTCATGGGGCTATACATAAGAGATAAAAAAATAGCTTTATTATTCTATTATAATAATATGTTATCCTTGTTAAATTTCACCCCATTACATTTCAGTAACTCCCATTTGTCTTATAGGACTACTACGTCATAGAACTGTTAAAACTTTTTTATCTCTGTAATTCAATGGTAGAGCTATGAAACGAAAACTAGCCCATTTTTTCCATAGAACTAATAATATTTGGTAACTTCCATTAGCTCTATAGAACTGTTTTGGTAATTGCGGCCTGAAGAATAACAAATATAAATAAATCTCTTTCGGTGACATACTCGTAGTATTTATGTTACAAATAGAAGTTTATAAGGAAAATTCCAGAATAGTTATAGTAGATACTAGCCTAAGAACCATCATCACTTCCAGCTAACACGAACTAACCTTTCAGCCATCCACTTAATAGACATGACATAAATCTAAAGATTTACGAGACGCAAAATAAGTATTGGACAGAAATGTGTAACATGATATGTCCATTTTCCCCAACGACCTTATGATGGGACTTTTATGTGATAGTATTTCATAGTCAGGGGAGACTGATGTGTTCTACTTCCCCTAAAAATTATCTTGAACAAAAGTAGGTCAAATAAGCAAAATAAGCTACGAGCACGTTTAAATCGATTCAAAATTGCTACGACGTAATAGCGACGAGAGGTGATAGCTGTTGAATTGATATGCAGTTTCACACCGTGTTTATGGGTAAAGATCTATCACAAGCTTCAACAAAGCAATAGTAAATTTAGTTGCGTCGGTTCGGATGAAGCTTTTCAAACAATATTTAGATTTCCAACGACTTTCTAGAACAATATTTACTTTCTGATAATACGAACCTTGTGACCCATCTGCTCGTAAAGGTCGATTATGTTAAAGGGTTTTTATAGTATTTTACTAGAATCACATTCTCTAAATCAACATCAAATTTGTCCTTCATGGGACATTTCGTTGTGCAATAACGAAAAGATTCAGCTTGTTTCACGCACAGTCTTTCAAAAAGATACGTCTTCATCGGTAGGTATACTTATTGAAAAGTTCAAACGAATTGTTCATACGCTACGGGTCTTTGAGGTGTTTTTATCTCTTAAAAAATAATGCCAGTCTTAACGTTCACACAAAGCTATAACATTAACAAAATCACCACTCTATAATACGAACAGGCAACTTTGAAAGATCTTTAAACTTTGAAGCCCTTTAATTCTTACCGCGTAAAACATCAACAAAAGTTTGTTACAAAGTAGGTACAGGTAGCAACGTGACCCGTTTACACGTTATCCAAGATCCAGGCTGAAGAGACTGTACGATGCGACAACATGAATAATAAGAATCATCAATTTTGTTTAGAAATGCGGATGTTTAGACATTATTTGTTGCTCTAGCGCGTTAAAATAGCCAAGTAATTTTGTTGTGTATGTAGAATAACATTAGGTTACTTTTTAGGTATGTAACACGCATGCAAAGCCCCGGTCAGAAGCTAGTTATAAATGAATATTGTAAATCTGTGTGTAAAAGTATAGATCGTATTGAAAACTAAATTAATAACATTTCTTGATCTTGAAGATCTATCTAAGTAAGGTCCAATCACGTGCTGTGTTAGTATCCGCACTTCATTCCAAGCAATTTTTCTTGTGAGAATTTTTTTCATTAAGTTTTGTTTCCATGAAGCTGTTAAATATTTGTTTTTGTGAAAGCTATTTTTTCTGATCAACGGTTGAACGCTGTTATAATTGGACTGAATTGCAAATTTGAATCTCGTATCCACGTTCGTTAAAATAAAATTTACACAAAATGCAATGTTATTCTGTTACAAAATTATTGCTATAAAACTAAGATCAATTTCAAAGTTTCTTATAAGTATCGGTGTTTACTTTTTCAAGGTCTTCTATTCATGTCAGTACCTACATGCAATATTGCTTAGATCATTAATCTACTGTGACCTATATGTGGCACGGTGCACACCGCTAACTATTCCGAAGGTAATAGATCCCATTCACTATAGTTTACACCTTTTAGACTTAAGAGTGACAAAGATGTTTACTGACGTGCTACTTTCTGATGGATTATGTAAGAGTTAGGGAGAAAATGTTGATTTTATTTTTTAATTTTCAGCTATGGTTATCCCACAGCATGGCAAAGCCTTTCTTCTTTCCTTCTACTCCCCACAATTTAAACATAAAGCTTTGATCTACCACTTTCCTGTCTAGCGTTATATGGGACCTATTTTGTAATGATCTTATTGTATATATATTTGAACTATTTGAATACAATTAAGAATAGCTGTGTAATCTAGAACATGCAAAATTATGTCTCACAATGCTATTTTCCTTCTAACCATTTTGAAATATTTCTTCAACATACTCTGATGACACATGAAATGATGCTAAGTAGTAAAACGAACTTTCCAGGTTATCACTCCATAAAAGTCATCACCTTTTGACCCAAAAAAGTGCAATAAAACCACAGTAAAGGAAGAAAAGCTCATCATTGTGGGCAGTTACTGTCTTATGATCCATATAAAATTGAGTGCCCTTTGCCTTTACTGTCGGGTAAATCTATAAATTAAGGTATTATCTTTAGAATTTCTCATTAATCTTTTACATCGAAAATTTTGGGTAAGATTTAACCGAATCAAAGTCTTTTCATTTTAAAATCAAAACAATATACACCTAAAATAAACGCTGTAATATTTGCCATAAAATAAAACTGTATCTGTATTCACATTCTTAAACCGATGCTAAGGAATGTCGCTGTGAAATGATTAGAATATATTTTAAACCACAGCGATCATAAAAAAACGATGTCGCTCGGAAGTTTAGATGTCTATAAATAGAGATGCCATTGATAACTTCATCCAGAAATATAAACAAAAAACTGTAGAAATACGATCGCGGTGACTAGAGTTAGAATTATAATATTTGACTCAACATTTGGTATGTTTGATGCCGCTTGCGTCTTGGGGACGCTTTCGTTTAGCACTAGTTTAGATCAGTTGGACTATCTATAGATTCTTTAACGGTTCTTAGCTAACTCAACAATTGATTGATTGATCTTGATTCGCGTATTTTAAGGTATAGTGTCTCTATTATTGTATTATCTGTGGATATCTAATCTTAAATTTTTAGGTGTTTTCAGAGCTGTAAAATAATAAAAAGAAGTATAACATTACTAACAAAAACAATGCTATGAACCTTTCCAGACTGCTCTAGACACAACGCTTGAGCCAAAACAACACGTTTGCTTTTAATTAAGCTGTGAGTGTTGATGTTTATCAGTTTGGGTAAATTATGAGTTCAATATTGGCTTTTGCAATTTATTGCAGATAATGTCAGTAAATTGTAAGCCAATTCGAACGTGTGTTTCCCTGTTACAGGCATTATGTCATGCCTGCATTATTTTGGATTATTTGGACGGTTGGATAATTGACAAATGCATCATGCATGTAATTTCCGCATGGTATGGCCGTTTGTATATTAGTGCCTACAAAAAAACAGATTAGGCACAACTTTCTAAAAATACTTAATAACCAAATATATTATTATACTCTTTGCTAACAGTGCAAAAATCTTCGCAAGAAATCATCAGTTTCGAACCCGAGACCTCTGGAATTATCTCTATAATATAGGTGAATTTTCACTCGATTATCTAACTAAGAGATAGAGTTTAAGATATTGAGTTTTTTCGACTGCACCACCCGTCAAGCAAAGATTTGCTCCACTCAATCGAAAAAGGCCCGCATACTTACGCAGTGCGAAATCGTTATTTGAATAATTCACAAGAATAACCCGTTAGACAGCTGTATAGCGGATACCGCTGTAAAACATCGTTTAGCACACGCATACCTCAAGTTCGCGCAATTTAGAACTTTACCTCTTTCACAACTTTTTTAATAAAACTGTCTGGAATGGCAACACTGCGTTCTACGGCACTAAATAATGTAGCGAAATCGGTTCAATGGCTTTATTTGTCTTCCTTGGCTTATCGTGGAAGCTATAATTTGTTCTGTGGCTCAACTTCTGAATGCGAATGTCTAGACGAGGTTATTAGGATTCAGCATATTTTTCTATGATTTCAGTTTGGTTATTTGCGTCAGGTGCTCTGTATGATTTAGCTGTTGTAACACCGATGACTCAAAGTTTTTGTCAAGTTTTGAAGCGCTTGTGATTAATTTTCCACTGAGTTTGGTTGCGAAGAAGTTGTCTGACACAGCTTGGACGTGGTGGAAGATGTCAGAGAATACCTAGTACCTATGGCTAGTAGAGTCTAGTATGCACGGTGCGATGTCTAGACCGTGGGAATTTCCACCATTTCGACAGATATTCGTTTATCGATTAACTGATTTCCATGTATACAATCCGATGTTTATTATCCTACAGATTTACGTGCGTGGATACTTGGCTGGCGTACGGCACGGACAGGAAATAGTATCCTTATCAATCGAGGCTACATGATAGAATAACACCTGGCTGATTTATAATGTCTTATTTAAGATACAGGTATTAAAAGCGTTTCTCTAACAGTATTTCACAGAGTGATCGAGTTTCATCGACTAGACGTGACTGGCTGGACACTGCAGATATCTGTAGCTTCTAGACTATGTACTCTATGTTATACCTAAATAGAAGGCGTAGTGACCCGTTAAGTTCAAGATAAGACGGACTACGGTGGCTTGACTGGACACCCAGCGCCCAGGCATTTGATGAAGATACCTAAAGGAGCTTTTGTCTGACATGAAAGCTTCGAAAATCTAGACAGCTTCGAGTCCCTACCTTCAGAATACTGTCTTCCATATCTAAAGATAAATAAATGGTTAAATTTGAATAAAATACATACTTAAAGTGAATAAAGACATTCCAAGGAAAATTGTTGTGCGAAAGATGACATGGGTAAGAAAAGAGTAAGCAGAGATGATAAATGATAGAGGGCCAACTTCTTGAATTAATATTACGGAGTGATTTCTCATCTGCATCACTGAATGTATTTTTTTCTTCAGATGGTATAAACGATTAATTAAATACTAAGTTCTCAACTCAGTAGTAATCGTTCGATTTAACAGTGTCAAAATATTGGGTGTCTCTGTAACACAAGAATATAAACACATTAACTTCCTTAATCCATTCACAGTCGGGTAATTACGTTGTAACAACATTATTTATTATGTCATTGCTCGTTCGCGTTTTAGTGATGGATAACAAAAACAAGAGGCAAGAGAGACAGATGTTAAACAAATTCATCCTCCTGTCTCTTTAGGGATATAAAATACAATCCCGCACAGACCAATATAATATCAGAGGTATCAAAACCAGGGTTCGTATAGTATTTCAAGCCAGAAATACTCTCCAAATGCACTTTTTATCTGTTCTAATGGCGGTCAACTCGAGCGCCATTGTCTTGTGAGGATATAAAGTGGAGGCGTTCTTCTCAGATATATTGCAGAAGTCAACACGATTATTGTTTATTTTTAAGTGAGTATAAGAAAATACATCCTTTTTAGTCGAGTAAATAAATTTGTTGTCAGCGTCGCGGGCCGGTAGTGAACCAGGGGCCTTACCACGAAGTCTTCCAGTACCCCTAGTATGAGTTTTTGATAGTTTACGAAAACTTTTTTCGAATAGTATCCTTTCATACATTTACCTCCATCGGAAATTTTAAGGTACTAAAATAAAGTCGATATCGTGAAAACTTGATTTAAAAATCATTGCTGGGACTGCCGATTACATAATATTTTCGATATTATAGACCTTATTTTAGTTCCTTAACATTTCCGATGGAGGTAAATGTATGAAAGGATACTATTCGAAAAAAGTTTTCGTAAATCAAAAACTCATACTAGGGGTACAGAACGAATACGTAACGATTCCGTTTTAGAAACGTCACATTTGAAGCTTGAAGTAACACTACTTCAATACAATTTGCATAAGTCATGGTACGAAATAACAATGTCATATTAATTCGGTAATGTATTATGAATTCGTGGTGGGGCCTCAGGTTTGCACAAGAGCAAAGGGAGCAGTGGGTGAATTTGGGAAACGGATTGATAATAATTATAAATTATTAAACTTATTCTTTTCACCACACTGGTTCGAAATAAGTAGTGAAAGAAGAAAAGTAAATTCATAATACACGGTATTTTTTTCTTCTTGAAAAATGAATGTAATAACGTTTTTGTAATGAAAATTAAAATAAATCACTTTGCATTGCGAGAAATACAATCCAGAAAATTGCGGGGACGACGCGACGCCGGCGGGTCAATAGCTACTTCAATTCTATCCCTTTCTTGGGTCCGATTTACTGGCCACAATTTAAGCGCTTAACTATGTAACATTCAGAGAAATTGCTTTTGCTTATTACTTACGACGGAAATGTGTTTGTTGGTTTGGTACTCAAAGTCTCACATCTTTTGCTAAAGTTTGCTGTACATTCTAAACATGTACACAATATATTATTTTTCACTTGGTCATTGTGTTTCCTTTTTTAAACTAAAAACAAAATTGATTGAGCAGATGTTTAGAGTATAGCGAAACAATGTTTTCTATAGGGTAAAAGACGCGCCCTAACATAATATTTGAATAGGTATGTGCTACGTACGTGTTTTGTAACGCGTGACCTGAATTTTTTATCGGGAAAAATCGTCTTCAGCCGTGTAAGCACCTTATTAACGTTTGACGTGCCCTCATCAATTATGGATCCGTCTACATTTTGGTACCTAGCCCTGCGTCTAGTCAGGATTTTATATTTTTTTCTATATTTAGTACTCCAGACTTTAATAAACTTACTTTTAAGGTTTTCTGAGAAAGAATTCACAAAACACGTACTTACAGATTAAATTTCTCTAAAAAAGGATCACAAAAAACGTAATTTAAAACTTTTGTTTTTCAACTTGTGTTTTTGGTAAGCAATATGTTTGTTAAGTTTTTCCCGCAAAATGTCAAATACAGTTACAAAAAACTACGTTTATAACACAAAAGATGACGTAATCTCTTGTGTGGGTAGTGTTTGGGGTGTTTCAAGAGACTTTCAAAAGTTGAATGCGTTTTAGTAGCGTAATACAGTGGGTAACGAATGATTCCACAAACCAAAGCTACCTACTATTTACGTAACAGTAACGATCTCAGGGTTCAAATCCTTGTCCACTATCTTTAATAATAAAACTAACACGCACGTCTAGATTCAACACTTTATTGCAGCATTAAAAATGGTAGTAAAACTGTTTCCGTAACTTGTCCTATCTATTTTATTGCGGCCACGTTCGATCCAAGGATTGCCCAGGAAGACGATGAAAATCAACGGGTAAAGTCTTAAGCCTTTTTAAGTAGAACAAAGAGAAATTTACCGCTTCTTTTGCTAGTAGTTAGTTATACTCGTACAAACTTTGTTCCTTGCTTTACTTGTTCTGCTTCTTTCGCTAGTACCTTGATATACTACTCGTACAAAGTTAGTTTGCTTTACTTTTTCTATCTGCAATTATTCAGCTAGTTAGGCATACCCTTGGCATGATGTTTTATGACCGATAAAATGTCTAAGTAGCAAAACGCAAAACGTTCAACTAGCAAGACGTCTAATGAGCAATTTTTCTATGATTTTAGTGTACTCGTACAGTCGTGAATAATTAGTACCTAATGATAAAATTAAAAAGTTTTTTTATTAATCTTAAAGTAGACCAAAAGTTTTTTTCTCTCGTAAAATGATACTTCTACGATAAAAATTAACAAAAATATTTATGAACTAGTAGTTTTTAGTCACGTTCGAATCAAACATTGAGCCAGCGAAGCGACACGAACAATAAATACGGTGAGTTGGTAGACTCGGTACCAATAGGATTAAAGTGGAATTCGTAGCGGACGCAATATCGGTAAGGGTGATACTCGATTATTATTTCAAAGGGTTTAGGGTCAGTCCACATCTGGCCGAAGATACGTCACGTTTTATCGGTCGCTTAACGCCAAAACAGACAAATTAAAACATTCAACCTTTCCTCAACCGACGATACGTTAGTGGGACCGTTGATACGCTCGACGCATTTTCCGTCAGATATGTACCGACCCTTATACTCGTAGGTGACCACGCTTAGTTCGTCGACTCGTACTTAACTCCAATTGAACCTTTATGTAATAATTCTAAAAATGCCTTGAGGTAGGTAAATCTCCTAAAATATCTGTTTTAATTTGGGTCTTTTATCTTTTTTTATATTGCCTTATTTCTTTTAAGTCAGATTTGTACAGAAATAAGCTCACATGCTAACTTCCAAGTTAGCATATTCAGCCGTTTCATAGAACAGACAACAAAGTAATCTAAACTAAACTTGTATTAATTGCAAAAAATAAAAACCCCGACTGATAGTATTTGAAATAGCTTCTTACCGCCGCAATATTGGTTTTTCGTCATTTTGTAGAGCCTATGTCACTCTTGTAATACAGACGAACCCAACGACACTTCATATTTTGTCAAAATCTGTTCAATATAATACTCCCATTCTTCGCAGTCGTAGTAAAAAGATGCAAGTTCAAGTCAAAACGTTCCAATAAAAATATATTTGAATAACAAACTTAAAGTTAATACGTCCATCCAATAACTGTTCAGTACACCCCCAGAGCTCTATCATCCCGTCATTTGCAAGAACCAGCCTTAGACCCCAGAGGCCTTTTGACTTGAAATGTGTCGACAAAAACCGGACGGGCAATCACTAACTAAATGTAGCGGCCGACATGATTTAGTACCCCGAAACACCCTTGACCGATGATCGTAAATTACGGGCCCGGTGCTATGTTTATTGATAGCTCCTTCTGTGAAAAAAATAAATTTTCCAGCTTCTAACCTAAAAATACAAACATGTTCACAGTTATGTGCCAGTTTGGACGATTCCAACTATTGACAAAACCCAGTTCTTACTAAACCATCGTAAATTCGTAAGTACCTTAAAACATATCTTTTTTATTATTTAGGTTATTAAAGTTCGGTAGATATCTTGTCTCTTTATGTATCCTCAAAGATCTTGGAATCTAAAGATCTGAGGAAATATCTACCGAACCTGGGGATTAAGTCGTGATTATGTTATTCTTTTTAATTTTGTTAATGATTTTTAAGTACTTACCTAACTAGCGACGATATAATATAGTTGTATATTTGTAGGTATATTCTTTCAACCTACGCTTGGTATAGCGTCGCAAGCTTTGGCAAAAGACTTGTAAGTACATTAACTGTACATAAAACGTGGACCTTTTTTTCTAAACGCTTGCTTAGAATATTAAGCGTTTAAGATGTTTTGTTTTTTGCGCCAGGTTGGTCTCAAAAAAAGGATATCTTCCGCTCTACTGCATTCATCTGCCGTGGGCAGAAAAGTGCATCTCACTCAGCAGCGAAGCATGAACGGGGTCGAGTCGAGAACGTTGTTTAATACGTATTATTTATTTTTCTAAAAAATAAGTGAAGCGAATTGTGATTAAGAATCCAAAATAGCATATTATAACATAAAATCTGTGTAAGTAGATATAATACAAGTACCATTATTCTGAGGCAGAAGAAGAGGTACTAACAAAATATTAAAAAAAAAATAGTTTCCTGTGCGGCAGATTATTTAACTACATAACATTCATGAAACATAGAAAGGCTCACTTTATACAAATTAAGTTACGTAGCTGCTTTCGTAACAGCTTGTCCAGAAAGGGCGAATTGCGCGTGATTATCTCGCGCGTATTACGCGCATTCGTTGCGTAAGGAAAGAGCGTAACAACGCGATCAAAGTATCAAAATTTTGGCGCTCCATTTCTCTTGATACGTCCACTCGTTTTAAAGTTTGCGCGTAGACGCAACAAGGCGTCTCTATAGTATCTCGACTCGAGCGTAACACGCGCGTATAACGCGCGAGACGAGGGCCTGACGAAGTGCACGCGATTTACGAGAGTATCTAGACACGCGGTAGCGTGTCAAGCCAAGTTCAAGCTGGCGAACCGCACACCGTGTGTAATATTACACGAACCATTTGGAGCCAGTTTTCACCCCCTCATAACTCCAAAACTATTTCACGTAAACATGTCAAATTTGGCTCATCTATTGATATTTGCGACTTAAGTAAGTACACCAAATTTCATAATCACACCTCAAGCGGTTATTTAGATATTAACGTCCAAAAATCCTAATTTTTATCACTGACTGACCTATAGAGTTAATTCTAACCCAGTTCCAGATGACCTAGAAAATTCAAATTTGGCATCCAGGTAGGTGGTTGGGTGAATACAAAGGAAAAAATCAGAAACTAGTAAATTTATATATTTTTATTATAATTTTTCAATTAATTCATTCTCTTAGGAACTCTTATAGCGCCTATAATATAAGTAAGAGCAAAGATTATAGTGTGTCGGATCTACCTACTTAGGTAGGTATGTATACAATGTGCCAATAGTTTCAGCCGTCCATGCATGTAGATGTATAAGTATAATAATATAAGAATAAGTACTTTTACAAATAAGTTCTGTACAAAAAGTAATGATATACCTTCAAAAACATAAATGTGAAATGATAGCCAAGTTCAATAAGTATGCTTTAGTCGTTGACTTCAGCGACAAAAGAAGTGAGATCTAAACGGGTGCCAAGTAGAATGGTCAGTCCTAAAACTTATTTATAACAATATAAAATATTTTTAATAATTTAGGATATTATATTGAAGCCTAAGGTCTGACTTGGCTAGTTTTCTTAAGAGTACGAATTATATTAGGTATATATAGGTAGCCTTTGCAAGTTCTTATTTTATTCTTCTAAAAATTTGTCTTGCTGGTAGAAACTAGCGATCGGACATAGTAGGTAAGTAGTTAATAATAGGTAGGTAGGTAATTCGTATATGAGAACTAGCCAAGTTAGACCTTAGGCTTCAATATAATATCCTAAGTTATAAGATGAAATGATATTTCAAAGTTGTTAAAAATATTTCATATTGTTTTAAATAAGTTTTAGGACTGACCATTGTACTTGGCACCCGTTTAGATCTCACTTCTTTTGTCGCTGAAGTCAACGACTCAGCATACTTATTGGACTTGGCTATCATTTCACATTTATGTTTTTGAAGGTATTTTAAATTCACTCGATGCTTGTGGACGCAGTGCATTGGCGCCAAGTATCTCGCCAACGCGCGTAAGAATTCGCGGCAAATTCGTCCCTTCTGGACAAGGTCTAAGTAAAATAACCAGATGTAAAATCTCTGAAAAAGGAAACCCAAATAGTTTCGTAAAATAAGTCAAATTGAATTGATAAAAGTCCAAGTTGCTTTGTGGTTTATAGAAAAGTGCTCTGGGAACTTGTACCGCAAGTCCCTGGAGGAATTGACAGCGGGACGGGAAAATAGGGTCTGCGAGCGACAGCGCGGTGCACTGGAATAAGAATTATTAATCAACCATTGGAATACTATTCCCGTTTCCCATTTCTGACATTTTTTTTTCTAATAAAGGTGGTTCAAAAATTTTGGCAGACAATTTGTCATTTTAGTTCACATCAAGCCGAGTACAGAGTCGAATACCTACAGCGTAGGTATAAATTTAGCTAGGTCCCTAGGTATTACAAAATAATATTTAGATTTGTTTGAATTACCTATAGGGACGAGTAAATGTATTTAAAACTAATTGTCCCAAGTAAAGTACTTTAGCTGCACGGAAAAATAATTTTACTTATATGTACATCCATAAAAAGACTAGAAGAAAAATTCATTTTTTTGCCTTATAATACCGAATTATTTTTGGTTTGAACAATCTCCTTTCAGAACATAAGTGAACAAATCTGTTATCCAAAATAAACCTAATCAATGAAAAGTAATTTCCGCCGCAGACGCAGGAGATTAAAATCTTTAAGTTATTTTTGGATTTCAAATTCGAGATCTTTTTTTAGCGACTAGAAGATCATATTTACTTCATTAAAATAATCACGTGTCAGCTGTAGATAGACATTTTAATTTGACAAGGTAGAATGTCTACGTGACAAGCAATTTATTTTGACACCAGTTTTATTTTATACTAGGTGTTGCCCTTGACTTCGTTTGCGTGAATATCAGATATCGCGGAGAACCCATGAACATTTTGTATGGGAAAATTGTTTGACAAGGGAAATTGTTTTTTTTTATTTTATTTTTTCGTAAATTTTTCAATGTTCATAATAGTTTAGTCACTAGTGGACCCGTTTTAATGGGTTTTTTTTTCGTACAAACTTCAATCTTCCACTCTCTGAGGTTGAATTTTGGGAACTCTTTTCTTAGGCAACCTACATCCAGAAAGAAACATACATCCAATAGTTTATTTATGTTGTGCGTTGACAGTCAGTCAGTCAGAACGCAAAGTTATTGATATATATGTAGATATTACGAAAGGTGTCAAGATTCCCTTTTTGTGACACAGAGTTTATTAAAATTGCTTACCACAATGGGACAGTGGGAAAGTAAGTTTATAATGAGACAGTGGCCAATTCTGGTGACAGTGATAATAAGCCGATAGCTGCGTGGTGGTAATTCTGTGTATTTGTTGACCTTTTAAAAATGTGTAAGATAATGACTATTTTATTTTATTCACCACAAAGACGAAATTACCGTCACGTCAGTACCTCTAAATACTTAGGTACCTACTAAGTATCATATTTTCTTTTAATTCAATCTTCTTATTCCTAGTTGGCAACACCTATGTCTGTGGTTTGTAGTTTGTTTTTACTCGTAGTGGTGAACATAATGGTAAGTAGGTACTCGTACATAATTACCCAGATTAAAAGCCAAACTTTTCGTAAGTTGGTAACCCTACCTCGTTATTATATCATCGTTATTAAATTATTAGGATGAGAGAGGGTTGGCGCGTCGCATTTTTGTGTTCGATATCACGACGTTAATCATTGCTTTGTGTAAAATTAATTTAAGGCTTTTAGGGTATGTAAGTACCTTACCCTTTTGGCATCAAAGATAAAATCTTCGCGAAATTAGTTACATCCCACTTAATTTAAAATTAATGAAAATACACAAATATAAATTTTATTAAAAAAATAATTCAAACCGTTTTATTTTTTTTACAAAAATTAAGGTATGAAATGACAGCTCCGCGTTTGCAAAGCGAATAAACTAGTATTGAAGATTTAAAAAAAAGACAACTGAGGTACCTATTTAGGAACCTTTATAAATAAACGATCTATAAATAGCTCGACTGATCTAGATCACTACCGAAGTAAAGCGTCACCAAGACACTAGCGACTTTACATACACATACCTATATAAAATCATAATGTTTCACGACTGGGGTAAGCAGAGACCACGGATCTCCACATTTTATTATTTTATTTTTACATCCTGACATACCTCTCTTTCTTCATTCAATTTTATTCCTAGGATTACCTATTATCAGTTAAGTTATTTTGAGTTTAATAAACTGATTTGAATTTGAATTACAATCTTCATATAATGCGCGTCGGTTTGGGGTACTCTTGACCTGGCCTTTTTTTAAAACGTCCCCAATTTGATCGATGTAGGTACGCCGAGGTTTTCCCCTTCCAACAATCCCATTCACATTCGCCTTATGCACCTGTTTCCTCAGTCTCCGTTCAATCCACCCTGTCATCATGCCCAAACCATCATAAAATACCCTTCTCAATTTTCACAATGGTGATTTAAGCACGTTATAATATTGGCTCTTGTGTAGCTTACGTGTACTTACTTTATTATTATAAATGCGAAAGTTAAAAGTAAACAGTGCTAAGACTCGCCGAAATTAAAAGTAAACTTATCTCTTCAAGCTGCTTTAAATATTCATAACGGTCAAGTGAGATTATGGAAATATAAGAGCCAGGCCTTTACCCTTTGAAATCAACTTTGGTACCCTTAGAGGGCTCATAGAATAGCATTTACCTATAAAGCTGGCTTTTAGTAGCAAAATACAGATAATTGTAGCAGTAGGTACATACAAAATGGAATACTTAGAAATGCGGGAGTCAATTTTTTTTTGACTTGCCTCCATCGCGCACTGAAAGTAGCAATTAGAACGAGGCGGTTTTAAAAATAAACAACTTTAAAATCATATCCCTCAAATTTAGAAGAAAAATGGTTCAAATCACATAGTGTTATCAACTGCAAATGACGAAATTATCTACCCCGAATCTTCAATGAAAAGGTTTCTAATATTTGCAAATTATACAAATAACCCGAAAATTTACAGTGTGAAAAGCATCGAAAGGTGTTATGGGTTCGGACCCATAACACTTTTCGTTATGATGAATACGAAAATAATGGCTAATAGAAGAGAGTGGAAGTAGAAATGAAAAAAATAAATAAATATCAATTGGTGAAAGTGATCATTGAAAATGAGGAACGGTGCTGAAAACCTGCTTCCAGTGTGAAGTGGGCCTGTACGTGTACTTTGTGTATCCAAGTGGATATAAGTTTACGTATGTTATGCTAAGTTCTGCGGAAAAGGAATAACTTTAGCTTGAACCTGAGATTACAAAGGAGAATGAGGTAGGGTTATAAATAAGGTTAACAAATTTTATGTTATTAAATAGATAAATAATCACCTAACAGATAGACATAGCCTAAATATTCCTGCCATGAAAATCCAACACTGATTTTGCCGTTAGTACAACGAAGGAAATAGCTATTGCTAAAGTAGTTAAACTCATACCTTATCAGAACCAGTGGATATTTATTATGAAAGGTTGCCTAAAATTACCTACATTGTCTCTCATATTACGCTGTAAAATGTCTCAATAACCAGACATCGTAAATCCTAGATGCTAGCAATAACTTTTAGCACCGAAAATTTCCGTCCTGAAGGATAGCTACCTACATAGAATCATCGGAAATTGTGCTTATAAATCAGTAGAAATTTCACAGTTTAAAGCCCAGATTCAAGTAAATATCATAGTCACACCAAGAATACTATCGTAAGAAATTGTGACATCAAGACAGAACCAAGAATTTAATAAAATGAATATGAAAGTTTATATAATATTGTTTATTTATTTGTGACTGTCGTATTTATATTTGGGTGAATCTAACTGGAATAGATATTATAAACTGCCTCTAATATAGATAGTGTACCTTGAATATTTTTTATGCAGATACTGACCACGAGTGCCATAACTGTGAAAAGATTCTATTATAATATTTAAGACACATTATAATACAATTTAGTACCTAAGAAAAGGGGAGGTATTATTTCAAAATGACCCGAATTTACTTTATTTGATATTCTTTGTATTTCATTGTTGTTCTACTATATCTACCTAACAGAAAGCAAATTTGCATGTAGTATATAGTATCTCTGTGCGTCCCGATGAGTTTGACGCGGTACGGTGTGAATAGGCGTTTAGCGTGCCACGGTTAGATTCCATTAGTTACTTCCCGCGGGAGCTCTTGGGAGCAATTATCACGTAATTGATCAATTATCCTATCAATAATTTAAGTAGGAGTACCAAGGGAACATCAGTTAACGGCTTTAAAAGTTACAGGTTCATTCGGACGAAGTTGGTTGTTGGTTATTTCAGTGTAGGTACGAATAAAAAAGGCTAGTTTCACCATGCCGTTAGCCTTTTAGTTGCCTGTTAAAGTTATTTTGTGTTCCACCATGTTTTCCGTAAAATAGATAACGATACTCTAAATTTCTTCCAAAAATATTTTATTCATTAAAATCACAAGGATCACTTTAAAACATCTTACATGCTAGGTGAATATATGTGCCAATTTCAAACTAACCCAAGTACGAAAAGGCAAGAAACTCGTCTCGGTCCTAGCAGTTTTTTATATGATTCTTCTTACAAAAATTGTAATCGGCATAATAACAACATAAAACAAATGAACCGCGTTTACATTGCAAATTGGTTAGTTAGCCGTCGGAGGGCGGAGCGACATCGGGCCATGAGTTCCTTTCATCAATATATTCATTTATATTATAATACGCTTTCTTAATGAGATTACTTTTAATTAAGGCTTTGAATTTCTTTACAGGAAGTTTAGTTGCATTTCACCACACCGGTTCGAAAGAACAAGTGACACGACGAAGGCACAGACGTTCAGAGTAACCATACGTAAGAAGAGCTACCCACCAGGCTGGCAATAATACCCTTACCAGATGGCGGTCGTTAGCCCCGTGACTTTGTTCCAACCCCACAACATCACACGCGACAGCGCTCATTATCGAGAAGCTATCGGCCGAATCTATCTCTGAGGGGTTCTGATGTGCTACGAAAAGTTCGAACGTTCGATCATGCACCTCTGAATATTAATAGGTACACCATTATTTTTATTTTTAATAATTAATAAAAGGCCAAGTGTTAGTCGTACCTACTCGCGCATGAAGGAAAACCTGTCAGCAGCCCTATCGTACAAGAGTTAATACTATATAGGTACTTTTAATTTTCATTTTTATTATTTTTTGTTAAAGCAGCAACAGAAATACACATTCTGTGAAAATGTCAACTATCTACCTATTACGGATCATGAGATGGCAGGCCACAGCCAGCTGACAGACAGACGGACGGACGGACAGTGAAGCCTTAGTAATAGGGACCCTAAAAACCACAAAATAACCGAAGCCTGGTGACAACTTTAAGAACAGGCGATAGGTACCTAGTTTTGAGAAAGCAGCGTCGTCTTTGCTAACTAAAGCGATGGAGGAATTTGTTTATTTATTTATTTATACTTTATTATACACAATTACAAAAAAAAAAAATGTGTTACAAAAGGAGGGCTTAATGCCTAGGGGCATTTTCTACCAGCCAACCCATTCGGTTTAAAACCAGGTCAGCGCACAATAACAAATATAAAACTAAAAACTAAGTAGGTGGTAACTTAATTATATATTCCACAAATAAACAATAAAATATTATAATAATAGTATTTGTTATATGGTGTTATCTTTTTTTAACCTTTTACCCAGATGATATACTCGTATTTCGGAGTCCGAAGTTTAGGCATAGATTACATTATCGTATTGTATTACGATACGAAGATTAAAACAAAATTAATTGCACAACATATTACAAATACGAGTAGGTATTGTGTGAAGCTTTTGTGGAATCATTTGAAACTTTTAATTATTTTGGAAAAGGTTGAGGCCAGTGTTGAGGCAAATTAAATTATTACGTACTTTTGATAAAATAACATACAATAGTTGACATTACCTATGTACCTATCTATTATTCGTATGAGAAAAACATTGGAATTTACCAGCGTCTGTTACGAGATCCTTATAATTTGAGAACTGTTACTGCAACGTTTCTGTTTGCGCAATAGTTAGTTTTTAATCAATTTGGCTGTACTTATTATAGTGTAAATACAGCACCAAAAATAACATATATTATTACTCGATATGTCCCACAAATGATAACCGATTTGTTTGCTGTTGTATAAAGAATCCACGGTGATCCCATTTAGGTTGTAAGTGTACCTATTCAGTCTTATTCGGTTTTCAATTATTTGTAATAAATACATTATCTTTTCTTTGTACTAACTCGTGCATTATCAAAGGCACGTTATACTAGACCAAAGAGAATACATGCCTATCAACTTACAAACAACTGTGTTATCAAAACATTTTCATTGAAGGCTTTATCAGTCCTTCAGCTTAATTCGAGTTAAATGGTTTTGCGTCACCGTTTATCGTTTTAATCAAGGGTTAATCGGAAGTCAACGCACCATGAAACCAAATTAGTAAAATGCCTAGCAGGGGTTATTGGGTTCGGACGTTAGAATCGTCACGTCAGCGTGTCGGTCAACCGTGTTTGTCAAATACAAATACAATTTATTTTTCGGTATGTACGGAGACGTAGTACATGGACCTGGCCTTACCATAAGCTCTTCGGGAAATATCAAAGTACTATAACTAACAATTCGTATAGGTACCATAACTTATAAAAGTTGAATTAAAGTAGTGTTATTTCAAGCTTGAAATAAGACGTTTCTGAAACGTTCTATGTTTTAGTGCGGGCGAGGGTTGATATCAGAGACAAGTCATGTGTTTCGCAATTGTATGGCTATTATTATGCCTCCACAATGGCTATGTGCTTGATGCCTTGGGGCCTACAAGTAGAACCGATAAGTAGTTAGCCAATCAGCGACAACAATAACATTCTAGAGTGTCTCATACAGCAATTAGCTGAAAGCTTGTTTGTCTGGATTTATAGGTCATCATAAAATAATGTTTGTTCATGCCATGGACATCGACTAGCATAATGTTAATTAATATCATAAATAAAATAAATTATCCCCATTGAAATGTACCGATACCTAATCATGGGCATATGCCAAATATAATTATCGTGCCTCTGACTAGCAATCGAAATATAGGTAAGTAATTTATGCAAAATCGAGATTTCAGTAGTCATCATGTTTTAATATAAGTAGAATAAAATATAATATAACTTTTATGCGACAGAACATTAATATTCAGGTGCTGAAATAATTTTCAATCAGGGTTAGTTAAAACTAGCAGAGAGATTTGCATAATTATTCATGAATTATATCAATACATCAATGATTATGCTAGTTTGTTGTTAATTAGGATGCAACGACTGGATAAAATAAAATTGCAAACAGTCCGTGGCCTAAAATAGAAAATTCAAAACCGCCGCTGTCAAAGCTAGCTTGTACTACGAGTATGCAAATGTCTTTGGTACTATGTAATACAATTGTCAGCAGTCTAAAGACTTTCAAACGATAAATGTTTCATCAAACGAAACAGTCTGTCATAAATCAAGTAATGATCTGCGACTGCTATAAAAGACAGAAGACATCGTGTTCCTTTAAAAAATCAAATCTGTCTAACGTTTTCCACTTATTTATTTCCAATCATCTAAGTCTTGTTGCCGAGAAATAAGACTTACAATGGCGAAACAGATGATTTTTCGAACAAGCTCTGTAAATTGGTTCCATTTACGTAGGCAAATTGCTGAATGGAAGTGAAGATCAGCAGTTTATTTCTTTGTCTAATTGAGTTAAATCAATTCTGTTGTTACTGCCTAAAAAACTTGGTTTCCTACAGCCACTACTAGGTACCAGTGTGGTGGAAGGTTGAGAATACCGGCGTGTAGAACCTATAAAAGTTCAATGACACCCCGGTTTTCCCTCGTCATTTTTTCGAAACGACATTGAAAAATGCGCTGCGAAAATTAACAAAATGGAATGTGAATAAATCTGGGTAGGTAATAAAAAGCGTAGTTTTTTTTTTTTTTTTTATAATGCTGGACAATCCACACAGCATCATCTAGCCCCAAAGTAAGCTACTCAAAGCTTGTGTTATGGGTACTAGATAACTGATATATTTAATAAAAAAGCTTGGGATGAATCAGCTCCAACTCTGCTAGGTATTCCTTACAAAATTAACAAGGATCATACAAAAAAAGCGCTAGGGCCCAGCGAGTTTCTTGCCAGTTCTTCTCGCACTGGGGATAGGACTGGAACTGGCACTTAGACTCACCTAGTATGTAAGACGTTTCAAAGTGATCCCTGTGATTCTATTGAAAATAAACATATTTTGATTTTGATTTTGAAAAAAAACATGATATAGGTACATAGATAGATATTTTTTATTATACATACACACCCAGACCAACGGAACAAATTTCTGCAGATCGTACACAAATTTGTTCCAAGGCGGGAATCGAACCCGCAACCTCTTGCGTCGCAGGCGGACTCTTGCCCGCTGCGCCACTGAGGTCGTCAACGAAGTTACTAACGAAGATGACTGTTTAACGATTCCGCAGCCCTTTTTAAATCCAATCAATTATGGTAGAAAAGAAATCGCTCTTAAGAGACTTTTTATGCTAACGAATTCAATATTTAAAACGAGTGACTAGGTCAAAAAACCTACATCAAACTTTGCTTTAGACGGGTAAAATAAAAGTATCAAGAATTTTTTTTATTAAATAACAGATGGTTACCATCAAAATGGCAATGTTGTTTTATTTTATACTAGCTGTTGCCAATGACTTGATCAGCATGACGATACGGCATCCAATTATTATAAAGCAAAGCCTTCTGCTCCTAATTATGTTCTATCCACCTGAGAAAACTACCTACATAAAATCCGTTCAGTAGTTTCGGAGATGTGCGTAAACAACCAAATAAGAGATCGTTAATATAATATTTTAGTATATAATTAGGTATAGATAGATTCATCATCATTTCCAGCCCGTGTCTGCCCACTCCTGGTTAATAGGCCTTCACCATTTTGTGATATAAAGATCTTGATACTAGGAGAGTGTTAGGTTTGAATGTGGATGGATACAGGGGTAAACTTAGGCCAAAGAAAAGATGGATGGATGGACTGTGTGAAAAATGATATGAGTAAGAAGTAAGTGTGAAGTGAAATGACGGATGATAGAGGGAAATGGAGGAAGAAAACATGTTGTGTCGACCCCACTTAGCGTGGGAAAAGGGCAGGAAGAAGAAGAGGATAGGTCTTGATACGCGGATCGCATCCGGGACTTCCCCCTATCCTCTCGATGGTAGATATATGTATGTACATAGGTATGGTACACTTCATTAATCACCCCTCTCTTTTGATTACTTTTCTTCAATGTAGGTACAGATAAAGAGAATATAATCAGTACAGACACATCGGGTTGGACTGTTTTATATGTACAGAAATGTGGTGTTGTAGAACAAAACCGAGTTCGCCTTTTTGTTAAAAGGAACGATAGAGCTTGTCGCTAAAAACGCTGGAGGCTTTGTTAGTGTTTTATATAAACAACTGGCGGATCTTCCCGCGACTTGTTTTGCGTAATTTTATTCTTCTTCTTCTTACTATAATTATACGCTTCGGTTGAATTTTAGAAAGATCTAAACCTCAAAAGGAACAAACTGTCTAAATTTTAGTTCTTTAGGATTTAAGCGGTTCGTTGATCTAGTCGGTTCGTCAGTAGCGTTTTTTAATATATTTACATAATTTTTCACCATCTTCTTAGGTATTTTTTTTATTTGTTTAATAATAGTAGATACATTTTTTAAGCTTTAATGAAGTTTACATCTCTCATATTCGGTAAGTAGGTCCTTATTACCCCCAAATGGGGCTTGTAGGTGACCAATTAGCGCTCTAGGGTAATAATGTAGCTAGAAAAGCCCTAGGGCGGTAAGTAATTTAAAAAAAAACTTCACTCTTTCAAAAAGTTCGCGTACATCTAACCATCATACTGGCAATAGACATCATGCATTCAGCCCAATGACAAAAGAGGTCGCTTCGCTATTCAGCCTTAAATATCTTCGTATGAGTAATAATAGTCATCAATTTTAAATATCGAACGGCAAAGCTCAATTTCGTTCTTGAAAAAAATAATTTAAAAAAAAGATAAAAAAAGGCGGGAATAGAAAACTTTTACTATAAAATGATTTATTCTTGTAATGCCAGTTTTTTCTACTTACCTTACAATCGAGATGTAAAGCAGAGTAGATGCGAAGACTATACCCTCGAACTATAGGCGCCCTCGCTGCGCTCGTGCGCCTAAATATCTCGGACTGCAATTGATGCTTTACAGCCCTTGGCTACTAATCTACTATAAATACCGTATTTTAAAAGTTTCCCTGTGTAAATCGTGCCAGTATAAGGTAGGCTCTAGATTACTAGAGCATTATCTCTGATTACGGTCAGAGACACACAAAGAAACTATAAGGGTTTAATTTCGAAAGCCTAAAAAATCAAACATGTTATCCATTTCAGACTCAGAGCTGTCTCAATATCCCTGAAGTGCTATAAGCCTTTTTAGGTAAAAGTTTTTCAGCATAAATTCACCATTTCATATTCGTAAGGGACCACTTTCGCTAACCCTATCATAAAAGTCCTTTTAGGAATTATTTCTATCGTATTGAATAACGATCAATGAGTTTATATGGAGATAAGTCATAATATTTTTTACCATCTCTATTTATCATCATCAGATAATGTTGTGTTACATTAAAAACTTTTTTGTTTGAAAAACTAATTTTATGTTTTTTTTCGGCCACACCTACGTCATAATTTATATTTTCTTAGTTATAGTTTCTTTCTTATTTTTAGATGAAATTTTGTTTATTTAAAGTTATTCTACTGTTTTTTTCCGGTGTGTAAGTGTGCGTGTCGTATAAACACATTCATACCCATACCTTATTTAGGATCCACAAATGATGAATAATAATCTGTACTGAAATTCATTGTACCAATTTCGTCTTCATAACTAAAGGCATTTTGGCCAACTGCGTCCAATTTATTCGACCTTCATTCCAACTCCGAAATAAGGAATATTATTTTCAGGACCTACATAATGATCGTTAATTTTCATTTTACGTGTCTAAGCTTTTCCGTGGGTACATTTTTGAGGTTATCTTTATCTTCTATCTTCTTCTTCTTCTTCTTCTTCTTCTTCTTCTTACGTGTCAATGGTTAAAAAGTTCAAATAATATTCTCAAACGATTGTAGAAAATCAATCGAGGCCGCATCTACAATTAGCTGTAGCCACTTTTTAGTGGGCGAGTGGTGGTGATTATAGGTACCGACATTTGTAAAAGACGAATCTCGAGCTGTGGTAAAGCCAGTAGATTGTAGTGGAGAACATTTAAGACAGACTCAGAATGGATATCGCGAGTAACTGGTGCTAGATAATGGGCCGCTCGCCAGAATTGGGAATTCAATCGAAAGGCATATCGTCCAATTTTAGCTATGTAACAGTAATGGCTCGTTTGGGTAATCGAGTTGAGATATTAGTCTAATTTACAATTTCATATTCATTTTGGTGTCCATTATTGTCCATTTGACATCGGAATTGAGTTTCAACCAATTTACTAAAGACAATAAGCTGAAGTAAGTGCGCGTAGTTGTACAATTTCGTACGCCTTTACATTCATGGTATTTTGACCTTTAAAGCGTCAAATAAAAAACTGACATATGCCACACGTGCTATAAATGATAACTATCGACAAACAAAGTTAGCCCCTAGTTACTAGCAGAAAAAAAAGTATAACATACCACTATAACTAATGGAATAATTAAACTACTTATACTGTTTGTTTGCCTAAAAAGAGTTGCTTGCTCATCTGTAAGCACCTAAAATAATACCGCTAAGCTAATACACATAAGATTAGGTTTTCCAGCAAATCCTAACGACCGTGAAGCAGGATTGAGTGCATTCTGCAGTGATAAACTTTATTGGATTCCATGCTTCAGCGTGCGATGATTCATAGGTTCGATCGATATCTTCTCTTTACTCCACATACAGCGGCTATGGATATAGCTTGTTATATTCTATCTTTGGTGAGCTATGTCCCTAATTATATAAACACTAGCTTCCGCCCACGGCTTCGTCCGCGTGGTACCTTCAAAAACAATAACAAAGTAACGTATGTGCTATTCCAAACTATAATCTGTCTCTGTGCCAATTTTCATCCCGATCCGTTCAGCCGTTTCAGCGTGAAAGAGTAACAAACATATATCCAGACATCCATACATTCTTACAAACTTTCGCGTTTATAATATTAGTAAGATAATTACCATTCAAATTATTAACAAAACAGTTTAGAAAATCCTAATATCAGATCGCCGAAAAGCTTAATACAAAAACTAATTTTACAAGTTTAAAGTACACAAGGATCAAATAAAAACTTTGAATTGTAAAGTTTAAAAACTCTAGTTGGCGACTCTTACGACGGGCCGATGAGACCTGCCTGTTAAAAGTTCTAACGATGTTATTTGATAAGCCCTAGCTTTTCTAGCGACGGGTTAACAAGCCATGGATAGCTTTGAAGATAAAACTAAGGTAGAAAAAAAGAAAGAAATCATAATAATAAAAAAATCTCAAATAAACATGAAATATGTGACGCTTCCGAACAATAAAGAAATAAAACGGAAGGTACATAAATAAGAGCTAAATATTTTGAATACGGATCAGATTGCCGCAGAGCAAAATGCCTTCGTTAGTAAAACGTCTATAACTTTACCAGCTGGTAAGTAATGAATGTATGTATCGAGATCGTTTTTTGTTTAGTAATTATGTAAGTATTACCTGGATCACAAGATTGATATTAGGCTATACAAAATGTCAAAAAATCTAATATTGGGGCTGTAAAAATCAATTTTCAGTTACTGTCAGTCGGGTTTTTAATCATTGCAAAAATTACTAGTTTTATTTAATACAAACCAAAATCACTACCAATTGTTTTTGGCCAATCTCAAACAATGACATCTTTTTATTAGGCACGTAGATATTCTATTACCTAGATTTCCTAGAGATGAGAAAAAGGATTCCAAAGAATTAGGCAACCCTATAAAGGAACTTAATGAAACAATGAATTCCACTGAGACAATGCCCGACAGCGAGTTGGCACCTAATGCAATAATCTAGATAAAGCATTCCAGAACTTCAGCGGAGCTAAGTGCAGCCGACAGATAGGTATACCTGTGTATATATTATCTATCTATCTATACTAATATTATAAAGAGGAAAGTTTTGTATTTTTGTGTTTTTGTTTGTAAAGAATAAACTCAAAAACTACTGGTTCGTTACTACTATCCGGACCGTTAGAATGCTGCATTATCCCTGAGTAACATAAGCTATATTTTATATAGGTACCTCGAGCTACGAGCAAAGCCGCGAGAGGAAGCTAGTACTAACTAAAGTAAAACTGTGACGGAGCAAAATCTGTACAAAAAATATTTTTAATAAATTGTAATCGGTGATGGCTTAAGATTATGATATACAGTCGTGGTCAACTAATTAGGGACATGCAAGATAGTGAAGAACAATAACCGGTTATGTACATACAAATATAAAACCCTATTGATTTCTCAGTAACTATTATTTGCATAATTTGGTCCGATTATTATGCTTTAAATGGCTGTAAATAAAAGAATAAATAAATAGAAAAAAGTATTTAATATCAAAGGTTGAACATGTATTCAATTTTAAGGTATAATTCTGTAGCTGGACATTTAATTAAGGACAGTAAACTATAATGAAAAATAGAGTTAAACAAAACTAATAATCTGCAGTATTATAATATCTTTAACAGCTCCATTTTATTACGTGTAAAATCAGTACCCAGTAGCAAAACCTTTGTTAGTAATTACCGCTTGACACCGATGTGGCATAGACATTATCAGTTTCTGGCATGTTTCGACAGGAATGTTTGCCCATGCCTCACAAAAAGCTTCATTAAGTTCATCTAAAGTTGTGGTACGATAAGTGGCTACTTTTTTCTTGATTTCGTGCCAAAGGTGCTCGATTGGGTTAAGGTCCGGGCTATTTGCTGGCCAATCTAGCACCGATACTGACTGACTGGTAAGAAACGACTTGACTGAACGGGCGGTATGTTTTGGGTCGTTATCATGCTGAAACGTCCATATAATAGGGAGATGCTCCTCAGCATAGGGAAGCATCGTTTCCTCCAATATTGCCTTGTATTGATGTTGGTAAGTTACCCTGAACTTTCCTCACAGGTCCCACTCCACGTCCAGAAAATGAACCCCACATTTTAATGTTTCCACCGCCATGTTTCACCTGCTTTTTTGTGAATCTTGGATTCATTTCCGCTTTTACTGGACGCCGTACGTATTGCCTTCCATCTGAAGAAATCAAATTAACCTTGGTCTCGTCAGAGAATAATACATGTTGCCATTGGGCGTAGGTCCAATGTCCATATTTACGTGCAAACGCCAAACGAGCATTTCTATGTTCTTTCTTCAACAACGGTACTTTGCGAGCCACTCTTCCGAACAACCCTGCTTCTACCAGACGTCGTCGAACGGTCCTAGCTGAGACACCAGCTCTTTCGTCTGTCCCAAACACTTCGTGTTTAATTAAAATAGAGCCTAGAAACGGATCTTTCTTAGCTAACCTGGCTATCATTCTATCTTCTTGCGGAGTTGTTTTTCTCGATCTTTTTGTTCTGGGCACATTTAAATCTGTGTTATTGCGTCTGACATGTTGCACTGCATTGTATACCATAGTTTTTGAACAATTTAAATGTTCTGCTATCCTTCGGTATGGCCAACCATGCTCGACAACAAACTTCATGATAATTTTTCGTAGTGTTGGATCGCAACTTTTATTTTTACCCATTTTTCTTCAAAATATTTTTCAAAACTTAAAATAAATATCGGGATTGCCGCCAAAACTACCACGAAACAATAAGAGAAGAAGTAAAAAAGTATTGAGATTCAAATTTTGAAAATAGAACGCAATATCTCAGTGTCCCTAATTAAATGGCCAGCCAGCATTATTTGAACAAATAGCACTACGATAATCTATCAGCTATACTGTAAAGAGGTTTAATGTTTAAGAAGTTGTTATTGTTTGTATAATCGGGCACATAAATGACTAATTATACTTACATGTAAGAGATATGGAATATGGTTTAGACTCGTTGGAAAATAAAAAATAAATTCACAATTCGGTTTAACCAAAGAGTGTCCCTAATTAGTTGACCACGACTGTATGTAGATGCCGAAACAGCAATTTTTAGATTTTTTGTCTGCCTGTATGTCAGATGTCTTTTGAAATCGCATACTGTCAAAATTGATGAAACCTGACATGATGCTCTTATACTATAGAGTAGGATCTAAGATACAAGTCATCTCGCTCACTCACGTTCAACAACATTTTACTCGTGTCGCGGAAGAAGTAGCAAGGAGGTTCAGCTAGTAAATACAATAATAATATCTGTGCTCTATGTTGTCGATGGTCTAAGATTGTAATTTTTCACCAGCTTACTTAGAAATTAAGCCTAGTTCTCTAAAAAGAATGCTAGAGTTATCTATATACATATTTAAAAATGAATTGCTGTTCGTTATTCTCGCTAAAACTCGAGAACGGCTAAACGGATTTATCTTATCTTGGTCTTGAAATGTTCGTAGAGGTCTAGGGAAGGTTTAAAAGGTAAGAAAAATTCGAATAGCTGCCGGGTAAAAATACTACCCTAAAAATAGCCCTTTTCTATTTCCCATACAAACGTTTTCTAAATAAAATGTAGAGTCAATTTCAACTTTATTACTATTTAATAAAGTTCATATTAAATTATAATCACTCACTGTTGTCTAAGCAATGTAGAAGGCGGTACGAAGTTTGCCGGGACTGCTAGTTGGTGATAATCAAAATAACGTACGATCTCATTTTGTTCACTATAATGACTAAATTATCGTTATCAGTTGCAGGTAAAAAACAGATGTAGGTATACCTACCACTATTACATAAAGGCTACCGCTTATTCAGAACCGTGTTACAAACGACAGCTGATAAATTAGCTATCGGCCAGTCGAGTGTGATAGATTACCAAAGGATATTAAACTTTATGCAGTCAGTTAGAGACATATGAACTTGTATGACTAACAACGGTAAATGAGTTCATAAGACCGCGTCATGTAAGCATGAAGCATGTATAAATAAATAAATAAATAAATAAATAAATAAATAATGATAAACTATGTACATAGATATACTTTTTTTTTGTAAATACATACATAAATAGAAAACACCCAAACCTGAGACAAATATCTGCAAATAATGCAAACATTTGTCCCACGGCGGGAATCGAACCTGCAACCTACTGCGTCTCAGGCGGACCTTCGCCCGCTGCGCCACAGAGGCCGTCAACTAACTATGTATAGCCCGCGACTTCGTTCGCAAAAACCCATCAATCCTACTTTAATATTATAAACGTGAAAGTTTGTATGTATGGATGTTTGTTACTCTTTCACGCTGAAACGGCTTCACGGATCTGGATGAAATTTGGCACAGAGGTAGATTATAGTCTGGAATAGCACATAGGCTACTTTTAATCCCGGAAAAATGTGCGGTTCCTGTGGGATAAATTCGTTTTTGTTTTTCAAGGTACCACGCCGGCGAAGCCGCGGGTTGAAACTTTTTGCTGAGTACAAAAAGAGGCGGTCACCCATCCAAAAACTGACTGCGCCCAGCGTTGCTTAACCATGCGTTCCCTAAACAATCTTTCAACCCCTATTTCAGCCCTTTCAAGATTATTTTTGAGACAAATTATACTTATGTCAGTCTCCAAGATATAATTTATCTCCTTCCCAAATTTAATTACGATCCGTTGTGCCGTTTAATCGTGAAAAGGTAACAAACAAACAGAGTTACTTTTGAATTTATAATATTAATATGGATTTGTAATGGATGTATGTATGTTTGCGTGGTGTAAGTGTAAACAACGACGGTCAAATAACGCTCACCACTAACTGACCTACAAAACTGTTCAATGACGCCATCTAACCTAAAAATCTCCTAAAAGAATTATGACCGCATTTGGGAAACTTGCCCATTTTAAAACTTTTCCTTTTAATGAACTTCACAATTCCGCTTTTACTTTACCCTTTAATTACTATATCAGAAAAGCTACCTTTGAAGTTATCGGAAGCAGACGATCTCTTTTTTACTTAATCATTTTGGAGCAAAATACTTACGTTTCTAGATTTTAGAGCAAAAGCTTCGGTTTTTTTTTCTGGAGCCCTATATGTGAACAAACATTGTAACGCATCGAAAACTGTTCCTGTATCAAAATGAGTTATTGGTTCAACATTTCAGAACTAACAGTTAATCGCGTATCATCACGCTATGACGTCAAAGAGCTAAACAGAGCAATGCCCTACAAACAGATCGTTTTCGGAAACTATAAATTCATAATATTATTAGATGATAGATAGTTTCGTAAAGTTATTTTAACTGGCGATAAAAACACCGATTTTGGTAATTGGGTTGTAACTTTTCTGGAATTTAGGTGAGGAAAATGTCTCTGAAAAACTTTTTTCAGGCTATTCGGAAGGTGAGTCATTGCTTTAATACCTACCAAACCAGGTTATTATAGAACAGAAACGTTCGAAAGCTTCGATTTTTTCTGTAACCTGACGTCACTTAAATCATCTTTTTTACGTGTAAACAAGCCATAATGATGGTAATGATGAACCAGGTTATTGGAATGACTAAACCCGAAAAATGTAGAGCATAAATTTTAGTTCAATATTCTAGACAAAACCAACTTTTATTCTAAAAAAAGTTATAAAATGATACAGTTAATTACATTTACAAATAGGTGGTTACATATTTATTCTAAACAAAAAAGTAAATAAACATAAAGGTACTTAGATATTTTTAATGTAAGTAAGTAATGTATGTTTCAGTAATATTTCAATAGCAAATCAAAAAATAAAACCTTTTGCAATATGTACATAATATAAAAGTTATATTTGAACAATAAACATCAACAACGTAGCTTGATGATATTTGTTTTTTTTTGTAAATAAGCATTTGATAAATATTTAAGTTGTTTCATTATATATTTTATTTTAGTTCATAATAAAATTTCTGTGGAGCACTTTACTCCTTTTACCACACTTGTTCTAAAAAGAAAATTCTATAGATACGATGAAAAAAAATATGAATATAACAAAACCCAAATTTCATTTGTTAGAAAGAAAGTTGTTTTGTTTGGTATCTTCGCCACGGATAAAATCTTACAAGCCTTTGTTGTGGAAGCAGCGATAGTCAGTTCTACATTAGTGTACCTAAGGTTGAATTTAGTGTAAAACTATAGAAATATATCGGCATTTACAAGTATTAGGGGAAACTAATGCTTAAAATAACAATAAGAGCGCCGTGTTACCAACTCACAATCAGAACTAAGTTTTTCTAGCTACTTACATAAATCCTTTCCGAATGGGGAATCTGCTTGTGTTGGCGAGTCGCCAATTACCTAAATGGATAGTGTTGGCGATAAAAACGTACTAAGTATTATAATAGCGTTGGTTCAAACTTCTTAGCGATCAATCAATATTGCGAAGTAGATAGTCACAGCCAATCAGTTTTTTCAGATGGGGTATGATGACCTGAATTAGGATATTGTTACGACCATCGAGGTTGTAAATGGTGTGAGGTTATGTAAGAGGCGAAGTATGGAAATATATTTTTTTGGAATATTATCTTCTTCTTCTTTCTTTATATATAAAAATGAATTGCTGTTCGTTAGTCTCGCTAAAACTCGACAACGGCTAAACGGATTTATCTTATCTTGGTCTTGAAATGTTATGTTATTTATATTATGTTTGATGAATGTCATGTGACGAGGAGAGTGTTAGATATGAATGTGGATGGATACAAGGGTAAAGGTAGACCAAAGAAAAGATGGATGGACTGTGTGAAAGATGACATGGGTAAGAAAGGAGTGAGTACTGAGATGACGAATGATAGAAGGAAATGGAAGAAGATCACATGTTGTGCCGACCCCACATAACGTGGGAAAAGGGCAGGAAGAAGAAGAAGAAGAAGAAGAAGGTCTTGAAATGTTCGTGGAGGTCTATGAAAAGTTTAAAAGGTAAGAAAAATTCGTATAACTGCCGGGAAAACCCTAAAAATAGCCCTTTTCTATTTCCCATACAAACGTTTTCTAATTAAGTACGAAATCTGCTGGGTCAGCTAGTTTTAAATAAAAGTTAATTTAAAGTTTGAAGCATGTTTCCATGCATTCTGAAACCCTATGTCTTTATAACAATATTATCTAAATAAAAACTTAAACGTTACTGATTGAGTGACTAACACATCAACGCTATTTAGAAGGTATGTTTCTTTCCGACTGTAAAGGTGCTCTAAGAAACGAATTCCCGAATTACAATCTCTAAGAGAAACAACGGGGAGTTTGAAGTTGGTGAAAACATTACATTATGAAAACATTACACGAACTATTATTCGTACATTACACAACATTACACTATGGCTTATAAAAAACAATCTTAGATCACTTGCAATTTGAGTATCCAATCCACCCGTCACATCCAGAAATCAAATTGATTGAGGATAGGGCGTACGGGTCGGGCTGAGGTACAACCCAATTGAAAAATAAATTACTCTTCGAATAACGACAAGCCTATCCAAAGGCGAATGTCCAAATCGGGTCGAAAGGTGTGAAGTGAAAAAGGTATTCGTCATTTTGTTTTATAACTTCGGTGGCAGGGTGTCCCGCTGAGACGCGAGAGAAAAATATTTGCATGTTCTACATAGGTATATAATATCTTCTGGATCTAGATGTAGCACCATAGTAGTAGTTTCTGATACCCACAATACAGGAAAGTTCCAATTTTGTACCAAACACTAATCCATTCATCGATGTTTAGTAAAGGGGGCAAATAACAAAAGTGGGCGGTGAACTAATAAAAGGTACAATATTTCAAAAAGGGGGCAACGATCCACAATTTCTATGAATGGCTAGAAATAATAGACGAAATCAGAAAGGGGGTAAGCGGCGATAGACACTTGGTGTGGGGTCAGAACTGTGTGGCTGTTATTTATTATTATTATTTGTCAACTTAAGCCTAAACAAATGGCAATGGTGGTGACAGTTATATGCGTACGCTACATGGAGCTAAATCCAGTTCGGTCACCATGCTTGAGAAGCTTATTATTACAAAACACAAGTCTTACAAAACGATAATATTGTACCGGCCGCAATAAAGCGTGTTTTGTGATGTGTTATCAGGTGAACCAGAAAAAAATACAAAAACAGCCTGTAGCGTCCCACTGCAGGGCACAGGCCTCCCTTCTTTCTCTCCAATTATCACTGTTTTGGTTTTTTTTATAAAGTGCTCATAAACCACAAGGATTATATTAAATCGTCTTTCAAGCTAAGTGAATCTAGTCTAAAAAGAACTGATAATATACTCGCTGGTAAAACTGATAATATTCTGCTTAGCAGTTCAACTACACAGGCCTACGCCCAGTTTAATGGTAACTATGTAGGTACTACATGTGTTCTATGTATGGTACGCCACAATCACCCATTGTAGCAATTCGTCAACGGAAGCCCTATTTCCGCCGCCCTTTGTGAGTTTCTCCAAGTGATGAACGACTTTCACCCACAATATTCATACAATAATAGTTATGTACGACTGTACTTACCTTCCCATTTTATTCGACTTGGTTCGCAAAATGGTAGGTATTATTCAAAACAAACATCTTACGACTGTTAATACCAGATTTGTAGACATCTTCTTGTTAAAGATACGAGATGTAGAGTTGCAAAGATTTTATGGTCCACTGGGGGTAGACCAGGGCCGCGCCGACCCCTCACAGCGCCTGTGTGCGAAACCTATGAAGCGCCTCTTTTTTTCACGAATCTTCATGTTTCAACTTAGGTACCTATGTGTCGCCTGATACGGCAAAATTTTTAAATTTGGTCTATAAAAGTAGTGTAAGTATATTTTTTAGGTTTTACCTATCGATACTCCACTACAAAGAATATGCTGTTGTGTAAGTGTATCAAAAATAATTTCGATGGCGGCGCCTCTATTGTCTTGGCGCCTGTGTGCGCCGCACACTTCGCACATAGGGGCGGCTCAGCCCTAGGGTAGACAATAGTAGACATGTGCATCCAAATTATTGATCGAGCGAGCGAAGCGAGCGAAGATCTCAGTGGCAGCTATGCGATTTGGCGTTGTATGTTTGCATGTATGTTTGTTAGAGCATAACTTAAGAACCGTACATCCAATCTGCATGAAACTTGGAGGGTTTAGAGATACTGTTAATCAAATTTACTAAATCTGTTAAGCATATGAGCTTAATCGGTGTAGTATTACTCTTTATTTCGATTTATAAATAAAAACTTATTATAATAAAACCTTTTTACTGTTATCTCGAACTAAAAAGCAAAAGATAAAACGTCGTATTTGAAGGAAGGAGCACAAAATGTATAATATTTACACATTATTTACATCGATGGTAAAAATGGAAGATAAACATATAAAAATCAGACGCTGGTCTGATCTCAAGGTCTGAGTGAAGAAACCATCCCACGAGGAATCGCTGAAAATTTTTTTCCGAGGATTTCTTTATCTCAACAACTCAAGTCCTGGAAAATATTTTAAAACCTTGACCAGTCCAGTGCTAACCCCGTTAAATTTCAGATACCTACTGTAATACTACAAAGCATAAATAATCCTGCAACCAATATCTTGAACAAAGCCTGGTGAGGCCTTGAGGACGAAGCTTGGAAAACTTGAGGAACGAACCACAGTAAATTGGGTTAGTTTCTACCAGCGCGACCAACAGAGTCATACAGAATCTTAAGGGACTCTCGCGAGTGAAATTATCTACCCCGAGGTTCTTATGGAGACAGATAAAGTCCACTCCGCTCAAATTCTGTGGTCTAGTGGCGTGAGACCTTGAAGCAACAGCTATCCTAGATTCTCCTGCTAGACAGTCCTGGACTCTGAATAATATTTAAAACAGAAGACTAAGTACCTAAATATTGTCCTCAATCGTTTATCTGTATTTTATATCTAAACTCCTTAATTTCTATTAGCCTCAGTTTCATAAATAGTATAGGTAGGGACTTATTTGTAATATACATAGGTACATAATTATATCTTTATTTAAACTCAACATTTTCTTTTCTTTGTTAGATAAATAGCAGCCTTTCTTAGGTAGGATATTCAAATATTTGTTTGTGATTAGGTTACATGGCATAGTACATAAAGCGTATCCAAAAACTTTAGGGCATGAATACAAATAAGGATTGTGGACATCGCGCGCGAGATCTCAGTTCGGGGCGAACTACTAGTTATAAATGGATTGTTTATTTATATCATTTTGGCATCCAATGGAAGTTATATAGGATTTTATTGTAGGTACTTTACCTGATTTATAACAAAGATATTATTAATTATGTATCTGTTTTTAATACCTTTAAACGGGAAATTCTTTTAAAATGTATATAAATATATAATCTGAATCTCGGAAACTTCTCCAAGGATTTTCATGAAATTCAGTATGCAGGGTTTCGAGGGCGATCTAGCTAGGTTTAATTTTAAAAAAAACGTCATTTCCCATAAAAAATAACCAAGGTAGGTCATCCAGGTACTTTCACAGTGACTCGTACGCAGTCTAAAACGATCTTACTCATGCTAGACATGAACAATGACACATATCGGGGTCGTGTTGTCGCTACAACGCATGTTTATACGCAGGACAATGAAAGATCAATTCAAAATAATGACAATGAAATTTAAAATAACAAAATGTGTCAGTCGGCCTCATTACCTCATCATACCAAACATCATTTATACTGCTCATTGATAAAACTTGGTTATGGTTACAGCCTCTGCATTTTCACTGACATGACCCTGACACGTTTCGGCATCTTCTAGGAAACTCATTCTTGCCCAGGCAAGGTAAGGACAAGAGTTAATCCACCACAGATAAAAAAACTAAGTTAACTTTAGTTAAAAAGTTAAGTTAACCTTTTGATGTGAAACATCTATAGCCGCACGTAAAACCGATTTCTGGGGCTTATTCCCAAAGTACTCCACGTTTTAGTTTCAAAGTACTCCAAGAAATATTCTCAAACTACTCCACGAATAAAATATTGTTATTTTAGTTTAATTCGACTCCACCCTACTGGTGTCCAAAAATAATTATCTCATACATTCGTTCTCAAACTACTCCAAACATTCTTTAGCATACTGATTTATTTCGCATTTTACTCTACAAGGTAACTGACGTACAGTCAGCTTAAGAAATATATATTTTTATTGTACAATAAACATATTTTTCGCCTAATTTGTTTTTTGTTTCGTACATAGTATGATCTATCTTTTGGCAATAGCAATTATGCACTATGAGTGAATTGTGATTTGGATTTTTTAAAAGACCAGGACATCAGAAACGTAGCACAGGTTTTTTTTTACTTGCTTAAATCAAAATACTTCTGCGATACTTTTGATGTCCTGGTACTTAGGTACCTACCTACTTCAAAACATTTTATCCGTTGTCGTCATGAAGGACAAATCATGTTTTCGAAATAATGTTGCAAAAATGGCTTTGGTAAATTATCTAAAAGACATAAATTAATTCATCCTTCATGACAAATGGATAAATAATAATGTTTGAAGTACCAGGACATCATAAGTATTGCAGAGGTATTTTCATTTTGTAGATAACTGTAGGTACTTGCTTTTCCTATTTTTGGTAATTGCTTGTACCATTAACATACGTGGGTGTAATAAAACTTATCTCTTTTGCTACCGTTTTTTTCTGAATAATAATGCGTTAAAAGTATGTAAGTAATGTTGAAGTGAAGTACCTACTTACAATTTATTCCATTTGCCGCAGACGTAAACGTCCTAAATAATTTGAAGAAAACTTTTGCCAGCATAGGTACCTAATTTTGTTACAGATATACTGTGACAGACTGTACTCCTTCATTTCATGGAGTAGAATGAAACATTATTTTGTTTCGATGTTTTGAATGGAGTAGTCTTAAAACTTAAACGCACTATTTTTATTTTACCTTTTTTTAATAATAATTCTTTGGAGTAGATTGGGAACTAATGTTCGAGATTCTTATCTTTTTTGAACAAAAGAATGGAGTACTTTGGGAATAAGCCTTTCTGGCGTGGCGACGCATGCCGTGGCGACGCGTCGCCACGCTATATGATGATCGATGTTTCACATCTGCCAGGCGTCCCGTGACGGCTCACATTTTTTTAATTTAAAATAGGTTTAGACTTAGCTTTCCTGAAAGTTATTTTCTAAATCAAAATGGAACTTTTAAGATAAAATATTAAAAAAATTATTCGATGAGTTTGAGAGCCATAATCGCGTTTCTGGTTAGTTACCTAATTTGATATCTATCAGAGGTTTGGAAGCACTGTAAACTATTTACCAAAGAGAATTTATATTTTGGAAGTACCTAAATATAACGTAGTGGTTATCCACTACGTTTTATTTACTTCTAAAATATAAGACGTTTTTCTCCCATCAATAATTGAGTTTCAAATTTTACTTTTTAGTTCCAGATAATAAACACTTAGACGTTTACAGTAAAAAGGTTTTATTAAAATAAGTTTTTATGTATTTTTTTTTAAGTAAAGAGTAATACTACCCTTTATTTTTATTGTTTTAAGAGTATAATACTATAGAGAACGGGATATACTTAGAGTAGAACCTGCTATTTAATACAGGTACCTACTGCTAAAAGGATAGGTAGGTATAGGTAAATTGAAACTCTTTAGAGTAAAACAGAGAATGTACTTTACCAAATCTCATTTGCTGATTGGTTTCGGATAAATCTACCGTGGTTGCCGTATCATTGAACTCGACCAGCATTCGAATCCACAGGAATCATTTGATTACTCCATCCATTATTGCGGTCCACCGGTCCGGCGAGCGTGCTATTCTAACGAAGGCAACCTCTCCTAGTGATAAACTACTTTCACCCAAAATCTTACATAGTAATAAAAATGTACAAGTTTGTATGTATGGATGTGTGGTTGTTTGTTACTCTGTCATGCTGAAACGGCTGAAAGGATCTGGATTAAATGTGGCACAGAGATAGATTATAGTCTGGAATAGCACGTAGGCTACTTTTTATCCCCGAAAAATGTACGGATAGATTTGTTTTTTGTTTTTTTTATAAAAGTAATATCTAACAGTTTAAACCTAACCAAATATAAATCGATAGAACTTTTTATAATTAAACTCTATTTTCTAATCGTAACTAATTAGATAAGTAGGTATTTTATAATACATATTTTTACTCTCAATTGTACTTCAAGTATAAATAAAATAAAATATCAAAGCAAGTAAAAGCATAATTCCACGGCTTACGAGTACCTACTTTCCTCACAGCTCAGTTCGTACCTAGTAGCTCTGCCTTCAGCACTGTAGGTTGCGGGTTCGATCCCCACCCAGGCAAACATTTGTGTGATGAACGCAAATGTTTGTTTCTGGGTGTTATTATATAATATTCTATCTGGTTCCCATAATACACGCTTTGCTTAGTTTGGGCCTAGAAGGTGTTGTGTGATATGTCCACCAATATTTATTTATTTATATATTACCAACATCAAACGAAGCAAGCAGTAATAACATAACGCTACTGTCGGTAATATAGGTGAAACCACAATGAAATCGATCGGTACAGACGTAGGTATTTGATTGGAGCATTATACGAATCAGTATTTCCCAATGAAGAATGGAAGGACCGATTTCCTTGCTTCCTTTCAACGAACACAGTTGAACAACTAAGTTGACCTTTCAATCGGGTGTTTCCTCGTGGTCCCATAATTTTGTTCCATTAATGGGAGTACCTAATACTCGTTCGTAATATTAGGTAACGTGGTAATAACGAGTTATTGCCTGTGGTTCCATTGCTTTCTGTTGTTGAATCAACGTCTGTTAGCTGATATATAGTCAACATTCATTATGTACCACCAATTTTGTTAGTCTTTTGAATTTTATCCTGTAAATTGGAATTGGCATATGAGAAATTAAAACATATTTTTCTTCACCTTATTTTGACTAGTCACTTTGAACCAGTATGGTGACAGGATTAAAGTTCGCCTCAGAAGCTACTTGCATATTTTGAGAGGCATTTTTAAAATGTAGGTATTTTGTTCATCATAAGGTCTTGTTTATTTTAAACAGGTAGATACATCAATGGGGCTTTCAGGTGGTTCGTCTCACTCGAGAAGGAAATATAAATATTTGTCTGTTTTTAATATTTTCTGCTATTATCCTTAAGTGATAATGCTAACGGAAATAGGAGATTCTACTGAATTTGATATTTTACCGTTTAAAAACTTTTTTATCCTTGATGATATATGAGCTCGCCTTTCAAGCTGATAGCATGAAGATGAAACAATAAAAGATCGGTTCCTAATAAGTGACAACAAATGACGAAAGTGTGAAAATTGCGATACCGTTGTGTAGAAATGCCCAGATGCAAGAGTTTTGTGACAAGCGTAAACGGCTCGGTATTTAGTAAACTATGACTCATAAGTATTATGATCATTAAGTTATTTGGCAACACCATCAAATGTAGGTTTCTTAAAAATCTTCTATCATTATACCTACCTAAAGTATCTGCTCAAGTCAATAGCAGAAATACCAACTCCCGATAGTGCAAATGCTAGTATTTTTATCTCAAAAGTGCATTTGTATGCATAAGATTCAGCTCGGATAGCAGTGAAAAATCTGAGTCGAATGAGATTGTCTGAATGATTGATATTGAAGATACGCAATCAGTTTTATGTTAGTTTAATGTGCTTGAAGAAATAGCCAATCAAACAGTATCATGGTACCTACTAAACAGTAGGTACCATGATACTGTTTGATTGGCTATTTCTTAGACATAGGCATATATACTTGTATGTAGGTATTCAAACGAATACCTACATACAAGTATATATGCCTATGTCTGTTATGATCACTATTGTAATGGTCGCACCCTTGCCTGACGATTCGAAGGTCGTGCGCTCAATCCTGGTCGTGCACTAATGAGTTTTCCATTCGAAAAGTTTATGTGCGCAATTGCCTTTGCTCTAAAGTCTAAACGGAAAGAAAAACATCGTAAGGAAACTGGCATACCTACCCAAGAACCAAAAACTCGAAGGTGTGTGTCATAAGTTTGTATATATTACTAGAGATCTGTCATCTAACGAGATATATCTTCCAATATTACAGTCGTGATATTTTTTGTTGTTATGAGACACTACATAGGCATATGTACAGTGATACAGATGTTATTGAGGAGATGATGTATTTGTTTGTTTTCTTTAAGTAATACATTTGTATTTGACAGTGATATTTTATCCTGGAGAAGGACATAGAATACATATACTTAATACCTTTTGCCTTAAACCATAAATGCGGACGTATACGCGGCTGAAAGCTAGCATAAAATAAAATAACCGAGCGAAACAGATAAAGTACTTATTTATCTTTTAAATAAATATAAATGTTCCCATTTTGCCACCGTCTCCGGGCAACAACTATCTCGAGGTTAATCTACAGTAAACGAAGATGAATTCCGTGGTAACTTTGACTCTAATGAAAACACGAGGAAACGTGTGCTTGTCGAGTGCTTTCAGGAATCTCGAACATTGCAAATAGCGCCATCTATCATCTTCAGAACGGTCAAATTATCTCAAAGTTTACAAACTTCAAAACTTGTCCAGTGCAACCGTAGAAGTATGTAACTATTAGATCTAATAATTTGCTGTCTACAACCACGTAGACGCTCTACGGCGGCGTAGACCGTCTACGATGGTAACCTACACAAAATTTTAAAGAGTTAGAGCCCGCGCACACAAAGAGCGGTCAGAGTTCTGCGTTCTAGTGACCGTTGACCGCCCAAGAGTTCCAACGCACACAAACGGCGTGCAAATTCTTGCGTTCTAGTTTCGTTTGGGTCTTTGCACATGCAACATATCAATGTCGAATGTCGATTTATAGTTTTAATGAATTGTATAACATCATAAAACCTGGTATCGAAAAACAAAATACTAACTGGAGGAAATGTATTGTATTTCATCAAAAGAAAGGCTGGCTATATTTTTAAGGTATGTATTTATTTATTAAGGATGGATAAGAAAATACATTAGGGGAGGCCTATGTCCAGCAGTGGACTGCTATAGGCTGATGATGATGATGATGAAGAAAATACATAGTAAACTCATCAGACATCGCGGCGTTCCGGCGTTCTCTGTCTTGGCGGGAAAATAACTCTTGGAACGCGACGTTCCGCTTTGACCGCCGCGGTCAGACCGCCCGCTGTGTGCGTTGTTGTTATAGACTCAGTATATTCTAATGAACGCCGAACGCAGAACTCGCAACTCGGAACTCCTGACCGCTGCCTGTGGGCGCGGGCACTAAGGATAAGAAAATACATAGTAAACTCATCAGACATCGCGGCGTTCCGGCGTTCTCTGTCTTGGCGGGAAAAGAACTCTTGGAACGCGACGTTCCGTTTTGACCGCCGCGGTCTGACCGCCCGCTGTGTGCGTTGTTGTTATAGACTCAGTATATTCTAATGAACGCCGAACGCAGAACTCGCAACTCGGAACTCCTGACCGCTGCCTGTGGGCGCGGGCACTAAGGATAAGAAAATACATAGTAAACTCATCAGACATCGCGGCGTTCCGGCGTTCTCTGTCTTGGCGGGAAAAGAACTTTTGGAACGCGACGTTCCGCTTTGACCGCCGCGGTCAGACCGCCCGCTGTGTGCGTTGTTGTTATAGACTCAGTATATTCTAATGAACGCCGAACGCGGAACTCGCAACTCGGAACTCCTGACCGCTGCCTGTGGGCGCGGGCTCGTAAAGTTTTTTTGTATAAACAAAATGTAGACAATCTCCTAATCAAAATTCTTTCACCAATGCTGCAATAAACTTTCAGGAAACATAAGCTATATTATATATAGGTAATTTAGGATATTATGATATCGTAAATACATTTCAATAGAATAAAATATCTGATAAAAGCATTAAAAAATAAGAATAATTTATTGTCCAAACTGTGTTTGGTACAGATAATATATTACTAAGTATAAGGTGTGTTAATTCGTCCAAGAGTTTAAGTAAGTTACAATAGTTAACATTATCCTCTTCTTCTTCTTCTTTCAAGTCAACGGCTACGCTTATATCTTATTTTCCCAATATTCTGCGACTCTTACGCCCCTCTCTGTTGCCTGTCCTCTTAAAAAACTCTAAAATACTAAATATAAAAGGTTTAATCAGATTGTCTTGGCTGGCAGAAAATGCCCTCTTGCATTAAGCCCTTCATTTGTCACGTGCTTGCTGTATAATTAAGTTTGACTAAATAAATAGGTAATGACGTTATTTTTCTAACGCAGCTGGAAAATAAAGAAAGCAAATTTAACTCAATCGCAAACGATCGGGAGAGCGAGCTCGGTCATTTTTCACTTCGACAGAATACACCGAGAGCTATAGTCCCCGGCTGTTGTTATGGCACATTGTGGATAAAAGATATATTACACAGCCTCACCTCCTTTAACGATGGCTCGAAATAAAATATATTTTAACAAGTTTTATTTTTAACGAAATATAAATAATCGAGGAATCAAAAGCTTACTTTCAATAGCTTTGAGTAGCTTACTTTGGGGCTAGATGATGCTGTGTGGACTGTCCAGCATTAAAAAAAAAAAAAATCTGTACTTCTATACTATAATATTATAAGGAGGAAAGTTTTGTATTTTTGTCTGTAACAAATAAACTCGAAAATTACTGAATCGATTTCAAAAATTCTTTCACCATTCGAATGCTACATTATCCCTGAGTAACATGGGCTATATTTATTAGTAGAAAAGTTAGGGATCCCTACTAAAACTTTAATAATGTGACCCAAGGTTTAATAATTAATGGATTTTTGCGGACGAAGTCGGAGAAAACCGCTAGTTTTAAATATAATTTAACTAATACTTGTTAATTTAATAGACCCAGGAAGAGATAGCGAGACGAGCTCGACGCGTATTTACCATCTTGGCCTACAGCAGCGTTAAATTGCGAGGAGTGGAACGAAGGAAGGGAGGACTTTGCCCTGCAGTGGGACAATAATGGCTGAAAAATAATAATAAATAATAATACTTGTTTCCTTCCACAAATACGCCATTGTATAGGCTGGAAACTGTTTAATAACCGCAATAAGATTGATCGAACTTGATCTAGTTATAACCACAAGTTTAATTATAAAACCTTTGTCAAAGTAACAAATCAAATTGTCAAATGAATTGAAGTGGAATAAAGTCCTTACAGAATTGGTACCTACCATACCAATCTCATTATTTTGCTCTCAGAAAAATAGTTGAGCTATAGAGCATAAAATATTCGGTAATGCAAACTATGCTCAACTGCTCAACTAATTGAGCAATCTAGTTGAGCACACGGAAAGAAGCGCAGAGAAGAGGTATCATTCTTTTGGCCATTTCTTAAAATGTCTTCTTTTATTTTCAACGTAAAATCGCAGAATACGTTTTTCAATATATACTTTTAAACTTACGCGATCAGGCCCCTATTCAATAAACATTACAAATTGTAAAATACAATTAATTGTAAGCGGCTACAATTCTACAAGTTTCTGTTTAATAAAAAACTACGATTTACTGGAGGAAAATTTACAAAATTGTAAAGTTTTCTTACAATTCTACATATTTGTAGGTTTTATTAAACAGCACTTGTCACGCGACTTGCATGCAGGAAAGACAATTTATATCTTTTTTTTATTTTACTTTCTGTGTTACTTTTCTAATTTTGTTTGGTTTTACCTTTGTTTTGTTTTTTTTTTTATCTACTTTTATTTTCCTGTATGTGTCCGTGTCTGAATAAAAATCTATTCTATTCTATTCTATTCTATAAAATTAGACAATATTGTCACTTTTTTACAAATTTGTAGACTTGTAATGTTTATTGAATAGGGGCCTGAACACATTTGTTTGACAGTTTGTCTGACAGGTTTGCACGCTGTCGTGGTCACGGGCAGACTGACCAGCCTACCCGTGACGACAACGTGCAAACCTGTCGAAACGTCGGGAAAATAAAAGGTAATTTGAACGCGATAAATACCCGTTTAATACTAATAACAATACGTTTTTCAACTATCTACATATTTAAAGGATTTTAATTATAGTACACTAGTGTTATTCCAGGCTATAATCTGTAATCTATATCTGTGCTAAATTTCATTCAGATCCGTTCAGCCGTTTCAGCGTGAATGAGTAACAAACATAGGTACATCCATCCATCCATACCTACATTCTTACAAACTTTCGCGTTTATAATATTAGTAAGATTAACTACACAATAAAACTGCAAGTGATCTGGATCAGTTGAGGTATCTATAGATCGTTTGTAACGGTCCTTATATAATCCAACTGTTCCAATGTATTTTATATGTAGTGTCTGTATATTTCTGTAAATAAAGAGCTTAAGAATAAAACGTAGGTACAATATAAAAAATAATTAATAAAATTCCAAGTTCATCCTATGTTGCTACGTTCAACCCGCGATTTAATGTTCATCCTTATAATTAATAGGTAGATTAAGTTATAAAAATTCAAAAGCTGTACCACGTGGGCGATGAAGATATTGTCTTATGTGCCAACATTTCAATATATAAAACTCTTGTGTTACTAACTCATTGAATGAGCAACACACACACAGCCACCATAAGTTCTAGAGCGCTGAATTTGGAAAGTACTTAATTAGGAACATAAATCCCTAAAATTCAACCTATGTACCCACATAAAATATAGCCTATGTTCATCCTGAAAATTATTTCTACACATTGGTAAAATCATTTTTCAAATCGGTCCAGTAGTTCGGACACAGTCGGAGCCTATTCAATGCAAGCAAGCAAACAAACAATCAAATCTTTCCACTTTATAATATTAGTATAAATGTAGTGATAATATTATTGCGAGCGAAGCAACTTGCCGAGCTCCACAGTCAGTATGAAGATGCCCTCGAGCGGCTGGAGAGCCAGCAGTCCATGCTTCAGTCAGTGGATAGCTGCCATGAAGCCTACAGCATTGTGCTACACAAAAACAAGGACTTGAAACAGGAACTTTCAGAGTGCAAAATTAAAATTGATGACTTAGAGTCCAAACAAGCTCGGACCACCAAGAACAATAATAGGCTTAGTTTACAAACAGAACTATTAGTCTGTGAGCCTAATCACTCATTTATAGACCTCACTACACCTAAATGTAAAGGTAGATCCTCAATGCTCCATGGGAGTAACAAAATTATGAAGTATTTAAAATTAAATAATTTTATTAAAAAGACTGAGAAAAAGATAAAAAAGCAGAAACATATATTTGATCATGCTCGGCTATCTAAAGAAAAATGTAATTTAAAAGAGGAATTAGACTCCTGCTACAATTTGATAGGACGGAACAACATAGAAATTGAATATAGGTCTGAACAAATTGTAAGTTTGGAGAGATCACTCCATGATTTGACTTGTAAATATAAAAAGGCAGAACAGCTGGTATTTGTTAAGGAACAAAAAATTAATAACATATTACAAGAAGTACAAAATAACAGTACTTATGTGCAAGTGTGTAACAATGCCACACAAACTGAAACTTTTTTGTGTGAGTTACCAACCAAACCAGTGCCAATCACCTCATCACAGATGGCGCCACTAGTAGCACAGATACAGGTATCATCTATCATGCCAGAAAAAATACTGCCTGTAACAATTGTGCCACAGCCTCCAGTTAAGCAGATGAAAACCAGTCACCAGACCCGGAAGACAGTGTTATACTCGGACAAGATAGGTGTTGACATGGGAGTGCTGCTTAGTGGACTATTAGGACAGGCAGTCAGAAATAACTGCTATACAGACGCCCCTCTTACCCAATGTATTAGCAGAATAAAAGATGATAAATGCTTGGACAATGACACCACCTTGATCGTGCAATTAGGTGACAGTACTGGTGTTAAGCGTTCGGACTTGATTAGGCTGATTGAAACCTTACTAGAAAAGTTAGATTTAGGATTAGGAAAACTAATATTATGCGCATTTCCATATGCAAATTCATTAGGTAGGAAAGAAAATCTGAACATTTATAATCTTAACCTAATCATGTATAATTTGACATGTCGTCATAGTGACGTTTTGTATTTAGATACTAATAATTTTATTAGTAATTTTGTTTTGACAAAAGGTACTTTGTACTTGAGTAGGTATAATAAGTTGATAATTGCTAAATTGTTAGCATTCAATATTTTTGATCCTGTTATAAGTAGTATAACACAGTTTACCGACGACCCCGTAGTTAGTATTAGTACTAATGAGGGTGACAATGGACAACGGACAACTGACCAGCATTTAAACTAAATTTGCCGACAAAGGGAAAGCCATGCAGTTTACATATAGTCCACCAAAACATGCAAGGCCTTCCCAGCAAAATATTAGAATGTGAATTGTTTTTAAAGAGTTTTAATGTAGATATCATGTGTATAACAGAACACTGGATAGGTCAATCAGAGTTACTTCCATTTTATGACAATTATAAAATTGCTAGCTGTTATAAACGTAGGAACGCCATACGTGGTGGCTCTTTAATTATTGTAAAAAATAACATAAAACACAGGGAGCGCAAAGACGTAGTTAATCTCACCGTTGAGAGAGTTATTGAACTGTCGTGTGTAGAGCTGGAGCGACATGTCGTTGTGAGCGTTTACCGTCCCCCCGACGCAGACTTCGCCTTGTATGAATCCACTATGGAAGAAGTATTGCACAAAATATTTGTATGTAATAAGTCGATAATAGTTTGCGGTGATTTTAATGTAGATATTCCGGTTCATCATTTTTCAGACAGACTTCTAAACTTATTTAAATGTTTTAATTTAATTCCTCTTTTTAATGAACCAACAAGGGTAACCCTAACTTCCGCCACTTGTTTAGATAATATATATTGCAGTTGCACTCCAGTACATAAGTTTGTGGTTAATCATTTTAGCTCTGACCATTACGGTCACAGCGCCATCTTCACGTGTAACTTCGCAGATGAGGCTCAGAACTTTACCTACCGACCAATTACAGAGAGCCGCATTAGGAAGTTTCAAACCAATATTGAACAGAAAATGTCCCTTATACCATGCGTCGATGATCCTGATGACCTTTTCACCATTTTGTTTAACTTGGTAAGCAAAGAACATTCGGAAATATTCAAGCTTAAGACATGCAAAGTTAATAATAGTGTTAAGTTTGCTGACTGGGCTACACCGGGTATTTATAAAAGTAGAAATAAGTTGTATGATCTATACGCTGCTAAGAAATCAGTGCTACACGATTTAGCGTTTACTTCGCACGTTAAAAATTATTCAAAAATATTTAAAAAAGTTTGTCATGCAGCGAAATCTTTACATATAAGAAATAAAATAGAAAATTCATCAAACAAAATAAAAGCAACGTGGAAATTAATTAATAATGAAACAGGTAAATCGAAATCTCGCAATAACCAAATAAGTTTAAAAATAAATGACACAATTATAACAAAAGAACAGGAAGTTGCAGACGCTTTCGATAATTTTTTCTCGAATATACCTAAAGTTGTGACACAATCGTTAAACTGTTCAGTCTCTAATGCGTTTACTTTATTAGAATCTAATGTTGCTAAATGTGAACGTGTGTTTAACTTTACATATATAAACGCAGCTAGTATTGTAAAAGCATTCAAATTACTTAATATAAAAAATACGGAAGATCTATCGGGAATGTCTACAAAGGTGTTAAGTACTATAATTTTAGATGTTGCTCCTTGTTTAGCTTATATTTTTAATAGGTGCGTTGACGAAGGAGTTTTTCCCGACCTTATGAAACATAGTAAACTCATTCCTTTGTTCAAATCTGGAAGCGAAAGAGATCCCGCTAATTATAGACCAATATCGATATTGCCCGCGCTAAGTAAAATCTTTGAAAAAATAATTCTTAATCAGCTATTATCTCACTTCAACGTTAACGGACTACTTCATAGTAATCAGTACGGATTTACCAAAGGTCGATCAACAACAGATGCAGGTATAGCTTTAATGAAACATATATTTGATGCGTGGGAGAAGTCGCAGGATGCAATCGGTGTATTCTGTGATCTGTCTAAAGCCTTCGACTGCGTGAGTCATGCAAACTTAATTTCAAAGTTAAAGTATTACGGCGTCCAAAACCAGGCCTTAGACCTTATACAGTCGTATCTATCGAATAGAGTCCAAAAAGTAGACGTTGGCGGGGAAAGGTCTTCAGGTTCAACTATTGAGATAGGGGTACCGCAGGGATCGATACTGGGTCCTTTTTTATTTCTAGTGTACGTTAATGATCTCCCATTTGTTGTAAAAGATATTTGTGACATAGTTTTATTTGCTGACGATACTTCATTAGTTTTTAAAGTTGACAGAACCAATTCGAGTTGTGACTACGTAAATGAGTCACTATCATTGATTCTGAACTGGTTCACTGTAAATAATCTTCTGCTGAATGCTAACAAAACAAAATGTATTAAATTCACTTTGCCCAACGTAGTGCATAGGCCAACTAATATTAAAATTAATGGGGAAGCAATGAATCTTGTTGATTCTACGGTTTTCCTTGGTATCAATATTGATGCCAAACTGCAATGGGGACCACAAATCGATAAACTTTCTGGTAGGCTTAGTTCCGCTGCATATGCAGTTCGTACGACACGGTGGCTTACGGATGAAGCTACAGCTAGATTAGTTTATTTTAGCTACTTCCATAGTGTTATGTCATATGGTATAATTCTCTGGGGAAAAGCAGCGGATATACAATCAGTATTCGTATTACAAAAAAGGGCAATTCGTGCCATTTACAAAATGAAACCGAGGGACTCTTTAAAAGAAAAATTTAAAGAAATTAATATTCTCACAGTAGCGGCACAATATATATACGAAAATTTACTGTACGCTCATAAGAATAGGGATAGACTTCAGAAAAACTGCGATGTACATGGAATCAATACTAGGAACAAACATAAATTATTAATCCCTAAGTTTCGGTTACAAAAAGTGAACGGGTCATTTATGGGGAACGTGATACGTTTCTATAATAAACTTCCTATAAATGCAACTAAACTTCCTGTTAGAAAATTCAAAGCCTTCATTAAAAATAATCTCTTAAAGAAAGCATATTATAATATAAATGAATATATTGATGATAGGAACTCATGGCCCGATGTCGCTCCGCCCTCCGACAGCTAACCAATTTGCAATGTAAACGCTGTCCTTTTGTTTTATGTATTTATGTTCTGTTTTTATGTTATTATTATTAGATAATTTTGATTACATTTTTTGTAAGAAGGATCATACAAAAAAGCGCTAGGACCGAGACGAGTTTCTTGCCTGTTCTTCTCGTACTTGGGTTAGGTTGGAATTGGCACATAGATTCACCTAGCATGTAAGACGTTTCAAAGTGATCCTTGTGATTGTACTGAATAAATATTTTTCAATTTCAATTTCAATTTCAATTTCGAAGTCGCGGAGGATTAGCTAGTCTAATAATTATCCAGCCTCTGATGTCACAATCCGCCTACGATCTGAATCTCTTACATTATAAGTACTTAGGTAGGATATGCTAAAAGTAAATACTTTCCTCTTGATTTCGTCACTGAAGTGTGAAAAAGGCATAAGTTTTGTACCGATTTTTTGGCTACATAGGTAGGACCTGTTAAAATGATGTAAACAGATCTATATTCTAATCAAAATATATTTAAGTTAGAACCTATTCAATAAAATTTTGCTCACTTAGTTAACCTACCTACTTCGATTGCATAAACTAGGAATTTATATTACCTAGGTATGCCTACCTACTTCAGAGTAAGATCCAACCAAGGTAAGCGCAAAAAACCTATCTAGATAATCTATGATGTTATTAGGTAGAGGTAGTACCCAATAACTTATGACCTGTATCGACCACCTACATACCTACCTACCTATCTACAAAATAATGACAATCATTTTGGATGTTAAGGCGCCCATGAGCCTTCAAATGCACCTTAAATAATACCTACTTACTACCTACCTTTTATCTATTATAGGTATTAGGTACCTACTAATCGTCGCAGCGCATAGATAATAATCGTATACTTTTTTCTAAACGAGAAAAAACTCATTTACTTTTAATTTTCTAAAATCCTAGTTTTCTAAACATTTTTTAAAACAAGACGTTCACAAGCAGGAAAGGAAGGAATAAACTTTCTCGTGGCTTTCACGACCCACCTTTACGACGTGTGACGGACAGGCTAATGGCAACCTTTTAATTAAAACTGAACTGTCTTTTCATGTAGCGATTCGTAGGTAGGTAGTTAATAAAATATCAAGGAAGCATTTTATTTCAATAAAACAACCTATTTCGGTAATAAGTGCTTACGATAATAGTAAGTAAGTAGATCTAAGTACAATCTACTGACGCATATTTATATCAATATTATAAATAATAACTAGGAAAATACATAATTAGACAGATAGAGCAGGTACTTACCGGTAAAAATATAGATAGGCACGTTAAAATAAATGAACACAAAAATCCAATGCGAAATAAAAACCGTAATTTTCCGTATGTAACCAAAAAGTTAAAACTGTCACTGGCACAAAACTTTCGTATCGAAGTTAACGAATTCAATTTGAATTTATATCTAGTTCGAAATTCGAAACGCGCGGGAAAGCGTCCCGGGCGGGCGACTGGCGCAGTATTTCGGGCGGACTGACTTGAAAACTGGAGGGTGGACTCTGAATGGCTGAGACCAGCATAGCGGAGATGCCACGATCATGCGCGCTCAAGCCACCAGCTTCAAATACTTTTTAACGGGATTTAAAGCTTTTCCATGATAATTGAGGATCCGAATGGTAAGTCGGAAAGGTTTACTTTCCTCGAATTCCGAACCGAAGTTTTTTTTAAATGGTTTTCTTTCAACGATACTCATCAGGCATCTCGAAACTCTTACTTTTAGTACCTACCTAGTCAAAATGCCAGAACAGAGGCTACTTGGTACCTACTCATACTATAATTTGTGTTCCTTCGCGCGGAACTAAGGAATCTTTTTTAGTAGGACCTATCGAAGAACTAAGTGACACAACGCTATACGAAGGCAACGAATTACCTACCTACTTTAATATTGTATTTATGCCTTTAATTTTAGATCGGATCTAAAACGTATTTTGTTCGATTTTATGAAAACAGAAGTTTGAGTCAAAGCTCGAATTAACTTAAACTAATCTAAAGAGGTTACGCAAAGGGCGCGGGCGCTCCGCGGTAGAATTACGCGGCTGTGGGCAACATTCTCGATACGAATGGTGAAGCTACGCAATTTAAATTCCGTTGTACAACGCAATGCAGAGATTTGGCAGCTTTGGTATTTTGTATTATACCCTCAATCTGGGTTTGTAGTTTTGCGGGAAAAACACAAAGTAGGTACCTACCTACCCTACCCTACGAACTACAACCACACACTACGTTTTCTATCCAACTTGTCGATCTAAATCTAATCGATTCCAATTTAGTCTTTAATTGCCACAAAAAAAAAATTATCGCAAAAATTAAAATTTCACAGTATTCATTACCTAAGTACCTATTTCAAAAAAGGACCAGACCATACATGACATAGAGGTTCTGGTTATGAAAATGGAAAAAAAAGTCTTGTTTAATAACTGGTTATGAAACAGTGAAAAAAATTCCTCATACATAACCAGTAATGAAATCTTAGTTACGAACGTGGACGAAGGGTTTATTTTGAGCTCTCGATCCTTGGGGTCAGATAAACCTTCTATAAGATTTTTGTTAGTAATCAGTGATTACTAATAATCACTCACTTCCATAACAAAAAATGTATAATAGGTAGGTAAAATTATGTATTCCTTAATTTTTACTTCGCAAAAGCGACAAGCAGGTTAACTCTTGATTCAAAACCCTCTTCTTTGTATCAAAGTTTATTCATACCGTCATCAGATATTTACATAAACAAAAAATTCTAAAAAAATAAACATTAAAAAACCATTGTCCATTTGTAACATATCAATTTAATATGATTTCTATTAACATTACCTATTGTATAATTTAAATACTCAAATCTTACATTGAACATTATGTATTAACCGCTGGTAAATTTATGACGTAGCGGGATGAGGGTATAGAAAAACTGTATATAAGCTGTTAGTTTATTGAATTCGTGTCTTCCGGTGTCCGCCGGTTCAAGGAGGTCGAGAGAGTCCCGACCTCTAACGTGGGTGAGCAATGGCGACTACTCGATGACTGTTTGTTCCTCTTTCACTAAAAATTCAATAACTTCCTCCACTGTATTCACTTGGTCTGTATCGAGACCGTCTGTGTCCACATCTGTAAATAATAGGCAAACATAAAAATAAATATTTATAATCAATGAAACAAGGTAGTTAAAGCAGACACTGCCGCAAATTTCCGCTAGGGGCGCTGCAGGTAAATGTATGGAAGGAGACGAAACGAAATCAAGTTTAGTAAACTACAAAACCCGTACTAAGCCGTGATTGTAAGATCGAATTTCAGTTATGTTATTTATCTGCTGAAAATAATTTACAAGCCGCTTAATCTCCTTATCGTCTCACTAGATCTTTGGAACCTAGTGATAGGATCAAAGTGCATTTAAAAGGCTCTTTTTGAGTACCGACTTGTTTTCGATCTTTTTAAGTCCTACGACATGGCAGTTAACAATAATAAAAAAAAGAAAACTTACAATTCCTGAGCTCGAGCCGGCGCGGCTTCTGATCAGCCCATTCCTGGGCCTTCGCCTCTCGATACTCAACATGCTTCTTCATTTGCTCAGTGCGCTTGGCAACCAGTTCCTATAAATCAAATAATAATCACATCACAATACTGTATAAAATACTTTGCCCTGATCGACAGACATGCAGAGCCCAAATCGCTGGTCCTTGAGACTTGAACTTTGGCGGGTGAGTTATGTATAGCTCGTAGACCTACACTAATAACGGATATTTGGAAATTTTACCTCTAAAGGTAACAGCGGGAGGTTGGAATTTTTATATTACCTGAACAAAGCCGCGGGGAGTTCCACTAATGAATAATATTTATTTTACCAAACTTGGATAATAAAGAATACAATTTACTGGTGGTCCCTGCATTAGGGCTAGCCTGATTAACAAACACGAATTCCTACTACAAATATAGTAAGAAGGCGTGTGCTAGATTTAGAGCAAGAGATAGCCGGTTCAATTGCCACTGAAGGATAAATACATGATCTGCAAATATTTATGTAAATATAAACAAACAAGAAAAGTCATCGTAAAGACTTTATGATGTTCAGCTTTTTCTATGGAATGTTCTGATCAGGTACTTTTAAGGTAACTTGTGAATAAAAGTAAATGAATATAAAACTTTAAAGCCTCCATAATTTCTATACAGAGGTTTTAATATGTTCAAAGCACCATGAACATGGTACCTATTCATAGATTCATACATACATACATACATACCCAACAATAAATAATACAACGGGAACCCTAGCGGTATAGTTAATGATTGTTAGGTGTTAGTTCTTGTTTGTGTTGTTTGTTACCTTGCTGGCCTTGTTGCTACGCATGCGGTCCTTGGACTCGAACTGCGAGTAGTACTTCTTGAGGTTCTTCTTGATTTCCTTTTGCTGCTTCTCCGTGAGTAGAGACGGAGGCCTCGGCCGCCAGTGGAACTGCGCGAACCCTTCCTTCATCACTCTGCAAACAATATTTAACTATAATACTCTGCACAAGTATTAGCACACCGCCAAGTGTTAGGTAACAAAATATAAGCTATCAAGTATAGATTTTGCCTTGATCATGTCAAAGAAAGGCCACGCTATTGACTACTTTAGAATACGCAATCACCATCGGAAAACACATATAGGTCATAATGTGCATACGAGAATTAAATTTCCAATCTATAAATTATGTGGTCATATCCATTCATTTTTGAAATTTTTTTTTCTTAAAGTAATATTCAAATGTTTGTCTAGGCCATCTACTATTGGTATTGCAGATACTGTATTCAGATACTTAGCAGTAATTTTATTATGAACCTAAATTCTTTCAATTTTGATTTGGTCCCTCAATTACTTTTAATATGCTGAAAGATCTAGGAGATCTGATAATCTATCTATATCTATATAAGAGCTTAACCTGACTGACTGACTGACTGACTGACTGACTGACTGACTGACTGACTGACTGATTTATCATCGCCCAGCCGAAACCGCTGAAGCTAGAAAGCTGAAATTTGGAAGGTGGTTTCCTTTTATAACAAAACCACCCACTAAGGCGGGATTTTTGGAAATTCCACCTCTAAGGGGGTGAAAAAGGGTGAAAACGATAGTATGAAACTTTTTAACGCGTGGAGTTATTTTCATGAAACTTTGTTTGTGCACTGTAAATGCAAAATGAATGGACACGTGTTTCAGGATTTTTCAATATAACCATCAAAAAGGGGTCAAATGTGGGGTAAATTTTTGTATGGGAACTTTTTAACGGGTGGTGCGATTGGCCTGAAAATTTGTTTGTTTACTGTATATACAAAATAAATAAACACGTGTTTCAGGATTTTTCAATATTACCTTCAAAAAGGGGTCAAATGTGGGGTCAATGTTTGTATGGGAACTTTTTAACGGGTGGTGCGATTGCCTTGAAACTTTGTTTGTGTACTGTAAATGCAAAATGAATGGACACCTGTTTCAGGATTTTTCAAAATAACCTTCAAAAAAGGGTCAAATGTAGGGTCAATTTTTATAGGAACTTTTTAACGGGTGGTGCGATTGGCCTGAAACTTTGTTTATGTACTGTAAATGCAAAATAAATGAAAACCTGTTTCAGGATATTTCAATATAACCTTGAAAAAGGGGTCAAATGTGGGGTCAATGTTTGTATGGGATCTTTTTAACCTGGTGCGATTTGTCTGAAACTTTGTTTCGTGTTTCAGGATTTTTCAATAAAACCTTTTAAAAAAGGGGTCAAATGGGGGGTCGATGTTTGTATGGGAACTTTTCAACGGGTGGTGCGATTGGTCTGAAACTTAATTTGTGTTTTAGGATTTTTCAATATATCTCTAAAAAAGGGGATCTAATAGGGGGTCAATGTTTGCTAACGGGTGGTGCGATTGGCCTTAAACTTAGTTTTCTGTTTCAGAATTTTTAAATATAGGTAACTCTAAAAAAGGGGTCAATGTTTGTATGGGATTTTTTTAACGGGTGGTGCGATTGGTCTGAAACTTTGTGTACTGTAAATACAAAATGAATGGACACGTGTTTCAGGATTTTTCAATATAACCTTCAAAAAGGGGTCAAATGTGGGGTTAATGTTCCTATGGGTACTTTTTAAAGGGTGGTGCGATTGATCTTAATTTTGGTTTGGATACTTTAAATGCAAAATAAATGGAAACGTATTCCTGGATATTTCAAAATAACCCTCTAAAAAGGGTAAAATTTGGTGTCAAAGTTATTATGGGATTTTTTTATTAGTGTGATTTGTTTGAAACTCAGTTTAGTTAGATACCTACTTTAAGTGAACGAAGTCGCGGGCGGGACAGCTAGTTAGTTATAATCCTAATAATTAAGTTGGAAACAAATTTTTTCTCAAATCCAAAAACTTTTTGGTGCTAATAGTGTAATATACCTTCTCAAGATCTTGCCCTGGAAGGACCAGATGTAGTAGCCGCAGTCCATCTTGCATTTCAGAGAGGACACTCCAGTTACAACATAACGCCCGGTCGGGTCCCATTCAATGCCAGACATCTGAGAAATAATGAATTCTTATAAAAATATACTCGAAAAAATTAATACTTGCTCTGTAAACAAATCATGAGGAAATAGGCATGTTCTATGTAAAACCATTTCTTTTGTTGTACTTCTGTTATTGCGGGTATCACTAATTCACCTACAGAGCATCCTAAGATAATTGAAAGAATGAATACAAGTAATATACTAACCTGATAATGGTCAGAAACATTCATGATAGTAAAATCGTTAGTGTCCAAAAACTCTAAAGCCCCACCCGTGAGCCCCAGATTAGCCAAAACAATGAACTGTCCTGATGGAGACCAGAACAAATGGTTGAACGGTTTCCTCTCAAACTTTTTCAGCAGTGTTGGGGCTTGACCAGTATTCACTTGGTAGAAACTGATCGAGATGTTAGCCGGATCACCATGGATAATGGAGAATTTAGATCCAATCGGTTCCCATGCAAAAGCTTGGATTGGTTCCTTGATTTCGACGGAATCAACGGGAATTTCTTTCTCCTTCATGTGGAATATTTCAAAGTTGTAGTACATTCCTGAGTATTTGATGTCGTTTTTGTCTTTCTTCACTTTAGAGTAGCGATCGACCTTCACACAGAGGTAATCGCCGCTTTTCTGCCAATGGATCTTACAATCGGCGACGGAGAACAAGTTCTTGGATCGTGTTTCAGTGCGGTTGGGGAGTTCCAGAAGCGTGACCCTAGCAGGGACATCCTTGTCTTCTGCCACCCAGTAGGCAAGGACATTGTCAGTTGGTGACCAGCTGAAATCTCTGAAAACAAAGGAATTTGTTGGGTAACTATTGAACAATTAGAGCATTTCAGACAATTTGTATTGAAGAAAGAAAATACCGGACGGAAGGAAACCCGTCTGAAAGCGCCTCATCTAGGTACTGGTCCAGCATAGATGGGCACTCCTCGAACACGAGTCATTTCGCATCAGAGATTCTTTTAACATTGGGCAAAGATAAGCCAGTGACCCAATGATTGTTGAACGAAGAATGGCCATTTTCCTGTATCAATATTTACCTTATGCCAGGGATCTTGATAGACTTCTTGTCCAAGAGACCAAAGCCAGGGGTCTCGTACACCGAGAGCACATCCTGGCCTAGTCGCGCAAAGAATCTATCGTCTTTACTCCAGCGGAATATCGGCCAGGTGACATACTCGTCAGGTGGAGGGAAGCTTCGTTTTTCTTGGCCGGTCCTGTTGGAGGAATGAAATAAGTATTTGACTGTACTGTTAGTCGAAAATGGTCCTTGACGTCCTTGATCTAACAGTTGATCGATATAATGGTCAAATAGAAAAACTACTTGGTTAAACAAAAAGGAAATGACCAGTTATTTTGTCCTAGATTACTCAAATATTTCAGTTAACTCAGCATACTTATAGGAGACGAACTAAACAAGCAGTTTGGTTGAGAACGTGATGAAGCGTCTAAAGTGCAAGTCGACGAGAATGATAAATTTTGTTGATTGGCATATTTGTAAATCTGTAGTAATTACTGACGCATCATGCAATCATTCTACCTCAATAATTCTAAGAAAAAAATCTTAGCTAAAAAATAATGGAAACATGTAGATCGACGATAAATAAAAAATTAAGTATGTACTTACTTACATATTGGCGTCAAAATTACGACATTGAACTAATACAATATCGATCTTATAGTCACGATACGTGTGAAATACCATTTCATTTTGCTTCATGGCACTAAACATTTTAGGTCATGAATATACAACCACTACATCAATTTAAGCAATTTTGGTATAACATATTAAACTGAGAAAATTATTGCAATTCAGAACCAAGGCACCAGTAGCAGACTGTCTTAATCCTCCAGTAGCTCACACAATAACAGGCAGGAATAAACTTTATTTATTTTTTATCTATCTTTTAATTTGTCCATAGTCATTGTATGCCAAAATATTTCATTTAAAACTTACCTAATATCCCAAATGATGAGTTTCTTATCATCACCCCGGTCCCCGCTTGGTGAGAATGTTACAATATAGTTCTCACATGGCGAGAAAGAGATGAACCTGGCTTCAGGGTGGAAGAACTTCTGGAACTGCTGGAATTTGGGCCCAGCCCAGAGAGCCACGCCCCTCCAGTGGAACGTAGCAAGGTAAGTACCAAGTGGTGACCACACTGCATAAGTTTCTGTCCAGTTCTGTTGCAAGAAACATTTTTAAGTGAATACTTCATGAGCTCCATCACTGTAGACTGATACAAACAACTTAATATGTAAAAGCTAGTGTTTGTGTGAAGTTAGTGAATTATAATACAGTATCTTAGATGTCTTAAAACTAATTTTATTGCACCAAAAGGGTGAAAAACTATGTTCTAGATAGGTAATCTTCTACAAAAAGGAAGAAAGGTGGAAACTCAGATTTCACACCTTACGTAATCTGTCCACCAACTAACTGTGGATATCATCATAAACCAAAATACTTGGCAAATCTAACCCACACTTCACCTGGATGAACTCCACTAGTTAATTACACCAGTCTTGGTCTAGGCTCGGTCAATAACCAGTTAATGTATGACTACATCACACCACACCCAAGCACCAAGTGAAAGTACTAACCGGTCTTTCTTGCAAAACCACTGGCTCAGGCAGGGCATTTTGGAACACCTGTAATGCAACACCCGTTCCAATGCCAATCAGGAACTGATCATATGCATCAGGGTCCATTAGGTACCATTGTAGGTCAGATTGGACCTTGAATGGCTGCGGCAACGGAGGTTCCCATTCTTTAGGGATGTCAGAGTACCTGAAATAGGGGTGGTTATTATAACCATTGTATTTCTAGGTACACCAGATTTTTATGTTTTTTGCTAATATTTCTTAGCGAGTTACTATTTGTTGTATCTTACCCACCTTGGATTAAAGATTTTACGATGAGCAGGCATGTTATTTAATAGCTTCAAGCATAATTTTCAAAACAATTACAATTAAAAAAATACGTGACATTGTGTGGTATAAACAACCATCAGAATAAAATATAACACAGATCTAGGACGATTATACTCACTTATTGAAATCTGTGAACAGATTCACTAAAAATGTATGCTGCTTATCTAATTTACAATTATTAGTGGCCTTGACGGCCTCGGCGGCATTTTGAGGATTGCTATACTCCAGAAAAATGAACCCTGCTGTCGCTCCATTCTCTTGGGTCGGATAGTATTCGTTGACAATTTTCCCGAATTTGCTGAATATTTTGTTTATGACACTCTGCAGCTTCTCGAGCCTCTCGGGTCCGACCTGCGGGCACCCGTCGATGACGATTACATTCTCGTAACCGTCAGATTCCTTTGGCTTCTGCTCCAAAAGGTCCGCTAGTAATTCTGCAACGTCAAAGTTAGGTTAAGTTTTGTAACCCCTTGAAATACACTTTCAATTTAATATACACATTTATCTAGCCTGCACTATGCACTTTAACACGCACTGATTTTAATTATGCAGCTAAAATTAGTAACAACATTCTACGAAAGTGGGAAAATGCATGGGTGACGCATATGGCCGGTCAAACTTAGTTCACGGAAAATGCCCACCTTCATCAGGAATATCATCAACGAAACCCTCAGGATCGTCAAAGTCGGGTTCCTCGTCAAAATTCTGCTCCTCATTATCACTTTGAGGAGTTTGATTCACTTTTTCATCGCCTTTTTTCTTAGCCATTTTGACGTTATAACGTGTGTGCCCGGAAGACTCTCCATTAGTGACAGACCATAGAGAAAAATGAATCGTTTTTACTTTCTAATGTCAAGTCTGCGTTTCGTTTTTGCCTTTGACGAATTCTTTGAGTCTATGGTCTCTAACATAAAGGAGGGAACACACGTTGGCCCTGGCCTGCCGGGCGAGGCCCAATCATGGCCAACGCCCAGCGTGTAATGAGGTGGTTGGCGTAGGGTCGCCGACGCCTGTACAGGCCTGTACAGGCCTGTACAGGCTGGCCGCCGATCCCGTCGAGTGTCGGTTTTTGGGCCAAGATCAAAGAGAGTTGGCCGCGCGGCCCGCCTGCCGTTTACACGTTGGCTTGCTATTCAGTCTCTTGCAAACTAGCGCACGGGACGGACGTGCGTGTCTACTCGCCGAATGCACTATGATACGTGTCGCAAAATGAGCGACAGGTCCAATGAACGTATTTGATGTTTATTGAGCTACTTTTTTATTTATTTATTTAGGTATGATCAATAAATGTAAGTAACTAGGTAGGTTTCATAGGTACAGCGCTGGTTTCCATAACATCGCATAATGTACATAGGTGGTAGTCATAAAATATAATAAGTATAAAATAAGTACTTAGACTTATTTTATACATAAATAATGCATTCAGGAATAGGTAGAAAAGGTAGGTAGCCATTTTTACCTAATCTACCTACATTACCTACTAGGTATGTAAGTACCTACTGTAAGTATGTGATATTATGGTAATAAAATAAGTACCTAGACTTATTTTATTTTATGTATCGCATAATGTAGGTGGTAGTCATTTTAACCAATCTACCTACTTTACCTACTGTTAGGTATGTACCTACCTAAGTGTACCTGTAAATGTGTGATATAAGATGGCAATAAAATAAGTACTTAGACTTATTTTATAAATAAATAATGCATTCAGGAATAGGTAGAAAAAGTAGGTAGTCATTTATACCTATCTACCTACTAGGTATGTAAGTACCTACTGTAAGTATGTGATATTATGGTAATAAAATAAGTACCTAGACTTATTTTATTCTATGTAATGCATTCAGGAATAGGTATATCCCATCAAAAACATAAATGTGAAATGAGAGCCAAGTTCAATAAGTATGTTTTACTTAGTCGTTGACTTCAGCGACAAAAGAAGTGAGATCTAAACGGGTGCCAAGTACAATGGTCAGTCCTGAAACTTATTTATAACAATATGAAATATTTTTAACAACTTTAAAATATCATTTCATCTTAAAACTTAGGATATTATATTGAAGCCTAAGGTCTAACTTGGCTAGTTCTCATATAGGAATTAACTACTTACTTACTATGTCCAATCGCTAGTTTCTACCAGCAATCCAAATTTTTAAAAAGAATAAAATAAAAACTTGCAAAGGCTATACCTAATATAATTTGTACTCTTAAGAAAACTAGCCAAGTAAGACCTTAGGCTTCAATATAATATCCTAAGTTTTAAGATGAAATGATATTTTAAAGTTGTTAAAAATATTTCATATTGTTATAAATAAGTTTCAGGACTGACCATTGTACTTGGCACCCGTTTAGATCTCACTTCTTTTGTCGCTGAAGTCAACGACTAAGTAAAACATACTTATTGAACTTGGCTCTCATTTCACATTTATGTTTTTGATGGGATATCATTACTTTTTGTACAGAACTTATTAGTAAATAAGTACTTATTCTTATATTATTACACTTATATAATCTACCTGCATAAACGGCTCAAACTATTGGCACATTGTAGGTATACATACTAAGCAGGTAGGTAGGTACTTGAGTAGGTACTTAATGAATAAGTATACCTACCTACTACCTATCCGACAAGCCGAGACACACTATAATCTAGGCCTGAATAGTTATCTAGCCATATCTACCTACCTGCATAGACTGCTCAAACTATTGGCACATTGTAGGTATACATACCTATAGTCATACTTACCTATCTGCTTAGACGGCTCAACTATTGGCACATTGTATACCTAGGTACCTAAGTAGATAGGTTAACCCGATAATAGTAGGTACTTACCGAGAGTAGATATTAGTCTAAACCTAAATACTTATCTAGTCATACTTACCTATCTACATAGACGGCTCAACTATTAGCACATTGTATACCTAGGTACCTAAGTAGATAGGTTAGCCCGATAATAATAGGTACTTACCGAGAGTACTTTATTAGTCTAAACCTAAATACTTATCTAGTCATACTTACCTATCTACATAGACGGCTCAACTATTAGCACATTGTATACCTAGGTACCTAAGTAGATAGGTAAGCCCGATAATAGTAGGTACTTACCGAGAGTGTACTACTTACCAATCCAAGACACTACTTCCACTCGTTATTATATTCACGTCAAGACCCTATTAAAATCCACATAATGACCGACTGTCATCTATTTAGATTGCTATTCTTATATTACAGGCGCTAGTAAGGGTTCCTAGGAGAATCAATTAATTGAAAAAGTACGTTAAAAATATAAAAATTTGCAAGTTTCAGATTTTTTCCTTTGTATCCACCCCACTACCTACCTGGATGCCAAATTTGAACGTTCTAGGTCATCTAGAACTGGGTTATAATTAACGTCTATAGATCAGTCAGTGATAAAATTTTCCATAACCAGCCATTTTTGGACGTTAATATCTAAATAACCGTTTGAGGTGTGTTTATGAAATTCGGTGCACATATTTTACTCGCAAGTGGCAATAGATGAGCTAAATTTGACTTGTTTATGTGAAATAGTTTTTGAGTTACGAGGGGGTGAAAAATCACCCAAATGGTTCCTGTAATATTACACTAGGCGCGCATCGCCCGTTCGCTTCGCTTGAACTTGGCTGACACGCTGCCGCGTGTCTAGATAGGCTGCATATTTCATTCCATCCATGACCTCATTTTTTTTTTTTTAAATATCGATCGTAATTCGCCGGCGCGCCGAGTCGATATCGACGTGCACCTTGCCTGCCTGATCGGAGCGCACTGAGGCGAGGGCCAACGTGTGAATGGCACGCCGGGCCTCGCCCGGTGTTATCGCCATCCTTGTCTAAATTTTTTGTCCTTGTCACACTGACCAATCATCGCCAACATGTAAACGGGCTATAAAATGTACTCTTTCGTTGCTACTTTTTAGGGATTCATTTCCTAAAATTATGGTACCTACCCGATAGGTAATTTTTCTCAGCATGCAATTTGCCACGTATTTATATTTTCTGTGGGTGCCTGCCTATCACTATTTTCAAAATAGGTTTATTTTTACCCAAGTAGGTACAATAACAAAAAATATGAAACTACCTTTCGTCACGGTGGGTGGGTGGGGTAGGTACCTACATTAGATGACTGTACCGATGATACATACATACAATGACTATAGGTACCTACCTACATAATTAATAGGTATGTAAGGTAGACTAAGTAGGTAGGTAGATAGGTAAATACAATGTTAATGTGCAATGAATGACCACCAGTGATATTTTTGCCAAGTAAGTAGATAGGTAACTAGGTACCTACTTGTACCTACCTAGGTACCTACTTAACTGCAGTCTCCAGAAAAATACACCTGCATTCCTACCTACATTAATACATAATGTAGAGTCTAATCAATAAAACAGGTAGGTACTTAACTACCTTAATATAGATACATTTTTTAAAAAGTTTCTAAATTACTTCCTAATTTAGGTGGGTAGGTGGTAAGGTAGTAAGTAGGTAAGTAGGTACCTACTCTATCTAGAGTACCTAACGTTACCTGGAACTTCCTATGCTAACAACAGAAGGATAGTTAGCTACTTGAGGTTTTAGTACCCAACTATCCGCTAGAGGCGCTGTAGGCAAGTTTTCATACATTTTTTTAACAACAGTCGCTAGCGAGTGTAGATTGTGAAAACTCATGGTAAACCTACTGAGCCTTAGATCATGGGCGAAGGAACAAAACATTGGAGAAGTAACCTATGTGATGTATAGGTATACATAATAAGGTTAGTAGATACTACCTCCGCACACCGGCCGACCTCTTCCCTCACAGCCTCTTCACTCGCTCGCTCAGCTCAGGCTACCTCACCTCACTCAGTGAACTCAGTCAGTGCTTGCCTCCGCTACCGCGCGCGAGTGACGCTGTGTTTCGATAGCCGACTTCCAGTTTTTCCGATTATTCCCGCGAAAAGGTAATTTTCTGCAACTTCATTGTTTTTTTTTATCAATAACGGAAAAGTGATTAAGTTAGTGCTCTAATTGAATGATTTAATAGACGGAAAACGCTTTTTATAAGTAATACGTCGTCAGTCGTCGCTGCCGCCGCGCCCGCATGCGTTTGAGTTGATACCGGTACATTTTTTGTCTGAATGTAAGCCAACATACTTACTGACCTAGTAAAAAGCACAGAGTAAAATATTTGGATACCTACATAATGCTAAAAAAGACAAAACACAAGCAGAGTTCACCATTCTTTCTTCCTACTAGGTACTTGTAGGTAAAGTTTAGTATCTCTACCTACTCTAATAGAGTAGGTAACTATCCACGTAGGTCGATACTTCATCAGACCGTTTTTGAATAAAAGGTGCATTGAGGTCTTCCCTTTATTTTTTTGTTCTTTGTGTAGAAAATTATTATGATGCAGGTTAAGGCACAAGATACTATTACCTACCTAAGTAATTTAGTACCTTACCTATATAATGGGCCTATAATTTACGAAAGTAATGATATTCGTAAATATTCCTAATTATGTACCTACCTACCTATGTAAAAATTTATTATAATAATGATAGAAGTGAGTTGAAGAAGAAAACATGTGCCGACCCCACTTAGCGTGGGATAAGGGCAAGAGAATGATGATTATGATGTAAAGCGTAAATTTCCAGAATGGATTGGTCAGCTAGCCTGCTCTGTCTCTTCCTCGCGGGCCTGGTGCGGGCGGAGGAGACGTGCCACTCCGCTGATGAAGACCCTTACCTTCTCTTTGGCTCCAAGACCTCGTACATCTTCGCGACGCGAGGACTATCTAACACTAAAGTTCACGATGTCCCTGGTAAGAAACATTTTATCGTAGCATTTTACCCAGTGGCGGATTTACTTAGGGCGGCAAATTTGGCTCACAAAACTTTAGTTTGCCTTTCAGAAATAAAAATTATAATATGCAAGGAGACAAGAAGTCTCAAAAATTTAACAAAATTACAATATTAGTACCTATATCACCACTCCAACGTCTGTACCTATATGAAAAATTAGGTACCTACCTACTTACTAAACGCAAAAAAATTGAATAGCCTAGGTAGGTATGTACCTACTGACGGTACCTAAATGTGTAAATCTGCCACTGATTTTACCCTACCCTACGAACAAAATGAAAAACGCGTAAAACCAAAGATCAAATTTTGATTCGTTGGATCCCATAGGTTTGGATACCTACTCAATGCAAAACAATCTAATGCCAAGATAATCTTATTTTGATGGCATGTTTCGGTCCGCCGAGTATCAAATAGTTAGGTACCTACTTTAGGTACCGAGTATAAGTACCGACTCTAAGTTGGGAGATGATGGCAAGAGGCCTTGAAAGACTTGTTGCACCATGCTATATTCTATTAATATTATGGGACATGTCACCATTTTGGACATCATCCAATGTTTAACGAGCTCTAATTATTTAACGATGTTACACTGGTTTTACTTTATAAGGCCGGCAGCAAACGTCCGAAACACCGATACGGGCGCATGAATACTCATTCTATACAAAAATTTTTACCTGTCATACGTACACCCCGATATAATAAAGTACTCTGTGCGTACACCTACACAGCTCATACTAGCTGTAAGGGCTAAAAATCAGTAAAAAGTACCCAAGGGGCCTGGTATTGGCATGCAGCGTCAAACCGTTCTACTACTTTCTGGACTAAGGAGTTCGCATGATTAAAATAAATAGTTTTAAAAATGAAATTCGTAGGTAGGTATGCTTTACCATCCACAAATAACAGCTGCATTTAGTTCTCAATAAAAAAAACAATAATACATTGAAAAAAGATAAGTGCCGTATCGAGCTAAGTACATAAGACCTAGAAGACGTCGGTGTATGAATTTACACCGTAAATAAATGGGTAGGTATAAGTATTATACGAATATTGTTGCCTATACATTCCCAAGGAAAGTCAAAACAAGATATGACTTTTTATAAAGTAATTCCCATGGCAGTAGGCATACATAGATAGGTATACGTTAGATCTCAGCTAGATAGTAAAGCAACTTCTATATCCGATGCCCAAGAAAACAGCACTTTATATTCTGGTGAGCATAAGGTGGTACCTACCTTATTTAGCTGGTCTATTTTTATAAGACCCGTGGATGCTTTATTTAATGAGCTAGAACCTGACCTAAATTGTTTTATTACACCCGAGATAACACCCCACATGGCCATAGCAAGGTAAACTGGGGTGCGTCTGCCAGATTAGTCTGCCCCATTGGTTTGTTTCTATTTTTGTCTATACATTTTTAGGGTTCCATGATCTAACAAAGAGTCCACTAGAAGACTGGACGTGTCAAGATATTGCCAAGATAGTAAACCTACTTACGGAAACTTACACCTATGGTGCTGGAAATCCTTCTGACCACATCCTGGCTGCAAGGATGTTCTCCAAAATCTACTGTAAAACAAAACTAGTGAAAGTTTGATCAACACATTCGTTTTTTTCAAAGACCCCTGCAAAATACGAATGTAAACCTCAATATATCACCATCGATACATCATCAATCATTCATTTTTGCTAATCAATCGAGGCCGGCCCTGATTTCGTAATGAAATGAGTAATGTCCCTATACCTAATTCCAATCTGAAAACCATAACATTTCTACCATTCCTTGGAAGCATCACCTGCGTGCCAACTGTCAATAATCTTCCTTTGTTCGAGTGACAAACGAGCTCTAATAGGAGCCATCAATCGCTGATTCATAAGGTCACTTCCAGCGGCTATAACCTAGCAAACCACTTGACTTCTCTCGGCAAAAACTATCCAGTAACACTACATTCTACTCGAGTGTTTTTCTTTTTATCGTGTCATCAGTTCTTTCGAGGCAGTGTGGTAAAAGGATTACAGTAGGTACCTACGCCTCAAAGACTCTTTTAGTAGAGATACTCAAGTGCTTGAGAGGAACAGCGTGAGGTAGATATAGGTCATAGACCGTTCAGAACATGATGTCATAAAATGTTGTGCATGCCTGTAATTGGCACACATTTTCAAGTCAAATTTGTATTATGTGTAGGTACTCGTATTGTTGTTTTTTAATGTTTGCTGTGTGGTCTGTTGGCGTTGGTTGCTTAATATAGAAATAAATAAATAAAGATTGCAGTCTCATCCTTTGGTCACTTTAAGTTTACGTTCCCAGCGATTACACTCGAGATAGATAATTTTTTTTTTACATTACCTACTTTTTAACTAGTTCTCGTATGCACGTGCCAAATTAAGCTGGCTTTACATTTTACTCCACAATAGAAGCATTATTTTCATGGGCAAATAAGTCAGCGTGTTTTGCTGATTTCAAAATCCTGTTGCCATCCAATCAATGCATATAAATCAGGACCATCAATCGCGTCATTCATGAGGTCAATTATTGCTCTACAGGTAGGTACTAACCTACGAGGAATATGTGTGTAGGTAGGCAGTGGCGGATTTACCAGCAGGCTGAGTAGGCTTGAGCCTAGGGCGGCAGATTTTTGGGGCGGCAAATTTGGGACCGATTTTTTTTTTTTTTTTGCTACCAGAAATCAAAAAGATTTCTGGATGACGGTTTTCTGTATTCTGTTTTCTGATGTTTTACAGATAGAAGTCTGCAACAAATTTTTCCGACGACTTTCTCTTTTCACTTTATCATTTGTCATTGTACGATCCGTAAATCCGTTTAGCAATCTTACATATTCTAGAGTAAAACAGCTAGTTCGCCGCCCCCAACCAATAATCGGTCTTTGCGCCCTCTCCCCGCACTTTGAATGAGTGTAAAGAGCGAAATTATAGAAAATGTATTTTTCTTTTCCTACCGTCAACCCATACAGCCAGTCCTACTATTGGTTTGTATATAATTTGGTGATTTTAATTTGAATGTAGTAAATAATTTAGTGAATAATTTTACCGATTTTAATTTTATGTATCGACTATTATAGCATGCATTACCCCGCCTTCCAAACATGATTGAGCTTTAATTAGCTCAAAAATATAACTAAAAATTATTTTACGTGCAATTCCAACGAAATTGTTGAATTGTAAAAATAATCTAGGACATGACAATTTGAAAATTGTGGAGGCAAGGGCGGCAAAAGCTTTACAGCCTATACCTTGAAAATTTGTAAATCCGCCACTGTAGGTAGGTACCTAAGTTGATTGAGTTATTCCATTTCACGAAGACTAGGCTTTCTATTTCAACTCTACCTACCTATGTGTGAATTGATTATTGACCTAAGAACTTTCCAAGTATGATATACAGCTACATAGAGTAAGCTGTGTAGACAGTATGCTCGTGGCCTGAACATGGATTTTAGTAGAAGCGGTCACCATAAATGGATTTGGGACATTCCTATTCACATTTACCTGCCTACTATTTAATATTATCTGACGCGTCTGTCCGACTGCCGGTCATCAAAACCTACGTCCAGTGGGCTATAACAAACACTGAAATGACCTCTATATCTCATTGTGTAGATTCGGTTTTTTAAATTCCCAAGGTTGATAAAATTACAGGAATGACGGAACCGTAACAAAACAATTAGTGTAATGAAGTGCGATAAATGTATCCTTCGGTTAACCGCTTAGCCTTTGTTTGTGCGTAAACTTATGAAACTATAAGACCTTCGAACCGCAGGTGACCCAGGCCTTCATTAATCCAGAATAGACGGCGGACCGACGCAAAATAGATAGGTACATTCATGTTTTGATGGCAGTAGATAATAATGAGAACTACATATTGGTACCTACCTAGACCTACATAGGAAGATATATGTGGTTTGTAGATATTGAATCTCACACAGACCGTGGGAACAAGAACATACTTAAGTAGGTAGGTATCTACCTAATACAAGGAGAGTACCTTATTACATCAAAGCGTAAGCAACCTACAAGTTGCTAATTGAAACACCTAGTCATCTCATCTCATCACAGCTATAAAACAGTTTTGCTGATTTTTTAAATTCAACATCAACGGCAGGTAAAATTCCTGAAATCGATTTTAATAGCAAGAACTTCTATATGTATTGTTTTACACATTTTTAAAACCAGTTTTGCGTCTATCGGCAGAACCAATCAGCTAAAACCAATTTCCCACCGATATGGTAGGTTTAATAAATAGCACACCTTGTACATAGAAAACAATTCCAAATCCCTCTTGAATCAACAATATGAATGCTAAGTACCTATAGTACCTATGGGTGATATGGACTGAGAATAAAATTAAAGGTTACACATTACGACCGGAAGATCGTGTCGTAACGGTCATGCATGCTCCAGAATATAAAATAGGCAGTAGGAACTACTCAGTCAATAAACACGAAAAGCAATGTTTCTATTTATAATGCATTTTTATGGGAATCCATGGTGTCCGCTTACGGATGTCTGCGGTGGTCACAACGGTAATGCTAGTCTCATCTAATGCTATCACTTGCATAAATAAACTGTGAGGCTTTGTGAACTTCCGCAAGAAATATCTCTACAATCAATAAAGTACCTAACTGCCTATGAAGGTGGGTGTTATTTTCCTAAACTTTATTTGTTAACATTGGTGGCAGTGACTAAGGGAGAGAAGAGGGACATCGCATCACATAGGTACGTTGCGTACGCAGGACCAGTCTGTCTATCCCAACAATGCGGCCAACGGATCTGGGCTATCCTGAAGTTAGCTTCCAGTGAAGCCTATTCATACCAAATTGTCTACTGCCCATCGAAATTGCTAACTTCACGATTGTAGATAGATGCGTTACCGTATTAAATCTGCAGTTTTCCCCAATCTCGCATGAGTAAGATTGACTGAGGTTTGAGAACTAAGACGTGATAGAGGGAAGTGTAAGAGGAACATTACCCATGTGTTCTGTTGCGCCAACTCCCTAAACGTGGGAAAAGGACAGAAAGATGGTTAGATCTATGTTTTGTAAAGTAATTTTACACCATTCCAGGATGCCAGCCAAAAGCATTTTGGCTGCTCAGTCGTCAGGGCTCCCACAATCCGGAGGCAAGCGAGATACCGCATCTACAAGCTCTCATGGGTCTGAAGAGTAACATCGATTCCAATTATAAGAGCGGCAACTTCAGAGACCTTAACGTAAGATTTACTTCCCTCTTCTAGCATGAACATCGCAGACATTTATCTCTACGTTGTCTCTCTTTTTTACTATTGGTCAGACGCCAAAAATTAACGAATTAAATGAAAATAATTACAATATAAAGTGAGATGAATCTAAAAAAACAAGATGATCACAACTGTAATCTCCATTGTCCAAATATTGTATATGGTACCTATTACCTGCCCACATTTTGCAAAGTACCTACCTAACTAGGTAGTTAGTATTCCGTACGTGACAGGCTCCAAGCCCATCGCCGCATATTACATAAATACTAACCAATGACACACATCTTTAAATTTTTAGTTCTAGAGTAGGTACCTAATCTATGCCGATTTCTTCACGATGTTTTCCTACACCGTTTTGAGCATTGGCATTTCGCACATACCTAATTTGTGAAAACCCATTGGTGCACGACCAGGAAGCCACGAACATCGAGTCGCACGCTGGGCAGGGATGCAACCACAACCACTGAAGCGAGGTTTGAAAAGACTAATTGTATTTACATTACAGAATCGTATCTGCACAGCAGACTTGAACCTTCTCCAGATGTGGGAGTGGAACAATCGGCAGAACAGCACGTTCGCGGGAGACCTCACCAGCGACGGTTACATTAGCGCGCAACAGCTGGCGCAGGCTTGGAAGCACAGGTTTCCAGGGTTGGTGACGGGGAACAGGCATAACTATCTGGTGAGCATCATTTTACAGCTGTAGGTACCTACTGTAGAACCACCTATGATGAGTTTTATTCTATTTGATTAAAGTACTGTGCACCACAAAAGAAGTAAAAAAGGCTAATGATTACTAGTTTAGACGCACTTTAATCCTTTCGTCACACTGGTGCGTATGAATATGTGACACTATACTTACTTAAGAAGAAGAAAAATATTTTTATTGGACACAAAATAACAAAAAGAAGGTATTTTCTCCCAGTTAATCAAATCTGGTTGACCAAAGCGTTATAATAAAGCTTGTTCGACTTTCCAGTTTAAATTCGGCTCCGATATGCGATCCAAGAACACTTTCCGCGCCTTCACAGAAGGCCTCTTCGGGGCGGAGGCCGAGGGCTTCGATATACCGAAGGAAAACGACGAGAAACTTATCTATGTGAGTCAGTGTTCCGTGAATACAGGGATTTTACACCGAGGCGAGCGAGACTAATTGGATACCAAAACAATACGATGACTTATGCATATAGGTACTTTAGTGAAGGCAAAACCTCAGACAAGTGTAAGTTTTACTCGCGCTCTTAGGGTTCCGCAAAAAAGACATTTATTATCTAAGTGTGAGACTTCGCTTCTAGACCAATTTCATGCTAGTCGATCAGCGAGAACTATCATAAAGGTATTAATTGGTCCTTCTGTCTGTTTTGTTAAAGACAGGCAGACAGACGGATAACGAAGTGATCCATTAAGGGTTCCTTTTTCCTTTGATGTAGGTGTGGAACCCTAAAAAAGTTTGAAAGAAAAGTAAATTCATAACACCTGTTATTATTTGCATCCAAAGTAACTAGCATTTGTGTATGAATACCTATACCTAACTTGGGTACGTACCACTGAAAGAATTTTATTCGGATGACATCATGTTCATAAATGCCTAACAATTTAAAAATACAACAATACTAGCACATAAAGCACACTTAGCAATGTAGTTAGGTAGATACAAATTCGCAACAGGACATTTCTACTCAATTTGATATTTCACCGTTATTTCAAAAACTTTTATCCTTAATTTTAGAGCTCGTCTTTCAAGCTGATAGCATGAAGATGGAGCAATAAAAGATTGGTTGATAATAAATAAGTTATTTCACGAAGGGCAGTTAGGTACATTTCAAATTAACTAGGTAATATTTTAGGATAAACGGACGGATACGGACCTGGGGCCTTACCACGAAGTCTTCCAGAACGATTACGTAACGATTCCATTATAGAAACGTCACTACTTCCATACAATTTGCATAGGTCATGGTACGAAATAACAATGTAATACAAATTTGGTAATGTATTATGAATTCGTAGTAAGGCCCCTGGATGAGGCTAGCAGCAGACCGTGGACAATGGCATATGCAAAGAGTGGCCTATCTATACCCAGCAGTGGGTGAAGTCGGGCGCGGATGATGATGATAATGATCATTACGATAAACAAAATTATTTGAAAGTGAGAACAATGAGGAAACCTAACATGAGCGCCACGACAATTGACACTGTTAATGCCTATTTAATTCAATTTTTGTGGTTACGAACATACGAAAATACAAATTTTTCTTTATAATATTAGTGTAGATGCAGAAAACTACTAAAAATAAGTAGGTAATTTAACTTTTAAGAGGATTAACTTAACTGTTATGAGGAAAGATGAATGTCATGTGACGAGAAGAGTGTTAGGTATGAATGCGGATGGATACAGGGGTAAAGGTAGGCCAAAGAAAAGATGGATGGACTGTGTGAAAGATGATATTAGTAAGAAAGAAGTGAGTACTGAGATGACGGATGATAGAGCGAAATGGAGGACGAAAACATGTGATGACCGACCCCACTTAGCATGGGAAAAAGGCAGGAAGAAGGAGAGGTATAGTTGGCTCAACGAATCTAGGCATTCGTGAAGTTAGCCACAAGAGCTGCGCAGTATCGTTTTTCGGGAGCAATTGGAGGTATGAGGAGGGGGGGAAGGAACTGTACATGCGCAAACTCGCACCTGTGGCTAACTTCACGAATGCCTAGATCCGTTGGATGAACTATAACTAACTTTTAAATTCACAGCCCTACAAATCGTGTGCAGTCTGGTCGAGGGACATTGAAGAAAACAATGAAACTCTAACACAGAAACACATCTTCGAATCCAAAATGGAGTACAGGGAGATGATGAACAACATATCGCAACGGCTTGGCTTCAAGTACGAGATCCACAGAGACACGATACTGAGCATCTATCAAATGTGCGCTTATAACAAGGCGTGGGATGTGGCGAAGATATCTCCTTGGTGCGCTGTGAGTTAACCTTTTATTACGCAGAATAGGTACCCTATCTAGCTAATAGAATAGTATCTTATACCTTTAAACTAGCAATTCTTGTAGATATCTAAATATATATAACTCAAAGGTGACTGACTGACTGACATAGTGATCTATCAACGCACAGCCCAAACCACTGGACGGATCGGGCTGAAATTTGGCATGCAGGTAGATATTATGATTTTAATTAATTCTACCCCCAAGGGGATAAAATAGGGGATTTTATTTTTCAAGGTACCACGCGGGCGAAGCCGTGGGCGGAAGCTAGTGTATATATATAATCTGAATCTCGGAAACGGCGCAACAATTTTCATGAAATTTAGTATGTAGGGGCTTTCGGGGCGATAAATCGATCTAGCAAGGTTTAATTTTTAGAAAAGTCGTTTACCAAATAAAACCAAGCGAAGCTCGGTCATCCAGGTACTAGGTCAGATAGGCACACACTCACACCATTACACAGACCATGTCAAACTTATATAATTTATTTATAACACACCGTCGTTTTTGCGTCGGGGGTTAAAAATCACTTTGAAACGTCTTACATGCTAAGTAAATGAATCTATGTGCCAATTCCAACCTTACCCAAATACGAGAAGAACAGGCAAGAAACTCGTCTCGGTCCTACCGCTTTTATGTATGAGCCTTCCTTCCAGGCCTTCTCCCGCGAAGACCTGAAGCGACTGGAATACGCCGAAGACCTGGAGACATACTACAAGTACGGCTACGGATCGCCTCTCCGAGACCAGATCGGATGCCTGCCCATCAAGGATATGTTCAACTTCTTCAGCAACCACATCTCTGACGGTAGGTATCACTGATAGAGCACTGCTGGTCTAGTGGTAGTGGCCGTGCCTTCCAATCTTAAAGCTCGTGGATTCGAATCTAGTCATGCACCATGGATTTTTCTGTTCGAGAAATGTATGTGAGCTATACCAGTGCTCTTAAACGGTGATGAAAAACATCGTGAGAAAGCATGTCGCACCTTAGAGTTCGAAAGCACGAAAGTAGCATCTGAAGGCGCACACTGGTTCAAAATTACTACTGACACCATAAGAAGAACTGATTTAGGTTGGATTCGACTTAACTAGCTTAAGCCTTATAGAAAAAAAACTAGCTTAAGCCATCCTTAGTAGGTACTTAAGTAGAAACAAATTCAAATTCAGTTTATTAAAACTTACAATAACATAACATATAAATTATCTACTTAGTGCGAGAGGAACATGTTATGAGTATGAGCGTGACTGGGTGCGCCAGTAGAGGGAGACCGAAGAAGAAGTGGTTTAATTGTGTGAAAGACGATAGAATGTAAGAGGAGTAGATTCAGAGTTGACGAATGAAGAAGAAAACATGTTGTGCCGACTCCACTTAGCGTGGGATAAGGTAGGAGAACGATGAGTAGGTACCAACGTGGAAACAGGCACAGCAATAAGCCTTCCTAAGCTTTTAAGTGGAATAGCACAATAATTTGGTTTGGGAATATTTTGACGACCATAATGCCTTTCACTTAGAATCCGATTCTCATCAGAGTAAACGGGGTCAGAGTACTGTACCTACTTATCCGGACCATTCTACTCAACGGTTTCGTCATTGTTCTCACTATTCGTCATTGTCCGCAACAACAAATTTTGGTTATCTCGTAATAATATATTAGGTACTTAATTTTAAATGAACTCTTAGTGAAATAACTTATTAGGTACCTATCGACCATCTTTTAATGCTTCATCTTCGTGCTCAGCTTGAAAGAAGAGCTCTAAAATCAAGGTTAAAAAAGTTTTTAAAATAACGGTAAAATATCAAATTGAATAGAATCGCCCTCTGTATGTATAGCTGGTGTTCGTGCCTTGGTTTGCATTAAAGTTTATAATTTTTTTTGCACAAAAACATGCCTATTTCCTTGCCCAGGATACAAGCTATCTATTTGCATTTATTTAAGATGCGTTTAGCTTTTTAGTCGTGAGAAGGTACGTAACAAAGAAACAGTTATTTTCGCATAATATTAGAATGAAGTAGGCATGGACAGATAGATGACCGTGGCATAACTGGTTTCAATATCACATGCGTGTGCGCAAATATGCGCTTACCTAAGCAATGCCCGCTCAGCATTTGTATTAGCGGTAAATAACTGACAAGAAAATTGTTATCATTTTGAAACCTATAGTTTTTTTACTAGAGTCATAGTCCAGTTGATTGTCAAGACAATTTTAAACAAAAAATGGCTGTTTTGTTTGTTTGATCACTAGTGACCTATGCTGGAAGTTTCTACTCAATTTGATATATTTTACCGTTGTTTTAAAAACTCTTCTAACCTTGATTTTAGAGCTCGTCTTTCAAGCTGATAGCATGAGGATGGAGCATTTTAAGATTGGTTGATAATAAGTTATTTCACGAAGGGTACATTTAAAATTAACTAATATTTTACGTGATAACCAGAATTGTTTGTTGCGAACAACTACGAAAGTGGGATCAATGAAGAAACCAACCGTTAAGTAGAATGGATGCTATGTAAAATGTATAAAAAACTCAATATGGCGGCTATAACAGGCCATTTTCAATTTACGAATAGAGAGGTATCAAAAACGGGTCAATTAACTATGCAGTTGAGTTTTGTATTTTTTAACCGACTTCAAAAAAGGAGGAGGTTTCTCAATTCGACCGTATAAATGCCTTTTTTTATGTTTGTTCGCGGATAGCTTCGTCGTTTATGAACCGATTTTGATGATTATTTTTTTTTGTTGGAAAGATGATATTTTAAATGTGGTCTTATGATAAGGAAACCAGGGTTTTATGATTGCAGACCAGAGAAATTGAGGGGACCTTCCGAAAACCGTAGGGGCGACTAGTGCGGTTGTAAGTTTTTATGTTCAAAATTACTTTCCGATTTTGTCCTATAGAAATTTCATCAAAATCGGTTCAGTAGTTCGGTTTTTTTCTACGTAGGTACCTAGTGCAACATTGAAGTCGGTTTGTTTTTAGTTTCTTGTTAAATATATCCTTTAACTAGTGATGTACCTACATTTTTTCAGAACTACGGCAGCAACCATTATCCATGGTGACATTCACCGACTCGGCGATGCTTCTCGCCACACTGGCCGCGCTGCGCACGCGCATGGGCACCGCGCCCCTCACCGGAGACAACTACAGGACCCCCGTAGCTCAGGCGAGGAAATGGACCACGTCCACCATGGTGCCGTTCAACGGGAACATAGCTGCGATACTGTACAAGTAAGAACAAAGATCAAAACATCAAAAGTCAATGGCACTGGTGGTGCGCGGATAGTGTTGCCAGAAGTAGAAAATATTGCCTAGTTTGGGAGTTGTTCCATGCACCCGATCTTATGTCACATCCGATCTTAGGCGACTCAACCTTACTGTACAAGTAGAACAAAGATCAAAACATCAAAAGTCAATGGCACTGGTGGTGCGCGGATAGTGTTGCCAGAAGTAGAAAATATTGCCTAGTTTAGGAGTTGTTCCATGCACCCGATCTTATGTCACATCCGATCTTAGGCGACTCAACCTTACTGTACAAGTAAGAACAAAGATCAAAACATCAAAAGCCAAGAGCCTGGTGGTGTAGTGGTAGCACCCCTGCCTCAAATTCCGAAGGTCGTGGGTTGGTAGTGCACCAATGAGTTTTTCTATTCGAAAAATTGATGTGCGCAATGCCATGCCAGTGCTCTCAAACGGTGAAGGAAAACATCGTGTTAATCACTTTCATTAACATTATTTATTAATTCACACCCGTGTACTAGGACTTTTTTGAAAAGATAACCACCAAAATTACGCAATAAAACTCAAAGTAACACTAGACAAATTACTTATAAAAATTGCTACATATTCGAAAGCTTCAGATAAAGTATTCCTGTATCTTGTATCCTGTAATCCGAAGATTTCCCAAGATTTTTTTTCACCCTAATGAAACATTATAGGCACCTACGCACCATTTTTATTGATGAGAAATATAGATAGAGCCGTAGGTCTACCATAAGTTTTCAGAATCTACACTCGCAAGCGACTGTTGTTAAAAAAATGTATGAAAACTTGTACAGCGCCTCTAGCGGATAGTTGGGTACTAAAACGTCACGTAGTTAACTATCCTACAACACAGCGTACTACAGCTACTGTAGTTTGCGCTTCATTAATTTGCTTAGAACTGGGTACCATGAGTAACTATTTTGACAATATAATTACTGTAATAATTGATCAAAATAAAATTTGATAGGATAAAATTGGATTCCTTGAATTTTTTTATTAAAAGTAATTGGTATAAGTACCTAATAATTAAAATTAAAATTGATATGTCATAGTAACGTACTATTAGGTACTACTGTAGTAACATCAGCCAATCTAAATGTGCCATCTCATGGTAGACGTACCAATCAACTAAACTTTAATCGCTTTCCACTTCACAGTTGTACACAAAACGGCAATTTTCAAGTCAACGACCAGTACCAAGTTCTGTTCCTCGAAAACGAGAAACCCATGTACATGGAGGAGTGCAGGGTGGGTCTCTGCGACTGGTCCCTTGTCAAACACAAGTACGGAGAACTCACCGGCAAATGTGACCTGGAGTTCTGCAATGGAGCTCAACGAATCGCTGTTGGCATAAGTCTTATTCTAGGAACGCTTGTAATGCTTGTAAACAGAAGTTTAGTTTAACTCTCGTTATGTTGTACTCGTGAGTAGGTTTTAAAAGAGAAGTAAGGATATCGGACCCAAAAATGTCTTAATAAATCCTTCACCGATTTATCCTTTTTTATTCTTATTAATTTCTGACAGAGTTGTCATGGTCATGGATCGTCCGATTTACGGGCGATTTCTTATTCTATCTATCTGCGGTTTTTAGATGTTGGATAGGTATTGGTCATTAGTTCCACGAGTATAGGAGCAATGTCAAATACTTACCTATTAAAAATCCAAAAATCACAAATAGATAGAATATAGTAATCGGCCGATAGGTTGCTTGTTGCTTTGGTCTATTGAAATTTCAGTAATTCCACCTAAACCCGGTTACCGGCTATCTTGATGTCTGACTGAATGATTGGTCACTCTGACCGACTATGGACAAGAAAATGTTAAAATAACTTTACGTAAATGACTTTTTAAAATAACTTTTTTAAATGTTAAAATAATTTTACTCTATGACAATTTCATGTATAGATTTAAGTAGTAATTAATTGTTTTGTTTTTAAGTTTAAATCATTATTTACATATTTTTTACAGTTAAATGTGATTTGTGGGGATCCTCTCCACATTTATATTATTTAATATTGTATTTATGTATAATTATTTACTATTACTTATTATATGCTTACTCACGCACCTATCTAATTTTATATTTACATTCTACAGACACACAAACAATATCTATTTACATCTATTTAATTATTTACATCAAAACATTGTATCGGTGGACGTGTGTCGTGCCGCGATACGATATTGTAGTGGACACGCGCGGCTATCCTAGGCGCGTGACGTCAGTTGCTCAAAAAGCAATCGGCTTGAGGCGCGGCCCGCGCCGCGCTCGCGCATACCCGCCAGTCGGATGGAATCCTGCGTCTGATCGTGACGGTAGCTCGGTGCCCGCTTGCTTTTACTTGTGTATTCGCATCATCGTAAAATTATCTTCTCATCTCGAACTCTTGTGCTATCCACTCATACTTTCGCTCATTCTACTGTGCTTGTATTTGCTGTGCCTTTTCTCCTTCTAAACTGTAGTGACTGTTAAATGTGCTGTGTGTCGGAACATTAAATTGTATATCTAGTCTGAACTATCCGCTTTACTTCATTCTTCACAATCATTCCTGCCTGCTACGCACAACCATCAACAACCACCATTCCTACAACTGGTGACCCCTGAAGAATACTTAAAGGTACCTACCGAAAATGAGTGTCAGCAAAGAAACGGCGACGTCGAACAAAGAAACGGAGCGTGTTTCCACTAACCCACACGAGATTTTTAAAGTCGGCGTCCGAATCCCACCGTTTTGGCCAGAGGAGCCCGAGATATGGTTCGCGCAAATAGAAGGTCAGTTCGCCATATCAAACATAACCGCGGATACGACGAAATTCTATTACATCACCAGTCACTTGGATCCTCAATATTCCAAAGAGGTGAAAGACATAATTACGTCTCCCCCGCTGACCAACAAATATGAGAAGCTCAAAGAAGAACTTATCAAGCGACTGTCAGCGTCACACGAGCGCAAGATACAGCAGCTACTGATGCATGAAGAGCTTGGAAACCGGAAGCCTTCTCAATTCCTGCGACATCTGCAGAGCTTAGCTGGAACCACTGTGCCTGATGATTTTATACGGAGTATATGGTGCAGCCGTCTTCCCAGCAATCTGCAAACGTTGATCGCATCTCAGCCAGCTAGTACCCTTGAAGCCTCAGCCGACCTAGCGGACAGAGTACACGACATCGTGGCACCTAATGACCAGGTAGCTTCAACTTCTTCGGCTACTCCCGTTCCTGGTTCGATGCAATCCATGGCGAACGAGATTGCTGAACTGAAAACAGCTGTTAAGAACCTGACCCTGCAAATAAATCGCCAACCACGAGCACGAGACCGTTCCAGCCGTTCGAACGACCACCACCGCAAACGTCCCAGATCTCGGTCCCAGTCCAGTTATCGGAAGTTTCCCAACTGCTGGTACCACAGCCGTCACGGAGCCAACGCGACCCAGTGTGTCAAGCCTTGTGACTTCAAGAAGTCGGGAAACGCTCAGGGCGATCGGTAAATGCGACTAACGATTGCCCCGTTTCCACTGGTCGCCTCTTCGTTACTGACCGCAGGTCGAAGATCCCCTTCTTAGTGGACACCGGAAGCGACGTGTGCGTCTTCCCTCGATCTGCACTTCGAGAGCGTCGAGTCAAGACCAGCTACCAGCTGACAGCCGCCAACGGAAGTGTCATCAACACCTTCGGTTCGCTTCAGCTTAATTTAGATTTAGGGCTTAGACGAGATTTTCCCTGGAGTTTCATAGTGGCTGACGTTACTAAAGCTATAATAGGCGTTGATTTTTTAAGCTTCTATAGCCTTATCGTAGACATTCGCAATATGCGCATAGGACGTATTATTGACAACGTAACATCATTGTCAACCGAAGCTTACTGCGCTAATGCTTCTGACACAATATTATGTTCTGTAAAGGTTCCATCCGGTGACACGACATTTCATAAAATCTTATCCGAATTTCCGGAAATCACTAAACCCGCCGGCACACCACACGTCCACAAACACAACACTGTCCACCACATACGCACCACACCCGGTCCTCCCATCTCTTGTTCCCCTCGCAGGTTAGCTCCCGATAAGCTTAAGGTGGCGAAGCAGGAGTTTGACCTGATGCTAAGTAATGGTACGGCACGTCCGTCGGAGAGTCCGTGGTCTTCCCCTCTGCATTTGGCCCCCAAAAAAGACAGCGGCTGGCGCCCATGTGGAGATTATAGGCTACTCAACGCCCGAACCATCGCTGACAGGTATCCTATTAAACATATACAGGACTTTGCCCACAGTATCTCAGGTTGTACGATCTTTTCGACCATAGACTTGGTTAAGGCCTACAACCAAATACCCGTGAACGAAGAGGACATCCAGAAGGCAGCTATAACCACTCCGTTTGGCCTTTATGAGTTCCCGTTTATGAGCTTCGGCCTTCGGAACGCTGGCCAGACGTTCCAGAGGTTCGTAGACGAAATGACTCGAGGACTAGATTTTTGCTATTGTTATCTCGACGATTTTTTGGTCTTCAGCCGATCGGCAGCCGATCACGAAAGCCACCTTCGACAGCTTTTCGAACGCATGAGGAATTATGGCATGGTCGTTAACACCTCAAAATGCGTGTTCGGAGTCTCAGAGGTGACGTTTTTAGGCTACCACATTTCAGCTACTGGTACTAAACCACTTGACTCCAAGGTCCAAGCCATTAAAGAGTTCCCTGAGCCGAAAACAGTCCGACAACTGAGGCGATTCTTGGGCATGCTGAATTTTTATAGGCGATTCATGCCGAACGCTGCAAAAATTCATGCTCCTCTGAACGCCTTGTTGGCCGGCTCGGTAAAGGCCTCTGACCCAGTTAACTTGTCAGGTGAATCCCTCGCAGCCTTCGTACAGTCCAAGGAGTGCCTCTGCAATGCAGCCTTACTTGCACACCCTGACTGCCAAGCCAAACTTGCTTTAGTTACTGACGCCAGTGACTTAGCATTGGGTGCGGTAATCCAGCAGTACAAGGACGAGGTATGGCAGCCCCTAGCATTCTTTTCCCGTAAGCTCAGCCCATCTCAGCAAAAATACTCACCCTATGACCGAGAACTACTGGCCATTTACGAGGGTATAAAGTATTTTCGGCACATGCTTGAAGCGAGAGATTTTACGGTCTACACTGACCACAAACCTTTATGTTTTGCGTTCAACGAACGGAAGAACAACTGTTCACCGCGTCAATACAGACATCTGGATTTCATTTCCCAGTTCACCAGCGATATCCGGCATATATCCGGTAAGGATAATGTCGTGGCCGACACGCTATCCCGAATAGACGAACTACAAAATCCAGTTGATCTCGAAGTGCTCGCCAAATCTCAGTCCTCAGATGCCGAACTATCTTCTTTGCTCAACGACGAACCGACTTCGCTTCGCTTTGAGAAAATCGAGGAGCCCGGTAGCAAGGTGGAGATTTACTGCGACATAAGTACTGGCTCACCAAGACCATTCGTGACCAAACCTTTGCGTAAGCAGGTATTCGACAGCTTACATGGTCTAAGTCACCCTGGAGCAAACGCAACCGCCAAGCTTATAGCACAGCGTTACGTTTGGCCCGGGATCAGAAAAGACTGTCGACAATGGTCCAGAACGTGCTTGGCTTGCCAGCGCTCTAAAATTAATCGACACGTGTCCGCGCCACTGGGCACTTTCGATTTACCCAAAGCTCGGTTCGCGTTCATTCACATTGACCTTATCGGTCCTATGCCCATTTCAAACGGCTACCGTTACTGCCTTACTGCCGTAGACCGTTTCACCAGATGGCCCGAAGCCATTCCTATAGCAGATATCTCGGCGGAAACGGTGGCAAAGGCTTTATTATCTGGATGGATCGCCAGGTTTGGCTGCCCGACAGACATTGTGACTGATCGCGGACGGCAGTTTGAATCCGCACTGTTCGAATTTCTCGCGAAAATAGTCGGGTTCAAACATCGCCGTACCACAGCTTACCACCCAGCATGCAACGGACTGGTGGAGCGATTCCACCGACAGCTAAAGACAGCGATTACATGTCATGCTGACAGCAATTGGACGGAATCACTACCACTAGTCTTACTAGGCATACGGAGTGCGATCAAGGAAGATCTTCGGTCGTCTTCGGCTGAGCTGGTTTACGGCGAGCCCTTACGACTCCCCGGTGAACTTTTTCACCAAACTGTGACCAGTACTACCGATCTCACTGATTTTAGCGCTCGCTTGCGATCGATTGCAGGAAAACTACGTCCAGCACCAGCGTCTCGACATAACAATAGCAAAACCTTCGTCTACAAGGATCTAGCTTCCTCGACACACGTATTCCTTCGGGAAGAAATGCTCCGAGGAACATTTCATGCAGCTTACTCCGGCCCTCACGAGGTACTTAAGCGTGGGGACAAAGTATTTAAAATCATGGTCAAGGGCAAAGAGACTACCGTCTCTATAGACCGCCTGAAACCAGCCTTCGTTTTGTCGACTGCATCGCCACCTGAGCCTACTCATCCTCCTAATCCTAGTCCCACACCTACTCCGATACGCACTACACGATCCGGTAGGCAAGTCCGGTTCCCGGATTTCTATCGCCCGTAGTGACGGTCTTCGGAAGGGAGTGATGTGGGGATCCTCTCCACATTTATATTATTTAATATTGTATTTATGTATAATTATTTACTATTACTTATTATATGCTTACTCACGCACCTATCTAATTTTATATTTACATTCTACAGACACACAAACAATATCTATTTACATCTATTTAATTATTTACATCAAAACATTGTATCGGTGGACGTGTGTCGTGCCGCGATACGATATTGTAGTGGACACGCGCGGCTATCCTAGGCGCGTGACGTCAGTTGCTCAAAAAGCAATCGGCTTGAGGCGCGGCCCGCGCCGCGCTCGCGCATACCCGCCAGTCGGATGGAATCCTGCGTCTGATCGTGACGGTAGCTCGGTGCCCGCTTGCTTTTACTTGTGTATTCGCATCATCGTAAAATTATCTTCTCATCTCGAACTCTTGTGCTATCCACTCATACTTTCGCTCATTCTACTGTGCTTGTATTTGCTGTGCCTTTTCTCCTTCTAAACTGTAGTGACTGTTAAATGTGCTGTGTGTCGGAACATTAAATTGTATATCTAGTCTGAACTATCCGCTTTACTTCATTCTTCACAATCATTCCTGCCTGCTACGCACAACCATCAACAACCACCATTCCTACATGATTGTTACTAAACATTTAAGTAAGTACTAAAGTTTATCTGTTATGCAATGTTGATGTTTTTAACACATAAAAGATGTTGTACAAGCACCAAATATAAATCATGTTATAAACATAAAAATAAATGTTTTCAGTAGTGAATCAATGCTTTTCATTGCTTTTTACCACCAATAAAAATATTTTTTTGCATATTAGGAGCATTAACAAAAAAAGGTTTGTTTCCAAAAATAGACTTATTATAAATCATAAAAACGTTTTATTTCCTATAAAAATGTAACAGGTTATTGCCATAATAATACAATGCTGTTTATTTTTCATTTAGAAATTTTAGTTTTTCATCTGCTTTAAAAACAATCAGTCTTTATTCATTAATTGATAAATATAGAAACAGAGTTATATTGTTATGGCTTTAGACCGATAGGTGTCATACACAATTTAACCTATTATTAAAATATAAATAAATTCCATAAGGTGCTATCCTGAGCAAAATAGCTTGAGTTAAAGACACCACCATTTATTAAAAAATTATATTGCTAAGTAGTGTAGAAATTAATAAAGATTTTGTCTAGTTTTTTTCTGAATATATAAAATAACAAAATAGGTTTACTTTACGTGTTAATTAAAATATTGAATAAGTACCTGAACATTTTAATCTATACTAATATTATAAAGAGGAAAACTTTGATTGTTTGTTTGTTTGTTTGAAACGAATAGGCTCCGAAACTACTGATCCGATTTGAAAAATTTTTTCACCAATGTGTAGAATATACTTTCAGGATGAACATAGGCTATATTTTATGTAGGCACTTCGCGGGCGACGCCGCGAGCGGAAGCTAGTTATTCATATTCCTACAAGCATAGAAACCTACCTACCAAGGTATAATGTCATAATCCCCACTAAGTTGTCCCCACCAGTGGGGATTATGACAAAACGCAAATATTTTTTGGCGTTTTCCCTACTAACATTGTGTATCGTACAAGCCTCTAAAAAGCCTTAAAAAGTTACACATTTTTCACACAAAAGATCTTTTGCTCAGGATAGCCGTACGTAACCTAAGGAATATATTAAGTTAGTGATACTTATAGTATGGTACTGCCTATTTACCTAGACCAGCGTGAAGCTAGCTGGTTCACAGATTATAGATTTTAGAACATACATAATTGTCTTATGGTGGCCTAGTTATATTATATATAAGTTCATATAGATAAAAACTTCAATTATTTGTAGGTATAGTCCTTGCATCTTCTTGAGCGCTGGTGGTGTAGTGGTAGCACCCCTGCCTCAAGATCTGAAGGTCGTGGGTTCAAACCTGGTTGTGCACCAATGAGTTTTTCCATTCGAAAAATTTATGTGCGCAATGCCAGTGCTCTTAAACGGTGAAGGAAAACATCGTGAGGAAACCGGCATACCCTAGAACCAAAAATTCGAAGGTATGTGTCATAGGTTAGTATTCTAATAAGCGGCGATGGGCTTGCAAACTCTCACGTACGGAATACTAACTACTTTGCAAAATGTGGGCATGTACCAAATGTCATGTTTGGACTTGCCTCTGACTACCCTCTTTAGATATCCTCAAAGATCTAAGTAACTAAAAATCTGAGAAGATATCTACCGAGCCTGGGGATTACCAGTCGTGATCATATTTATTTATTTATTTTTATCTTCTCTTTTTAACAAGCAACAAAAAAATAATCACTTTTTTAATATTAGTAGGATACAATGCCATTCCAAACATCAGTTTCTTTTTCCTACTAAGTTAGTAAATGCTTGATACTTATTTAATGTCATTATGCTATTTGTTTTGATTGGCAGTATAATTGGCTACAATTGAAGCTAAATCTGCATCTTTGTATCTAAAATTGAACTTCAACAAAATGTTCTGACATTTATGTCAATATCAAAAAGCTATAGCAGCCTGGCTAGCACATCAGAACATATCACTATCTACTCTTACACGAGTGAGACACAATTTGATAACCTAACTAAGCGTATAATCACGTGGCGTCTTGTGCACTACTGGATGTATGCCGCGTCCGTTTACCAACACCCGTAGATGATTTATTTTTCTGTCTCTTTTTATCACTATCCTCTTCACTCACACTAACACTTTTACACCGCGGCTTAGGGCTCAACATCACATCTGAGCTGATGGAATCGCGCTGCGATTTTTTCCTCTGACGCTTCGGAGCGGTCTCGCCTGCCATCATTTCTATAAACTGTTTCTGCCTGGCCTCCCAATAGAGGTTCTGCCGTTTGATGACGTCAGGGTATTTCGTTTCGAAGGCGACATCTGGCGGGATGAGCAGTACCCAGCCAGTTCGCTGGTCGAACTTGGCGACGGAACTAATGATTTCTAATACTTCTATGGGTGGAACGTGCACTGCAGCGGATACCTTCCGCCGGTCGATGTACGTGTGTTTCGTGAACAGGTATAACTGGAATATAAAGAGATCTAGTTCAAGAAAAGAGCATCAAGAAATAAAAAAATTGCAAGTCCATGCAAAAGGTGATCGCGCGATATATTGATGTATAGGTCATCCAACGGATCTAGGCATTCGTGAAGTTAGCCCCAGGTGTTAGTTTGCGCATGCAGTTCCTAACCCCCCCCCCCCCCCCCCCTCCTCATACCTCCAATTGCTCCCAAAACCGATACCGCGCAGCTCTTGCGGCTAACTTCACGAACGCCTAGATTCGTTGAGCCAATACTCAATTAATTCCCAATCAAGTGGCTTTGTAAGCGCACACGGGTTACTTTTGTCGCCGTGACTGTTTCGTCACTCTTATCAAATCCGTGGTTATGTATGGAGATGTCACCCAGTTGTCACGTCGTAACATGCGCGCATCTCCATACATAGCCACGGACTTGATAGGAGTGACGAAACAGTTACGGCGACAAAAGTAACCAGTGCGCGCTATCTCTTACTTCTACAAGCTGAGGTGGATATAAGATTATCTTCTTCTTCTTCTTATATATTAAAATGAATTGCTGTTCGTTAGTCTCGCTAAACTCGAGAACGGCTAAACGGATTTATCTTATCTTGGTCTTGAAATGTTCGTGGAGGTCTAGGGAAGGTTTAAAAGTGAAGAAAAATTCGAATAACTGCCGGGAAAACCCTAAATATAGCCCTTTTCTAATTCCCACACAAAAGTTTTCTAAATAAAATGTAGAGTCAATTTGAACTTTATTACTATTTAGTAAAGTTCATATTAAATTATAATCACTCACTTTTGTCTAAGCAATCTAGAAGGCGTGACGAAGTTTGCCGGGACAGCTAGTGTATGAATAAAAGAGATGTACCTAGGTACACTTATTATTATCCGAAACTCGCATACAGTTGCCTAAAGCGGGTTTCTCGCGATCGTAACTCTATGATGTGATGATACAAGGTACGCGGTGCCGGGCACAAATCTTATGAAAACCGTCTCAACGCAAACTGCGGCAGAACAAAGACAATACTTGACGTTTTTCACACGATTGTGTCTGTTATAGCATACCGCATACCGCAGCGTGAAAGACAGTCCTGGATTTATAAATAGGCCGTATAGGCCGCGGCCTAGGGGCGGCAGCGTCCTAGGAGCGGCAGATTTCAGAGGACGGTCGCTTGATTTCATTCGTTTATTTAAATAATAATTTTCCATTTGTAGTATAAAGGCCCCTTACTACAAATGGAAAATTATTATTTTAGAAAGGTATGTACGTACATGGGGCGGCAGAAATAAAGTGGCCTACACTCATAAAAAATATAAATCCGGCACTGGTGAGAGAGAGACCAAAGCTAAAGGCTCTAAGATCCTTCTAATATTATAATCGCGAAAGTTTGTAAGAATGTCTGGATGTCTGGATGTATGTTTGTTACTCTTTCACGCTGAAACGGCCGAACGGATCTGGATGAAATTAGGCACAGAGATAGATTAGTCTGGAATAGCACATAGGCTACTTTTTATCCCGGAAAAATGTACGGTTCCCGCGGGATAGATTGTTTTTGTTTTTCAAGGTACCACGCGGGCGAAGCCGTTGGCGGAAGCTAGTAGGTTCATAAATACAAACCACATGATCCCTTGCTGCAGCTAACAACCTCGGCGGCACTGCTCCTTGCCGCGTGTATAACGCGTCGGACCTGGGCGTCCATAGTCCCCGCACACAGCACGCGGCGCCGCTCAGCTCTGATACGAGACTATCTTCCGAGATCATCTCTCCTTTTTCTGTTCGGATTAGCGCGCGAAGGTCGTTGAATGTCATTAGTTTTGCTGAAAACGGACATATGACATTATTGCTAACATTGTGATTAAATCGGTAATTCTAAAGCCTAAAAAGTTCGAAGAAAAGCAAATAAAGGAGCTTTTGACTGGAATACGCTTTAATTCTTAGAACGGCCTCACAACTCAGTTGGTAGTAGCTCTGCCTTCTACGCTGCAGGTTGAGGGTTCGATCACCACCCAGGACAAACATTTGTGTGATGAACACAGATGTTTGTTCTGAGTCTGGTTATGTATTTTATATATAAATGTATTGATAAAAAAAAGAAAGTAAATATATAATTTATCGATTAGCTAACAGCTTTTCATAGTACAAGTTTTGGTTAGTTTGAGGCCAGATGGCGTTGTGTGAAATATCCACTAATATAATATTTATTTATTTTATTAATCACCTCAATGAAACTCACTCGTTACGCCTGAGGTGAAATGATTATAAATAAAGGAAAGTTGACACACACTTCTACATATTATAAACACTCCCTGGTTCTATACTAATTTTACTTGATGGAACAAACATACCATTAAATAGTATCTCTTTTATCTGATGTTCAATGGAAGGTTGCTTTGAAGGCGCCGTATCTGCTTCGTCGTCGGGCGGCGGTGGTACCAACACGCGGACATACTCATTTGCATTCAGCGTCAAGGCAGATCCATCGCTTGTCGTCACGCTAAACAACTTTAAACGCTCCAGCTGTCAAAATAAAGTATAATTTATATAAATAGGCTATGTGTGTATGTTGTTAAACCAGCCTTAGGTCATGGAATAACTAAGGCTGGACTTACGATCATCCAACGGATCTAGGCATTCGTGAAATTAGCCGCAGGTGCTAGTTTGCGCATGTACAGTCCCACCGCCCCTCTCCATTCCTCCAATTGCTCCCGAAAAACGATACGGCGCAGCTCTTGCGGATAACTTCATGAATGCCTAGATCCGTTAGGCTAACTGTACTGCTTATAACTACCTCTTACAAAAGAAAGAAGAGATAGACAGACTAAAACAGTAATACTATGCTAGAATTTTAGTTTGTAACTAGTTCAAGGTTGATTTATAGGTATTTTTGATTTTTTTGTGTGCCAATATAGATCTCAGGGTTGGCTGGTAAAAAATTCTCTTTTGGCATTAAGCCCTTTGTTTGTCCAATGCTTGCGTACAATAAAGTGTAAATAACTACAACTGACTTAAACCAGATTTAAATAATACATAAGGAATGTTTGTCTTTTTTTGACAGAGGGATGAGTTGACCGATTAAAAAATGCATTAGGTCAGCTCATCCCGCGGGATAAGTTGACAGCGGCCTCAATTGCAAAAGAGTCAGTATTTCACACTCAGCTGAGGTCGGTTATTTTTGATGTTTTCTTGTGGTCTCATGAATTTGTCTGTTAATGTGACCACGAGTAATAGATATTGGTCCCATTGCATTCTGTTGTTTTAATTCTCCATCCTGTATTTCTTTATGTTACCTCAGCATGATCTGTTCCAGCATGTTTCCACAGAGCGTCATACCAGGGCTCAGAAGAGATGCGCTGTGATATCGTGGCGAAAGACTTTTCACGTGCCTTCTTAGCCATCTCTGTTTCTTGCCGAGTAAACTTGACTGTGACCTGAAATATGAGATTCATGGTGCTAATCTAGTTAGTGTCGACCAAAGTGGAGAGAAATATGTAGAATCAACCATGGTATTATGTAGAACATAAAACACTCATGGCATAGCTAACTTAGTCATTCCTAACAGATTAACAATGTGAAGCAATATTCTGCAAGGTCAATGACAACAAGTCAAGTCAAGGTCGAAGTCACCACTGTTCTTAGAAAGGCAATAAGTGTAGGTATGTAACCAAATAATAATTCTTAAAATAACTATACCTGTGTTGCTTCTGGTTCTTTTTCCTCCTCATCTGAATTATCATCATCCTTATCCCGTTTGAGCTTGTCTTGTTTGTCAAAATATGAGTAAGACGGCCGCATTTGCAGTACACCTGAAACACATTGAGTTATGATGAAGACATTCTTCGGATAATAGCATATTACATAACACTATTGTAACTTTTTTTTCTAAGTTTTAATATTACTTGCAACTTCATACACAAAAATCTAATAAAAGATAAAATATAGCCTAAGTTACTCAGTGAGAATGTAGCATTCTAATAGTAAAATCAGTCCAGTAGTTGAGTTTATTAATTACAAACATACAAAAATACAAATCTTTCCTCTCTAAGGTGTAGATATAGATTTACAACGACTTTTTCATTATTCAGGAGTTCATCTAAGAACAAAGAATGAACGTAAAATGACATCGGCAACATTGTGGTTCCAACAAATGCAACCAAGATTGAAAAGTTATAGATATTTTACTGATAAATTGATAATTAGTATGTAAGTTTACCTTTATGAGTTTGCACAGGGGTTATATGAAGTTCTTTATCCTGTAAAATGGCTACAGCATATGTTCTGGTATCTATACATGGTGCAGAACTTTCTAAAACTATTTTGTCCATCATTCCTTGTTTGAAATATAGTGATTTATCCTTCTCTTTGACATGCCACGTTGATTCCTGTGGATGGTTTGTACAAAATTATTATCATTAACAACCAACATCTAAGAATAACTGAAATAACTATAAATTCTATACATTTAGCTGTTCGCCCTTGGTTAACAATTATTGTACAAGAAGGCAACAACCAAACCAGCTTATGGTATAGTTATGAAGCATAAAAACACAAAATTTGAGAATTCCAAAAAATATATAATGAATGAAGCACAAGAGAACGTCAGGATCGTAGCAAGTAGAGTTCCATGATCTCTGCCTACCACTCCAGGAAACAGGCGTGATTTTATGTATGTATGTAGGTATGTATGCAAAACACAAAATTTGTTATTATTGATTAACAGTGAGTATTACCTGTTGTCCATCAGTATTGATAGCAATCTGCTCGCCTTTAGACGTGCAGTACTTATCACTGTACGTGTCTAAACCCACTTCTAGACGAAACATCTGGTTCTTGGGTTTTATAGATGCATTTTTAATTTGTATATCTTTCCAATCCCTATTGCCCGGTCTTACCGGATACTGCAATATGACAAGGTTGTCGGCTAACGCCTTCGATAGAAATACATCTACCTAGAACAAGAATAATAACTATTTTAGGATATTATTGTCAATTCTGGGCTAACAACATAACCTCATCAAATTCCACGTTGCGAAGTAAATCGCTGTCAATAAACACCTCAAGCAGTAGACGGTCTTCTGTATCCATTATTTAGCTGTGTTCCACCTTACCATGCTACAACATTTCAAACAAATACGTGTTATTTACTTTAAAATTAGCGCAAATTCAGACATAAAACGACCAAGACCAACCAACCACTGACTTCTTCTTCTGCTTTATTTATCTAACATTGGCTGTCTGTCAGTCTGTCACAAATTATTCTGAGTGACTTGAGCCGAGCCGAGCCCGAGAGGCAGAGCAGGGACGCGCTTTGCAGCTTTTGTTGACATTTGACAATGACAATAACAACCAGTAACATTTAAAATTTAGTGATTGCAGATTACTGATGGAAATTACAGGTTTTTTTTATACCAGGACTTGCAAGTGTTCCGCGTCGCGGGTGTACGCGGCGCGGGGTGGCAAACTTTATATTTACTTTGAGTAAAGACTTGCGCGCTTTACGCATTACTGGCTGGGCCGAGTGTTGAAACGTGCGCTGGATATACTGCTAGCTAGCAAAATGATTATGAAAAAGATACGAATACTTTTTAGATATTCAGACAAGAAAAGTTTTAAAGCATTATTTTATTGTTCTTGACATTTTTGTCAAGTGGATGCCAAGTCAAAGTCAATCAAGTTGACAAAATCGCTTAAATTTTACTAAAAGTTAAATATTATTTTATTCTTAGATAATTTATATGAATATTTTATTGGTTTGAAAATAGACTCAAAATCCAAGACGAATAATACTATATGGTCATGTATTTATTTGAATAAAAGGGACAGTAAATTAATTCAAACATGTCTGACATGATAATAAATGGTAAGCCAATTTATTGTGTTTGCTGCAGGTTTGGCTCACATCTACTTGTAATTCATTTTCCAGGATAGAAGTTTTGAGTTGTTGACGAACCTGGCAAAAGTATAGTTCTCTTCAGCTAGCAGCAGCTAGCTAGCTTCATTCTCTTCTCTTATCTCCTGTTTTTTTCTGTTTGCTAGTTTAGACAATGCGAATTCGAGGTACTGACACGTAGTAATGTTTTCAGATTCTGTCCCTGTGGATAAAAAATGGAGTGAATTAATAAGATACAATATCTTTATCATGAAACTTGTTGAATTTGTAAGTACCTACCTGCTTACATAAAATTTTGATTTCGCTATGCTTTCCAACGTAAAGTAACCGTATGGAAACTGAACGCTGGACCTTTCTACTCAACGGTTTCGTTATTTTTCACAAGTAATTTTTTATCTTTTTAAAAGTTAATTTTCAATGTACCCTTCGTGAAATAGCTTATGGTATCAACCAATCTTTCATTGCTTTATCTTCATGCTATCAGATTGAAAGACGCTCTAAAATCAAAGTTAATTTTTTTTTTTAAGTACGGTAAAATATCAAATTGAGTAGAAACGTCCCGCTGCTAGAGGTTTACGCCTCCACCTGGCCTGATGCCGGGAAGACCAGTGGTATTCAGCCACCGGCCACTAATACCTACGCTGCCTTGTCACGATATTTGGTACCAAAAGGTACAACCACAAACAAGCCATCTCGTGAAGGTTTATAGTAGGTATATCCTAGTACCTACGTATTCTACAGATTATTTTACTGACACTCAATTTTCTATTCTTTGTAGGGAATCTCCCTCGTTATAACGGTGTTGCCAATAGCAATTCCTAAGCCTAGCGGACACATGTACTGCATATCAACCGGTCCTACTCTAGTGATATCTTTGATATTTATTCTTCTGTACATTAGAAAGAAAGTACCATTGTTTATGGAGAAAATGTACTTGTTTTTCCAAATTCTTTTTACATTCGGGGCGTTTATACAGTGTTTCCTTCTAAATCTTGCCAAGGTCTGGCTTTGGTTGATTTACGGAGTATTTTATTTTGCGTTACTAACTGCATTGTCGCTAGATTTATTTTTAATTGCCAATGAAAGAGGGTGTACCTTTAGTTGTGCTTAGCTTTAACTTGCGTGTAGGTATTTATTGAAGTAGGTAGTATGTTCCTACTATTAACTTATCTGCTAGTGAATAATAAATGTGCACTTACTTAGTTAAATATTCGTAAATTGTACCAAATATTATATTGTAGATAGGTACATAATTATTTTCGTTCAAATTAAATACCAAGGCAATATACCGATTTACCAAATCGGTAAAACTGATGGCACATCACTAAAGTTTGACCTTGACCTTTTGACAACTGATAAAGCAAAGGTCAACCAACTCGATGAGAAAATTGCAAACAAATTGAGAAATATTTGTGATTGTTGATGATAATAATTATAATACATATTGTAAACAATATAAATTTTACATTTACTTGCTATTTCCTGACTTTAAAATGATGAGTTGTAGTCATACTTTCGCAACATCTACAGGAATGAAAATGAAAATAGGTAAGGTTATAAAATCTGACAAAACATACAATAGAATTATTATTTTTAGGTAATATCAATGCTTCTAATGATAATCCCATTCGTATTATCGGATGCTGGTATCATGCACTGCCTGGCCGTCGCCCCTACGCTCGTATTATCAGTTATGTTCATTGTACTATACTTAGTGGACCAAGTACATGATCTAGCTGAACAAATGTTCATTTCGGTCCAAATAGTCCTCAACGTTGTAGCTCTTATCTCTTCAATATTGGTAAAACAAGTGTCCTCCCCTCTCTACGTCCTATTCTACGTCCATATGCTAGTCGCCTTATGTATTGACGAGTACTATGTAATAAAAGAGCGCGGATGTGCATTGTACCGATAGTTATTCAAATAAATTATTCAATAAGTTGTTATGCTTATTATTCTATATAGACTATGCCAGATATTGGGAACTCCCGTGACTTTGTTTGTGTAATGTTTTTTCACCCAAACTTCAACCTCCCAGTGAACTTAAGGCTGAACTTTGGGCATTCCTTTGGACACCGTAATAATTTTACCCACAAAATTTGGTTTAGACTGCATTGATTGGTCAGTCAGTCAGTTACACAAAGTTTTATATATTTAGATTAAAAGATGCTACTAGATGGTCCGTATCTTACTTTTAGGTAGTGGCCCTGCTTCTCAATATAATCCCCCATGTTGTGGAGCCCGTGGATGTGATATATTGCCTTGTCGCAGGACCGACGTTAATGTTATCCCTACTTATAATGGTGCTGTACATTGTGGATCAAGTACAGTATGAAGCGGAGTTTTATTATGTGGTTGTCGAAATAGTTATAACCCTCCTTGCATTCGGCAACCTTTTTATGGTTGGTAAAATGACAGGAGCTATCTATGGACTGTTCTATGTAGACCTTTTGATTGCATTCTCTATGGATATGTATTACATGGTGCAAGAACGGGGCATTACATACTGATAAAAAAAACTGATAACTGTTTTCCTACAGTGTAAAACTGTGACCATGTGTTTGACGGGCTGCAAACGTTGTTTTAAAATAGCCATGTACTTTGTTAATAAATTGTTTGTGTGGTTTACTAAAAGATTAATGAAAGTGACTCTCTGTGAACTATTCTGGTCTATTTTATTAATAGTTATTGTTTCATACTTTTGGACTTGGGGTAAACATGATAAAGATATTGTAGAGCAATCGGACAATCCAATTATCTTGTGGTGGACTGAAGGTTTCCCAGCATCTTCAGAAACTAAATTTTGCTCAAATAATATACAATGTGATCTGCGTAGTTCTAGGAACATTAGTGATATCAACAAAGTGCAAGCTTACTTGTTCTATGGCAGCAATATAAATTTTAGTGATTTACCCGAAAGGAAACCGGCAGATATAATTTGGGGTTTGTTCCATGAAGAATCTCCAAGAAACATAGAAGTGCTACTACATGAACCTGTATTAAATCTGTTCAATTTTTCATCAACATACAGTAGACACAGCGATATCCCTTATCCCTTGCAGTATCTAGAAAATTTTGAAGATATTACCAGCAGAATTTTTTTTGTTAAAACTTCAGAGAAGAATGCCTATTTGAAAGACATTGCCCCAATTCTCTATCTACAGAGTGATTGTGAAACTTCAACAGAAAGAGATATCTATGTGAAAGAATTGATGAAAATTGCCCATGTAGATTCATATGGGGCATGTGTTAATAACAAGAAATTGCCAGAAAAATTCACTGGTGACTATCTGAATAATTTAAATGAAGATGAGTTTTTGAAGTTTGTAGCTAGATACAAGTTTGTTATAGCTATAGAAAATGGTGTTTGTGAAGACTATGTCACTGAAAAGTTTTGGAGGGCTATCAAGGTTGGCAGTGTGCCCATCTACTTTGGATCACCCTCAATCAGAGACTGGTTCCCAAACAGAAAATCTGCTATTTTGTTGGATGATTTTCCCACACCCAATGTATTAATTGACCACATAAATAAGCTGCTAAAAGATGATAGTTTGTATGAGACATACTTGGAACATAAAATAAAGCAGCTAGTTACAAATGAAAACCTTCTGAAAGAGTTCCATGAGAGACCATATCAGTTTGATTCTCTACAGACTGTTCAAAAATTTGAATGCTATGTTTGTGAGATGTTGCATAGAAGAATAAATGGTGATTATGAATTAAATATTGTAACTAAAAGCCACTATAATTGCCCAAAGCCTCTTTCTGCTTTGACTCTAAGTGTAAACCCATCCAACAGTTGGGTTCAAAGTTGGAAATATAACATGGAAGAAGCAAAAAAAATAAATAAAAGAATTATGAACAAAGAATAGGCAGGTTTATATATTTTTGTTATTAACTTTAAAAAAATTCTACACAAAAGAAGTAAGAAAATAAAATTTATATTTTTGTAAAGTTACATAATAAAATCATTATTATATTTGTATACAAACTCTGTAATATTATTATTGTTCCGTCTATTGACATACTGCGTCTAGTGGCGAGATGGGGTGCACTTGATAATGTAATCCTCTTTTTATCACATGAGGAATTTTCTTTGGGACCATTCTGTAAATAATTTTTATATTAAATATGTTGGTAAGCTACACAGGTACTTACTACAATCACTAAGATGACCAATCAACTATTATGTAGCTTCAGTTAGCCAGGGAGAATTAAAATATCTTCATGTAGTGATACTTTATGTTTGTATCAATCACGCTATAACTACTGATCCGTTTTTCATTAAATTGGAGAGATATCATTGTATCATGCAACTTTTATCTGTCTTAATCCATAAATAAAAGCATGCGTTCAGATCAGAGGAATACAAGCTTAATTTAGCTCACAACTGTAAGAGAAATGGTGTTATCGCTAATACTTTTAATACTTACGATATACAATCGATAATTGGACAGACTGACAGGCAGAGAGTGCAGCCAGTACAGTCGTCCGTAACATGTGGAATGTGGGTTTGAGGGTCGAAACTGAAACATAGATATATAATTTTATATCTCCAGATCAGCTAAAACGGCTCTATTTTAATTGACGAGGACAAACTAAATAAAAGTATTTTAATATGACAGATGATCCTGGGTACCTACTAACTTGATAGTAAAGTACGGTGTAGGTAGGAACTTGCGTTTAAAAAAAAGGTCGATAGTTCTCACCAAAAAAAAAATCGAAATTACGAGTAAGTTATTATAGCTTTCTTTAGATTTAAAAAGTTTCTAAAATATAGAGATAGACTGAAAAAACAATAAGCAAACCAATAGGGGATAGTTTAAGCTATCGAATAACATACTGACATTCTTAATTTTGTAGTAGGTACCTATAGTTAGAATATAAAATGCGCTTCATTTTTTTAAATGAATGTTAATGTAAAAAGTATTATCAGAACGCGATTTCTTTAAACGCCCACAGGAAGTTGCGTGGGTTAAGTAATTATGATTAAGCAAAACGTAAGTACTTACTCAATCGCTTGGTATCCTGAGTCAGCGCAAGCCATGTAGCATTTACCGCAGTTTATGCACATATCCTGAGAACAATAATAACATTTGTTGCATGTGTCAACAATATTGTATACGTGCCAATTCTGCATTAAACATATTTTATCGATAGGTTTGCCTGTTTCTGCACTTAGTATTTTTTTTACATTTACTTAAAAAGTATTAGATAATGCATCGACTTTGTATGCTTATGTTATTTCCCTTCAACTTGTTAGGAAATTTTTATTTTGAAGTTATTAGTAGGGGATGCTTGTTTTTTTAAACTGGCGTAAGATATTTTTGCAAATGGAAAAATTCATTGGTAGGTACTCTACTGGGTTTTGAACCCATGACGAAAGGCAATGCTACCACTGCACCAGCTTGCAGATATAGACTAGATAGATACATAAAACTTTAGTCTAGACGTTAGTTTGAACTTAGTCCTACTAATATTTTACGCGAAAGCTTCTAAGAATGTATGGATGCATGTTTGATACTCTTTCATGCTGAAACGGCTGAACGGATCTAGATGAAATTTGGCACAGATATAGATTATAGTCTGGAATAGCATATAGGCTGTTTTTTATCCCGGAAAATTTTACGTTTCCCGTAAGCCGTGGACGGAAGCTAGTAGTCTATAATTTACTTACATCATCAATAAGCGCAACAACTTGCTTAGTGTTGTCCAGATGTTTATACGTCCCGACTCTTGGCAGAGCCTCGCCTAATACATCTTGTATCTTGGGCACGCCAGAATGACCGTTTACGCCATTCGACTTGTAATTCTGGACCTTATTGTCTTGTAGTATGTCTGATTTTAGCCTGATCGCGTGTAGCTGGTCTTCGCGCTGTTTGTTGTAGGGGCCGAAGTGTGCTAAGACCTAGAATGTAGATGAGAGTTTAGACTAATTACAGGTGCATAAGAGTGTTTTACCTAAACATTCTTGAAGAAGGGTTTAATCAGTGTTTAATCTAATTTGAAGTAAATAGGCACTACACATAAGTTTTAGCAAATTATCTTATACCTTTAAACGAGCAATTCTTGTATACCTATATAAATATATAATCTGAATTTCGGAAACTGCTCCACCGATTTTCATGAAATTTAGTATGCAGGGGGTTTCAATAAATCGATCTAGCTAGGTTCCATTTTTAGAAAAAAAAAACGAGCAATGCTCGGTCACCCAGGTAGGTACTTTGATCTTTGTTAATACTAAGTAGCAAAGACGTGAGTTATAAATGGACTGGAAATGCGTACGTAGTTGCAACAAAGGTAAAGGGTACGGGTTCGGTTCCACGGTTCATTTTCAGTATTTCTGTTTACCAAACGTGATAATGTCCCATGTTATCGAAAGAGCTTTTACTTAATTGAGAAACTAGTCTCAGACAACTTTAATTCTTATTCTATTGCCATAAGACCTACCTTCCCATCATCACCATACAAAGTCTGGACTGGCTTGCCCTTCTGGTGTTTGAAGGACGGCGGTGATTGGCCGATCCAGCCGGGCAGGCCGAGTGAGCGCAGATATAGCAGCGACTTCAGACCCGTTATGTAATCTTCTACCACTGTGAAGTCTTGGTTCTGGACTGCGCTGCAAATCTAAACCGGGAGTGTCAAAGCTAGATGAAATTACTAGTGGCGCCATCTAGTTATACATTTATTAACAGTTAGGGGTGAATGGAAGAAGAAAACATGTTGTGCCGACCCCACTTAGCGTGGGATAAGGGCAGGAGAATGATGATGCGGTAGAAACAAAGTTCTAACTTTGAAAGGATTTTGAAGTTGGAAGGACAATAGGTATGTAAAACAGGTTGAAATCAATTATGACATGTGGCGCCATCTAAATATATATAATTCAAAGGTGACTGACTGACTAACTGACTGACATAGTGATCTATCAACGCACAGCCCAAACCACTGGACGGATCGGGCTGAAATTTGGCATGCAGGTAGATGTTATGACATAGGCATCCGTTAAGAAAGGATTTTGATTAATTCTTCCCCCAAGGGGATAAAATAGGGGATGAAAGTTTGATTTTGTTTTTCAAGGTACCACGCGGGCGAAGCCGTGGGCGGAAGCTAGTCTAGTATAAATTTACTAACAGTTTTCAACCTTGAAACATCTAAACGACCTATTAGATAACAGTTAGTCACGTAACGATTTTACATGTAAACAAACAAAATATCACGACTGAAATGCCCAATTCGGTATATTTTTTTCAGGCCTCTAGTTACTTTTTAAGTAGGTAATTGAAAAATATTGTAAAGAATAATCAGAGGCAGGTCCGAACAGTAGGTGTATTAGGCACAAGCCCACGTGTTTGCACAGTAGACAGCTTTGATTTTGTTTGTGCTAGAGCTTTAGGCTGTTTCCATCACGATTTCATATTTAGCCGAGTGATTCTTACTTGTACTACGGGTGCGCCGCACATAATGAACTGCAGCGCAGAATCGGCTGAATCTATTCCCCCGATGCCCAGGATAGGGAAGCCAGGGAGCTTATTGCCTATCGCGGAGACTGCCTTCAAGCCCATAGGACGAGTGGCGTTGCCTGATACACCGCCGTACGTTGTGTGCTTTTCTACACCTGTATAAGTACACAAAATGTTTTATTACAGTACTTATAGTGTGAAAATTCTCGCACTAATGCTTGAAGGCAGAATATCTGAAGGTTTTAAAATGTGATATGTCCACCAATATACAATTAAGGCGGAATGGTAACTCTTACCTGTACAGGGTGTTACCAGACTACTTCCGAAAACTTCAGGGGGTTAAAGTACCGCCTGTAAGTAGTAAAATGTATGAAACAGCTGTTTTTTTCCCGCGTTCAGTGTTGGTTTCTTAGAAAAAGTTGTTTATAAAGGGTGCTTTAACCCCCTGAAGTTTTCGGAAGTAGTCTGGTAACACCCTGTTGGTATATATTAGATGATATGAGTAAGAAAGGTGACTGTATATGTGGTGTACTGAGATGACGGATGACAGAGGGAAATGGAAAAAGAAAAAGTGTTGTGTCGACCCCACATAGCATGGGAAAACGACAGGAAGAAAAAGGCAACTTACCTACTGCAGGCCAAGGTGTGGCATCAGCCTTGACAGTCATCAATCCCGAGACGGTGTTGATGGCTGAGACACCGCTCGCTCCGCCCTCGTGGGCTGCCACGGCTATGCTGACGATATCCGTGATGTTAGGAGTCAGTTTCACGAAGAAGGGTATTTTGATCGCTTTGCGTACCCATTGCGAAATGCCTTTCACTAGAACTGGGTCCTAGAAATAAAAAAGATCACAACTGTACCTAACTCCCAGTTTGCAAAAAATCTCCTCAGATATCTAGTTACTTAGAACTTAGGATATACAAAGAAGTAGTCAGAGGGACATCCAAACATTTTGCATATGCCCATGTTACTATTGACCAAACATTGCAACAGCGTCGCTTTTAGGAATGGATGACAAGAATGTACAGCTTATAAATCAATACAGCTCAAAATGTTTGCCTTCAAGTTTTGAGAACCCTACTGACATTGAGATAAATTTTTCTACAGACCGGTCTCGAACCCATGTCTTTAGAATCTCAACATCACTACAAGGCAACTAACTATCACTACACCGCCAGCTCTAATCCAAAGATCAAAGAGCATTTTAAACTAGTGCCCTTTCAAATATGATCTCTATACCCAGGCAGGGAAAGTCGATGGTCTGTACTAGTGTTACCTGTCCGCATGCCAGTCCCATACCGGACTCGCCCATGCCGTGCGGGCAGGACAGGTTCAGTTCTAGGGCGTCTGCGCCCGACGCCTCCGCCTTCTGCGCCAGTTCCACCCAATCACCCTCGTTGTATGAACACATTATCGATGCTATCACCACCTGAGGATATAAATTATTGGAAAAGTAAATTTTATCGGAAAGGAGATAAGTTGAGTAGAGTCAACCCTAAATTCCGTTTGACACATTCCATAACGATAAAAACTAATTATGATTCTAAATTGTACATACTTTGTGTACCTAATACTAAATTAATAATAAGTACCTGGTTGGCCGAGCTTTGCTCGGTTTTTTTTCTCGTAAATCTTGTTTTTTGGAAAATGAAACCTAGCTAGATCGATTTATCGCCCCCGAAAGCCCCTGCATACTAAATTTCATGAAAATCGCTGGAGCCGTTTCCGAGATTCCAATTATATATATACAAGAATTGCTCGTTTAAAGGTATAAGATAATAAAATTTATTCAAAAATGCATAATATATATAATATACATAATATTATATCAGGGTAGTCAGAAACAAAGTGTAAACTATAACCTTATTAGGAAAGTCCTTTTTCAACTCTGTTATACTTCGGCACCAATACGCTTCGCATTTCTCAGAAATCAGCTCGATGTTTAAGAAAGAGCCTTGGCCAGGCCCGTAGTTCTCGCCTGATGTCACACCGCGGACTATGCGAGGTGATACATTAGTCACTAAGTCCTGGGAAATAAGGTTCAAAATTAAACGTTCAGACCACTGTTAAGCGACACTTGAAGTAGCAAATAGGTAGTTATTATTGGGCATGTTTTGAATCCAATATCTCTTGTGGTCCAGCATTATGAGGCCTTACCACAAGCTCTTTCAAACCACCATCTTTCAGAAACGTCAAGGTTCAAGCTTGACGTAACATTACTTCAATACAATTATAACAGGATAAGGTACGAAATATCAAATTTGGTTAGGTACAGTTGTGATCATCACTTTTTATGTTTGATATGCCTAAAAAACATGATCACGACTGAAATCCCCAGGCTTGGTAGATATCTCCTTAAACCTTTAGTTACTTTGATCTTTGAGGATATCTAAAGAGGGTAGTCAGAGGGACGTCATAACATGACATTTGGTGCCCACATTTTGCACAGTAGTAGCAAGTTCTATATCTCAGAATAAGGAATAGGTATTTTTTCCCTTCAAAGGGGATTTTAGGAATTTGAGTGTCAAAAACCCCTTGGAACGTGAACTCTCAGCTCCAAAGGGGATATTGAGACTAAAAGTCTCAAAAACCCCTTTAAATGGGAAACTCAAAGGGGATTTTGACACTAACCCATAGTATCTACATTACCTTATCAAGTCCAAAAGTCTTCGTGACCACAAAGCCCCAGCCTTGTTCAAACGCCCTTCGGATCATAGCAGAGCTGGTGGTGGGCGGGGCACTGGCTAGCCCGAACGGATTCTCAAACTTTATGCCGCAGACTTCTACTGATAAATCTACGTCATCGATAGGGCAATGGAACTTTGGAAGCTCGATTGGCGAGTCGAATGGAATACCCTGGAAATAAAGGTTAAATACATTAAAATAAACTCGCTGTTCCCACGGTTAGGCTCACAAAAGTAAGCAAATCCTTTATAGGGCAATGTGTACGCTTCTATAACAAGATCTCAAGCGACACGCTTGATTTATCGATTGGGAAATTCAAATATGTAATTAAACAAAAACTGTCTCGCAAAGCTTATTATAGAATATCAGATTAGTTAGATGACAAAAAAGCTTGAGACGAATCAGCTCCAACTCTGCTAGGTGTCCCTAAAAATGTTAACAAGGATCATAGTACGAAAAAAGCGCTAGGGCCAGAGAGTTTCTTGTCAGTTCTTCTCGGACTGGGGATAAGACTGGAATTGGCACCTTGACTCACCTAGTATGTAAGACGATTCTAAATGATCCCTGTGATTTCACTGAATACATAATTATTGACTATTGACTAAGTATTAGTAGGAGCATAAAGCCTTCTACAAAATAAAAAACGTACGATAAAGTTGAGCTAGTGTTACACTGATTAACATGATCACGACTGTAATCGTGCGCATGTTATCATCACTCAGTCAGCAATCGCCTTAAAAGTTTTATATAATAATTAATAAAAATAAATAATAAATATGATCACGACTGTAATCCCCGGGCTCGGTATTTCCTCAGATCTTTAGTTACTTAGATCTTTGAGGATATCTAAAGGGGGTAGTCAGAGGCAAGTCCAAACATGACATTTGGTACATGCCCACATTTTGCACAGTAGTTATTATTCCATACGTGACAGGTTGCAAGCCCATCGCCGCTTATAAGAATACTAACCTATGACACACACCTTCGAATTTTTGGTTCTAGGGTATGCCGGTTTCCTCACGATGTTTTCCTTCACCGTTTAAGAGCACTGGCATTGCGCACATAAATTTTTCGAATGGAAAAACTCATTGGTGCACGACCAGGTTTGAACCCACGACCTACGGATCGTGAGGCATGGGTGCTACCACTACACCACCAGCGCTCTCCACCAGCTTTTATATAATAAGATAATTAAATACAACTTGCCTGCAGGTAACAATGCATAAACCAAGCGGCCGTCTTGCCATCATTCACAGATTCGACCGTGGTCTCCGCGACCCCAGCCAGGTCGCCGCCGATGAACACTTGCGGGTTAGAGCTTTGCATGGTCTTCTCGTCCACTTCGGGAAGACCCCAGCGGTTCAGTTTAACATCGGCCATTGCTTCTTTTACTGAAAAAATCAATCAAAATCATCATTTATCATTCAGCCCGTTTGCATTCACTGAGGCTTGACTCATCAAAGATTTGACGAGTGTGCGAAATTACTTGGTCGGTTAGAAGTCTTCAGTCAAAGAAGACTATAATAAATGAAATAATCTTCTTATATATAAATATATATATTATTAAAAAACTAGCAACCCGCCCCGGCTTCACACGGGTGCAATGCTGATACTAAATATACTAAAATGTGTTTATTTACGACATCACATTAGAAACCTCTAAAATTATCAGTGTTTCTCTACTATATTATGCATGTATTATACATATAAACCTTCCTCTTGAATCACTCTATATATTTAAAAAAACCGCATCAAAACCCGTTGCGTAGTTTTAAAGATCTAAGCATATAATAGGGACAGACAGACAGAAGGAAGCGAGGTTATTTTATACTATGTAGTGATGAATTGATGTTAGTTTGTCTCGCTAAAACTCGAGAATGGCTGGGCCGATTTCGCTAAATCTTTTTTTGTTGTGTTTGTTATTGTAAGTAGAAGGTTCTTATCCTACTAATATTATAAACGCGAAAGTTTGTGAGGATGTCTGGATGTCTAGATGTTTGTTACTCTTTCACGCTAAAACGGCTGAACGGATCTGAATGAAATTTGGCACAGATATAGATTATGATCTGGAATAACACATAGGCTACATTTTATCCCGGAAAAATGTACCGTTCCCGTGGGATAGGTATGTTTTTGTTTTTCAAGGTATCACGCGGGCGAAGCCGTGGGCGGAAGCTAGTGTATAATGATTAAGACAGGACAAAGTCAAATAAAAATATAATATGAAAAAGCAGAACTGCGCATTGAAACGGCTAACGTCATATTGTTATGCTTGATTTGCGGCGTCACGGAAGACCTGGGGCTTTACCACGAAGTCTTCCAGAACGATTCCGTAACGATTCCATTATAGAAACGTCACTGCTTCCATACAATTTGCATAGGTCATGGTACGAAATAACAATGTAATACTAATTCGGTAATGGCTGATGAATTCGTGGTAAGGCCCCAGCGCTACAGCAGCACTAGACGCTAGCGCTACTATAGCTACTATAGCATACAGCTGAGTGACGACCCTTCTTGCTGTCATAATTAATTTTAGTTAATATAAAGTTTCTGTTATGTTCTATTATGTTCTGTATTTGTGACACAAAATAAACTTCTTTAATTTGATTTGATTTACCATCAGTCTCGTAAAGTCCGGAGCCGAACGCCGAGATGATGAAGTCTGCCTTGAGCTGCAGCACCTGTTCCTCGTCCTCGATCCACTCGCCGTCGTCCAGCTGTTCCGTGCGACACATCCGTAGACCTGTGATCTGTAAACAATATGACAACTTTTATTCAAAACTGACACGAGGTAAAAAATAATCAATTTATATTGAAAAAAAAATAATAAAAAAATAAAAAAGTTACTTATACTTACACTAACGTTTTCACCCTTTTTCACCCCCTTAGAGGTGGAATTTCCAAAAATCCCGCCTTAGTGGATGGTTTTGTTAGTTATAAAAGGAAACCACCTTCCAAATTTCAGCTTTCTAGCTTCCGCGGTTTAGGCTGGGCGATGATGAATCAGTCAGTCAAAGCTCTTATATAGATATAGATACATGATCTGATACTGAACCTTATCCCCTGGTTTTGATATTTGAAGATATCTAAACGGGGGTAGTCAGAGGCATGTCCAACGATAGTCATATTTTACAAGTTAGTAGGTATTTGATACAGGTTGCAAGCCCATCGCCGCTTATAAGAAGGCTCACCTATAATACACACTTCGAATTTTCGGTTCTAGGGTATGCCGGTTTTTTCACGATGTTTTCCTTCACCATTTAAGAGCACTGGCATTGCGCCCATTATTTTTCGAATAGAAAACTCTATTAGTGCACGACCAGGTTTGAACCCTCGACCTTCGGGTCCTGAGGCAGGGGTGCTACCACTACACCACCATTGCTATGGCAAAATGATTGAAGAAGCTGAAATGGTGTTCTGAACTTACCCTTCCGTCTTTGACGATAACTTCTCGTGGCGACATGAATGGAACAAATTCACACTTTTCTTCCTTAGCCAAGTCAACCTAGAAGCAAAAATATACTAGAAGTAAGTAACTACATTACATAATTATTGCAAAAATTAAAAAAAAACGCATTGTTAAAAATCAGTCCAGCCGTTTGAACTTCAGCGACAGCTAAAAGAACTCACTCGCATGCATACATACATACACCCAAACATATAACCCTCCTTCGCAGGCGGATAAAAAGATGAATACCATAATATCTCTAGAGAGATGTTCTTACCTCCTCAGGCACAGCTCTAATATTTCCAAATCCCTTTCTAAACACTACATAAACGCGTCTAGCGCCACAACGTAGGGCGGACGTGGCGCAGTCGAATGCGGTGTCGCCAGCGCCTAGCACGATCACGTTACCACAGAGCTCTGGCAACGATGACTTACAAGCGCACATTCCTGGAATTAACACGTATGAGTGAAAGAGACGGATGTCGCCATGATCCTTTGGTCTATAATTATCGTAACTGTTTTTCATAAACAGCTACAAAAGAAGTTTTTTGTTCTGTACCTTCATATCCTACTTCCTACTAATATTATAAACGCGAAAGTTTGTAAGAATGTATGGATGTATGGATGTATGTTTGTTACTCTTTCACGCTGAAACGGCTGAACGGATCTGGCTGAAATTTGGCACAGATATAGATTATAGTCTGGAAGAACACATACACTTTTTATCCCGGAAAAATGTACGGCTCCCCTGGGATAGATTTGTGTATGTTTTCCAAGTTACCACGCGAGCGAAGCCGTAGGCGGAAGCTAGTTCGGTTATAAAACAAGAAAATTCCTGAAACTTAACCCCTAAGAGTAAAGTTTATAAGAAAATAGTAAGTATTGCATAAAAAAGCAGCTCAATAAGAGTTGATAATACCTCCTCTGTACCAGCATAACTTAATAAAAAGCACAGTTGGAGTGAAGGTGAATGGCAATGTCTATTCAAACTTAATTTTAATCCATCACAATGTCTACCCTTGACTTTATTTACATAAATATACTTCTATCTTAATAATACAAACAAAAATACAGTGAAATAGTTGAGCTATCTAAGGTCTGTTACAAACAATCTATAGATAGCTCAGATAGCTCAGCTATAGATAGGTAGCTCAGATCCAGGTAATTTTAACGATTGACACGTTATAAGAATACCTCTTTTACTGCCTTTAGACACTAGTGGCAAGAAATCCTTGCTGGTGAAGAAACCCATTTGTTGATTGAGTCCTTTAAATATGGGCACACTCTTCGGCTCTGGTAGACCGATACCGAGGAACACAGCCGCATGGCCGTCTTCGAGAAGACGCTGTAATCAAAGTATTGCCGTCATTATTAAATCACTGACGTGCTGTTGTAGGTACTTTATCCTACCAATATTATAAACACGAAAGTTTGTAAGAATGTATGGATGTGTGGATGTAAGGATGTATTAGATGTCTGGATGTATGTATGTTTGTTACTCTTTCATGCTGAAACAACTGAACGGATCTGATTGAAATTTAGCACAGATATAATTATGTAGATTATAGTCTGGAATAGCACATAGGCTACATTTAATCCCGAATTTTTTTGTTGTTTTTCAGGGTACCACGCGGGCGAAGCCGTGGGCGAAAGCTAGTCGTTAAATAATATAAAATCCATGAATGCTGTTCCCTCACTATTTAAATATTCCCTCGTCTCTATTATACTTCAGACCTTACTTTAGTCTGGGTGTTATTATGTATTCTATGTATGAATTTAAAAAAAAGTACCTACCTACCTATTTAAATAATCTATCAACTATCTGGTGCTCATACTACAAACTTTGCTTAGTTTGGGGATAGAGAGTGTTGTGTGATCTGTCCACCAATATATAAAACTTGGGTAATACTTGGCATTACAAAAAAAGTTTTTTTTGCCGATCAGAAACCCTTAGTCCGTGTGAGCCAAATAACAATTTTCCACCGTTCGAGGACAGCATTGATGTATTACGTATGAGTAAAATTACGATATTTTACGTGCTTTGAACTTTGGGTTTAGTAATCACAAATCAGGCTATCAATATACAAGCAGTGCTAATAAAAGTAAATTACCTGAACAGTGATATCCTTGGAAGACAACTTCCTTCCAGTGACGAATTTCACTCCCAAGTTCTTGACCAAGTCCACCTCAAATTGAACCACGTCGTATGGCAGACGGTACTGAGGGATCTCTGCAGCACTGTAAAAAAAAAAAAAAAATATGATCACGACTGTAATCCCCGGGCTCGGTAGATATCTTCCTCAGATCTTTAGTTACTTAGATCTTTGAGGATACCTAAAGAGGGTAGTCAGAGGCACGTCCAAACATGACATTTGGTACATGCCCACATTTTGCACAGTAGTTAGTATTCCGAACGTGACAGGTTGCAAGCCCATCGCCGCTTATAAGAATACTAACCTATGACACACACCTTCGAATTTTTGGTTCTAGGGTATGCCGGTTTCCTCACGATGTTTTCCTTCACCGTTTAAGAGCACTGGCATTGCGCACATAAATTTTTCGAATGGAAAAACTCATTGGTGCACGACCAGGTTTGAACCCACGACCTTCGGATCGTGAGGCCGGGGTGCTACCACTACACCACCAGCGTCCCTGCTACCACTACATCACCAGCGTCCCACTGTAAACAAATCCATGATATTCCCATAGATCTCATTTTTTATAGGTCATTGCATTTTGATTCTTATTTACAATGATATAAAGGTTACAGGACCAGTATTCATGTAATACACGAACTATACAGCAAACTGTTATAAATAAAGAGTATTTCTTTCTATTTCTCCTATGCATCGAGAATGCAAAAATCTACTAAAGCGGCGAAAATCGGCTAACTTCAGGATACTAGGCTCTTATGAACTTTGTTCCATAACACAAGTAGAGATGGGTAGATATAATTCTCCCTCTTTTCTAAATGAGCAATGAGCATTATTTTGTCCCAGTAGATTTATGACCAAGATAGAATTACCCATTTAATTTTTATTGTCATAATTCCCACCAACCAGGATACAATAAGTTGGTGGGGAAAACGCCAAAAAATATTTGAGTTTTGTCATAATCCCCACTGGTGGGTACAGCTTAGTGGGGATTACGACAATAAACCTTTCAGAACACATCCAGAACTGATTTTGGTCTATGGTGTAACTTCAACTTTCCCAATTGTTCCATCATTCCTCACCTCAATCCTCCCAAGTATTTCTCCTTCTCATAAACAGTGATATCTTTATATCCAAGACGGGCCAGGAAACACGCGCAACTGATGCTGGCTGGACCACCGCCAACCAGAGCGATCTTCTGCGAGCCGCCGGCTGCGAGCGGCTTGGTCTTCGGGTCGAGGGTTTGGGATATGCCCATCTTCATGAAGATCTGCAATGATGAAAGTGAATTGAAAGCAATGAGTCACATCTGCGCTGCGGTTCTGGAACATTTGATGAACGGCCAAAATACCTGAGCAACAGGTCATAATGACATTACGATATGTACGAGTATTGTTTTAATTACAAGTTTGATCGTAACTGCAATCAGTCTTGACAAGATGTTATAGACTTCATGGATAGATATTCCACTGGATTAGATGATAAGATAGTTCATCGAACTAAAGGCACGCTATGTATTTATAGATTGAACAATTTCCAGTCTTCAAATTTTAATTATATTTACTTAATACTTCAAAATACCTACTACTTTTGATAACTTCAAGGAATATAAGTGAAAATGAAAGTCATACCTTATAAGGGTATTTTACTACAACAGGATGGTCCAATAAGAAAGAGGGGAAGGGTCTCTAATCATGGTAACTGACTGGATTATGGGCCAATTTTCAGTGCAATATAATAATCCAGGCCACGCCACACTGAATAACGTGTAGATACTGACAAAGTCCTTTTACTTGAAACGTAAGTAAACGTGTGTGTTAACTTACGTCTACAGCGAAATGCTGTAAGCCCCCGATATTGATAGCGCCCTCCTCGCTAGCGTGGAGGTTGCAGCCTCCAACGCACAGGTCGCTGGTGGGGCACACCATACCGCAGGTGAGACCCAGAGGATTGTCTGACAGAATTGCCTTGGCTGCTCCATAGTAGTTCTGATAATTAAAAAAACAAACAAACATGTATTTTTGAACTTGTGAATACACAGTGTGACTGTGATCCAGGCTTCGTAGATCTTTGAGGATATCTAAAAGGGGAAAAGAAGCACGTCCAAACATTATACTTTGAACATACTCACATTTTGACAGATATTCCGTACCACGTGACAGGTTGCAAGACTCACACCGTATATTTGGTTTTAGGATTTGCCTGTTTTGTCACGATGTTTTCCTTCGTCGTTTAAAAACACCAACAGACTTAAATTTAGGTTATTACTAAGCTGGCTCTACGAATTTTGATAAAAGTTCCGAGTTGAGACCAGATTAAACAGATTTTGAGTAACATACACTGGTCATAGGTCTTGCTTATAAAATGCCACACTACTACGAGTATAAAATGACATTAACACAACGCTGTATTCAAATAACTAAAAGCTTAGGCTTTGTTACTTAAACTTACCTTGGTAGAGATGCTAGAGATGAAACTCTTAACATCTATCTGCGTAGGACAGGACTTCTGGCATGGTGCGTCTGCGCATTTAAGGCATCTAGCTGCCTCCTTCAAGGCTCCACGCTCAGACAGAGTAGTGTGTTTAATGTCGTCGAAGTTTTTCGTCAAGGTTGGGCAGGTCTGGAAATAAGAGCATCTTTTTGAAATATGTCTAAGGCCGGGACTCCATCAAAGCGGAGATGTGTGCGGTGTGCTGTGTGCTGTGCGAGAAGAGATGTTTTTCAGCTCGAGGGACTCCACCAAAGCGGAGATGTGTGCGGTGTGCATCATATCTCTCGTCTCCACTGCGCGTGGTACGCGCACAGCTCACATCTCCGCTTCCATCGCGCCATACAAATATTACACATTTCGGCATAGCGATCTCCACTGAAGCTGAGCGGAGAGGAGATGTGTCAATAACACAATTCTATTGGTTGTTTAAAAAACATCTCTCCGCTCGTCTCGTCTCCTCTTTGGTGGAGTCCCGGCCTAATGCAAAGCGAAATCAACGTAGATACTACACTAGTTTTTATAAGGGTTCTTAATAAGATTTTTTGAGGATAGAAGTGGCCTTAAAGATACGATACCGACATTGACTTTTTTGAAGGCCATTCTGATTATTATCTCTTATCATAAAATGTGACCTCTTGTCGCAAACCAAATTCTTATACATAATATTGCTGATAGGAACTGATAACGACGCATATAAAGCTTTATGAAAAAACCTTGAGCAGGCATAACTTTCAAAAGGCTTCACGTCACTATTGAAAGGTTAATGGTCCTTCTACCCTTTTAGCATAGACACCGTTTTCTCTGTATGGCCAAGCCAAAATAACCCTTATTGTCCTCACTTTGCCTTCTATATGTAAGGGGGTTTCGTTTATATTTTTAGAAATAAACATAATATGCTACGACTTACAGTGCATTTTCTATCGGAGTTCCTTTTCCAATGTTGTTTATTCTTCTTGGTCTGAGCTGATGGCACCAGATTGGTGTACGGCTTTGTCGTTGGATTCAAACGCAGAAGATTCTAAAATGTAAAGTATCTACATACAATTACCTAGTAACGTATCTAAGTACATACAATTATCTAGTACAATTTTAGAATATGGTAAGTAAGGTAGACCCTTAGCATTTATTTTTGTAATTACATCTCTCCTAGAAAATCGAGCTGCCACTAAAGTTATGTTTAGATTACACAAATTAAGTCACTAAATCTAGAGATGGACTGAAAAAACAAAAAGCAACATTCAGTTATCGAATAAGAAAGTGGAATAAAACTTTTAGTTACGCGTCACGTACTATGTATAATTTGTTTACCTACTGTATACTGTTACTTTGTTAGTAAACAAATTGTGACTTTATAATATGAACCAATTTACTTAACAAATGTACCAAAACCAAACCAAACCTACCTACTTACTAAGTATTTTACTTTAGCCTTGAATGTTTGATGTAAGACTAAACTATCAATGAGACTCGTAGCAACAACACTATCTTTATCAAAATCGTATTACTTATTGTGATAACATAAATATTGACTTACTAACCTCGATATCTGGCAATTCCTTACTAAGAAGCACTTTCGACATGATGGCTAAACTATATTGCGACTTATTTCAAAGCAATAAAATACACAATACCACAACAGAATTACTGGAAAGGAGGGTTTTCTCGAAACTGTGGACTGCTCACTGGCAGTGCCAAACAGCAACTGAATGCGTACATTGAAATGACTATTAGTTTATCAACAGATAACCAGTTTATCTAGAGCTCAGACTAAAACGAATGTAGGTACCTACAGTTTAAAGCGTCTACACACGACCCTAAAATCACAGGCAATATCGGGGGAGGACCCTAGATCGTATCATAAATCGCGTCGTGTGTAGGCAAATCCTACCCGATTTTTATCGTCCCTAAATCGCTCCGAGCGAGCTCACGATTTAGGGACAATTATCGTCTAGGGAGCGTTGTCAGTACGTGTGTAGCAAAATCAGGATTGATTTCTACGACGTGCTTGCTATAATTGTTTATTTCACGCGAAAACATGGCGAAGGAGAAAGATCGAGAAGCGTGGACCAAAGCTATCGATCTATTCAAGAATTTACCATATTTGTGGTATAAAAAACATAAAGATTATTTCAACCGAAAATTTTTATTTTTAATTTTTTTAGATAATTTTATATTTATGTCTCTGGTTAGGTGGCACCGTAGTAAGTGCCAAAATAATGCCTATTTTCTGCTGTTTTGTGAGTGTTCGGCGGCATCTCGGAACAACGAGCAGTCTGTTGCACGGTCGGTTTCGTACTAACTGGCAGGGACGTGTGTAGAGTAGTAGCCGATTTCATCCCCAATACCGCTGTCCCGATATCGCCAGTGACTTTAGGGTCGTGTGTAGACGCTTTTACTATAATTACGAGTCGCACGAGGTCAGTACAGATCATTGTAGAATGGCCGTTTGACGTCATAATTTGTAAATTTATTGTACGCATATCCTACTGTCTCTCTGCGGAATTACTTAATTATTTTAATGAATTTTTGGAATTCAAGGTTATAAAGATCTTGTTGTAGACATGAAATTGGTAACTAACGAACATCTTCTTTGGACGAACTGCTTTTAGTGCCCCATTCTCAAGTATCAGCTTGCAATCGATTTTCTAAATAAGTAGGTACTTAATTTTTTGTAAGAATAAATACATTTTTTTTGTTACTTTTGAGGTGTCCTGTTAGAATAAAGATTATTTGAACCATTTTGGTGTTGAACAACTATTATGTAGGTACTAGCCGAATATCGAAATATCTAAATTATACCTGAAGTGTGTGTATACTATTTGGTTAAAATGATTAAGTAGATAAATAAAACAAACATTTGAACAGTTAATATAAATATATTTTGAATTATTCAGAGGCTTTACAATATTTGGAAGAATTTATTCCGACAGCATTATTAATCCGATTCATAGACTCAGCAAATACTTTTTATAAAAATAATCTTATCCAAGCCATTAATTTTAATGTTAATAAGCTGAAGTGAATATACAAAAGATATTGGTGGGTGTGATACATTAAAATATACATAACATACAATATACGATATAGAAATAATTACTTATAACAATAGAAAGTTTACTATACATACTTTCAATTGCGTTTAAGAAAGGAAGATCCGAAATTCATATAATCTACTGTTATTCTGAAAGTATATTGAGTGGAAACGTCTGAGCAGTTAATTGGGATACAAAAAAATATTATATGAACATGAAATAAAATATAAAATTGTGACCAAACATTACCTTTGCCATTCCGAAAGTTATTAACTATATTCAGAGTTTTTTTTTGTCAAACAATTTTTGAATGTACAAGTTTCTCGTTTTATTTATAAGCCTATAATATGAAAGTATAACCAATCGAAGCCCCCATAAAATACTAAGTTACAATATAAAATGCAACACCAAATATGGCGAGACCGCTTAATTTTTTTTAGTTTAAACTAATTTTAATGTTATTTACATGCCTGTTTCTTCTAAATATTAGCATCTGAACAATACATACATTAAAACCTTACCTACGTACTGTGCAATTGTTCGAACTTTTTAAAGTATTTTTCGTCTATGGCAATACCAACGTTGTTAGATACAAGCAACAACAATTGCACACACCTTAAATTAAACTTACGATTAGCTTATTTAACGTTCATATCAGGAGTGGATTTAGACAGTAATTAAGTTAGTGCCATATTCGTAGCAGCTGTTGCTCTAAGACCGTATTCTGAATCCACACGAGTGTCGAAGACCGTAGAAAACTGAGTGGCATGTTCCATAAGTGTGTCGACATTTTGTTTATGGCGGCTGGAAAAAGTCTTATGTCAATGGAATAAGGTTGAAACTAGGGTCGAAACATTAACACTTTTAACATAAAACTTTTTTTTGCTGCTTTGAGTAGATGTTGAGTCGACATACCCAGTCTCGTGAAACGACCGCAAGCTTCAGGATACGGCTGTAAGTAGGCCTACGCCTACGGTGCGATAGTTAGGCGAGCGTTGAACTAAAACGTAGTAAAATGCTTAAAAATGAGGCCATTATGTAACCCCTGGTCAATTAAAGCCTAAACCCGTTATCACCCTCGCGATGAAATCCCGTGACAACGTGTCATACAGCAAGGCTCGCCCAACATACACCGCATTATGGTCTTTAACTATGATGACATACAGCTCAGTTTCTCATGGAAGACAACGCGAGACATACTTCCCTTACTGTATGGCACGCTCTAGACGCATTTTTATGTCCCAGAAAAAGTAATAGATTGTCAATTGATCAACCATAGAATGAAGTATATATTTCTTCTAGTACATGAAAACGTAGCCATAACCCGACCGAATCGAGTGACCGAAAAACAATGTACATCTCAACTTGATTGGTTTACTATGAGTAGTTGTGCGAATGTGAAGACGAGTTCCAGATATCCTGTCTCGATCCTCACTGACGATATGTATCTAGGTTATCACGCTTTTTATAAAACTGTTTGAGTTTGAAGACTTCCAACGAAACGCCGGTCTTCTCTTGGCAGTAAAAACGCTTTTGCCTAAATATTAATGAATAAAATGCATTTTTGTAGATTGATTAATACATTACAAACATCAACGGTTAATTATTCGCTTAAAAACAAATACTGTACTTAATAACACCCACTACAATACATTTAATACAACAATTATTGGGACCAAAAAAATAACCATTATAATAATAAGCAATAAATCGAAAAATATAATCTCTGCTCTAAAAACAAATTTTAACAATTCCATTTTGTATCCACTACGATGTGAATAGGTGATAGACCAAACATAATTTGTACCGAAGTTTTTAACAAGGAAGGAATGTAGCAAAGATTGAACGAAACAGCACCCAAATACCTTTTAAAACTACGGCAGCGGTAGCCGACTATAAGACAATATTTTTCTAATTAAAAAAGGCAACGATCTATACAGCCGAGTAAAAAAATTCAGCGACACAAACCTGATTGTAATGCTACGGCTACACGCGACATGTAATAAGTTTTTATGATGTGGCCAAGCACTTCGTAGATCGAACACGAAGTTTTTATCGCGACAATGCAACACGAATTCGCGTGATAATGTAGCCGTAGCATAAAAGCGATAATATAGGTACATTTCTATGGAGCTCACTTACACCGATTCACATTACATTTTAACTAATGCGTACTTTAACAGTTGGAGGTGACAGTTGTTTGATGCTCTTTTCGCAGTCCATATCAAAATTTACAGCACACTATTGTGTTGATATTGTAGACGGATGGTTGGTGCGTTCTATGGAAAGCTATGCTGTTTGCACTGGCTTCGACGTTCTACACTATCTGAAATAAAAACGACAAACTATAAATTATATTATGGACTAGAACTATGATTTTGCCAGTGAACGGAAATTAGGTACATGGCATTCCTTGAGCTAAAAAATGTGGTAGGCGGCGTTAGTGCGGTATAGCAAGCGACGCGACACTTCACTTTATTCAAGATTAGTATGTGTTTGGTACGTAGTAAGACAAGTTGTGTTTAAAATAGCTTTCGACGAAGAGAAATTAATTGTATTAGTCATTCAGTATCCTGAGATATATGACCAGCTAAATGAATGAATTCTCTTAGGAAAAAAAACGTTTGGAGGGAAACTGGTTATACTCGTAATAGTTTTTAATAGTTCAATATCCATGTCATTTTCGTCCACCTAACTCAAAATAACGTTAAAATCAGTTTCTTCCGTCTCAGAAATTGCCGAACGACTGTCAGACAAAATTTGCTGCAAACTGTCGCGCCACTGCAGTTCAAGTGCGGTATACCTAGTGTCGCTACGTGTCGCTTCGCGCAGCTGCCGTGAAGTGTCGCTTAGTGAGGTTTAGCCATTATAATTATGAGTGTGAATGTACCAGCGAGTTTAGAGCAGCTGGCACCGTTTGGCGTGTTTGACCGGCGGTAGGGGACATAGCACGGCGCGGATCGCCTCGTCAAATACAGTCTTTAACCCCTTCTGCGTGAGCGCCGAGCATTCTAGGTACTTGACGGCGTTGATCTCCTTCGACATGCCGAGACCCTGAAAACAGATGGCGCATTCTTGAGGCATTTAAACAATTAAGTATTTATTGCAAAAATTAAAAAAGCCGACTGAAAGTTATTGAAAACAGCTTCTTAGAGCCGCCATATTGGATTTTTCTTCATATTCTGTGTCACTTTTGTAATCCAGACGAATCCTACGACACTATAAAAACAGTGAAATATGTTTTGAAAATTTTCGGAGTTGAGGAAGCCTGCATACAAACTTACAAATATACTAACATCTTTTACATCTATACTTTTTTTATAAAGTTAGTGTAGACATACCTTTAAAATACCACCAGTATTATACTCGTATAACGAATCAGTTTAACGTAAGCGTATCTATTGAATTTCTAAGGTGTTTTCATGGGTAGGTAGTAAATCAATAAAACTCCTGATATTCTTTCAAAATCATGAGTTGAAGTTTCCATGTCTTGACAGAAAAAAACATATTTCAAAAATAAATAATGAATCCTACCTGTGTATACGTGATGGGTGCGAGTTTCTTGTCCTTCAGTTTTTCAATGGTGTCCTTGTCTTCGCGCAGATCCAGTTTAGTGCCGACCAAGATGATGGGCGTCGATGGGCAATGATGCCGAACTTCTGGATACCACTGGAACGTTAAGATTAAATATTAGACTGGTCGATCGATCTACGCCAGGTCAGTATACAGGTTCAGTAACGGCTCTCGGAAGCAGGTGATCCATCCGTAACATTTTTACCGGGTAGTATCTTTAGTAAATTACCATTTTGGTGGGTACCACTATAGAACCATATATTCTGCCAAGTGTACTACTGTGTTTATATTTGAAAGTCGATTAAACAAAATAATTAATCCACGCATGAGGTTGCGGGTTCGATTCCCGCCTCGGAACAAATTTGTGTACGATCTGCAGAAATTTGTTCCGTTGGTCTGGGTGTGTATGTATAATAAAAAATATCTATCTATGTACCTATATCATGTATTAAATATATCAGTTATCTAGAACCCATAACACAAGCTTTGAGTAGCTTACTTTGGGCTTAGATGATGCTGTGTGGATTGTCCAGCATTATTTATTATTTATTTATTTATTTATTTAATTATATCATAACAATGAGAACAGATATGTGTAAGAAGGGAGTGACTACTGAGATGACGGATGATAGGGGAGAGTAGAGGAAGAGGACCTGTTGTGCCGGCCCCACCTAGTGGGATAAGGGCAGGAAGATGATAACAATAAGAACGGATTTTTCTATGGAAGAAGAGATAAAAACTATAATTTTGTTCTCAGTTCATGCTGACGTTTCTATAATGGAATCGTTACGGAATCGTTCTGGAAGACTTCGTGGTAAAGCCCCTGGTCGCATGTTCCACGTTTGTGGCCAGTATCTCTATAAAGGTGTTTAATCATAGAAATATTCTTAAAGAGCTTCACAGAAACGTTACCTATTTGAGTAGTATAATCTGAGTGTTGCAACAATTTCCTCACCTTAGCTCGCACGTTCTCGAAAGAGGCGGGGTTGACGAGTGAGAAGCATATGAGGAACACGTCAGTCTGTGGGTAGGACAGTGGCCGTAGCCTGTCGTAGTCTTCCTGACCAGCCGTATCCCACAGTCCCAGGTTGATCGGCTTTCCATCTACCATCACATTCGCTGAGTAGTTGTCGAATCTGAAAATGAGATGGCTACGATCAGATGCTTACTTCAAAATGGATTTGAATTATTACGAAATTATGTTTGGTTTATTGGTAAGGTAAGCAATAATTATAGCTGTCCAATATTTTTAGTAGACAAGTTGAGCCGACAGGCGTTGTCCTGTCTTAAAACTTTTTCTTCACAATTACAAACAACAAAAAATAATTAGCGAAATTAGATGCCGTGACCAAGGGAAATAGGGATTCATTTTTATATAATAGATTGTAATTTTAATTATTTGCGTAGTTCAAACATCCATAAAAATATTAAGGACAATGCCTGTTCATAACGAGGGATTTGTTGTAGTGAATAATTACGTTAGGAATGAATAATTAAACTGAAGCTTAATATATTAAAATTTCCTGTAAGTACATGTTTTTCTATACAACATTTTAAACGGCTAGTCATATACATGAAATTAGGAGAGTGTGTTCCTACACTCTGTAGAAGAATTTCCATATTTTAACTGGGTTAATATTCGTGAAAAAAATAACAATTTACAAACAAAATTTAGGAGAGCTCCAGTAGTATCTCTATAATTTAACTCTCATTAGGCACCCCCTTAAAAGCATCTGTTAGAAATTGGATCATAAAGATCTAATGGGATGTCGTCTACGTATCTTATGCCTGTGGATTTTTAAGTGTCTCTATCAATGAATACTACAATTTGAATCATTCTACAAAAGCCTCAAATGAAAATACTAATAAATCCCAACGAAAATACCACACTGCATATTAGTATGTTGTAAGTAGAAGTTTACCGTGTTATGACGTTACTGCTAGCATAGGCACGTACGTCATAAAACTGAATAAATCATTACCATACCTACTTACTATGATATCCATCAATAAAAATATGATAATACTAGCTTCTGCCCGCGGCTTTGCCCGCGTGAAAATCAAAAACAATCTATCCCGTGGGAACCGTACATTTTTTCGGGATAAAATGTAGCCTATGTGTTATTCCAGACCATAATCTATATCTGTACCAAATTTCATTCAGATCCGTTCAGCCATTTTAGCGTGAAAGAGTAACAAACATACATCCATCCATACATTCTTACAAACTTTCGCGTTTATAATATTAGTAGGATCTAGAATACCTTCCAGCTTCGCAACCGCCGCCGCTATGAGAAAAACGACATTGGTCTTTCTAAAATATTCTATAAATTTAAATTTGTTTACTCACACTGTGGGTATGTATTCTCCCGGGAAGGCATTTGTTGTATAACTGATCAGCAAACATGTTTTACCAACGGCACTGCGGACAAAACAAAGAGCATTTTAATAACAGCTACAACCTGCAGCAGAATTTTAATGATCACAAATTGTATGTACATTTCTGTCAGTCTCGTAATAGTGACGATTTCCTTGTGTATTGTTTTTTTCTTTAAAATCGAAATGTTTAAGTTGCCACCGTACCGTTACTACGTAAAGTAACTATTGAAATGTTTCCGCATCGAAACAAGTAATGTATGAAATCATAAAATGGTGACAAACTATAATCAACTTGATTACCCCTAACTAAAACCGTACGGGACAGTGTGAACACGTGTGAAGCGTACCTCGTAAAATGTAGGATTATGTTCTAGGGATTTAATCTGATATATTTTTTATCTGAGAGCGAAAAATTCATGGTTAATGTGTGGTTTAAATCTTCATAAAGATTTCACTCTCAAATCCAGGAGGTCTGGCAGGGCAGCAATTATAGAGACGGCCTATGCTATACCCTGCCTAGCCAGTACTGGAACTAAGCCAATCCGATTAAATATTAGGGGCCTTATAAAGCTAGTGCTTTCCAATATTAATCGAACGGCTAGGTACTGTATCTATCGCTTATGATCTATTTAAGTACATTAAGAAAGTCCTCTCTAACGTTTGATGGACCTATACAATATCTAGGTCCAGTAAATGCCACTATATTATAAGCCTGGCATTTCAAGCCTGGAGGCTAGCTATACAATTTACATTTACTCTGTAAATCTGTGGAGTAATAACCACCACACAGAGTCAAAGGGCCTGTTCATCATTTCAGATAACGACTGAAGTGAATTGCCAAGATAGGAGAGAGTTTATGACTTGAGAAAGAAGTGCAATATTAAATTACAGTGCGGTAAGGCAAAGGCAACGAGTAAAAAAATCTTTATGGCGGTCTAAATATAAAGTGGAGCTTTTGAGTGGTTTCTGATTCAGAGATCTTTAAGACTGAGGCCTTACCACAAGCTCTTAGGCCAATACCAAAGTAATATAGCTTTGATATTTCGTGCAATGACTTATAAAGTATATTGAAGTTTTAAGCTTTAAAATGCATTTTTTTGTGTAACAAAGAATAAAAATAAATGAAGTTGTGTTACTTCAAGCTTGAAATCCGATGTTTCTGATAATGGGTTGTAAGAAATTATCATAAAGCCCCTGGTTGTTAGTCCATTTGTAGTAAATTCAATTGTGTACAACAACTATGCTTATGGTAAGGTAAAGATTAAGCTCAAACTGATTAGACAATCTCTACATACTACAATAGCTATGTCAGTCAATGAAACAGTGTAAGTTCATAAAGTAATTTAAAATGGTGGTTATATAGACAAAAACTTTTAATTTTCAAGCTAAAACCATAAAATTGCGTCTAAACAATACATTTGAAAATTATCACTAGTCGAAGAATTAAAAACCTACTGAATCGATGAATTCGTAAAAAAAACAAGATACAGTTTAAATATTTTAAATTACGTTATATTCAAGATACCCTCTATGCCGAAGGATAATTTTGAACACTTAATATGCATCACTCATGCCACGACGAGCGCGTCCTGACATCCTGTAAGATAATAGCGCTTTCGCAGGGCTAGTTGTATTGACGATAGTGAACTCACAAGTCTAGGAGGTTTCGACTGGAATGGAATGGAATGTAGTGAAATCCGATTGACGCTTGATATAACAGTAAATGTAAATGTCGATAAGATAGAGATTATAAAGACCGTAAGATATATAAAGTTTTATATGAAACTGACAACCGGTTTGATGAAAGTGTAAATATAATACGTTTAATTTTCTAAGAATTTGAAGGTTTTAGTGTCATCCATGTTGAATTCAATCGAAATTACAGCAGCTAACCTCATGCACGACCCGGCGGGTACGCGAATGGCATTGATTTTAATTCCATTAGCATTATTCAAAGTCGTAAACATACGCAAAATCTAACGTTACCTTGCCGTAAGTCGAATACAAATAATATTAAAATTTGACCCTACTTCTTAACTCAAGCCAAGATGTTTAGATTTTTTTTTATTTTTTTTTATATATATCTGTGATTCATTAAGCTCATGAGTCAACAAATAGCAATTTGTATAGCTAAGACAAAAGTTACTCAGACATTACATCCGTCCAATACGGTTTCTATACAAATTCCGCAAAAGCATCTCGCAGCTGGTGCTGTAAAATATAAGGACATAATAATTATTGTAATTATGTAAAAACAATCAATGGCTAGGATTGTTGGAAGTGTTACGTGTGAGTGTACCCTTATCTTTGTTATATCACTGACTCACCGAGGTACCGGCCAATCTGTGACTCACGCCGAGGTCAAGAAATTGTAAATATTGACGAGTCAAATACCAAGCTGTTTGATCGCTCCAGATTTTCGTTCCTCCCAAGTCACAATACATTTCTATTACAACGTCAATAAGAATTGGTAACTTCTTTTAGGCTCAGTTCTTTATTTTCACCTCTATAAAATTTGGAGTCATAAAATCAAAATGTTTATATACAAAACTCATTAAGTATTTTTATTGGACAATTCAAGCTCACGCAATAAAGTCAATCGCCGCCTAATTCTTCTTAATGCCCTGATTCTCGAAGCTCGAACATCACGTCATCAATCGTTTCATTTAGCACATGTGTTAAGTGATATATATATTTCATGGGTGAGATGAGAACATAAAATTTATGGTTGATACCAATCCATTCGTTACAAGACCATGGATACAACAACATTACAAAAAACTTTATCACTTGTGATAATTATTTTATAAGATTCTAACTTCTGAAATGCATTTGTAAATTTGCTAGAAAAATGAGGATTTTCTGCCTGTTACAATAGAATAATCTTGCTTCGTGAGAAAACTTTGAACTAAGCATTCGTGTGACATCTAAACCGCAACAGCGAAGGTTGTTCTCTAAGTATTTTGAAAGAGCATAGCATACGATATTCATGCTGCATTTAAGTGAAGTAAGGCGCGATTGACGTCGCGTCGTACGCTCTTCGTCGCAAAATCAAAACGCTGCGGGAGACTTACTTGAACGAAGTTTATAAATAAACCGAGCGTTAAAGGAAATATAATAACACGGCAGTTATTCCGTCGTCGTAACCGCTTGAAGGTAAGTATGAGTACAATCCGAACTGAAAACTTCAAAGAATGAAATGTATTCAGGCCTTGGGCCTTGAGTTCACTAACAAAATTATATATTATCCTCTAATTAGTGGATTGTTCAAATTCAAGTTCTTGGCTATCGTAATATACCTACAGATTTAATAATACAGTCTGAAAAGTCCTGATCAAAACATCTAACTTAAAAAAATATTTTTGTGACGCACACGAGCGTATAATTTAAGATTTGATCTTGCCTTATCTTGTTTTTACAACTTCCTCGTATTCCGTGCATCCGTGTGAATGTAAGCATTTGTTCCTTTACTGGAGAAGGAGAATATATATACAATATTTATAATTATAATAATAAAGAAATTGCTCACTTATTCACGCGTTAAAAGCACTAGACCAAAAATAGTTAGCTCCTACAAAATAGAGAGAATAAATATGTGAATTGTGCGGTGTTTGCATTCATGTACGAGTATAGAGTAAATCTAAAATCTAGAGCGAGAGTAAATCAGAGACAGCCAGCATCATCCAAAACCCTGCCCTACTGAGTAGCTACTATTCCTACTCTACTCCATCAACCGAATTTGAAATAATGGAAACGTATCTTGAAATATGTTTATGGAGAGCAACAGGGTCATTGCTCTTTATAGTTGACATTTAGTTCAAGCGTCATTATCACACAGCTACCAGCTGACAATTCGTGTAGTTAACAGGAACTGTCGTAAACATACATCACACTTGATAAAATAAAGCAGCATTATATCAGACTGTTCTCCAACTGGCTTGTTACAATTTTTGTTTGCTTCAACTTTTAAATTAATTTTCTTAGTACACGCAAAGTTAAAACAAGAGATTGTTTGTTTGGGGTTTTGTCTTCGGGCTGCAAAAAGAATTTTAAAGAAAAATAATCTAAAATAAAAAGACCACGCGTTTACAGGTGGTAATGCTACTAAACAAGATAATGGAAACCCAAATTAATCAAATGATAAAACACCTATTATAAATTGAGTATTTACTCGTAGTTTAGGTTCTATTAAAGATCGCTTTTAAGTGCACTAACAGAAACTATAATGACTAATGAATGAATGAGTCACTCCATTTCAACTTAATCATCTATGTTGACTATAAGACTTACTATATTTGAAGTCTGTGGCTGTAAGTAGAATGATCTTGGCGCTGACTTAGCAACATAACTCGAGGGTCATCATCATTTATTAAAGCCGACGAAGTTTCAAGTAAGCACTTTGAAGCAAGTCCTTCATATCCACTTCGGAAGTCGAGATGTCAAACTGCATAATTTATCATCGACCTTATAGTAGATTTAATTGTCATTTATTTTGACAAACATGATAAAAGTCATTATAAAATCTTGCCTCATGTTATCACGCAGCTTGGTTAGCACGAACCTGTAGTGCGGTCTTTTGATAACCATGCTCTCAACTCTTACGCTCTTGCAAGTGATTCCATAGAAAATTCTGTAAGTTGGTAGATCTAAATGTTTCAAACAAAGTTCATTTGAAATGCAACATTTCTAATGTGTTTTATTTGTCCCGAATGAAGTTTTCTGGTTCTCAAGAATATTTTTGGTTCACCCGGCGCACGATTCTAAGAAAATATCAAGAGTTGAGCCATAACACCTATTGGATTAGAAATTAGCCGCAGCTGTTTCAAAACAACACTATATAAAGCCCAAGACTTTCCCTATAATGACCCACTTGGCTGCGGCGGTCTTTTAAAATAATCAGTCCATTGACTCCCATAAGCAGGTCTCATACGCGACCGCTTTATGGCAATGGATGGTCATTTATGCTGAATATCGGGTAGACGTAAGGCCCGGGCTTCGCCTTAATGTGATACAGTAAAGAGCTACGCTAATACTGTTATAGGACACTTATATCGCGTATGGTAGACCGTCTAATGGACCAGGCGGCAGTAGTACTTAACTTAGTTTTAAATTGATTGGCTTGGCTCTTAGAGATTGTTATTAATCACTTAGTATGGGTTTCACATTATGTATAGTAGAAATTGATTATATATTCATGAGAAAGATGTGGTAGCAACTTTACTTATACAAAGTAATTTTAACATAATGTAACATTATCGTGAATAAAAGTGTTGAATTTGTTTTGTTATTTTCAATAGGTTATTTACTTAAAACCAATTGGAAATAGAATTTAAAAATGTATAATCTCGTTTCATTGCAAAGCTGAAAACATTTGGTATACGAGCGAGCTGCAGCTTTCCACTCAGACTTGTGTACTCGACAATCCGCCAGCAAATTACTCGGGTATGATAAGTGTTTTGCAGATGGAATGCAAACAACATCGACGATACTATTTTGCAACAAGCTTTAAAGTGTTTAATAGCAAATTGAAAATGTTTGGGCAAGAGCTGTTACGCGATGTATCGGAAAATATGTAATCGTTATTACGATTGCTTATACTGGACTAACGCTAAAGACTACTAAACCAAAGTTTCATTGAAATACTTTAAAGGATTGGGCTGTTTGGGCTGGCTGGCTGCTTGGATTACATTTAGCAATGTAGATATATTTCTACGTGAAGAATTTAAGACTATGTAAATACATGGGTTTTAATATACGTAGACGACGTTATTACTGTCGCGCACTCTTCAAATTAATAAAGTTATAGTTATAACTTGTTAGACTTTGAAGTGACTTTGAGATGTTCATAGACCACTATCGCTGTAATTTAAATTGAGCACTGAATAGACAAGTAACGAATGCAAATGTTGCCCGACCTAAACGAAGTGATGAATTTCGTAGGTGGCTCGGTATTTGGTTAAAAGATTATTTTATTTCTATAAAACATTGTTACACAAAAACACATAAAGACTATCAATTTCAAAGGGCAGATAATAAACAATGAACCCCGCACTAGGCTTAAGCCTGTGTCGCGGGTTGATAACTACTTGCGTCTTTTGATGGTTTGAATTTGATCTTAATTTATTACACACAGTTTATTTTAATAGGAAAAATATTGTGTTCATCACGAATTGTTTGCAGGTTCGGAAAACTGTTATCAAACAATGTTTCCTCCAATAGAGTTGTTACTGGAGGAAATAACAAATTATTTTTAAAGGGTACAATGGAAATTTACCTGTTAATGGCAGCATAACCCACCCAATTGATGTTTATTGTACAAAGCGGTATTACGGTGTTACTTTACATCGGAGGGTCTACCTCCATTTAGATGTCAAGATCGTTTAGGATTATGGCACCGCGGACGGACCAGGTGTTATATAAAACAATGTTTTATATATTTCAGATCGTTGTTTAATGTGAATCATTCATAACACGCTGGGATGTTTTCATATAGATTGCGACCAATCTTTGTTTTCGCCGTATCAGTCTGCAGCTAATAAGAGTATTTTCCATGAATAAGACCACGGGAGAACACGGGAAAATACCAGCAGAACGGGATCTCAGCTTTAATGAAACTCCCGAGTTGAATTCATATTCAATTAGCTCTACACAATGGAATTAAAACTTCAAATCTCATTACACAATATTGGCTAATAAAATTATACAAGAGAAACGGATTAGTATTCAGCAAAATGGATTCTGCAGCCAGACAGACTCAACAGACGAATGACATTATCAAATTAGGCAAGTCGGCTTGGAAACCGCAATGCTCAATTTTGCATTTTATGGGCAATATTCAGATGAATATTTCCTTCCTCATAGATGTTTACATTATTAATGAAGATTAAACGCTAAATCCTTGAACTCTGGGACGTAATTTACATAAAAAAGAGGCCACACCGTAATAGCGACTATTTTTATCAGACTCAACATGCGAAACCGCATCCCTTTTATGGTTGAAAGCTTCAACAAAAGCGGGAGTGTTCTCAAGGGAGCAATAAACGAACACACGCGAGAGATGTGGGAACATAATACATTCTTACATGAACGAGAATGTAAAACATGTCTCTGTGTAAATGTCATGTGTGTCTTAATCATAATCTAAGCAACAATGACATAGAACGACGAATGATTCCACTTCAAGATTGCTAAATCGTGATTGTAGGCGATAACTTTTAGCTATAGAAATAGAATCGCATCAGTAAGGAATCTAATCAGATATCATCCATCCAGGTACAAAGCACCTTGGAAGTTGAATTCATTGTGAAGTAAATCGTAAAGTCGTTTAAGATTTGACAAGGCAATCGTAAACCTCGATTACACAAAGTTTACAAAGGATTTAAACTGCGTGTAGAGATAAGGCTGTTAAATTATCAAACGTTGTCGCTACCCAGCGGGAAATAACATTACCGGCGGAACATCAAGTTGAATTTCTCCGCACTCTACTCAAAATAATGTCGACGTTTCCAACAACAAACATTTAATTGGTACTCGATCTGTTTGTTTCCAAGTTTTAATTAATACCAGTAACCAAATCAATTGATGCGTAATGAGTTTTTAACGAAGATTTAACTACATAGATATTATTATTGTCTCTCTTGAGCTTCGTACGGACATTCGATATTACTCGATAGTTTTACTCTAAAACGAGTAAAAATCAAGTGTGGACAGCAAAACTCACAATTCGAAGGTTTGCATCGAGCCGTCTCGATGGATTTAAATAAATGTAATTTTCTTCGCACCTACTCGAAGCTTTCCGAATTACTATACTGAATACTGAACGTCGTGAGTCGTTTGATAGATAAATGCGAAACGAAAGGTGTGGACGAACGCCCGTGCCGTGATTTTTACTTGACGTGTTTGCTCGATCACGTAAAACTGTATTTGAGTACGGAGCTTTCAATATTTTTATGTATTCGGCCAATTCAATTCTAAATTCTAATCTAGACGATCTGATGGCTCCAAACTATGGCATTCATTATTGTTCGCCGAGCTAACTCGAGGTCATGTATAGCCGCTGAACGTATTCCGCTTGTTAGAGCAGCAATATCGATGTGCGGAAAAGGCAAAGAACCTGTATTGTTCTAAGTAGTTACATGGTAAAACATAAAACTTGATTCTAACAAAAAGCATGAAGATCCAGAAAGAACGAGGTAGGAAACATCTCGATAAAAATAGAGTAAAATCAATTTTGAAGTAAAGTGCTCAGACGCGACATTCGATAACTCGTAGAAATTGATTAGATCTAGAAAATTGAGACCCTTGAAAGAACACGCTTCGGAGTGGAGAGTAATTGAGTAATTAGATTGCCGACTTGACTTCTGCTAGCCGTGGAATTTTCAATAAAGATTCTTCGTGTAAGTGCATCAGTTTCAAAGCTCTTCCGACCGGTTCAAGAACTTCTATTAATGTTATAAGAATAGCTATAAATAGCTGTTATAGCAGAAATCTAGCAGCGAATCTGATGACGCAATGTTGCGCTCCAGTTTTAAACAACTTATTGTTCAAGCACGCTGCTGTTTTGTTACAAGCATCTCGCTATGGCATAATTGTTACGACCTAGATGACCCACATGGTGAAATGTCAAGCAATTATGTACCTTACCTATCACAGAGCCACGAAGTCAGTTCTTATGAATGGACTTTTAATGGTGGATGCGGTGCGGTTGATTAAACACTTATCATAAGGTATGTATGGAATGATGAATCATATATCATGAAGAGGAGATACGCGGATAGCTTGTGATACATACAAGCTAGGTCTTGCTTCTTGCTTGATAGCTTCGAAGAGCCTTATGTGATTTCATAAGATTCATCAAATGCCGAAATAACCAATTACTATGCATTCGATTGGTCTAAAAGATCGCGCGTCTCTTTTCATTGTATTTGAAAAACAACCATACTAATATATTTGCTGAAAAATCTGCTCCATTCACAATGCAGCTGCAGCCTGCAAACAGGTCAGACGCGATCACGAGGCACCGGCCGGAATTGGGGCAGCGTAATTACTTACACGCTCGGTCCACCGTTCAACCCGGCAGAGCTGAAAGGGCTTTGTGTAGGAAATAGTTCGAATATTACGCTTTGTTGAGCTTTCCAGGGCGTCTCAAAGTGAGAAGACCTATAGGTGTAGCGGCATCATTTTGTATGTATACGCTACAAAATAATGGTATAATGTGTTAGCTTGAAAAACAAAAACAAATCGATATATTCCCGGGGGATACCACAGGAACCGTAATATTTTCCGGGATAAGAAGTAGCCTACATTATGTGCTAGTCCAGACTACAATCTATAAATATCTGTGCTAAATTTCATAAAAATCCATTCAGTAGTTTTTGCGTGAAAGAGTAACAAACATACATCCATACATTCTTATAAACTTTCGCGTTTATAACATTAGTAGGAAGTAGGATGATATGGGTAAGCAAGGAGTGAGTACTGAGATGATGAATGATAGAGGGAAATGGAAGAATATCATGTTGTGCCGACCCCACATAACGCGGGAAAAGGACAGGAAGATGATGAAGGTGATGCATTATGATGATATACATAATGGTGCCGCTACCTGTCATTTTACATGCATGTTAGAAAGCAGAGTGTGTAGCCGCAGACATCAGACAAGCAGTAACCACATTTAAACAAGACAACTAGGCAAGTACCTATGTTAGGCGTCACTTTCGAAGAAAGTAGTTAGCGCATTAATCGTTTCCGGGTTACCTTTTCGATTGCAATGCAACATTAGCCCAAATTAAAAATAGAAAGAAACAAAATCTGCTACACATAGGTACGTCGGAATTCTGGGTCAGGATAAACTTGTCCGGTATTATTAGAACGTAAAAACACTATAGAATTAGTCTAGCCTTGAGAGTGCCCCACACGTTGTTTCTAGATTCGCGTCAACGGTAGATATAAATAGGTACTTCAGGTATTATACAACTGCATCGCTTATGTTATGTGCTACAAGTTTACATATTATCAGACTTTTTGGGTATTGTATACTCATGCATGGTACTTGTGATTTCCTCTACATACGGCACAAGGAGGTCACATCTAGGGTTATTTTTAGTGTACTTCCTACGCAATTTTCATAAGCACGTATTGTTAATCTAGCCTCGATACGAACGTGCTATCGAGCAAAATCTTTACAACGTGCACGTAACAACGCAAAAGACAAAGCAAAGTCTTTTGATCCCAGTCAGATATTTGCTTTCTTCCAGTCTCAGACTGGGACGCCTGTCTTCTGATTCCCGCGGGGTTCGCAAGATCTCGACTCGACACAATGGAGCATTCAACCTACGTATACATATAATATATCCATTCTGTGTCAGTGAAATACATAGTAGTCGGCATAGGAGGTATGATGGTTCGTTGTCTTGTGAAATTCCGGTATACTCCCGGGTCAACCTGTTAGGTTCCCGCAGGAGGGGAGCGCAAGGTTACGGGATATTTAGCACGCACGACAAATGAATGGCACAGATTCGGAACTCAAATCTGGGGCATCAGCTCTGGATTACTGTCGAAATTACATGTCGGTATGACAATTTTCTTTCGAGATTACTATGAAACATTTACAGCGAATTTGTAAATTGAGGTGATTACTAAATCCACTTTGTCCAGAATTTCCTGTTTAGGTGCTAAGGTGCTAGCTAAGTCTCATTTGATGATCATGTACGAGTCGACTTCAAAAGTTGATTACACCACGTTCTTAGTCGTACCTACTTTATGTACATGCATTATGTTTCAATTCCCACGTTTAGTCACTAGTAATGTACTTTGAACTACTCGGAAGTTAACATTCAGTAACATTCACATGCTGGTACGTATTTAATAGGACATTTGTCATGTCTTCCATAACCATAAAGGGTAAGTAAGAAAGAGTGAGTATCCAGATATTTTTGTAAATCGGAATGTTTTGTCTAATTGAATAATTGTTTATTTGATGTGTTAATAGCTCCCGTGAATTTGGCGTTACGGACAGATGCGTATACGCATTATACAATGGTTTACGTATTGATTTCATGAAAGTAATAGCAGTTCGTAACTGCAGTGCACATGCTACGTGACACAATCGTTAAACTCTTCAGTCTCTAATGCGTTTACTTTATTAGAATCTAATGTTGCTAAATGTGAACGTGCGTTTAACTTTACATATATAAACGCCGCTAGTATTGTTAAAGCATTCAAATTACTTAATATAAAATATACGGAAGATCTATCGGGAATGTCTACAAAGGTGTTAAGTACTATAATTTTAGATGTTGCTCCTTGTTTAGCTTATATTTTTAATAGGTGCGTTGACGAAGGAATTTTTCCCGACCTTATGAAACATAGTAAACTCATTCCACTGTTCAAATCTGGAAGCGAAAGAGATCCCGCTAATTATAGACCAATATCGATATTGCCCGCGCTAAGTAAAATCTTTGAAAAAATAATTCTTAATCAGCTATTATCTCACTTCAACGTTAACGGGCTACTTCATAGTAATCAGTACGGATTTACCAAAGGTCGATCAACAACAGATGCAGGTATAGCTTAAATGAAATATATATTTGATGCGTGGGAGAAGTCGCAGGATGCAATCGGTGTATTCTGTGATCTGTCTAAAGCCTTCGACTGCGTGAGTCATGCAAACTTAATCTCAAAGTTGAAATATTACGGCGTCCAAAACCAGGCCTTAGACCTTATACAGTCGTATCTATCGAATAGAGTCCAAAAAGTAGACGTTGGCGGTGAAAGGTCTTCGGGTTCAACTATTGAGATAGGGGTACCGCAGGGATCGATACTGGGTCCTTTTTTATTTCTAGTGTACGTTAATGATCTCCCATTTGTCGTAAAAGATATTTGTGACATAGTTTTATTTGCTGACGATACTTCATTAGTTTTTAAAGTTGATAGAACCAATTCGAGTTGTGACTACGTAAATGAGTCACTATCATTGATTCTGAACTGGTTCACTGTAAATAATCTTCTGCTTAATGCTAACAAAACAAAATGTATTAAATTCACTTTGCCCAACGTAGTGCATAGGCCAACTAATATTAAAATTAATGGGGAGGCAATGAATCTTGTTGATTCTACGGTTTTCCTTGGTATCAATATTGATGCCAAACTTCAATGGGGACCACAAATCGATAAACTTTCTGGTAGGCTTAGTTCCGCTGCATATGCAGTTCGTACGATACGGTGGCTTACGGATGAAGCTACAGCTAGATTAGTTTATTTTAGCTACTTCCATAGTGTTATGTCATATGGTATAATTCTCTGGGGAAAAGCAGCGGATATACAATCAGTATTCGTATTACAAAAAAGGGCAATTCGTGCCATTTACAAAATGAAACCGAGGGACTCTTTAAAAGAAAAATTTAAGAAATTAATATTCTCACAGTAGCGGCTCAATATATATACGAAAATTTACCGTACGCTCATAAGAATAGAGATAGATTTCAGAAAAACTGCGATGTACATGGAATCAATACTAGGAACAAACATAAATTATTAATCCCTAAGTTTCGGTTACAAAAAGTAAACGGGTCATTTATGGGGAACATGATACGTTTCTATAATAAACTTCCTATAAATGCAACTAAACTTCCTGTTAGAAAATTCAAAGCCTTCATTAAAAATAATCTCTTAAAGAAAGCATATTATAATATAAATGAATATATTGATGATAGGAACTCATGGCCCGATGTCGCTCCGCCCTCCGACAGCTAACCAATTTGCAATGTGAACGCTGTCCTTTTGTTTTATGTATTTATGTTTTGTTTTGTCTTTTGTTTTTATGTTATTATTATTAGATAATCTTGATTAAATTTTTATTGTAAGAAGGATCATACAAAAAAGCGCTAGGACCGAGACGAGCTTCTTGTCTGTTCTTCTCGTACTTGGGTTAGGTTGGAATTGGCACATAGATTCACCTAGCATGTAAGACGTTTCAAAGTGATCCTTGCGATTGTATTGAATAAATATTTTTCAATTTCAATTCAATTTCAATATCATGAAACATGATATTCTGACAGTACCGCGTAATGGTTGAGCTTCTATTTCAAACACCCCAAAATCCGGGTTATAATCCGGGTTATAATCATACGTCCGAGGCGCGATTGAGCCACAAACAAAATAAACAGCTAAACAAACATTAGTAGGAAGTAAAACGAGCAATACTCGCAAACAAGAGAATTGCTTAAAACGACAAAAGGTTTTCACTTAAGTATGACTAAAATTTGATGTCGAAAGGAAAAACTGCGCAGATTAGATCCGCTCACGTAATCGGACAACAGCATAATCAGTACGATGTAACCTATTGTTTCCTACCTATTTCATTTTGTACAGTAGTTAAGACATCTCGCTCATTGTTATCTAAAAATAAGAACATTTATTTGGCCAAGATGTGCGAAAAATGGCTCATAAATCCAAAGCGAAACATTATTCATATTTGAGCAAGCTTACAAAGTTTATGATCCATAACATTCGATTTGGCAACGATACCATCTGGTTCTGCTCAAAACTTTAAATAAACAGTGTTATTGTTGAAATTATTATTTCTTGTAATAAATACTAGCTAGACGTACTCGTACTATAAGGTCAATCTTATTTATTGTAAAATAAAGTGGTATTTTATATAAGTACTAGAAATTTTTGGAAGATTGGAAACAGCGCTGATGGTATAGTGGTAGCACTCCTGCCTCACGATCCGAAGGTCGTGGGTTCAAACCTGGACATGCACCTGCGCAATGTCAGTGCTCTTAAACGGTGAAGAAAAAAATCGTGAGGAAACCGGCATGGTATGGAATACTAACTACTGTGAAAAATGGGTAAATATCATATTTGGACGTGCCTCTGACTAACCTCTTAATTGAAGAAGAAGAAGACTAACCTCTTTGGATATCCTCAAAGAACCAAGTCACTATAATATAGAGGTCTAAGGGGACATCTACCGAGCCTGGCGATTGCAGTCGTGATCATGATTATGTTTATTTGTTTTTTTGATGTGAAACATCTATAGCCGCACGTAAAACCGATTTCCGGCGTGGCGACGCATGCCGTGGCGACGCGTCGCCACGCTATATGATGATCGATGTTTCACATCTGCCAGGCGTCCCGTGACGGCTCACATTTTTTGATGTGAAACATCTATAGCCGCACGTAAAACCGATTTCTGGCGTGGCGACGCATGCCGTGGCGACGCGTCGCCACGCTATATGATGATCGATGTTTCACATCTGCCAGGCGTCCCGTGACGGCTCACATTTTTTGATGTGAAACATCTATAGCCGCACGTAAAACCGATTTCTGGCGTGGCGACGCGTCGCCACGCCAGAAATCGCCCCTATTCAATAAACATTACAAGTCTACAAATTTGTAAAAAATTTACAATATTGTCGAAGTTTATGACAAGTGCTGTTTAATAAAACCTACAAATAATGTAAAAATCTACAAGTATATTTCTAACAATTGTAATGCCCAAAAGTGCGTTCAATAAAGATTACATATTTGTAAAAAACTGTAGTTTTTTACAAATATGTAATCTTTATTTTACAATACAATTTTATACAATTTTCTAATCACTAGCATTTAGCAGTAAATTACAATTTACATAATAATAAATATGGAAGTATTTTTAGATTTTGATGTGAAACATCTATAGCCGCACGTAAAACCGATTTCTGGCGTGGCGACGCATGCCGTGGCGACGCGTCGCCACGCTATACGATGGTATATACATATATACAGTCTATATGCAGTAGTGTGTACGGGGTGGCGACGCGTGTCTTTTCTGCATATTACTTTTACAAAATAATGTCGATGTTTCACATCTGCCAGGCGTCCCGTGACGGCTCACATTTTTTTTTTACCTATCACACGTTCGAAGCTGTGTACAGAAGCCTATAATAAATATGATGGATAAATTGAAATATACCCATTCGTTTTGTTCCTTTACAGCCTGGTTTAATTTTAATCACTTAGTATGTATCTAGAATTTAGGTAGTAATAGTATTTAGTAATGGTTTCACTATGGAGTAGGTAGATAAGATACTGATTTGACAGTGAAGACAAACTAATGAAAGATACAATCGTTAGCAAGTTATCCCACAAAAACGAGGTCACTGAGCTGAGGAAGTAACTAATATAATCCATAAATAAGGCACAGATTACTGAACTAGGCGCAACGTGATAAATAGTTATATACCGTAGGGACATACTAAAAACAACTTACGCAGTGCCGAGATAATCTATGGGCTTAGAGCTTAGACTACGTTGTTATTTGTTATTCGTCCTCTCGAGAACTTTTCATCACTTCATCAGTTATTTTACGGTGTGTTAATCAGTAACACTTTCATGATCCTTTCAGTCAACAAGCTATTCTTTGAACTCAATTTCCAATTGACAGACGGGCGAGATAATCCCTGGCTTTGAAACTTGTTTGATAGCTCGGTTATTGCTTTTGCACACTTGAATTATATTTCAAAATCCAATTGAACATGTACATGTACATCGATTGGATTGGGGACAGTATAATCTCGGAAAAGCCTGGTCCGAATGGATGAATTTATGAACTGTCGAGCGATAGTTTATGAGCTATTCCGACTGCCAAATAAAAGTAGCATCAAAACTTTTGTAAGACGATATATTATTTTACTCTCTACATGTATCTCGATAATCAGCTTTGAAGATACAGACTTGATTTGTAGACAGTTAAAATATACGAATTTCAATTGCTTGTTTATCAATGCATTGCTCAGTCAAGGTGCTTGATAGATGATACTGATTTTGGATTTACGTCGATGACTAAATAGATTTATAGAGTCAACATTTGCGATGTTGGGAAGACGCGTGATTTTTGCATTTTATATTTTATACCGATGATATAAAGGTCAATTCACTAGACGTACCAAACTTTAAATGGACTACTTACATTGTTATTGAACTGAACGACCTAAAACGCAAATACTACATTATTATGAGTGTTTGTGCAAAACACGTATGGTTTGAGCACTTGAGCCAGTCATAACATGGTGCTTGTATCCCACTCGCACTCGAGTACTTCTGCTCCCGGCACCATGGGAAATTAATGAGTTTCAAAGCGTACTCTATTCCTCCGTGGATAGATCGTATGTACCTACATACCTATACAACTATACCTACGATAGTAATACCTATTATGTTAATTCTGTTAACGAATATTTTGGCGAGTGCTTCCCCGTTTAACTCACGATTTTTCTACCTACCTAGTATTATTTTTCCCTCTTCGAACCAAATCATCGGTTCTACCCAATCCAAAAATTGGAGACCCAGAAATAAGGCGCGATTCAGTGACAAAAATCTGATTTCGAAATCGATAATTTTTGATTTTGGTTTACAAAACTACAAACAGTAAAGTAGATAGGTACGTAATTAGAATAACATATTGCACTAGGTAATTGAGTAAATCAAAATTTGGTTTATTAGTAAGTTTTAAGATTAGATTCCTTCTGGATAGGAGTTCAAAATGATATCTTAATTGGATTATGTAGAGAGACTCATACAGTTCATGCGGGCGTATAGCTCCATCCGACGACGGCCAGAGATAAAGCAGTAAATAAGGTACCACGAAGACACAGAATATTAGTATAGCATGTTCCCGAGTATCACAGATGCGGGATAGTATCGTTGCTGATTCCCGTATGGAGTCACAGAAGAGTGTTTAGTTAGTACAGTGGCTGAAAGATTGGCAATTCCACTGGAAGTGTTCACTCTCGTGATCTGTAGGGCTGTCAGTCAGGATAAGATTTCAGTAATAAGGTAGACAAACAGCTTCCTAAATAATTACGTTTTAAGAAACCCGATACAATGTTGTAATACGGAGGAAATTATAAGTGAGGATTAGGTTTTTAGTTTCACGGAAAAGTATCAATCCTTGGGGAATGAACTTTGTATGGGACAATGTCTGAAGCAGGTACATATCACCTATCAAACAAAATAATTATCAAAATCAATTCATAATTGGCGGAAAAATCACGTATCAAACATACAAAAAACCAACAGGCTAATTGGCTTAACATTCTGGTAGTAAGTAGGTAGGTACTGCTACTACTGGTTGATTCAGTGTAAAAATGCTGGTAGCCCTATATTAAGGAAAGTAAGATTATGTTTGCTTAGTCTGGCCTGTAATAGAATTAAGGGATGTAGATAGGATAATCTTTGAAACCTTAACTGCTTTGCATGGCCAATACCTAGGTAAGTAGGTGCTATCACCTACTTACCTATATACTTATGAGGTTGTTCAATCAAATAACCAGCTAAAATTCAATAAAAAAGCTAAATTCAAAATTCAACCACAATTTTAGCTGGTTTTTCTACACACTGTTTTAACTATTTATTGGTGCCTGAGGTAAACCTTATCTGGATAGTTTTTTATTTCATAATTGAAAAGTTTTGTTAATAAAACACGCTACATAAAACATTTTTGATTGACTTTATTATTTTCGTTAAGAAAGAATGTCATGTAGATAGAAAAAATACAGCTGATTGTATTACTACTACCTACTTAGCTTTACCTAGCTGTCTTATCACTGCTAGTGGCATTATAGAGTAAAAGATAAAGAATATCCAAGACTATTATAATTCTGGCATACTTTAAGAACCCATTTGTTTTAATCTTTAATAGGAATAGTTTTAAGTAGTTTTTAGTAAGGAAGCTAGTTTTGTCCATGCAAAAGAAGCTTTTTTATTGCGTCTAGAATAATTGCAGAGCGTCTTAGTTGAGCCACTGTCTGACGTGGCTAAGATGCTCTACCGAGCCATATATGGGCTGTTGCATTAAAAATTGAAGTAGATTATGTAAGAGAAGTTAAGATGGAGCTGACATCGTCCAAGAGACAAAAGCTCCCTAAATAAAATAGATTAAAAAAAAAAAAAAAAAAAGAATAATTGCAACCAGTTAAAATACCAAGCAATAAATTATATTAAGTAGTTAATGCTTCTCTAGTTAGCTATCTGTGGTATCTGCAATTAATTTTGCGAGTCTTGGGCCAATCATAAAACATTATGGTATAGGGCTCAATCAAGTGTAAATTAATACCTAGCGTATTATGTTACTGCAGTCTGTAGACAATCAACTGTACTATGACTGATACTTGAAACCGCATTGTAGTGTGAATAATGTGGTAATTATAATTATACCTAATTAGTTACTAAAAATTTAAGGGTTTCCCCAGTTAATGAACTTTACTCTACTGTATTACTAGTTCTTATGAATCAGTGTGGTGAAAGGTTTAAAGTTCGCTACAAAAGGCTCTTTTTGTGTACTTTATACCTATTTAGTAGGTACTAGGAAAGTCACTCCATACACTCCACTGAATAAAATTATAATGAAAATAACTACAACACAAATGTTAGTACTTTTTATCGCTAATCAGTTTATCTTTCCCTCTATAAGATAAACTATTTGTGCACTGATAAATTATGTGATAACGGATGTTGAGTGAAATGAAATGATAATGGAACTACCATAGTAATTATATTTGTTTTCTATTACAGCTTCAACACAATAAATTAACATTCTAGTTATCGAGGTGACAGGCCTAAAGCACTTATTACATTACCCTGAATTCAGGGACCCTTACCCTAAATAAGAGTGGTGTAATAAGAGTAAGGGCATAAGGCGTAGAGGCTAGGCGTTAGGCTCCCTTACTACTGAGCCCTGAATACCGTGTAGTGTAATACCCGTTTAAGCTATGGTTGTAGATTCATAGCTTGACTGTGACAATCTGATGAAAAAAAGCTGCAGAGTAATGCGAAAAAAATTAATAATAATGTAAACAAGGTTTACATACGGTACCTATTTGATTTTAGAAGTATCAGAATTTTAGGTAACATTATGATATAGGTAGGTACCTGGTTTTTGTTACAAATGGCAACAAATTTTTAACTGTTCCTACTTTTGCAATATTGTGTGAGCAATGTAAAACCATGTTTTCAGGCACTGTGTTCTGTACTTACCAATGTAAAAAAAAAAACATTTAGAAGTTTAAAATACCAACAAGGCAGCAAAGGCTTGTTTTCTTTATTATTTGAACCATAGCCCAGATGTTACAAATTATGCATAAATCATTCCCAAGACAATGAGCATCCTACAGGTTACTGCACAACTTAACATTAATCATACTTTGATCGAACAATACACAAAGATCGTAAATAAACGTGTTTTATCTCCATTTCAAGAGCAGGGTTCGAGTAGACAGACCTATCAAGACAATTTAAATCATGACGTCAACGAATCACCTTTGTCAAGTTACGAAAGAGTAACTTTGTTTAGTTGTTACATGAGATTGTAAACTCACCCGTCCCCGACGACCACACATTTGATTGCCTGCATAACTGCTGCGTTCTATTCAACCGTTGTCACAAATAAAACACACACGGGGTGTCTCAAATTTGATCACTGCACTCGATTCCTAGATGCAATCAATACGAAACGGCATCACAATGAACACTAACGAAAAGCACAGTTTATAGATAACAATAATAATTTCATATCTCTGTAAAATGATAAGAACTGAATTCCTTTCTTCTCTCCAAAATTGCCGTTTTCCACTACCTACTACAAATACAATACGCTATGTTGGTTGGTTGGACCGATTACGTAGGTACGTACGATCGGCTCCTCAGTCGACATTAAAAATAATGTTGCCGTATTAAAAATCTAAGCACCCCAGATCCAGCCCACTCAGATTTTTATAAAATTTATTATACCTATTCGCTGAGCGAATATGGAGCTAAATATGAAAATATACAACTATGTACAATAAAAGCAAATTAAAAATACTTTACATCTATTAAGTAAAAAAAAGTAATCTATCTACCAGTTATTATAGCCCAAACTGCTAAACAGCACAATGCAGTGCATGGTTAATTGAATATATTTACACTTTCACTTCATTCATTTACGATAAGCGAATTTAAATCAAATCAATAAATTTCTTTTCAATAATTATTATAGTATTATTATTACGTTATTGCGAAAATATTTTTCTTCGAAAGTTGAATGTATTCCATCTTAACAAAATAACAATACGAATAGTACCTATTTATTGGTACACAATTATTTTTATGGCAACATCTATATTTTTTAGTCCATAGACAATCCATGGAGATATAATTTTTTTTAAAATAGCATTATTAATCCTGCCTGGAGGCTGAGCGTGAAAAATACATCAGTCACATTTTTATACACAAGCTATTGGTGCTAATATAACTTTAATTCTATACTTAATTGTACATGCTCAACCATGAGTTTTATTTTGAACGAAAGAAAATTTGAGTATGATATACCCAAAGAGAATATGATCACTGCGTTTTGATATACCTAGTTTTGTTAACAAAGTTGTTTAATTTAATTTTGTATTTCATGTAGACTAGGTATTTAAAATTTTAGTCTCATCGTTGACAAAAATCGGTAAAGTATCTAAAAAAACACTTTGGGTGGTACATCCCTAGCCCTACTCTACTATTTTAATAGCAAGCGCATGCGCGCTTGCTCTATTTTGTCTATGGGGAATAAAAAAAAAATCCAATATGGCTAATTTTACAGCTTGTGTTGCGCGGTATTGCGTGATCCGTTTTCCGATAATCTATATATAATGGCCAAAGGCGATAAAGACCTGGAGAAGCCTATAGTGAACAATGAGTTGCCCAATACTGAGTGTCGGAGCACGGATAACGAAGATTCGGAGTCTGCTCCGGATCAACCCTTGGACATAGGAGAGCATTATTTGGTGCGGCGTACGGATGAGTCATGGCACCCGGCTGAGATAATACAAACGCGTTACAACGCCGCTGAAACGACTTACGAATATTACGTGCACTATGTCGGCTACGATAGAAGACTCGATGAGTGGGTTTCCCGCCACAGGGTTATGTCCGACAGGTTCGATATTTGTGAACAAAACAGTAACAATATAAACGGCGACCACCTGCTTACAGACAAGTCTGGCCGGAAGATAACAAGAAATCAGAAACGTAAACATGACGAGATCAACCATGTGCAGAAAACCTACGCTGAAATGGACCCGACGACGGCGGCGCTGGAGAAAGAACACGAAGCGATCACCAAAGTCAAATACATCGATAGAATCCAGATCGGGAAGTATGAGATCGACACTTGGTACTTCAGCCCATACCCAGAAGAGTACGGAAAACAGTCCAAACTATGGATTTGTGAATATTGTCTAAAATATATGAGATTGGAGAAAACGTTCAGGTATCACATCGGAGATTGCACGCGGCGCCAGCCTGAAGGAAGTGAAATCTACAGGAAAGGCACCATAGCCATATTTGAAGCTGATGGCAAAGAACACAAAATCTACTGTCAAAACTTATGTTTACTTGCTAAATTGTTCTTGGACCATAAAACCCTATACTTTGATATTGAGCAATTCTTGTTTTACATACTCTGTGAAGTTGACAAACATGGGGCGCATCTTGTTGGATACTTCTCCAAGGAAAAAGATTCACCTGAAGGTAACAATGTAGCTTGTATCCTTACATTACCTCCATTTCAAAGACAAGGCTATGGTAAGCTACTTATTGCTTTTAGCTATGAGCTCTCTCGGCTGGAACAAGTGGTGGGAAGTCCGGAGAAGCCTTTATCAGACTTGGGAAAGCTCAGCTACAGATCATACTGGGCTTATGTTTTATTAGAGGTGCTGAGCGCCAGTCGAGGTACCTTAAGCATAAAAGATTTGAGTCTCATGACTGGTATATCCCAAACGGATATTATATCAACTCTGCAGTCCATGAATATGGTCAAGTATTGGAAAGGACAGCATGTGATTTGTGTTACTCCTAAAACTGTCGCAGAACAGTTGGCGACATCCCACTTCAAGAAGCCACGGCTGTCAATCGACCCAGCAGCATTGAGATGGACCCCTCCAAGCAAGCAAGGGAACTCAACAAAAGCTAAGAAGTAGTACAGGCCTACAGGCACAGCTAAGGAAATAGAGAATATCAGCCCTGACCAGTGTTCTTTTCCAAGCAGGCCTGTTTCGTTGAAAGTGCTCATCGCTGTACTGCAGCCAATGAACAATTACTAAGTGTTTCAGTGTTAGTATTATTCATGACTTCATAGTCGATTTGCTTTAAGTATAAATGGTAATTGCATTTTCTGTAAAGTTAGTTGGTAAGGGTTATCGGTTTTAGAAATGAGCAGTTTTTTCAGATACAAACATGCAGTTTTTAATGACATAAAAATACAATAAGTGGTAAATATAAGTATCATGGTATTTATATGATAGAAAGAGTCAAAATAATGTTAAAGTAATTATTTCATATCCGGTTCAACCTTTCTCATCAAATAAATTACTATCATGTTTTCATTTTGTAAATAAGATAAATTACTTGTAGGTTTATAAAATTATCAGTGTATTTTTATGTTAAAAAATAAGATTTCAACCCAGTGTTTACATAACACTGGATCTACTATGTTTCATTATAGTAGTTATAAAAATTAGTAAGTAAAGTTATTCTTGTGAATAACTAAGTAATCATTATAATGTTGGTTTAAAATGGTCTCTATGCATGCTGATATTTTCTGCATTTGTTCAAATGCATTCAGTATAAGTAAATTATCTTTCATTGTAGTTTAGGCACCAGATAGAGTGGATAATAAATAAAGCAGTTTTGTAGAGATCAATCAACTATACATATTATCTTGTAATACTTTATCTTAAGCCTAACAGCTGAGAAAACCCTCACATTTTTAAGATCTGTATGCTTTGTTTGACCACATTTCAGTTCCTTTTGTACTGGTAATAGTGATACTAATCATAAGTTAGTTTGAGTTTTTAGGTAGAGTTCTGATTATGTTATTTTAGTTATTTGCTTTTGGTTATGTATGTGCAACTTTTCTACATTTCTACCGATTTTAGAAATTCGTTTTTGTTTTAACTGATACGAAAATTCAATTTTTTAAAACAAAAGCTAAATGTAACAAAAAATACAATCCCAAGTTCTATATTCTGTGTTAGTAATAATGAGTGTTATGAAAAGTTGAATGACTTGTGAAATTACGTTGCCGGCGAATTGACCTCTTCTCGCCGAGATTGCGTCACATAGGTGAACACTCTGAAAGTATTGTGAAATACCTATTTATATAATGTTACAACATTTACATATTATACAGTAGTCAAGGCTAAGGTTCAAAAATGCTTATAGAAACGCAATTTATTTAAAACTAAACACTTTGTAGAAATGCTTGCAAAGCAACTATGGTGATCTTACTATATCGCTGTGTTTTGATTAGATTCTGTGAATCATCAGTTTTCACTGTTTATTTGTGATAATTCTTAATTTTAAGTTGGAAGTGTCGGAAGTTCTTGAATAAAGTGAGGGAGAACTTATTTTGTTGTTTTTCTTCTATTTCTACTACGTATAGGTGTACTTATATAAACAGTAGGTACATATTATACTAAAAACCTTATCCGATTTTAAAGGTATTTCTCTGACATACCTACCTACAGATGGATTATCCCTGAGTGAAAGACCGTCGTTTTAATAACACTAATCTATTCCAGGCGGGTGAGGCTGGAGGACTCACGGAGCGATTTTCACCCGAGCCCGCTGCGGTGGCGGAATGGAGTTTTATTTTCAAAACTCACGAGACCGGAGTATTGTGCGGTTACGCAGCCGTCGCGGTTGCGATTATCGCTCGCAATCTTGGCGGTTGATTATCGCAAGACGGGCACCCCGCTGCCCACTGCCGTCGCCCGCCAACCGATCGCAGAGCGCGCGGGTGCAGCGGGACCCGCAAACATTCGCACATGAAATCGCATTCGAAATGGGCTTTAATTTTTTACATAAATATCTGTATTCTACAAATGCTGTGGGCCCGCAACCGTGGCGGGCGCGGGTGAAAACCGCTTCGTGAGTCCTTCGCCTTAAACCGTGATGCGTGCGCAGAATCCTACTAATATTTTATACGTGAAAGTTTGTAAGAATGTATGTAAGGATGTCTGGATGTACCTATTTGTTGCTCTTTCACGCGGAAACGACTGAACGGATCTGGATGAAATTTGGCACAGATATACCTAGATTATAGTCTGGAATAACACGCTACTATTTATCCCGGAAAATGTACAATTCCCGCGGGATATATTTGTTTTATGTTTTCCAAAATACCACGCGAAAGCTAAAAATAAATTATTATCAAAATTACCCGGCGATAATACTACGAGTAACCAAGGAGTTGTTCATAATAATATTGAGTGGGGAGGTAAGCGAAATATACGCAACCGATCTACGGAGTCACACCAACGCACCCTTGACCCTTCTTAGGTATAAATATAGGTAGGTATTCCTATAGTTGAAAAAAAAACTAAGACCTTTCGTTTTCATAACACGGCAACTCCTTGAAAGATATTCAAAGTAAAATTTATTTTCAAGCCTTTTAAAGGTAAAAAATAAATAAATAAAAAAATTACCTAAGTAGGTTCCTACTTACGATTAGGTACCTACTGGCATACTCAGGTAAAATAAATAAAACAACCCTTGCACAATATCTAGTAATTCAATTTATTTACCAAACTATAAGATTACTGAATCCAAAATATCAACGAATGTAACCACCACTTTTTATATCACGAAAATATTTGTGCGTCTGATAATAACAGACCTTATCTTAAAACTTTAGAGCTGATTTTCCCACAGAGCTATATTTTACAAGCACTTTAGCACATTTCAGAAAGGTGGACAGACTCTTATCATGAGAACTAGGTCACTGGGCCTTGATAAGGTAATCGGATTTAGCAAAATACCTAGGTACTAGTTCGGGCGCTATAATAAAACGACGACGTCATTAACCGATTTGTTGAGGTTAGATATTAATATTACACTAGCTTAGCTGAAAGACGTTGTCCTGTCTTAAAACCTTCTCCTTACAATAACAAACACAACAAAAAAATAATTAGTGAAATCGGCCCAGCCGTTTACGCGTGATGCCGTGACCAAGGGAAATAGGGATTAATTTTTATATTAAGATCAGTTAATTTCATACAAGTAGTAATCTTTTTATATTAGGTATCTATATACGTATATATAAAAGAAAGTCGAGTTTGTTCGAACACTTATAACTCTAGAACGGCTGGACCGATTTTCATAGTTTTAGGTTTGTTGCATTTGTCTCCGTCGTAAATAGCAGAATAACTATGAAAACATTTTTAATGAATAAAATGCAGGCGAAGTCGCGAGCAACCGCTAGTGACCGATAAAAGTCTGTAGTCTATGATGGCTATTTATATAAAACTTGATAGGTTTGACTATAGGTTAGACTTGAATTTCGCTTTACGTCTCCGCTGTACCAAAAGAGTTTCGCTCTGGCTATTAAAATTATCTACGTAATATTTCCTAATAACCTATATCTTTGTATGAAAACCTTTGAATATAGTTTTCTATTCAAATAAAGTATATTCGTACAAGCAAGTGGTGGTTACATTCATAAACATAAATGGATATTTTGACAAACGGTATGCAGAAATAGTTCATAATTTAATCTTATGATTAAACATTTTCGTAAGACGAAATAACCCCAATAGAATGATAGGTGCTTAGATAACCATTTTGCCTCTGACTTGTCTAGTTTGTCTATTTCTGCATGTTTAATAAATAGTTGATTTTTCTTTGGTTAATTTTATACCTACATACTCTTAACTTAAGGCCTGTTTAGAGATACTAACAAAGATACATTTTTTATGTAAGAAAGTAGCAACCGGCCGAAAATACATAAACAAAACTCAGTACAACAGGTCAGCGTTAAATATCCAACGATTTAATAACTACTACTTTTTTATTATCGATTGATTTAATACTATGATTTGAACTCGAGAAAAACGTGTCGATTTAAGTGCTGTAGTAAAATACTAGATGGCGCTATGTGTTTTTATAATTTCAATGTTTTCTGTGTGAAGTTCAAATCAAAGCAATAAACCATTTATTATCATAACAGACTAACCAACGTACTGTGATTTCTACATCTAAATACAACACTACGATACAATAATATTACCTAATAGTGTGTGTACCAACAAACGTTAAATGAACTGTAGGTCTACCATGAGTTTTCACAATCTACACTCTCTAGCGACTGTAGTTAAAAAAATGTATGAAAACTTGCCTACAGCGCCTCTAGCGGATAGTTGGGTACTAAAACCTCACGTAGTAACTATCCCACGTCACAGCGTACTACAGCGACTGTAGTATGTGCTCATAATTTGCTTACAATTTGGTACCATGAGTAACAGTTTTGACAGATGTCATAGTAACGTACTATTACTACTGTAGTAACGTCAGCCGATCTAAATGTGACAACTCATGGTAGACGTACAGTTAGTTATACAGTAGGTCTACCATGAGTTGTCACATTGTGAAAACTCATAGTAGACCCTCGGATTATTAGTTGTATAAATAGCTTATATTGCACAAGTAAATCACTACCATAGTCTAAATAAAACTCCTTCCCAAATACGAGTTTTCGATATCGGTTTTAGTACCTTTATATATTTTTAAAAACTGCTTGGAAGGGGTATTAATTCAAACCAAATCTAGTCTTCATACGCACTCGAAGCCATCTCGTGTAGGGTCATTCTTAAAATTAACAATTCCAATATTAGTTTTCCGGTTATTCTTATTTTGGTTTATTCAAGAGATACAGGGTTTTACCAGAGTACTTCCGAAAATTCTATGTAAACAACTAAGAAATATAAACAGCTGTTTCATACAATAGTTCAATACCTACTTGGCTAAAACCTATGAAACACCTGTTTTATTTTTCGCGTTCAGTGTTGGTTTCTTAGAAAAAGTTGTTTATATTGATGGATACTTTAACCCCGTGAAGTTTTCGGAAGTAGTCTGGTAACACCCTGAATATAGGCATTGGTATACTTAGGTTATCTAACTATTAGATGTATGTAGCGTAGATAGACAAGCCCCTACATATCTCTATTACGATTCACCCGACAATATTAGATGGTACCTACTTAGTATAGATAGATATCTACAAGTAAGAACCCAGATTTTAGAATATCGAAAAACAACTGTAAAGAAAGTTCTAGCAAATAACCGTAAATATTTAATAATCTAGGTACTTACTTTTAAATTACCGAAAAATATCTCGGTAGGCAGAGAATGTAAGTTCTAACAAATAACAATACTACCTAACAAGTTTCAACGATTATTGCTAAACAATTTACAAATAATAGTGCAAGCTAAGGAAGTGAAACACTACGGAGACTTGGGGATAATTTAAGGTGCGTTAACACGATCAAAGATTTCTCGGATTTCAGAATTTTAAATTATGTTTCTATGTATTGCAATAAAGTTCAACCGATATCCTGTTGAGTTTAAAATTATAAGCCTATAATTTAAGGCGCTTTTCGGATCGCTTCTCAAAATGAACATCGCAAATTCAAAAAGAAATCTAATTGTATATTTTATCTCTTAAAATTATTATTTATCATAAATTATCCACAAGCCTTACTAACTACTAATTCCACTATTAACATTGTTAGAAAGAGATACCTACAAATTTCGATTGCCAAGACTCGGGGTTAGATTAATTGTACTCAATATTAGACCTTATTCCATTGACATAATGATAATACTATTGGACCTTTCGCGTGGTAAAACTAGCATTTGGCTATAAGAATACTGATTTGTTTTTCATAGTTTATACATAACGTATAGCAATCGAAATCAATCAAACAATAATAAAAATAGTCTACTCGTAACAATAGCATTAAACATTCTTTTAAAAAAATACTATATTTTGTAAAGCGCGTTTCGACCAAGATACATGTTAATACTGCTTAGCCTTGTTATGCCGGAACATAATAGATTTTTTTATTAAGTATCTAAAATCCCGACGAATCACAGGTTAACCTCTGATGTGTTTTAAGCAGCGAAAGTAGCGACCCCCACGTCTGCCCGGCTTTTTTTTTTCAAATCGAAACTTTAAATCTGTCTAGAAGTGATTTTTTCGGATGGATTAATTGAGAAATCATTGTATATACTTAGTTCATTCGTTCAGTAAGATGTGCCAAAATAAAAAGAAACCCTAAAACATAGTTATTCAGTAAAAACCAACAGGCGTCATTTGTCGCGGATCTGTGTCTAAGCAGACGACGGTAGTAACCAGGATCCGTGCTTACACACGAGAGGTTAAGGTGATTCGTCACGCTCGGGCGCGAAATTAAAATAATTTGCTGTTTTTAATATTTCATGTGTTCTGTAGATAATGAATATCATAATAAGTCATTTTCTACGATTTCGTGATAAGCAAATTTTGATAATGTCAAATTTCAATTTCAATCGACCAAATTATCAAAATGATCGCGATATTAAAAACAGCAAATAATTTGAATTTCACGCCCTAGCGAGACTTAAACAGTGTTTATAATAATACTTACACTGTGGCATTTGGACCACTGTTTTTCTATAGATCTAACGTAGTTCAGTCAGACCATTGTCTGCTATTTGTACATTTTGTACCATCAAATAAAAAAAACTAATATTTTGGTTTTTGAAAAATGTAAAAAATTAGGTTACATTCATTTTTCAGCCATCACATTATCCTATGTATAGCTAAATAAAAAAATATCTACTAAATAAAATAATACGTTTTTGATCGCACAGATTTTTAAACCATTTAAACAACGTTTAATCTAGAAAACCAGTGATATAAATGTCATCGTGTATATAAATAATATATAGTTACACATGACTCAAGATTATGTACTAAGTATTCATACAATATAGGTACTACATTTGATTGTTTATCAACAACGAAAGCGTTTTTATACATATAGAAAAACTGTGACACACTGACACATAGATGATATAATATGTCCCACATATTGGTGGACATTTCACACAACGCCATCTAGCCCCAAACTAAGCAAAACTATGGGAAGCAGATGGTTGATAGTTTTTTTTTGTAAAAACATACATAGAATACATTAACACCCAGACTCAGAACAAACATCTGAGTTTATCCTGGGTGGGGATCGAACCCACAACTCACAGCGCAGAAGGCAGAGCTACCAACTGAGCTGTGAGGACAGTCAAAATATAATGTGCTTTTTTTAAATATAATATATAAATTGATAGGGACTGTCTGTTATAGTTATAGCGTGATATCTGTGTGTCACAATCTTTCAAATCGCAAACACAGCGATAGAACCTTATTTCGACAATACACGATCTAATTTACTTTAACAATTTGTAAGATCCAAAATAACGATATGCCGATAATATCTAAATATTTTCCTAATTATAAATATCAAGTTTTCAAGCTTGGTTACATAAATAGTAAACTACATTCCAACACCGACATCAGTGAAACGAACTGAATTATTTCACTTTCATTAAAGGCGAAATAAAGAAACACTATAGTGATTCTGTTTTTGCATTTCTAAATAAACACTAACTAAAATAGCTGTTGTCCTTTTCTTAGTACACTGAAAGGAAAGAGACAGCCATTGTAAATTTAGTTTAATTCAAAATGCAATAATAGAATCACTAGACTCTTGTTACATACAATTGTATTTAACGTTGGGCTAAGTTAAAATACATGCCTTCTATCTTACATACAAATATTAAGTAACATTATGAGGTATGATGTGATTCGAAAAATACATTAAATCCTGTATTAAGTGATAGTTTTTGAGAATGGCACAATAATGTAGGTAACTTTGGAATCAATAAATTATATCACAAAATAAATCACAAGCTTGGAATACCAAATATGGTCTTTATATTTTATTTACTTATATAATATTAAATTGTTTTTTAAATATATAATTATAATATTGTCTACATTTTTCACTACCAACAGGTACTGAAGCTTTGCGGTTATAGCCTGCGCATATAATAAATATGAACTTAACTATAACTTATATTAGTAAAATAATAAGTATTATAATAATATTCGAGACTAATGTCACACAAAACAGTACCTATAAAAATAATGATTCAAGTAAGTAACATTTAAATTAAGTAAAATTTAACAAGAGATCTAACTTTCCGTATGTTTCAAAATTAAAAAATAATAACGTGACTGACACCACTATATTGATATAATTGTGGTTAGAAATTGCATAATTAAGTAAAATAATAGGTAAAGATTTTACCATTTTGTATGAAACAAAAAACTGCATGTCTCCAAAAACATTTCCACTTTCGTTTCGTCTTTAGTATGTAGGAGCAGTGTAGTCGATGTTCCCTGAAAAACAAATTATATTTCAATAAATAAAGCGGCAATGGGCTTGCAACCTGTCACATACGGTATACCAACTACTTCGCAAAATGTGAGCATGCGTCAAATATCATGTTTTAACCTGTCTGTGTTTTAAACTCTCTTTAGATATAATGTATGAGGAAAGATTTGTATTTTCGTATGTTTGTTTGATTTCAGAAATTCTTTCACCATTAGAAATTAGCTACATTATCCCTGAGTAACTTAGACTATATTAAAAAAAAATAGAGATAGGCGGGTCGCTAGTAGACTACTAATACTATGAAGAGGAAAGTTTTGTATATTTGTTTGTAACAAAACTACTGGACCGATTTCAAAAATTCTTTAACCATTAGAATGCCACATTATCTCCGAGTAACATAAGATAATATGTTTTATATTAAAAAAATAGAGATACTTTTGCTATCCGTGTGAAGCCGGGGCGTGTTGCTAGTCTATACTTCTATACTAATATAATAAAGAGGAAAGTTTTGTATTTTTGTTTGTAACGAATAAACTCAAAAACTACTGGTCCGATTTCAAAAATTCTTTCACTATTCTAATGCCACGATATCCCTGAGTAACATAGGTTATATTTTATGTAGGTACCTCGCGAGCAAAGCCGCGAACGGAAGCTAGTAGTTTATAAATGTGTGATACCTGTCTGGTGTTGCGAGAAGGGGGGCTCGCTGTACGTGGGCTGCGGGTCGGGGGCGCCGGGGTAGGTGGGGAACCCGCCCGGGCTGCCCACGGCGCCCTCCACCTCGTACGCCGGCGCGAACGCCGCGTCAGCGCCCATACGGAACCGCTGGAAGGCGAAAAACGCGCACGCAACCTGCAAGTATACGTTAAACGGGTATTACACTACACAGTATTCAGGTCTACCATGAGTTTTCACAATCTACACTCGCTAGCGACTGTAGTTAAAAATGTATGAAAACTTGTACAGCGCCTCTAGCGGATAGTTGGGTACTTAAAACGTCACGTAGTTATCTATCCTATACGTCACAGCGTACTACAGCGACTGTAGTTTGCGCTTCAATCATTTGCTTAGAATTTGGTACCATGAGTAACAGTTTTGACAGATGTCATAGTAACGTACTATTACTACTGTAGTAACATCAGCCGATCTAAATGTGATGACTCATGGTAGACGTACAGGGCCCGGTAGTTAGGGAGAGCTTGGCTTACGCTCTACGTTTTACGCTCTAACTCTTATTACACCAGTCTTAGTTAGGGTAAGGGTCCCTTAAAATTGGGTAGTGTAATACCCGCTTAAGAAAATATGAGGAGTGCTTGATTAGCATGGTATGGACGACACGTGATGAGTAAAGATGAAAACCATGACGATAAAAGAGTTAAGTATGAGTATGAGTGTGGCTCTGCGCAAGTAGAAGAAGGTCGAAGAAAAAGTGGTTTGATTGTGTGAAGGATAATATGAATGTAAGAGTGGAAGAAGAAAACATGTTTTGCCGACCCCACTTAGCATAAGGGCAGGAGAATGATGACCTGCAAGTATATGTACAAACCACACATCACGAATCAAGAATCAAGATTTTATTTCTAGCACACACAATGACTAGGGGAAAGTAGCGAAACAAAAAAACAAGATATTTTTTCGAAGTTTACGTGAACTATTAAAAACCTAGACTTAGTACGTTTGATAGTTATGCCAGCCTTCCACAAAAAATGGGTAATGAGCGGAAACTGAGCGGATTGAAATAGTATTGAAATCCGCTCATTCACAGTGGAAGCACTCCTATGAAGAAAGCCGTTGTACGGAGCCCGCTCCGCTCGCTGTGGAAGGCGGGCATTAAGGTAACTTTACTTCATTCCGTTACCTTTTATACATTTTGACTTACCCAAGCGAATATGGAGAAGAAGCAGAAAGCGATGGCGCCTTGCATGTTGTTCGCGGTCCCCGGCGGAGGGTTGTCGGTCTTACCCCACGCGTTGGACAGGTAGCAGAAGCCCACAAAGTACAGGAATGCCCAGAACGCTGGAAATTTATTTTATTTTATTGTTCAAACAAAATCAACAGACCTTATGGTATAAAGTTTATTTATACTATAAACAGTTACAACATTATTAATGTAACTTAATATACCTAAGAGATTTACATTTTATTAACAAATATTTAAACAAATCTCACAGAAACTCAATCTACACTTAAATAAGTGGTTACCGACTGGTTTTTTGTTTGCAAGACAATATCTCTAGATTCGTCATCCGATCTGCATGAAACTTAGTAGATAGGTACGTATCTTCTAAGTAGTAGATAGGTATGTATCTTCACTGATGTTACCCCATGTTATTACACGTACAGTCCTTTCCATCCTAAGGTTGTCTGGTAGAGATCGCTTTCCAGCGATAAGACCGCCCATTGTATGACATAGTTTTAAATAATTTATTATTTTGTTGTAATATTTATGGTGTGCAATAAAGTATTTTCTATTCTATTCTATTCTATTCTTCTATATAAAATACTGACTTATTGACATTTCCTAAAGTACACCTACCAAACAAACCTACTTACCTACCAACTTACTATATGAAATACTGACCTATTGACATTTCCTAAGTAAACCTACCAAACAAACCTACTTGCCTATCGACCTACCAAGTTTCATGCAGATCGGAAGACAGGTTCGAGAGCCAACGCAGAGCCAAAACAGCTGGTCTTAGAGGCTTATAATTTCAATGGTGTATTTCTAGGACGTAGGTACACAAAGAATTTTTCGAAATTCAACCTCTTATAACTATGAAAAGTAGCTATGCAAAAATATATTACGCAAACGAACGAAGTCGCATGAAGTAGAGTCTAAATATATAAAAATCTTACGTAGCTGTCTTTCTGACTGGCATATCAACCCACAGCCTATCTAAACAGGTAACTATTCACATTCAAGACGGTCTGACTGCTTCAAAGATCTTTCGAGTTATTTACCTTCCTAAGTATTTACTATATAGTTTAGGTGGATAGGTACTTCAGTACTGACTAAACTAGAAATCCGCGCTGCAGTACAAGTAGGTACCCACTACACCCTATACATGGTACTCGTAACTTAAGTACTTCAACTACAAAGCACGACGAAATGACGCTCGTAAAATGACGTAATTAAAGTCTTCACAATTTCGCTACAAAGGTGATTTTACTCAGGACGTAGGTACCTTACCAACCTACTTAATAATAAGGAGCTTGTAGATTTGAGATTTTCGAATGCATAGTTGCAAATGTCTCGCTAGGCTTTGTCGTAATGACCGTAAAGGCTAGTTTACACTTTGGTTGTAAGATTACAAATTATTAGTGCAGGTAGGACCGTCTTTGACCTATTGGAGGCCCTGGGCACAGGATAATGTAGCCTCTATGACCTTGATACAGCACTATTTTGTTGGAATTTGTTGAAATAAATACTGGCAAATTGCACACAACGCCATCTAGCCCCCAGTGGGCGAGAAAGGCCTGAGTGCAGGTGCTTCGTGATTTAGTACTAAACACGTTTGGACCAGTGTTTAGTGCGAGTGATTAGCGAAGTAGGTACCTAGTTGCGATTGCGAGTAGCCATACCCCGCGCGTCGCTCCTCTTTTAATCGTAGCATGCATGCCTGCCACACTAAACAGATTTGACTGATTCACTGAGCGCACTCAGCTCTCACAAAAGCCAATAAGCACTAACCACTAGCACTCGTACTAATCAAAGTGCAAACAGGCCTATAAAGCTCCAGAGAGCTCTGATTGATCGGCCTTGACTGTGACATACATTCCTTTAATAGTTGCGGCGATTGATCGATTAAGTTTGTAGGTACCTTATCATTGGCTCACAAAGTAACCTACTATTTGGACCTAATATTGAAGGTTGTGATGTCTGTAATTTCTAAGCTACAAAACCTATGAATTTGAAATTTACTGGAAAATCCTTAAGGTATCTCCTTTCCAAAAAAAAGAATGAACGCGTTGATGAATTACAGCTATGTACCTACATATTTTGACTTTCATCCTCTATCTATAATCTATATAGACTCTATCCCAAGGTAACCGTGCTGAATTCCGGGATAAAAAGTATCCAATGTCCTTCCTTGTAGTATGAACTCAAAACAAAATTCGTCGAAACTACTGAATGAATTCAAAATGTAGTTTCATTTGAATTCATTCAGTAGTTTCGACTTTCGACGCTTAGCGAGGCCCAAAAACAGACAGACAGTAGCATACAACCTAAGTAGCATACAACTATTACACCTACATAAAAAATTAAAACATAATTACACCTATAGGTACTACCTATGCCAAAAGGAGTGGCGAACTAGCCTTAGGCTCGTAGTAGGTAGGTAGGTACATACGTTCCTGATAAAGTAGGTAGATTACTTAGATTATTCTAAAAGCTCCTTTATATTACCTACTTGCTTACTGTTCGAACGACATCATAAAATTGAAATCTTCATTTTCACAAAATAACCAACGGTTCAGGGCATTTATGATCTATAAAATTTACATCCGTTCAACAAATTGAAAGTACCTACCTAACCTATACCTACCTACCTACTATTAAAAGATGTCGATCGTTGAGTGGGTACTACTATAGTTACTTTCTTTTTGTTTTATTAGAAATTCATGGATCTACATAGATGTAGGAACCAATTTGAAGGTTAAGAAAATGGTAGGTAAGTATCTATATCTAAATTATCTAATGCACAATAGGAGCCTCTGGGGCACACTTGAAGTCTATCACCATATTGGTTTGAAAGAACTTGTGATATGATAGGAAAATCTATGAATTGTGTAATAAACCCAAGCTGATAATGTATAAGATAGGTTAAGAAAGTAGCTTCTGCTTATGGCCTGCCAATAGGCCCGACCTTCGAACTGTGACCTCAGAAATTTATATTAATAACTTAAATCACCGTTCCAATAAGTGAGAGGTCAATTAATGTGACCTCTACTACCAGTCCAGGAATACCAAACAATTTGAGGTCTTAAACCTACTTACCTAAAAGAAGTAAGTTAAAATTTGCAGTGGATTTTTTACAAATTATTAATGAGAGAGAAATAGTTATATAACTTGTAGAGTGAGAAAAGGATTAAAAGAAAGACTGAGACAGAGGAAAAGAGTGAGTAGAAAAAAAGAGAAACTTACCAGAGAAGCCCATATCAGCCAGTACATAGTGCTTTCTAGTCTTCACAGATGACATCTGCTCAAATAAGTACTCTCCAACTATGAACGCAACAGATGCAACAAATGCAATCACCGAGATGCCCACTCCATAGTTGCAAGCGTTTGTGTCACCGTTGTAGACACAGAACTCTTTGCCATCTTCACCTGTGCGCCAGCCCTTAGCTGATATGCAACCCATCACAATGGTGGAAAACAACTGAGGAAAAATTACCAGTTTTTAATGTGAATAAATAAAACAGTTAAGTTATATACCATCAACACACAGCATAGACCAGTCATAGAGAATGGTCCACTTGTTCATAATCATCTTAAGTCCGATAATATGTTTTCTAATTCAGTTGGCTCTTGAATTTATATTAGTATGCCAAAAATAGACTGTACTTTATCAAATATTTTAAAATTATAAGTGATGGAGGATATATATAAAGCATTAAGTATATAAGTAGATACCTAAGTAGTAACTGGAATGTTTATGGCATAAAATAAGTATAACTTCAAATTACAGAGCATAATTATTCAATTATTTAACACTTTGGTACACATATTGACTATGCTGCTATCAAAATTATACCATGTCACATGGCTTGACTGACCAACTCTTCTGAAGGGCATGCATTGCTTTGTTATGTAAAAAGTAGAGTTTTCAATACCTGTAAAACATTCTGGCTAAATGTTGTGTTACTTATACATATAAGAAATTAATTCTGTTCATTGAAGCATGAGAACTTTAGTATAATTATGAACTTATATAAGAATTAAGTTTGATAAATGTTAAAAGAAATTACTTTAAAATAAAATAAGTAGAATAGGTACTTAATAGGTACCTACCCACAATACAGTTTCCTGATAAAACATGGATAACATGCACTCGTATGGTATGTAGACTGATTTAAATTAATACATAAAAAAGCACATTTAAATGTAGGTATGCAAGTACCTAAATACACAGTTTGAAACAGTATTTATTGATATTTCCCTATAATACATAGAATGTGGTGTAGTAGGTATATTTATTACAATGTGGTAGCATAATAAATTTATCTTTAGTTATCAATACGATAAATCAATATTTGTGAAGCTATGCATTTGTGTTAGCTGCAACTGTAAGTAATGTAATGTAAACCTAGAGCTGTCTGCACAAATTGTTTCAAGGTCAATTCTTATTGCAGTACCTTCTACTAGGTACATCTTGATATCATGCTGGATTTTGATTGATAGTGTACTATGAGCTAGTACCTTTATAGCTTTAGTACCTAATACCTATTTAGAATCAAATTCTCTGGTCCTTCCTGGTTTCTCAATCCAATTACAGGTACCACCTAAGGTAGGTAGGTACCTAGGTACTTTTTAGAAATCATGAACCTGATTTGAATTGTTATTGTTATAAAGTAGGTACCTCCCTATTTATACTGCAACAAGATATCGACGTAATCCAACCTAATCTAATTGGGTCAAAGTTGAACTTTATTTTCAGCAAATGATTTAGCTTCTTTACCACAAATAAGAAATGAAAGCCTTTTCTTTCACATACTTGTAAACTCTTACCCAACAGACCGCCCTGACGATCACGGGAGGCTTTTGAATAAAAACCTGAGGGTCAAAAGCTCCCCCAGCTTTTCCGCCGCCGTAAGCACCCCCTGCTTCCATCATCACTTCTTTAAAAAACTTTTTTTAATTACAGCACCAAAGTCAACTGCACTTTCACGCCTGAACAAAATTTCAACCTCCGTACGCGACGAATACCTAATTTTGTATTATTGATCGCGCAAGCAAGGCAGAAAATCTTCAGCAGAGAATCAGATGACAACAGGAAAGAAAATTAAATTTCTATCTGTTATCTCTGTCCCGCACGCAGGTTTGACATCGATCCGCTGAAACCAGCTGTCATTGGCAGCAAATAAAAAATGGCGGATAACCTAACCAATCAAAAGTGCCCGCGCGGAAAATTTAACATTTTCCGGAAAATCTGACACTGACAATGAGATTTACGTTCCATTTCAAGCAGTTTTCATTTTTAGCTCAGCTATGAACTAAATACTATGTGAAATGGAACGGAGTATTTTGCGTTAAATGGATGGGATGAGATTATTAGGTACCTACCTCTGCATTCTTACTTTATAAAAGGTCTTGTAAGTTTGAAGCCAGATGAACGAATATAAAAGCCACCCTGACGAGTGTAGGTACTTACCTGTATATTAAAAAAAAAACTAGTAGGTAACTAGATGCATTTGGTGGAAATTGATGCATTCGATTTCAGGATTTAGTAATTACTTAATATTACTACATAATATATTTAGGTGTTTTATTTTTTTACAATAGTTATGACTTAGGAATAGAGGATAATTAAAAACGAAATTAGATATTACAAATATATTTTATTAAGTAAAAACTGAACTTAAATTAAGTAAAGATGTTACATTATTGTAAGCTGCTTCTAATAAAATATAGACACAAAAAATCAATCAAAATAGATACTTAGGTAGTTTTTACCATTGCTGGCACGTTAAATTTTGACTAGTTTACAAACAAAAACTATTAAAACAAAGTCACGTGAAATTATATTACTCACAAGTGTATTTCTAGCACCGTTACAATAGGGTTGAAAAATCTAAAAACAACTAGAATAAAATATCTTACTTTGAAAATTTATGCAGCAATAAGATCCAAGTGAAACTTGTGACGAAAAAATGTGACGTCAAAAATTAATAGATCCGTAATAATGTACTAGCTATATGTTCTTGTAAAAAAATGATGTAGGTAGGTACCTAATTGATGCATAATTCTCCAGTAGATAGGTACCTATGGGTACTTACACCTATACCTACATTAGGTATACAAAAAGTCTAGGTTACAGTATCAAAGGACAGCATAGCAATTATTGATCTTTAAAAAATATTTACAAGATCAAGCTTAGTGTAAACTGTGCTAGTTATTAACTATCAATAGTTAAGTTTTGTTATTTATTGTACATTCGTAGAACCTATGTTATTACTCGCACGCTATAGCAATCAGTGATAAGGTGACTGACCGAAAAGTTTTGCCGCAATACACTGTAGCTATGTACCTACATAATACATGATTGTAATAAGTTATATTTGACTACTTACTTAAGTAAATCTGTATAAATAAACTTGATCCACTCTCATTAATGTAAGTAAATAAACAAATGTATATTTCAATCTCTTAGTTTAAATTACGAGATTACGAGAAACTAGCATCTAGATTTGGTAAAAGTTACAGTTTCACGTTCTTATTTGCTTGTCATTAACTCAATTTTCTAAATGTGTATCAGTATTCCAATAAGTAGCCATATCCACGGCTTACTTCTAGAGTGTAGTAGAGTGTAGTATAGTGTAGTAGAGTGTAGTAGAGTGTAAAGTGTAGTGTGGTAGTGTAGGTGGTGGGCCACAGATGACAAGAGATATTTTTAAATGGTGCCCCGTATCACTGATTGCTATATAACTGTGATTGCTCTTATATGGCCTTCTGATATCACTTTACGGACATGCATAAATTAACTGATTTGAGATCTCCAAAATTTCCATTCAAATAAAACGTTATCGTGTTATTTATAAGTATTGCCATAAAAAGTTATAGTCAGGCAAAGCATAAACATGTAGGACAATCATACTAAGGTTAATGTCCATTTATTTTACTTTTAAATACATGGTCTCCCTAGTTCTAATGCAAATGTCTATCATACATTACTAAATCTAAACAAACTATTTTGTATAAACTCTAACTATTTTCTAACATACTGTTCTACAATTTTATTGTACATGGAAAACTAGCTACTGGGATATAATTTATTTATGACATAATTTAAGTAAAATATTAGGTATTTAAGTATTTACAAAAATAGCCACATTCAATAATATTTTTGGCTCTGAAAATTTACTGAAACTCAAAAGGAGCAAACTAAAAACAACTTACGAAAATTGAAATTGAATATAAATTATCATTGATTTATATTTTTGTATAAAATGCTGTTTACAATCGTACAAAATTCTTCAAAACTACCTTTATGAAGATATTGTAACGCTTCACGTCGTTGGGTTGTGGTTACATAGCAAAAGAGGCAGAATGAAAATTCATAGATATTATAATAAGCGACTGCAAACGAATTGATCTTGTCATAATAAGTACTTATAACTAAAAAAAAATCACATAGGTGTACAATAAAGGGCGTGTCGTGTGGCACAAAACACTACACGGACTGTCAACTGTCATAATTCTACTGTAAAAATAAGATGTCATATTCTGCTTGAAGCCGATAAGCATACACAGTATCTTTGGAATTTATTGTGTTGTAACTAAATTCGAGTACCAAAACGGTTCTATCCCAGTTTTAGGAATCAGCGAGACCTTGCCGTTTCTCTTCTTCAAGCATCGCGTCAAGCTCGTCAGTTAAGTTCGCGAGCATGTTCCCTATGTCGTTGAGGACATCGACGGGTTCGCCGCTCTTGCCTTCTTCTTTGTGGTCTGGGAGGGCGTGTGGTGTGGTTGGCTTGATGTCGTTTCGAGGCGGGAGCCCCGCCAGGCCGATGCCGCCGCGGCCATAGTCCACAGTATGCGGCCGACCTCCGATCTGACTCCGGTTTTGCTTTATCGTACCTGCGTTTTCATTGGCGAAAGGAATGCTATCCGATTCAGTGCTGGAACTTGACTGCGGAAGAAATAAAGTCATTTTATCAATAAATTTGTGTTAAGGATTGAGACTATTTTAGCTTAGTATACAACAAGGTGTAGTTTTTAATGTACCTTAAAACTAGCATCGGACCCAGTACGCAGTTTGTCCTCTTCATACCGGCGGGGGGGTGATGACGGTGCTGGCGGTGGGGGCAGCAGCCCCGTACTATCCAGGCTGACGCTCAGGGAATCCGAACTCGGGTATGCCGGAAGGCTTAGTGGCAGACTTTTCTCAGGGTGGATCTCCACTGTTGTCTGTCCAAAACGCGTGAAAGGAGCGTATTGAGAGCTTTGACGCTTCGGCGGATCGGGTGGAGGCTTACGAGCGACGTGCGGACTCGCCCCGTAAGCCACGCGCTGTAACCTAGCCGAGTAAGCGATCTCATCGTACGCATAGTCGGGCGACTTGTCTCTATACACCGGTGTAGCTGTAATTTTAGCCACTGGACGCGGTCGGACAAGTCCTCTAGGGCGCGGTAGTGTTCCGCCACCTTCGTAGGAGCTGTCGTTGGTCGGTGTGATGTCGCCGTCGTCGTATGAGCGCCGCCATTGTCCGCCCACGTAGTACAGACCAGCGTCAGGTGAGAATGTGGAGTGAGACCCACGCTCGGACGGGTCCTCCAAGCTTTCTAGTGACTTGCCGCGCGGGTGACGAATCTGCGAACATTTTAATATAGATGTTAAGCTTGATCAAATACTTGTTTAAACTATAAATATACAAATATATTGAGATAGATCACGTGGGTTATTTCGTTTGTTTTGCAAATTATAGTTACCATTTAGAAGAAATTAAGTATATAAATTGGTAAAGTACGCTTATGTTACATAGTTATAAAACACTGCCCCAATCTTCAAATCTGTACAAACTTCTAATTCATGCCGAATCCTTTCATTGTTGCATGAAGTTCGTTAGTAATTAACATTGTTATTACTCATGCGTGCTTATTAGTAAAAGTAAATACTTGTTTGTGTAGCTCTGACGCTTCTTTCTGAACCTATCTGTGTACCCTGAATTCTGTGTTAACACACTAAATTCAGACTGAGAGCTGAATCTGTGTTTAGCTTTATCAGTTGTATGTTCAGTTTAGGTATTCAAGCTCCTCGCGATACTTTAGTATATCAATAAGTTTCAGAAAGAAGCGATTATCCTCTACCGTGCAGACTATAACATTTCACAAAAAAACACACACTGCTCTCTCTAAAGGACAAAAATGGTGCACTTTAAAAGCTGTGCTCGGTGCAGGAAACTGGCGTTCGCCAATGAGGTTCTCATACCTGTATGGGGACCAGGTCAGTGCCACATAAGGGCGTCGGTATCGCATCAAACGTAAGGTGGTTTAAGTCAGGGGGCTTATGGTAACTCCTCGTCTGCTGCCACTGCTGGTATTGCTCCCTCGGATATAAAGTCTAGCCGAAATCAGCCGAATATGTCCGAAGTGTGTTTGTGTTTGGAAAAAGAAAAGAAAACAAAACATTCACATGCTGCTTGGGCTGTGATAAGTGGATGCAGCGATGATCGGTGGGTGGTTGAATGCTGGTGAACGGACAACTCTGCGATGGTCGACTCAACTTGAGCTTAGGTTATTATATGATCATGCAGGGAAATCGTCCATATTGGGTTTAAAACATACGTTGCATACAGATGGCATACAACATATTTTTGTTTTATCAAGGATTCTTCGGTCTTCGGTCTCAACACTCACATCTATCTACATTACACATCAGCAAGTGAAAGAAAAAAATTTGTGCAAGGGTGTTTACAAAAACCACCTACGTATTGAATCTTGATATTTCTGTTCTGTGTATTGAATAATAACGATTAACTTTAAGATTAGTTTTTGCTTGGCAGAATTGACGTCGCAAAGTTGTTCCCAATTCGACCAGTGAAGTGAACGCTAGGTGGATGGTAGACATGGGTCTAAGCGAAATACTTGAACGCATCGGGAAAATTCTCAATTTTGATCAACAATTACACCAATTCGGTCCATACGGACTACATTTTCCAAATGTCCACAGGTAATTGGCACAGCAACAAAAATTCTAGCTTGTGGGTAAACATTTTCGGAGCATTTATATTAAAATTATTTCTTATTTAGTAAAAATAAATAAAAGTATAGAAGCTCTTGTTAAAAATATATCTGTTAGTTTGATTATAAAATCATAAAGATTGCTTGATTAATAATGCACCTACATTTAATTTGTCACTTGGAAATAGTTTCCTACCGAAAAATTTAAATGACTGATGTGATGACGAATGAAAATGATATCCAAAATTGTCCATGTAAATGAAAAAAAATATATTTTAAGTGATGCCTTTAAAAATAACTTCATGTTGAAGAATAAAGAATTAAGTAAGTTGATTATAATGTAGGTATCTAACATTGATTCTAAAACACGTCTAGAAAGGTTTATGAAAAGCGGAACAAATAAAATCCGCTGTCATAATTCTATTGTTAGAGCATTGACAGTCTAATTTCTAAAACATCACTAGAAACAAAAGGTGGAATGGGGACGGAGTAACTTCTAATGGTGCTGACCTGTCCTGGCTGTATCCTGGTGAAGTCCAGAGAGCCCTGGTTGCTGATGCTCCTCTTGCCTGCTCTTATGTCCTTGACTCTTTTAATGGCAAGCAGAATTTTCTTTTGATGACCGAGTCTTACTATGCCCATATCTTCTAAATCCTGAAATTAATAGTTAGATTTTTAGGTAACTTGACTTTTGGAAAAAACCTTTATTTACCAGCGATTTCAGTTCTACGAGCTATTAATTGATCCGCCCCTATCAAATGTTTGAACTTAGGTAATGTTATCAAAATCAGAGGCCCCATCAGTCATGGGTTTAATGATAGAGAAAGAAAAATATAATCAGAAAAATTAATAGCTACACAAAGAATAAAGATACTTACCTCCCAAGCTAGCTGTGTAACATCATGAACAGTGCGGTACCCTTGAGCTACTAATGCTGGACCATACTCCTCCAGTCGAAGCAACCGAAGCCATTCTTCTAAGGACCCCTAGAAAATTATATTAATCAAAATAAAAACTTTCGAACACTTTTAAAAACACAAATATAATAGATTATACAAAGATTCTAAGAAGCGTTGGAAGCGAGTTTCAACGCTAAATATATCCTAAAAAGTTGTCAATGGATAAGATTAATGCCATTCCACTTAAATATCAGATCCACATACCGGTATGTAATCAGGCAAGTTATCAGGCACGTTCAGGTTTGCCAGTTCGGCCTTTAACCTCTTGCGATGGTTGGGTTTCTTGATCCCTACAGCCGTGAGGTCTTCAGGAGTCATTCTCGTGACTGTGGGGAGGTCGTAGCCAGCATCTATGAAGAGCCTCGCGTACTCTTCCATTTGGAGCTCTGCTAGGCACGCGTGGATTACATCTGTGTCCTGAAAGCAAGAAATAAAATCCAGTAATATATATCGGTATGATATCAGAGTATTTGAGGGCTGTCCTTAAGATTATTGTATTGGTTCAGAGTACATTTTTATTTTGTACTAGCTGACCCGGCAGACTTCGTACCTACCTACTTATTTAGAAAACGTTTGTATGGGAAATAGAAAAGGGCTAATTTTAGGGTTTTCCCGGTAGTTATTCGAACTTTTCTTAACTTTAAAACCTTCCCTAGACCTCCACGAACATTTCAAGACCAAGATAAGATAAATCCGTTTAGCCGTTCTCGAGTTTTAGCGAGACTAACGAACAGCAATTCATTTTTATATATATAGATTATTATATTGTATAGTTGTCTCAACGAATCTAGGCATTCGTGAAGTTAGCCGCAAGAGCTGCGCAGTATCGTTTTTCGGGAGCAATTGGAGGTATGAAGAGGGGGGAAGGAACTGTACATGCGCAAACTCGCGCCTGTGGCTAACTTCACGAATGTCTAGATCCGTTGTATGAACTATACGTAACATTGTACTTACAGGTAAGCCCTGGGCCATCATAGCACGCATTCTATCCGCCAAGTCTCCGCAATGGCAGGCTGCGTGGTGGTGGTGCGGCATGCGACCAGACGCTCGCCCGCTGTCCAAGGAAGCTGAGGAGTGACGGGAGCCGGAGCCGGCTGAACCTGATGAGGAGCCAGGACTGTCGCGGCCGGGGCTCTAAAAATTAACATCCGGTTGATTATTGTGATGATGCCAAATGTTTCTTGTTGATTACATGCTGACTACTTAATTGGACGCGTATTATTGTCTCGAGTACTTACAGCTCTGAGCATTTATATGGTACCTACGTTGTAGCTATGGGACGTCCATGAAGGATGAAGATATAAAGGAATGAAGACATTTGAAGGCATTGAGGTACTATTGAATTTAGTATACCTGCGTCATATCGATTCCTTGATCATCGCTAAGCGCGAGTTGATGATGGTAGTACACTGCCGCCTTATGGGTGAGCGGCTGAGATGGCGGTGGGAAGGTGAAGGTGCCTCCACCAGCCGGACTTTTGCCAAGACTGCCACTGGCACCACTGACTCCTGACACCCCGGATACTGTGCTGCCGTAGTCTGAGTGGTCATCTGAAAAGAACAAAACAGAATAGGTGTATATATTATAACATGTTATTGCAGCTGAAATTAGTTTGCTTCTCATACTGCGCAACATGAAGACGAGTAGACCCAAAGATAGATAACCATCTTAGAAATGTTGGTCTCTATGATAAACAACATTCAGGATTAGGAGTTAGGTACTATGGATAGGTGTAAATACTATAGTTTACATGTTCCTGCAGCTGAAATTAATTTGCTTCTTATACCTACTGCGCAACATGAAGATAAGTAGGCCCAAAGATAACCATCTTAAAAATGTTGATCTCTACGATATCTATATCAGGATATCTATACTTCTACTCGTATACTAATATTATAAAGAGGAAAGTTTTGTATTTTTGTTTGTAACGACTAAACTCAAAAAATACTGGTCCGATTTCAAAGATTCTTTCACCGTTAGAATGCTACGTTATCCCTGAGTGACATAGGCTATATTTTATGCAGGTACCACGCGAGCAAAGCCGCGAGAAGAAGCTAGTTATGGATAAAAATAGATGAAAGTAGACGTTACCTCGAGTATGTGAGGGCGTGTCCGGCGGCTGCGGGTACGGTTGCTCCTCACACGACGCGTACCCCTGGGAGCCGAAGCTAGAGCCCGAGTGGCGGTGCTGCGGAGTCCCAAAGGCATCACCCGGCACCGCCGGCGGAGGCACGCGCTTCGCCGTGGCGGTCTTGCCGGCGCTGCCGCCACGAGACATTCCGCCCACTGGAATAGGACAGACAGATATTGATTAGTGAGGAAGTGAGGGTATGTGGGTTGAAAGTACTTGAAAGTTATGATTTGTGGGCCGTTTGGTATTTCTGGTGTAACAATTAGTCATATTGTCAACGACTGACTGAGAATTCATTAACTGAACAAATTCTTAGATTACCACAAGTTTGGCTCTGTTTTAATTTAATTTCTAGGGAATAAATAAACTGGCTGGGAAATCTCTAAGTGTTATGTTTATGTATACTCGTAGATAGGTACGGGTTGTGCTCACTATTAGATTGCACATATGACAAACTATTTCGGTTTTTGCCGCGTCATAGAAACCCCAACCCAAAAACAAATAGCCATCTAACCTCTAACCCTTTAACGGGATGAACAAACATTGTTATCTAGTTTGGACAGGCCGGGCTGCAATCTACTAATGAGCTTTCCATCCCGCTTTCGATTATCGAAAATGTCTTCGATTATCGATAAGTCGAGGCAATTCGATAATGTCGATAAGTCAAAGTCAAGCTAGTGTTTAAATAGATCGAAAAGACTCCACTGGGAGCAGATTTGCTGTAGCATGCGCGACCGATCCAAATGATACCTTCTCTTGATGTTCTCATGCCTGCTCCTAACAAACTAACATTCTTTTATTTTGGTTTGAAAGGACACCACTAGAGTGCTATAGAATATCCCAATGTCTCATCTTGTTTGCGAATTAAATTTGTCTCTCAGTCTCTAATGGTATCTATGTCGTGAGTCGCGCGCATCCAGACGCGGGCAACTCTAGTAATGAGGTAAGGTGTCATCAATCATGGCGGAGATTAGGTGACCGAATCGGATCGATGCAGAACTAATTGCTCAGCTGAAACGATAACGTTAATGGACGGGAAAAAGATGAATTTAATTATTGGCCAGTCAGTCTTGTGTAAGTGTAATTCTTAAGAAATCAGAGTAAAACCAATCTCACTTTTATATTTTTGTAAATCAATAGTTTTTATAATATATGTTTAGATGAGAAACACTATGTCCACTCAAAATACAATTCAACATTATAAACTATATGTTTTATAATAATTATTCACAATAATATGTATCTACACCAATAACCGCATTTTACCAGCATCTTCTTGAATATGGATGCAATTAAAAATACCATAAATTGTCTTTATTCTCATTCAATAAGTTAAAAGCGTATCAAATAGCATGAAATCAAAATTCATTTGCAATCATAACAAGGTATTAAAATTCATTGAAATTTTAATGAAAAAATGTGATGAAATTTCACAGGGCTTTTTACTTCTAAAGGTGGAAAGCGCAGTGTTTGTTATCACGCTAGTATCGCTTGACAAAAATATCTTTTCACATTTCGTCAAAGCCAAGATTAATCGTCTCTAAAGCCGGAAATCGCCGGATGCAGGCGCGTCACTGGCATGGCAAGTTACCCGGTAATCTGACAAACATTCATTACCACCCACTGCTGCTGGTAATTACTTTACAATCTGTGTCACGTTATCACCTGGCCTTGCCTTTGGATTATGAGGCCACCATGGAAAGATTGCAGTTACTGCAATCTCTCTATGGTATGCTAATATATTCATGCACTCTTATATTTGCATTTTCAGGCAGAGTTTCTTAAGTAGTGGGTTACAATTACCTATTAAGAGAACAGCTATCAGAAGAAAAAAATATGGCTAGGCTTGCTCAAAGTTTAAAATAACATGAAAAAATGCGTCTCATGTAATATGAATAAAATAAATCTTACATACCTATCGTTGATTATATTTTAGATAGGTACAAACATAATTTCTGAACCCACTTAATATGGCTTAGTGAATTTAGTGCTAATTAAAACCAAGTCATACTTATAGAAACGCCCTCAGATGTTTCACAGAAGTTATGGATTTAAAACCAAGATTTAGGATCTAAACTGTTAATAACATATTTTATTGTTGCAATTTGCAATCACGAAACTTATAAGCGTTGACTTATATTACAGCATAAAGAAGTCAGGTATATAATTACTACCGGCACAAGTTACCCGTTGGATAACTAGATAATGTACCTAAAGATTATGTAGCGTATATCTAGCAATAAGCAAAACGGTAGCGCTTTTGATAAATAAGCACGTATCTGCTGATTATCCACTTTTAACACCTCTCTTAAATTCTCGTTTGCCACAAAGCAAACTTGTACAACTTTTGTTGTTATTTGTTTTTGAAAAAGCATCAACCTACAATTATACTTACCTAGCTTACGTATATTTTACATTTAAGATAAGTATAATTATAGCTAGTTAATTTATGCAATTAATTGATTACAAGTTCGTATCTATTGACATTACTTGCGTTCGTTTATTGGTATTTATTACGATAATGATACGATATCTAAAATAACCTTGGAAATAGTCGACAAACAAGCGTTAAAACACATTTATTTTTCAATTCCGAAATGAAATCATAGCCGCATCGTAAAGGTGTTTTTAAACTTTCAATCGGCAAAACCCACTGGTTTCTCACGGGAATAAACTGTGATGAAGTCAATTGGTTTAACTCACGTTCAATATAGTTACTGCAGTCGAATTATTTCATAAATGGCTAACATAATTAATGAGTTACGGTTGATTCCATGGTAAAGGAAATAAACTGATAAAATAATAAAAATTCGATGACCAAGAAACTTAATTATTTCTGAATGTAGGTAACCTACGTAACTACTTGCAATACAATCTTAAACAAAATCTTATGCAATTAATTTCCCTACAAGTATTTATAACATTTGAAAATGTAAATGCTTATAGTAATAACGGTTAAGTTATGGATAAGATGTCGAAGGTTGAACTGTTCCACAGAAATGTTAAAGATATTAAATTTGTAGGTAGTTATTTGAGCAAACATAACACTTGGTGATTCTATTTAAATGATTAGGCAACTTAATATAACATAAATATCCACCTACTTATGATTTCATCAAAAGTTAGACGTTGTTTATTCTTTAGCTGTTTAGATAAGATCTTCATAATAAAATAAATTGTATCTCACTGGCAACGTTATTTAGGAACATTTTCAATAGGTTAATAGGTATATTTTTGTGTTATATACTATAGGAACAGGTAAGTAAATTGATTAAAAATTAAGTTTAAAATTCACTAGGGATTACATCCCAGTTAAAATAATGTTTTACGAGTCGTAAGTCTCAAGTGGACTTCTCGTTATTCATTTTCCTAGACTTCATATTAACACAAAATCTAGGTTAGATTTACAACGGTTTCACGCTCGAACAAAAAGGTATCGTAAACTTGGCCTTGTTCATGTCAAAGAAATTTACACGTACAGCCTTATGCACCTCGTCCGTTATCGCTGTCCACAGACTAATTGACCATACTTATCTAAGGAGGGCATTTTAGTTTAAGTTCACTGTGAACTTTCAAATTGTTTGAACTACCTACTTTGATCCTCTAAATTGTTGTGTGTGAGAGTTAAAAATATAGATAAAAATAAGTATATTTATTTACTTGCAGGAATTATAATGCTGAATAAAATAAAATTCTAAAATTTCAAAACTTTTAATCAAAAAAGGACGGAAGAAACTATCCTATATTTGGGGAGGTTGATATTTTTTGGAATTAATCTATGTAGACCTAGAATAGTGATTCGCTTCAATGAGGAGGTAAAAAGGCTTTGTAATTTTAATTATCTACCAAATTGTGATACAATGTTTGTTGAGTTCCAAATTAGTTCGTGCTTGATGAAGATAATCACATCACGCCAAGCCGACAGACTGCAGTATACGTTTTTATTAACCCAAGTGCTCCTTAATTGACAGAACCCATTAAAATTACCATTAATAAGAAAGCATCCGTGTTTGTTAAAGTTAAAACTTAAGTAGCAAATAATAATAATCTGTAAATAAGTTGATTGTTACTTTTTAGTTTTGGTAACGCATAAAAAATTCAGACTTTGCATTTACGACGTTATTGCTTTTTTTGAGATGTCACTTATTTCACTCAATGGATCCCATTGATCTAATAAATCGTTCCTATTACTACACAAAAGACCATTTTACTATTCGAAGGATATTTATCTATCTATAGGTACTCCTATATCTATACTAATATTATAAAGAGGAAAGTTTTGTATTTTTGTGTTTTTGTTTGTAACGAATAAACTCAAAAACTACAGGTCCGATTTAAAAAATTCTTTCACCGTTAGAATGCTACGTTATTCCTGAGTAACATAGGCTATATTTTATGTAGGTGCCTCGCGAGCAAAGCCACAAACGGAAGCAAGTTTTTATAAAGGTAGAGCCACGCGTAACATGTTGGTGAAAACTTATTTCATCCTCAGCAAACCTACTTACATGGACTTCGCGTGTAATGTAGGTAAGTAATTATGTACCTAGCTGAAAGTTTTCCCAACATGTATAATTAAATAAAACAAACTAAGAAATAACTTGGCAATTTGCATTTACGCCAATATGTTCTCTGAGTTGTCACTTATTTCCCTGTAAACTTTTCACACAATTGTTTTCATAACTCATTTGGTATACATACTTAGGTGAGTGTTGGTGGCTAAACACAGACTCACAAACCACTTACCTACGCCGTAAAACCAAAGAGGTCCGTAAAGACACTGAAATTCAAATGTAACAAAAAGTTTTACATAAACATCTGAGTATCGATTTTTTTAATTGCTCGCCTTCCATCTTCCTATCTGCAAAGCATCACTTTCCCTAAACGTCAGAAGGAACAAAGGGCACTATGATTAACGCTCATTATGATGAAACAATTAGCTCGCCCGCTAATGGCCTGACCGCCGCCATTACTTCATTGCGCAAACCATGAACCCAGCCCAGTTGAAAATGCACCTACTTTCATTATTAGAAGCAATGATAAGTCCCTATTCCATACATATTTGTGAAGTAAAAACAGGCTAAGTGCGAGACGGAGGATATATTTGTGGTTATAGAGGCAACAGAAATGCACAATCAGTGGTAATTTAAACTGTCTACCTTATTACATAAAGACGGACAGCGGATGATTAGTAACAGGGTCTGTTACCCTTTAGGTACGGAACCCTGAAAAACTAAGTTATGCTCTGTGTTTGCCTGTGCTTCACACACATCTCGATTTGCAACAATTTGGACTCTATGTAATATAAATTCAGTTTTTTCTAATTAAATAACTATTATAATTATGTATAATACATAATTTTTAATTGTAACACTCAAAAAATAGATTAAAAAAATCGGGATTTAGTACTAAATGATGATACAAGTTTAGTAAAAATTATCAAAAAATATTATGTAACGTAAATAGTTACATTAAAATATATAATTTGGTTTTGTTACAAGTTAGTTTTATTACTTAGACTATTGACAGGAAGATAATAGTCAAAATGCAAAAAATAATCAAAAAAGAAAATGTTCGGGCTACAACAGAAGCGAACGCTTCGATGAGCAATGCCCGCTTGTTGCAATCACCCATTTTTCTATCCCACCGCGCCGCGAACCGCGACTCGTGTCGTTGGCACAAATAGCACGATGGGACGCGGAGATTCGAACTCGGGGCACGCGATCGGCAGCCGTGGTGTGTATCCGCACGACCAGACATCAAGTACGAGACTAGCTCGAAAATAAGATACGTTTTAGATGTTACACGTTCGTTAAAGCTGTGTAATTTTTAGATAGCCAAGAGAATCAACCATCCTAGTTTATAATCTACACCCATATTTTAAAGAATAAAGATTTGTATTTTTGTAATTGTAACGAATAAACTCAATTGAATACCTAAACTGATTTCAAAAATTCTTTCACCATTAGAATGCTACATTTTCCCTGAGTATCATGGGGTATATTTTATGATATATTGATAGATGATAGATTTTTTGCAGATGAAGTCGCGAGTAACAGCTAGTAACATGCAAAAAGGTACCTACATAGGGTTCTTGTAAATGTTTGTAATTCCATCACAATGCAACGGCTGGATGGATTTCAACGAAATTTCGAGTAGTTACCTATATAGCCTGTGATTTGAAATATCATTTAAGCTAATTAAAAATAAAAACTGTCATTATCTTCTTTTAAACGATCAATTCTTGTATGAATATCGGAAACGGCTCCAACGATTTTCTGATATTTAGTATGCAGGGGGTTTCGGGGGCGATGAATCGATCTAGCAGGTTTAATTTTGAACGTCGTTTAAGTACACAAAAACCCAGTTAGGTAAGTACTGATTTTTAATCGAGCTAAAATACTTGCTTTCCATAACATATAGCTTGTAAAAGAAGCCTAAACAACAAATGGAAAGTTGTCGGCAAAAGTTACGTTTTGTTCATCGAAGCCTCCCCCGGGAAGACAGGCGAAAGGAAAAAATGGCGTTTACGTTGTAAATTCCTATAGCTGTTTTACACGAAATTTAGGCCACGGTTGGCTGTCCACACGTGTAATTTGCGAACGTGTTTCGAATTTACAGTGTTTTAAATGAAATTGTATTTGGAAAGGTATTTTTATGTCGGGACTGTTTGTTTTGTATTTGTATCTGGCTTGTCGATCTTAAAATTTTCCGCATTTATTCGCAAACAATTTATTTTACTGGCGGAAGGTATTTTTAAGCTGTTTTATGTTTATTTTTTTAATCTTTGCTGTACATCTAACTAACGTAAGTAGGTAATTAAGCCTTTAAGCGCCTGAGTTATGAAATAAATCTGGAGATGAGACTTAATTTATTGTATGTTAAGTATTTACTTACCTACTTTGAATATGATCAAAACAACACGCATCGAATTTCAATGAAGCCGAAATCATGAAACCAATTAAAACACGAGAACGTCACAATTAAAATGAAACTTTATTTTCAATTACAATTAAATATCTGGCAGCGTTGGTAACCCAATATTAAAATTGCGCATCATCCGTGCCAATGGGGTGAGGCAGTGAACGAAGTAAGGTATATAAATTCAGGCGGTATAATACTACCAAATTAAAAATGTAATTAAATTTGGTGAGTGCCCGCGGGGAGGTCTGACCTCATTAAACGGTCAGGTAATTAGCAATTTTGTAAACGACCTTATTCATTAACTGAGGGTGAGTTACACGATGAAGTCACTGTTCCATTTTCTAGAGCACGATTTGGTAGAGCTCACTTTATTGCGTCTATTTTAATATCTAATATATACCTAGTTACTATAAATAATTATCGTTATTGATTAGGTATCTATGCACCACATTTTTAGTTAAAAAATGTGGTTTGTCTTTATTAGCCTTATATACTCGTATACCTAGTAATAATTGCGACATTCCCTTTGCTAGACAGCATGTCTTATCAAACCAATTCCAATTTTGTACATGTTTTTATCGATTTCCAACCACCGGTGCCCAGGGAAAGTGGCCCTGCGGATGTGACAGCCACGACCATAGATAAACCAGCAGTTTCTATGCCGAATACACAGATTAAAAAACAGTTTCTATACAAGATCACAGATAGTACACCGGTTACGGACTGTGAGTGACGTTATCTGCACTCGCGATATACGAGTAATACGGAAAAGCCATATTATTTCAATAGCTATAACGAGGAAATGTGGTCGATTTACCGGAATTTAGATCGGTTTTGTTAGACAGATCTGTGGTACAATCTTACTAAGGTACCTTAGTTTAAATGGCTTTACAACTGAATGGAGAATGGTACAATTACTTCTCTTTTGTGATCAATTCCCTTTATTTACCAACCTTCAATCAAATTTATAGAATGTTGAAAATAAAAACAGCTTGTTTACAAAGTTGTTTCCAAGCAATTTTCGTTTGCTTACTTTTACTCGGATGCAAGCAATTGTAGAGTTTGCTTGCTTACAAGGTCGTAAACACCAATTTTCTCATTCGCCTGTCTTCCCGGGGGGATGCTTCGGTAAACAAAACAGTAACATTGCCGATAATTTGAGACTTATTTTCTTGTTTTGAACAATGGACGCGTTTGAAGTCAGGAAAACTGCGGCACTTACTTATTACAAAAAATGAAGCACTAGTCACAGGATGAGCATGTTTTTGTTATTTTTATAGCCGACTAGCTTCCGTAGGGTGATTATAGATCTTTACTTACAATCAATGTCAATACGTTTTCATTGTTATCAAGTGATTTGGTATGACATAAGAGTGTTTATTCAATAAATTTGAGCCAGTTTTGACAAGTGTTGATTGTATCAGAGTTCCGTAATCGCACTACAGATCGCGGCTTCCCCGCGTGGTAGGTACTTTGAAAAACAAAAACAAATCTACGCTACGGCAACCGTACATTTTTCAAGGTTTTTTTTAAGTTCAAACAAACAAGTAATTAACATTCATACATATATTTTTACCTTTATATTATATTTAGGGTACTTATTAAATATTTTTTAATAACTAGGCTCCCGTGCCACAATCGCTCAGTCACTCAAAAAAGTTGTCATGTTACACCGCCATCTACACATATTGGTCTGATGCGTCGCCTTCTCAATAAATATTTAATTATTCATTAGCTTTTCATAAATGAATTGAAGTTCGTAAGTTAATGTTAATTCATGATAATAAGATGTTTTTCTGGCAATCAGGCTGACTTTATTTTAAAGTTGTAAAACGAATCGTTTCATATCAATCTTCTGCATTTTTTATGCAGGCACTTATAAAGCTTATTTACAGAAAAAAATAATTAGTAATACACCAACATAAAATAGATTGTATATATTTAAAACTGTTTCTGGCTGCCGCTGGAACCCAAATGGCTGGACCGATTTTGACAAATGAGGTGTATCTAGTTGGACTTTTCTGGTTCACAAGAGTATAGGCTAAACAAAAGGTCAAAAAAAAATATTATAGCGGCTGTAAAAATATTTTCAGTAACGTTCAGTCAAATATTTTCAGTTTGTTTAAGTTGCTATAAATAGTAATTTAAAGTGAGTAAGTAAGGAGTGAACACAGAGATTAACAGCCGATATAGTGAAATGAAAGAAGAAAATGTGTTGTGGCAACCTCATGAACAAAGTAGAAGAAGATAATGATTAATTATATCAAGCGACTCCAGATAGACCAATAAAGTAAGAAATAGATGGTTTCTTTATGGGTGCGATTAATATTGATGTTTCCCTGAATGGCTAATTAGTGTAGGTATTTAAATAAAATAAATTTATTTTGATACGGTATTGCGATAGTGATCAGAATATTGATTAGCTTATGTTAACTAATCATCGTTTTTATCCGCGATTTAGGTAGATCATTATCCGGTTGTTGTTCTTGAAGTATTCGAGTCCATGACATGGGATTCAATAATGTCTAACTGTCAAAATAAAAAGTTTGATACCAAAGTCCATAGACCACTGGATAAGGAGAGACAGAAAATTCATCTTAAAGAGACAGATGCTAAAAATAAAGAAGAAAAAGAAGGAGAGACAGTGACAGGACGAGTTTTAAATAATGATTACCTACTTAATTACTTAGTACCTGGGTGACCGAGCTTTGCTCGGATTTTTTTATTGGTAAACGACGTTTTTTAAAAATGAAACCTAGCTAGATCGATTTATCGCCCCCGAAACCCTCTGCATACTAAATTTCATGAAAATCGCTGGAGCCGTTTCCGAGATTCCAATTATATATATGTATATACAAGAATTGCTCGTTTAAAGGTATAAGATTTATTGTGATGCGCGCATTGAATGTCTTTTATTATTTCGTCATCAATAAAATACCTAACTTAGTATAAAAAGCAGCTTGTATATTGACAAAACATGTCATGTCATCCCATTGACAGCGGTTGTCAATGTCATAATTACTTTTACAAGTGTCGTTCAATGGATTAAACGTTACATACTTCTTACTGTTATTTTTTTCTATAGCTGCTTATTGCTAAACATTTCACTTCAATTACGTTGTTTATTTACCATCGTTCTTCAAGTTATTACCTCAATTTGGACGTAAAAGCCGTCGGACCACTTGTCAAGTGATTGTCAATTCAAATAGGTTATGAATTTTGGCGCCAAATGTATAATATATAGTGAAAGCGTGCCGTCTACAGGCCTCAGGCATTTTAGACCGGTGTCTACATTGTTGTTAATGCTTAAGAATAAATGAAAAAACATCAGCTTGTCAGTGTCAAAGTCAAAATTATATTAAGGCATAATTTTAAATGAAAGCGTTTTGGTATTTACATGCTATAAAGCTAATGGCTAAACAGCCAATTGCTTCTTCTCCCGTTCTCTAGATTTTGTCTTTTAAAACTGATAAGGAAACCATATAATCGTAACCAGTATATTAGTTCAAAGACTAAATGAAATGTAGACGAGTTGCTAAGGTACTTGGCAAAAAGGTCTAAACTAAACGTTTCGATTTGTCTATGGCAGATTATAATCTTAGACGAATGTATCATTGGGGCCTTTGGATAAATAACAGCAATCGGTGGCGTGAATTCGTGTAATTTGTTACGCTGAATTTAAATCAAGCCTTAGTTCTGAGCTTTAGAACTTTAGGATAATGTTATCTCAATCTTTATAGGTGTAGAATAAGTAGGTAAGTCTAATCAAGTACCTACACTTACGCATGCTTATACTCGTCAGATTAAAATGTGCTGTGGCTTATTCTATATACCTATGTATAATCAGGATCAAATTGGAGACATTTAGAGGAATGTTAATGTGATCACTGCCTACCTAGTCAGGAAACAATAGTTAAGTCTAAGTAAAGTTTTTTTTATAAGTATAGGTAATGTGGCTATGTATAATATTCAATATAACAAATTAATTTATCGATGATTTATTTTAAGTTTTAGTTGTCATTATCCATAGTTGCCGTAATAGGTATCTATAAGATGATTGATCACAACTGTAATCTCCAGGCTCAGTAGATATCACCTCAGATCTATAGTATAGAGGCTCCAGTATTTCAAAGTATGTTATACCTAACTACCGTGCAAAATGTAGACATGTGCCAGCATATATGTTTGGACGTGCCCCCCTTTAGATATCCTCAAATATTTAAGTAACTAGAGATCTGAGGAGTTATCTACCGAGCCCGGGGATTACAGTCGTGATCATATTTATTTTTTTATTTTTATTTTTTACTAATATCTACGATTTAGTAATATGTAACTACTTATCTAATGATTAACATGATAAAGGTTTTGTCGAAGTTTGTAAAGTAAAATCACTAAGATAAGTAAGTACACAATTTGTTTGTGGCTATGGTCTGGGATATCATTTATGTATTATGTGTGTTTTTCACATATGTGAAGCAACGGGTAGTAGCTAGCAAAATAATGACTCAATGTGATTCTGGAAAATACAAGATAGTATACGTCTTACAGACAATAAAGCTTACGGTATACAACAATATAAACAGTATTTCTAAACCATGTTTTTCAAATACGCATAGAGCAATACAGCCATACAGCGTTGTAAGTTCTAACAGCTACAAAGTTTCTCTACAACCAATGCAGGCTAGTAATATTTGCAGTTTTGTTCTCTAGATGGGACACAGTGGGGGTCAAATGCTATCTGGCAATCGTACAACCGGATCGTAGTTTGTACAAACTTTGTATACAAGCCGCAACGCGGTTCTAGATGCAGTTCAGCATTACGTTAACAGCTCACAATTGAATCTTATTTGATGACTAAACGGAGCAAAGCTCAATAATTTATCACCGCGTGTTTTGCATTTAAAAAGTTTTTTTGCATTTTTTTTAATCAAGTACAGAAAGACATCAAAAAGTTTGAAAGCAAACTTTTCTAGTTCTAAAAAACCTTGAAAACTTTCTTAAAGCCTTCACTGGTTTCGTGCCAGAACTTTCCTATGTAAATAATTGGTAAGGAGTTATCTTGAAGATTTGATTTCAAGTCCAAGTGCAAGCTAAGTAATTGAAGAGCCGTCGAGTTTTCTGAATGTGGGCTAAGCGAAAGCGGAATATCGAGTTGGAACAAAGAAAATTCTGGCTTCCACGCCCACGGCTGCAATTCACTTACCTATGTTTTTGAAACTAAGATAGCGTATTCAGAGATATTAAGTATTCAGAGAATTGTTTCTGGTCAGATTTCAGCAACATAAAGAAGTGGATGATCATTACATTGACAATTTATAAAAAACATGCCAATGTTTTACCTATAGTGCAATAATTTTCAGTTTATTATTAGTAATACTACATAATTATTAGTTATGTGTAATTCTGTGACATTTTAACCATCTTATATCCACGCGGTCACATTGTCCCGCGATATCATTCGCTGTTAACAAATGCTCTAGCGACTTTAATCGGTTGACGTGCTTTTATTAATGACACCGTTCAAACCACAAACATCTAGTTATTACAAGAATTATTATTGTTTGAACATTAGGTAAATCTAATAGACGTCGGGTGGTCCACTACGTGATTCGGATTTGGAACAATAGTATTTACTATTATCGTAGGCAAATATTACGGGTGAATAGGGCGTGGTCAATGTTTATTTAACCGGTGTTTGGAAGCTGAACCAAACCAAGTGGCCGGTATTATTGGATTTGTGTTGACAAGAGATCTGTTTTGTCTGTACTTACCAATTTATGTTTTACATACAGGTGGCTTTTGTTTATTTTATTGGGAAAGGCGATGGAGTTTGCCATTCAAAACGAATGCTAAACAAAGTTAGTAATAGACATGATTTTTTTGTGTGTTTGACAATTTTAATAGGTACTCTTATCTTAAAACACACGCAGGTATAGAAATTTAAACTGTCCTCAAGATACATTTTTAGACTATAGTTCACTCGACATGTCACTACACTATTTCTATTTACGTTCCAGGAATGAAAATCCTTAGTTAAATGACGCCCTCACACTAAACCATAGATTAAATGCCTGTTGTGGTTCGAGTATAAAACGAGTGACGTGATCGCAATCGGAATTCCTGCTATCTTCGGGTATTTACGGCGAAATTTTATCACACGCCGATCCGGTCCGAGGGACCAGACAGGTTTCATGGACGTACGTGGGATGAACGGGTTGGCTAAGGGTTATGTTATAAGTATAGCTATATTAACCCATAGCAATATTATATATCCTACTATTTAACGTTTTATCTGTATTCTTTTTTCATTGTTTTATTTGAGCACTTAGCACCTTTTGCATTATTTTCGGATGTGGTAGGAATGTATTAAGTACCTGACGAGCTAATTTCTATCTAGATAAGTGCGGCTTTTGGCGCAGAACTTTTAGCACTTTGACTCATTCCTGACATTTATTTTCATACTCATAAACGTCAAGGGAGATTTTTAACTTCTCGAAGAGTCGAAATAATGCTTTTAAATTATTGATTTGGATTTGTCTGAGTTTGTTTTATTATGCAATTTATTTAACACATAGGATAGCAAATTCAATATGTTTACTTACCGAGTTATCTTCTATTTGTTTTTCCACGCCGTGAATAGCGTCAGAAATTCAGCCTGATTATCTTGTCGATGGTTCGATTTCAATAAAGCTTTCTATAATGATTCAAATGTCGTTCATGCTATTACCGTCACGATGCCGATAGCGATGGCGAAATTACCATTTATTCACACTTTGAGGTGTTAATTCTGTTATTTGTGACTTATTTATTGGTCGGGTCTTGCAACAGGTTTAAATTGGAGGAAATAGGAGCAAAGTAAACACACGAACAGCTAAATTTGTATTGATAAATAGGTTTTATTGGCGCCATTCTTCAATATAGCGACTTAATTTTATCTGTAGTCTTGGAAGTTTACTTAGAAGTTCTGCGGTGTGACTAAAGCTCTTTCAGACTAAGAGCTTTAATACGTAACATTATCATTTGCGGTGTACTTTTTCAAGAACATGGCGAACACGTCTTGGCGCCAGGCGACTCGATTAAAATCGATATAAGATCGATTTATGACTCGATTTTATTACTTCTCAGTATAAGGACGAAATGCGCTTGAAATATAAAACTTAATATCGTTGGGTATTAATTGATTTAAGTACAATAAATAATTAATTACTCTTTGTGTTCAGTACTTCATTAAATGGTTTGTGAATTTCTATTGCAAAATCTGTGGGAAGGAATGTCTTTCAAAAAAGAGTGAATGAGTGAATTATAATGCGAGTGATAAAAGACAAGTGTACTACATAGTTTAAGTATAAAACTTACACAGAAGCGCGCGTACTTTGCTTGTAATTAATTTATGTATCTTTAAAATGAAATCTAAATTCATTCATTCACAAATTCACTCATTCACCTAACTTCTAACCTAAAACACGGTTTAAATAAGTATCAACCTTACCTACCTAGGTAATTTTAGTGGGGAGGCGAATAAAATGATTCTACAAATACATTATCGTCAGTCGTATCCCAGCACGTGTGTAGGCGACGCATCTCCCGGATAAAGAGCCGTATCAGCATCCCCGTTAGTTTAATCTCTAGTCTTTGAATATAATGGCTTATGCTTCTATGATTTATGATTTGTTTGTTCAAAGGAGGTTTGCAATGAAAGTTGAGATTCAAGTTTCGACTGTTATAACGAGTCAATAAGTTTGTTTCTAGCATCCAGACGATGAAAGTTTTGAGTAGGTACCTACTAAACTAACTTAGGTAAGTAAGCCCATTTCTTTTTCCTTTAGTCCCTATTGAAAAAACTCCTACCTACCTATCCACATATTTGTAACTTGGCAAATACATTTCAGCACGTAATAACAAAACTACTAAGGCAATGATGTAATAACCAAATCTGATTTAAATTACAGGATGTTCCAAAAATTGTGTCAAGCGGTAGTCTAGATTTAGAGCCGCTTAGATGCTACCAGAAACATCCCCATGTATGTTCTGCAATTTTTCATATAATTTTTGAGTTAAAAATGTGCATTACGCCACTGAATGCCAACACGAAACGGGTGCTTACGGTAACCATCGTTTAAGTTAACAGTATTGTATAAAAACATGTTATGATGGACTGGCTGGCTAAACTAACGGCCTTTAGTGATTTGGTGAACAAAAACCGATTAACTTCCATATTAGTGAACAAATTGATAGCTGTCAACGGAACAATAGGGCCAGTTAATGTTTGTATCGCTAATGCACGATAAGCATATAGAGGCAACTGGTTATGCTAAAGGATTTAGGCTGGGTCTGTCTGGCTGGGCCCTTTTCTAGAGTTCAAAACGTTAGCTTATACTTGTAGATAAAGCGTTTTAAGTAGTTTTTGACATTAAACCTTCAAATATAATTGACTAGAAACCTTGAAAAAAAATCTATCCTACAGTACATTTCTACGGTATAAAAAGCAGCCTATTTGCTATTCCAGAACAACCATAGAAAACATCCATACAAACAAACTTTCACGTTTTATAACATTAGCACGATCAACTCGCCCCTCCGCCCTAGTACCTACTGAAGACAGCGTTTGTGTACTGAAGAGAAGACAAGAAAAGATAAAGTTGTAATGAAAAAAATGACATTCTTGTTTGGCCATATCACAAATTGATGTCACTTTGCCTTGTCTTCTGTAGACAAAAACACTATCCACGCTACTCAAAGTAGGGGGCTGGGTAGTTTACTGATCGCAAAGTCTTCTTCATAGGCCAAGTCATAAAACTTATCTTTAAGTAACCATAATAAAGACGTACAGTCCTCGCAGAAAGTGACCTACTTTACGAAGACTGTACGGCTTTAAGGGAAAAAATCCAAGTTCAGAGTTCGCCTACTACAACTTTCAACTCTAGTGCTTATCAGTAAACTGGAACAACTCAATCAAGATCACTTTAAAACATCAAGTTAAACACTAGCAAACTATGTTTAATCAAGTTAAAATTGATATCGAGCACTTATCAAATTACGTGATTTGATCCGAATGACTATATAAATTCATAATTATAAGGGTGTGCTCTCGAATTTACATCAATATAAGGGCATATTACGAATAAAACGTATCTACTATGTAACACGTAAGTGGTTAGAGTTAGGTATATCATTTCATGAAGACCGTTATTCAGTTATGAATTTATTCGATTTTTAATGTTATATCAATGACGTAAAAGTCATTGATGTACAACTAATTAACGCAGTAAAATTACAAGGTTGCATTTACATTGCGATGCAATTAATTTAGATCCAGTTTTATGATCTGCAGAAATGTTTTATAGATATTTAATTGATCAAATGATGGGGAGGAAGAAGATAAAGTGGGTGGGAGCTTAGTGTAGGAGTCATTATTATTTTAACGGGGCAATAGTCTGTTTTTTTCTGAAACTGTGTTTCGTTCGTTCTGTAATCAATAAATTAGTGTGTTCAAGCGGAGAAAAGCGCTTTTGCTGTAAAAAGGCTCAATAGAGTTTTTAGTTCCGATAATCCTATCGCACGGTTTATCGTGATTATAATATTCTGCTATTGTATACTCTGAAGCCGTTCGAACGGGGACCAATGGAGAGTTGTATGGCTTGTTCTCGTAAAAAATAATTGTTATCGCATCGTCGAATGGTTCCGTTTTATTTAAAACTTATGGATTTCCCCGTGACTTTGTTCGCGCAATTTTACATACGCATTTCAACCTTCTGCACCTCTAACCCATCGATTTATGCCATATTCGTCCCTAGAAAGTTCGGCCCACATGAAAAAATCTTCGTTTGTCCCACATTGTATGCCTTACTCGGCCCATAATATATTTTATATCATAAAATCTTATTTCGTCCCACTTTTCTGCTCCACATTCGGCCCACGTTTTTTGTATAGGCAAATTATCATTGATTTAGTACAGTTGAAGCAATAAGTCTTTACTTGACTTTTATATTGTAAGTATGATATGAACAATGCTCAGAAAGGTAAACTCTATGGGTAAACTAAATTTAAAGCGCACGTTTTGGGGTAGTCGATGCAAAAGAAAGCTGCGGCTAAGATTAAATTAATATTTTTTAGAAATTATGACTTTGGCTGATTAGTGTTTACGGATTCATACTGAATAGGTACCTATATAATTAAACGTTAAATTTTTAACCTACATATTTAATCATCACCTCGGAAGTTCTTTTTTCTATAATACTTTATTAAACGAAATGTAAACGGATGAATATTAATAAAAGTGTTTTATAAGTCTTACCTATAATATGTATTAAGGCCCAGCATTTTGAAAATTGGAAGTATTGCAACCCTAATCATTCTATTACCGCTTAATAGATTACATTGAAATTGAACTACACGATACTCAAGGATATAAGTGATAAATTAACCGGAGCCAAAACACGAATTAGTTAGAAAACCTAGGTTAAAAATCATGTCAAAAACACCTCTGAAAATTCAGAAATTCCCTAATTTATCCAGAACAGTAAGGTATTTTGAATTTCTATTTCACATAAATATAAATCAGTTAATTTGAAACAAATCAACCCAGCCCTTTTTTTGAAATAAGCTATTTACTTGAACATATTTGTGTTTTTCTTCACCCACCGGTGGGTGTAGGGATAATTCCTGTTTACCCGTGTACCCACTACGATATGGTTGGAATTAATTATCGATGAAAAAAATACAATAATAATACGATAAGTTAATTTGTTGAAAAAAATGCATTAACTTCAGGAAACATGTAGAAGTCCAAGTACCAGGAATGCATAAACCATGAAGAGGTTTTCGCTACCCGTGATCTTTTGGCTCTTTGTGATTCTACAGTGAAATACCTCTCTATCGTTTCTGCTATCCTGGTATCTGGTATGTATTAGTTCATTAGTTCGGTATATGGTTGGAATTAATTATCGATTAAAAAAATAAAATAATAATACGATAAGTCAATTTGTTTATTAAAACTACGAAACTAAAGGAGACTGGATTACATTTAACATTTAACATTAGTAAGGAATAGTGGAAATTTTCTGTGCGCCTATCCCTACCGGTAGAAATAGATCTACACAAAGGTGCACTTATCCCTACCAGTAGGGATAGCTTGGTAGGGATAAGTGTACCAGCCGTTTTGGTCGTGGTGATTACACTTATGACGTTCACTGTACTTTCAATAATTTTGGTATGAGGGACGAATGTGGACAAATATTATCATGAGGGACAAACAAAGACTTTTTAATGGAGAGGGCCGAACATTAGGGACGAATATGGCATAAATCAACCCATCGTTTACACCAAAGTATAAAACAGGTATTCTACATGTTGTATCAAACTGTTTTCATGATATTACACCTGAAAGAAGTTATGAGATATAAATATATACAAAAATTGTTAAAAACATGTCAAGGACTGTCAAAAATGTTTCATATTTGAAACACAGTTTGTACCTACTTATCGGTACAAACTGTGTCGTTATCGTGTATCAAACAGTTTGCAGATGTAAACGCGGGGTTAGGGTTTGAATTTTAGGAATTATTTTTTGAATCCACCTCTAAATATAGAAAGGAAAACTAACCTCTAAAATGTACCACTCCCTTATAGTTTAGGCTGTGCGTTGATACGTCAGTCAGTCAGTAACATAAGAGGTTTTCATATTTGAATTTTAATGTCCTTTATGTGGCGGCTTGTAATTGAGCTGAATTTATTCGATACTTTACAATTTTTCCAATTACAGCACCTACCTGTTGTATGTTTAGGGGTCAATTAATTTTTATTGGCTACAGTAACAGGCTGTTTGGGATCGGTTTGAATATTATTTAGCACCTAAATATACAGGGTTATAGGTATCTAATCAATAACCTTGAAAAGGCGACTTGGGTAAATCAAGACTAACAACTTCTTTTCTAAGTTTTTTTCTAATTCAATGTTTTTTTTTCCCATACAAAAAAATAAATAGGCAAATTTCCAGTTCTAATCTTCTTAGCTCTTTCTAGGCGGTCACAGATCAAGACAAGTCGGTAGGTGCTGCGTGTGTAGCACACTCGGCCGAGCGTTTGCGTAAAAGTCGTAGCACTCAGCGTGACTCAGCTGACTGCGCATACGTCAGAATCGAATAAATGAAACATAGGTAGGTATTTACGAGACATAGAGCTAACAATTGATAGAAATTCTCACAAAAACTAAAAAAAATTAAAACTTGAGATCTATTGCGTTTTGGCAAAACTTAGAGAACAAAAGTTGTTAGTCTTGATGTACCCAAGTCGCCTTTAAGAGGTTATTGATTAGATACCTATAACCCTGTATATTTGAATCCTGTTGATTATGGTTTTGGAAAAGTACCTTTCCAAAACGAGTTAAAGTTCCTTATTTCTAAGTGATGGTTGAACTTGGAATGCTTAAATGATTTGGTACCTAAGTAAGTACTTATACAGTTATGCTCGATTTTGTTTTTACAAATTTTATTGAAATTTTCCATATTATCTACGTATCTACGTACGTTTACGGACCATAATACGAAGGCATAATTATTTGCAACGACTCATACGTAAAGGCGAGTGCACACTAACAAATAATTGAGGCGTAAAGGTACGATTACATCGCGGGTGGCGCATGGCATGGCTTGCTGACAGCTGCGGGTTGTCACATCGCAGTATTAATAATGTAAAAAAAAAAAAATATAAATATGATCACGACTGTAATCCCCGGGCTCGGTAGATATCTCCTCAGATCTTTGGTTACTTAGATCTTTGAGGATATCTAAAGGGGGTAGTCAGAGGCAAGTCCAAACATAACATTTGGTACATGCCCACATTTTGCACAGTAGTTAGTATTCCGTACGTGACAGGTTGCAAGCCCATCGCCGCTTATAAGAATACTAACCTATGACACACACCTTCGAATTTTTGGTTCTAGGGTATGCCGGTTTCCTCACGATGTTTTCCTTCACCGTTTAAGAGCACTGGCATTGCGCACATAAATTTTTCGAATGGAAAAACTCATTGGTGCACGACCAGGTTTGAACCCACGACCTTCGGATCGTGAGGGCAGGGTGCTACCACTGCACCACCAGCGCTCCTTTAATAATGTTAGTTCAAATAATATGCATTCATATGGAATATACAATAACAGGAACTAGGTACCTATGTCAATTATAGAAAACTGTGAAACGACCATATTTTTGCAAACGATTTAATTTATTTACTTGCTTGTTCACTTTCTGAACGCACAAAATGCTCTAGCTAAGCAACAATACGGATTTAGACAAGGTACATCGACAGAGGACGCAGTTATCGATCTTACAACTAAGATTGCACAAAATTTTGAAACGAAATTGAAAACAGTGGGAATCTTTCTTGACCTGTCAAAGGCCTTTGACACCGTCGCCATTCCGATACTACTCGACAAACTCTTAGCCATTGGGGTTAGGGGTGCTGTCAATGACTTTTTCAAGAGTTATCTCACAAATCGCCGACAGATAGTAAAAATAAATAATGTATACAGTGAAGAAAGAGTGATCAATTGTGGCGTACCCCAGGGAAGTGTGCTCGGGCCAACTCTTTTTCTCGTCTATATAAACGATTTAGTTAATCTGCCTGTGCCATCTTGCAGTATTTTCACTTATGCGGATGATACAGCCCTTCTTATCAGTGGACGAGACTGGTCAGAAGCTCAAACTGCAGCAAATACAGCTCTAAGACTGGTTCTGACCTGGCTCTCCCTAAATCTCTTGACCCTTAACTCCTCTAAAACCAAATACATCACTTTTTCTCCAGCCTCCAGATCCCAGCCTCCCCCATCGTTTTCCTTAAGAGCCCACACCTGTGATTCCCCAGGATCCTGCCAATGCCCCATATTAGAGCGAACCACATCTCTGAAATATCTCGGGGTCTGGTTGGACAACACCATGTCTTGGAAAACCCATATTCAAAGCACTGTCTCAAGAGTGAGAAAATTAATATTCATATTTAAAAACTTAAGAGGTAGTGCTAACCTCCCCTGCATGAAAATGGTCTACTTTGCCCTGGCTCAAGCGGTTCTCTCGTATTGCATCTCTGCATGGGGCGGTTCTATAAAGACCCTTATGCTAAGAGTTGAGAGAGCACAAAGAGCGGTTCTAAAAGTCATGATCTCTAAGCCAAGAGATTTTTCCACCTCAAGCCTATATTCAATTTGTAAAGTCCTCTCCGTCCGTAAATTATTTGTTCTATCTATTATCATGCGCAAGCATTCACAAACCATATTTGACCCCAACCTGGTAACAGAGAAACGACGGTCCGACATTGTTTGCAGAACTGTCAAACACAAAACTGCAGTGGCAGGTCGTCATTATCATTCCATTAGTAGCTCTTTATACAATAAAATAAACAAAATAATTAAAATTTACCCACTCACAATCTTTAAATGTAAATGTATATGTACTGACTGGCTTATATCACTCTCCTACGAGGAAACAGAGGAAATTTTAAAGTTCCAAAAATGACATTTAACACTCACACATAAACGTACAGTGGTAACTCCTGTTGCTTGGACTCTCATGAGACTAGTGTCCACAGGAGCACCACACTCTTACATACCTACACTTCCTACTCACACACACACACACTCACACTTGTACAACGGTAACTCCTGGTGCCCGGACTCTTATGAGACCGGTGTCCCCAGGAGCTTGACACTCCTAAATACCTACACACACACACACCCTCACACATGTTAACTTTGTAATGTATAAATTATTAGATTAGATTAGTTATTTTTGTCTTCTAATATCTTTAGATGGAACATAATATTGTCTTTCTAGCGGAGGAGGGCGCTGACTCTGCTACACAGTTTTTTTTAACTTTTGCAGTAGTCAGCCCACAACTGTACCTATTCTACATTGTTTTACTTTGTTCCTAATAAAAATTTTTGTATTTTTTTTTTTTTTTTTTTTATTTACATTTCCTACTAATATGAGCTAAAATACATAAGTATCACACGTCAATTTAGAAATTTGGTGAGAAATATATAAGATCGTTCGTTCGTATTTCATGAAATTTTTGCTTGTCCAACAAACGACAAACTACAAATGTCACCATTATACACTAGATTTTTTTTCTGGAAGTTTTAAATCGTCTATTTCCTCGATATATCTAGTAAATTTTTGCGAAGCCCTGAACCTTTCCACATTATATGGCAGCCCGAGCACCACAGATAACCTAACAGGCACGATTCTGCGTGTCTTAATTGATTGGGCTGCGGCCATTACACACCGTTGACTCCCAGTTAGGGCTGTCCCGTTAATTTGCGTCCCACATCGAAAGTACTTAATCATGTGTTAAACGAACACGTTTGATTAAGGGATGGAAGGGACGCTGCACGAATTTCGTACTGTCATCGAGGTAAGGTGGTCGTGTACCTAATGATTCGAATATAGAAACATTGCCTACATTCAAAATATCATCCATTACATTATTTAGCCTTACTATGCCCTTATTAAATCAACACACAGGTAAACCAAGTAAAAGTGTAAATATCGAATTTTATCACAAGTGCTGTTTAATAAAACCTACAAATATGTCAAAAATCTACAATATATTTCCAACAACATTGTAATGCCTAAAATTTCGTTCAATAAAGATTACCAACATAATTGTAAAAAACGCCTGTAGCTATTGCTGAAAATATAGTAGAATTGTCTACAATTTTAGAAATATGTAAACTTTTAATTACAATATGTGTTCAAAGGAATGAATTTTCCTGCAAAATGTAACTTATCGCCTGTCAAAAAAAAGAAATATAGTGTTTCAGTGTATTTTCAATTCAAAAACTATATATCAATTACAGATAGGCAACAAAAACCTATAATACAATTCAGACTGCAAAATGAAATTGCCAAATCTTGCAAATAAATGCTTTCTACGCCTATTCAATAAACACTAAAACCGCAGTGAAAGTAGAATACACATTCAATGCCTTAAACAGTTTTGAACATCTGAATTGAAACTATTTGTTAAGCCTTCGGTCTATCATGACAGTTATACCCATTTGTATAGATAGCGTTAACGAGAGATGGGGCCGTAGCCAGGCTGTTTCACTCGGAGCCATGATTTGAACCTTGTATATAATTTTGATGTAATTATTATATTACATAGTCTAAATACAAATGCATAGTATTATTTGTGATTATTTGGCCATCGCATTATTCTTTCAATATTAATGAAATAATACACGAGGCTTCTGATAGGACTACCAATATAATAAAATAGGTTTTTAATAAATAAAACACAAGTGAGTGACACTCTTTGACATGCACACTAAATCATAGAGTCAAGATAGTGTTCCAAATTTCAGTTTAAATATAATAATAGGTCTTTATTTATAAAAGGTACAAAGACATTTGATTTTAATCATTCTTTCTATCTTCCATTCCTTTCTTATGTTTAGCAAAATGATTTACTAAAACAGATACAATGTAAACTGCTATAAGTATAATTCAAAAGAGAAAACTATTATTACACGCTTATATTTTTAGAATTAGACGCACTGTGTGCTTTTTACGTGTTACTTTACCCTGGCTACAATCCTGGCAACATTCAGTGTTCAAATCATCCGTGGGCGATCGGCAAACCGAATGCGCAATTTTTTGCTACAATGGCAATTGAAAAAGGAGTATACCCATTTATTGAAGAAGTGAAAGTGAATGGTAGTGAAATCTATTTATTACCTACTGTGAATGCTTATATTTTATTGTGATGTTTTGCGTTTAGAATTCGCAATCGCTAAAAGCCTTCTTCCATTACAGACATGTCTGTAGTTGTACCATCGATATTAGTGTTATTATGTACCTACCTACATACTTACTAATACTTAATTACGATACCAGTGTACCTACTACCAATAATTGCTGTCCATTAGTTTTTTACTGATACTTTTGTCGGTATTACATACAAAAAAAAAACAGAAATGTATTTTTAGCATGTTACAACCACAAAAACACTAACCTTACAATTTGAGCTACGAAATAAACCAATTTTCGCATGAAATAATGCTCAAGTTCGTAAAGATATTTTATCACGTATGTTAACCCGTAACATGCGTAACAAATCAAATTGTAACAAGTAACAAAGTGTTACAAATCATACATCGGGGAACATCAGCCTGTCACTTTCTGCCCGCGGCTTATACCGTTCTGAGAACTTTTTAACCCGTTCCATACTTTTTGTATCATGAATTTTTATTCCTACACATGAAGGACGTTGATTATGTATAATTTAAGAGAATTAATTGGATATCCAATCGAATTATGCAATTAAAGTTGGTAAGGGGCCGGTTACACTGGGATATTTTGTTAGATTTAATGTTTTATGGATTGAGTGATATGGATTTGAAGCCAAGGCACGTTTTGCGTTTCTATAGATACCTACGCAGATAAGTACATTATTGATCTGTGCAAAATAACGGAACCTATCAGAATGGAATAATCAAGGAGATTATATAGTAATCTCCCTATTTTTAATTTTATTCATTTTAATTTAGCTGAGGTTACTATGTTGTCCGTGTTTTGCTAGACAAACGAAAAACAAGATGTAGGTATTCTAATATTAATTTCATAATGTTCGCTGATTGTGTGTCATCTCCTTAAAAACTACCTAGTTATGAAATAAGTTGCATTTTCTCAGGTGCTTGCAACTTGATTTCTTGCTGGCTACTTTGAAATGCAGTAGTCGCATTAGCATTTCATTACACTGGCCGAATAATTAGGTACAGCTAAGAAGCTGGGCCTGTGACATATCATACTCACGTCGCAATTATTACGAGATGGAGTAAATTATGTGCATGCAATTTTAATCACCTGAGATTATTATAAGTCAATGAAGTTATTATCAGTTTAAACTATTGCGATAAAATATATTAAACTCTTAAAAATAGCCCTAAAATATGAAAAAAGGACAACGTAGGTAGTATTTATTGAAAAACTAACTCATTTTAAGCAATCGATGAAATTACTTAAAGTACTATATATTCTGCATGAATTGAAAATGAAATGACATAGCGTAATACAAAAAACAGTTTGGTCAAATTTCAATGATTATCAAAAAGGTGGCGAAATATGATGCAGGACTTTACGACATTTCAATAAATATAATGAATTCAAAATATTATCACAGCAGGAGCCAATTATGAAATTGAGTGGCATTTATCCCTGGCTATTCGAATTGGTGGCGTTATCGTTCACGTCACATATAACCAAAAAAATTTATACGACGTGACGACCTGTTTTTTCGTTGGTTAAAAAATTGCCATAAATTGTGGCTAAATTTCGGTGTGTCTCAAAGCAACATTGTCTGGGTTATTGTGCTGCACGTGTGGAACTCAGCATCTCTAATGAGTGAGTCGTAAATACATGGTTTGTGACAGCCCTGAAGGCAAGGATGGCAAAATTAATAAATTATTTATAGCTTAGTACAGTTTCAATGCGATAATCACGTCGGCAGATATTTTGAGATATCCAAATTATGCCTGTAAAAAGTAAACCGACTTTTTTGTAGATGATTTGTTTGCAAGCCAAGATAATGTTTTTGAATTTATTTTGTAAATCAAGGTTGTTATATAATTTATTATAATTATTGCTTTACATTGTGCATGCATGGTACTTGGTGGTATGTTAATATACAAACTAATCAGCCCTAGTCGTCATTGAGACAGCCCCAGTCGACAAAGCTCATTGTTTTGTTCTGATTGTGATTGTAATTCAATTTTCTGGCTTGCAAACTCAAGTCTGAGTGGAACTGGACAGCTAAACTACTCACAAGCAAGTGCACTTATAAACACATAGGAATCGGGAAAATTTGAGGCTTCTGCATGCTTCTGTTGGGATTATAGTGTGATACTAATACTGCTACCCTACTCATATTTTAACTTTAAGTATTACAGTTATACAGTAAACAGTTTTTAAAACACTTACATAAAAAATTAGCCTCTCTGTATATCTATGTATAAGAGACATCATTAGTGACGTTATTTTAGTTATTGTCAGCGAGTCGTTAATCAAAATTTAAACTCGTGTCAACCCTAGCGTAGTGCGTACGTGGGCGTGACCAATTTATGTTGCAGGCCGAAATTTAGACGCGACGCAGACCATATGCACTATATGCATAACACCGCGTGGGCTACCTTAATACAAATTTTGACCGAGCATAACGGATTTCTACCAAATATGCCGATACTATACTTTCTAAAGCTTTGAAGCTGCGATTTGATTTTTTCAATATCGAAGTTTGTTCACTAAATATTTCTTCAACTTCTGATCAGGTTTTCGTTTGAGAAATAGTAGGTACCTACTAGGTACTAGCTGACTAGGTAAAATGAGTTCATTTACCTCATATAATTTTCTCCAAAATGCATGTCAACAAGATGCAAATGAAATGCTCAAACATTACGATGACCTCACAACCTCACAAGGAGTCAACGTGTTTACCCAAGATCTTAATATCCGAATCGTTTTCGGCTTCATTTTACAATAACTTAGAATAAAGGTCACTTTGCATTGCTTTCTTAAAATGATTTTATTTTACAGTCCAAAAGTTAAACTCATAATGAGAGCAGAAAAACAAGATGTTTAAAAAATAATATCTATGTTGTTCTGAGCTCAAGAGCCAAAGGATAATAATAAACATATACATACATAAATCACGTTTTCCGACGGGGTAGGCAGAGACCACGGATCTCCACATGCTACAATCCTAACATACCTCTTTTGCTTAATTACATGCCTATCTATTAAGGGTAGGTATTCTTGACCTGGCCTTTCTCTAAAACGCTATAGCTATAATTAATTGTAAATAATTGACTAGGGTATACTGTCAAACAAATATTGTGTTGCTACAATCTTATCATTGAAATTTTGTGCTCCTGCTTTTGAATGAAAAAGGACTATTTCAAATACTTATAACCAAACAAAATTTAATTCCAGAAAAGGTTGTGACATTTCTTGTCACGCTCGTAAAACGCTACTTCCTTTTATAATAAAAACTGTTATAACGAACGCTATAACAGTTAACAGTTTAACACCAGTTAGCGTAGAAACTAATTATTTTCGTAGTTAACTCTAAAATGAAACAGCCGCTGAGATTTTTATCGGGGCATTAAACCGTTTTGTCGTTTGTAGAGAGTATAAAGATATTATGAAAATTAACTTTCGTTAAAGTAATGAGTCATTATTTCTATAAAAAATATTATTCTTATTTTCTGTATTACGGTTAGTTATAATTACATATCGATTGTTATTATAGAATTTGTAAATAAGTTTGTATATAAGTTTACATATTACAAAATTGATATTATAATAAATAATAAGTAGCCTAACCTGATTTTATGCACGAAATGTATTTTTGTATAAAATTACATTTATTTCATGTAAATTGTGAGTACCTTACCTACATAAGATAGTCACAACTTGTGAATACAAAATCCAGTAGTTGCAAATATAAAAATAGTGGATATTACTGCGAAAAATGTTGCAGGAACGAAAGCCAGCTTCGATTTGCAGTCCCAACGTGCTGTCACTCGCCCGTCAAACAATGGTGTATAAATTACCCTATTACACGGGACCCAGGATCATCCCTTTCATAGAAAAACACCATGAAACTTTCAAGCCATGGGAAAGCTGAGGTGATGCGTGTCTCTGAATAGTAATATTGGATTTTATGCCACAAAATGCATGGGTATTAAAATGTGGGAGTATTCGAGTCTATTAGTTTTGACGTGCAAAGTATTGCCAACTGAGTTTAGTGTCTGTTGTAAAAAGTTTCAACTCGTCGCGAGCTAAAACGAGAAGTTTCAAACCTATAAGTCAACTTAAACTGAAAGTTTTCAAACTTTGACTTTTAAGTTTGATGTAGGTACCCGGGTAACTTTATAATTGTCAAATTCAATCTCTCGTACTTTGAGGTTTATGTTTTAAGGTTTATTTACTTTAAAAGTGTTAACCAAGCAAACACTTTGGAAAAAAATCTATAGTTTTATTGCTTCATAAATCATGGCCTGAACTAAATTGATTCACATAACTGAGCAGATGTCGTTAGAGACAAAGGTATAAATAAAACTGTTCCGCATAAGGATAGGAATAAAGATATAAAATTTTACGAATGTCTACTCCTACTGATTTATTTGAGACGTAGTATTTATTTTATTTTCTGGTTTTTGTCTACGGCTGCTAAAGCTAACTAAATTAGCTCAAACTTTACTAACAGGAAGTTGCAAAATTTTTGCTTTAGGTATATTTTTGGTGTGAATGAGTCACTATTCATCGAGGTTTTATTTTTCTATACTATATAATAATATATAGGAAACATTTGATTGTTTGTTTGCATTGAATAGGCTCCGAAACTAGTGTACCGATTTCAAAAACTCTTTCACCAATGTGTAGAATTAACTTTCAGGATGAACACAGGCTATATTTTATACAGGTAATTCGCGGGCGACGCCGCGGGCGGAAGCTAGTAAGATATAAATAGCGACAAAAAATCTGACGTAACAGAAACAATCATGAATACGACGGTAATCCCCAAGTTTGGTGCCTAATCTAACTAGGCTTGGCACTATCTTTACATAACATACCACCAACAATACAATTGCAAAGTTCTGCCCACAGCTAAATCATCGGCAACATTAAACTGCAATAAAATCAATCATAAACCTTTATCTGACATCACGACCGATTCAATACAACTAACAGACTACCTAAATCGTAAATTAAGTAGGTCTACTTAGAAATAAATTCAACATAAACATGAGAATTCAGTGCGTTCACAACATTAATTAGTACTTTACGATATAAAGGTAGGTACATCTAAACATATTGGTTTGCGGGGGCGCTATCACAGGTCAAGAAAAGGTTAGGCAAGATTATTAACTGATGTAACTTATGTATACTAATTAGACCACTGTGACATTTTCGTTACGATTAACATTGCGTAACTAACATTACTGAGCTATTCACACAGAGATCTATTTCACAGTAAGAAGTTCCTACTAAGTTTCGTTACACTGACGTATAACGGTCGCTATTTTGAGCATTGATATTACTTACCAATATAATATACTTTAGGGTTGAATTTTGATTGATTTTTAACAAGTTTAGAGACGTTTATATAAATAAAAAAAAAACTTACGAAGTGGTGTTGGCATCACAATTTTAAGCCGTAAGCTATCGCACTACGTACTAATAATTTATACTTATATTCAGTAAGCATATGCGATATTAATAACCACTTTTTTTTCAACTGTCATTTAGAAATGTTACGGCAAGTTGGTCTTTCTAGTGAACAAAATAAGATCGTACCTCTTTTAACTTTTTTTAACAACAATATTAACAGAATTACCACCATTGTACCTAGGGATCTTTTAATAAACTTAAAAAAAATATTATGTGCTCAAAATAATGTCATAGTTGATTATTACGTAGGAGTGTAATGCTCCAGTGAACTCTTAAAGTTAAAAAAAAATCGTTGAACAATATACCCTTACGTAAAATATTGCCCATACATTCGTTTGTTTGACGAGTAGGTAAGTAATGAAAGAAAATTACGTGCTTCAGGCGAAACGGTCGCGTGGCTCATTCCGCCGAAATTAACTTTTGGATGTTATACCTACGACCTGCTATTTAGCTGGATAGCTGGAAACCTAGCGATAAAGTTTTTATTTGCTTGTTAATTGAAAATATATAATGAAAAAGCGTGTCCGAAAAGAAGCTGTAGGTATTTAGCAAAAAAAAATGTTTTTTTATCACAAATGTTTTTTTCTAATAGAAATTTACAGAGGTCTGCACGCTACTAATAAAAGCCGACGGCGAAACGCAGACAAAAAAGCTAAGAGAGTCCAAATTATTTTTTGAAATTCCTTCACACAATAGTAGTTAGAGAATCAATCTCGTCTTAACGTACAAAAAGTTCTACTTTCAGACAATTTACCAATCTGCCAGACTTCATAAAACAGAGACGACTCAAGTTGTACGCGACACAAATTTATTTTAGTTGAAATAATTCATTCTTCCAAAGAATCTAAAGGATAATTCACAAAGCGTCATTCCTCCGTTGTAATTTGAGCAGCGTTGGGATGAGACGCTTGACATAGGTAGAAAACACACAGCTGTGTTAATATAAAAACCAAAATGTAGATATTTTTTATTTGATGTTACAGAATGTTATGGTTTGAATAACACTTATTCTAGAAAAACAGTTATAAAATGTCACGGTGTCTTATTATTCTTTACATATTATCAAAGGTGAGTACTTAACTAAAAATCTGAGGAAATGTCTACTAATCTTGGGTATTATACGGTCGAAAAAAAAATTAAAAAACCATGTTATTTTGTATATTACTTAGTTATTTAAATTGATATTGAAAAATATTTTATTCAGTAAAATCACAAGGATCACTTTGAAACGTCTTACAAGCTAGGTGAATCTATGTGCCAATTCCAACCTAACCCAAGTACGAGAAGAACAGGCAAGAAAATACAAATAAGTACTTACTAAACATTGTCGCTCTTCTTCACTTGAATCAAATAATAAGACCTTTAGGTAATTGGACGTAAGCAGGTGTGATAATTCAGTTTTCAAAAGTAACGACTGTAGTGAACCAGTTATAATTATTTAGGCTGTTCTAAAATTTGCTCGCTAGCGTTTGTAATAAGATTTTAAACACAAAATTCTGTCTAAATGAACTCTCACATCGACATCAATAGGATTTAAACATTGTTTTGCTCAGTTCAACAAACTTGTTTCACGTTTAAATAACGTGTCTTTGCAGAAAATGTATACAACAACCCTAAAATAAGTAGTTATTATGTGGTATATAAATTCATTTTCAATAACATCACAAGCGCGTTACATGCTTAGTAATTAGTTTGATATAAGCGGGAATGACAAATATAGATGCTTGTAAGAAAGTCATCAAAGTCTATGACAAAACAATTCAGGACTACATGGAAATGAAAATATGAACTTCTCACGTCTCATTAAAAAAAAGCTTGGGTCTGTGGGAACTCGAACAAACCACGTTAAGAAAACAATACAACTTTACTTTATAACCATTTAATTGTAACGTGACATTTATGATTTTGCTCGGTAATCAGGAAATAATGCTATTGGATACGCAGTAGCATTGAAATTGATAAACATTTAGCTAACCTTTGTCTCTCGACCTCTGACATTCGATAACCAAAATGACTTGGGAAACAATAATAAACCCCAGGGAAAAATAATTGCCTAACTTATAGGAAATTCCAGAAGCAAAACAACTTTTATTAGATTAATTATTAGTAAGTAATTGCTACTTTTCAACTTTTTACGTTCTAAAGAACCAATTGACGCTATTCTGATAGCCGAGAGTGAACGTTATTTTTGCAAGTTGTTGATAAGTTGATAACCTAAAACGATATCGAACAAGTTAAGGTGGAGTTCAACCAAAGCGACATACGGCGGCAAGTGTAACGTACGGAACGATAAGGTGAAGTGCAACCTATACCAAAATGAATATAACTCTGAAAAACCGGACATCATCACGATGTTCCTACACATATTTTGGTTGAATCAAATTATACTACGATACAACTTAGCCACCAACTTTTAATTTTTAAAGTGTTACTTGCTTGCCATTTTAAATCACAATGCAGCATAAAATTCATAGCAACTTGTAAGAAAGAATGCGCTACAGTCACGGGTTGGTGTCGCGTTTCTTGAAAGGATACCTTAATCTATTGCGGAGGTCACCAAACTTTGTTCAGCACAATCATAAAATATCATGAGAAAATGATAAGGACGTCGTTATGTAAACCGTTTGAGTGATCGGGTTTTGGCGGTAAACTGATGAAGGATCAATCTTTTGAATGCTGACAACAACGATGGTGAGACTTTTGTGATTGACCTTTTCTGCAAGATTTTATCTGGATACCACTGCAATGTTCGTTATTGTCTTCTAGCTGGTGTACTTACGATGTAGCATTGAGTAACTATAGCACCTAGGTGTACTTAAACACCTATTCATACACGACTGTATCACGGAATGTACTTTATTTATTTACATACTGTATTTTGGTTTGTAGGGCACTGTAGCAAATTTCCGAGCGAATTTACTGGGCGAATTTATGAAACCTGCTCATAAATCATTTATAATAATTTACACACGGGAAAAAATGAATCCGTTGTTTACGATCCTTGTTGATTTTCTCGACTGGCCCATCAGTGATATATTTATTTACTCCCTTAACATTCCCTGCGAGAAGGATGGATGTATTGTGTGATTGGAGTGCGCACATGGATTCAAAAGGATTTGGGAACCCGGCATCGGGTAAACGAGGGTTCAACATTTTTGAATAAAAATAAATTTCTTCACGAAGGGGTACTTTTGCTTAGGTTTATGTGCTCCTGTGTGAGCTCTTTATTCTATAAACATTTTCCGAGGCCTTAAGCGTAAGGTAATTTTGCCCAAATTCGTCAAGTTAAACAACTTACTAGTATAGAAGCTTAGTAAGGTAGAAAAAAATACATTTAGATGTATCTTAATATCAAAATTGAAGACCTCAGTGGCGCAGCGGGCGAGAGTCCGCCTGCGACGCAAGAGGTTGCGGGTTCGATCCCCGTCGCGGAACAAATTTGTGTACGATCTGCAGAAATTTGTTCCGTAGGTCTGGGTGTTTTCTATGTATAATAAAAAATATCTATCTATGTATATAATGTATTAAATATATCAGTTATCTAGTACCCATAACACAAGCTTTGAGTAGCTTACTTTGGGACTAGATGATGCTGTGTGGATTGTCCAGCATTATTTATTTATTTATTTATTTATTTATTTTAAAAGAAGTACCAAATAATAATAGCAAGTTTCTATGATTGTTAACCACAGAAGTCATCCCACGCGTGGCCCACGCTTTGCTCTATGTTCAATATCTCAGAAACATTGTTATGAAAACGCTATATTGTCGATTTTAAATAGCAGATATAAGAAGGTAAAAGAATAAAGATAAATAAATTTTGTAAGATAAGATAAGTCCAGATATAAAATGAATATAAATTGGCTTAATGCAATCTGCTTTGTAAACTAAATTCTGCTATTTATGCGATGCTGCTCTAGGTTCTAATAAATAGAGCAGTAACTGGAAAATTACATGGCTAGGTAAGGTAGTGGTACCAAGATACTGTTTAATACTGTGTGTTTTTCAGTTAGGTCGGGTATCTTAAGATTAAAATTTCAACCAATTCCAAATCAAAGCTATTTTACTTTACCCTCTTTGAAGTCATCATTTCTTTCACGAAAAACATGCAGAAAATAATTTAAGGCGTAGACACACGGTGCTAAATTGACCTCTCTTACCTTACGGGTCCCGGACGACTTGTAAACGATTTTCCCCCGTTCAGTTTCGATTTTACGAGTTGCTACGAGTTTAGAATTGCTTTTATGGGCTCCTAGTACCTTCGCAGCCTATATGCTGAATAATTTAATTGTGCGTGCCAGTACCGGAGAGTTCTGAGAATGAAGCGAATAAAAATAAACAGATTTTTTTATTTATTTAAAGTGCTGCAGAAATTCAAATTTGATAGAGCCATAAATTTGAGTCTTTAGTGTGTGTCCGTTTTACAAACCAACCGTAGTAAATTGTAGTTTTTTTTTCTCGCTCGAATGATTGGTTGTTTCAGTCACCCTTCGTTAGATTAATCCTCAGATAATCGGACTTATTAATACTTACGTTATGTGTGATTGTAATAAAATGTGTCATTTTCACCAAGTCATAATAGGAACTTACCTGAAAAAATAAAAACAAAACGTTAGAAATATATACTTACTTAATTTAAACAATAAAGGTGCGATCACACTTGCGTTGAATAACAACTAAAAGCACTATATTCAGCTTTATCTATAGCACATTGATGAAATACTGTTTAGTATCTGTTCCGTAGTTCAAAGGTTAACCCAAAAAAACCAACAAGCTTAAAATGATGTTGTTACTTGATTAAACTAAAATGATAATAAATATAATTGTATCTTTAAACTCAATTTGAAGTTATAATAACTATGTATAACCAACAGTATTTTCAGTTCGTTTGGGCCTGCAATTAGAGTTATTATCAGATATCCAAGCCCCGACCATTAGTTGTGACGGCATTACGCACAATAAATAACAAGTTACGGTGTAATTAGCCACCTACGCGCAGGGAAAAGCAAGACGAATTTCATAATCTCCCCCGGGACACTGAATAAGTAATAGTAGGTATATGAGTAGGTACAAAGGTACTTAGGTACAGCAGGTTGCGTATACGCATAAAAGACGAAACAAAAATAAAATCAATGAGTGATGTACCTACATACTAAAAAACTGCTACCCACTATTGTACTTATTTAAGGTTTGTTCGTAAAAAGAATTGTAATGGAGTTAAAATCATGTAGGTACCTATTTTTTAAAAGGTTTGTCTTTGACTACTATTTTATTGCCTTACATATTTGAACAGGTATTTGCTTGATCGATACTAAACTTTTCTGTCGCTAAAATGGCTACGAATTTGCATTGAAGCGATAGGAGAGAGGCCGGCGCTGGCGCCGATAGTTCACGGTAGATGGCGCCAGCCTGTTGCGCAACGGTGCGCACGATCATAGATCAGAATGTAACGATTTTTACATGATAATATTTGATTAAGTATCTAGATCCTTCCATTTTTGATTTTTATAGCAATCTTTTCATGTCACTTTTGAGAGTTTGTGATGGAAAAGGGTAGTTTACTCGTAATGTTTTTAACTGTTATGTCAATGTCAGCTATGTAGCAATGTTGTTATAAGTACTTACAAAAGTTTATACCTACTTACATAACTAAATATTTTCAAGTAAGTAGATAATTATAAAACCTTATTTAGCGGTCTTTAGAATATACCTTAGGTTTTATGATTGGGTAATATTACTAGTATTAAAAAAAGATTGGCTGCCACCAATAATTTTAATAGTTTTAGCTAACCTATGTATGGCCTAGATTCTTTGGTAATTTAGACAAGTATTAGCTTGCACGAGCCTCGCCAGCGCCGGTAGTTAGCATACCTGCATTGTGTTACGAAGTCATGTAATGTGCTTGCAACTGATTTAATAATGCTATCTTAGCAAATAGCTGATACGCATTTTGCGAGTGTTGTGGGAATATTCAAAGAGTAGGTATCTTGAATGAACTGACGTTTCCATGTCCCAGTAGAATTATGGATTTTGAAATCGTGTACCTACAAAACCGTGTTCGTCCGGGACTCTTCTTTGAATTTAAAAATAAGAAATAAAGATGCATAATATTTTTAAGAAGTTCCTTATAGTTTTTTAGTATAAATAGTTTTTTTTAATTGGGTCTTATTGGGTTTTAGAATTGTTGTATTTATTTACACAACATTAAGGTGGACTGGACTTCAAGTTTTCTAGATTAAGCTTTTGCCCTTTACTCAGTGTATAATTTTTGTGTATAATTTAGAAGTGTTCAACAGCTGACGTAAACCAAGATATTGTACTTGTATAGCTAATCTAGTCTTGATTATGTCGCTTGTATTGTTTACATGAATGTTAAGCAGTCTGACAGCGTCATTGTCGCCAACAAGTCAAACATCTTTACGAATTTGATATATGTTTACCTCTTTACGTAGTCAGTCGTAGTCAGCTATGCATTTGTCTCGTATTTGCATGAAAACGAGCAAGATGAAACAGTAGACAAAATTTTGACGTGGCGCGCATGTTAGGCGGCAGGATTCAAAGATTTCATCCATTTGGTTTGATCGACCAAATTAAAATCACTCGCTTGCCTCTCTTGCGAGTTCTTTTGTTTTAATTTTCCACTTATTATGGTTACTAAGCCGTACTATCTTTCATACAAATCGACGGGTGAAAGTATTTTCTTCAATGTCCATTTTTTGGCCAGAATTGCCCATTGAGGTCATATAAAAGTTAGTAAAATAAGTCAGTACTTATCTATTTTAAATTGAAATTAGTCAAAAATGTTGGAGACTGTAGCCACGGACCTGTTGGTTATTCTAATCTGCAGGTCAGGGATCTCGCCCACAGCCGCCTACAGATGGCGCCCAGACTCCGATATTTGGTGGAATAATTCAACGGTGCCAGATAAAGGAGCTTTTGGAAGTGATTGTGAACCGTGATATTTAGTAACATGGAAATTAAGAGTGTGATTGTAAACCGTAATATTTATTAATACCTATGGAAATTAAGATTGAGCTGTCATACAGCTGAGAATTCATCTTTCATGTTTTTAAATTGGGATTAGAATTTTTAAATCCATTCTCGGTTGTAAAAAATATTAGAGCTATTTAATCATGATCCTGTTTCGTAAGCAAGCGGCTATAAGGAATGATTTCACATTGTAACTATAGATATAATTGTAACTAAAACGAGAAAAACCTAACTTTAAGTTCCTTCAACCTTGTAAAATATTATTTGTATGCAACTTACAATTTGAATTTCAACTTGACGTCTCCATGCGTCCTAACAAAGTTTCTCACCGGCTAGCAGCAATACTATAAATCAGCATCGTCCATTTTAATTAGCAGTCTGCGTCTAGGATCCGCGCCTGCGCCTACGGCCTGGCGCCGGCGCATGTAGGCGGCAGTGAAAGGAATCCGGCGGAAAAACTGCACCTGTACTATTGCATTCTTGCAAAGTTACAAGTGGTCATAATATGAGCGACTTAAAGTTCCTGGATGCCGGAGAAGACGACCAGAATCTATTAATGTTTGTCCAGTCTTTATCAAAATAGTTATTTCAATTAGTTTAGTATTATTATTTATAATTATTCTTTGGTTCTTCTACGACCATTCCGTGGAAATATTATTTTCTTCTATGCACGACTTATCAAATTTAATTCAACAACAGTCCAGCATTATTTATATTTCAATCACTAAACTGGGCCGTTTTTACTTTATCTCAGGATCGCTCCCTGACATTGCAGCGTGTTTGTCACGGTACAGAGCTACGGTCACGCTAGAAAGTCATGAGTGTGGACGCGTTTTAAAATTAGAAATAAGAGTTTTATAGTTTTACGACGAAGTTTCACTTCGAGTATTTTTAACTAAACCAATAATCCTGTGGATTTTCTTAGAAAACTATCATCATTCAAAAGTTATGGAGGAGAAGATATTCTTTATATATCTGGGGCATAAAATAAAACATTAAAAATGATTCCGTAACCGGATCCTTCCATTCATCAGAACACCAGTAGTCCACTCCTACGCACCGCAACTTTATTAGTCTACGAATAAAAACAGCCGTTATGTGTCATAACATAACATTATAACGACCACACATTAAATCCTGACAAATTTATTTAGGCTCCCTACAATCTGTTTTTTAATCCTACGTGTAAACAAATTCGGCATTGAGTCTCTGAAAATAATAACAAAATAAACTTCTATAGTGTTTTTTAAGGTCGTAACAATCAGTTTTTAATATCATCTCTGACCTTAGTGTAGTCAAAATTACAAGTATTACAATATGTATGTCGGTGTAAAAGTACTTTTGTTTTCGTCAGTTTAAAACTGATGACTGTAGTGTCATTCCGATATAGTAATAATAATAATAATAATGCTGGACACTATCACACAGCATCATGTAGCCCCAAACTAAGCAGAGCTTGTACTATGGGAACCACATGACTGATAAACTACATAGATATACTTTTTTTTTTTTTTTTGTAAATACATACATATTATACATAGAAAACACCCAGACCTGAGACAAATATCTGCAAATAATGCAAACATTTGTCCCACGGCGGGAATCGAACCCGCAACCTTATGCGTCTCAGGCGGACCTTCGCCCGCTGCGCCACAGAGGCCGTCATAGTGTTAGTAGACTGAAAGTAATTTTGGATTTTTTTGATATTTTATGTCAGTTTTATGATCCAGACGACTAACCCACATACTTACCTAAATACATAATACTCCCCAAACGCATTAACTCGTACCTTTGCAGTAAGGTACAAATATAGGTTCTCTATTACAATGCTATATATAATCCGTGTTCCATAATCTTTGCTTTAATGAATATTTACTGCTTACGTGTAGATATTATTGGTTTAAACATGTAATAATAAACATGATCCAGATAAAATAAACTAGATATGGCGATAACCGAGGGTGGTTATTTACGTAATCTTTAACCATAAACTGACTGTGTGACAAGCGATAATAGCACTTAATGCAATGTATTTACGTCTGTTTTGGGTGATAAAAGTTAATATTGATAAAATTATGTAGTTCAGCGCCCTGGGTTCTCTCTCACGACTTGACGCCTACGAACTCTGTATGCCCATACAACTGTCTTTGAACCCGGTGCTACAAATAGTGTTATGTTCAACATGAAAGTGCTGTTAAATTCAATAGTTTGCAGACAAATTAAATAAGCAACACAATCGGCCATGTCTTGTGAGTTTAAAGGCGGGTCCACACCAATGAAATGACACAGATGTGGCCCTTTTACATGGCTGCAGTAACTTTTCTATGAACTGATTAAATTATATTAAAGATGGATAAAAAACCATTAAATATATCGCTTATTACGAATAGTAATAAACGGCAACCTATTTATACTCGTATTGTACTAGTGAAAGTTTTTAGTTTCTCATGACTTTTGTTTCTTTTGAAAAATAAATTTCCTAAACTTGAGTTATTATATTTTATGAAGTTCGGTAAATTGTTCATGAATCTTATATCAATGGCATAAAAATGTCATAGCAAAGGACTTCGTGACACAGAACTCATTCTGATATTATAAAACTGCATAAGTTGATAAATAACTGAATATTGGTTGTATGTGTTTTCCTATTGTTGTACTGTACTGTTTTACTAAATTGCTAACTCCTGGTTCATGTATGGTATATGTAGTAAGCATCACTACAACAAGTTACTTTTGTAACAGTGTGACAATGTGACGCATTGCAAAAAAAAACTTCGAGTCACAGTGTAACTCGTTGGCAGACCTATTACTGTATCGAGTAATCTCGTTACATGTTTTGGCATCACAATTCACACAAGAGCATCACTAATGTACCGAACAGACTCTGCTAGAAAGATTAGTGTAAGCCACGGATTAGCGATACCCTTTGTGGTTGTGTAATTGTGACTGTGTGGGAAAATACACTGATGTGGACGTAACCAGGACAGCTTTGGGGGGTCAGCCCCAGTTTTTTAAACAAGTCGCTACACATCGTTAATTAGTTTATAACATAGGTGAACGTTAACTAACCAGACCAAAGTACAAACAAGTCATTTTAAAGGAACCAAAGATGAAAAAATATGTTTTATTTATGATAATAACTGTGACAAAACAACTAATTGAATATCAGAAAAATCTATGGCAAAATTCTTATTTCGGTAGTAAAATGAAACTCAAATATATTTTAATATGGAAATGCAAAACTGTGAGCATTTTAGATAGAATCGTAGGTAAAATTACATAATTATAATGACAGGAGGCAGTGTATGTGCAATATTATTACTAATCAAATTATTCCAACTGATTTAAGTAAGATACATCCACCCCTAATTCGATACTCCTAAATCCATCCCTGGCAGTTCTGAAACTCAACTAGATCACTTCCATAATGACTTCTAAAGATATTAAACAACAATTTCGTGTGAAAGTAGTCTGTATGCGAGCCGAGTCTTTGTTCGGAGAATCCTATTCAAACGTTGACGATTTGAATTTAAATTGAGATGGCTTGTCTCGTGACAATTAGGCTTTAGCGAATACTTTAAGAGAAATATTTATTGAAACAAAGTTGAAAAGTATCTATTGTGAAGACTTGAGTAAGAGCTTTAGAAATTTGAGGTAATAAAAAAATAGGACGAAGTTCTACCGATCGTAAGTCTTGATTCGTATTAGTACCTACTACAAGTGTATTTATCAGGCTGGTCAATCAAAACATAAAAATGCCGAACTTACCTTGAGACTAACTTGCGAACAACATTAATTTACATTATGAAGCACCTTGTGTGGTAGTTGAAGCAAGAGATGAACGTTTTACTCTAAATAATTATCTTCTAAAATTGTGTGATCATTATCGATGAAGTGCATTTCTGAACAAAATAATATACATATATTTTTATTTTTTTATTTATAAATTTATAATCTACATTTCGTCTACCACTGGATACCATTTGTCTTCTAAAGACTTACTACGCCTACCTCTAAACAAATATTTACAGAAGACCATGTAAATAGAAGCTGAGCTGGATTAGTTTAGCTATTGATTCCTTATATACCTCAACTGTTTCTCATGTATTTTATTTATATATAAATAGCCGGAAGAATCATTTGAAAGTTTCTTAATATTCTAAATAATTTGAGTTAAATAGAGACTCATTGCCATAAACCTTCACAAAGGTACATGATGTTACTGCAGTACCTTTTACCTCAGTTTAGTTAGGGCATTAAATAAGAGTTAGAAGTATAGGTACTTGGAACATAAATCTTAATCAATCTCTTTGGTTCAATGGCTGCTTGCTGGTCGCAATGGGTATTAAAGATTTTGATTTGTGTTTTAAGTCGCATTGTAAACATAGTGGTTCCTAATACCAGGGTTTTGAGCCATTAGTCAATCGCAAAAACACTTTAAAAGATGCACTGCCACATAGATTGGCAGTAAAAACAAATAGGTAAGTAGGTACTTAAGTGTGTCTTGGTTTTCTACCGTTATTTTCCGATCAAAATATATGATGTAAGTGATTCTTGGTCTTATGTGTAAGGAATATTGTAGTACGTCTCCCCTATGTGACAGTTGTTGTATTAACTTTCATGAGAGCTTGAAAGTGCTAGTAATTACTTACATGATTAATAGTTTTTTGTGGTCTCAAATTATGATACTCAATTTTCTGAAATGTATTTCTTCTGCCGGTGCGGCGCCGGCGCCGGCGCTCTTAGCTCTCCAGTAAAAGCATTTGCACTTTAAGCAACGTGCTTTTTCTTGGTCTGTCTTGATTAGTTTCTGTTATTCACACAGAGCTCAATGCCCATTACGAATAATGGAATATGTTCAGAAATTATCGCCGTCTTTGATATACGTCGGTTTGTTTGTTGGTAAATAATTACAAAGCAGCAAAATGGGCTTTCGTTCAAGCTTGTCTGATGAGGTAGCTACTATGTTATTGGTGCATATTAAGTTTAACAGAGTGTTTCAGATTTGGTATGGTAACCCGCTTATGAGCAAGAGCATTCTTCTGTAAGTTGTGTAAGTTATCAGTTTTTACGACTTACCTACCTATTATTAGATTTAGTTTTATTTTTAAAATTGTTGAGCTTTTTCTGAGCGATGCAAGTCTATATATCTATGGTTTTTTGGCACAAGCCTAGTTTCGGTAGTTCATTAATTTGAGTCAAATATTGGTAGGGCGACAACGCGTTCTCATTAATCGGGAATGTGGTGGAAATATCTGATAATTTCGGTATAATAGAGCGGGTCGGCCTACACGCTGTCCGATTATGCTAATTCGTAACTAGTCCGGATAACAGGATGTCACGTTGCCGAGCGTAAGGGATATGCATATGACATACTAAATAGCTTGATTTAATTATGTTCATAATCTATTTTACCATTCGTTTTTCTAACAATGTTTTTTTGGAGTGACTGTACCTTTGCGTGACGTTTTTGTGTCCCATAGTGTACATTTTTCTTAGGTTTTTGCAAAACCGTGTCCTCCCAGATCGTAGCCAGAAGTACAACAAAAAAAAATTATGCCGTTAAAAATTGCAATCTATTTACTGCACTTTTTGTATATTTAGACTAGATACTGATCATAATTCCAACGCCCTAGCTAAGCTAGGAGTAGCCTATGTGAATCGCCAGTCTGTAGTCGTGAGTATTAGCATTGAAAGCGTCCAGAGTCCAGACTAAAGTCTACAACAAGCGGGATTAGAGCTCTATCCTGCTAATATGGAAAGTAGGTGTATGCAGCAGACAGGGAATTAGCAAAGCTGTGAGCATTGAGCCCTGTTTTCTGAAGAAACGGCGACCGGTCTTGAAGAAACACGTAACAGATACAAGTATACCTCATCATCATTATTTCAGCCACATGACGTTCACTGCTGAACATAGGCCTCTCCCATAGATTTCCAGAGCGATCGATCTTGCGCGGCCTGCACCCAATAGCTCCAAGCAACCTTTACTAGGTCGTCTTTCCATCTAGCGGGAGGCCGTCTGTGGTCTTCACTCGAGAACTTTTGCTCCAACGGCCGTCAGTTCTAGTAATTACATTTTGCTTTGCCAAAGCAATACCTTTTCAATTAAGGATGTTTGATTAACGAAGACATTTTGATCTGTAGACCACCTGATCCGTATTCAGTAATATCATTCCATTCGTGTGGTAGAAAATACAAGCACAATATGCCAACCACGTTATGACATAGTCTATTCAAAAAAAGTGGCATCGAGTGACATAGGTAAGTGTTTATAAAAATGCAATGATCCACATCTTTTCTTTTATTTTCCACCTGCTGTGTATAATTTTCAGCATTACGTTAACAACATAAATTTTGATTATAGTATAAAATAGCTACCGACAGATTATGGCGATCTCCGCTTTATGGAAAAGCGTAGCGTTAACCAAGCCAGACGGGTGGTCTATGCATTATTCTCAGCAGGCTAGAGACCTTATTGAATCGATCCAATATAAGGCAAACTTTAAGTAATGTTAACCAAAATCATTGTGGGATTCAGTTATCATTTTTATCAGCATATTCTTTTTTGCTCTTCAATAATATACTTACCTAGTTATTTTTCCCTGGGGTAAAAAGGGCATAAAACTGATGTTACACCTAATCGCAAAATAATAAATTTAGGTTTGTGTCATTGTGGTCTAGAGCGTCAAAGAAAATTACTTGAAAGTTAATTTTAATAAACGCGTCATAAATTACGATATAGTTTCATAGATCAGAAATTTAAAACTAGATGTCGCTATAGGAAAAATGAGAACGCGCTACCGTTACGTTTCAGTGTTGGCATAAGAACTCTTGAGCATGAGTCTTAGGATCACCAAGACTTTTCTAATATTAGTAGGATTAAACTAGGATTACTATGAGAAGTATCCATCTGATCAAATAAGCCATTTCTGCGTGTGTGCCTGCGCGGACCGTTAGCTGCCGGTATCATCGTCGTTTGCATAATCAAGACACGGGAGACATGGCTGGACAGCAGACATGGTATAAACTAGACGCAGGTCGGCAGGAGACATCATGAGACATGAATGGATAGGTAAAGAAAACATGGTTTAGCAGGATATCTGGAATGACAGTCACTGATAGAACGTTAGATGTTGTTGCGTTGAGCTAGTTGTACACAACATGTGTTAAAAGAAACTTTTAGCTTCAAGTTGGTGATGAAGTTTAGGTATAGGCCGCCTAAGGCCTCCGATGTGTTAATTGGAAAGTAAATCAAGCTACTATCAGTTCGAAAGGCATTCATTCAAGCGGCCTTAGAACTTAAAAACAAAGAATACCTGATATGAACAAAATAAAGTTTTAGGAAATCACGCTGTTGAATCAAATAAATGTTGAATGTTTTTGAACAAAATGCCTACTTTTTTAAATATCTAGTATATTATCCAAATCACGTAATGATTGCAGAACCTTATCACTTTCCACTCGACTTACACAGCGTGATAGTACATAACATTTCAATGAACATTCACACTATCATTTAATGGCTACAAGCTGGGATATCTAATAACCAGTGGTAGCTTTCCTGACTAACATCTGCGTAATCATAGGCAGAAAGAAATGGCTGGCTTAGTCTGAACTAAAACTTGTTCTACATATTTGAATATTTTTTGATTAGTGGACATTTCAACGCCATCTAGCCGCACATGGACTAACTAAAAATAGTAAAAATGAGGCGGTGTCGGAATGTATTGGACAATGTGGGGTAAAATATCAACATCGCCTTGATCGCGTGAGTACCACCGACATAAATCATTGCTAATGGAAACCGCATTGAATGTGTTCATGTTCAATGTTTGCATATTCGACTAGTTAGTGGCCCGACTCAGCATATTTAATAAAAAGCATGTGGTTTACGAAATAGGTAACTTTGCCTTTGTACCGGTAACTTTGGCTTGAAATTTCATAAGGTTATTACAGAAATTACCATCTCTACTTCTTAATTTTGTAACATAAATGCAATTTCTCGTGTTTTAGCTAAATTTTCAACATGAAAATTTAATAAATTTCACCAAGATTTCTCATTAAGTTTAAAATAAAGCACCCTACACAAGAAATAAGTTCACAGCAGGCCAAGGCAAGGGCTCGGAAGAAAATTCAGCGGGGAATCACTATAGCTACAATACTCAGGACTTTACTAACGTACGTAACAGTTGATAATATAGATTAGGACCAAACTATTTTTTTTGCATAACTGCGTATAGATATTTTTAGACATAAATAACGGTACAAATCACCTTGAAAACGACATAGGCCGGCAAAATACAGGTAATAAACAGGCAATAAATAAACAATTCTAGTAATAAAGTCTCGTCGGAGCAGCGCGGTGGGCGTGGACCGACTTCTTCTTTTTGCTAATCCCGAGCCATCGTCAAGTTCAATACTCTGATTGTGAGACTTATATGGTAGCTGGTTCGTGAGGAAGAGTACGCCGTGGTCGAAGAGTTGTTTAAAATTACGCGAAAGGTACCTATTACGTAGTGCTATATGGTACTTGAACTTTTCATGTCCCTGCCAAACTTTGTTTCGTATTTTGGGATCATGTACATGAGAAACTCTTTATTCGGAATGTAGCCATATTATGACAGCTTTGTAGTTAGTTTTTTTATAACCATTCTTCCTTTCACCCACGGCTTCGCCCGCGTGGTACCTTGAAAAACAAAAACAAATCTATCCGGCGAGAACTGTACATTTTTCCGGGATATTATTTAACCCATGTGTTATTCCAGATAATAATCTATATCTGTTAAGGATTTCATCCAGATACGTTCAGCCGTTTCAGCGTGAAAGAGTAACAAACATACATCTAGACATCCAGACATCCAAACATTCTTACAAACTTTCGCGTTTATAATATCAGTAGGATATTCAAACCTAAACAAATTGAATTTTAGTATTTTGTAGTAAGCTACAAAAAAGAGGGTTATCAAAGTTGAATACTGTAAAAGTTTGACCACAAGATCTAGTTTACGATAATGCAAAAAACACCGTTCTCAACATTGATGTCAATGACGAATGCTTGAGCATATTATGCCGCCATATAGGGAAGGCAAGACTATAACATTACCATTACCTTACATAACTGACAGGATAAATATTGAGAAACTATTGAATAATACTCCTTTTACTTTTTGGTCTTGGCCTCGCACCTAGGTTTTTTCTACGCATTTCTAAAGTGCTCTTCGTTTCAACCCATTAACTTTAAACCTATTCATTATTTTTTCGATTCTACCCAATTGATTTTGTTTTCAGGTTGGCTGATTCTTGAACAAAATCAACATAATTGTCTTCGATTAAGACTCTCCCTATTGTTATTAAAAATAAATTTTGAACATCCTGTAACAAAAAATTTTGCTGCTTCATTGTTACTTATGACTCGAGACGGTAAGGTATATATGTACCTACTAAAGATTATAAAAAATGATCGATGTATTAACTTATGTATGAGGTACCAACCTTAGATAGGTTAATTCAATCTCATGATTTGAATAAATATGCAGTAACAATGTTTACACCTTTAGTTATGATTTAATGGCTGAGCAGAGTGTATTTCATAATCACTTTACGCTCTCACATAACTCATAAATATAATGGGAATGCACGACAAACAGATTAAATAAATCTCTATATGATTTACACTGCTACCGTCCGCGCTCTCCATATAAGTAAAACCTCTAAATTCACCATAAACGGGGTCAAAGTTCCCAGTGAAGGCGCCGCTTAATAGTTCCTGAGAAATTAAAGCTTATCTCCAGGTTTATCAGCTTTATCTTCAAGGAAACGACGTGTTTGCATCTCTTTCGAAGCACCGCCACCGCTCAACTTATGAATAGGTCTAAAACTCTAAAGCTCTCCTCATGTACGACCCTGATGAACAGCAATTAGTATTTTTTCGTAGGCACTGTCAGATTTTGCGAAAGAAACGATTTGCACCTGAGGTCTTACCATGCTCTTCAGGCAATATTCAACTATGACTATGATATTTTGCACCACGACCAATAAAAAATGGATTGAAGTAGCGTTACTTCTAGCTCCAAATTAGACGTTTTTGAAACATAATGGTTTTGTAAGAGCTTGTAGGCCCCTAAGCCTTCGTTTGTAATCTTCGATAGAATCCATTGTAGTTTTAAAGTGTTCATTTTGCAGCTTCATAATCATTGGAAAGCAGTTACGTGTCATTGATTTCAGAACTCAACTCCTATCGAACCGGGCAGAATTCAAGCCAAACAATGGACAAAGCAATTTCAAAATCAGGTACTTAGGTAATAGATATTCCATATTAGGTGTCTTAAATTGTTTGACCACTGGTCTTGTTGACGTAAAAATACAAAGAATATAAAGATGTTGTTTAAAACAAAAAAACATTCAAAGTAATAGTTGCAAGAGTTTGAGATCATGCCAAGTTTTCTATATAAAGTAGATATTGATAGGAAAGTTAGTTTGTAAGTAAGTAGGTAAGTACTTGACTTTAGGCCGAGGGGTGGTTGGAATTTTAATTCGCCTGTTTTTTCCCGGAAGAAAGAAAAAAGTGAAAGCTCTTTATTTAAAAAAATACTTATTGATTTAATCTTTTGAGTTTAGGTCATTTTAATTCTCATAAAATCTTATTAACTTCTTTACAAAAAGCTAGAGAAGAGTCATAATGTAGTAGAAAAGTAGATACCTACTCGTAGAGTCGTACGTAGCTACCATTTTGCGTACATTCCCTGCGCTCAGTGACTTGAGCTCTGTTTTCTAGTACGAAAATTTAAAAAAAAAATAATATTAAATCAACTTAAAATCTAACTACATTTCTAATGTTGGTAGTTGAGTCTCTCGATCTATTACTTTATGGCACAGCGACAGATAAGACTGAATCTAGATAGCTTACATTTCAATTTGTTCCGATAAAGTTGACGTTAGATTGGACCCACATTCTTACAGATAACAGAAACCGTAAATGATCTTTGCAACCAACGTTTGTTTTGGCTGTTTAAACTAAATACTTTGAAAAACTCCTGCTACATTAAACCATCGCAATGAAACTGCAATCATCGAAACGTCATGAAATCGGCTTCATACTCGGTTAATCTAGATAAATAGGTTTAACTAGAGGTGGCAAGTACTAATAAAACTCACACATAAAAATTGCGATGTTCAAATAAATATTGGAAAATCTTTTATAAACTACAATATATACGACAGTCTTGTACAATATCTGTTAAATATTTTTACTTAACAGACCAATAAAAAATATTCTTCAGTGTAGCTTATCTTCTCAATTTTACGGTGACAAAGTATTAAAATAATGCGTCCCCAGAACCGGTCCAATACAATCTCGGTAATCTAAAATGGTGATGTTTGTATTGAGACATTCGGTAAACTTGAACCCTTAGCACGATATTTTAGTTATCGAATCAACTCCAATTCTGTAAGCCGAAAAAAGCAAAATACAACTCCGTGATTGAAATTGATGGATGTGTATGTTAATGCGTTAGGTACGAGTATTAGGATAAAAAAGCGCTAGGGCCCAGCGAGTTTCTTGTCAGTTCTTCTCAGACTGGGGATAGGACTGGAATGGGCACCTAGACTCACCTAGTATGTAAGCCGATTCAAAATGATCCCTGTGATTTTAATGAATAAAGATATTTTGATCTTGACTTTGGTCCGCAGAATCCTTGTGGGTTCAACTATTCAAGCAATAAATTCATCTTATAACCATTTACACAGAACACTGTGCATTGTGTTCGCCTTACATGTGTGTACGGTAAAAATGGCTCCCAAAAATGTCAGTGAGATGATATTATGTCGACTAGTGGAAATAACTGTTTTGTCATCACGATTAGAACGGCAGGTGGCGTGGTGACCGCAGGAGATCGCTTTCACACGTATATAGCGTCGTGTTTATTACAGTTTAATATAAAACTGCTAGTACATACAGATATAAATTCCGGGTACCGTTGGGAGGCTCTAGTTTTGATAATTGGACCTTTGACACGTTTTAAAGTGTTTAAACAGCGGGACAAATTACTTTAGTTGTGGTAACAGTGTGATATTTTACGTTAACATGTGATAAACTTTTAATGAGTTTTGAAACTGAGCCGAAAAATGTAGATTCACGCATAAAATATAAATAAGTACCTACATTTGTTACAAGCTAAGAGTCTTCAAGACATTTTTTCAGTACTAGTATGTTAGTAACTATATGTACACTAATGATGCTTTAAGGACTGAAGTGTTTTTATTAACCTTGAATACAATATTCCTTAATGTTTATTTTCAGCTTAGTTTCTTTACAATAACTGCAGAGCACCCATGCAGAGTATGGAGCATCTGCTCTCATGGTTGTCTATGCCCAACCATCTAAACACGAAAGTACCTTAACCAGGCAACGGAGAGGGGCGTAACAATCGCCGAATATTGGGAAAAAAGATATAAACATAGCCGTTCACTCGAAAGAAGAAGAAGCTTAATTTCTATTGAAAGGTCTTTCTCATCCAATAACCAAATGAGCTATAACTCAGACGAGACAAGGCACGCGGAATTGCAGTGTCAATACTGTTGAAGGCGTCAGCATTCGAGATTTATGTATTTTGCGGTTGAATAATTGCTGACACTCATGTCTGTATTTATATAGAGGAAATAAACGTTGGCTGCTCTTCAAATAGTATAGTTATAGGTTCTAAGGCTATAAGACTCCGCTTGCTTGTCAGTGCTCAGCAGAAGTTAAGGGTTCAGTTCCCGGTGCATTAACACTTAACTTTTATAAAGCACAGACATTACGTACTTTTAATGAGATCTGTGTATGCATAACACATTTTATGTTTAATTAATTTATATTAAAAATAATTATTTTATATTATCTATATCTATATTAAGTACCACGAATCGCTAAAAATAGATTTTCTATGCGGGTTAACGTACTCGCTTAACGTACGGGTTAACGTAAGCTTAGGTTCCTAAAATCAAAGGAAGTTGTGCAAATAAATTACAAATTAACTTTTAAATCAAAATTAAAAGGAGTAGACGAATTTCTAAATCAATTACTATTAATCTCTACAGCATCATAATCTCGCCGCGATAATAAAATTAAAATCAGTTTGTTTATGGATTTTAATAGCTTCGAAAGCCATAAAACATTCTTAGCTAATGAAATGTATTTTTTGTACCAATATAAAAACGATAACTTAGTTTGAAACTTAGCGGGTTTTTGAACTAATAAATTCTTCGTTTATTATTTATCAAAGATTTTACGACTAATATGTTTAAAACATGACAGTAAAATAGAAATGACGAATGAAACATCTTAGTTAAAAATTTTTGCTTGGTAAAAATACCAATAGAAAATTCTAAATGATTTTGATAAAATATCTAGACAACAATAAGTATTACACTTCCTCAAAGCCCATAATACTCGTAGCAACAAATGGAAAAACATAACGTTTATGGCGACGGCGAGCACATTGAGTATCGCCGCGGCAAAAACCTTTGCTAAAGAGCTGTTCCCAGAAAGGAAGACGGGTTTTGAAACAAGAAATGATACGTGATGCGCAAACCTGCTTAGGAGCTGTCATTGCGACGAAGTTAATGTTCTAAACGACTTTTGATTTGTAATTCCTTTGGCGTCAAGACAATATTTAAGCTGATAGAACTCGAAGACGAACCCAGAATTGCTAAGAACTTCTTCAAATCACATAATAGGGTAACACGAAGATTAAAATCGCTATGAAATCATACAAAATTCACTGAATCATGGAAATAAGCCAATAAAGGGTATAAGCATATAAATAAATATAGAATTATAGAGTGGGTAGAGATTGGTATTATGACTTCAGATGAAACCGTTTTCAATCAAATTCGTACAAGTTTCTCCAAAACAAGAGGACGGTTTATTGAATCAAATGATATATTATGTCGAGAGTATGCTGGGTTCCTTATACAGTATTTACAAACTAAAAATTAGAAAGCAAAAAATACGACATAAGAGCGGGTTCCAATGAGAACTAAAATTAAAAAAATGGGTTGAATCGAGAAGCACTGACCGTGGCAAGACACGTGAAAAGGCTAATAAAGAATATTTTTGACAATCTGAGTTATCTTCATTTGTTATAACAGTCTCAACGAATGAGAGATACGGCGCATTCGACGGATATTTACGGGCAAAAAGCACTTGCTTTTGCAAACTTTTGTTTTTATCTCAGCTCGTAAGTATCATAAGTAGCAACAAATTACGAACGATTATCGCATAACTAGTTTCCATTCATAAATTGCTGATAATTCGAACTCGAACGATTGACTGGTCTGTAATAAAAAACTGAACATGTTCTTATGACATGTTGGCCATAAAGCTATTAGGTAAGTCGCATTACAAATAACATAATCTTATGGTGGCACTTCACGTGGCTATTTATGTATGTTCGCTATTGGGTGTTTGTTGTATTTGGAAAAATATACGTACAAGTAAACATGCAAATACAAGCGATACGACCATCCACACATGGCAGACAAATAACAAATACAAAAACATCGACCGTACAGGTTGAAAGCGCGTGCGCTTCTGAATTATGGCCATTGTGTAGACGGTTTATTTACGTATTTGTGTCTATTTTGACCCCTTTGATGTGCGTCGTGAAACTGACAAGCACACGGTAACGCATATTTCTCAAATAGGCAAATAAGGCCAATACTTTGTAAAATATGCTGTCTACACGTGGAACCAAATGTGCCAAATACGCATATAAAAATAACCATGTGTACCTATGCCACTATTGCGAGGTACTTTTGTATTAGGAAAGTACATACATTTATTTTCACACATACACACAGACAAAAGTTCTAAAAAGTGCTGTTTAGGCATCGTATATTCAGTTATTCCCAACCGTCCACCTCCTGAGTCCACCTGCCTGGGTGAACTGTGGAATTATACTATCCTCAAATAAAATTTTCAAAAAAAAATTCATGGACAAAGGACAATGGGCAGATTGGGACCACCAATTGGAACAACTATTGCTATGACAGCTTTTCTGTCACAACTGTCCGTTCAAAGATATAAGACTTTTAAGTTTTGATAAAATATTAAAATAAATAAAATATTATTATTATAATAATGATTTATTACACAGTAACATAAAAAAGGGGCCCCTTTTATCAGTTTTAACGTGTTTTTTTATTTATTCTGGTATTTAGGGTATTCGTGTCCGACCGACGACGTATTTTATGGGTTAACCATAATGACATTGCTTACAAACATTGCTGGTGCAATACACCCTTCATGAATTGCATATCCTAAATACCATATTATTGATATAATGTGGGCACATGTGCCCATCGTTCGATTTCCTGATAAGCATGTACAATAATGGTCTATAATGTTGCCTTCATTCGGATTATATCTAATTGAAACATAGAGAGAAAACCAGTTAGATGACCTGCCCGATTACGGAATTCAGGAAAATGTGTAGCTTTTGCGTGGACATATCCAATCACGTCATGTATGACAAAGAATGTATTATTGTTATTTATTATTGAACAACAACCAAAATGAAGGCAACATTATAGAGCATTATTGTACATGCTTATCAGGAAGGCAACGGAGGGCACATGTGCACACTTATATCAATAATATGGTATTAAGGATATGCAATTCATTAAGGGTTTAATGCACCAGCAATGTTTTTAAACGATGTCATTGTAGATATCCTATAAATACGTAGGTAGTCGGTCGGACACGAATACCTTATATACCAGAATAGAGACCCTTTATCAGTTTTATCAGTGTTTTATTTTATGTTACTGTATAATAAATCATTATTGTAATAATAATATTTTATTTATTTTAACATTTTATCAAAACTTAAAAGTCTTATATCTTTGAACGGACAGCTGTGACTGCAAAGCTGTCTAGGCAATAGTTGTTCCGGTTGATTAGACCTATCCAACGACATATATTTTATGTCTATTGGAGGGTGGTCCCAGGTTCCATACATTTTTGCCCATTGTCCTTTTGCTCCGTTATAGTTTTATATCGCAAAGATAAGTATGTAAATAAGAATTTATTATTATAGTTCCATTAGTTATAGAGATTATTTCTATAAACAAATCATCTTACGAGTAAGTTAGTGCGTGTCATAAGCTCCTCATAACTTTGGCTCATTCGCCGATTACTCAGAAATAGGGCCCTGTCAAGTAGAATTCATGCCAAAACCCATCTATTAGCTTAACCTGCATTAATTATTGTAACTCGCAAACTAACTCCACTTTATTGGATTGAACTAATAGTGCCATAAGAATTATTGATAACGAGTGAAGAAATTAAGTTTTAGCATGTTTCGAAAGAAAGATCAATAAAGATATTCTTTTTGAGTGCTAGTAAAAGTAGCGTATTTATTGTATTGTTTTAAGTCTTTAGCACTGTTGTTTCTCTGAATGTTGAAACACTATGTATGAAAAAACCATAAAGTAGTGTGAAGCGAGAGAACCATTGATAACATTTTGTGATGTGAGATACTTTGAAGAATTAGTCACTAAGATTTTTAATTAGGATTGGTAAATTATCTAAGATGACGTGTACCTACCACATTCGAAATAATTTCTATCTTGTCGCCTCGTGTGCAAGCAAACGTGCTTACTTTACTTGTACTTTAATTTACTTGTTCATTGCTTCTTCATCGCTCTATGTGGCTTATTGCTACTCTACATTGTACTGCAAAACCGGATTTATTATATAAGTTGGCACTTGGCCGGATTAAGCCGATAATAAATAAATCCACGATGTTGATTAACTTCTGGATTTTAATTTGATCTGACAAAAGATTGCTTTCACGAGTCAGAAAGCTCATGTGTGATAGATTCACCGCTTTGTTACACTTTAGAGAAAGGTCACCTGATAATTTTTCATGCCAAACTGTTTTTTATAGTTTGATTTTGTATCATAAGAAAAAAAGTTTTTATGCTACTTTTAACTCGTGAGTTTTTGTACGTTTTTTTTACATGTAGGTACATAAGTAGATTTTTTTTAACTAAAATTTCTAAAGATATAAACGAGACGAACCCAGTTAAAACTAAATGGTTGAGCATCTACATTTGAAAAGATAGGCAGGCATGTGTGACTAAATGATACCACAAATATTCAGCATTTATCTCCAAAACAACCTTTCCAAAGCGAAAGCACGTCCAATTTGTCCAGTTTTAAATTTTACTGCGACATTCGCTTCTCCTGCATTACCAATCTTACTCTCTAGTGATTAGGTCGAGTTTCGCGAATTTTTTTATCAAAGGTAAAAGGATAACGGTAGAGTTGCAAGCTCCAAGTTTGGTTCAATCTTGACACACGATTTGTTGAACTTTATCTCGAGTTATATTGCCACATCTGCCTTTTGAATATTTTCAGTACTTTTAACCCGACTGCTGAAGTAGGGATACTTTTTTGAACTTAGGTAATCTTACACTTTGTATAAGTGCAACGATTAATTCCTAGCACTCTGAAATTTACTACATGAGGTAATTATCGTAAACTTTATGTATTTCTCCGCAATATTGACATGCATCTTTTTATACCATTTAACTTTTTACGCGGATCTTCAATAAGTTCTTACAAACTGAAAACCTATTATGTGAGGTTCATCGGGCGAAGGTCGAACCGAGTGACCGAACCATCTGCAGTAATTGGCCATGATGTCAGCGTCTGAATTAAAGGTGATAGTGTGAATGGACCAGGATTCTGATGTGAATACCCTTGAACTTGACTCCAGCTGCATTGAACAATTGCGCGAAATTTTATAACTGAATTGAAATCAGGTTCAAAGTCAGCTGATACACGTTCAGTTAATTTACCCACTCTCCAGAGGTATTTCGTTTTGCATTTATTTGGGTTGTTTATTCGTACTAATGTTATAAACGCGAAAGTTTGTAAGAATGTAGAGTGTATGGATGTATGTTTGTTACGCTTTCACGCTTAAACGGCTGAACTATTTAATCCAGATCCAAATTTGGCACAAATATAGACTACAGTCTGCAATAGCACATAGCATAGCATACTTTTTATCCCGTAAAATACGGTTCCCGTGGTATAGATTTGTTTTTGTTTTTCAAGGTGCCACGCTGGCGAAGCCGTGGGCGGAAGCTAATTTATTCTATTTTGCACATTTAGTCCAAATAGAATAAATTCGATTCAAAGGTTCGTTATGTCTCTCCTGTTCATAAATCTATGAATACTCCTGCTGATATCCATAATAATTTTTTTAAGTTTGATGATCAAAGAACGAAACAGAAGAGAATTTAGATTCATAACGTTTTTCACGTTCCATCATAGAGAATCAACTATTTGCCCTGCAGTCCTTCGTGCTAATAAACAATCCACAATGTCGTACATAGGTACCTATGTACATTATTGCGGTAGTATAATTTTACAGGACCTTAATACTCGTCTATTGTGTATGTTTACCGCGTGTCAGAGTATCCTGTTCAAACCAGAATGCTATAACTGTAATAATAAGTAGGCTGCCTTGAAAAACCCGGTTTTGGATTCGCAATGCAAAACTTACTGCATGAAGTATTGATGCTAGGCTCATGCGCGCAACTTACCTGTGAAAGGAAAGAATTAATTTATTATACCAGTACTTTAGTTCATCATCATTGGTCTGTTTATATAATAAAGATGATTTAGATTACGTCAAGAACCATTTGAAATATTTCATTGGCGGATAAAAAGTTTTTTCATCTGAAAAAAATGTGGCATTGGATGTTATATTATTTTATTTAAAGGTCTTACAGAAATAAACATGTTTTGCAATTTTATACCTAGTAAGGAGTGCTCCTTAATTCACCCCGTAACCTTTCCCCCCAGTCATTTTTTCATTTTGGATTGAACCCAGTTTTTAAATTTCCTAGTAAAGGTTTGAGTCAGTGGCCAACTCTGAGTGGTAAACTCTTAAAACTGGATGGGTGACCGCGGTGATGACATTTTATTTTGAACGCTTTCAAGTCAGTCTCTGCTTTCAAAAAGTTGTGATGCCAGAGAGATCTGGTAAAGATCGCTTTCTTGCTATAAAACGGCCCATTGTACAAAACGTTCTGTATGATACTACCTACTTATTAAGTTGTAATATTTATGGTGTGCAATAAAGTATTTTCTTCCTTAGGCCGCCATATTGGTTTAAAAGAAATGTAGTGACGCGATAAGAAGAAGATGAAGGCCATCCCGGAGGCTTTAGGCCACCTCCTTGCTTTATACCGACTCCATGCATGTACTCCTGGTTATATTATTACAAATGCGTGTCAAAGTGCTATCAAAGCAGCATGGGGTTATTGCTCTATCACATTTATGATTATGTGTGTTTTGAAGCCATCAATGGGGCAATACTCCCGATTCAAGGCTTTTTCGGCTTTAACGTAGGACCGTAGCGAACTTTATGGGAGAAAAAAGTCGTCACTTTATGGCAGTCCTATTATAATGAAAGGTTAAAGCACGATTGTATTCCTCTATACTCTATACAAATGCAATTGAACCAAAAATTCGTAATGTGTCATAGTTAGTATTCTTATATGCGGCGATGGGTTTGCAACCTGTCACTTGCGGAATATTAACTACTATGAAAATGTGGGCATAATTGCTAAGTATAAGGTTTGGATGTGCCTCTGACTACCACCGTTTAGAAAGATCTAAAGTGATAAGATATTTGAGATGCCTACAAAGCCTGGAGATTACAGTCGTGATCAAGTTTTTTTGTTTTTTTGGCACTTTAGTTAAACTTTAGAGACAACTGAATTCGAGTGTTTTTTACAAGTATTTTAGGTATTAGTTCAAGGTAAGTCTATGCTAAAACTATTGAATCTAGATTAAGTACTAAAAGATGAAAGTGATCAGGAAACACACAAGGTCCACACAAAGCTTAAATCGCACGCAGGCTTATCTGAAACAGCTCTAGAGCCTAAACCGTCGTCTACACAGTGACTTGCCTGCACAGGTAGAGTACGAAGTAAATTCTTCTACTTATTATTCTTGTCACTAATTCTTACAAACTAGGCGTAGTGAAAAGATTAAAGTGCATCTCAGAGGCACCTTCTGTGTACGAAGAAAATCAAGCTATGGATACTTATTTGTTTACAAAATGTAAAACTACACTTTTACCAATACTTATTATAAATTTTATAATATTTTGCTTTTTGTAGTTACTATAAAATTCTTAGATAAGCATAGCAAAATGCAAGCTTTTATGTAATATTTCTGCGGGTTATATTGTTGTTAATACCTACCGACGTTACAGAAGGTAGGTGCATGAACTTTGTTAGTACGCTGTAATCTTGAGTTCGATTGTAAAACTCAATAAATATGTGGTTATTAAATAACTATAAAATCAAAATTAAATTGTTTAGTACAAATACCATAAAAGCGCAAGCTCACTTGCAAAACTGTGTATGCGCAAATAAAACTGAGCGTGTGGACGGAGCTTAAGCCACAGCATAATTTATTGTACTATAGCCTAAGCAGGGGTAATTAGACAGGAATATTTGCAGCCGAGACTCGAACATGCTATCTGCCGCCATCGTGGCGACCCCATCGACATTGTTTCCAACAAAGATTTTTTTACCTTTATTGGGTCTTAAAATCTCGAGACAGTCGTGGCTTGGAGATATTTTTATAGTTTGTTGAAACGGTCGAAAAAAATGGGTTATAAAAATTTGGGGAAATTGTTGGTGAATAGCATCTTGTGACGCTGTTTAACCGATAGTAGCAGCACCCATGAATAAACTTGCACTTTAAAACATTGGCCAAAAATATTAAAATTATATCGTACTACCTTTTCACGAAAAATCTACCTAAAATTAAACTATTTCGATGAATCAACGCAGTTAAAACGTTATTATACAACTATTTTCAACGTCACGTATCAAAGCCTTAAATGTGACAAAGCCGCTTTACTTAATCCCATTAAATAGATAAGTGGTCACTCTGAAGAATACGTAATGGTCAATGCTACATGCGTCACTCACTACAAACAACACCTTCCTAGAAGAAACACTCAGAGTCGAAAGTGTCCTTTTTGAGTGTTTTTAGCAGAGTTTTCCTTGATGGTTTCTATCATTTCGGCAAAAGCATCTATGTAAGACGTAGGCATGTGCTATAAAGTTTAGACCAGCCTCAGATTACCCCCGTTAGATATCCTCAAAGTTCTAAGTACCAAGAGACCCAAAGATACAAACGATTTAAACCTTTGAAAGATACTATGTAATTTTGTATACTAGTAGGTATTTAGTTTTTCAACGCACCAAGACAGAAGCTCTATTTACGCTTTGTAGAATACCTCATTAAACTTGTAGTTGTTTACAACTAGATATTAGTTATTAGTTTGTTACTTTGTTCATGTGTGTAATATGATAAACCAGGCTGTAAGAATGTTTTCAAACCAGTCATTATTAAAATACTCAACGAGTTATTTCGCTGTCGATTCCGTCTGCGCCTGCGCTGAGTGATGATAAAACGCTCACATCGTGCATTTCAATTATGTTTTTATGGTCTATATATCAATATGCATTAAGCACAGCCATCCAACAAAATAGACCCAAAAATACTTTTGTCTTTCAGAATAGCGGCCATTTTAGTGGACATAAATCGGATCATAAATGAAATAAATCATCTTTCACCGTTCGCCAGAGTAGCCAACCAATAATATCTTACCCAAATCAGTCGTGAAACGGACACAACATATTCACAAGTTTCTGGCACTATCGAATCCAACTGCCTTTACAAAACGTTGTTCAGCCGAGATGAGTGAAAGACGGCTGAGGTTCCGTAGAAAGATAAACTCATGCTACGGGTACAGATGTCATTTCTGGCCCACACTACGCGGAATGTGCTGCCTACGCGCTGTCTTTACATCGAAATGTGGGGTATCAATCTATTGTGCATTGCTCGCTGCGCTGGTTTCGACAAATGCTTGACATTTCCGAGTTATTGCCGTGTTGTGAGCTGTCGGATGTAGAACTTGGTTATTCGTGAACAGTGGTTTTCACAATGAAGTGAAGTTTATTGGTTCGATGACAAGGAATGAAATTGCTCTTATTTTTCTAAAGCAAAACAAGGTAGGATACTTGCCTTAGCTTATTTTGCCTACGTCGTATTTTGTCTTCCCTTTGTATGTAAAAATGTACGCGCCCAACAAATAAATTTCCATCAATCATCATACATTGCTGGTCGTTAAAATATTAGTTTCAATTGTTGCTAAACAGGAAGACGTGCTCATTGACACCACCTACTTGAAGCTAACAGGACTTATAAGTAATCATCAAGAAAATAAACAAATCTGTTTGTATTGGCGCTGGCAATGAGGCCAATGGGTGTTTTGATGGTAATTTTTACTACTCAGATTGGTGGCAGCTAAAACACTATTTTGATGGTTATAAAAGTTAAAACTGGAGCGAGCGAGCTTAGTGGTTTCCTCCGGCAGTTCCAATTCAATACCCATCATGTCATCACACTCGACCGTATTGGTCCAAAATCACTTTTAAAACACGCACATTCAGGTATCGTAAAAAATGCGAGACTATTTTATTGTGGGGCCGAAATGTTTTACTGACACTCGTAAAATGAAAATGGTGTAAAATTCACGCATTGTGCCAGCTCCATGTTTTATTAACGGCTTTGTGGCACATCCCTATGTTATCATCGATTTGGAAATGTAATCAGTTCGTAATCTACTGCCGTTTTTGTGGATGCGTGACAGTGCATCGAGCAAGGCATAAGCAGCAATTAATGTGAAACCGGATTTTAACTCATTTTGTGGTGCAAAGATTGACTCGGTGTAATTTAAAGTATGGAAAAGGTAAATGAAATAAATTTGGAAATTACTATTTTTTATTCTTATTAAGAATTAGGTATTGCTTCTTATCTAAATTATTGATCTGAGGAATTGTTCACAATGCTGGGGCTCGGCCAACATTTTCTTCCGATTGATATTTAAAATTGTAAAACTATGTAAGTACCTACTTAAGTATTTATGTGTAAAGCAATAAAAAAACATTGAAAAATAAAACCTGATTGTATTTAAGTTCGCATTTAAATTGAGGAAATATAAATGTGACTTTTATCGTATTGTAATAAGTCGGTATGCCTGCGAAGGATAATAAAAGTGTATTTTTTGTCGAAAAGCTATTGAAGCTCGAAGGATAAATGTCAGCTGGTTTTGGATCTGTTTAGTAATTTATTGTCCACCATCAATCTTTTCACATAATGTATTTTAGGTCCGAAAGTTTTTGGACTTTGGATTAAAATGGCGTGGGATCAAATCGGAAATGGTATCCTTGCTAGTTTTGGAAGCTTATGGTATGAGTTAAGCTAATGCCTAACCATAACTCTTGTTTAGGAATCTTTGTGTGTTGCCTTAAGCTGTATTTGATAGAATGTATTACGTTTAATGTGAGAAATAGGTTCCTCCCAAATTTTATAAACGCATCAATTGGACATTAAATGTTGAACAAAGAACTGTGGTAAATAACACTGTTTTTAAGATTTTCTAGTAACAGCTAAAATAATGAATCTTATAGCAAAGTATTGAAAAAATTATTGACCGTAGTAACCTACACGGACAACGAACGACTAAAACACTAGATACTATTTGTTGCATGTCTAATGGATTTCTAAACGTCATTCTACTAATACATTGCTGTTATTGTTGGCAACTCCAATTATACATGGTGTTATTATTAAAAAGGCTTCAATTAAAAGGCTCCAGCGGTCAATTACTGGCTATAGGATATTGGCAGGTCATTAGGAGAGAACTAGACTACAAGAATTTAGTGTTGTGAATTACGATTATAAAAATCAATTTCGATGTGAAAAAATTGGTGGGAATTGATTATACGGAATGGGATACGAGTGAATCGATTGATTTACGATTTTGATTTTATGCATTAAAGTTAAACGTTATGTTATAAAATTACTCTTTAAAAAAAAAACCATTGAATTAGGTATACATAATACAATTTGAACAAAATTCTTAAAGTATTTATAAATGGGAAAGTATGTGAAATAGTTTGGGTCTCGATCACGACAAAATGAATATAGCTAGACTGATGTGGATCTGAAATAACATTTAGGCTACTTTTGAGTAGGTAATACACGGACCTGCGGACAGAAACTAGTAGTATCATTAGTCGTTACTGAAAATACTTTTATTATCTTACATCTTACGTCAAAACAAGACATGGAATGATAAATAATAATTTAACCAAAAGTACATAATGCAAATAGTACATTTATTCTCTTCCATTTTATCGATTTAGGTACATACATATTTGTCAAGCCCAGCTCTGGCTCGATTTGTATCGACATACCTAGACCGATTGCCAACACTAGCGGCCTTTCAAGAGCCAGTCTGTGCTAGTCCGCCTACTCGCAGTCAAGTGCAGCTTGTCGGATAATCAGCCGAACGGCGCCACTGTATCAATTTGTGCATTTGCGACAACCGATTAAACGCTTAAGGCAGAAACAATTGTATTGTAATGTCAGTTTAAACAATAACATGACGCCTATCACCTCTGCGGCTCGCTATTCATACAAGACATTTCAAGTCTAATTTTGCTCAAGTAAGACTCAACGATATTCAAACAATAACATACTTTTGATACATCAATACTTTTGATATCAACTTTAGGCGGTGTGGTCGCTCAGCGACAAAGCCTTTTGTTTTGTGTGGTGTTAAATAAAAAAAAAACTTAAATTTAAACTGGTAATATGAAATTAAAATGTAAGTACCAAGCTAAGTAAGTACTATTTTGTAGGTGCATATTAGAGTTATCGATAAAAAGATCGATGTAACGAGACAACACTAGCTTCACAACCACCGCGTCGCGACGTCGCCTGTCAAGTGTAGATATAACCACAGATTATTAAATACCACTATAGCACCTCGAGCTACGAACTCTAGTGCATCGCTTGAGCTTAATGAGTGTATCTATAAGAACCTGTAAGTGTATAAACATAGTGGATGGCGCCATGCAAACAGAATCCCGTCACGGCAACCATACATTACGAGCGTGCATTATAAGCAATAATCAATTAGGTTTACTGCTATATTTACTGCTTTATTCAGGTGTCTATACATAAATAGACAGGTTGCATTCAAGGCTTCAAGAATTGTTGCACGTTAGTGTACAAGAAAATACAAGTCAAAAGTCTGTTAATACAATAGTTACAATTAGTATCAGGTATGTTAAAATCATTCTAGTTATCTAGTAGCCAATCAATTTAGCCAATGTTGCCAGTTTTAATATCACAATGTCATAGTCAAATTATCAATTTTAAGTAAAAGATAACCGTTTTGTTCAAAATTATCGGGATTTTGATGAATTTAGAAAAGGATTATTCACTTTAATTCACATATCGCTCACGTCTCGTGTTTTTTTTGGAAAAATAACCACCAAGATTACTCAAAATACGAGAAAAAATATAAAAACTAGAGCGACAAAGTTGACACTCGAATGCAACGCAAAAAAATCCATAATGTTATGTTTGTTAGGCATAAAAAAATACCTATAATATATAAATAAATAATGCTGGACAATCCACACAGCATCATCTAGCCCCAAAGTAAGCTACTCAAAGCTTGTGTTATGGGTACTAGATAACTGATATATTTAATACATTATATACATAGATAGATATTTTTATGATACATAGAAAACACCCAGACCAACGGAACAAATTTCTGCAGAGCATACACAAACTTGTTCCGCGGCGGGAATCGAACCCGCAACCTCTTGCGCCGCAGGCGGACTCTAGCCCGCTGCGCCACTGAGGTCGACAAATATATTTAATAAATATATATTAGGCCCTGTGAACACAGGATCGAATTGGTCGAAGAACGTTTAGTTTACTATCCAATATGTTATTTATCGATATTTGCCATTTCAGTTCGCTTCTTGACGAGCAGTTGACGTAATACGAGCTTTTGTGATGAATTTCCTCAGTCTTCGGGGAAATAAAGTTGAGTACGGATCGTATGAGATGTAGGTTTTCGTATTATGTATCAAAAAGAAAATTAATCTTGGAAACCATAAAAAATAACATTTCTAATTGAAGAACAGTTGGTAACAAATGCTGAAGTTTTTGGAACTAGATAAGATAAGATAAGATAAATTTATTTCAGTAACAAACTTACATAATGCTAAAAGTAGGTACATCGGAGTTATTTATTTCTATGTATAAATCTTATGGTGTGACCTGAATGGAAAACATAGGTACCCAAACTAGGAGAACCTGTGAGATGGCGTACCTATGCCCCCCGCCCCGGAAGAAATCGGTTTTAGGTACAAAAACTAGTAAAAAAAAATAAAAAAATAAATAAAGACTTAAAAAATAAATTAAGTAAAAATTTGCTTGTAAATTACTACTACGTAAATTATATTACAAGAACTTAATAGGAGAAAAAGAGAAAGAGACGAACGTCATGCCAGTAGACCATAAAAGTATGTATGTGAATGCAAACAATGTCGTTGTGTGTGAGTACGAATGAGTGTAACACTAGAGTCTGTGCATTCAGATTGTAGGGTGTATGTGTGTGTATGTATGTATGTAAGGGTGAGTGTGTGAAGGAGTCTTCTGAGAAACACCAAACTCTAAAGAGTTTGGGCAGCAGGAAACTCATTGTTTGCACGGGATCTGTGAGAATGTGAGGTATGGTAAAGTGTAAGGTTTTCCGTGAGTGGTGTGTGAGGGTGATTGTGTGAGTGTGAGAGAGAGTGTGTGAGTTGTATCTGAGTTGTTAGGTAAAATACTATTACGTTAAGATAATCAGCAAGTTTTCAGTTTCTTCATAATTTTGTTCCAATAGCCAAAGTTTAGTTATTGTTTTGCATTTGTAGTTCGACATTGGGTAAAAATTAAGAATTTTATTGAGCTTGTTATAGATGTATGCTGCCAGAAAGTATGGATGACGCCTCGCAAATGATGTGTTGCATCTAGTGGTTTTGCTTATATTTTTCGAGAATCTATTTTGTAGAGTTATAGAGGGGTCAAATGGAGTTTTTTTATGGAACGAAAGAACTAGCTGTAAAATGAATAACTGTCTAATCGACAAGATCTGACATTCCGTGTACAAAGAGACCGAGGGGTAGCGAAATGGTTTGAAATGCATGACCTTTAACACAGATCGCTGTGCTCTTTCTACTTTTATTAATTTGGTTTTGCAGGCTCCACCCCAGACCGAAATGCAATAGCTAAGAATGGATTGACAAAGGCAAAAGTATACTGATTTTAAAAGATCACTGGAGGCCACGTGTCGAAGATTTTTAAAAATCCAAATTAATTTTCTTGTACGTGAAGCCACGGAGTCTATTTGGGGCGTCCATGAAAGTTGGCTATCAATTTGTACACCCAAGTATTTTATTGTCTCAACTTTTTCGATGCATATGCAGTCGCATATCACTTTAGGGAAGTCTTTGCAGGTGTGGGCTTGAATTTTGTAATTTTCGTTTGGGGATTTAATGGATCTAAGGTTAAATGCAATGTATTTAGTTTTGGTGTAGTTTAGGGTGAGAAGATTTTTTTGGAGCCACAATATGACATTGTGCAGGCCTCGTTCTGCAAGAATACGAACGTGGTCCCAGGAGTCTCCTTCAAAGATGAGAGCTGTGTCATCTGCAAACGTTATTACTTTACCATGGTTTGGGAGGTATTGACACAGCTCGTTAATGAAAATTAAAAAGAGATTGGGGCCTAAAATACTGCCTTGAGGGACTCCATAGGAAACTTTTTCTTCTGTACTCGTTACGTTTTTTATGGTGACTGCCTGGGTTCTATTTGTTAGGTAGCTTTTGAACAGTTTGAGAGACGTGTTGCGAATGCCAATGCGCTCTAACTTTTCAAGAAGTAATGGGATTGAGACTGTATCAAATGCCTCTGCCAAGTCCAAGAAAATGCTGATACATTTCTTTTTATTATCTAAGTTACTAACCACATATTCTGTTAGAGTTGAGACTGCTTGTTCGGTTGATTTGTCTGATCTAAATCCAAACTGGCAATCAGATAGAAGTTTTTCATTTTCGAGGTATCGCATAAGTCTTTTATTGATCAATTTTTCGACAATCTTAGATAATGATGGTAGGATACTGATTGGCCTATAGTTAGTTACATTGTCTCTAGAACCACTCTTGTAGATAGGATGGATTACTGATCTTTTGAAAGCACTAGGAAATATACCTTTATCGAAGCACAAATTGATGATGTGAGTGAGAGGTGGTACGATTGTATCTTTGCAAGTTTTGAGTAGAGTGGTGGATATACCATCCCACCCCGTTGCACAGTCAGTCTTGAGACTCAGTATTGTTTTTTCAACTTCGTCAAGGTCAACACTGAGCAAAACAAAAGTTCTTGGATGAGATTGTGTCTTAATTTCGCACTCGTTATCATAGCCATTTGCCTTGTTCGCTATATCGGTAGCTAGTGATTTACCCACATTAACGAAAAATGAATTGACATCGTTAACAGCCGTTTGCTCATCAGATCCTGGTTTTAATAGTTCTGTAGGATATGTTTTAGGTCGCGAGATGTTGGTAATTGTCTTTATCACTTTCCAAGTCAATTTAGGATTTTTATAAGCTTTTTCAAGTTCGGAACGTTCATAAGCAATTTTAACCTTCCTGAGCAGGCTATTACAGAAATTTCTGTATCTCTTGTATGACTCTCCTAGAATTTTATCGTTACGGTGTTTTTTTAGTTTGAGGTGCATATTGTCGCGGTGTCGTATACATCTAAGTAAACCCTGGGTAATCCACGGCTTCGATATCCGTTGTTTCGTTGACAAGGGTCGGTGAATAGTGCTAAGCTGCAAGGAGTTCATTAGAATTTTAATTAGTTGATCTGTTGCCAGGTCGGGGTCATCCATTAAAGAAATGTCAGAGATGTTGGATGATTTTAGTAGGGAAGCTACCTTAGCAATGTCAGTTTTTTTGAAAGTTGATTGTTGAGGATGACCTTGGACGGTTTTAAGTGACAGACATAGCAAAACAGGCAGATGGTCAGTCAAGGCAGTTTGAAGAACAAATGATAGCGCCTGGGACTTTGTTTTTAGTAATATATGGTCCAAACAGTTTTCCTCTCTAGTTGGAAAGTAGTTAGCAGGCAGAAAGCCAAGTTCAGCCGTTAAATTCAAGTAGTTGATACTTTTTGGATCTATGGTATCCTTTTTTATATCGATATTGATATCTCCCATAATAATTACATTGCTAAGATTACCCAAGGATCGTAATACGGCGTCTAAGGAATTCAAAAAGTTATCGATGTTCCTAAAAGATGGAGGACGGTAGATGGCTACAACAGCCGTATGGGTACCAATTTTGATGACAAGACAATTGGCATCTACAATATTATCTGGCTCAACAATAACACAGTTAATGTTACTTTTAGAATAAACTACGATTCCGTCATTTTGATTAATTGCCCTGTGCGTGGGATGAGAATTGTAATTCGGTAGTTGGGGCAGCGGTTTTTTTCTTGAAAGCCAACATTCAGTTAAAATTATAATCTCACAGTCAAAGTTTATGGTTGATAATAATAAAACGAAGGAGTCAAAGTTTTTGCCAATACTACGGATGTTCTGTGTGATAACTTTTAGGTATTTTTGTGGTTTCTTTATGAGACCAGCGCATTTTTCAGGAACGCATTCAAAAGATTGGGCTATTTGTAAATCATCTACTTCATTAAATATTTTTGTGTTATCCATTGTTCGGTTGTAAAATGGGAACAATGTTGCTCAATAGACGGGGCTGGGAATGTATAATAAATCTTGTTAGTGTGAGTGAAAACTTGGGTGATTGTGAGGTAAGTTTTATGATAAGTGTTGTGTTGTGTGTGTGTATCGTTGAGAAACTAGCTTTAGTGTATGGATAGGTATAAGTAGATGGCAAGAAAATATTATGATATAAATTAATTCTAGATGTAAAGATACGTTTTAAATTAGTTAATCTATCAATTAGTCACTTAGGAGACTTCAGGGCTTCAATTTGCTGTTCACTTTTAATGAGAACGATCGGAGCACCGTCTTCTTTTCTAATGAATACTTTGCCATTTGAAGTCCAGCAGTATTTATACTGCCCCATTCTAGAAAGCTCTCTCGCAAGGTAATGAAGCCGATTTCCCTTGCTGGTTAAATGTTCAACTACAAATATTGGTGAGTTGAGACTACGGAAGCCCAGGTGAGAAGCATTGAGCTTATTTCCTCTGTTCGTGACATTGAAGCTTTTTACTGCTTTAATTAGGCGTTGTTTTTGGATGGTGGTCGTCAACTCCACTATAATGGGCTTATTTGATTCAGTTTTCCCAGGGACTCTGAAAATATCTTTGATATCGCAGGGAGATATTTTGGAACCCAAGGAGATGCTCATTTGGACAAGATAGTTTGTAAGGACTTCCTTGGTCTCGTTAGTGGAGTTCGGGACGTTCCGAATCTCAAGAGTCGAGCTTCTGGCACTCCTTTGGAGGTTTTTAAATTTGTCTTCAAGGTCGTCAATCTGAGTTTGTTTGTCCTTGATTTCCTGCTCGAGACTATTAACCTTCTTATTCATCTCCTCGAAGTTGCTAGTTAAGAACTCCATCGATTTTTCGATTTCCCCTGTATTTTTATGGATATGTGCTAGTTTGGATTCTATTTTTTTAAACTTCGAGTCGATGTCCTCTCTAAGATTTTGAAACATTACAGAAAGTCTATCTTCGAAAAGCGCTATCTTTTCATCGACTCCCGGGGAGTGTCTGCGTTTTCCTCTAGTTGGCGCAGCGGCAGCTCGACGAGGAGCAACCTCGGTATCGGTTTTTTTGAGTAGATCAGAGTCAGATCCAGACTTTTCCGGTGTTCGGTAAAGGGACATAATTTTTTTTTTTGTTGTTTGAGTAATTTACAACTGATGTTTAATTATTCAATTTGCGAGCAACTGTGTTGTTTACTTGGAGCGCCGATTATCTTTTAGCAAAAGTAATATCAGCTTTCGGCAAACTTGATGCAGCAAGCGGTGCGGTTTGGTTTGAAGCTAGTAGGCGTGCGTGAGGTACCAGGCGACCATACAATAAAAGCAGTCTACAGTGCGCGTCTACAGTGCACCGTGGGATGATTCACTGCACAAGCACAAGCAAGAACGTGCTAGTGCGGGTCTCTACGCAGTGTGACACATACGTATTCCTCGGTCAAGTGTGTGCACGGCGTTCGTCAAATAGTAAGAACGCGCTAGTGTGGGTTTGAAAGCAGGCTGACTCACGCGTATTCCTCGGTCAGGTGTGTGCTCGGCGCTCATCGGATAGTAAGAACGCGTTAGTGTGGGTTTATAAGCAGACTGGCTCACGTGTATTCTTCGTTCAAGTGTGTGCACGGCGCTTTTGAAGCTAGCGAACTCCTTCTGACTTATGCACTCCGAATATTGTAGGCGAATTTTTGAAACCAAAATTGTTTTATTTAAATAATAAATAAGTGCGTGGGGGTTTTTAAACACGTCTACTCGTAGCCGAGGTCCGGGCGGAAGGGGGATAATAAACTAGTATTTTTTATCTATAGCAAGCTATTTATTATCTATGCTGTTATAATATGAATGAAAATATGAAAAACCGAGAATCAAATATATTCAAACTGTTGCTGTTGTTGATCTGATTGTGCTTGCAAATTGAACCCGTGCTTAGAAAATAATCATGCAAACATTGTTTCAATACGATATCATCTTTATGTAATAGAGATTGTTCTTGACCACAATTTTCCATAAAAGTATTCCGAGAAAGCCTTTGAAAGTTTTCTATAACCACTTCAGCCACTTTCGGCCGGAACCTTCCAAACAATATAGAATGAACCCATTTTAAGGGTTCATTCGTGTTATCACCTTTGAAAATAATACACCATGAAGCTTAGGTTTCATTCAAAGCGTTCACCGTTATTGCATTGACCGTAAAATAACGGTCAATAGTACTTTTACGCGAATGAATTAGTTGAAGGTTTTCGCTTCTTCGCTAGCGTCCGCCGCTTCCTTGTAAACCAAACCTTTATTGGGACATTGAGGATTTGAGTCACGTAGTCCGTTTACTCCGTAGTGTTTACTTTAAATAAGGTTCCCTAAGTAAAAAGAAACCCAACTGAATTAATATTAGAGAAATTATTATCACGATTATTTTCTGTTACAAGTTTCGTTTGAGACTGCCGCTTTGAAGGTAACTAAGTATTATCAAATTGTACATAAACTTAATTTGCTCAGAACATCATCTATATTTTCATTTCAACCTGTATTTACCAATCTTGTAAATAGACCTCTTAATTTCACCTCTTTATTTCACGATCTGACTGATCACTGCTCTTGTTTACCTACCCATTTTCTCGCCAACATACCATGCCTATCTATATTCAATTATTTCAGCGTCCGTCAACCACAGAAAAGATACATGATAATACCTAAAGGTACCGAAACAAAGAACGAACCAATCTAATCTCAGAACAAAGCGAGTAACCTCAGCCATTCATCGGAACATGATCATGCAATCCCGTGTTTAGCATTCGGAATTCGCGCACATTAATCACTGGCAGCCCGATGGTTCCTTTCAATGTTGCCACAACAAATTAAAGCGGCTTGAAATCATTACCGTTTCGCCACCTGTCATAATTCCGGCAGATCTAGTTGAGCCAGCTGGATCACCAGAACTTCGAGTCAGATTAGTGTAAGAGAATAATCGGTGAATGATTATTTCACAATTCACATGCCTTTATTAGTACCCATCAGTTAGAAGAACCTTACTTTTTTATTCTGGCCACCTGATGTTGGAAAGAAGGAATGAAATCAACCTTTTAGTAAAAACCTATTGGCTGCAATCCATATTTAAAAATTAACTTGTTTTGTTGCCTGGAGCTAATAAGCTGGAAAGTTAGTCTCCCATTTTTTTCAGCGGCCTCAGTTGACTAAAGAGTCTCTTGATCGCCACCGCGGCCGCTACCGTCGCATATATTGGCAGATTTGTAACCTAGGTTTGAGCGTACCATCATGTAAAATTTAGTTTACTCCAAACAAAGGGGTCAACTAAATTCGCAATAAATCTATGAAGTGGACCAGCTCAGCTTTTCAATATGATCTATGATTTCAAATGTAGACCTGGGCAGACGTTGATTCTCAGAATCGACGGTGAATAATTAACGAGAGAGGAAAGCGGAAAATGTATTGTGATCACGATGGATGCTTTTCATTTGGCTTAATTAATTGATATTGTTATCATTTATTCAGGGAATACCAGAGTGGTTTTGCGTGTTCTGAATGTTCTGAACGATTAGGTTTTCAGAACTAAGTGTTAACATCAAAACATCAATCCAAACAATAAGAATTAAATAAATAAATATTGGTTGTCTTTGCACATAGCACACAATAAGTAAAAGCATCATACTTTCGGAAACCCATTGACAAATACTCGTATATCTAGAGCCTCGTGGTGTTGTATTCAATTGACCTGATGAGAATTTAAACAAGTGAGTTAATGCATATTTTAGAACAAATACCTATTCATTCGTTTTAGGCAATGTTAGGCAAATTTTTGTGATTCCGTGACACTGGTACTTTAGTATGCACATGTAGAGTATACACAAAATAAGGTCATAAGATAATGAATTCCAATTTCCTGTCGACAAATCATGTATCAGCAGATCAAAATTTAATTCCCCACAATTGTAACAAAAGCTGTTGTTGGTGCGAAACTGGTGGCGTGAAGAAGGGATTTCCCCAGGGTGAGAGAATCGATAGTCCATTGTCATTCCCCTGCATTGAATTATGTGGAGGGTGACTCTTGAACATCTGCGAAGTCTATCAGCTTTTTGCAAGTTTGTTTGACTGTTTATCGTTTACCCTTGATTGTATGACATTGAATGTTGTTGATTCTCCATTTTAATATTGAGCCATTTTTAACCTTGTGATCTAAGATCAGGCATTGATAGCGATTGACTTAACTTAATTTAAATTAAGTTAACTCTTAAATTACTTTACACAACTTTGGACTTGAAGTTCGTCTAATAGCTTCTAAGGAAGTATCCAAGTAATAATAGGATATTATCAAGAAGTCGTGTGCAAGTGACATCATTGTAATGAAACCATATCATTTACTTGTGAGATAATGGACACAAACAAATGACATTTTGACAAACAAGGGCGTGATAACACATTTGCTACTGTTAACCACTTCATAGATAAATAGATAAAATAGTAAGGTAGAACTCATAACTTACGACAACCAGAATAGATCTACACAGGTAAGTCCCTTTTTTAGTATGTTCTTGTTATTGGAAAACTACTGAGCTGTCATGTATTAAGCCCGATTGATGACTGAGGTGACAATAGTTTAAACCAAGTTTCAACTGGTAATAAGTGGAAAATAAATTATAGGATTCATCAAGAAAGTATGATAAATCGGTAGTTAATATTATACACAAAGCCAAGAAGGTAATAAAACGAAATGAAGACCTTTATGAACAGAACGTCGTAAAGTTGCGAGTTGTAACCGAAATGCGATGAATTCGGTACTTAGTCAATAATGTTGGTAACCAAAAGGACGAATTCGGTAGTTGGTCAATACGGTTGCAATTACTGTATTGTTGTGTAACTTTATGCTGGGTAAGCGGTCGGCTCTTGCTATTAATGAAAGGCCTAAGTTAATGACGGAAAGCGAACTATATTATTTGCATATTTTTGCTTAAATATTTCAGGCAATATCAATACTTATTTGGGCCTCACATGAGCTCGTATCTACAGTCCAACCGACTATCTCTTCAGGTGCGCGTGACGCGAGTCCAGGAAAATGTCGTTTATGAGATTTTCTATGTTCTCGCTTTGGCCACCTAACCGGATAAGTTGGTGGCACTGAACTTTAGATTTTATCACGTGGCATAGGTTAGGATTATTGCCGTTAAACTCTTAGAAGAGAAAATCACAGATACAAGTATCTGATATTGCTATAGCATGTAAATTTTGTAGTAATTAAGGTTCACGTATATGGGAATAACGTTATTTATGCAAATTAATAATAGGTACTTACATAAAATATTGTTATACAATATTTTTCTCCGTGTATTTTATTGAACGGGACCGCAAATGGTAGTGAAAAATTACTGAGAATTACTTTCATGTCCAACAGCCACCAATATAGGCAACTGCATGTCATCACATGGTGTCATTGGTTATTGGTATTTTTGTAATTTTTAAGATGTACGGTCACGATCGTTAATTTGGGACCCACCTAAGGTGGAATATCGCATAGCAACATTTTTACTGTAAGAACTATTATTTGACAACTACGATAGAACGAGGCTGACACGATTATTTCCGATTCACTTCGACCAATTGTGACTGTACCAGAAAGTATAGTTGGCCCAACGAGTCAAGGCATTCGTGAAGTTATCTGCAGAGCGCTGCGCAGTATCGTTTTTCGGGAGCAATTGGTGGTATGGAGAGGGACGGTGGGACTGTACATGCGCAAACTAGCACCTGTGGCTAACCTCACGAATGCCTAGATCCGTTGGAAGAACTGTAATTTAATTAAGTAGATATACATAATAAGCTATTACTTGGGCCAAGCACTCTTCTAATTCACGATTCTCAGTAGGTACTTTAGCATCGTGTCCAGTGTGGACGGATCCGGGTCACTTTCGTTTGTTTGATGCCTAATTGACTTTATCTATCTTGTCTGCCGGAATTATATCACTATCTATCATATTATATCACTTTTATTCGTTAAGATACCATCTACAAGTAATGATTGAGTGGTAGTAAATGTGTAATGTCTATCTAATCAGTTCATTTGGTATTTTATTATACGAGTATCACATTTATTTGAATCTTACTAAAGTACGACATAATATACATATGTTCATGTAGTCTCCAGCTATTCAGCAATTTAGTTGTATTAAGGTAAAATATTTGTATCCTCTTGATGTTCTTCTCGGAAGACACTCTCAAATATTTGCTGAATTTTTTTAATTTTAAGGTCAAGATGTTTAAAATTGTTGAGTCATTTGTATTTTTTGACGATAAAATTAGTGTTGAATTACTTTGGCGTATTGTCTGAAGCAGTTTAACTGTCAGTAATTGTTGTTTAATTTTATTCATCCAGTTAAAATGTATTTATTTAAAATACGGACATCACAAGGGATTTGCCGGAACTTTCCGCTGGGTATAATTTTATTTACTTAAAGGACTTGAAAAGTCCGGTTATCCTTAAAAGGTAATGTATTAATTATACGTGAATAGTCGCAACTGGGAGATAAAAGGTAATTTGGCAAAAAAATAACGTAATAAAACGTATATACATACATACATAGTATGATACATACATAGATGGTATTTTGAAATGAGAGAAGAGTAATAAAAATGAAATTACCGATAACAGTCGTTAGACTAATGATTTTCTAGTTTTTGGTTTCAATGAAATAGTGACTCATGTGCTAGAAAAATATGGAAACCTGTAAAATTGTACTAAAAAAACCTCAAAAACCTAACCAGTACGTAATTAGTTAAGAAGAATTCATATAGTATAGATAATTATGGGTGCTGATGGCTTTTAGGATGCTGTTGATGGAATAATTACATAATATTATTATCTAAAAATGTCCCAATAATTCTCGCTACCACCATTAAATTCATTCTCACAAAAGTATTGCAAAAACATCATCGTAGCAAATGATTTTCCCAATAATAATTGCGCGTAAATCACTTTTGCATGTTTCACAATTAAACTGACTTCGTGAAACAATTATCGCTTTGAAGATGTATAAATAACAATGCACAAGTGATAATACAGGTAATAAAACAAAATAAGAGATCGTTTTGCAAATTAACTTGTGGAATGTAGTTCTATGAAATTTTTAGCGTTCCGGCCCCACGGCACAACTGGAAGGATCAACTAATAGGTAGAATTTAAGAGATTGTGATAAAAGTAAAGAAATAAAATAAATTATTATTGAACATTTAAAACAGAAAAATTCATTCACAAAGTTCAAACATAAAATATATCAATTAAATCGTTATCCATTTAGCAAAGATTTTTTTCATACAATAGCTTGTAATTGTCAATGATTTTGTAAATATACCGTTTGGCTCTCCAATCTACAGTCAAAATTTAATACAATCAGTATATTTAAAACTGCGGCTTGATTTTATTTGTTCCTTCGCGTAGATACTTATAAAAATCAAAAAAAAAAAAAAAAAGTATGAAATCTCGAATAAACAATATTTAGCTGCCTACACTACATACTCCAAGTTTGGCATACCTATTATGAAACAGACCTCCGAGCAATCTACTACAACAATGTCTTTCATTATGCTCTGGATTACGAATGTTCCCTAAGAATCAGGGCTACGTTCTTTCATAAGAGATTGGGCAGTGGCATTACTGAGGGGTAGTAACAAAAGGATGTTATAATATTGGCATTTTGCGATGTCCATTATTCTGAACCTCTAATTTGTTCAGCTTTGTTTGGACAAACAAAACTGTCTGGTTGTGACGTAGTCTCCAAGGCAAAACTTGAAATAAATCACAATAAAACCTAGCTTAGTATAAATCCTACTAATATTATAAACGCGAAAGTTTGTAAGAATGTATGGATGTAAGGATGTCTGGATGTATGTTTGTTACTCTTTCACGCTGAAACGGCAGAACAGATCTGGATGAAATTTGACACAGATATAGATTATAGTCTGGCATAGGCTATACAGGCTACTTTTTCAGACTGTCAGTAAAATAATTCTTAATATTAGTTATTTTAACTTTATCTTGTAAATGTACAGTGAACACAAAAAATCCTAAAAACCTAAAACAATTGCTGAAGAATAACTTATCAATTTATCAACTCACAAACTAGTAGCCTAGCCACTAAGTGAAAGCGAAACAGATATAGGTCAAGAGATTACGTCAAATTATCGTAGATCTACTCGTACCATCACCTCGCACCTGACCCGTCAGCGATGTAATCGCTGTAATTATTGTAAATACAGCGCTGGTCGACCTGCTCATCTTGATGCAGGCGCCGGATAGTAGAAGATGGTGTACACTGTACAAGTTAGCAGATGAAGCAAGTTGGAAAAAAAACATTCTAAAATTGTCGAAAAATTTAAACAAAAGAAAAAACATTTTCACAAAATGTTCATGGGTTCCGCGATAACAAATATTCACGCGGACGAAGTCGTGGGCTAGTAAATAATAATTTAATAACCTGTGACGTAAACAATGACAGAACGCTAAAAAAAACATCGAAAGAAAGGCTTAGTCAGCTCCGTACGTATTGACTGTCTTTACTGGAATATTATACTTTCGACAAACATTGAATATTTAACAAAACTCTTCACGATCAGATAAATCATGTTTTATTAGCTCGTGCCTTGTACCAAACTCAGCATACATAGCTTTAAGCTAAAGCTGTGCTCCAACCATGACGTGCCCTGGAGATATCCCGATAACCAGCATCCATGCTCAACTATTTGCTTTGACGCTTCGTAACCATAGTGATTACGAGTTGCTGCCGTTGTTTCAAATTATATATATATAACCTGACGATATAACCATAAGGAATGAGCTTTTCAATCAAAGAACGCTTTTTTTATATTATGCTAAACTTGAGAATGACTTTTACAGAATTGTTCTACCCTTTATCTTTGTTTTTACTTACGTTTCCAGCAACAAATTGAGCGGATACAATAATCGCAGCAGCACATTACTTACCTGAAACAATCATACAGAATTCATGATGCAAAGAAAATAAACAATGATTTATTCACCGAAAAGCTCAAGTTACTGATTCCCAAACTACTAAATGCAATAGATCAAATTCTATGGGGAGCCTTTATCCATTGTAATCGTGAACACGTGTGTCGCGAAACTTCGCCTAATTTAGCCTAATATCTTTACCCAAGCTCACAACAAAAACAACTCTATTCTACTACAGTAAAGTAGTAAATTGCTTGAATTGTAAGAAGTTTGGCAGCTGTGCGCATAACGTGCTAAATCAGAGATCGATATTTTTGGGCAGACATCGGAAAGTTCCCCAATTGAATTTACCTATTTGATTGTGAAGGGTTAGCTAGGGTAGTCTTTCGAAAGTTATGGATGTACAATCTTTGTTAAAATAACCTGTGATGCAAACAATTCAAGAAAGAAATTTGAAAACAATTGAGTGAGTCAACTTGAAACTTTTTTGTCTCTGTTGTTTAAACTCGCCAAAACAATAATCGTAATCAAAAATGAAAAAGAAAAACACTTTTTTATGTAGACGATAGCGGCTCTCGCGACGGAAGGGTAGACACAAAAGGCTAGCCGTATGGGGACGAACTTCGAACAATAAAGGGCATTGAAAGCCGTCTCCAAAGGGCACAGGTTTTAAATAATAGTTCGGAGAATTCGACCCGGCATGCCTCCTGCCAAGGATTTACGGTGAGGATTTTTTGTCCGATTCGTCGCCCGCAGAACAGGGAGGCAGTCGCAGAACAAACGGCAAATCCGGAAATTCTGATTTCAATATAGTCCAATGCTAAATTGTTTTCGGTTGTATCGGTGTTTCGACTCCATAATACCTAACTTGTAGCTCAAACTACTGTATTTTTATTTTTTTACGGTATTTTTCGGTGCCTGAGCACGTAATTTTAAAATCTCAAATTGTGTTGTATACGTTGCTAGTTTCATTATGTAAGTATTTAAACCAAAACAATTTCAACGAACAGCTTCTGTAAAGTTTTATTTAATGCAAATTTGTAAAGGCGGGGTAAGAGAAATGCGGAACTTTTTATAAATGTTTGCACGAAAGCTTTGTCCGATGTCTAAATTACAATTGAGGGGAATATTTTTTGGGCACGACAAAAGCCATTTGTGTATTATTAAAACATTTCCAGAGTTTTTCTTGTTACAGGGAGTGTGCATGGTGGTACATCTGATTTAAGTGTTGCCTTCATAATTTCATTTGAACGTGGTAATGCCACCAGCGTCTTGTAGACGCTTTCTGATGCCATGATTTGGGTCAGTTAAGCTATCTGTTAATCGCGTGTAACAGTCTTTAGATAGATCTGTCTAAGTAATGAAATGTCCATGTAGCAAAAAGTCCAACTATTAGATGGTCGGTACAGCAGAACATTGATTAAGCTGCCTTCTGATTAAGAGGGGTATATCTTAAGTATGGTGTAGAAAGATGACATGGGTAAGAAAGGAGTGAGTACTGAGATGACGAGTGAAAGAAGGAAATGGAAGAAGATCACATGTTGAGCCGACCCTACATAACGTGGGATAAGGGCAGGAAGATGATGATGATGATCTTAAGTATGGTGTAGATAGGTAAAATTTACTTATTTAAAAATACTTCTCATAAAGCAATCTAAGCTTACTAACAAATTACTTCAGCATACTCAAGCGAATTACCTCCAGGTTCTTAGATGCCACACGAATGCCTGTAATGTTATGTTATGATCAATAGCATGTCGGAAAATGTCAATTACACAGCAATCTGCCACAAGTTACGTGTAATAACCGTAAATCACTACCTCGTTATTGACTTGACATAGGTATACTTACCTACTTATATTTAAAGGTAATGAAGCTTAAATATCTGGTGCTTAGCTATAGCTTCGCGTGTTAGAATATTCACCTAATATAAATACTAATAGTTGTGAAGTGAATCATTATAGATTAAATTAATTACTTACACGAGTATAATATTATCAAAGGAAGTTTTTACTGTCGCCCTAAAAGTAAACTGGATTAATGATTACGAACTTATACTGTTAGTAATTTGGAGCTTAAGTTGATCTGCCAGTCAGTCTGTCACGCAGGATTTATGAATTTAAAAGGAAATAAATACCATAATACAGTAAACGGAACTTTAAAAATATTGCACATCAATGCAGTTTCCACAAGATTGACAAGCTCAACAATATTCTTCAATGCGTAACTTGAAAAGGGCTGTTTTGAAAGGTACAAAAGTACGAGTAAGCAATTTTAACCAAGAATATTTGACAGCACGCATCTTTGGCAAAAATTGGGTAATGACGAAAAGTAGTTTTGACGATACGCATAAAACTCACGTTTTGGCGAAACATAATTTGAGAGTGTCATAAAGCTTTCTATTTCATAATCTTAAAAACCATTACTGCATAATGACAGCGTACCTATACCATACATGGTAATGCACTCGAGGCGGAATCATTTAACTTAAAAGCACATTGTTCCCGAAGATCTTTATCAGATCGTCTTACCTGTATGTCGTTATGGTCAATAGTTGCCAGCTAAACAGATTTTGTTGAGCAATTTTTGGAGTTCCGTTCGTCAAGAGGAAGTGCGAAAACTGTTTGTTGCTTATGGATAAGTTGGTCGTATACGAACTTCGTACGAGTCGATAATCACTCCATGTTTTATTTTATAAAAAGCAAAAACTACAGCAGTTTTTATCCATACAAATAAACGTACGTACATACGTGTTTGGGTAAAATGTGGGCAAGTGCTAAGTTTAATGTTTGGAAGTGTCTGTCTATCCCTTAGATATCCTCAAAGATACATTTTATTTTTAATTTTCTCTTGATAAAGTTACGTAGTAACCACCGCGCTTGGACGCAATATTATAAAGTAGCACAGTCCATACAACAGTCACTATTGTGTGAGACTCATATAAACTCATAATTGACACTTAGCGTACCCGTTACAGATGATTTATGCCCGGATTAACGAACAGGAGATAAGTGCACTTCATGAGGGAATTATTGAGAAAGTCACTTATTGTGCTGATAGACAGTAATGGGGGCTATTTATCTCCTTGTAAGAATAAACGAGAAATCGGACCGATATTTTACGAATGTGTAAAAAAGCGAATATCGGCCTCGCTGGCGGACTTTGGGAGAGATCTTACGTTCAGGAGTACACTGCGATATGCTGCTATCGAATAGAATAGAATATTTGTGTGAGTATTCAACAAATTGTATTGTTACATCACCTGAACTTTAGGGAAATCGGTTACATAGCAACTAGAATAGTATGATAACTTAATATGTAAACATACTGTGTATGTAGGTAGTATATTATATTACCTACAACCACAAATACCTAATTATGATATTGTAAAGAGAGTACTTTATTTCTATTAATTCTAAAAACAAATGCGCTGCTTTGTACTCCTGAATTTTTATTTTGTTTCGTTTCTCCAGTTGTGAATGAAATACATAATATATTTAGACAGATTTAACATAATAGCAGTGAATGGATACAAACTGACAAAAAATAAGATGAGAAAAGCATTTGTCAGGTCTCACGCCACTAATGAGATACTAAACAAGCGGATGTTTTAAAATAAATGTGACTACAATATGGAAATTGAAACTAACTCGACTGCATAGACGAGCCAAGGTTAGTGTCAAGTGTCAACAGAAGTCGTCTAGCCGTCTGTCTGCTTAACTAGTTTGAACACGACAATTCTATCTAATATGAAACTGTTCGTCATGTCCCGTAATGAACATTAAACCTTAAATCTTCCACCATGTATTTTAGCCGTGAAATTCACAACTATTGTAAACTATCAGCTGTTATAACTGCGATATAGTTGCGATAAAAGCTTAGAACTGGTGGTCTAGTGATAGTGGTAACCTTCCGATCTAAAGGTCGTGGGTTAGATCGAACCAAGTCGTGCACCAATGGGTTTTTTGTTTGAAAATATATGCCTGCACTGGTATACTACCTTCCAACGGAGATGGAAAAACATGGTGACAAAACTGACATGTAGTAGAACCTAAAAAGTAAGAAGACAAGTGTTAAATGCATGAAAGAAGTATCTTAGCGTGGGTCCACACTTGTGTCATTCTTCCGTGACTGTAACCGTGTCTGTGTTCGAAACATGCCCACTTTTTCACGAAGTCCCTTGAAAGTCTGTCAAATTGTCACGCATTTGTTACGGTATAGAAACACTGTCACGGTAGTTTGTCACTGGTGTGGACGCATTTCAATCGCACTTTAATTCTTTCACCACGCGTTCAAAAGAACTAGTGATATGAAAAGACCCAGCGAGTTTCTTGTCAGTTCTTCTCGGACTGGGGCTGGGGTTAGGACTGGAATTGGCACCTAGACTCACCTAGTATGTAAGACGATTCAAAATGATCCCTGTGATATTACTGAATAAATAATTATTGACTATTGACTATTGACTAAAAAAGACTAAGTTTAAAAACTGGGCAAGCTACGGTACTCGTATACGTGGTGAGGTTCACCACAGATTGATTTCCACAGGATCCCGCTGCAAATGATATCATGTCGCGTACACGTACGTGCCGGATCTGATAACCGGTGGCTACGTGAGGTGGCACATTCGACCCGCACATGCCCACAGATTTAATAATCTGACTTTGCTTTTATAAAATACAGGTTCGAACTTTATGGTAGGTATCACTGAATCATTTTTAGATTTTGGTTTAGGGGAAATTATAACTACGAGATAGCTGAAATTGTTGCTGCATCCTATCCTAATATTAATTATTGCGTAAAACGAGGGCGAGTATGTGACAAATATAGCAAATTGGACCTGTGACTACCTTTATTAGATGTTCGAAAAGATCTAAGTAGCAAACCTGTGGACTACAGTTAAACGCTGTGCACGTTGCATTTGAAGAAATTTTGAAAAATTGATTCATTAAATTCAAATTTAGAGCTGTACAATAACAGTTAGTAATACTAGGACTGAAAAGAATCACAAAGCATACAGCATTTTGTGATTATTAATTTTCGCGTAACAACACCGAATATACCCAGCGGCTACAAAACCACCCTACGTTTTAACAGTCTACCTTTTTTCTTTAATCTCAAAAATTACTCAGCCACAAACCCCCAAGCTACTCAGTCACAGTATACCTTCTATGGTGCTATATGTAGGGATACCAAAAAGCAATTTGGCTAAGAGACAAACAAACCAACTGTCATCGCGGCCGTCAGAAATGCATGTTAAATTGTCAGTACCCTCGGCTCCCCTACATCACGGATACGGTGTTAGAAACGTTGCTAGAACTGACATGATTTGATAGAAGAGGGAATATAATTTTGTTGAAGTAGATGAAAATGTTACTAGATTGATGAAAATAATATTTAGAAAAATACAGATAATGTTTGCATTTTGATTCACAAAGAACAATAAGGCACCAGTTCCAATCAGTTTCAAATGTCAATTTGTATTAAAATGTTATTTTTTGGTGAAACCGATAGTTTATTGCAATAAATATTTTAATGACGTTTATAAAGTGACGCTTTTTGGTTATCGATGTTCGACATTTGCGATAAACTCCATAAACATTAAACTTTGGGATGGTCCAGCACCAAATACTTATTTTTATGACTAACACACACATAGACCACCCAACAGACATTACCCACAGACCCACATTTCCAGAACAATGCTTAAAAAACCTACAAAAACGTAGACAAATTCACAACATGCATGTTTTCTATTACAAAAACTAGACCAACCACCACTTAGGGGTATTGTTGCCGAGTCGTAAGCCCAGCGTAACGGAAAATTAAAAAGGCAATCTTGCTAATGAGACCACCACTAGTGGAGGGTTAACAAGCGCAGATAACATTTGTGAGAGACATAAAATTACTAGCAGAGATTAAATAAAACAGCTGGAGCTGAATATAAACTGTAGAATGTACTGATTTGTGTGATAAGGACGCAAAACTTAGAAGTTAGGACTTTCTACTGTTATGTAATTATGTAATCTACGTCTGGCATATCCGTTTTGTTTAGTAGTTAGTAGATACCGATATATTATAGAGACAAATAGTTAAAATAAAACATTTTGTTACGCACGATAATAATGCTCATAATAACTGCCCAATTAAGTAACAAATCGGATAAAATGCATTATTCTTTGTTTAACACCAAATAAAATGTTCGCCATTTTGTAAATTGCTATTAAAATATAAATATTTATTATAATTATCATGTGCGTATGATTATTGAAACCGTTTAGTCCATATAAGCTTAATTATGCAATTCACGTATGTTTGCTTCCTACACATGAATGTAGGTGTTAATGTAGGGCCACCAGATGTTCGATATATCGGAAAAGTATCTGTCTATGTTTAATTTTGAATTTGGTACGAAATAAAAATTACTTGTTGTCCATATTTTTTAACCACAACGACAATAAAAGGAGAAAGCCATCAAGTGTATGTTTTTATCATGTTGTGTGTTACTCGATATATTCAATAGTTGTTAACCGATTTTGATGTTTCTTTAACTATTGTATAGAGAATGATTTTGAGTGTAGTCCTATTATTTTTTTTAAATAAGCGCAACTTTACTTTAGCGTGGGTAAGATAAAACTTACATTTCCAAAGGGAGTTTACAGATTTTTGAAAATAAGCCATAAAATTATATGTTTATGAATTAACAATACTATGTTTATTTCTATTAATTTACAAGGATTATGGGGAATCAGTATGAATCAGTTACTATATACTAGAGTTAACTCGTATTTTATAAATCGTATTTTTTAATAATTATATTAGCGTTTTATGAATTGGAAACTGGGTCATATTTACCAGTTTATGTATATAAATCGGGATTAAATTCCAAGTTCCGGTATTTCGAGTAGCGGCTGACATCATCTAGTTTAATAACCAATAGCGGAGGCGTGAATCGCTTTGGTATGTATTATTGCAGTATAAGGCTAGGACATTGGTGGGTACTTTAAAACGCGTTCACACTAGTGACAAACTGCTGTGACCGTGTCTCCGAACCATAACAAACACGTGTGACAATTTGACAGATTTTCAGGGACTTCGTGAAAACGCACAGACATTTTGCCATGTTTCGGACACAGACACGGTAACGGCAGAATGTCACAAGTATGGACTTACGCTAATTTGAATTTCTTACGGTCATTTCTCAGTCAAGGCATTGCAGTGTAGCTATATATTCCATAAAGTACTGTTTAGGTTTCCAGAATCTTTAGTCCAGAATTATGATAGCTCAAATGTTTTACATGTTTTTAATTTATTTTAGTGTGTATTAGATCTGTACTATTCTGTACCTATAAAAAGTTTACGATGTGTTATAATTATATGTATTTATTTATAACTAACTCAAAAAGCTGTTATGTTCCAGAACAGTTATTTTTAGCTCTAAACTACTCTAGAGCTTAATGAGGTTTAAATAATAATGAGCTAATTATTAATTACATTGAGCGCCATTTTGACCGTAAATCATAATGAACATTAATGAACCATCTATAATTCAGCTATTATGTCAAAGTTAATTAACTTGGTATCGTTTTCCGGTAAAATATAGCTTGACGGTCACAGCACGGTCAAAATAGCTGGGTTACTAAACAATTGTGCGTACCATGAAGGCTTTCCTAAATAATAACGGACCGTGTGTGTTATGAGTGTAATGCATAAGCTATAATATTCCTTTGGTACTTGGTACTATACCCCACAGTTTAATCTAAGATTAATTGACTTCTTCCATCACAGTACAAACAATCAGCTAATTTCCATAAAAGAAAGCGTTTAATTCGGTTAAGCTCTGCGGTTAATCACAGGTTTAAACTAACCAAGCCGCGCTGGTCATTTGTACCCGTCGCTCTAATAATTAACTAAGACGAGAGCGGTAAACGGTTAACTACCATTTCAACAGAATAATGGGATAGCAGTAAGGGTTAAAATTACGCAATGGTTACGTTCTGATGATCATCATTAGTGTTTCGTCGTGAGTTCGCAATTAGGGAAGCTAAGCGATTAGGCTCAACACTCACATAGTAGCAGGTTCTTCCAGCTACCGCCCAGGGCTCGAAGGCAGCGGCTCAACCGAGGGGCGGGAGCAGCCGGTGGAGCACGGGGCGGAGGCATCCTTACATCCCCTTCTGAAGAACTCCTCGCCAGCAACGATGACCCCCTGTCTCTAGAAAGTGACCGACGCCTTCCGAACGGCAGTCCCCTGACAGTTGCAAAGTTCTCCTCATAATTGAACGTCTCCAATGGAATCGACTCCGATTCTCTTCGGCCTCTCACAGAGAACGTTCTTCTGAACCCATTTGCCAGACTATCCATGGTTTTCCGTTTGGGTTTGGGAACTTCTTCTGAGCTTATAACTGTTATATCATCCATGTTGTGCTGCTCGTACGACTTGTATGATCTAGCCTGTTCGATACCAGTCAAGTCTTCTACGCCACCGTGCCTGTACTTCAGAGGTCTGTCAGGTCTACGTTCGATGGCTCCGAGTTCATCGTAGCTCCTGTAGGTTGATGTGGCTCGACGAGGAGCAGGGGGTCTTCCAGCTCTGTCTATGGTCATTTTATGAACCCGGTCAACCTGATGAACAATGCTGAGGTTAGCGCTTTTGCGCTTTTTGGAAGACCTGATGACCTTAGCTTGATACGGCTGGAACACTTCACCTAGCAGACGTTTTAAAAAGGTGCTTGCGATTTTATTGAATATGGCTTAGGCTGAACCGTGTTGCATTTTATTTCTGAGAAAGAATCGTGTAGAACCACCAAGGTCAAAAGAATAGCTCCGCAAGTGCATTTATGTGCCACTTATAAGTCGTTGCCATGTTTATTTACGTATATAAATAGCCTTGAGTTGAACCTTTGTTAAGAGCCGTACTAAACTTAAGACTCGTTGTTTACACAGAAAGCATAAAGTTCGCTTTCGCGTGCTGCTTCGTTCGTGTAAATAGCCTTGTTGACATTGATAGGTACTTTGTTTTTCAGAAATTATGAAGAGTAAGATCTTATGAGACAAACTTTTACCATACTTAGCCAGAAGGAAATAAATTGGAGATTACAAGCACAACGCTGGCAGTTTTTTATAAAGATTAAAGTTGGTATTTTTATGAATATATCCCTCTGCCGCTGTGTATTAAGTCAGTCTTATCTAGGTACATCCAGAGTAACATAGTAAAGCTTAGGGTACAACATAAATTGCTCGATTGACCGAGATTCGACGTCAATCAACAAAGTGAGTTCAGCAGATTTAAATAATTTAGCATATCAAACAATGTTGTATTTACATTATACAACTGTAGGACTGGTGTGAAGTGCGTGTGTTGATGCAATTTGGGGAGACATTGACGTGACTTCGGTACCACAGACTACGACTGAGGAATATCGCCGTAAAAGTTTTGCTTAGACAGCGTGCGATAACCAGGATGGATTGACACGATCACGAAATGAATATATCAATCTAACAATTTGTGGGGATTATACCAAAATTATTCTACAAAAGAAAGTTTTACTTCAATAACAATTCACCGACTGCGTGTTGATCGTTGCATACTTGGGTTTTGTTCCATGTTAAAAAAAAACTTTTAAACAAAGAAATGCGCCGGTTTCTGCATTTTGTGCAGTTTTTATTAAGCCTACGAGCTTACTAATGATGAGGGTTTCTAGTTTGACAGCGGCCCCCTAAAAACAGGAAGAATAATCGTGACAAAGAGAAATATTGTTTACACGACTTTCTTTCAAAGTAAAAACGTCCAATTAACTAGGAAAAAGTTTCAGTGCTAATCCGAAAAGGGGAGATTTATGTAGAAAGGAGCGGCATTGTCTTTATAAATTCACTGTTTTAACTTTTGTAAAAGTATAATAATGGAATGGTATATTGCGTGCTGTAGTGAGAGGTCCAACTTTACACGTATTCAAAGTGCCCTTTGTTGAAAAAAATCTCCCATCATTGGTCTCCTTTAAATGTAATACTATACTTAGATTTAGATTTAAGCACTTAGCAGAAACAGATGCGGTGGAAATGTAATACATTAGTAACACATTTGCATTGAAAATCATCTGAAAAGAAAGCACAGTGCACCCAATGACGAACTTCCCGTCAATTCTCTTGCAAGTGCGCTGGCAGCGGTCGAAAGCCCGTAATTGCTGCACTCTAGACATATTGTCCCATTGTAAAATTGCTTCCAATTGTGGTGCTAGTTCGTACACACAGTCGAAGAGAGTAAAGCTGGGTCACTAGTAGCAACTTATCAGCTAGGAGGTGATAGTGAGTGACGCTCACGATGTAACTATTAAATGAAGTAAGAATGTTATATTTGCACAATAGCATTAATGATTTATGAAACTTTGTCTTTTGAATACGAACATGTCATGCAAAAGCATGAGACAACGATAAATAGCCCCATGGTCGCAAAGCAATAGAAAATAGCTAGTAAATAAAGATTTATAAAAAAAAAACTTAAATTCCATATTAAAAGAGTAACATTTTGTAGAAAATTAAGTTCTTGCTAGATTCGAGTAAAGTAGCAGTTACACTCTGCAACTCAGATGTACTGGTAATTCATAGTGGAAATTATGTTTGCGTGTGTGAGATGATTGCGCGGTTGCACCTGTAGTGTCCCAGCTAAATTTCGTATACACTGTGTCACGGGGCTGTACGATTAGCGACGGTAACAATTATCGAATTAGATACCATTTCCCGCTAGTTAGGGGACGTGTTTGACCTCATTGAAGCCAGTTAGGTGACTCTAATTCATTTAGTTGCGACGGTAAGTTGAAGAGGCAACAGGTTTTCCGTTTCAATGTTTTCGTGTCTCAAACCAGTGAGAAACTCTTGTTACAAGGTTGAAAGGCAAAATGCTAGTCTTCTTCTTATACAGTTCTTTTGAACCAGTGTAGTGAGCACCTCAGAGAGTCCTTTCATGCACTTGACACATTTCTTCGACTTTTTAAGGTTTTAGAACATTCCAATGTTTTCCTTCACCGTTTAAAAGAACTGGTATTTATTCGAACAAAAAAAGAAAGTGAAATAAAAAAAAGTGGGAAAAGGGCAGGAATGATGATGAAAAATCAATTGGTGCACGACCAGTCGGAGCCAATAGAACTAGACCACCAATGTTCTTAAAAATGCTAATAAATGGTTGTTAGAGCTTTTTCTATTCTTTACATTTTCGAAAACACCACTACCGTTTTCCAAATCAGCAAGTTTTAACAAAAAACTTTTTACTACGTTCCACACAGTGGTTTGCTTTGTTTGAGGTTTCTCTAACGTTTTTTTAATCTCTATAATAGAACAGAATGTTGCGGTTCATTATGTTAACAATAACAACTTCCCAACCGTGAAATTAGTCCAATGCCTTTTGAAACTTAGCTGTTTAGTTGGTTTAAACATTTAAAAAACCTAAATGACGTACAAATTAAGCGATACCTATGAAAGCAACTGAATATACCATAGGTACTATACAGTTTGAATATTGCCTGATAACGATGCGGAACAGGAAGCTAAAAATTTCCGAAATTTTTGTATGTTCTCTTTGAAATATTCAAGGTATGCCAATCGGCATTTTATACCCAGTAAAGTACTTAATGCTTAAACAAACAACATACACGCATTAGCGGAATAAGTGGGTAACATACTTCACGCATAGCTAAAATTAGTTGCTAAGAGCAACAGCCACTTAACCCTCCTTAGACAAACAATTTAATGTTTACAAAACAACGATTCAACAGGAAGCTGCTGTCAATTACCACAACATGCTTTTAATCGCGTTTCTAACAAAAATTGCAAAATAAATAGTTTTTTCTAAGAAACTCCAATTACTAAAGTATGGATTCCCGCGATACAGGCTTGCCTCGTGCGGGGGCCGCTAGTAATGTGTACCTATTTTCTGTTATTTGGCAAATAAATGATTTTGTATTTTTTTTTTTTTTTTGTAATGGAAAAATTAGGATTACTTTGTACCTATTCGTCCTACCAGACCCTTTCGCAAAACGGCGCGCCTGTAAAAAAGTTCTATGTTCGCGTAACTTTATTACTTTAAAATTGTATTGTTTTTATAACTTTATAATTGTAACTGTTAAATCTTCAAAATACGCAAGCTCATACAAAACCCAAAACACGAATTCAAGTAGTTATTGATGATTGTGATGAAAGGTGGCGCATAATGGCGATCGTACACATGCATTACGAAAACAAGGCGACGCGCGGTAATGTATTATGATGCATGCATTGGGCAATCTGCTCCGTATATGGATGGATTACCTAATAATCCCACTTCCTTCGGGCATGATAAAGAGCACGAGATTGAGAATTTGGTAATGTAGTATCTAGAGATAAAGTAGCACTACCGTGGGAATGCTACCATTCCTACTCAAAGACCAAATTTGTTCTTCTTTTGTATCATTTTATTGCAGTTTGGCTGAGATCTGTAATCAGGTTGAAGACCTTAAAAAACGTAGTGAACATTGTAGTCTTCACTAGGCTTAATAAATCTCAAAAAGAATGGTGTGTATGTCTAAAATAAGTCTATATACGATTTCATATGTTATCATGTAATAGATAAGTTTAACCTTGAAAATCTGAGATCATTATAAACGTGGCAGTAGGTACTTAGTATGTATGTTTGTATGTATACGACCAAACAAAAACTCTTTGAAGATGCTTGAAGAGCTCCAAACCAGTGCAATGGTTTTATTTATTGATTTACGCCAAACTTTAACCCGCAAAATGTCATTGCTTTTACACCGTACCACATAAAGTTCGACTTTAATCCGAATACCTCGTCCCCAATGCTAAAGTATTGAATGGGCTCGATGACAGTTTTTCGATATCGAACTTACGTAAGTTTAACGAATTTAATTAATTTTATCAATTAAGTTAAAGAACCGTGGAATCGACTCACTTCGATTAAAAAACTTGATCTTCGTTTTTGTTTTTTATGTAATTAAGATCACAGTATTTAGGATTGTCTCATTATTTTTTAAAATAAAGTCATCAAAATGAAGATTACAATTAGGAGTCCAAGTGTGTATTAACTTACCAAATGATTGATCTATGTTTAACCACAAACTCGACTACCAATAGAATCGAGCGCAGGAAGTTCGCAAGTAAACTCTACAATGTTAGCCAAACGACCGTAATAAGTTGAGTAAACTTCTTGACAACAAATTATCGTATACTTGCTAAAGAGGCCTGATGACCCTACTGGATTTGAAATACTTCCGTGGTCATAGGCAATGAGTAGCATACCTACTTCAAAAATAGAAGCAGATATCGGAAAGAACATTTATATTCGGTAGAAAAATTGTGTGTTGAAAGAGAACATTTACACTGGGTAGAAAAGTAGTGGGTTGAACGGGGAAACACTCACTTTACTCACTTAACGGGGAAATACTCACGCTCCACATATTTATACAAAAAGTAACTTTAGGATTCATTACAAAAAAAAACGAAGCGCAAAATAAATGACTTAGATTTACCAATGATGAAATAGTAAATAGAGACGACTACGCAGTAACATTCATCAGCGGAGAAACTACTGATAGTTAAATTTCTGCCACTCCTGTAGCAGTCCGACCATCACCTGCCTCTGCTTATAAAACAATATCTGACCCCGGAGAAAGTGACTCTACAATCGATTAATCTCAAACCCCCAGGCAAATAAGACGCACGATAATAACAGATCGAGTAATAGTTGCACTGATAATTCGCAATCGGACACGGCAATTGCCAGTCTCGTTATTTCTCCAATGATGTAATAGCCCCGACTGAAATTAATATTTATTATTGATTAAAATTTTTTATATCTTTATAAACGTTTGTTGGGGGTTCGTGATTCAATAGTATTGAAAGCTTTCTCTTTAATTCATGTCCACCTCTTTTTGTAAACTTGCTCAATCTAACAAGGATCGTTAACCTTCGCCCCGATGTCAAAGCCTGTTCAAAGTAGGGTCACTTTTCATAGATGTATGATATTTTAGAACTTCTGTGTAACTCGCCTGCCTGAGGCAATTTAGGACTATCGACTGGCTCCGCTTTCACTGTGATGAATGACGAGGTCCCTCGCACCTCGTCTATTGAAGCACACAAATGGCTTTCCTTTCATCGCTGTCCTGTTTGCATGGAAAATAATTTATGAGCTATTCGTTGAGCGTCAAAAACAATGTGGCATTGCACGCACTATCTGAATAATTAGATACATACTGCAAGTTGCGGTAAATTTGGCCACTCTCATTCGGCAGTCTCGTTTGCATTTCGACTGCAGGATTGAGGGCTTTATTTTGTCTTTGCCGTACAAATGTTTAAATGAAAGCCGTTTTTGCGCGCTCCTCTCCATTTTTAACGAGATTTCTCTTGACAAAAACCCGATAGCTTTAACCGTTATATAAACAGTCCCTTGTTGTTTGTTCAACATCCTTTTTGTGTTTTTGCCATAGGACCTCACGTAGTCGACAGAAGCTGAGCGATGTTTTTTATTGAAACTTTTATATGGCAAATTTGTGTGACTTTTTAGGTAAAGTGATGTCGCTTAAAATCTTGTTAGCAATAGTTAGCGGAACTATGTTATTTCGTGGGTTGGCATTGATGCGTACTTATACGAAACGCTTTAATATAGTACTCTTGCTATAGATTGAAGCTAATATGATTACGTAGTTCCTCAACATGACATGTCCGTAATTATTGTCTTTCTAAATCAGATAACCACATCGGATGTAGTACCGGTGCCTACACTTCATCCATCATCATACGGAGCTTGTATTGGAAAGTAGTTTTTGTACCATTAATATGTGACCGGCCGGATAGACAATGTCAGAATGCTATAGCATTAGATTCGTTAGCGGTAATTGCGTGTCATGAAAAAACTGAGCTGGTTTAATCAAAACGTAAGCAGGCTCATTTAAGATGGTCAAAACATTCGTTTCACTAACGCTATTGTATAAACAAGCAGGACACAGAGATTGATGTTGATTTATATTCGCTTTGATTGGAATTTTAGAGCTTGTGTGATATAAGACGACGAGCCAGTATAGCTTGTGGGGGCCATTGACATCGGATTGAACCATGATGAGGCATCTGTAGTACTATCGCTTGATGGATTAGCTTGTCAAGCGGCGCGGAGCCTGTTGAGGTTCCGCACAAGTCATATAATTTAAAAAAGGTAAATATAATAATTACAATTAGCTTTTTAATAAGCTGTTCAATAATCTGCATCTGTTTTTATTTCAGATCGTTAAGGTACTTATATTTTATGATTTAGATTTCGTGCCAGCATTGCAGACGGAAGAGTTAACCCGTTATATTGATTCGTGCAGAACTGATTCGAGTGTTATTGGCTCATCAAGGTCAATTTGTCATAATGCAGACGTTCGTAGATCCACCAAGGAGCGTAACTGATATCAATATTGTATAATTCTTAGGTTGAGTTGCTAAATTGAATGTAGTAACTGCGAATCAATTACGTTTTTTGAAAATAGCAGCACACCTAGTACGCGGGCAGGTAGGTATACATTTTCCTTTTCGGTTCTTTTGAGTACATACATAGTTTGTGAAATATACATTAGAACTTTATGAAAGGCAGAACTTTTTGCAACATATTCCCAAAACAGCTTCATATGAATAAAGAAAATAAAACATAAGAATATAAACAATTAAAGCAGAGCCAACCCTATATTCGGACAGGTATTGTTAGGATCTAAGCTATAATCACGTAGAAAAAACAAAGAATCCATGAAAAATGATCCTCTAAAATCTAAAGGTCAGATAACCGTGAGAACAAAACACCATAAAAACCGAAACCCGATGACATGACTAATGCTTTATCAATAGTCCCAAAAGTCGTCCACGTATAAAGCCACGGCCACACAACCGCAATAACATGAAAAGCAGGTTGTCAGCTACATTATACCAACCCTTACAGGTACGATAATCAAACTTGCAATAGTATCTATTCATAACACTCGAGTTTCTCTTTACCAAAACATTTCGTATTTGGAACATTACATTACCGTTGCACAAATAGTGGAATATGTCAAAAACTAAACCAGCTCAGGCTAACATGACAGCCGCGATAAAATGTTGTTGACGCTTTTGTCGAGCATGTTGTCTCATATTCAAACGAGAAAGAGCGAGACAAAACAGTCAACAAAATCTTGTTGACGCTTGTCATGCATGTTTTTCCAAATTCGCACGAGAAAGAACGAGACAAAACAGTCGACGAAATTTTATCGTGGCGCTCATGTTATCCCGGCTGGACAGAAATGTAACGTTGTTCTAGTTGATTGTCCACAATTTCCATTTTGTAAACCCAGCGCTCAACTGATAGTCAACATGATTATAATCAGTTGGTAACGTTAGGGGTTGACATTACTTGACACTATCGCTCGAAATAAATTATGTACCTTTTCACTACGTTTGTCGTGTTGGTTATAAATCGAGATGGTGCAGTCTGCCTGATAGTGAACAAGCTTTGTTATAGCTTTGACAAGTTGACAAGCGTCTCTTTTTCTATCCGAAAGAGATCAGAGAAGTTCAAAAACAAATAAATTAATTCTAACTGTTAATTGAAAGAATTAAAATCGAACAAATTCGGGACGTTTTAAAGAAAGGCCTAAACCAACGCGAATGTCTGAAGAATGTAATGAGAGTGAATGAAGCAAAAGAAGTATGTCACGATCGTAGCAAGTTGAGATCCGTGGTCTCTGCCTACCCCGTTGAAGAAACAGGCGTGATTTTATGAATAATGTTAGAAGATAAATCACAGAGATTTAAAACACTATTTAGGGGTCAAAATTTATCACACTGGGAAGTATTATATTATTACGAAGTAGATACAAGTAGTAGTACAAAACCCGAAGACATTGTTGCATTCTAGCATCGAGAAAACAAAATTTACAACATTATCAAGGAAAGTGAGCGTCAAGTAAATTCTCATATTACCTTGTTATAAACTTAGCGACTTTGTTACACTTCATTTACTTACATTGTTTCACATAAAATCGAATTATCGACGTATTTCGTGTTATTGAAACGTTACAGGCGTTTAGTTTTTGATAATAATTTAAAATTTAATGGTGGTGACTTTTATTCAAACAAACCTCACCGTAATATTGCTAAGGCCAGTGATTACTATGTCATTGTTTACGGTTCGTCAAGCTTATAAAGTCATTAAACAGCTTTATAGCTAGGTATATAGACGGCACAGGTACTACCAGTCTATACATCACAATCACATCACGAGCTGATTTATGATGTTCATTGAATCTATGTTCATCATCATCATCTTTTTGTCCTTTACGTACGTTATGTGGGGTCAGCACAACATGTGATCTTCTTCCATTTCCCTCTGTCATTCATCATCTCAGTACTCACTTCTTTCTTACCCATGCCATTTTCACACAGTCCATCTATTTTCTCTATGGCCTACCTGTACCACTTAATTCATCCATATTCATACTTAACACTCTCTTCGTCTCATGCTAACCTATTACTCCTCATCTTTTCCTTCACCGGCGCCACTTTCAAACTTCTTCTATTAACTTATTCCTTATATTATCGTCGAATCTATGTTGATTATGCAAATATGAGTAATTCCGTAACCATTGTGTCGGAACGTTTATAATTGTTGAAAAGCTAAATATAGGAACTTTATAAGTTGTATTACTACCCTACCTTATTGTTATGTAGAAGTTTGTTCGGCATCGTAGAACTTATGAGGTTTTATTTCCCTACAGCCCCATGATAGAACTTTTTGTTTAGAACAAAATTGGTCCCAGTGGCTCAATGATTTCTAAAGTTCCGATCCAAAACTAAAATATACTGGTTCTCTAGTACCTTATCGTTAATTTAGATTTTTTTAAATCGATACCAAATTAAACACATAATAAGTTTAGGCAATTCAATAGTTACGGCTATACATATCCTTTGTTTCATTTAATTAGTTTTTATGGTCCAGCCACCGGGCCGTAACACGTGCCGTCTACGACGTTTACAATAAAACAACAAAGAAATAACAAACGATTAAGCTCTATAATTACCTCTAGTTGAATATGCTTTCTTTTATAAAGCGACTGTTTTTAACAATATAAACCGTAGAGCGCACTAACATGTTTTTTTTCTGTGATACACCATAAGAATTTGTTAAAACCACACTATTAATATAATAACAAAAATTATTAAAAAAGAAGTGTTAAAATAAAATAAATGTTAACACAAATCTGAAACTCAATGATCATTATTCAACAAAACTGATACAGAGTGACAACCTAACAAAAGGCTAAAAGGATCATCACGTACTCAATTTATCAATTTGTTGTTTTCACTTCATAACACCGAGAATATCATGTAATTTTTCAACACTTAAATTATCCTGAGTGTAATTTCTTTTTGGAAAATAACAATCCGTATTACTTTTGATAAAATTGTAAAAAACAATACAAATAATATTTTTTTAAATTATAATATGTATTCAATTGCTCAAAATGATTATAAAGTTCTAGTTCTTAAGGCATGCATTTTACTTGTTAGTACGAAATTTCCCACACAGTTTTACAAGTCCTGCCTTGTAACAAACAACACAGTTATTAGCATAAACAAAAGCAACACAATTAAGCAGTCAGAGCAGCGTGCACAAAGGAAGAGTATGACAGCTAATTGTAGGGTCCAAATATGGCACAGAGATTACACAGTGTCAGTGTGCCTGATATGGCACAGAGCGTACCCAAATGGGCACCTTGACTAATCGCAACCACGACCGCACCAGGGTCGAAGTTCTTGAGACACTTGACAGATACTGTTATTTTGCTGGCGAGATGATGAATGAGAAATATTTTTGAAAATATAGGTTAAAATTATTTCTGCGTTAGTTTCTTTTCGAATCACTGTCAGACGAAGTCTGCTCATAATGTGCTACGTTAAATTTTTTACGTTAGATTTTTTTTAGATAAGAGAGATACCATCGAAAACCATCAAGCATCACATCTTTCTCACTAATTTAGGGGCTATGCAAATTAAAGCGGTGTTTTTATCTATGATCATAAGAAAGAGGAACGAATTCAGCTGACACATAAAAGATAAGCTGTAATATGATGAGGAAAAGTGTTTCTATTCAGCTTTCGACTTTAATTTTGTGAAAGAAAGTCGGAGACATTAATTACAATCAGATGACATCTTGTAAATTAACGAACTATCTGCTTGGAAGTTTGCATATGTACAAGAATGCGCACAAATCATTATTAAAATAAAGTAATGACACTATAGGTGATCGTGACTAAAGTAACAGAAATAATCGATCAAGTTAAACAGTTATTTGAAATTTCGAAATGGAGTTCAACACAATCAGAGATTTCTGCGACTGTATAGCACCACAACAGCTTAAAGAATGAAAGAGCGTAAAGATGTAAAGGTTAATTGAATAGCAAATTACTCGAACTGAGAGTAACGGTTGTATACAAAAAAGTTACAGACGATTCCTTTCAAAGTAATGTGAAACCACAAAATAGAGACTTGTTGCGAGTGTCTGGCAACCTGCCAGACGTTAATCGTAGACAGCAGCCACCTGCAATTCACACCCGTGAAGCAAACCTGGGGCCTTACCACGAGCTTTTACAAACCTTGTTTCAGAAACGTCACGTTTCAAGCTCGAAGTAACACTACTTCAATACAATTTTTTAAGGTACGAAATATCAAAGTTCTATTACTTTGATATTGCCCGAAGACCTTGTGGTCCTGAACATATGGACGAGTCAAGAAACTCATATTGTGTAATCATTATACCACCACAATTCAAGGAACTGCCAATATTTCCATGAATAAAAATCAATATATTGCACTAAATAACCAATTGTGTATCATAACTATTGAGATTTATGCTACCTTGCTTAAAGGGATCCAGAATAAACAAATCGAACCAAAAAAACTATTTCCCTAACTAATGCGGTAGTTACACACAAGTAAACGGAGGAAATTATAAAGGTAACATCTGTGACGATTACTCAATCCTGAACCTAATTAGTTTTGGGCAAACAGGATGACAAAAAATGCAACCCTCTGGGAAAGTTACAAAAAATATTTGAACGGATCTAAAGAATGAATAAAAAAATAAATGACGACATCTTCAAAATATTGCACACATAATTTTAAATATAAATTACGAGAGTGTCATCTTCATTGAATATCAAGGTAAGGACTTCTAATTAACCAATGTCATTTATCAAGAGTATTGGATCTAGTAATCTCGTTGGACATTCAAATTGAAAATCAAAATTTTCTTTATAGAATGATTAACGATGTTATGTCACTCGGTCCGCCCCTCGTCAGCCACTACAATGTCCAAGTCATGCCATATAATAGCAATATTGTAACGCTTGGCGTCAAGTAAATTACCTACCAAGCCATAATTAATAGTTATTACATAATTCGTTTAAGTTATTGCACCTACGTCATAATCGTAACTTTGGACCGCCATAAACAATATTTCCGATTTCAAATTATTGGTCTATAAAATCTCGACCTGCCTTTAATATTAATATGACATGTTACTTTATTTTAAGCATAACGGACGCCTGGAGTTTTTGTGCCTTCATTTCTATGATCATTGTTACATTTTGATCATTGATAATGTCGGTAATAAATTCGGTAGCTACGTCGACCACTAAGATTTTATTTCCGAATATTTAGAAAACTCTCTTTTCGAGATTGAGTGTTATAGACACGCGCACTCTAACTAACATATTGCTGCACAGGATATGGTAATGGTGGTGGAGAAATGGAAGGCGTAGACTATGACTATTTTAGTATAAGTTCGGTGTAAGGGCGATTTATTTCCAGCTCTATTTCCTTTTGAGACGCTTCAGCTGAGGCAACCACTTTTACTTGATTAAAATATCTGATAACATCAATATGTTTTAGAAATGCTAATAGTTACGCTAATGGTACTATAAAACAATTTATAGAGATAGATTTAAAATGAAAGGATGGTTAAATATCACGTGGCTGTAAAACTAAGTATACCCATTTGGTAGGTCAATTCAATCTTTATTGTAGCTGCGTAAATGAGATTAAAAAGTGGATTAATTATATTTGGAACAGGCTCATCACGCAGCTAAGAGGCTTCTTTCTTAGGGAACGTCCCGGAATTAATTTTATAAATGAATTCGTCAAGATTCCTGAAGTGAATTAAGTTGAAAACAAAATTTCGTAACGCTGAAACTGGAGATCGTGAAAAAGCCTTTACGAAGTCAGAATTTATTACTTTTCGACGTTGGGTGGATGTTTAATATGATTTTGTCATAGGCATCGAAAAGTCGCTGCCAAAACTTATATTGGAGACACAGGAATGAGAATCGAGAAGGATGACACGATAAAAGGTAGCAGTATGTGATTCCGGGCTTGAATGATAATGGTAGTAATGTTTCCAAACAATGATAATACTCGTACTTTCCTTTCCCCTCCCGATTTAATCATTTTTATCAAATTGCTTTACAAGCTCAATAATTAGCGTTCTTATCAATTTTATCTTGCATGTCTTGTACTTAACTTTCGTTATACTCTTGAATCGGGGTGTAGGTACTCCAATTAGCTTTTCTTCAAAACTTGAAAATTCGGAGCATTCACCTGGTTTAAGCCGTCCATAATTTTATTAACATCTGCTATTTGTAGGGTACCATCAAGGGAACGATTTTTCACCGTCAGTTATTGTACACAGCTGTCTGGCAGGTGTGGGTAGCGTACGTGCCCCGTTTTGACAGATCTCGTCCTTTTGTGGGCTGCAGTGCTGAATACCATTTGGATTGAATTGTTTGGGTTAGTAGTTTGATTTATTCGTTTTTTGTTGTAGGTTATACGATGATACTACGAGTTTGCTTCAACCACGCTTTACAATTTCGGACAATCAATTTCTTACATTGTAATTCTTACGTAGTAGTCTAATCCATCCAAATTGATTGACATCACATCTCAGTTGGTATCTATTTGCTACTAGCTGCTTTTGAGCTGTAGATTGTGAGTTCGATAAAAAAATAATTTTGTGAAATATTTGTCCTATGTGGGAAACATAGGACAAATATTTCACAAAAATATTTTTTTATATTACCTATATGTTTTACACAGTACAAAGCTTTGCTTAGTTTGGGGCTAGATGGCATTGTGTGGAATTGCTTCTAATATTTATTACTTTAATTTTAATTAATATTCATCTAACTCAGGCGCAAGGTGTCATACAAGGTAGCAAAGTAGCAACTTAAAATGCATCACATCTGGCTTTCCGGTTAAACACTCAAGATGTATGAAATCTGCGGTGATTCTCGTTTACACGCACTCTGTGCTTATTAAAATTCATAAAATGTCGTCAGCGATTATTCTGAGTCCTATACCCGCTTGGAATCCGTTTTAATACTAAACGTAGAGCTAGAAACACAATATGTTTCAGTTATAATAAAATGTCACTGCAATGCAATTACGATTTTAATTTTCATTCCACAGAGAGTTATTATTACCATGATAGATCGTGTTTAAAACATTTGTGAATATAACTTCGAGTTTTTGGTTTTTAAACTCAGTAATTCATCGTTCATTTGATTTTTGCATATCTACCTAGTGATAGTAAAATCCATCTTGAAGCCAACAATGTGTACTGGTACTACAAGCTACCAAGCATGGCAAAATGGTAGTATTGTTACACGCCTTGTTTCCACTTGCACGTAAGCTTGTTACAACCCTCGATGCATAAAATTGTTTCATTGTAGCTCGTTTCTACGAACAAAGGTACTATCATTATGCTCAATAAACCACGGTGCTATTTTGTTGTGAAGGAACTTTATTTTCTTTTTCTGACGCTTTGTTTGTGTTCTTTTGCTATAGAGCGCGCAAAGGTTCAATGCTAATGAGATAAACCGAGGATTAAATTCATGCAAACATTATGAAATACATTTTTAAAGGATATATTTTTAGACAAAGGGTCCGGTATACATGCCAAAAGCAATCTCACGAAAACAATGTTCTGTTCGAACTTTTGTATCAGGTGTTAGCTTGACCAATTTTTTAAAACAAATCTAATCTCTGATCTCGTTTCTAAATCCGGCATAGATACTTCAAGTAACATTAAAAATACTTTTGACCGCCAATAACTTTAACGGCTGGATAAATTAAAAACACCTAGGAGATAGTTATCGGTATGTCGACTATCCCACAGTTGTCAGGGGCTGGTCATGCTTGCAGGTTGCCGTAAAAGGCTATGACCAACAAGCCGATCATAATCGATGGAAAAACGCAACTTCGAGCCGGACTTGACCTGTTTCATTGCAAGCATAGATTTTTATTCCTGAACTTTGACTCCCATACCTCATAGTCTAATATCGACTACATAAATATTGAGTCAGCATGATTGTAGCCATATTAATGATCCAGGAATTTCGCAATGATTTTTTTTTAATATTATTTCAAAGCTAAAAATCATAGTAGTTTTTCTGCAAAATTTTCGAGGGTAACAAAAGACATGATGAAATAGGATATTTTGTGCTTTATCAAGATTTAAGCGTACAATGAATGGATATAATCTCAGCTGCACACAAACTTAGCGAGATTGTCAGATAAAGGGCCTAAGGCTGCGCAAGCGCATCTGCCGGCCCACGTGCCGCCCGCGCTTATAAAACTTTTTTCTTGTTTCCGCTACAGAGCATTCATCATCCTCAACAGATGGTAATAATAACAGGGTTAGAGGTACGAAATGTGTTTTTTAATTAAATTTCATTCTCCCTCTTTCATTTCACGTAGGTGTCGTATTATGTCTAGGTTAATAATTTAAAACAAACATGTTTTAAATTATTCTCGTGATTGTTACGGCTTCGTGCGAGTCGTTTCGCCCTAAATTTCCACCGTACACATGTGCGGGCCTGTTTTTTGTCAGTCGCCATCTGAGGTCTATTCCGCAACATGTGCCAAATTAATGGCTCTAAGAGCATCGTACTTGTAAGAGCTCTGAAAACGCGTCCACACTAGTGACAAACTGCCGTGACCGTACCGTAGCAAATAGGAGTGACAATTTGACAGATTTTCAAGGGAATTCGTGAAAAATTGGGCGTGTTTCGGACACAGTCACGGCAAAATGTGACAAGTGTGGACGGACACTTAGAGCAAATGTTTTTACTTCAACGATCCCTTAATTTACTTTTATTTACGTGTGTACTTTTTTCATTGATCAGTTCTCTAATTATTCAGTTCTTTAATTAGTCATTATTATGTTACTTTTGTCTGTGTCAATAAGGCTAAATAGAACCACTATTATATGTTCTGTGGGTCAGTGTCAATAAAACTGTCTTTGAATCAATGAATGAACGCCACAGTGGCCAGTGCCTACTCGTATTAATGATTAGTAGGTACCTACGCTAACTACTTACAAGCTTTTTACTACATCTTCAAATGCTTTGTTAGTTACTAACTCTGAATATGTTATTTTGTTTAACTCTTCTTCTACTCATGCCATGGCTTTGTTGTGTAACCTATATGGCGGTGATTAAATCTCACCATTATTATTAACTGGCTCCATTCGAACACCCACTGTAGTTCTATGCGGTTCAGAGCTATGCCGTCCACCCACCGGGGCTGGTCTCGTAGGCGCTCCACGGTCACACACAGCCTTTATTCATACGACTTCTAAACTCACTGTTCGATTGTTTGTGCTGCGCTAACACAAATTTACATTCGGAGAGTCAATGTCGCTACAGACAGACCCAAGGTCCGCTATTGTTTTGACTGTTTTGGTGGTCCGTACAGAATACAGTCGCGCTCATTTGAATATGCTAAACCAGCCGATGTTGAGATCCTTGCGTGCTCTCTCGAGTGCGGATGAGATGTTGCGTGCGCCGTGCAAGCCAAGATCATCGGTTCATCCAGATACAGTACACCAGTGACAATGAACAAATCCGTCATGCAGAAATTTTATGAACTTTACCATTTATTCTCATGCTATTTTTCAGGAGGACCATTGGCGCGAGTTATCCTGTCAGCACAATATCAACACATCCATGCACGGTAACGTCACAACACAGTTAAGTATCAAATCCAAAATATCACCGCTACTAAGTTTTGATAACAAGTTGTCAAATAGTCGTCTGAGGTATAGTGAGATAGCAACACACGTCCTCCCGCGAACTCAGCAAGCGGCAGACTGGCCGGGTGGAGTGGAGGTGGAGAGGTGAGGCGAATGGCGCGCGCGGGAACCGGCCGGCTCGACTCAACTCATAGTACCTTTTCTGTTATCTATGGCAGCAAAGTAGGTAGTAGCTGCTTTACATAGAAACTGTTAAGCAATCTGTGGTGACGTACAGTAGCTCCCTCCCCGCTGCAGGTCCCGACGCTGCACCCAGCAAATCCAAACCCAAATCTGTCGTGACTCGGCTATAGATGAAAACCGCTATATCAAATTCTTATCGGTTTTTACGCGCGTATTGTGTCTGAGTAGGCTGAGATTTTGATGTGTGGGCGAGCGGCCCTTGCGTGCGATGCGTGCTCGATAGTAATACAGAGATAGTATAAAGTTTATGTGGCGAAGTGTGACCGTTATCGGGTGTGGCACTCGACGAAGCATTGGTGAGTGCATCGATAACAAATCGACAATGTTGATTCTGTAATGCCGCCGCAAAAAACTCCCCGCAAGTTATGTCTATGATTACTTAATGGACATTAAAAACATTCGGCAAAAGCCAAATATACCGAACCGTTTAAAGGTGATGAATTTCTAAGATAGAAAGCCGGAAAGATTTATGGAGCGTTACTTGATTTAAAAGTTTATTAAGAGATTCGATAGATAAATCATATAGTAATTTGGACAGCCATCGACCGCAGACTATCTTTCTGTAAGTTATGATGATTGAGATGCTCGAGGACTTCAGTTGTGTTTAGAAATTTCATGTGTTCATTTTACCAAGGTGAATTCGATTTGGCCGTTTATCAAATTCCATTTGAAAAGGATTATGGCACCTTGCCGCCCTTATCCAATATTTTGAATCCTTTATTTTCTTCTCAATTCCCTCGCTTTGATATAGACCGTTATTATCCTCGCGAACGTCTACGAAATCGAGCCTCTCTTGCGGATCAAAGTCTCTTTTATCCCAAATTTAATTTAAATTCCAGACTCTATATTCCATAACTCGAGGCTAATCTTAAAATGGAATCTCTCACTTTAGTAATAAGATATAATTATCCTTTTCTCTCGTGATTGTACATAAGCGATATGCTTATAAACTAGTTTGGAATTTAGATAGAGCTCATCAGCCACGGGATCCTCCTTTGGTTTTATTTGGTAATGATGTTCTGGGAAGGTCGGCTCTCAAGGACGTCTGGCTTATACATTTATCATATTATTTTTATTTGATCGAGGGTTATGGTTGCCTCGCAAGCGATAGTTTGGAGTGGGTTTTTTGAAAAGCTCTATGTTACCTGATAGTTTTGTGGGTAAGTTTTGAAGATTTGAGATTATTATAACAGCGTCTCGTTTATCTTCTTGTCAATCAAAAATATTGTACATAATCGGGAAAAAAATCAAAGAAATAATTTAACAAGCATTTGTTAGCTATAGTAAAAGATTCAAGAGTGGTAAAGCTTATTATAAAGGTTTGATTTATTTGGAGTACTAAAAAGATTAGTACCATTATAAGTATGTTTTATTAAAAAAGTAAAAGTAAAGTAAAGTAAGGTTTATTGCATCAAATACATGTAAATAAGGTACATAGGTGGTATATGTTTAAATATGACACAATGTATTTCTACCAGTATGGCGTGCAAAATTAAGGTACAGTCAATGTCAATCAAGAAATAAAATAAAATTGATTAGGTATTAAATAAAATGAAAATAAGTTAAGAAAAATAAAATTTACAATAAAAACAAATGTAATGCATTACATATTAGATCAGTTGCTATTATTTACTATTGTCCAACAAAAAAATATTTGTCCGTCATAAAATCATTTACTCTGTAATAGCATTTCCTTTCCAAATTGGCTTTCAACTTTTTCTGAAACAATGAACGTGGTAATTCTCTAAGTGATTTTGGTAGTTTATTATAAATGGAAGGAGCCATGCAAAAAATACTTTTGCGCATCAAAGTAGTCTTTGAGTTAGGCTCGCAGACTCTGTGTTGATCTCGCCGATTCCGAGGAACGGCATCAGATAACTGACAATATAGCTCGGGATTATTTTTAACAAACATAGCCGTTTCGTAAATATACAGAGATGGTAGAGTAAGAATGTTATGTTTTACAAAGTAAGGTTCACAGGAGTCCATTACCTTAAGACGAAACATAGCTCGCACACATCGCTTTTGGCACTTGAAAACCTTATCGAAATCAGTAGAATTTCCCCAAAATAATATGGCATACCGTAGGTTTGACGCTATCAGCCCGTGGTAGGTTATGAGTAACGTCTCTAAATTAACTACATGTGATAATTTGTACAAAATATAGACAAGACTATTATTTTTTTACACAGGTATTCAATGTGTGGTTTCCAATTTAGTTTTTTGTCAATGTGTAGTCCTAAAAATTTAGTTGAGTCAATTTCATCGATTAAAAAGTATGTTTAATTATTTTTTGACTGTGTTCAAACCTTAGGGTCGGAAAGCAAGAGTGCTAACCACTACACCATCAATGGTCTCCCAGTATTTGCAATGAGTATGTTATATACCTACTTTGAATCTCATTGAAATGCAAATTCGAGGTTTCTATGTAAGCTATTAAAGAGTCATACATAGCACAAAGTAGCTTAATGACTACCATAAAAGAATACTTGTACTTAACTGCATGTAACACTGTAAGAAAAGCAGTTTTAATCAAATTAAACTTTTTGTCTGTCCTGCCATTTTCTTTTGCTCTACTTAACTAGTTTTTTAAATCTTTTGAATAATTATTGTCTAAGTTTAGTTTAGGTTATCTAGATTAATTACGTTTGTAATTGATGTGATGTGTATAATGGACGTCTTAATAATTGGTCTTAATAAATACTTTGTTAAATAAATAAAATTGCTAAGACATTTTTGGTGTTCAATCTTTTGTACAGTAATAGGAAGGTACGGAGTCTAACATTATATTTATGTTGTGAATTCTTTAGAGAAGCTATTTTCTTAAGTTAAAAAGTATGATCCAATATCGTGATAATAATGTATACGAATTCCTCTCAAAGCAATGCATTATTCGCATTTACAACACAATATTTCATCAGATGGAGTTCATAATCGGTATAGTGCCTACGCTTTCTCGCACCACTTGTCACTGAGCCCACACATTTTGTCAAACGATCCCCTCACGATGCATTGTTATGATATTCTTTGTTTCTTCAGCTTTGATGTGAGCTTGTTGCAATGATGACCTTATTTAGTTGGAGATGTTTCAATGTCGAAGCTTTGTCTCATATTTTCTAAAATCTCTCGAGGTTATTTTATTGTTTATTGTATTTTATAGATCTATTAATATCAATAGCATGTTGTGATTTATAAAGTAAAAGCAGAATATAACTGTTTTAAAATTTCTTAGTCGCATTTATATATTCTTTCCTAGCAGAAGTATAAGAAACCTACTTCTTAAGTTCCTAATGTGATGATGAATTGGATATAAAATGTGTCTCACTCATCTGATTGATGAAGTGATTTCAAAACACCATGTCTGAACAACATCTGTTTGCATTTTTTTCATCAGAGAGCTTCAAGTGTTTGTAATTGTTTTATTTACCAGCAAAATTGGCCAGTGGTTCATTCAAACTAACTTTATTTCATTTTAGTTCAGTAAATCGTGTATAAGTTTTTGATTTAATGAAAAACTCATTTTGCGCAATATGATTTTCTTTGTTTCGATAGCAACTTCTTCGGTTAGCTGTCTAGTCTAGACTTTGCAATGTTTTTTAATATCATTATTCCCGTTTGCACTTGCTATATGTATAGAAACATTAGTTGCTTTGGATATAAAAGGGGTCTAATAGGGCGCGTTTAATATTACACAAAGAGCGCTTACCCACTGCTAAAATTAGATCTTTTTTTTCGTGTTCTTTTGTATACTTTCACATATTTTATTGGCGTAAGTAATAAGTTTTTCGTTGCATTATATTCTAAAATAATTTTTATATGCTTAATATTAAATTCACCAAGCGGGAAAATAACTAAAAACCTTTATTCACATTTCGGAAATAAGGTACCGATTACCTTATCATCCTGATTATCATATTATAGTATCAATTCAAGGTAAGCACATAAGTAGTAAGTATCTTGCTTTCCGTCTTCTAATGTTTTACAATATATTTTTGAAAATACTTTTAGGCTAAAATGAGGACAATGATGCGTTAGAAATACCTTCTAGTCACTAACTCTTTAGGTAGGTCATTTTTTAGGTATTATGCCGATGATATTGTTATTGTGAGGAAAAAAATACAGAACTCACAATATCAGTGCCAACATCTACGATGTTAAGAAAACAGCCAACGAAATTGTATTGGTGTGACATAATTTTGTGTCCTTACCGAACCAAAACAACATGACCAAATAGCAGCTAATATTTGGTGCCGCCATGTCTGCAAATGTTTGTAAGTACGAGTGTGTCAATGTTGACTCACATTGGGCAATGCCTCGGATATGATATCAAAGGATTTGTAGATACGTGATTGATTTGTTTGCGATAAATACTATATCGTTGGAATTTTTATAAGTAACTAAAGTGATGGAATCTTATCAACCCAAAACAATGATTGAACAAGTGAACAGTTTATCAGAGACACAATTTTCAAGGTACAACTTGATATTAGTATGCTAGGGCTAAGTTATAATTATGTACTTTTAAACTTACGCGATCTGAACACATTATTATTAGTATTAGACGGGTATTTATCGCGTTTAAATTACCTTATATTTTCCCGACGTTTCGACACGACAGCGTGCAAACCTGTCGAAACGTCGGGAAAATATAAGGTAATTTAAACGCGATAAATACCCGTCTAATACTAATAATAATAAGTTATAATTATCTTGGAATTAGCGGTCTTATTCCTCATGACGTCTGTCTTATTTATATAGATATATCATGTAGATAGCCTAGTAACTTTGCTCCACTAAATCTAGACAGACATCGCCATTTGAATGGTCAATTTTTGAACGTCTTTGTCGGATGAAACGAAATTTTCCGGAAGGCATGCGGATAAAAATGTCGGATATAACAACGTCTGCCATTAGCTACAGGGAATAAAACAACTAATTTGTGCGGCTCGTTTGACACAAAAACTGTGCAATTCGATCCGAGGCTTCCCGCAGCTAATTGCTCGCTCCTTTCCAGTGTGGAGTTACCATGTGATGACACTGATTCCTGGATTCGTAGGATAAAATATCGGTTCCACTATTTCTCAAGCATGTTAAACGCAAACTGTTGAAGAATCAGAGAAAACCGTCAAGATGAGGAAAAGTCCACGATTAAAAAAAGGCATTACCTTTTAAGCTTTGTCAAGTTCTAAAAAATTGCTGCGTCATGCAAACTGTCAGTAAGTTCACCAGTTCTATCAACTTGAAGGTTGAAAATAGATCGCTGATATTTTGCAACCGCAAAATCAGACTCTATCATCACTACTGTATCACTCTTGTCAGTTTTCCTTCTGAGTTATGTTATCAACCATATCAGTTTAACTTATTGATGCTGTAATTAACAGTGTTAATTTCTTGCGATCATTGTCACCCTACATCGCCATACTGCCTGCGCAGCTATTTTCGTCAATTTATTTACATATTTTAACGCTCCATTGATAGGGGTTGATTAATTTAGGGATGCAACTCATTCGACTGTATTAAATACATAACTTAATAGCCCTTTAAGTATAGCTATAGCAACAATTAAGGTAATTGCTGTCAGCAATTATTTATGTGTAATCGTTCGCTTTTTGTTTATCCTTTTCTTCATCACTCTGCAGTGGGTAGCTTCTTGAGTAAAACAGATACAGATAGCTACCTATTAGTAGTTTTTTAGGTTAAAAAGTAGGAAAAAGTTGTTATTAAAGCGTACAAACTCAACATTTCGTCACTAATTTGCACTATGAAAATGCTAGCACGCACGAAGAGGATCCAATTGGCATAACTAAAGTTTAATAAGAAAATAATACACCATGACCGGTGTACATGAATCAATCGTCGTAGAAAGTTACATATCAACAAGTTAGTACACAATCGACAGTTGCGAAATTTTTAGTTTTTCGATGAACTGTTATGATAATAATAATGTTTGTGATGAAGCGCTAGACTCTCCTTAAATTTCAGCTGAATACTTTTTACCATGGGTGATATTACTACAATACCTCAACAATAAGCATGGTAACTATTTTATTAGATAGGAAAAACATCCAAATCATATCTTAAAATTTCACTTATCAGTATCACTGACTAAGTATTCGCTCTATTTGTTTCTTAAATAATTATGATTTTTAAAGGTTAATAACCCAATTTCCACGTAGCACGCGTCTGTCCCGCCCCAATTATAATAATGTATTATTATTTTTACGACACATCCGACTTCAGAGTCAGACAGACCGACATTCCGGCTTCCTGTGGAAATAGATGAAGGGAATTGTCGGTGAGTGAGAGATGCTATGTTACAGCGCTGTCACGGGAAATTATGTGGATTGGTACAAGAAAATCAGAGGTAGGTATAAGGCAACTGTTTCATTGGTAGATATTTTCACGGCACTGTTTAACCTTATGTTACCTAGCATAAGCTTGTGCACGGCACACACCAGATAAGTGATAATAACACTCATTCTGTTACACTTTAAGTTTTATATGGTGTATTTTGCGGCTTTTGGTGCGCATAGGCGGCTCAATCAATCACAAATTATTTAAACATAATATAGCACTATCACAAAAACACAACTGATAAAAATATAAAACTAAAACATGAAAAAGTAATATGAAATTCAGGTCAAAAATATCATCAAACTCAACACAAAGACGTGTAGAGCACGCTGAAACATTTATAAAACGTCTGTACGGTTTAACTGTTTTTAGAACTAAGTAAAGCATGTAAAAAAAAGTTTCACACCAGTCGTAGAGATGGGCCGATTACCAATCTTGGTGACGCGCTGCGAAAGAAGGAAGTAAGTAATTCTTTAGTGGGTAGATTGAGATTTTTGAGCACAATATTATATTAACTGTTAAAAATTTCAAACATGATTCAATATACATATAATATCAATTCGCTCGACTTTATCAGAATAATTGTTTTCCGATATGTTGATGCATGTATAATTTCGTTAGTTGTCTCTACCTACACGCCACGTTAAACATTCGTTAGCCTGCGTCCGCGCCACACCGAACTCAATTATTCGAAGGACAGAGACAAGTTTAAATTTTAATTACTCCAAAACGCCTCAGTGAAATTATTGTGCACAGGAATTAAAATGGCAGCAAAAGAATATACGGATAAGTTTGCGGCGATGTTGGGTAATTGTTTTGAGATCAAAAGGATGCCACTGGTGGTTCTTATGAAACATAGAACTTACTTTTTTGGTAAAATAATACATGGAACATCATTGCCTTTAATGTCTCTTCTTGGTATCAGCCTGTCCGTCCAGCTGGGTCTTGGACGGACACGGTTTTGCAAGGACACGTTTCAAAAATGGCCGCTGGGACACGCTTTGGTAAAATGTACAGTTAGAAAAAATAACTCTGTATCTGATCAGCTAGCGTCTACTTTCAATTTCTCACGACGCAAAATTTAAAATTTTACTAAATAGAAACATAGATATATGTATAACACGTTTTTGCAAGTACCCTGTAACAATGTTAACTTACGGTCGAATTATTTATTATACCTACTTAAAATAAACACATGCTTGAAGGTCGTTATCATACATCTGGTAACATAATGTTGTAGCGTTGTAAAATCATAATGTATACTTATAACACAGCTTAAAAGGGTAAGTTTGGAACTGGATACATTGGTTGTGCTCCAAAGTAAAAATAGACGAAAATTTAATCGTAAAGAAACTGTAAATATAAACGGACATAAATACAATTCCCACACAAATACACATTGTCGCTTAGATTACAACACTGCGATTACACACTTTACAGGTGTAATACTCGTGTAAGTACACGTTTGTGTAAGTGTAGGTACCTAATCCATAAAAACATATTTATCTATGTCTTTGGTCCAGCGGATATAATAAATGTATGTACGTCACGTCATGTAGGTACATTTGTTTTGTCGATCTGTATGAACTGTACCAGATATTTCTAAATTGGCTGTGACCGTTTAAGCTAGTTCACACGACGGTAAAGCTTTTGATCGTTAAGACAAGCTATACGTAATGAGGATGCTGACTAGAAATATTAAATATACGTTAATTACCTATACTCTCTGGATTATGTTTGTTTGTCTACCTACAGACTAGATACTTATTTTTCTTCCCACTTGTAATAAATATTTATTTAGTGATTAGTGATCTGCAGAAATTTGTTCCGTTGGTCTGGGTGTTTGCTATGTATGATAAAAAATATCTATCTATCACATATACATTATATCATCATGATCATGATGATGATGATGATATAATGTATTAAATATATCAGTTATCTAGTACCCATAACACAAGCTTTGAGTAGCTTACTTTGGGCTAGATGATGCTGTGTGGATTGTCCAGCATTATTTATTTATTTATTTATCCTTGAGTATCGTGTAGTTCAATTTCAATGTAATATATTAAGCGGTAATAGAATGATTAGGGTTGCAATACTTGCAATTTTCAAAATGCTGGGCCTTAATGGTGTAAGAACGTGTTCGACAGACGAACAACATTGCTATTTATATACGCTTTGTAATGGTTTGAAATTCCTTAGACTGTGAACTAACTCACGGGACATGAAAGTTCTGAGCTTTTACCTAATTTAAAGTACTACTTATTTTTATTGTTTTTGTAAGAAAGATCATACGCTAGGGACGAGACGAATTTCTTGCTCGTTTATTTTGGACTTGGGTTAGGCTGAAACAGGTGCCTAAATTCAACTATAAGGAATTTTTTTCAATAAAAATATTTATTTTGATTTTAACTTGACCGATATTATCCGATATGGGTAGCCATAATGTTTGACTCCAAATAGATAACAGATAACTGCAATCACACAGAGAACACTAAATTAGCCATTATTACTTCTTTTTTCAGTATTTTGTGTCTTTTAAAAGATCTTCAAGAAGGATTGTTTTTCGAAATTAATTTTAGGTTGTCTTAATTTTATCACCGTGTGTCAGAACTATAATGAGTCGCATTTCCTCGGCTAAAGTCAGCACGCACTTCGAATCTTTGTATTTGACTGCACCTGACTGATAGCACCATCTCACTAAATCCGGTCGTTTCAACCTTAGCCCGACTGCATAGAGACGACTATCGAATGTGGTGGAAAGTAAAGCTTTGCATACAAATTGACTGAAGAAATCAATGTTGGAGAAGATCGGGGTTTCACGACGCTTCTGAGGTCTCAATGTTCAGTCGAAAGGGGAATTTTAATTAGGATTTAATCTTTTATTTAAAGTTGTGGCTCGGAGACATTGATGTTTATTTTTTATTTATTTATGAATACGTTTCTTTCTATACTTACATACTTTTTTACCCTATTGATCTAAAGATATGAAGAATGTGGAACAGTCTTTGGTATTTGGAAGTGTGTGGACGACATTTTTTACTAGTTTTTTTTTCCCATATTAGAGTAGGTCGATAAAAATCTATCGATTACCTTTTTAGTCACCGCATCACTAAATTTCTTCTTGCTATCGAAATTTATAGCCAAATAATATTTTAAATTACCTGAAACAAAAATAATACACAATTTTATAATCACGACGGAACGAAAACACAGAGAAGTAAAATAAAGTTTGACAGCGGTGGGATTCGAACCCACGCCCTTTCGGACTGGTGCCTAAAACCAGCGCCTTAGACCACTCGGCCACGCTGCCTGCGCTGTGGAAGATGAATTTAAGGACTAGGAGTATGTATAGCACTTTAAGTTATGCTTCAATACTGTTAAGCTTAGCTCGGTGTGACTCAACGGGAATAAACCTACCTTTCCACAGTAATGTGGGATGTCCTAGGTAAGGTTACGAGACTATAATCACGGTAACCTAGGTGGGTGTCGTGAATCGAGTTATTAGCGTTCATAAATCTGTACTCTGTCGGTAATGATCGCATCTCGTTTACAATAATTGGCTGAATTACTAGTGGATGGTGTAAACACGTTGCGTGGATAGAGGGCTGCGCTATGTGATAAGGTAATCATCGTCCCTGAAAATGTTGCTGTCTCTAAATTTAGCGTCATCCAAACCTAATCGTGTGTAAAATCGGATGGTTACTTTTAGCGGCTTCCTATTAAATAATAGTAAATCTTCCAATACTCTATATCGTAGGTACATATTTGCTGACTTCCAAAAGCATAGAGTTTATAAAAACGTAATTATAACCATGATCAAAAAATGTTGACTTACTGACTTATGATTGATTCAGGCGTAACTTTGCTAGCATCCATTATAAATATTCAAAAGGATTATGAATATATGGTACTTTCCCACTTAACTAAAAGCTTTAGCAATATTTTCCTTTTCAATATTTTCAATTTTACGGACTTAGAGCAACGGACAGCCTGAGAGACTGCATGTGAGAAAAAAACCGAAATTCAACCCTCGGAGTGATATTTTAATGACAAAAATACACTATGCGTACGAAGCCGCGGTAAGTTCCACTAGCTTAATATACCTACCTACGCATAGACTACGTGGCGTAGGTATATAGGTACATATTACCTTGGTCTAGGTCTAGGTGGGCGTCTGCATAAATCTGTAGATAATGACCGCGCCTCGCATCCGATAGCGGCTGTTACGAGTGATCGGTGCAAATGCGTCGCGTCACGAAGGATTAAACCCAGTTATAGGTGTAACGCGTTGGCAGTAATGAGTGCGGTAAAGCAGAATACCTAGAAACCTAAGATTTCACCGAAACTGGAAATTAATGGTAGGTAAATAGTGAAACTTCTATGTATTTACTAGCTTCCACTCGCGCCTTAGCCCGCGTGGCTTGAAAAATAAAAACAAATCTATTCTCCGGAACCATACATTTTTTCGGTATAAAAAGTAGCCTATGCGCTATTACAGACTAAAATCTATGTCTGTGCTCAAAATTAATCCGGATCAGTTCAGCTGTTTCAGAGTCCATATCTACATACAAACTTCCACCTTTATAATATCAGTAGGATGTGACCAATTGGTCACATAATATATGTCCATGTGTCGATGCTGTCCACCAGTGGACGATGACGACAATATTTAAAATTGTTGTGGCGTTGTTCATTTATGTACATTTTCTGGCTCTACCTACACTATACTCGTAGTATATAGTGTAAAGAATTTGTTATATACAACAAATCCTTTACTGTAGAGTCTTCAGTAAAAAAATGCTCTATCCGTTTCGTTTGCAGCCTGTTTGCATATATTTTATACTTTAGACTTAGTTATACCTACACATAAGTACTCGTAATGTAGAAGCATAATCATGCCTCATTTTGTTTAGTACTAGCAGTCCGCCCCGGCTTCGCACGGGTATTTATTACCTATACATGGTCACGACTGTAATACCCATGTTCGGTAGATATCCCCTCAGATCTCTAGTTACTTAGATCTTTGAGGATATCTAAAGAGGGGTACTCAGAGGCACGTCCGAACACGATATTTGGCACATGTCCACATTTTGCATAGTACTTAGTATTCGTACGTGACAGGTTGCAAGCCCATCGCCACTTATTAAGAAAACTAACCTATGACACACACCTTCGAATTTTTGGTTCTAATGTATGCCGGTTTCTTCAAGATGTTTTCCTTCACCGTTTTAGAACACAGGCATTGCGCACATAATTTTCTCAAATGCAAAAATTCATTGGTGCACGACCAGGTTTGAACCCACGACCTTCGGATCGTGAGGCAAGGGTACTACCACTACACCACCAATGCTCTCAAATTTAACAAAAATTTCAAAATTCAAAATTATAATACACACACATACCAACCCTTCTATTTGCGTCAGGTTACTAAAAGAAGAAAATTATAAAGAAAGTTTGAATAGGTATTATTATATTTATGATTTTATTTTTATTTAAAAGATTTTTTTGTTATTATTTGAAATTTACTCCCCTCCCGTCCCGTACGTATACGTACGTACACTATGGTGCTGTCTAGCTAGCCGAGCAGGGTGAGCGGCTACCACCACGCAACTTTTTTCTAATACCTACTTACATTCTTAATTTCGTGATTTCTTTCGAATGGAATGTCCAAATTGAGTAATTGAAAAAGTTATTTATAGGTATTGAAACAGTCTAGGATATGATGTGATTTATTTTAATAAGGATTAATACTAAGACACAAATTAAGAGCGTTTTTTAACAGCGGCCTTTTAATTACAATTTTAAAATAAAAGAACTCTTATTGTGGCAAAACCATAATAGTTAGACATATGCTGTTGCGACACTTTTTGGAAATAATGATGTGTTCTACAAAGTCGTAGTACATTATTTTATTCTATCGTCAATAGTTTTCGCAGCGCACGCGATGTAAAGAATATTTTAGGTAATTTTTTTACACCTTAGGTTACATTATTGAAGTTTTAGTAAGGATCCCTAATTTTTTTGAAAACATAATATAGCCTATGTCACCCGCTGATAGTGTAGCTTCCCAACAGTGAAAGAATTTTTTAAAATGGTTCAGTAGTTTCGGAGCCTATTCATTTCAAACAAACAAACAAACAAACAATCAAAGTTTTCCTCTTTATAATATTAGTTTAGATGAAAATTATATTTCTATGACGTCATAGAAACACTCTGTGTCAACCACTAATAAGTAATTTCACGATTCAACTCGGCTACGGAACGGAAACGAATAGCGGGCAAAAACCGCCGAGCAGACAAAGGTCGAATTGTCTCGAACTCAATATGTGGCTCCAGCATCCTATAACGATAAATCTCGACATAAGCAGATTTACAGCACTATAAATAGGCTGCGGACTGGAAGAAAGCAGGCAAAATTTAACCGGTTCGCTATGTTGCTGAAAATCATAATGCTGACTTTGCATCATACATTTTGTGACTAGAATTATTATTCCAAAGATGCACCACACATTAAAAACTTGCGGTGATGGGTATGCAACCTGTCACGTACGGAATACTTACTACTGTGCACAATGTATGCATGTGCTAAATATCATGTTAGGACGTACATAGCTCTGACTGCCGTCTTTAGATATCCTCAAAGATGTAAGTAGGTAGAGATCTGAGGAGATATCTACCAAGCCTGGGGATTACAGGTAGTGATCATGTTTTTTTTCCGACATACGGAAACAAATGACTAGCTTTTAGTAGGCACACTAGCTTCCGCGCGCGACTCCGCTAGCGTGGTACCTATCTGGATAAAAAATAGCCTAAGTATATGTTATTCGAGGTCATAAACTACGCGTATTTCAAGTTTCATCCAGATCCGTTCAGCTGTTTCATCGTGATTGAGTAACAAAAATCTATACATCCGAACTTTCGTATTAAAATATTAGGATATTTTGGTTGGAAAAACTATAATTTTTGCAATAAATGAAAACCAGGCAGTCACCGGTTTTTTATAAACCGGGCAAGAAAGAGTAAATCACTTGGACGATAACGGCCCGCAATATACATGTAGTATCATCAAACTGATTTAATTGTTTATGGGACTATTTAGGGTTTTTAAGACTTCGACCTAAATCAGAAAACAGTTTTGGACTGTCGTAAATAACGGCAGTAAGGTTAGCGAAAACTTTGGTAGATTCGGTTTTGTAGGTTCGCTACGTCACATTCGATAATTTATAGAATAAATCGCGTGAGTCGGAAAAAATCACTTAATTTACATTAGATAGACTGGCCTTTTAGCTCAGTTGGTAGTAGCTCTGCCTTCTGCGCTGTAGGTTGTGGGTTCGATCTCAGGACGAACATTTGAGTAATGAACTCAGATGTCTGGGTGTTATTATTTATTCTATGCGTGTATTTACAAAAAAAGTATCATAATTTAATCTATCAGATATCTGGTCCCATAGTAAAAGCTTTGCTTAGTTTGGGACTAGATAGCGTTGTTTGAAGTGTCCACCAATATTTATTTATTTATCAGATCATGTAAAAATTAAGAAGAAAGAAAATACTCGTAAAAAAGAATGGAGGAAGAAATAATCATGTTGTGCCGACACCACGTAGCGTGGGAAAAGAGCAGGAAGATGATGATGATGATCAGATAATGTAATAAATTACTTACCTACTAAGTACCTAATAATACTGACTACCTAATACTCGTATACTTAATTGGAGTTAAGTATATAGTACTAGTATAAACTGATCATAAAATCTCCTCTTAGAGTTTCATTGGCATAACTGACTAGGTACTAACTAAGACTAGAAGTTAATAGTTTGTGAAGTTGAGTTTTCTATTCTATCGAAACTGAACGCTGACACCGACGCGGCCAAGCCCCTACAAAGTTATATCGATAGTACTAAGGTAAGTCGATTTTATACACAATACTTCGTTTCCACCACATTCTCATTTCAAAGTCTTCCAACCTAAAAGTAGCTGCGTCTAGTTGCAGGTAAGTCGCGCTTGTTTAGCAGTAGCTTTATTTCATAACTTTGTAACATAGCTTATGATGAAATGTGAAACTTAACATGTTAGTTAACTAGTTAATTCCATTCAAGCAGACATATACGATTGGAAAATATAACATAAATTTCACAGATAGGACTATAAAATTAACATTGACTATGTTCTATTCTTAATACTACTATTTATTATCTATGTACTTGTACTTAGGCAATGCATATATCCTAACAGTTTTCGTCTACTATGGTACCTACTTATCTCAATACAAATAATATAGGTACCCGAATCCAAATCTTAGTTCACGGTTCTCCACAAGTAACATTACTATAATTCAACTTGTATCGGTCATGGTAGGTACTACGAATTATCAAAGTTTATTACTTTGATATTAATAACCCGAAAAGCTTGTGGTAAGGTCTAAGTGGTTGAAATGAGAATATTAGTTTAAAAAAAAATGTTCAAATAAGAATAATGCCTAGGTTGACACAGAACTAAACATTGTATTAGAATTTTAATTTTTTTGGTCTATCCCTGTTCTGATCATTAAGAAGGGGTCATCAATCTCAATAATTTACTGTCAACCCTGATTGATTCTGCAATGCAATACACCTCGTGAGTCACCATGATAGATTTGAGCAAAAAGTTAATCACCTACGTAAACAGTTAGTATTTAAGTCTATGATCTGTCTTACGCAAATCACTCTGTTGACGAGCTTTTCATAAGTTACGCGTTACGTAGTAGGAGTACCTAATGATACATACCGCTGGCTTCCAATGTACTTAACCTACTTATCTATTGCATTGTACATTTGGCTACATTCTGAAGGGACAGGGTTTCGCTGGGCCATAATTTTGTAATTAAAAAAGTTCCACTGGAACACGATAACGTCAGTTTCCAAAAAAAACTAAATTCCTAAATTTTTTTGTGTAAATCGGTAGGTATTTTATTTTAGTTTTTAGAGTTGAGATAACAAAACCAGTCCCAAAAAACCACGTTTTGGAAATCAATACTTAAGTACGAGTATTTTTCATTAGGGCACCAACTCTCTACAACTAATTCCATCAGTTGATTTTTTAAACAAATGTTATTTCCTAGTGCAGCAAGCACTTTCACTTTTCCTTAGGCCGAAATAATATTACGAATGAGAATCATAAAAAAACCTACACAAAAACCCCTCAAGTCCTGATCTTGACGCAGCTTTACTTCCTATCCACATTACGGTTCCTGTTTTGCAAAATAGGGTGACTGCTACACCGGAAAATACACTCAAAAATAAGGGTATTATGGTTGATTATTGAAGAGTACCGTGATTAGGCCATCAACAACACGCATGATAAAAGCCAGCGGGGCACAAGTGATTAAAATAAGTACGGATTTCGGGGCTGCAGTTAATCATTGGTTTCCTAAGGAGCGGCGACACGCACTTGACGCCATATCACGGTTAACCGATCTTCCACTCTTGGACACCAAAAGACTGAACTAAGAGTCTTAAGAATCATGATATTTTGTATAATTGCTCACATACCCAGAGATACAAGTTTCTGCTGTACATTCAGTGTAACATTGAATGGTGTAAATTTTGTCGTTTTATACACTAACGTAATGATCTAAGGGTGGACGGGTGAGACGTCCCCTTTAAGTATTCCGTCAAATGACGTTCGCAGTACCTTAAAAAATAAACACTTTGATGGGAGCAAGGAACTACCACGCCCGCGGCCGGTCCTGCGTCTTTGAGCCAAAAATAAAGAAATGTTTTCCAAAACTTTCCTAATGAGTGCTAAGGGACCAGATTATTTATACTTGGTTCGACTTCAAAGGGTCCCACTCTCCCAATAAAGGGTCTTACACTTTTACAGGTTGGTTACATACAAATCTAAAAGTCCTTAGTGAGTATTCAATAGTACTCCAACTTATTTACATATCCAAAGCGGGCGTAAGTACAACAGACACTCTTGTAAAAACATAGAGGAAGTATTATTACACTGCTAAAACTAAAATGCACTCGATCTTTATAATCTCCTCTTGTGATGTTCTACTAAAATAACTTTCAAACCATTGTTTACAAACACAAACAATCATGATGGTTTATTTAGGCGAAGTATATCTAATCTACTAAATATCTTGAGTATTTTGAAGAAAACGTGTAAACTAAACAGCCATTTAACGGATTTGTTGCTATAAACAAACTACCAATCAGTTACCTCTTTTAGTTTTCGCAAGCTATCCCTTCATCGTTTAATCATACGCGATGGCTTGCAAATGTGGTAATGATGATAGATGGAGGTGACCCTGGCGGTCATGCGCTAGTTTACCCCTTGTTGGAGCGATGTGAATCGATCAAGAAATTATGAGGAATGAGATGCCAAGAACAGTTTAAAGGGCAGAATTTTTAAATTAAGTTTTAAGAAACTGGTAGAAATCTCCAAAACTTCATACATTGAATTCCTTTAAAGTATACGCCTGTGCGCCTTTTTCGTTGTGCAATATAAAAAACACACTCTCCACAAGTCTACGACCATGCGTTCTCTCAACGTCATAAGAAAAAATAATATTAGCTCTAGTTAAAACACTTTGTTTTTCATTTTCACTGCCAGAATAGTTCTAAAATATCGTTTCTCATACATCTCTTTTTCAGTCGCTTTAAACATACATATTACTAGACTTTTTCAACTTGCATTTACGAGTACAAAATATCAGCGCTCGCAAGCTCCAGGCCACTCACGGTGAAATCTAAATCGAAAACAATATAGGGCAATCAAGGGATCACCCGAGCACGGTCGATGGACGATAGGGTATCTACAGATACCGCGCTACTCTCATTAATCACTACGGTTTAGTTTCAACCCCCTATACATACACACAGTGATATAAGAGCGTAAACTAGTACGATATACACTTAATAATGTGAACTAATGGTTATAGTTTTTTGAGAAAGCTATTTAAAAGTTTTATTTTAATCTTTATTACAGTAAAAAATACCCTCAGTTCTTTTAGCTATGAGTACCTACAACTTTTACAATTTTGAAAAGATAAATAATTCTCGCCAATATGCTCAAACCGTCATCATAGACAAATGTATCCTTCATCTTATACCTTTAAACGAGCAATTATTGTATATAATATATATATATATATATATAATTGGAATCTCGGAAACGGCTCCAGCAATTTTCATGAAATTTAGTATGCAGGGGGTTTCGGGGGCGATAAATCGATCTAGCTAGGTTCCATTTTTAGAAAACGTCGTTTACCAAAAAAAAAATCCGAGCAAAGCTCGGTCACCCAGGTACTGACTAAAATAAAATCATGTGTACAGATTTGTCTAATACCACACGATATACGTATCGCTTGTATAAGTAGTTGATACAAGACCTAAAATGATAACCAAACGGGTAGAATTGAGAAAGATATGGGTTGAAAGATTAGGGGCAGAAACGATCGAGAACTCCATAAACCGTGCAATAGGTACCTAGTACCCTAACCAACGCAAGTAAATATCATAGATACTACACTACACTACACGCTTCGTTTCAGCGAGGTAGCCCGGAGGGACAAATACAGTATCCCTGTACACAGATTGTCAAACGACAGGGGTCTGATTGTTTTTTTAATGAATGCGGAAAAAATGTAAAATTGCGTTGTGTGGTGCGTCGTTTTATCTCTGGCTGGCAGTGACGATTATATCCATGATACGTGACATAAAACTTGAACTGAATGGAAAATATCTTCGCTTGCTACAAAGAGAGAACAATTATAGTGTACATTTCACACAACGCCATCTAGCCCCAAACTAAGCAAAGCTTGTACTATGGGAATCAGTTGGTTGATAGATTAAATAATAGGTACTTATAATTTTTTTTGTACATACATACATAGAATACATAATAACACCTAGACATAGAACAAAAATCTGCGTTCATCACACAAATGTTAGTCCTGGGTGGGGATCGAACCCACAACCTACAGAGCAGAATGCAGAGCTACTACTACCGACTGAGCTGTAAGGCCAGTCAACAATAAGATACTTATGCACGTGCCCATCGCACTATGCAGAATATCCATGTTATATTAATTGACCGGCTAAAATACAACAGCGTTCAACATCAATGTGTCCACAAAGTATCTGTGACATCATAAGCTAGATGGGATCATACAAGGACATTGGAACTAATAAAACCGACAAGGGGCTCTCGTACATCTGAATCTAATTTCCGAATTCACTTTGAACTGACATTTGAGCTGAGGGGAGATCTGAGGACCAATAGATTTGTGTTATTACTTCCTCTATATTAGATAGGTGAACTCAATTTCAAGATTAAAATGAAACTTATTATATAATTTGTAAAAAAAATGGTATGAAAACTAAACACAATAATTATTGAGTGCTTCTTCATTCGACCAAAAACTTTTGGTATAATATTTTACAGTCATTATGACAACTTATATTGGAATTGTAGGTAACAAGAAGACAGACAATGCTCGTACATCCATGAAAGTAGTACTCAAAAGGCTGCCCGGAAAAAGTAACTAAAAAAATAACTTTGACACGGGTCTGTAAAATGAATAATAAAATCTCATCCCTCTACAAATCAATATCTCACGATCCAGCACAGCTCTATCTCCACACACGATCTACCTCTTTTTAAAAAATCAAAATCAAAATCAAAATATGTTTATTTTCAATAGAATCACAGGGATCACTTTGAAACGTCTTACATACTAGGTGAGTCTAAGTGCCAGTTCCAGTCCTATCCCCAGTGCGAGAAGAACTGGCAAGAAACTCGCTGGGCCCTAGCGCTTTTTTTGTATGATCCTTGTTAATTTTGTAAGGAATACCTAGCAGAGTTGGAGCTGATTCATCCCAAGCTTTTTTATCATCTAAATACTCTGATATTTTATAATAAGCTTTTCTAGACAGTTTCTGTTTAATTACATTTTTGAATTTTCCAATTGATAAATCAAGCATGTCACTTGGGATCTTGTTATAGAAGCGTACACATTGCCCTTTAAAGGATTTACTTACTTTAGTGAGCCTAACCGTGGGAACAGCGAGTTTATTTTTAAGTCTAGTATTAACATTATGATTATCACTATTTTTCCTAAATAAATTAATGTTTTTGTGAACATACATCAAGTTTTCATATATATACTGACATGGCATTGTCATGACGTTTATTTCTTTAAACTTATCTCTAAGAGATTCTCTAGGACCCATGTTATAAATTGCACGAACAGCCCTCTTCTGCAACACAAATATAGTATTAATATCTGCAGCACTCCCCCATAACAAAATGCCGTAAGACATAATGCTATGAAAGTAGCTGAAATATACAAGTCTAGCAGTTTCTACGTCGGTGAAATGACGGATCTTTTTAACTGCATATGCTGCAGAGCTAAGTCTCTTCGACAATTTATCAATGTGCGGGCCCCATTGAAGCTTATTATCTAAAGTTATGCCCAAGAATACTGTGGTGTCTACAAGATCTATATTTTCGTTATTTATTTTTATATTGGTATCTAAATGTCGAACATTTGGTAGTACAAAACGAACACATTTCGTTTTCTTTTCATTTAGTAATAAGTTGTTTACATTAAACCATTTTACAATTTTAGAGATTGCATTATTCACTTCGTCAAAATTAGTCATACGCCGCTTTTGTTTAAATAAAAGTGACGTGTCATCAGCAAACAGTACAATCTCCTGATCATCCCTGACAAGTTTGGGTAGATCGTTTATATATATTAAAAACAAAAATGGTCCTAATATTGATCCTTGTGGTACACCCATTGTTACCACTGACCCCGGAGAACGTTTCCCATTTACGTCAACTCGTTGAAGTCTGTCACTGAGGTAAGATTTTAAAAGATTAAGTGCAACTCCCCTTACACCATAGTGATGAAGTTTCATGATTAATGTTTCATGGTGAACACAATCAAATGCTTTAGACAGATCACAAAAAATACCTAAGGTATCGAGAGATTCCTCCCAGTTATCGAAGATATGTGATACCAACTCAACACCGGCATCAGTTGTTGAGCGGCCCTTTGTAAATCCGAATTGTTTTTTATCAAGTATATTATTACTGTTAAAGTGTTTTTGTAATTGATGAAGAATAAGTTTTTCAAATATTTTACTAAGTGTAGGTAACACTGATATTGGTCGAAAATTACATGGATCTGAATGACTACCAGATTTGAACAGAGGTGTAATCTTGCTATGTTTCATTAAGTTAGGAAAGACACCACTGTCAATACATTTGTTAAATATGAAAGCTAAGTCAGGTGCAATAATTTCAATCAATGATTTTACAACGCTAACAGAAATGCCCCAGAGGTCAGTGGTTTTTTTTACATTAATCTGTTTAAATGCTTTAATGATGTCGTTATTGTTCACATAATCAAAATGAAATGTTACATCACATTCCGGTAAACTATCTTTTAATATAGATTGAGCTATTACAGGTGAAGATTTTAAAGATTTAGTAGTAGAGACTGGAATATCAGTAAAGAATGTTTCAAATGCCTGTGCTACATCAGTATCTTGGTTAATTATTTTATTGTTAATGTTTAAATTTAATACATTACTTTGAGTTTTGATTTTTCCAGTCTCACTATTAATTATTTTCCAAGTAGCCTTAATTTTATCCTGACTGGTTTTAATTTTAGAACTTATATGTTGTGATTTTGCAACTCTACAAACATTCTTAAAAATTTTTGAATAATTTTTAACTCTAGTTTTAAACTCTTCACTAAAATTATACTGTTTTTCGCTGTATAGTTCATACAAAGTGCGCCTGCTTTTATGAATACCTGCTGTTGCCCACTCACAAAATTTAGTACTGCTAGAGACCACAACCGTTTTGGATTTAAAAATTTCATTGAACGTTTGATTAAACTCATTGAAAAAATTATTATATAAATCATTTGGATTGTCATCATTATATAATAAGCGAGGTAAGGTTGTAGCAAGGTTCAATTTCATTTTTTCCAAACGATTTGTGGTAACTGGTATGTAAGTTATTTTTTTTTTAGTGGTTATTTTGACTATTGTTTCTATAGTGACTAATTGACCAAGATGATCTGATTGAATATTGCTAATTAAATTTTTCCTTATTTCTTTTATAATTTTAAAAGTTCGACAACACCCGATAAGCCGTCTCGCCTTGTATAAATCATTTTTACGGCGTCTGCGTCTCCCTTGTCTATGCGACAAGCTTTCACGGCGTGAATGGGGACCTTTATGCTTCACTGGCAATACAACTGTGCCAAGTTTTCTATTCCCACCCTACATGCCCAACCCGTCGAGATAAGGTCTATTTTTGCGCGTGCGGGGTGAGACAGGTGGCAAAATATGAGGCTCCGAGCCGAAATGCCTAAACATGGCCTATAAATATCGTATGCTGCATATGCTTACGTGTCGATGTGTGCAGTGGCCAAGAATGTGATCGATGAAATCTGTTCGGCCTTCGGGAGGCAATATTTTGGCTGGCGCCGACATGTGTAATATTTTACAGATTATTGTTTTTGGAGGTAGTTACCCTTTTTTAATTTATCGACAAAAGAGACGAACAACTGGTAGAGATAATGAACGCACTTTATGATTTCTTTCTTCCCGTAACTCTTTGGAACATAATCTTTGTTCCACAGGACACATAATTATATTTTGATGCTACTTTGAGTTGAAAACCCTTTTAGTATCCTTCAAATGAAACTTTGCTATAGTCACAAGTGTGTTAAATCACTAGGTATTTGGAAAGAATGTAAAGAACGCACGAGCACACTTAGTGCAGCACCCTTTCGTAATAAGCTGATAAAATTCCACAACACGTCTGTACACACATTAGTTCCTAATTTAGACAAAAAAATCAAAAGCTATATCATAGTGTAAAAAGGTCCTTTCGTTTGTATCAGCATCATTCCAGATTGTTAAACACATGCACATAGAGATCATTTTACTAAAGCGAGCTTAGCAAAAACATACGGCGAAAATTAGACGCAGCGTTTATTTCACGTTGGTTGCTGCCAAAGGGTAATCAATAAGCGACTTTCAGAGTTAAGGTTAGAATATTTTTTATTTGCATTGTTTTTAAGTCTTTTCATTTGTGATTTTGTATTGTACGCCAAGTGGTAAAAAACTAAGCGTTACATGCAACCATCGTTGGACGAATATTATGCCGTGTATTTACACTTTACAATCCCACTGCTACCGCGACACCCTGTATATTTGTTTAGGATACATCCTTATTTACATAGGATTTGCCTTCGCGCAAATTTATATCCTACTCTCTCTATGTTAAGATTGAAAATAAAATTGATTGCGTATGTAGATAGCTGGAGGTTGATGAACAATATTACCTATAGGGTTTATCGACCTTGGCGCTAAGCCAGATTTCGGAAACAAGTTAATTACCTAGACAGACTTTGACTTAGGTACTGTAGTTGTATACCTTCTAGCAATCTACCCAAGATCACATGGCACTTGTTATGTATGATAATGGTTCTTATTGTGATGTAACAAAGGTATATTCTGATAAAACCTTATAGCTAAGATCGCCAGTACAAACACTGGTGCTAAAGTTAAATTAGCCGGAATCATAATAAAATATGTATAAAACTGAGTAGGTACGAAAATTTACGGTTCACCATCTATATAAATGTACCTACCTATGTAGGTATGTGTATAGGTACATTGTTACGAGTTTCTTAACTGTTAGACTGTTTTGTACACAAATGGAGCCTGGCACACTTTAAGGATTAAAGTGGACAATGATTCGAAGAAACTAGTGATACAATAAGAAGAGGACATGAGGGAGGCTTTGGGCGGCCTATTAAAGCCGTCACCAGACTTGGCCACTAACTCTTACGACCTAACTACCTCATTTATTTTATTGGGCAGTATTGACCCCGGCTGCAAAACAACTTACTAGCTTCAAAATAGCTCCTAAAAGACGGTTTACGGTAAGTACCTACGTAAGTTGAAGCACGATAAAATTTGCTTCAATCAGGAATAAAAAAAAATTACGATCAACTAAACCATGTTACGGGAAAGAATCCACGCAAAATTCAGTTTTGTAAAGGCACAAAGTACTGTTGTAAATACAACGTTCGCTGTTCAGTCAATTTAAAATTCACGCCTGTAAAAATGGCTTTCATCTCACTAATGTAATCCAACGCGATAACTAAGTGACACCCTTATAAGTATACATCACAGACATTCAGGGTTATCAGACTTCGATTTCGTGTGGTCTTTTAGTTAGATAATGAAAAATTCATCTTCTTTACCTATGAATCTTTTCAACTACATAAATGTATCTAAACCAATAGGAAAGTATATAATATCATCACTATTGCACAAAAGAAACCTGCGAGACTTTACCTTTAAAAACCCTTTTCTCAAGAAGTAGTGACACTATAAGAAATCATATTATAATTGTTACAAAAAGTTGAAACAACTTCCAAACATGATTGACACATTCCCACATTTTACACAGTATTCCGTGACAGGTTGCAAGCCCATCGCCGCTATGAAGAATACCAACCCATGTCTCATACCTTGGAATTTTTGGTTTTAGGGTATACTGGTTTCCTCACGTTGTTTTCATTCACTATTTAAGAACACTTGCATTGCGTTATTATACGAGTATTATAATGTATTATGTATGTAGTAGAAAATAAAATATTGTACTTTGTAGGGCTGATAGTTAGATAATATTTTCTAAGCAGTACCAGCCCTGACTATGAATACACAGAGCACTGAAAACTTGGAGGTTTTAATAATAAATTGACAAGTCTAGGTAATGTGACTTAGTTAGGCCTACGCCACTCGCTTCATGGAACATTGTGGAGCTCATTAAATATTTTGATGAAGCCTCCAGCCTACCCATGATGGTAATGCTTATCACAAGAGTTACTGAGATAAAGACAAGGAACGTAGAGTTTTAAGGTAAAATTATGCAAGCCTTGTAGACTTCTTCTACATAATAACTACTCATAATTATAAAATACTCGTATATCAAAAAGTTCGTTTAGCTCTCAAAGATGTAAAGAATGAAAAAAAGTCGAAAGGCAATAAAATAATAATGCTCACATACGGAATACTAACTACTGTGCAAAATGTGGGAATGTGTCAAATACCACGTTTAGACTTGCCTCTGACTACCCTCTTTGGATATCCTCAAAGATCTAAGTATCTAGAGATCTGAGATTTTCAGTTACGTTCAGTCGGCTTTTTTAATTTTAGCAATAAATATAATAGCAATAGTTTTTATTGGACTGTCTCAAAAACCTTCAGTATTTTTGTTGATTTTCTAATAATACCTATTGTGATCACCAAAACCCTTAAACCTATTTGCCTGGTGGCGTAAGTTAGTTTGCTGAATATCTTACTGTCGCGTACCATTCGACTATGGTTTCAACGCTTTAGTAATATACTTATTATATCGATGTTTCCACGCTATTTAAAGCACTTATTACACTACCTTGAATTCAGGGACCCTTACCCTGAATAAGTGTGGTGTAATAAGAGTTAGGGCGTAAGGCGTAGAGGCTAGGCGTTAGGCTCGCTTACTACAGGGCCCTGAATTCCGTGTAGTGTAATACCCGTTTAAGCACCGCCAAGTAATTTTTACAGGTAGCAAAAGTCATAAGTCTTCTTATAGTGTCACTAGTTCTTACAAACAGGTGTGAATGGATTAAAGTGCAACTCAAAGGCTTCTTTCGTGCAATTGACAAATTTCTTAGTATTTTTTAAGTATATGCGACTTTATGATTGTTTCCCCTTTTCAGCGTACCTTCTACGAGTAGTAGATTTTAAAGTGCCGGTAACTACCTATTTAGTGTACATAAAGAAAAATCCACACGAGGGCCTTTCTACTCAACGGTTTCGTCACTCATTTTCATCATTGTTCACATCAAACAATTTTTTTTATCTCGTAAAATCTTTATGCTATCAGTTTGAAAGACAAGCTCTTAAATCAAGGATAAAAAAGTTTTTAAAATAACGGTAATATATCAAATATCTAAGACCGGATTCCAATCCGCGATCGTAAGAACGGAAGGCTAGGCTACCACTTCTCATAATTATCTGATATAGGGACGAATTCACTTCGTCTCTACCTGCCTTACTGCGACGCAAAGCTTTCCTTGCTACATGGCAAAGTCATTTTCGCGAGGTGTCTTTGTAATGCAAATGTGTGCCTTTAGGCTCCGCACACACGAATTAGGCAGAAACATATTGGATTCTTAACATGGGAATTAAGCGCGGAAATTAAGGCGAAATTTCACGTCGTGACTTGTAAAGCTTATGTACAGAATTCGAATGGAAAATTAAGTTGTAGCTAAGCTTACCTTAGTCACCTCGCTGTGAGATTGCTATTTGGAATGTTACAGTGATAGGTGTACACTGTCGAGGTAAGACGCTGTATTTTGAAGTAATGGAAGTACTTAATCAAGGTTGCTTCTTTTTATGTGGTGAAAGAACATCAATGCTACTAAAAACTTACAATTACAAACTAGCTTTATTCAGCTTTACTTTACCATACCTACAGAAAAATACAAATTGTATGATGGGCATAAAATTTCTGGCCAAATGTTATTATAAATCTACATACGTGTAAAATAAATAGGTACAAACTATTTTTTTTTAATAAAAAAGTTACAGTAGGTCTACCATGAGTTGTCACATTTAGATTGGCTGACGTTACTACAGTAGTTATATATATGTTATAGTACGTTACTATGACATCTGTCGAAATTGTTACTCATGGTACCAAATTCTAAGCAAATTAATGAGCTCAAACTACAGTCGCTGTAGTACGCTGTGACGTAGGATAGTTAGCTACGTGAGGTTTTAGGACCCAACTATCCGCTAGAGGCGCTGTACAAATTTTTCATACATTTTTTGAACTACAGTCGCTAGCGAGTGTAGATTGTGAAATCTCATGGTAGACCTACAGTTATTCTATCAACTAGTTCTCACAGCTTTGCTTAGTTTGAAACTAGATGGCGTTGTGCGCACGGCCACGAATATTTATTTAAATAAATAAGATCCGTTTACCATAATCGTGCGTGGTCCTAAAGAAGTTGACCACTGTTCTCGTTGAATGAACCAATAAAGTCGGGTTCGTGACGGCTGGTAATATCCAACGTGGATGGTAAGTATGCTCTACCCTTAATTGGATGGTGGTATTTTTTAGTCCTGATCGAGGAAATGTAGTTAAGTAGTTATTGATCAGTAGGTTAAAGGAGACGGAGGAAAGTGGAAAGAGTTGGACGAAGCTTTTACCGCTCAAATCGCCTTCCTTCAAAGTCCTTATACTTACACAAACTTTTTAAAATCAGTTAGGTGTCTTAGATCAGAAAATATTTTGAAGGTTTCAATTCTGTGCTTTTATTTTTTTTATTTTATTATTAATTATTGATAATTTATTATTATAGGTTGTACATAGAACAAAGTTGTTTCCGTTCAATTGCGGAAATTTTAATAGACAAAACTAACCTTTCATTACGAGTATTATCCACTGGCAGCGCCCCTCGGGCCTCGATGTTACTTACGGTTTTTTTTGCTTTCAAAAGTAACCTATGTGTTAATCTTGAGTATAATTTATATTCATAATAAATTTCATTCAAATCTGACCAGCCGTTTCAGCGTGGAGAAGTAACAAACGAACACACTAGTTTGATTAGGTGTTCGAATCTCCGCGGAAGTGCGGCCGCAATATCACGTCAACCGGTTTCCAGAGCTTTAGAACGTAGCGTGCTTTTATCACACAGCTAAGCTAGCTTTCAGATATGCAGCGTACTAAATATAAAACTGCAATGCAGGCCTAGGCAGGTTAGGTCGCGTCCACAGTGCACCGGCGCCGCGCCGCATCCGGAGTAAGCGCGCCAGATGCAATTTGTAACGCTATTTTATGAAACGGCTCTGGCAAATATGAATGTGTAAATTGTCTGAATAAAATATGTAAGCGCTGAAAGTCACGATAAAATGGGATAGTTAGCTGTATTGCAGCAAAGGAATATACCAACGTTCGGGACCAACCCGGTATACCTCACTTACTTATGGGCCGTAGTTTTTAAGTATTTTCCATCTTGTACTACTTCGACTAATGTTGCCTGAAATAAAATTGATTATTATTATTACCTAGTTTAGGTACTTTTGAATCATAAAAGCAGCGAAAATGTTTATCGAACTGTCTCAGCACGTTTTCTTATACCAGTTATACGAGTACATACATTTCATGAAAACCTTACGCAAATCAATTTTACTATTTTAGTTGTTCCTAAATAATGGATTGACTGAGGAAATGTGAGGAAACTGAAATGTCGTAGAACCTTAAAAAGTTCAAAGACATAGTGGACGATAGGAGCCTTTAAGGCGCACTCCTTTCACCACACTAGTTAGGAAAAACTTGTAACGCGATAAGAAGGTCGACTAAAATGTGTAGCAGGGCGGGCGGGACGCTGTCATGTTGGTGATATGTTCTGGGAAAAGCTCAGAATAGCAATTTTCTGCGATGCACTTGACTGTCAACTTTGTCGCTCTATTTTTATATATTTTCTCAAGTTATTTTGAGTTTTAGGCCGGCCACATACACTCGGAATTCCGTTTCGGAATTCCAAAACGGAATTTTATCGAACGCAGTAAGTCCATACAAATCTATGGACCTACTTCTCACACTCGGTAATTTTCCGTACGGATTTTTTTTAGATTTGTATGGACTTGTATTCCAGCCTAAAGCCCGAGTTCTTGACGCGTGACACTAGCAAAATTGTTCTCTATGAGACTGATGTCATAAATAAAGAAGAAGAAGAGCTCAGCGTAGGCTAAGTATACCTACTCGTATATTAAAGCCGTTGATTCACAATCATCTATTCAGCCTCCTGGTTCGCAGGCGCATTCACAAAAACCCGACAATACTTCAGACTCAATGCCAATTTGTCGGCACAATAACCCTTTAATTCAATCCGTGACAGATGAATACTCTCAAATGAAAATAGCGGGCTCATATAGGTACTAGTTTCATATACTTAACTTACGAAGATTATACAGGGTGGCGCAAAAATCCTCAATCAAAAGGATTGAGGATTTTTGTAACGTTAGTGTAATCATAAAAAAAGTGACACTGTTATCACTAACTGCGTCTTAATTAAACTTAATTTTTTGTTTATATATAACTGCGTATGCATGTATGTGACAAGAAAGCAAGCCTGATGGAAAGCGATCATTACTCTTCACTCTCACTCAAAGTCAAAGTGAAGTGACTCAAAGTCCAGTCAATAGAAAAAACTGGCTGTCCCTTTCTTATACTTATGCTTAAAAAAGGGGGAACGCGATAGTCATACTATGTTAGTTTCAGGTAATGATAGAACAAAAGAATCACTTTACCATTATTCGTAAAGAAAATTACTAAAATAATTGCTGCTATACCTAGGTATATAATTATTTAACTTTATTTGTTTCCTTACTGTTATATGCGATTTGATTTGATAAATGTTTTAACAAAATTACCATAAACCACAGTATTGTTCAAGAGAGTTAATATTTCCATTACACAATGATTTTATTAAATTACATTCTCTAATTTTACACGCACATCGCGCACGCATAGGTACCTACTAAAGGAAAATGAGACTATTCCCAATAATGTGATGACTTTTGCGACGCCTTGTATTTATGTGAGTAGAAACGGGAAATGAGCGCTGTAATGATTTCCGAGTCTATCTCATGTGGCCTTGCTATCTCCCGGTTATAATATAAGTCGTATTATCAGATTGGAAAATATTGCTATTCTCATAAAACCTTTAGTAATATTTATATCGATGCATAAAAATCTTACAAATACAACGCTCTACGTTTGCAGTCTGCGGCATCGATCAGAATCTAAAGAATTGATCATAATAGGACGATTCTCTTCAATTTAATATCTTACCGTTATTTTAAAATATTTTGAACTTGTCTCATTCGAGCTCGTCTTTAAAGCTGATAGCAAGAAGATAGAGCAATAAAATATTGGTTGATAATAAGTTATTTAACGAATTGTACATTTAAAATGAACTTAGTAATAATTTACGAGATAACCAAAATTGTTTGTTGCGAACAATGACGAATAGTGAGAACTATGATGAAAGCTTTGAAGAGAATTGCCCAATAACTGATCAATCAGTTTCGAACAAAGCGCTTTGATTTATAGGGTAGGTATTTATTATTATACCCACACATCATATTATGTTGTAGATACATCTACTATAAATGCACTAAGTTCGTAATCAGAACAAAGAAGGGAAACCCAGCCAGATGGCAGCGGGTAGTGTTGAAACACTCGTCCAGCCATATTCGTACTGGAAAGTTGCCTCGGCCGCGAATTTTCGCTGTATTTGTATTAAAACTTGACATGTCATAAACTTCGTATCGGTTCCGAACTGATATTCCGGTTCTTTGGTAAAGCGATTTGCCATGCCATTTCTGACCTTATTTGTAGCAGGCTAAAAGTTTAAGCCTTTTGTTACGAATTGTAAGATAGCAGTTATGTTGTCGATTACGATTCGCGGTAAGTAATTCGAGGTTTTGTTTTATATTTTTTATTTCTCTTTCGTATTTGGAAATGGAGCGGTTGATGGTTTCATTAGTAAAATAAATAATGCCGAGATACGATGTAAAAGGATTGCCAAGGGTATTTGTGGCGTTGTTGTTTAATTTTAAAATAAGACAATACATTGGGTAAAGTTTTTTTAGTTTTAATACGAAACATAAAAAATCATAGCAAATATTTTAGAAATTAAAAATAAAACAATTATTAACCAAGGAGTCTCCATTGCGTTGTGAAAATTATAGGTAAATAACCTCCTTTAGCTAAAACTTTTTATCTTATGAAAGAGCATGATATGATAAATCTAGAGCTTCACATAAAAGCGTATCGATTGAATAAAATAACTACACCCAGCCTGCAATAATTCCTATGCAAATAAACTTGAATTTAACAGTTGAAGTTTACAACTTTCCATTTATTCTCCATAGAGAAAATCGGGGTTGGTAGCAGCTTAGTACCGGACACGCCGCCATTGCAACTTTCCCGCCATTTCCTCGATTTGGCGCGCTACTGTTTATTTTTCTGAGCGTTCCCGCTTGAATACACCAAGGTACAGCTAAAAGGATTTTACCACTAGTAACGAGCAGAATAAATTGTGTCGTGTTGCAAATTGTGCAATTTTCAAGAAACAAAGTACTTACTTTTTCTTTACTAAAACACTTTGGCTGTGTTATGTGGTTCGTTTTCGTCTTTACTTTGCTTGTAAAGAAAAAGCTCATAATTGTAATTTACTTTATAATATATCCAAAGTACCTAACTAACTTCAATCTAGCGCGTTCCGATCTTCACATCGGAAGTCATAAGTGTTGACGGGACCTAACCGGAAGCCAACACTTATTGACCAACCACGAATTTTCGAGTAAGTACGCAAACTCATTGTAATTCAAGGGGACAAAAAATACCGAATACCAAAAATAATATTTGTCCCAGCTATTAAAATAAAATCTTATGAACCGAAATACATCCCTTATAATACCGTCCACTCTAGAAAGAAGTTAAAATTGAACGTGCCCTAAGTCCACAAATAAAATCGTCGTGCACCCGACACCTGGCGGTCTGGGGTATTTCGGGTCGACGTAGTCTGATTTGAATAATCTAAGGATTAATGGTGATGAGTTCATTGAATCCAGCATTCTACCCAAATCTAGTAGAGAATGCAGAGTGCCTTAAAACAGTTTTTTTCTAATTAACTTTAAATAAGTATTTGACCAAGTACTTACACACCAGTACAGTACAGTTCACCTATACCAGTAGAAGTGAACTTTTGGTTGACCATATTTATTGAGACAACCTGTATACACGAAAAATATAAGACCATCGTATTCAACTCAGCTATATTTCCTCTATCACTTTGCACTCAGTTTTCATAGAGATCAAAATTGCATTTATTTTCAAATCTATAAAGCGCTACTTTATGATTATTGACGAGGCATTGACATGTTCTTCCGGGGAGTGAAACACTCTCTGAGATTAAATATTAAAATCGGAGTACCGACCGATCGAAATAACTTGTCTTGGTACCTACTGTATGTATATAATCTTGGTAGTCATGTTAAATTTCATCTTTTTGTCGTGTCAAGTAGTTCTAGACTTAGTGTGGTGAAAGGTGACAGAGCATCTTAGAGGCTCTTTTTGTGCGCTTGACATATATTGAGATTTTATGTTCTATCTTCAACATGCCGGTTTTCTCACGATGTTTTCTTTCATTGTTTGAAAGGAGTACTGAGATGACGAATGATACAGGGAATGGAAGAAGATCACATGTTGTGCCGACCCCACATAACGTGAGACAAGAGCATGAAAATGATATTTGAGAGTAAGTACTGGTATGGCCGCAAATACATTTTGAGAAAAGAAAAATCTGTTGGTGCACGACCGAGCTCGAATCCACGACGTTAGAATCGGAAATCACTAACACCAGATCAAGTGCTCATTTTGTACTAACAGAAATGCATCTAGCTAGAAAAAATGTGTAAAATGTCACTACTCGACCAAACTTTACGGACTTCCGTTTATTTTATTTTTATGCTGGACTTTTCACTGCACGAAAACGAATTGGCCGGACAGCTTAAAGAGACAAAACACGCAAAGCAAACACGCCTCTGATTACCTTGTAAAATATCACCGCGGCGAACTTGTAATTAGCTCGCATTTAATTAAACCACATTCGAGAGAGTGTGAAGATATCAACAGATTACACAACATAATTGCGATTGGTTACAAAACTTATTGAGGCATTAATTTCGCGAAAATATCGCCTTCAATTCTGTCGAAGCCCTTTCGACCACGACGCTACTTGGAAACCAGATCTAAATCAATCACCAATGAGTAGCAAGTATTAGCACAGGACTAGTATTTGATGTCCCACCACGAAGCTACCAATCGCTAAATGGTTTGTAACTAATCACTCTTACTAACACTAGGAATTATAATCACTAACGCGTTTCGTCACTTTTGAGTAACGGTGTGGACGACGCCGACGGGTCGAATAGCGATCGTATACAAACTTATTGGCTATCTACTGGTGACACAGGTGCGAGTGAGTAGTGTCCAGTCCAGTCCAAAGGTGAGCATATGATGGTTCCTGGACATCTACGAATCCTCCGCTTAGATACTTACCTGAAAATAAATAAATAGAATCATTACTATAATGTCAATGTAAATACTTATAAAATTCCTTTAAAATTTCCGGATATTCATACAGATATTATAAATGCGAAAATAACTCTATCTATTGCAAAAAAATGCTTGAAGGGATGAAAGTTTGTATGGGAGTAATATTATTAATGCGAAAGTTTGGATAGGTGTGTGGATGTTTGTTACTCAATCACGCTGAAACGGCTGAACGGATCTGAATGAAATTTGGCAAAAATATTTTCTGAAAAAGCGCATCGGCTATGATTTAACAAGATACCATGCAAGCGAAGCCGCTCATGGAAGCTAGTAGAATCTATATAGAGTCATCATAATTGATCACTGAAAGAAGATAGGTACTATACTTATAATCAAAAACGTATTCTATTTTTCTATTAGAACATGTTGTATAGCTATCAAACACTTAGCACCTTTCTGGCAAACTGCAGTGCCTTTTCAGTGGATCAAAGAAGTCATAGGTATTTGAAATGTCAATGTTTTCAACACGGTGCAAAGAATGGTTTTCATTCTAACGATATAAGACTGACAATGGTGTTGTAAAGTTTGATTTGTGTCGCCGTAGCGTGGGTGGATACAACCGTTTTATGGAACCGAAGGAATTTGTTCAATTATCGATTTCAGTGATTCACGAATGGTGAGGAAGCATTTTTTTTAATAAAAAAATGAAGCAAACATCGTTGCGCTTAAATGCTCACTTGGATTGGATTTTTAGCTAATATTTACACTGCTAAGTGATTTGAGCTACATACATACATAGATATTGGCTAAACATTAGATTACAAAATCTGTGTAAAAAGCTAATAGTAAGAAGAGTAGGTACATAATATACTTATCTAACAAAGCCCAGGGGTCTTACTCGTACCACAAGCTCTTAAAAATCATCGTTACAGAAATGTTATAGTAAAGTAGTGTTATTTCAAGCTTGCACAATTAAATATTTTTTATAGATCTGAAATATCAAAGAGTTATATTACTTTGATATTAACCGAAGGGCTTGTGGTAAGGCCCCTGTGCGGTGCCAGAAAATTTCCGATAAAAGAAAACACCATTAAAATAGGAAATCCGAGTGAAAATGACATTATTATCCTTCAAAAGATTCAAGCGTGCCATTTGTACAAGTAAGTACGTATAAAATGTTTTCACCCACTGCGTCACGGAGCTCCCCCAATTCGAATTTGTCTGAGAAGAGAAAAAGTAGGCACCTGCAACTAAATGCAATCGGTTCGTAGAACGGAAGCCAGCAGTTATTATTTTCACGTATTACTGTTGAACAGTTTGACAAGCGTAAAGCTTTTCTGTATGCTTCTTTTCTTTTTTGTTTGCTTAAATAGGTAGGTTACCAAAACGGTTTGGACGTTCGAAGCCCTAACATATAAGATGTTACTCAGATAAGTGAAAAGTATTTTTTTTTTAAATAAATTTCTATAAACCTAATTACATCAAGCGTGCTTTCTTTAGTCTGTTGTACGGCATAAACATAGTGTCGCAGGCTCTTGTGCTACAGGAAGGGACGTTTGAAGTGCGCTTATTTTGCGCGCTCGAGGGTGACATGTCACGTCGTACCGTTACAAACACGTGCCGGTGGTTTGGGAGGTTTCGAGAATAGTGGTGGTTTGGACATTGTTGTACGCTAAGTTCGCCAAATATATTTAAACTGACTAATATATTTTTAAACGACTTTAAAAAAGGAAGAGATTCTCAATTTTTTTTAATCCTACTAATATTATAAACGCGAAAGTTTCTAAGAATGTATGGATGGATGGATGGATGGATGGATGGATGTATGTTTGTTACTCTTTCACGCTAAAACGGCTGAACAGATCTGAATGAAATTTGGCACTGATATAGATTATGGTCTGGAATAACACATAGGCTACATTTTATCCCGAAAAAATGTACTGTTCCCGTGGGATAGCGATGTTTTTGATTTTTAAGGTATCACGTGGGCGATGCCGCGGGCGGAAGCTAGTATATAATAATAATGTTTCCCCAATTACTCAAAGACTCCCAAATTTCTTGCTTGGATTGTTTTTTTTTATGTGAAAGATTATACTTTACAATTGATTTCATACTAATTTTATCAAAATCAGTTCCGTACTTTGGATTTTTCTACGTAGTGCAATATTGAAGGCGGTTTTCTTTTCAGTTTTTAAAACGTAATTAGTATAGTTTACATAAAGTTTTCCAAGTTTAAACACAAACATTTCTTAAAATGGTTCCCGTGCCGTCGTGTAACATAGTGTTGCGAAAGAAGACCTATTGGTGGTTTAGTAATGTGCTAATTATTCTTATCACGTCGTGAATACCAAACGTACATTCAGTGTACTCGTACTTTTATGTATGTTTACTGTTTTATTTTGGTGCTCGAGTTTTTATTGAAACTACAAGATTATTGTTCGCAATAAAATGTTTTTATAACAAACATCACCCCTGCGGCTGCGATAGAACGTAAGTAAATAGCAACAGACTACTTAGGGGTGGTCCTCTCGTCCTCACAACACAGCCCCATGTGCAGTGACAACCGTGCGACTCACTCGCATGTGCATTCTATTGTCCATATCGTACACGGGCAAAAAAATTATACTTAAGTACCCCTTTTTCATGACATAACCCCTTTTCTCCACCCCTTGCAGGGGTAAATGATCAGAGGGACTGAGTTTGAGATTGCGATATCTATCTTTATAAATCATTAATTACCAAGATACAAAAACAGAGGTTTTTTATTTGTAGAAAAGCCTCCATCTATGTATAAACACGTCAAAAAGGTAAGGAATGTAAGAAGTTTAGGGATTTTTTAAATTCTTTATTGTGCTTGACAAGAATTTCAACAAAGTAAAAGTATGTTTTCAACACCTGAATCAATCAACTATTTGAACAGAGGTATCTACTAGATAGTCCATTATATGTATATCAGACTACCTACTATACGTTTATTTTTACCAACTGAGCGTTAGGCTAGTCCTATCTTAAAATATCCACACCTACATTTCCTTGTTCATGTTCACAGAAATTGTACAGTCTACGTTCGTTGTTAATAAACCATTTGAAGTTCAATTTCCACAGGTGAATGTTTGTCATCTATCACCCAGTCTACCATTTTCAGTGAATGAAACCCGATGCACTATGTTCACTCTATTCCAGCTCCAATTTCCAGCCAAACGTGTTTGTTTTCCAAACAGTGTTATAACTTCACAACTGCGCTAATAACACGCCGCTTCGTGTTTCCTACCAGTGGTTTGATGCAGTTGTTTCATTGTTTGTGAGACCTGTTAGATGTTATTAAACAGTGTGTAACGTTTAGAAATAGGAATTGTTACTAAAATGACTAGTTTAGTTTGTCACCTTAGCTTGCAAATTCTCATTACTAAGGCTACATCTCAGACTAGCACGGTTTCGCAGGGACACGACTGCGAAACAGGACACGCTTTGGTAAAATTTTCAATTAAATAAAACACTGCAATTGTAAAAAATTTCAAAGATAATAAATAATTGCTTGGATTAAAAGAAAAAAAAATTATTGAAATGAAACCAACTCATATATATAGTTTGTAAATTAGGATTGAGTGTTAGGTATACCTCGGTGATACGGCTACAATCTTTTGTTTTCTTACTCATACATAGGTATCCATATCTATCCTATGGCAGTGTATCAGCCAAGTCCATAAAAGAAACGGGCGATGCATCGCTTCCTTTTACCCTCTTTGACATAATCCATAAATTTATATAAACTACTGTATCCACTTAATTATTTGGACAGCAAACGGACATAAATGCAGATGAGCCCCAATAAAAACAGAAAGCCACATTATGAGGCAAATAAAAATTTATTACAAATATCAACTTGAAGCCGAATTCGGAGAATGCTCAGGAAAATCCAATAACTGAAATGAAACGGCGGAAATTATTCGCGTAAAGCAGATTATTGCGAGCGAAGTCGGCGGAGACGGCGAGTTCGGGAGCTAATGCGAAAATCGATGGAAGCATGTTTTATTTCGCCTTGTTTTGTAGGACGAAACAAGAGTAGGAATGAATTTAATACCGAGTAGACCAGTGAACGTGATCGTGTGTTATATAATTTACTAGCTGTCCCGCCCGCGACTTCGTTCACTTAAAGTAGGTATCTAACTAAACTGAGTTTCAAACAAATCACACTAATAAATAAATCCCATAATAACTTTGACACCCAATTTTACCCTTTTAAGAGGGCTATTTTAAAATATCCAGGAATATGTTTCCATTTATTTTGCATTTAAAGTATCCAAACCAAAATTAAGACCAATAGCACCACCCTTTAAAAAGTACCCATAGAAACATTGACCCCACATTTGACCCCTTTTTGAAGGTTATATTGAAAAATTCTGAAACAGGAAACAAAGTTTAAGTCCAATCGCACCACTACCCGTTAAAAAATTTTCATACAAACATTGACCACCCCCATTTGACCCCCTTTTTTAGAGTTATATTGAAAAATCCTAAAACACGAAATTAAGTTTCAGACCAATTGCACCACCTGTTGAAAAGTTCCCATACAAACATTGACCCCCCATTTGACCCTCTTTTCAAAGTTATATTGAAAAATCCTGAAACACGTGTCCATTCATTTTGCATTTACAGTACACAATCAAAGTTTCATGAAAAACGCTCCACGCGTTAAAAAGTTTCATACTAACGTTTTCACCCTTTTTCACCCCCTTAGAGGTGGAATTTCCAAAACTCCCGCCTTAGTGGGTGGTTTTGTTATAAAAGGAAACCACCTTCCAAATTTCAGCTTTCTAGCTTCAGCGGTTTCGGCTCGGCGATGATGAATCAGTCAGTCAGTCAGTCAGTCAGTCAGTCATTCATTCAGTCAGTCAGGTTAAGCTCTTATATAGGTATAGATTTTGGATCCTATCAATGGCCTAGGATTGATAAACATGAAGTATTGTATAGTCAGTGCTGTGAAATACGAATTCTTTTTGCTTGAAAATTGACTTTTCCATAAAACGCCCAAGTAAAACTCAAAAAAGTTATATAGAAATCTTTTGAAAACAATCGTATAATAGTCTAGACAATTAATGAATCTGTCAGTTAAACTAGTAAAGTAACTATCCATAATAGAAGCCTCCATCATACTCTATTATCTTTTTATAAGCTGGGATCGACTGTAAGTGTTCTTATAAATTGTCACTGTGGTCACCCATCCAAGTCGCACCCTGCACACCGTGTCTAACTTCGCCAATTTGTTAGGGTCGTCAGTTAGCTATACCATATACATATCCACCTAACGAAATGTCTCATAATTAATTTAAGAATCAAATATTTTGAAAATTAACTTAATATAAACAAAAAAGCTTACAATCTTTACCTGTGTAACATTAGTAGTTAATATCTATAGATTAATAACTATAAAATATTTTAACATATAGGTACAAGTATTAGTTTCACGCTTGTTATGTCTCCATCTATCAGATCGCTTATCTAATCGGCTTTCACATCGTTACTGTTAAATTGAAAGCTTAATGTCGTTAATTGTTAGACGAGCTGTTATTTAAACCGGCTTGAACCACAGAAGATATAGTAAACCTTGATCAATCAATAAATGCTAAAACAGAGAGACTGCAAATCAATGTTAGGTCATCATATGAATTCTTCGCAGCATATACATAGTAATATGTAATAACTTGTAGGTATATATTGCAAAAATTAAAAAAACCCGACTGAAAGTAATTGAATATAGCCGCCATATTGGATTTATCACATTTTGAATAGCCTGTCATTTTTGTTATCCAGACGAATCCCAATACACTTTTCATTTGTCAAAATCTGTGCAACCGTTAGACCCAGGAACAGCTGTGTGATTCTGTAAGACCTCATTCTAAAGTTCGAATCTGAATCCGCTGTGAGTTTCTTGATTGGCATTCTAAAAACTCGGTTGATAATTCGAATTTACACTAGCGCCACTCTTGCGAGCGTGTCAACGAATTGAACTAAATTGACAGCAAAAGGAACTCGCATAAAAACATACACCCCAAACACATTACACATTCTTCGTAGTCGTGTAAAAACTAATAAAGATACCCAACTAATTAGGTATAGTTGCGTCATTTTGGTCCATCCCGTTCAAAGTTTCATTTTCAAATGCCGAGTAGTTTTGACGTGACTAACTACGAATATTTGGATGGATAAAAGCATAGCTGAATTCGTGTAATTCCAGAGAAAATGTTACGTAAACCTGGTAATACCTATCTGGGGTTTGATCATTTGACGAGTTTCAGCAACTGAATGTTTAATTAAAATTTGAATTTGAGGGTTTCAAACCGACAGAATTAATTTCGCATCAATTTCGGCGCGCGCGGTCACAGATGGATCAAGCCCCTTGATAATGAATTTATTATTGTAATACAGTGGGAATGTTACATTAAGTAACTTTAGCACTACTTTCTGATGTAATCAAGTAGATAAGCTAAAGTATTGATGCGTCGAAAATAATGTCGAGCACGATCAAACGTTTTTTTTTAATTTTATGTTGCACGAAAATTAGATTATGTAAAACCATATATGCATGTCAGGCTAAACAGGTTTGATGGCTATGAAAACGGCTTCGGAATGATGGCAAGAGAACTTGTTTAAAGTTAATTCATTTTTTCACTTCGTAAAATACGTAAATTAATATCAATTCACTCACAGTAAAATCCACATCAGACGCGGCAATTTCATAAAGTACGTTCTATAAAATGTGTCTCCAGCAAAAAAAAACTGCAATTCTGCAGTTTCACCCCTATCTTGCGACCTACGCGTTCGCAAGTATTAATTTACGAGCCATTAATCGTCGCGTGTCCCATATATCTTGGCCCGCTGCTGAGTAATATTTAATCATTTTATTATTGCTTTCATAACTCAATCCGGATCATAAACGTGTGTGGCTAATGTTTTCCACATCAGTATCAATTATCAATCGGCTTATGCTAGCTCTATGCAATGCTAATGTATTGCATACTGACAATAGGTACATATACTGAGTTGGAGAATCTTGCTGATATCTGCTATAAAGCACATTATGTACCTGCGAAACATAATATCCGCTACCTATTTACCACGTTCCTTGGTTATTGTCCTATAATTTGTTATGTGCTAGGAAGCAAATAAATGTTAAATATGAGTCAAATAGAAGTCAAATATGTCAATGTCAGAACCTATCCTTGATACAAGGCTAGTTTAGATATATACTCAACAATAGGTAGGTATGTTCGTTTTTAATACTTTTTACGGTACAACATATATTTAAAACAAATCTAGATGAAAAGGTTAAAATTTGTAAGAACACTCAACGCGCTCGCAGCCGCGGCGTTTTACTAGTGCTTATCATAGCTTTTCACACACCAACTAGGGTATAATATTTTCATCCATTCTCGCAGATAACACGCTAAGTTGGGTCGTTCCGCCACCCATGTCCCAGTTGAGATAGTTCTGTCCCAGTGATAAACGGCCCACTTTGCGACATTCGCCAGGCATGCCCTCAGCGACGAACTGATTTTATTATCTGACCTCTTTGTTATTTCTATAACTGAATCTATTCAAAAGGTAACGACACATATGACCCGTTTGTGCTATAAGTAGTAAACAAAAAAAAATGCTTCGGCGAAAAGTTTCACGGAAAAAGAGAAATGCCTCGGGAATAAAATTTATATTACTAAGTATCTTGGGATCATTCTCAGTACACAAGTGTCAGATTCATCAAAATCGGTTGTTCTAACGCAGATATTTCATTTTTCAACTGTCTTCGTCACACACTGTAACACTTTAAATTGATAAGCACTGTCATTTGGATGTAAGCATTGCTTTTATCGTGAGCATACTACTCGGCCGATAAGTATATAGATTGCTGGGACATGCTCTACCTGGCTTGTTTATTGATAAAAGTACTTTGAACCTTATAAGTCGTCAATTTCTAACCTTATTCACATGTGTTACGGATGGCCGTAACGGTGCGACGTCGTAAATTGTCTTGTCAGTTAATAAATAAATTTAGTGTATTAAATCACTGAGTCAAAAGGTTTTTTGCAATCGTTCCCAAAAGATAACTATTGCAACAAATAAATATAGGTAAGTATTTCACACAGCGCCATCTAGCCCCAAACGTTTTAAAAAAAAACAGTTTTTTTTTAAATTCACTACCTTAGCACCAATTTATAAAAAATTTCATGGGCTGTTTTTTCAGCAATAAAAATTGGGCTGGTCTAGACAAGTTGATATTCATATAGCGACGTCGCTAATGAAGAAAAAAAGGGAATTACATTTGCTATGAATAAATGACAATTTCCATACATTTTGGAAAGATTCCATTCTAATGTAATAATTCGAATGTTATCTTGTCTACGGCCTACTGGTAAAGGGCCCATTCTACGGGATATTGAGTTCCTTTACCTCTAGAAACATAACCTCAAATAGGTGTACTTGAGTTTAGACATTATTCTACAGCATTAGTCTGCACGTGTTGGCACAAAGACGCAAAGACGTGTCTCTCGCGAATCGTTGACGTCTTGCTCCCAATCGTAAACTTCTGCCTACGCGGCCTAGGGTATGCACACATTGAACCTCTAACCTAACCTAACTATAAGATTTTCCATTGAATTATTTATGAAATACATACATAAAATCACGTTTGTTTCCCTACGGAATAGCCAAAGACCACAGATCTCCACTTGCGATCCTGACATAGGTACTTCTTTTGCTTCATTCACTCTCATTACATTCTTCGTACATGCGCGTCGGTTTCAGGTAAGTACCTACTCTAGACCTGGCCTTTTTCGAAAACTTCCCCAATTTGATTGAGGTACGTACGCCTAAGTCATCCCCTTTCTACTGTCCCATTCATAATACTCGTAACATTAAATTTAAATTCTATTCCATTAAATAAAATCATAAGGATCATTTTAATAGCAAAGGCTTTGCAACCTGTCACGTACGCGATTACTAACTCCTGTGATAAACGTGGGTTTGTGCTAAATATAATATTGAACATCTCTCTGATACTCTCTTTTAGATATAAGTACTCAGATATCTAAATAACTGGAGGTCTGAGATCTCTAGCAATTATTTTTTTAAACCTAAGGTTTTTTTCTTTCTCCACTCCAGACAATTATACACTTACTGTATTGTGAATGAAAACATGTAAACTTAGATAGTTTATTCAATCTTAGCTAAAGAAAGTTCGCTCTATGAAAAAGCTACAAAGATACTTATTACGCTGACTATGTTCTACATTTAAAGAAACAATGTGTCTGCAGCCTAACCCGGCTGTCTCTAACCGCGGATTACTCCCTGTTACTGTATACAAGCAGGAAAGGCAATAAACTTAGAGCCTTGAACTCCAAGTTATTGTTTCTATTGGAGCACATTTAGCTAGATACAAATCTTCAAAGCAAACAATCTTACGCCTGAATTCAACCGACTTTGATAAGATATATCCCCTCTAAAGATTTAGTTCATCTAGCTAGGAGAATGAAGAGGAGTTTTTGCCTAGGATCCGCAGAAGATTGGGAATAGCAAACTACCACTTGTTTACCCATTTCTGGACTGTGCGTGGAATTCACCAGCCACTTCCGCTTGTGTCTCTATTGTATGATCTTCTTCTTCTTAATATATAAAACTTTACGTTACTGGCTGACGTGAAGTGCTAGCATAAAATTATACTTATAGAAACTACGTCTTTCTAATTATGCATAAACATGCTCATTCTTAACGGTATTTACCCATCAAAACCTAATAGGACTTGCTAGACAAAGCATTAGAAGGAAAGTGTCTACGCCGGGCTTTATGAACATTTGCATGTGACAGATGCATGAACGATTTTAAGCCCTAAAACCTGCTCACAATAGCCTAATATCATTTGAAGAAATAAAGCTGTCACCTGGAGCTCATAATTCAAGTTGATATCTTAGTTCCATGCGATAAAGTTAATTTTAAATTGAAGGATAAAATGCCTTTGACCGTACGGGTTCTGAAATGAGATGCGTAAAACGGACGATGGGTTCGAATGGGTGCCGTTGCACGTCGTGACTGTGACAATACTTCAGCAGAACGTTACGAGGTATTATCTTAACAATTTGCAGTTGCCAAGCAATAGTAACGCTATGCGGTAAAGTCAGTATGTTTATAGCTTTTGCGAGGGCAGTCAATAAAATGCCTGTTTCAGGGACACTTTTTGTTATGTATATTAGAAATCGTGTCTCTACGGGATGTTGCTACACATACGTGGGTATAGGGGGTATAGGTCTATGATTATAATGAGATTTAAAATAGACTATTATAACCTACTATAGAACCCATGACACCAAAACCAACTCCTTTTTATGCTTGACATACTTTTTTATTCAATCAAGTCAACATTTCAAGTAAAAAGTTTCTAAAATATGTACCTGGAGTTTCATACAAGCGAAAAATTTGGCTACATAAGCAAAAAACTAGAGCATAGAAGTGATACTCCCACACCTGCATGCACTGTCACGTGACGTCTCGCAATAAGTCTCCTAGTTTTTTCGTTCATGTAGGATATTTATTTAATTTTCTGAGAAGGGTTTTAGTGTATGAAATAGGTATTTGAAACACGTCGCACGCAGAGCCAATGTATATACTGTTAAATTATATGCTCCAGTCATGGCGCTAGCTACATCCATCTCCTTATTATACAGCTTTTATGACATCCACCATTGTCCATTCTGAGTAGGTACCTAAATCAAAGATTTATCACCGAGTTTATTTCTATTTGAACGTCCATTGTTACCGTTCAAATAACGCAAAGTCGTAAAGTCTTTGTGGTAATGGTTTTACGGTTATGTTTGTTAAATTGAATGGCTATTCGTTATCTTGACACCTCTCGTGTGAATAACTAACATTTGAATTGGAAATTGGAGGTCTAGCTTGAGGCTTACACTAAATAGTGAAATGAATTTAAAGTAAAACTCTCGCTATTAATCAAATTGATACTCACGCAAGCTGCATAAAAGGGGTGGCCTTATATTATCAGATCAGATCATTTACGAAGTAGTTTCATTTCTCTACGCTGGGTTTTTATTTATTGGACTCGATGGCTATGTAAGGTTACTCAAAATTAAATTATGAAGATCTTATCTTGGGGCAGTACCAAATATTGAATGGTAATTAAAGATTTAATTTTATTGTCAATAGGTACTTTCTAAATTCTGGTGACTAGAGTTAAAACTCAAAAGTCTGAGGTGATCACTCGTTCAAAACAAAACCTCCCATTTTCTATTTTATAGCCCTGTAGCATAAATAATCCGTTAAAACGCGCTTGTTGCACCAATGGCTTACAAATTAATTACCTTTGTATGTTTCTAATATACTACCATAGTTAAAATACATCTCTTAATTTTACGGTCTATGTTTCATTTAATTAGCCGTTGTATGTCACAGAACAAAGAATAGGAGGTACTTACCTAACTTAAGAAAAAATATTTAAATTTAATGAGTACATACTACCTTTGTCGAGTTAAATAGGGTCTAGCTCTAGATACTCGTACCAATAACTTGACCGATGAAAACAAAAAACGAGAACGTATTTTTTGTTCACTCAAAAAGATCCTCAGAAATAAATTAAAAGAAGTCTGAACTTTTATGAAGCCTCCGATGTCGACAATTCTACATTCAATCTTCTCGTGCTCGATCATTCGAAAGTGTTTTATCACAGAACTAGTAGAAACAGCCCGCGACTTCGTTATAAGTAATTTTCTTAAAATCTATCCCCAGCTTTAGAGAATATCCTTACTATTATATTTTTTTTATAAAAAAATATTCGCGTTTGACCTCACTCTGCCTGATTTAAGTATCAGTGAGGTCTACGATGGAGAACGCTTACTTAGAAGGAACCTATTGACCCTCCATTTGACGACACCCATATAATATTTTTCTTGAAATACAGATCCTGGCAAAGAGTTCCACATCTTCGCAGTTCGTATCAAAAACGTAGACTCAAAACGCTTTGTACTAAGGAATTATTTCATGAACCTAAAGGAAGACCTCACAGGCTGCATAGACTGTCAGCTTGTCAGTCAGTACCAACAATTTTATGCAAGTACTCAGATTAAAATGTAGACAATTATTGTCTCTGGGTCTTATGCTTGTCTCATTCGATCTAACTTTATTGCTAGTTTCAACTTTATGGAGATTAGAAATACTCTGTTGTTCTTGACGTGAAAACATGCACGCATTTTCAGACACTTGCATAGAATCATGATCCTACTAACATTATAATTATAATTGTTGTTTTCACTCATGCCCTAACGGCTAGACGGATTTGTATTGAATTGGTCTGGAAATGCGCGAGTTTTAAAATAAATCACAGTCAAGTTGAAACTTTCCACTAGTAACTTATGTGAAATTAGCATTATTATTATTATAAAAAATAGAATTATTATTCACCATGTGAAATTAGGAAACAACAAAATGATTGATAGATCATAGATATTACCTATTAGCTACAAGATCGATACAAGCATCAATTTCAACGCGATGGATGGCCATCGTAAATACACGCCAGCTCGGTATTATCGCTATAAATTGAATCAAGCTTCGTTATGTTTAGATTATATTAGCAGGCGTACTGTGCAAATAGCTACTACGATCGCCATTCATGCTATACATAGCCTTAAAAAGTTTTATGAAAGCATTCTTCATAATTGTGTTGCATAATCTTCTTTTTTTCTTGTCAGCTTGTTATGTTGTTACTTGTGTTACATGCTTATACTATATTTTTGATCTGGGCTTATACTCATGTATGTATGTACCTATTGTGTGTTGCAGAAGCAAATAAATGTCTATCTATCTATCTATTATTAGTATCAAACGGGTATTTATCGCGTTTTATTTAGGTACCTATTTTTCCCGAAGTTTCGAGTATCGACGTTTCGAATAAAACGCGAAAAATACCTGTTTTAATACTAATAATAATGTGTTCAGATCGCGTAAGTTTAAAAATATGCATTCTTCATTGTCAACAATTTTTTAGAAATAATACAAAAATGATTAAAATGATAATAAATGTGTACACATACTTTGGAGTGCTGTCTAGCCAAAATACTTTGTTAATGAATTAATGATTCTAGGACTGTATTCTGTTTTGTGTGCCATATTAATAAATAAATAAATAAAAGCCTAAACCATTTTTTAGGCTACAAAAATAGACTTGGCTTTTTTGAATCTCAATTTTACATTCTCGAGTTTGTTTTTTGTAAAGTTAGAAACTTTTTTAGTGTAATATTTCTTGGTAGTACCCAATCATTTAATGAGTAAGTATTACAATATCCAAGTGTAGACTTACATCGGCAATTAATCTGTTTGCTACAGTACCGCCCTCTAGATTAATTGTAGCAGCAACACCCACTGTGACTTTGTGTTCTTCTGTGTACCTACTGACTTTTGCGTTTATTTGTATTCTATTCGAAAAATAGATCTTGGGCCTTACCACGAACTCATAATACATTACCGAATTAATATTACAATGTTATTTCGTACAATGACCTATGCAAATTGTATTGAAGTAATATTACTTCAAGCTTCAAATGTGACGTTTCTAAAATGGAATCGTTCTGAAAGACTTCGTGGTAAGGCCCCTTATAATGTGTTATTTTAAGACTAAAGCTTTTTACGTTTGCTTGACTTTTTAATAACTTTCAATAAGTTTATTACGATGAATGTAGTCTTCAATTGACAATAAAGTTTACAGCATTAACATTCAGCTTAACTTTAAACTCTATTAGCCTATTACCTAGTACCTATACATATTTGAAGAAAATACATAAAATTAAGTAAAGTTAAGTCAAATACAAGCTTGTAATAAAATCCAAAGCAGCTTTGTTAAGTTGTAAAGTTGTACAGGCTACTTATCGTTGCTACTGAACTTAAAACGTTCTACAAAACTTGTCTTGTAAATAATAGGTATTATTTTTTATGGTAATTCGTCTTTAAAGTCTATAAACAAAGTTCATTGTTCGGCCGTTAACTTTATGATTGCGCTTAGCATAAAGTAATGAAACTTTCACATTACAAAAAGTTATATTTAGCTGATAAAGATTTTAATAAGTACCTACTGATTTTCACAAATACAAGCCGATATAAAAGTGTAAAACAAAAATCAGACTAAAAACGCAGTAGGTAATATATTTACAATATTGTTGAACTGAACTTTATACGTTACGTTATAAACGACTTTTTTACTATGATTTGTGAGTTTTATATCTTCCCAATATGTTGATGTTTTAAGTGAAAATTAGAGTTTCAAAAGTTAGGTACACACCTTTATTTTAAGTTTCACATCTATATTATTATCACCTTACTCGACCAAGAGCAAACTATTTTCTGCAATAAATATGAATTATTACATTATACTATTGTGAAAAAAAATCAAAGAAAAAAAATGACTCTATCTACACAAACTTACGTTCTTCACCGCGCAATAAAGGAGATTGTCTACCATATAGAGGCGTTCTGATGAGCTTCCGCGTCCCGTGCGTGCAATAAATAATTCCCTCTAAAGTTTATAAAGGTACACTGTACATAGGCAAACCCGGTATCCAACCAGTGTGCCATAGGCATCGAAGGCGTGTTTGTATGTGTGGAATTATGTATAGGTATACCGTTACTTGCATGGACGATTCTACTAAATTAAATATTTTACCGTTATTTTAAAAACTTTTTTATCCTTGATTTTAGAGCTCATCTTTCAAGCTGATAGCATGAGAAGATGGAGCAATAAAAAATTGGTTGATAATAGGTTATTTCACGAAGGGTACATTCTTTACGAGATAACCAAAATAGTTTGTTGTGAACAATGACGAAACCGTTGAGTAGAAATACCCATGTGCATGTGCGCCCGCGACCGCTAGGGTAGTCGATTTGGCGAGACCGCATTATTGAGCGCAGTGGAACGAAGCCTATTGGTAGCCAGGGGTGCATTTAGAGCCATATTAAGCAAATAAGGCTGGCCCGCATTACAAGTTTAATAAATCAGATTGTTAATAATTTCTTTACCAAAAAATATCGAAATTAAAAAGTTTCAAAGGCAGGTGCAGTCGTCAGCTAAAACTAACGACCATTGTGCCCGTGGATACCGAGAAATACTAAATAATGAAAAACAAGTGCCACACTGCTGAGCTATAAAAAGTTAAATTAAAAAAATATTTTTAAATACATAGAATCTTTTTCTTCATATCGTTTCACTATTTTTAATTCATATCGTTTTCACTAACCTAACCAGTGCCAGTGTGGTGATAAGATTAATACACCTAGGTATCTACATTCAAAAGCATAGGTAATTTAATGTTATGCCAATTCAACAACCGAACATGATCACGACTGTACTGTACTGTAAGGAGGTAGCCTCAAATCTCTATTTAGATAGATCTTTAGACTAAGGCACGTCATTTAAATTATTTAAAAATCCAGAAAATGTTTACGTCAGGCTTACCGTTGTAGAGACTCAGTCAACTGAGGCCGCTGTCAACTTATCCCGCGGGATGAGATGACCTAATGCATATGTATTTGGAATCGGTCAACTCATCCCGCTGTCAAAAAAGAGATAAAAAGGAATGTATTATTTAGATGCTATCATTGATGATTAACAATAAACAGCTCAGCACCTACCTGATATCTAGCTCATGATTATCTTGGTCTTTATTTGAAAGCATTCTTGAAGTTGTTTCAGTACGCCATATTTCCAGATGCCATAGCCTACCATATTCTGCGAATGCACCGATTGGTATGTAACCACAAGAGTATGTAACCTCTTTTGGTGAGACAGCATTATTGAGTGAAGTGGAACAGTACAGGGATGTAGTAAGTAACGAGGGGGGAGGGGCAACGATATGTCAAATACAACGCATTTAGGTTTAAGTGCAAGTAACATTACCTTATAAATATGGTGGTAATTCAATACATACGCAATTGTTTAGGTTTTAAAGATAGTGAAATTACGTGGAAACTGAATAAATAGAGAAAGTAACTATATCGGTAACAGTGTGATAGATACTTTTGGTAATCCAAGCGCCCATAACACGATAATCATTGACCATCAGGTGGCCCGTATGATTTATTTGTCGGCTTGTTTGTATAAAGAAAACTACACATAATACATCAGAATCTGTTTTGGGAATTGACATAGGATCATGTTTTGGGTAGGAGTTGCTAAAATAGACAGTTTTTGCGAAAATAAATACCTACCTGCTTGCACTGAAGACGTTTTTTTTCAATGATAGATACAGTTATAAAAAAAATTCGTACGTTTGACCCTGCTAGAGGTACCTTAATCCGTATCTGTGCCTTCATGAGTGTAAGTAACATGATTGGTGACGGTCTGATTGAATTGTGATATGACGTATGTCGAGTCATTTGTTGCGTCGACACGTTGATTGTATAAATCATGTCCAACGGGGCAGCAACTTTATACTATTCATCACCGCTATTACTTAAAATCTCGAGCTGTTAAAATCACCACTTAAATAATATCCAACATTTACTGTTATAAGATTACCTTTTCACGTCTTTTTACTGATAAGACTCGTATGTTAGTTGCTTTTGTGTTTTCTATTTTGTTTCATCATCATCATCCTGGCCTTATCCCGCTACGTGGGCTCGCCACAGCAGGTTCTCTTCCTCTACTCTGATGATCATCCGTCATCTCAGTAATCATTTCTTTCATACATAATCGTCTTTCAACCATCAAATCAAACCATCTTTTATTGATCCTAGACTGAGATGCTGTCGCTGGGTCACGATTCCAAAAAAATACATATATATTAAAAAACACACTTACATGTCGTCTTGAGAACTACTTTGCGTCGGCATGGACATGAAAACGTCAGTTCACAACATAGCAATGGGCAAAAGAATTCTATTTTAAAATGAGTCAGATTCCATAATAGTGATTTTTAGGAGTTAATTTTGTCATAGCCAACTATATCTAAACAAGTATCATAAAAATAATCTGAAACCAAAACTATTCTACAATCGTAGGTAACCTATAACACCAGGTAACTACTCATTTAAGTAAAAGCTTTATATTTCAACTACAGAAGCTGTTTAATTACTCCAACAAAAGGATACAGCTTTCTATTAGAAAATTAATTTATTATCTTTATGATGAGACTGCGAGACTTACTCGTAGTTTCTATAGTTTTGGTTTTCAGATAAAACGACCGTCTCTTGACGCTGACTATCTTATTTCATCTACATAAGGTTGAAAATTGCGATCTCTGCTAATAATACATTTAAAATAACGCTTACCGTTTTTTGTAAAATCAAGGAAGAACTTCGAGAGAGCTTGAACGTTGCAAATGAAGTTATTATACCTTGTTAGGTTAGGGTACCTCGTTTGCATACAATAAAGAAACCGCTAAATGAATTCAAACGACAAAGTTAATTCGCAAGTTAGAGTTTTGTGCCTTATACTTATGCATACGTTTCTAAAATTTATGTGCGCAATGCCAGTGCTCTTAAACGGTGAAGGAAAACATCGTGAGGAAACCGGCATACCCTAGAACCAAAAAATCGAAGGTATGTCTCATAGGTTAGTATTCTTAAAAGCGGCGATGGGCTTGCAACCTGTCACGTACGGAATACTAACTACTGTGCAAAATGTGGGCATGTACCAAATGTCATGTTTGGACTTGCCTCTGACTACCCCCTTTAGATATCCTCAAAGATCTAAGTAACTAAAGATCTGAGGAGATATCTACCGAGCCCGGGGATTACAGTCGTGATCATATTTATTTTATTTTTATACTTTTCTTTGCAACCATAATGATTTTTATTCACACGGTGCCGGCGCTGCCACGATACCTACTACGTCTGACCATGAAATACCGTCACAACAATAAATAATTATTCAACATTTACGGTTACATCACGAACGAACACGTTTTGATAGGGACACGGCTCCAAAATGCCTAAGAAAATGTGACGCTGGAACACGATTTGGCGAACCTACTTCGAATTGACCTAGATTTATGTTATAAATTTCGGAAATAAAATATTTCAGGTACGGTTGGTACTTAATATAATTTACTTAAACCACTAAAACCAATAATGGGTACTAAAACTACCTTGCTTTCAAAAGGTTTTCATATTTATGGCAAAAGCTAAAAGCCATACCTAATGGGTATGGTATGCCACATTTTGAGCTTAGTTTAAACACAATTGACATAACTACCTACTTAAAACTTATTGTATTATCTTAAAAAAATAAGTAGTTTTATTTAAAATTATAACTAAAAAAACTAATCGTTTAAAGACGTTTTGATAAAGCTACATACATATTAAATTTACTTTTTTTGTGGCAAAGATAAGCATTAGGATTATCTGAAATTCAGCATGTGATATAAATACGTTGGCTATTTCCTTAAAAATACTGCCTAAGAAAGTAAACTTTGCAAAAACCTTAAACCATTACTTTTTGGTAGTCAAGTTGACGCAGGATTACGAAAGAAACTACAAATCTCCCGAAATGTTTTTACTCTATATTGATGAATAGAAAAGAAAGGTGGTGAAAACTTCTAGGGTTGTGTAGGTGTTCACCGTACCGAAATATTTCAGACTGTTATTGCGTCCCCACTTCGGGATTGTATCGAATCACCCTGGTAAAGGCTTGGCCCGTTTTATAGCGAAACCGCTGAACCACAACCCAAATAGATCACCCACTTTTTGTTCAGTTCCCAATCTCCCAGTCAATCATGACATAGTAAATGCAGGCGTGCCTTAGTAATACTGTCATTAGGTAGTCCGGAGTTCGGATCTGAATCCATGAACTAGAGAACTGACAAATGTCTTTCTCACTCGAGATGAGAGCGGTTTTTTGGATGCATATATGAAATAATGCTCTCTTAACTACAGTAAACTTTGCTCCGCAATCCATAATCTGCTGTTCGCTTTCAGTTAAAGGCACCTTGTTGCGAAACTCATAATTCTCAGTTTCTAGGTTCTTGCGTAGCGCTAAGTATTTAAGGAAAGTATTCACTTACCTTGTTTAAAAGATTTCCTAATTTTCCATCATTACATCATTAGTGTGCTAGCCAAAACTATTTTGCGTTATTCGGTTATTTTTGTATCAGAATATAAACCTTAAAATAAAAATAGACACCTAAGCTGTTAGTAAATAAATAAATAAGCGGTACGCTGAGGTACAGCTGCCCGCTATAAGAAAGACCCTACCCACTGTAGAACCGATACGGAACTTTCCCGTAACTAGAGTCCCAGGGGCGCTATGATTTGACCGCACTCCTTCCGACTTCTGCTTGTTTACTCGACTTTTCTGATAAATTATTAGTAGCACCTTCATTCATCCACCTTTTTACTGAGTGTAAAATAAAAGTGGATTAGATATATCTTTGGATTGATTCCTTTTTTAAACAACACAACGTCTTACATCAGAATCTACGATCCTAAAACTTGCGGAACCATCCTACGTCACGCGTTCTCATCTCGGTTCGTGGTCGCCAATATTCCTCAGTGGCTGTCAGTTCTACGAGCTATTGGCCCGTCCGAGAGTCACTAATTCGCTAGGACCGCATTCTTGCGACTTCCCAGGCAGTCCTGCGTCAAACTACCATCGATTTTCCTTCTGGCTTCATTCCAAAATCTTTTCTTTGCTAATATATTTGTGAAATGCTTTGACTTACTAGTCTTCAGCTGGGTATTCACTAGCGAACCAAAACTAAATAACTACTTTTCTTATTTTTCTTTGTTTCATAACTTTTTAATTGGTTTCTACTCATAGTTTCTCATTCATTTTTATGAACAACAATTGTAGCAACTATTGTTCAGTGTGCGACCAAAGGAAGCGTGCGGTAGGGAATGGGTCTTGGCAATGAATTGCTCGCAACTTCGGCAGTTATAGCTCGCTGGTGAGTGTCCAGCCTTACTAGTTGCGTAACAAGAAATTCCAGCGTTACATCGGTAGTGGTAAAAAAGGATGCCCCAGTCATGCTCGCCTTATAACGCGCTTTATTTGAGGAAATGGAATGTAGAATCGTAGTGAGTAGGTAATTTCTGTACCTACGTAACGGGAGCATGGAATATTTTATGAATTCTGATACGTTTGTAGGCAAAATGATAAGTAAAAATTGTCTATTGTTGTCATCTTGTTTAGCTTATCAACGAATAAACACACGCGTTCATGCCACAAGCATCTCTGCCTAGAAATTTTCTAGACATTTTCTTTAAAAAGAAAATCTTGTTATTTTGTTGGACGATAAAATTCCTACCGATATAACATCACAGGCAACCGTAACATTTTATGAATAAGCAAACACCTGTCTAACCAAGATAAAACCACCCTTTTCCCATTGGTGCCTTCACCGTACGAATCTCGTCGCCATACACAAACACCCTCAAACCAGTCTGCACATAATAATTAGCAGCTCGTTGGTTATTCACCAATCAATATGCAGGTACCTACCGGTTTATTTATCAGTCGATAGGGTTGCCACTTCACAAAAGAATAGCCGGACTTTCTACCCCGTGATAGTGACTGGTCATGTATAAAAACTTCGTTATTACTGTTCTACTATCGGCGGTTTGCCACTTAAGAATATAAATAAATAAATAAATATTGGTGGACATTTCACACAACGTCATCTAGGCCCAAACTAAACAAAGCTTGTACTATGGGAACCAGATAGCTGATAGATTAATTATAATATTACAATTTTATTATTATTTAGTAAAATGTTATTTATTGTTTTCACCTAAAACAAATTGTGAGAATAAATGTATACAAAACTTAGAGAAAACGCGTCAAAGACAGTCAAAAATGTTTTCTCGTAATTCAAAACTTGTATAAGACTCTTCTAGACGTTTTGTTATCGTGTATCGAACATGACGGAAACGCGAGGTTATGTAGTGTACTTAATTCATGACAGTTTCTTAACAGTACTAGATATCATTAGAGCCGGTAGCATCCGGCCAAAACTTGCATCCGGTTATCTGAAAGCCCTAAATGGGCATGATGTATGGTCGGAGCCCTCGAGACGCCTTCATCATTTAGCACAGGACCGCTTGCTTGCGGTCTAGGGACAAATTGCTTGGCGGTTAGTTAGAGTAGACTCATTGATTTTGGCTCAAAAGTCAATCTTTATTATATCAGATCTCTAGCTTTGAAAGCATATAACTTGAAAAAGAATCAATGCAAAACAGAGCGAGAAAACATAGCGTTTATTATATAGATCCACTGTTTTACAGGTATGTCAATTTATTATTATTATGATACAAAATAGTTATTCCCATACGAATAAATAATGTGAACTAATTTTAAGACTGAGTTCCTAGAAACCAACCTACAAAAACTTAAGATGGTATGAAATCTCGTTAAAATTAATAGACTCTTGAACATAATGTACTAACGATATGAGTCTATGTGTTTGGGAACATTTAAATATTGTGTACGAACCATAAGCTTTAGACACAATAGTAAACCCCTTTACCTTCGCTAGGAAACGGCACTCAAAGACATCGTATCACAGGAGGGCGATTAAAATTCCGCCATTGTGGTCGGACAGCCATTGTTTTCCCGTTTTCCATCTACCTGTGACGTCATCAACATGGAGCTAAGATAACTTGGTATTTGCAGTGGAAAGTTTAGACAAGTATGCGGAATTTTGCATAACTGCGTTTTAGTATGTTGTAACTACAAAACGATTTATTTTTACACAATAAGCTACTAAAGTAAGATTTTTTCGTAATGTTCGTCAAGGATGAGTCCATCTTGTCAGGAGTAACAAAATCAATAAAATTTTAGCTTTTCTATGCTTTCTCTATTCTGTGGTTTTCCCATTTACCTCCGCCTGTGACGTCACGCTTAGACTATTGTAGGGTCTAATTAAAGCCCTTTAGTATGAAGGTATGAACTTGATTGGATTTTAAGGTGTCAGGGGTCGATTCAATGGAAAGGTTCGGTCGGTCTATATGAGGAGTCTTCAGCGGATTTATAATGTGGGTTCACTATTGTTATGTAGACATTCGTTTAACTAGGCGTTTTTATGATAAGGGTTTGTGGGAATTGAATTTCTAATTTTATCAAACAAAACCGGCATTTGTGAAATTAAACATTATGCTTTCAAACCACAGCGAGGAAAAGTAACATGTACTATGGTACACAAGAAACACAAAGCAAAATTGTAGGTACATTACTTACTTAGCTAACCTCTTAATTAACTTGGAACCATTTTCCAGAATACATGCTTATGTAATCGCGCTTCAGGACAACAAAACCTACTTATTTTCTCCCAATGCGCAAAAGCGGTTTCAATGGTAATCATTAAGCTCAGTGAAAAGACTAATAAAAAAGATTTAAAAAATATATGTGATCATCGTAGTCGTAGTAAAAATTCCATGCCATGGCACAAGTTGGGCGTGACAAAAATATGGCCCATGTCTTGCCAGTACCCAGGCCATTTGCTCTTTTATGAGCCCTGGCATCACTCCAAAGTGGCTATTTCAAATAATTTTAAAGAGGGTAAGCCAGTGTGAAAACTGGCCACACTTATGGTTCCTGCAAATGTGGCCTAATTTCAGTTGGAATTTTTTCATCGTCCTTTACTAGTTTCTATGAAAAAGAAGGTTTATTTTATACATACATATAATGTTACATACTTACATACATACTCGTATGTACACGAACACGGCTATAATCCCCGGACTCGGTAGATATCTCCTCAGATCTCTAGCTACTTAAATCTTTGAGGATATCTAAGTAGAGGTAGTCAGGGACACGTCCAAATGATACCTATTTGGCTTATATTTTGCACAGTAGTTAGTATTCCGTACGTGTCAAGCTTGTAGGAATACTAACCTATGACACACCTTTCAAATTTTTAGTTTAGATTACACTTAATTGTAATAAATCAATTTGTAAAATGTGGTACTATCCTAAGCCATGTTATGTATCCTTGACAGATTAGTGTAATTAATATATTATCTGTAGATCCTTAGACGCTCCTTTGAGAACAACCTTTAGCAAACCCAGACTTTTTAAAAAACTCAGGCATTTTATTCTAGTTAATTATGTTCTACGAATTGCTTTATCCATTAGTGTATTGCTTTAAGATGCAAACAAATGCAAATCTCACGAGAGTTGAGAGCAGCAGGCATACAAAAACTTTCACTGAAGAAAAACGGCTGTCCTTTTAAGGAAACCCATCGGATGCGTTGTTATACAACGTGGATAAAATAAGCATGATGATGTATGATCGTAATTAAGATATTGCTGTGTCATATAAGAGACGATTGAGTGTGGATGAAAGGTAGGTAATATGTGTGGTTTGGACAAAGTAGTTTATTTATATCATTAAAATATGCGACCTCGCTTACCTGCCTTAAACCAAAAGTCATGTAAAGCATAGACTTTTACCAGTAAGTTTGCATTTTGATTAAAAAACACTGAGACGGTCTGCATTTTTTGTTTTGCAAAGTTCTTCCTCAAGGCAACGGATTTCTTTGAAGTTTCCAGGACGGAGAAACGAAATATTTAACATTTTGTCGAACATTCGTCTAGACGAGACGTTCACAACTACTTTAACTGTGAATGTGAATACTTTAGCGAGCTTGCACGCTACATTCTTGTGTAAAATGGCATATAAAGTATTAGTAAAATGGCATATAACACAGTCAATGCAAATATAATGACTAAGTTGATATAGGAAGTGTCTATATTGGATTGTAGATACTGAATATGATAAAGATTATCATTATTAAAACTATAAAATCGTCTGTGAAAGTGAGAAACTGCGGGAAAAGGCTTGTCTCAATATACGAGTATATTCGAACGAAGTTTTTCAGCAAATTGGCAAAATCCCGGCAACAGATTTCCTCGGCTCTCCACAAATTTTCGATAGTGCCTTTAGGTTATGAGCGGGGTTGAATGGCTCCCTACAAATCCAATAAAGAAGCGTGCCTTCAAGAAATTTATGTTATTGACCGGATTATGCCGAGTGACGTGTGAGAACTTCGAGCTCTACAGTGGCACTCCTAATACGCTGTTAGTGGAATATAGGCCGTATCGCCTTAGCTTTAAATCAATATGGTTCGAGCGAGTTATCTAGAAATGTGGAAACTGTTGATCATTTAGTTTGTTCAAACGTGATAGCCGGACTAGTTTGGTACGAGTACGTATTTGTAACAAGAGACACGCACGAGTGAAACTTTAACGACCAGTTGCTATTTCTTCTGTGTCTCATTCACCAGTACATCCAGACCCTTCGCTTTTTAGAACTTGGTTTTCATTGGTTTCAACAGCTCAGCTCTATCTAAACTGGTGGATTTATTGATTGTCCCGCCAAACACCTTTTCCAATACGTCAGCTATAGGGACCTGTTCTACATATTCCGTTAAACGGTTCCGTATCCCGTCATGTTTGTGATTTATTGCTTTGCCAAGTGCGATATACTTATCCGAAGCTTATGGCTTTTAGCCTGCTTATGGATATTTCAATTCAGCAGAAGCTGGGTTTGGTTTTATACTTAGTTGAAATTTAGTGAACGTTTCATTGTTTTTATTCGATTCCATTGACCTTTGGAAGCTCACAGTTGCTCAATTACTTGACTGTATTTGATAACGTCATGTATTTCTAAAACCACATTCCCTATGGAGACAAATGTAGTCAGAAACAAACAAATCCCAGTAGGCATAAACTAATCATGTAAACGTTTCCGAGTAATTAATTATCGTGACAAGGCAATTTCATGTCCAGAAAATTTGTTTAATTCGTTGAATTATATAATTAGGTTTTAACCTACCAACGCTATGTTTACAAAATATATGATGCATAAGTTAATAATGTAGTATAGATTGCGTTTTTGCGTACGAGTTCCATAATATAAAATGCAAAGACTTCATAAAAAACCGCTTTGTCTCGCTAAATAACTAAAGGAAATATCGAGGGTCGGGCATAAGTTTCACTCGCAGGGTCTTTGTTTTAAAGCACTTTCATCGAGCGAGCCATAGCTTAAAAGGCCCAAGTTTCCCGGTAAGTCGGCAGTATTTAGGTATATCACTTGAGGACCTCCGTTCTATGGTTATTGGTTATAGTAATGATTCGAAATGTTTATGATTAGTGTTATGGAAGAGATGCTGACCACTGTAATTTTGGTCAGAGCCGTCGTTTTCTGAGAATCGCTGATCGTCATAACTAAAGTCATTAGGCGAAGAACGTGGTTTTTGCCATAAAGAAATAGCACACATTATTAAAACTGCAAGCCGATCTGATGATGAACATATTTAGGTGAATCGAACTGAGCAAATGTGAAATCGGTGACCTGAATAAGCCAAGAATTTGATCGCTAAATCGTATCGATTACCAAAAATGATCATGAATTAATTTCAAAATAGAAATTCGAACTTCCCCAATCGATCGCAAGCTAAGCTATTTTAAATTCATCAAAACAACTTTGGCACTCAAACAATTCCTGAACTTCTATGGCACCTGTACCGGATTAGAATCACCAGCCGCGTCCCAGAGGGGCCATAGAGTCGGACAAGGGCCCGCGATCAAAGGAACAGATTTACGAGCCCACAGATTATATAAACCAAATGTCCGGAAGACTGATGAAAGAGAACCAAAATACGTGGCCGACAAATTGATTGACCTCCTTGTTTTGAAGTAGGAGCTAACTAAGGAAATAGTTAAAAGAATTGATTAGGATGCAAGTAAGAGAGATGCTTATCGTCACAGATACTAAGGCCTCATCCAGTTATGTTGACTGTATGTTTTTTGTTCTTCTAAATTATCCAATATCCAAAAATATTATAGTAGGTATAGTTGGCCCAACGAGTTGAGGCATTCGTGAAGTTAGCCGCAAGAGCTGCGCAGTATCGTTTTTCGGGAGCAATTGGAGGTATGGAGAGGCACGGTTGGACTGTACATGCGCAAACTCACGAATGCCTAGATCCGTTGGATGAACTGTACCATCCTGTACTATCATTGTTTTAGAGAACCTTAAACAAGATAGAGAAGGAACATTAAATTGGTCCTAAAGTGGATCTCGGCCGACATTACTTGCCTGGCTTTTCTTTCCATTAGAAAACTGTAATAATAAGTAATATTTAAATTGACGTTTTTTTCTATACTTCCGTTGCATTTTAAGACACTCAAGTCTTTAAATGAATCTTTCAGCGTCGTTATATAAGTAGTTTTATAGATAGTTATCTTGTTCACATTATGTGCCGGATCTAAAAGACGAAGCTAACATATCATCGGCTTCCATTTCTATTCGAGTAATGCTATCAAGTTGCGATTGGCCTGTTTATTGCGGCTCACTCTTTTATGGCGTCTAACGTTGTAATACAACAAAACGCAGATAATAAAAGTAGGAACTATTAGAAATAACAAATAATTGTATCCGATAATCTCAGAAATCTTTCCTATCAAACAGTAGTAGACAGGTAAATTATGGACACGTCGATAACAAGCAACGAAAGTTTTCTACCGCCAATACATTCACGTCTCGTTGTTTGTCTCACCTCACGAACTGTCATTCACACTATTCGTCTTTTCTCCGCGATAATTTAACGATATGTTTTTTCATTCGGTTTCTGTGGTATAAGCTCAACATGTGAAAAGTTAGGCTTTTTTTTTTCAAATGAAATTTCACTGTATCATTTGCATAATTAGATCTTTGGCCGTTATCACATTAAAAACGCGCTTTACAAAAAGAATCTGCTCAATCTAGCAGATTTATATGCCTTATCTAGAATAATTGTCCAAAGTAATTTATTATTTTTGCTCACAAAGAACTCTCTTCATTAGGCACAGTAATTATAACACATCAATGAAATAAAGAACAATGCAAGTAGTAGACAAAAAACTGACAAAACAATTGGAGGGTAGATCACTCTCGACGATGCGCGATGATGTAATGAATGAACGTATCTCTACAATGTCTCCCATACCTTGGAACACACATAATAGCAGACTGGGAGACGTAAGAATAATTTGCGATTTGCGCCGCGTCAGAGTTCCACTTTCACCAGATGTGGAAATCTAGTCACGAGATGAGATGTTCTATTGACATTTTTGTGTGCTACTTCCACGGTTTTGTCTACTGTTTTATTGGTAGTTGTAACTGTCCAGCTATTATGATATTGACTAAGTACGCTGATCTCTTAAGTCCTTTGTTTTTTTCAAGAAATAGGCTTATACGAGACCGATACTCATTCAATCAGGATGCAGATAAAGAAAAACGTACTTCAATCTTAAAACAAAAAGGCTACCAACTTCTTTTGTGTCGATAAATTGCTAATTATAGGTACAAATCCTACTCCAGACCTTCATAGATACTTCGCTAAAAGCTCAGTAACTCACCAACAAGAACAAGCCCTAGAGAACACGACTTTCGCTACAAATCGGCCGTGTCCACACAATTCGCCGTGCTCTTATATCAAACAGCTTTCCTAAAGGCCAGACACACTGGTGAAAACAGGGGAAATTCCGTAGCTTTCCCTATCAATGGTTGGTTCAAAGAGTTTCAGTGTTTAGAATCAATAGAGTTTTACGAGTAGTATCCAAAAATACATTGCCCAAAAGTATCTGAAAACAGAAACTTCAAAGTAATGCGAAAAATAAAAAAGGATTCAGTTATTACTTTTAGATCATGATTTTGATACTCGTATAATTGATATCATAAAATTAGACTGGTACCAACATAGATCACAATCATTGTGATCCAATTATTGGACCAAAAATAGACTTTTAAACCTAAGCCGAAGTCAAGTTTCTTCGAAAAAGCGAATAATACCTAACACATAACGAGCCATGCTCCAAACCTCCAACTATTGCGAACTCGTATAAATGGTCTATAAATTACCGGAAGCGCGTTTCTGTTGAGTTCCCATTTCCTACTTGCGTCTAGTCGTCTTGCGGGAACAGCCGAAATTCACTGAAGAAGTTGGTCATTTGGACTATTTATTGGACTTAGTTGGCGAAAGATATAGTTGGTGTTCTTGTTACGAAACACAATAGTGGGTGTGTGAATTATTTTAATACGTTTTAAAACTTAAATTAACGTTTCGTTGATTTTACTATTTACGATAGCGACATAAAGTTGATTTTAAAAAAAAATATTATTAACTGTTTTCTTACGACCGAAAGAAAATGATTAAACATAAATATTCCGCGATTTTATACTCTGCTCAAGTACGGGTCAAGTCATTTAGACCTTTAAGAACTTGTAATTAAGTTGCTAATTGTTTAATGGTACAGCTTTCCCCAGGAGTTCCGTAATGGATGATAGATATTAATTTCATTAATTGGAAATTTTCTAACGAAGTCATTCAATATTTTAGAAAAGTCTTTGAAAGTAGATAATTTTTCTTTCGTTTGCAGGGATTTTCCAACGAAGAGTCAGGTAAAATTATTGAGTTTTGCTGTTTCTGAGCTTCATCAGAGATTAAATTTAAGGGCACTATGGGTTATCAGATTGTTGATGGAAAAAGAAGTAGGAAGTAGGTTTTAAAAGGGGAATGGGAAATGTACGGAGTCTAGCTTCCGATTTTTTAAATCTTGTACTAGCTCAACAATATTGTCATTGATATTACGGGATTTCATTCTCCTTCGTCACGCGTTTTGCCACAAACATCTGATTTCATAGCGATTTGTCACAACGTGTTTTTTATCATCACTAATTTTAGGTGTGCCCGTCGCGTTGTTACATTTAGTTGTAACATTTGGTTACCCGGTAACTAAATGTTTATTGGCTGATATGTCTACATGAGATATCTCAAGTCCACAAATATACAATTTGATTTACTTAAACACAGTGGAATAGTTACTCATAACTGTAAGAACCAGACTGCAGTTAAACAAACGTCTAATCAGCGTATTCTCTTTTATTTCTGCAGAGATAATGGCCGAAGAAGAAATATTTAGGTCGAGATTTTACCTACGCTACTAAATCCAAAGAAATGTATCTATTCGACAGGTAGTATGAAAAAAGAATATAAAACTTTTCGAGTAGTATTTTGCTATACAAAATTCGACTGTCTCTACCGCCACGTAAGCCGTCACTCCGTCATCAGTTGACAAATGTGTCAATTGGAGCCACCGGACGTAGGGTCAGACTTCGATAAATCGCTGGTGTCAGCCCTGACCCTACTGATCGGTTGTGTACCGTGTACCCTGGTAGGGTTGAGCTAAAGAGGTCTCTTCTCAAGTAATTGACCTAAGATTGATTTATTTGGCTATAAAATGTCCAAATGTAGAACAAGTTTCAGACCTACCTACTTGATTTTTTACAGCACCAAATCCTACTTGATTTTATATGTGATATTTTTTGACTAAAATTATGTAAGAAAATAATTCGTGAGTCTTCTTGCACTATCACTTTCCTTTTAGTCTACGACTGGCCTCATAGCTCAGTTGGTAGTAGCTCTGCCTTCTGCGCTGTAGGTAGTGGGTTCGATCAACCCGAGATAAACATTTGTGTGATGAACGCAGATGTTTGTTCCGTGGCTGAGTGTTATTATTTATTCTATGTACTTATGTATTTACAAAATAAATAAATTAATTAATTAATCTATCAGCTATCTGGTTCCCATAGTACAAGCTTTGCTTAATTTGGGACTAGATAACTAACAGTCCACCAATATTTATTTATTTGTTTTAGTCTACGTTATTCATAACAAACACAATGCCCGATACATAGCTAGTTTTCCGGCGTGTCAACCCTGTCAGTATTCCATCAGCCCATCAGCTAACACAGGGCTGTCTCGCCACGGATGGGCCGTTATGGAACGGATAACGGATGTGTGAAATGAATGAACGAAAGTGTTCACACGATTATGATGGCCCGTAGACTGTGACACATCTAGTGTCTCTTATCTTATAATGATGAAAAATAATGAGTAGGTACTTAGGACTTTACAAACTGAATTCGAGTCTTACAACTGGATTTTTATTTTAATCTCTGATGCGAACAAAGGTGTTTACCTATGTCTTTGAGTGTCTGTCTCATAGATCTCAAACGGATGAACCGATTTTGATTTAGTATTAAAACCAGATTTTCATTTTAATCTCTGATGTAAACAGAGAAATTAAAGTGTGTATCTGAGTGTCTGTTTCATAGTTCTCAAACGGATGAACTGATTTTGATTTAGTTATTTTTTTTAGTCTTAAAATTAGAATTTTATTTGATCTCTGATGGAATTAAAGTGCATATTAGAGTTCCTGGTTCATAGATCTCAAACGGATGAACCGATTTTGATTTTGCTTTTTTTTTTAATGCGCCTTGATCGATATTGTTTTAATTACGAGTATGATAGGGTTTTTTAAAGTATTTGATTTAACTACTCATCCATAATATCGTTATTCTAATTGATTTAAGGTAGCAAATGCTTGCAAATAGGTAAGAAAATGCTGAATTTACTCCTTTTGCCTTAAATGACTTGTTTTTTTTAAATAGGTACTTAAGTCTAAATTTTTTATGTTGTGTTTTTTTTTTTGGCAATAAACTATTTTCTATTTTCTATTCTATTCTATTCTTCTATTCTAAGTAAATAATGAGACAGTTTTCAATCCAATATCTTTGGTGTCTTGTCTTTGTCTCTCTCCAAATTCTCTTGTGGTCCAGCCATCCTAATCATGATTTCTTTCCTCTTGCAATGTATGTTTACAGATTTTTATTAGTGTGCTGGAGTAAAGTAAAAGTCCATATTGACCAGAAAAACTATGGACTAGGAATCTTTGTAGATTTAAGGAAGGCTTTTGATACTGTTAGTCATGAAAAGCTTCTCCAAAAACTCGACAATATAGGAGTCAGAGGCAGAGCCCTAGACATATTCAAATCTTACTTATCAGATCGGAGACAAGTGGTAAAAATTGATAACTTTACTAGTTGTGTAAGAAATGTCACTTATGGTATTCCACAAGGATCAATAATTGGCCCACTAATGTTTCTAATCTACATAAATAACATAAATGCAATAGGACTATCTGGCCAACTAACTCTTTACGCAGACGACACCTGCCTCTTTTATTTTGGCAAAAATATCCACAACATTATCGATGATGCTCAAAAAGATCTTAACGCCCTTGATGAATGGTTCAAATACAATTTGTTAACAATTAATACGTCAAAAACCTCATTTATGATCTTTTGTGCAAAAAATAAGCCGGTTCCTAATTTTACGCCGTTATCGATTAACAATGATATAATTAAACAATCGCATCTGGAAAAATATTTAGGGTTATGGATCGACGATAAATTGACGTGGAAATCACACATTCTCGAAGTAAAATCAAAACTTACGTCATTGCTAGGAGCTTTGCGCAAAGTGACAAAATGCATCCCCGCTAAAATCAGAAATATAATATACAATTCTTTAGTAAAATCCCACTTAGAGTACCTTATTGAAATATGGGGATCCGCAGCTGAGTTACATGTTAAACCCCTTCAAAGGGTCCAAAACAAAATTATCAAAGTTTTATATCACTATTCATATTATACGCCTACAAAAGAATTATACAAAAATACAAATATACTAAACTTAAAGCAACTACATATTTTTAAAACATGTCTTCTAATAAAAAATATTACTTCTAAGTCCATACAATCAAATCTAAGCCTACAATTAAGAGAAACTAAATATAGTCTAAGAAACAAAATTAAACTAAAATTACCCCATACCCGTACGAATTACGGAAAAAAGACGATTCTTTCAGAGGGAGCACGTACTTTTAATAATTTACCAAATACCATTAAAGAATGTGAAAGCATTAATACGTACAAAAATATGTTGAAGGCACATGTCTGCTCAATAGAATAGCAAAACAAACTACATAAATAAACATAACATTATTATACTTATAACACAATAGTTATAATTAATCATTTAAGCTCAGGAGTTATTTACCTACTTAAACTTAGATTTAGTACACATTTATTGTTTAAATTTATCTCATTCTAAGTAAACTGTAAAGTTTTTATGAGAAATAAAGTTCTTTAAACCTAAGTAGAAGACAGTGAAAAATTATAAAGTTAGAAAATGTGATAGAGGATACCCGGTGGTTTCCCGGCAGTGCTCTGCACTAACGAGTTAAAAGCATAACTTCTTAGGACATCGCTAACAGGGCTAGGCACTCAACCAATTTAAAAGAGCACTCCACTTCATCATTTTAATAAGGTAAAAGGTTAAAAGACTAATTTAATGAGAATATATTGTTCATGGAATATTATTTTAATGAAAATCATGATTAAATCGACGAATATCTGTCAATGAAGGTGATAATTCACGAATTTACAATGACCATCAAAATGTTAATAGTCTTTTAGGCGACGAACTAGAAGTGAATGCAACACAGATAATAAAATATCAATGATTGGACAAATTTATAGTAGAACCAGCCATCTCAACTAACATGCCTTGTGGGGGCAACAGCGGGCAACTATAAAAACTTTATAGCAAGTATCATTTTTCAATGACATTATAAATACGTAATCAAAAATAAATATCGTTTGAAAACCTCAAACCGCATCTGCAGTAATCCGATAGTAGAATTTTAAAACCCTGGACCTACCATAGCGGAGCAGATGTCTTTAACCTATAGAATAAGGAGACGACGAACGCTATTCCAAACGCCAATCATTCTACTTTGCATTATTTCCTAGAATTAAGTTTAGAAAGTACTGTGAGGCTACAAAGAGTTTTAATGAATGTTTTATCTAGTTCACGCGGTGCTTTAGTGGATACAGGCCTTTGTATTATGACGAGATTTTAAAATAGTAATATAGAAGCGTTAAAATATAGGAATAACGATCAGATAACTACGATGAAGGAGTTATGATCATATCACTATTAAATTTACGGCATTTGTGAATGTGGGGATTGGTAGGTAGGTAGGTACTAAGTGGGCAGATCTTTCTGTTAGCTCTTTAGCTCTATAGACTCGATAAACCTTACTCATTCCAAATTTCACCAGGATAGGTACTGTTAAAAGAATTGTCAAGCACCTATTATAATAAAATGTCGTAAAGCAGGTTTCATAAGATGAACCAAGCCTTGTAAAAAGAAATATAATACATCAAATTTAAATGGAATCCAAACATAATATAATAATATAGCGGCTTGAGAGTGATCTAGTTGAGAGGTGGCTAATTAATGTTCAACGATTTCTTATAAGTGAGTCCGTAGCATTTTATAACCCATATAATATAAGCAACAGTACTAAAACTAATAGATAAAATGCACGGCCGCGTAATAACTAACCTTATTACAACCTTATTATAAATAACCTCTTTATTTAACTGTCAGTTGGTGGGAAAGTATTTACCCGTCACCATCTCCATTCTACCAAATGAATAGAACCAAAATTATTTCCTGTAATATGCACAAACTTCAACTAGACTCGACACAGTAACGACCACTGAAAATGAGCAGAATTTCCCAGGAAGATAATAAAGAAGCAGCTATATTATACTTACTATGACCTACAGACAAAGCATCCACTGTTGTAATATACGTTGTATAATATTATTATATTCTACGTCGAGTTCGTAAAATATTTTCCTGTTAACAGAGCGGAAAATATAATATTTTTCGTTTGTTTTTGGACCCACTTCTAAATGGAATGGACCTCTGGGCATGGGACCATTGTTTTTGTAATACCCTTTTATATAGCAGGCATTACGTATCTACGTTGTTATTTTAAGTTACAAGATAAATCTAGACGGGATCAAAAAAGCACAGTTTTTAGTACTTACGTGGTAAATGCCGAGCCTGGGGACAGATTGAACAATCCAATATTCACATTAGTTATAACAGGAAAAATCAAGTTACACCAGTTTGTGCCACATTGAATTTTTTGTCAGACAGACCAATTTTTTATTTCGAATGTTTTTATTTGACAAAATTGAATCAAAAGCCGCTATTATTTGTTCGTCGTGGTTATTTGTTCCGCAAAAGGTTAAACGAAACGTAAGCCCCACCTAGCTGGTAATTTTTTGACTAACCATAAACATAGGATACCTAACACAAACGATTATAATAAAGATAAAGATTAAAAATATATTTAAAGTGATACTTCAGAGTTCTTTCATCTTTATAAAGATAGTAGGTATTATTTTTTAACCGACGAAAAAAACGGAGGAGGTTCTCAAGTCGACGCGTATATTTTTTTTATTGTACATTCTATAGAAATACTTAATAGAACTCTAGCATAGTATTGTTTCTGTGACGAAACCAAAACTTAACCCTCCATAGTCCAAGTACGAAAAGATATTGAAGATGTACCTAAGTTACGGGTACTTTATATCCCTTGACCGCGGCCTGAAGACCCTTGAAAACTGCTGTTTGAATAAGTTTAGGACGTCCTTAATTGTGCCAGTATGTACTTGAGCAAGAATGAGGGCATAAAGAGAGAAGGCAAAATTAAGGAGACAGAATTAAAATCAAAGAGCCGTGAATAAAACTTTCTTGGTGTGTAGGTTGTTTTCTTTTTTTATATAGCAAGCAAATTATATATAAAAAATGTAGGGATCATTGTGAATGATGCTGATCATCTGAATCTACGTTTCTAAGCTTAGTCCTAGAAGTAGCAAGAAACTCGACAGGCCTTTATGCTTTTTGTATGATCCTTGTTAATTTTATTATGGAAACCGGCCGAGTTGAGTATCAGCAGATTCGCCCCAAGCTTTCTCGCGTTATAAATAATCAAATATTTTAGTAAGCTTTTTGAGACTATGTTTTGTTTCATTACATTTTAATTTCACTAATTTATAAATCGAAAATATTCCGATATTCGTCGCGTAGCTGGAACTTAGCATGCCTGGAAAACAATATTTTGACAGCTGATGATAAAAACTTCTTTCTGCGCTAAATGAGGGTAGGACACAGTAGAACTCTCTTTCTTTTGATAGTGATAGTTCATGTTTGGGTGCATAGAAACAAAGCTTATCTCTAGTTATAAATAATTGAAAGGCCGGTATCAAATAGGAGTGTCACGCGCTGCTTATCGCGATAGACCACCAGTGGAGTACGCGCGAATCAATCGATCATGTCGATACATCGAACATCGGCTCTCAAACTATAAACCGTAATTGAATATCAATTTGAATTGTTAATTTGTTTAATTGTGAAATTGTTATCACCCACTAGTTCAGTGAACTGAACTGGTGAATTGAACTAGACAGGACAAGGTATAAGAGTGTTAACCTCCATAGTATTTAATGCTCAAAGATTAATAATGTATGTGATTTCATAAGTCACTTAAGTGTGAAGTACTTAGGTAGGTAAGTAGGCTGACCGATTTTTCGGGCAACTTGCTTATCTTGCACTAAAATCTTAACATGTTTCGCGAGCTCCGATGTCAATCAAATTCACTAAAATAAATTACATGTTCCGTAAATGAAAAGGGCAGTAAAAGATCCCGATAAAATCCACTTCGATTTTTCGACCCAGTTGGCATCCGCGGTTATTTCAAGAGAATCGAGGTTTACGATAATTCAACAAGTGTTCTTAATTAAAGAATCGCAATAAAAAAATCTGATTATGTCGTTAACTATTTCTGTTTATTATTTTTAGAGTTCCGAACCCGAAGGGTAAAACGGGACCCTATGTTCGTCCGTCTGTCCGTCTATCACCAAGCTGTATCTCATAAACCGTGATAGTTAGACAGTTGAAATTTTCACAGACGATGTAAAGCTGTTGTCCCTATTGCAACAAATACCTACTAAAAACAATAAAATTTATATTTTGGGTCCATACAACAGACATGATTATTTTTATAGATAATGGTACGGACGGAACCCTTCGTGCGCGAGTCCGACTAGCACTTAGCCGGTTTTTTAAACGCTGAAGAAAAACTGTTTATTTATATATACAGTGTCTTCTCTTCTTATATAACCAACTAGCTGTCCCGCCCGCGACTTCGTTCACTTAAAGTAGGTATCTAAACTGAGTTTCAAACAAATTACACTAATAAAAAAATCCCATAAATAACTTTGACACCCAATTTTACCCATTTTAGAGGGCTATTTTGAAATATCCAGGAATACGTTTCCATTTATTTTGCATTTAAGGTATCCAAACCAAAACTAAGACCAATCACACCACCCTTTAAAAAGTAATTACCCATAAAAACATTGACCCCACATTTGACCCCTTTTTGAAGGTCATATTGAAAAATCCTGAAACACTTGTTCATTCATTTTGTATTTACAGTACACAAAGTTTCAGACCAATCGCACCACCCGTCAAAAAAAATCCCATACAAACATTGACCCCCCCCATTTGACCCCCTTTTTTAAGGTTTTATTGAAAAATCCTGAAACACGAAACAAAGTTTCCGACCAATCGCACCAGGTTAAAAATATCCCATACAAACATTGACCCCACATTTGACCCCTTTTTGAAGGTTATATTGAAATATCCTAAAACACGTGTCCGTTCATTTTGTATTTACAGTACATAAACAAAGTTTCAGACCAATCGCACCACCCGTTAAAAAGTTCACATACAAACATTGACCCAACATTTGACCCTTTTTTGAAGGTTATTTTGAAAAATCCTGAAACATGTGCCCATTCATTTTGTATTTACAGTACACAAATAAAGTTTCAAGCCAATCGCACGACCCGTTAAAAAGTTCCCATACAAACATTGACCCCACATTTGACCCCTTTTTGAAGGTTATATTGAAAAATCCTGAAACACGTATCTATTTATTTTGCATTTACAGTACACAAACAAAGTTTCAAACCAATCGCACCACCCGATAAAAAGTTCCCATACAAACATTGACCCTACATTTCACCCCTTTTTGATGGTTATATTGGAAAATCCTGAAACACGTGTCCATTTATTTTGCATTTACAGTGCACAAACAAAGTTTCATGAAAATCGCTCCATGCGTTAAAAAGCTTCATACTAACGTTTTCACCCTTTTTCACCCCCTTAGAGGTGGAATTTCCAAAAATCCCGCCTTAGTAGGTGGTTTTGTTATAAAAGGAAGCCACCTTTTAAATTTCAGCTTTCTATCTTCAGCGGTTTCGGCTCGGCGATGATCAATCAGTCAGTCAGTCAGTCAGTCAGGTTAAGCTCTTATATAGATACTAGCTGTCCCGCCCGCGACTTCGTCCACTTAAAGTATCTAAACTGAGTTTCAAACACATCACACAACTCATAAAAATCCCATACTAACTTTGACACCCCATTTTACCCCTTTTTGAAGGTTATATTGAAAAACCCTGAAACACGTGTCCATTCGTTTTGCATTTACAGTACACAAACAAAGTTTCAAACCAATATCACAACCCGTTAAAAAAATTCCATACAAACATTGACTCCCCATTTGACCCCTTTTTAAGAGTTATATTGAAAAATCCTGAAACAGGTGTCCATTCATTTTGCATTTACAGTACACAAACAAAATTTCAGACCAATCGCACCACCATTTAAAAAGTTCCCATACAAACATTGACCCCACATTTGACCCCTTTTTGAAGATTATATTGAAAAATCCTGAAACACGTGTTCATTCATTTTGTATTTACAGTGCACAAACAAAGTTTCATGAAAATCGCTCCACGCGTTAAAAAGTTTCATACTAACGGTTTCACCCTTTTTCACCCTCTTAGAGGTGGAATTTCCAAAAATCCCACCTTAGTGGGTGGTTTTGTTATAAAAGGAAGCCACCTTCCAAATTTCAGCCTTCTATCTTCAGCGGTTTCGGCTCGGCGATGATCAATCAGTCAGTCAGTCAGTCAGGTTAAGCTCTTATATAGATATACTAGCTGTCCCGCCCGCGACTTCGTTCACTTAAAGTAGGTATCTAAACTGAGTTTCAAACAAACCACACTAATAAAAAAATCCCATAAATAACTTTGACATCCAATTTTACCCATTTTAGAGGGCTATTTTGAAATATCCAGGAATACGTTTCCATTTATTTTGCATTTAAAGTATCCAAACCAAAACTAAGACCAATCACACCACCCTTTAAAAAGTAAGTACCCATAAAAACATTGACCCCACATTTGACCCCTTTTTGAAGGTCATATTGAAAAATCCTGAAACACTTTGTTCATTCATTTTGTATTTACAGTACACAAAAATTCAGACCAATCGCACCACCCGTCAAAAAAATCCCATACAAACATTGACCCCTTTTTTACAGTTATATTGAAAAATCCTGAAACAGAAAACAAAGTTTCAGGCCAATCGCACCACCCGTTAAAAAATTCCCATACAAACATTGACCCCCTTTTTTAGAGTTATATTGAAAAATCCTTTAACATGAAATTAAGTTTCAGACCAATCGCACCACCCGGTGAAAAGTTCCTATACAAACATTGACCCCCCATTGACCATTTGACCCCCTTGTTTTAAGGTTATACTGAAAAATCCTGAAACACGAAACAAAGTTTCAGCCCAATCGCACCAGGTTAAAAAGATCCCATACAAACATTGACCCCACATTTGACCCCTTTTTGAAGGTTATATTGAAATACCCTGAAACATGTGTCCGTTCATTTTGTATATACAGTACATAAACAAAGTTTCAGACCAATCGCTCCACCCGTTAAAAAGTTCACATACAAACATTGACCCCACATTTGACCCCTTTTTGAAGGTTATTTTGAAAAATCCTGAAACACGTGTTCATTCATTTTGCATTAACAGTACACAAACAAAGTTTCAAGCCAATCGCACCACCTGTTAAAAAGTTCCCATACAAAAATTGACCCCACATTTGACCCCTTTTTGATAGTTATATTGGAAAATCCTGAAACACGTGTTCATTAATTTTGCATTTACAGTGCACAAACAAAGTTTCATGAAAATCGTTCTACGCGTTAAAAAGTTTCATACTAACGTTTTCACCCTTTTTCACCCCCTTAGAGGTGGAATTTCCAAAAATTCCGTCTTAGTGGGTGGTTTTGTTATAAAAGGAACCCACCTTTCAAATTTCAGCTTTCTAGCTTCAGCGGTTTCGGCTGGGCGATGATAAATCAGTCAGTCAGTCAGTCAGTCAGTCAGTCAGTCAGGTTAAGCTCTTATATAGATATAGATAGATAGATAGATTGTTGCAAATTCAACTTACCAATTTCAAAACACTGCAAAAATATTCTGAACTAAAGTTTTAAAACCGCTGTCTCACAATTACTATTGTATGTATCACAAACTACTTTTATTAAACGTTAATTCTTGTATGCGGGCTGCGAAATTGTGCCACATGATAACTAAACAATATGCATACAATGTGGAGAAGGCATTCACGATTCTAATTAGCACCGTTTTGTATCTACTGAATGTTCACAGAGAGACGGTTCTTAGAAAGAAGCAAAGACGTTCATCCCACAAGCGCGTTATACTAGATTGTCCTTCTGATACGGACCCAGAAAGATTATATCCGTTACAGAAATTTTAAAATAATTAATAAATATTGGGCGTACTTATATAAAAAACTATATGCGTCGACTAGAAAACCTACTTTTGTTGTTTTTGTCGGTTAAACACGCAAAACGACGCCAAAGAAGAAGTCTCTACCTATATCTTATTTTCTGTGTAAAGACGTGTTTACGTAAGGTCCAGAGTCTACTTTTGAAAATTGACAACATTACCTTTGCCGCGCTAGTGTGTCAGATTCTTGTTGGTATAACTGATGAATCTTTCTCCACTAAGTTCTTTACATTTACACGACATAACAGCAACCTTCTTTTCACTCCGCTCATATAGCTTATCCTTGGATACTCTTTCTCTCTTTCCTTTTACATTTTCGTCTCTAATGTTCTTGATGTATTTCTAGTGTGTATTGGACTTTAAAGGAAAACCACGACTCAATGAAATCAGATACGGTGATCTATAAAAATTCCGACTTCACAAACTTTTGTGGGCCTCATCTGCCTAATTAGATTCATTGTGAACCTAGCACCGTGTTGGTTGTCACACGGTATGAGGTAACCGGCCTATGGTACCCAATAATGTTTAATTCATGGCGCGTCATAAGTACTGCAGCCACAAAAAGACAGGACGGAATGCTAACATTTTGTTTCCTATAGCCTTGGTTATCTAGGAAACGGTGCTCGTCATATCGCAGTCACAATTATATAAGGACAGATGGATCCCAGGTTCGCATAGGTATATTTCTAGCTGTTCAAGGGTGCAGAATTTATAATGCATTGCATACGTTGCGTACGTGAAATGTGTGAGTCTGTGGCTATGAGATTCCACCTCGATGCACTTAGCACTTTGCAGTTATATCGAAGCCGCATTTTTTCATAACTTTGATATAGTATTTAAATTAGAGAAGAAATATAGATTCAGATTAAAACTCAAACATAAATAGTGAACACGCAAGAGGAATGGCATGCCATTTAATAGGTACTAATGAGGCGGAAACAGTCAAGAATATGATTAAGCAACTGTTTCTGTAAAGTTCAGCGCTTCCAAAAAGATCACCGTTTTACAAAGCGGTCCAATGACTGTTCTTAACTGGTTACGTCACGAGCTTTTTAAATTAAACTAGTGGTGTCCCACACGACTTCGTTCGCATCATATTATATTCATTCGCGGTGAATTTTGGATTCTTCTTAGGGCGGATTCGACCAAATGATTATAAAGCACTATCCCCAGAATAAATATTAGTTATCGAAGAGTAAACTGTCATTTTACTTGACATTATAATATTCTAAGAATCTAGAAATTGGTCAAATCCACAACTAGTTGCAGTATCATCGACAAGATTTATGTTATACAGTTATAATGTTACGACGGTAATATAGCGGCTGCCGCTACTATAGAAACCAAAGGTTTCAGACTGAACGCATCGTAAAAGCTTTGTGGAACGATGCTTAGCATTCAAACACATTTGTGCAACTTTGTGATGCGTCTTTATTCACGAACAGACAGTCTTTTTAGGGGCAAAAAATTTAATATATTTTAATTTTTTTAAATAAATATCGACCTATTTATTTTTACATAAAAATAACATTATTAATCGAATCCATAAGCTACCAAACTAGTTACAAAATATTTTTCAAGAGATTATTAATATTATAAATGCGAAAGTTTAGATGTTTATAAGTTTATTGACGGCAGGACAGATAAGGATATAATATAGTCGACTTACATTTACACACTTAACAACTACGAACCTAGGTATGTTATTCACCAGAGTGGCTTGGTATCTAAATTGGTAATAATTGACTTGGCTATTAATTCAAGAGCGTACCTTTCCTATCGTAAAGAAGCCAAACATTAATTAAGAAGGCCGTAACCATTTACAGAGTCTAATAATAAGCATGGCAATAGAGTCAATCAGTATCCTATTATGCAGAATATAGGTATACCTACCTCAGCACCATCCTCTCAATAATATGCAAGTATCTTGAAAAAAAATATAATAATGACGAATGTATTTCCCAGGCTTGGTATATCTTATGAGATTTCTAGTTTCTTAGATCTTCGTTCAAACACGATATTTGGCTCGAGCCCAGATTTTATAGAAGTTAGTATTTCGTACGTGATAAGTTGCAAGCCCATCGCCGCTTATAAGAATACTAACCTATGTCACACACTTTCAAATGGTTCTTGGGTATGCCAATTCTCCTTCAAGGTTTTGAGCACTGGCATTGAGCACATAATTTTTACGCATAGAAAAATTCATTGGTGCACGACGGTTCGAACCCACGACCTTCAGATCGCAAGGCACGAAGTGCTACGCGAAAAGACCCACAAATATGCCTCCATATTGCGAAATACCTGACAGTGTGAAGTGATCGTAAATTTTTATATGAGCGTGTAACATGACGCTGTGTCATTGGGCACGTGCGTCAAAATGGCGGAAACGTTATTTTCGGCGGGAACGTTGCGTGACAGACCTGCCAACGAAGGTGGATCTTGAGGTGTTTCGCATAAACACACATATAACCACGCACGATTTCAAAACGTGTTTGCAAATATGCGATAAGCTGACGCGTGCATATCACGAGGTTTCTATTGGATCTGTTTTTTAACGCAAATATTATATCGGTTTGTGGGTTAGGTAAACCTACGGCGAATACGTGGGCGAGAAGATCTTAATAACTTTGTTTTATGGTAACAGATTGCCAAAGATCGGAATTTCTGAAAGATTTTGGAAAACCTTGGAAACATGGCAGGGTAGGAAAAAAAGTAGGTTAAAACGGGTCTAAGAAAAGAGTAAGTATTTATAACTCCACCCTCATAATGCAGCCATATAATCGTCATTATTGATAGTCAATGAACATTTAAGGCGATGATGCAGCTGTCGCCATATATTTAGGAGGCAGATTAATTGTACTTGTAGAAATAGAAATGTACGAGTATGGCCTATAGAAATATACGAGTATATATAATGGCCTGTAGAAATATACGAGTATTCCCATACCAAAAATGTTTTACTCGTATTTTATGTAAGAAGGTACTCATATAAGATGCGATAAAGTGCGATTGTTTGCGTGCTAAGACCTAAGCTGTTACGTTTAAATCTTCCATTTCCATTAGCACAAACTATTTATTTTAGTTGATCCACAGTAACATAAAGGTAATTCCAGTAGGTAGATAAATACTTACCTAAGACCCAACTTGATTGTTCATATAAGTTGTCTAAGCGATAAAATAAGTTAGTTAGGTATATAAGTACCTTAAGTCTACCAAAGCATGTTTATTTGCAAGTACAGTACTAACTTCCTACTATCCTATCCCACTTAAAATGCGAAAGTTTGAAGATTGTTGGGTGTTTGTAAGTTTTTGCCGTCTTAACGACCGGGCGGATTTAAATGAAATTAAAATACTTACTTATACTTACATAGTTTGTGATTTAGAAAAATATATAAACTACTTTTTAAATAGGTAGATCGGATACCACGCGTGCGAAGCTGCAGGCAGACGCTAGCAATACATAGAGCTATAAAATGGTAACCTAGAAGACAGTATTACGTCGCAAATTATAGTTAGTTTACAGTGTAGAATGAAAGCTATCACGCCCTTGTTTCACAAGTATTTGAAAGGCTTGCGAATAAAATTCAAGGCGACGTTTCATGTCCGCCATACTATCGAGTAGTGGTTCACTCCTTTTTCGGAAGCGAGCCGGAGTTGCAACTGTCACGATTAACTCTTCGCAGAAACTGGTGATACCAAATTGAGGATAGTGTGGCTAAATTTCTCAACTTCGCCCAAAACCATAAGCAGACTAGAAGACCACTGGATGATGGTAGTGATTACGTGTTAATTAAATTATTGATACAACATTTTTAAATAGGTTAACGAAGGTTTTAGGAGACGGCTAAGCATTTAAAGAATTTAACTCAACGGCTTAAAGTTAAAAATTACAGTTAGCCTGGATAGATGACGCCAAAGTTTATCTTAGATCTAGCAACACTGGCAACCACAGCAATCGGAAAACTAGATAGATATCCCAAGTATCTGGTTTCTTGAACTTCACTTCACCGTTGGAACCGGTCTGATAAATGCCGTGAAAAAAGAAACGTGATGCACTGTTTGGATGAATTGGTGATTTTATTCTTAAAATATGTACATCCTCCTCCTTGCGTCGTGTTCCTCAATGAGGAAGGTCGTGACCTCCCTTCTGCATCACCTTCTAAAAATATGTACATATGAGTAGATAATCGAATAATTTTTAGATATATGATTGTGAGAGAATGCTTGAAAGCAATGCGTTAAATTAAAAAACACACCCATGTCACCAAAAGACACGATTAAATTTTCGATCGGTGTCTTCCTTTGCTCTATCTCGAGATCTCTCCCACAAACCCGCAAACAGGTAGGCGCACCCCTGAAAATCAATCACACGGCTTCATTAAGCTTCTCACGATGTATACAAAGTGGTAACAAGTTAATCAGCGCGACAGATCGCAAATCAACAACTAGTTGCAGGTGTCAACTGGAGATAGTAATCGGACATTACAGATGATGGAGATATGAATATCGAGTTGTGGGATGTTGAATGAAATGGTCTCAAAACACAATACAACTTTTGTTTACCTTATAATATATACCTTTGTTTGACTTTAATGCCAATTGTTGATAAGACACGATGCTTTTGACGATGGAGCTGGTAAAAAGCACGAAACTTTTTGAATTCCATTAAAAGCGACAAAGGGAGGGATTTTAAATTTTCATTTGATGACATCACATGAGTTAAATAGTTATCAAAAGTTTTGTCATGATTAACTGAAAAAAAGGATATGTGTTCCGCAATACCTTGACATTACGAAAAGGTAAGCATTCAGAACATCATAGTCATCGCCAGGGCAAAGGTATTAAGAGGACGACAAATACGTGGGTAGTTTCAAATTGCTATGACTAAAGTTTCACAGGAGAGAGCTACTTTAGTGGCATCGTTAGTTTCTAAATGAGAACTTTGTCATGAATTTGTTACCTAATGCTATCACATCCCAAACAATACGATAAATTTTATCAACATCCATACAATAAAATACTGTTCCTACTTCCGAAATAAATTTCTCTTTTGGCTTCAAAAACATAACATCAGCTAGAAGAAAAGTTCAAAGAAGAAATATAAATAGGATCATAGATTGTTTTATTTTGAGGCGTCCTCATAAAACACGGTATTAGCAGAGCTTATAAGAACAAACCTATAGACATACGTAGGAACATAAGACCAGCTGGAACACTTATCTACATTGTTGTGAGTCTCACAACAATTCAAAAGAACTCATACAAAATGTCGGTGAAAAAATACATTCTAAAGGTCAAGGCGTGAACAGTGTCTTACCCTACCATGTTACATCGCGCATATTTTTGGCTTGCTTGGGTCCATTTGGGTGTTGGTAGGAACTCAACAGCGCAGTCAACTTAAACTTAACCAGAAGCAGCACGAGAGTGAAAAGTATTATGACAAAATAAATAAATAAATAAATAAATAATGCTGGACAATCCACACAGCATCATCTAGCCCCAAAGTAAGCTACTCAAAGCTTGTGTTATGGGTACTAGATAACTGATATATTTAATACATTACATTACATACATAGATAGATATTTTTTATTATACATAGAAAACACCCAGACCAACGGAACAAATTTCTGCAGATCGTACACAAATTTGTTCCGCGGCGGGAATCGAACCCGCAACCTCTTGCGTCGCAGGCGGACTCTCGCCCGCTGCGCCACAGAGGTCGTCAAATGTTATCACGTTAAGTCCCCGTGCTTTACGCTAGCATCAATATAGTAGGTTTCATCATGGTTCCCGCAGACTCCCTTGGGGCACATTAGTGTCCCAGCGGCCTACTCGATCCTGTGAAGTGGTTCTACAATACAGTGAATCACATGAGAAACTCAAACACGCTGATCCTACTGCAAACATCGGCTTACCCATTGTTTGAAAGTGAACGCGGATTTTTTAACTGTTTTACTTTCAAACAGCCTTTTTATTCTCACAAAAGAACCAGAAACAAAAATATATCATTGTTTCTTGGTTCAAAGATCTTATCATACCAATTTTGCTTACTTAGTTAATTATTAGTTGGGTACTTTTATGCTTATTAGAATACAATGGTTTTAGGTCACCTTGACTGCACGTTGATTATCGTTTTTAGTTCGTTGTTTTTTGACGCCAATGCTGTTTCTGCAAAATTAATACAAGAATGCAGTCACCAGTTCATACGAGACCTCATATGAGATGCACGGCAACCAAAACCGGTTTCAAAGTTGGCATTTCCGATTTGCCGTAGCTATTCTTTTGAGAGAGAAAAGACTCATCATTTCGAGAACCAAGAACCGCCGTATCGGTTTTTTCTTTTTCCTGTTTCATGAGGGTTTGAAATAAAACGAACCAAATAAAATTACCTCCACACTTTATCCTTCTAATATTATAAGAGCGTTTTTGTGTAGGCGCTTGGATGTTTGTTTGTGACTCAACAACGCCTAAACAGCAGGATTTGGAAGAAATTTAAAATACCGTATGTACCATGCATGCGAATCCGAGAGTAGAAGCTCTAGTATCGAGCTCGAATATCGAGTAGTCACTCTGAAGTAGGTAAGTACTCCAAACCTTTGATAAATATGTAAAAAAAAAAATGATCTAAGCTCCAAATATTTATAAATCGTTAAGACTTGTGACATAATATTTTTTTTAAATACTCGTATAACGGTGAAAAAAAAGAAAAGCGGGTTATTGTGTACCTACAGTTTACCACACTATTTAATTACTTGGCCACACACGTGTTTCAAGTGTCTCAAGTTCCGATTGCCGACACTGAAACGTGTGTGGTCTAGGACAGAAAATTTATATACTTACATAGGTGACGTAGACTTGAAACGGCTTTGGATTCTTTTATATTTTTTATAAACTACGAGTATTATAAATATAAGTAAGTACATCAATGGCACCTACTGAATTTTCAGAATATACAGAAAAATATTGGGAAAGGCCCAAAATGTGGGGCTAGTTTACAGAGCGAGTTTTTTTTTATATTGTACCTACTTACTGACGTGATGTAAGATGACATGGGTAAGAAAAGAGTGAGTACTGAGATGACGAATGATAGAGGGAAATGGAAGAAGATCACATGTTGTGCTGACCCCACATGTCGTTGGAAAAGGGCAGGAAGATGATGAGGATGATGATGACGTGTTGTGCCTATTTCTAAATGAAAACCTCAAAAAATATACGTCTGTAGTACATTTAAAATTCAATGAACAAATTAATTTAGCAATACATGCAAATGCATTTCATATAGGTACTTATTCGCAAATACCAGTAGGTATTATGTCGAACTCAACGGGAAAACTTGTCTTTGGTCATACCGCACGATGCAATAATGTAAACAAGAAATCTATTACAAAATGAAATATGATCCTGCAGGTGAGTTCCATTGGAGAATTGCCAGTGTCGAGTGCAAGTACTCTGTAAGTTCCCACTCAATATACCTAAGCATCTAGAGGAAATGGTCTGCGACAGACGACAGTCGGTCAGGCAGGACCCTCGCCTCATATAACTCAGGTCTGTCGTGCACATAATGTTTCTGTAGAGATGGGACTCCAGTATCGACAATAAAATAAATTAAGATGAACTGAGCAATATATTTCTTCAAATGGTCATGAGTTGAACCCAATATCTGCAATAGAAACTTTGTTATTTTAGAAATCAAAACAACTTCAAGCACTGCTTTATAAAGCAAAGTGAGCATTCGCTTTTGAGTGAAGGTATTCCTAGTTCTGTCAACAATGATTACCTACTAATTTGGTAACACCATAAATTAACACTGAAAGCATACATGATTACAAAACAAAGATGTAACAAGATTTGTTTGTTACTCATTCACTCGCTGTCACTCGTTCACATCGTGCGTATTATTTGGGCCAACGTTGCGTAATGTATGTAAAAAAATCTATACAAATTCATGAGCAGGCTTTGCCTGGGGTTCCCCTGAAATCGATATGCGAGTGCGGCCATCACTAGACAACGTGGTGCCGGCGCCTGTAATTCAATCCGGTCAAGAAGGGTAGACGCTTATTGCCAGGCGCTTACATACATTACACCTCTCTTTTTCCCTTGCCCAGATATCATTGTGTATAGCTTTTAAGCTACTGTTCACTGTTATATTAGCAAAACTTCATGCACGCTTGTTTCCGAGCTTTGCCAACACAATGTGCTTCGTTACATACCTAAGTAGGTTCTTATTTGCATGCCCGAAATCAATATAATATATTATTGAATAATAATAATATTGCCAAACCAATAAAAAGAATAAAGGTAGTCTCTACAACTGTGTGTAGGCAAATTTCTAAAAAATATAAAACAAATCGCCAGTTTGTAAACACGGTACAGGATCTAACGAATCGGAATGTAAAGGCAATAAGCATAGTGAAGGTAAGCGATCGACATAGGTTAGTATACTGTGGCGGCGAACAGCACTTTGAACTTTTCCGCCAATGCTTCCGTTTTCTGCAATCTATCGATAGCAATAAATAAGTTCTGCGAAAAAATGTGCAACGTATTTAAGCGTGCAGGGTTAATATTCATTGAAATATGATGAACAGAATCAATTTAATTCGTAGTTTGTAATGCCCCACGAGTAATATTAGGATATCCAATTTTACACATCTATTACTTATTCACTTATCTTGTGCAAAATTGTAGTGAAAATATTGTTATTACATTATTATCGACGCATTAATAACTCTGCCGGCAGACAGCTGAAAGTGGCAACTGCTAAGTTATATTCGAAATACTTTTAAAGCCACTACCTGAATCTTTTGTTATCTCACCACTGATAACATATGTAATAGAGATTACGCTTCGTTTTATACAATGCGCTTTTACTGATATAATTATGATGGTGCAACACAAAAATCAGCAAAATATTGTACTTACTAAACTTGATGATATCGATAGTAATTCATCGACAAATACACAACACTATGTTCAAGTTCCCGGTCGACTACTACTGAAAGTGCCAAGTACCGCGCAAGACATTTTTCATTACGATAAGTTTTGAGTTTCTGCCGATGATTTCTGCTGTAGACGTAACTTGATTGAAGAGGTCTCCGGCTAGGTCATAACTATTATTTGTTTTGTGGTGCTTGTGTGAAGGAAATTCATTTCGCAATTACAAGCTGGCGAGCTAATCAACGAATGGTCAGAGGAAGGAAAGTTTGTTTGTTCCCGTCTGAAATAGATTTAAAAGAAATTACTTTATCGTACCAACTTCCCATGTATCAAACAACCAAAACCCATTTTACTATACCTTTCTAAATAAACTGTTGGTGATATTATAGAAGCTACAAAGGTAACTTACTTTGAAACGCTTATGCGATGAAGCTGTAGATCTATTTATCTGCATTTTGCTTCATACATCAGTAAAACATTTCACAATTCACTCTCGAAACTAACATAACAAGTGTTCCGTACTCGTACGTTACGAGTAGGAGAAAATCAAGAAAAATGCGTGCTCTCAACCGTTAAGATCAAGCGCTCTCGTCTGTCGATCGCATTAGGCCTCCCCTGATGTGTGGACCCGTACGTAAAAGGTTTCAACAGCTGCTCCCCCGTGCAATATTAAAATATCTCTGAAGGAAGTGGGCGAGAGTTTATAAAAAACGGGGGAAATATGCCGATATTGTACGCACTCGATACGTAGTGAGAAGGAGCGAAGGGCTATTAGGCGCTTGCTCACGATCTGTCACTACTGAGTTATTGCTCACTGAGTCAAGCTGAACACCTAATTGATATTCTTCTTCTGAATTTTAACGAACTGCACCTATTTGGAAGGGAATCTAATTTGAAACCATTTAAAAGCATTTTGTTGTACCTAGTAGTAATAAATAAAGCTTTAACTTTAATTAAGACACAAGCAGAGATAAGGTAAACAAATAAAGCGGTCAAAATATTAAGCTACAAAGATCAAATTAATTGCATAACCTTCTGAATTAATAGGACAATAATAGGTCAATGCACAATAATGCTATAAATAAAATAGCAAAATGCAATTGCATTAACTGCGGCCATGCTCACATTGGCCTTGTTGATTTGTTTAGATAAGTAATGTTTGTATAAATAACTCGAGATTTTTAAATTCCACGATTGATTCGTAAGCAACGCGGTTAAGTCCGATGAAAAATTCACCCCAGGACCAACTTCCAATCCAATTACGGAAGCGGAACTCTGGAAATTCTAAACCGATTATACAGAATTGAAAACATTAAGTACTTCACGGATTTTGACTTCCTACCATCCAGAATCGAACCTTATACCGTCCACGCTGGACTCAATTCAGCAAATCGAAACAGCGATTACGAAGTCAAAGATAGAATTCGAATGAAAATTATTTACAGAATAAGAGTTTTTGCACTCTGAGCAAAGATGGCACTGATTAGGAAAGTTTTATGACTTGCCGTTTTATGGGACAAACATCGTTTCCACAAAAACGTGACCGAAATTAGACGCAAATAAATTATGGCGTTAGGCAAAAACTCCCAACACCATGATTTATTTGCGAAACGAATAGGAAATGAGATCGATTATGGAAAGTATGGTAATCCTTAGGGTCTAATATTTTAATTTGCACGTTTTAGTAAAATCCCGCCCTACTTATCGTTTTCAAAGTTGGTGATGACGAAGCCATTGAGACCTACCTAATCTGAATAAAAAAAACTTGACTTATTACTATTAGACTAAGTAATTAAAATAAAGAATTTTTACTTATCATTGTAAAATAGGTATAGGTACCTACCTACAGGCAGGAAAAGACAAATTTTAATAGACAAATCAGAGTGAAATACTCGTGTTATCAAAATTATCTGCAGAGCAAATTAAACAGCATAATTAGACCGCTTTCATTACAAAGCTAACTCAGCCACACCAATAACAATTTCAAAGTAATTTGTACCTTGGTGCTACGATAATAAATACCATACCCACTAAACATTTGCAATTTATGACAGCTAAGTGACCCACGCTAGCAACGAAAGCTTGCTGTCTTCGTGACTCACGACTCGAAAGTGACAACTTTGAGGTACAGTCGGGATCAGCAGCCCTCAGAGCCTCAATAATCCGGTTTCAACATTAATTAGGCACTTTCTGAAAGTAGGTAAGTACTATTGAATCCAACAGTTGAAAGAAATGTGACACTTATTGAAGACTTATAAATCAGTCGCACGCGTTCGCCACCGACTGAACTAAATCAACAGTCCTATCAAAGGTCGTTATTGAAAAAAAATATGTTAATGTTCCCATTAGTTGTAGTGAATAGAAAATCTTAGTTTCGGCAAACCACAGTCAAATTGAATGTAACCCAAAACCGTTTTAAGTTCAGCACGTTATTCACAGCACACTCAAACTCCTGCAGTCTAAACTCAATCAGGAACTGTCCAAGTTTAAACCAAACTCAAGGTAACTAGGGGTAACCATGTCGTAGTCCCGCAGCCGAGAATATCAAAATGGTGTTATAGAAATAGCTGGACTGGTGGAAATGAGGTGACATGAACCTAAAATTAGCACGGATAGTATACTAAATGTAGTAACCATTTTATAGATATCTGGGTATAGTTTAGATTGAATTTTGACGTAGTTAAGCACACCTACGAAGGGTTGACGTCAAATCAAATTATTCCAAGCCATTTTTCTAGTGGAACCTCCCATGCATGATGGAAAATCGGATATCAATTATGTAATAGAGGATGCGAATGATGAAGCAATTGATTCGAAAATATCTGAGGATGTCAACTACTCATAAGTACTTACCTAGATAGCTGAAACATTATATGTGATTGGTATATTTTTTGCTATCTAATACTACAATCTCATTATTTTTTGCCGACTACGTACTTTGATACGTTACTAATTAACATAATATGTTAATCTTATTATTCAATTGAGTAAATTCATGTTAAAGTTGTCAGTTTACAGCATTTCTTCACGATTGTACTTTAACAAAATAATAGGTATTGTTACGACTGCATGATCCCATATTTAATGTCACTTTTGACGCTTCTAGTTAGAGTTCGGAACTAAAATATAATGTACAATGATTCTATTTAACATTCTTCGAACAATACTGAAACAATACCTAATAGATTGGGTATTTATTTGTGTAATAGGGCGATTCTTCTCTACAGTTTTATTATTGTTCTCACTATTCATCATTGTTCGCAACAAATAATTTTGGTTATATCGTAAAATATTAGTTAATTTTAAATGAACCTTCCCTTCGTAAAACATTTTAATGGTTCATCTTCATGCTATCAGCTTAAAAGAAGAACTCCTACCCTTCGTGAAATTTACTGCTTCATCTTCATATTATCAGCTTAAAAGACGAGCTCTAAAATTAAGGTTAAAAAAGCTTTTAAAATACTGACAAAAATATATATTGAGAAAAACCACCCAGTACCACGAATTGTAATTTATTTAGAGGACAAAACGATTAAGTAAGTAATATCTGGTTGCTACTTTCGATTTCTTTTGTTTCTGTCTGTGTAGGTAAACAGGAGTAAAGTTGCAAGAAGTTACCAGACACACCTTTATGATGGCAAACGCGGCAGTAAGCATCTGTTGAAAAAAGTTACACTAGCATAGCATTAATCATGGTAAGTATTGACTTAGGTAGTAAGGTTTTATAAAATATAATGAAAATCGATGGATGGATTTTTTTTAATTGATAACTATAATGGTTTTGAAGTCACTGGGAACTCGTCGGCATCGATCGGTGTACTGCGTGACAGCAGTACGTTGTTACATTATTCGCTCATTTGAGCAGGCTATAGTCTATAGACTTTACTGCCTAGTCTTACGTAAATTAATTTCTTCCGTTTTCTTTAAAATCTAACCTCACCTAACCTAAACGCAATTTCTTTTTTTTGACAGCAGTACGTATGCATTTTTTAACCGATAATTTGTTTGCAGCTTTAAAGAACGCAGCTGGAAAGAGTTAAACCAAACTTTTCACTTCTGACCTTATCGTGCCATTAAATCGTATGGTGCTGTAATGTACAGCATCTGACACTTATTATAAGGTGTCAGTAGCGATCACCGATGACACAAGAGAGTGGAGAAAATACCAATTTTTGACACGATGATACCAGTCTGACATCATCGAAAATTAAATAATTAACTACCTATGCGTGTAAACTTAACAATAAAATTATTTTGACATTTATAAAAATTATGCTACTTCTTGACACGAACCAAAATTTGCACCTAGAGTACCTATCAATATCCGTAATGTGTTTAATGTTTAATCTTTCGGACATTGGCAGAATTGTGACATCAAGCTACAAAAGCCATAGACAAGAATTGAATTGAATTAATCCTTTGCTCTTTGAGTCGGATAAACAACATGCTGATACCTACAAGTTGTTTACTCCTAAGTTTCGTTTATTACTTTACCATCAAAGGGCCTTTAAAAACGAAAAAAGCTGTTTAGCTTTTAAATTGTAATACCTTACAAGTTTGCTAATTTGAGAAGTTTCCGCCTCTACAAACAATTTCCACTGGGCCCCTAACTTGTTAATACTCGGGACCGTACGTGCCAGCTTCTATCTTCTTCTTCTTCTTCTTTTTCAGGTCTCGATGAACACACATATAGCAGAGTAGTAATTAAAAATTCAGAAAGTGAATACATTCCAATCATGTTCACCAATTTTTATCAAACTCATACATGTGAGCATTATTTAAAAAAAAATATGATCACTACTATAATCCCCGGGCTCGGTAGATATCTCCTCAGATATTTTAGTTACTTAGATCTTTGAAAATATCTGAAGAGGGTAGTCAGAGGCACGTCCAAACATGACATTTGGTACATGCCCACATTTTGCACAGTAGTTAGTATTCCGTACGTGACAAGTTGCAAGCCCATCGCCGCTTATAAGCATACTAACCCATGACACACACCTTCGAATTTAAATATTTCATTGATTAGGATAGAATATTCAGTTCAGTAACAGGTATTATTAAAAATGGTAGATATAAGAAGTGATATAATGGACGTGGGATTAGGGAGACAGCATCCTTTGGAACTAAAAGCTCAACGCAAATGAATTTGCGAGTAAAAGCTAGCAAAAGATACAATCGTATGCAGTGCGGTCGTGATCTTGAACCCAGGTCCCCAGGGGCGTCATTGTCTGCCTGGGTATTACGGTATTACCATACTAGAATATTTTCGTTATGTATGACGAAGTCTAGTGTGAAATCAATGATAGGCGTGGGCCTATCCTAATTAGCCTAAATATATATAGAATACTCGTAGATTTTGAATTTCAAAAACTAGTAGGTATGTGTACTTTCGAGCAAAAAAATCAGCCAAAAAATAATTCAAACTTTCACAATTATCAAAAATCAAATAATGTAATATTTTTAAATAATAACGGATCTTTATCGCGTTTAACTTTATTGTTTTTAACCCAACGTTTCGATCATATTGCAACGAGCGTGGATTTCATAAACAGCCCCGAAAAATGCCTAGGTAACTAAGTAGCGGGCATGCTTAGTATCAATAAAATACAAATAATGGGTAGAATCGAGCAACATAAAACTAGCTTGAAAGATCATCGGTTGAAACGAGAAGTTAGTTGTTACATATAAACTATTCATACAAAGCAAAGCTATTGGTTATGTTACGTGGATTCTTTTTACACAGAGAGAAATTGCAAAAACTCCTGATTATAGCGCATTGGTCATGGCTGTGATTGATCCAGTATGTAAGTAGATGAAATTGAGCACGCTAAATGAACAGTATTGTAGGATGCACCAGTGACTGCCAGAGCATTCTGAATGAAGGGAAAACTGCTCATCTGCGTAATTGCCTCGAAATTACGGCTGTAATTGATAGGTTGGTGAGCTGAGTACCTCCCTGATTGTGCGGACAGAGTGGATAGCTTTATCAATCGAACGCTAGAGTCAATACACTTTACTAATAGCTACTTACAAGCTTTAAATATTTTACAGAACTGAATTAATCGCTTCCATTTTGCAGACAATTAAAAAGTCTGAGTTGGAACGATTAACATTTTGAGAAGCAAATAAACTTACAAGTTACCATTCATAGAATATTTCGCGCTTAATAAACTTTGTATTAGTTAGTAAAAGAAGGATTAGTAGGATATTTAATACTTATTGACACTTATACGTGTTTATTTGTCAAACAATTCATTTGACCATGAGTAAGCAGGTTACTCAAACATTTTTCATCCTACAATGCTACTAATTGCCGTATTTTTAATATACCTACCTACAAAAAGTAAGGTGATCTATTGGTAGGTGGTATTACTAGTTTATATCAACTGCACATTATTATTGAAAATGTCTAACGTGAAACTATTAACCGCTAACCAAGCCAAAGGTCACAGGCACAGATTACGATAGCCAAACAATAGCAAAACAGTAATAATCGTAGAATAGCGAAATATGGCAGTGTGAGTCAACGTAGCTGGCGTTTCCCAGCGTTTGAAGCTCTGAAGGTCCACGTGGGATGTCGTTTGAAATGAACACGATAGGCGAACCTCTCTCTCATTACCATTGAAACCATCCAGGTACGCCTATGGCACAGAATAACAGCACCTACTGCCAGTATGTGTGCTCTGTCTGTGCCTGCTACTCGTATGCTAACTTGACTTGACAATAAAGCTTTTGTGCTAAGATAAGTCTTATTGTTGCTAAGTCGTATGCTGTCAGAAAACAAAACATATTATAGAAAAGAACTGGATATATCCATTGCTATGGATGAAGTGTTTGAGCCTAAATATCTAAGATTAGTGAATCAATACGCCGTTATTCAAAGCGATACTATCAATTCAAGATTGTGCATCCTGAGATCTCTATCAAAACATCATGTAAATCCCAGGAGCGTAGACAAACACATATCGTTGAAGAAACATTGCATTGTGAACGGTAGCTTTCGACATTTTCGTGACTCACGACACCGGTTAATCAGTGAAGAAAGTCATACAAAATGCTTATTTATTTGTCGAACATGACCCCAGGGTCAGGTTCCGTCCAGGCCATTGTTCCATGACAGTGATGGGTATTTGCCATTTGTGGATTTAGAGATCAGGTACATATACCAAGCTTTTAGTCTACTCCACCGTAAAAAAAGACAGCGTCCTATCTATGAGAAAAGAGTTCCAATTGCTGCATAAATCATCTAATCAATTAGATGCAAAAGGCTGTTGGTGTTAATATGAAACTTCACATGCAAATAAATGGCAATTGAATAAGCTTTCAGGTCATTCCCTCTTAATTTCTCCGATCAGGATTCCATAAAATAAAAGTAACATAACAATCTAATAAATAAGACGAATAAAACTATGAATGAATGAAAAAAACATAACAAGGCTTTTAGGTGAAGGTCGAGATGACGGGCAGGAAACGTGTGTGAGGCCCCATGACGTCATTTCCTGGGCTAATGAACCAGTCGCATTATGCTAAGCTATTCGAGACGATAACCTGCACTGTAAACTGGTGTTAGAGAACGCTTTAAAAGATTAGAGCCTATTTTAAAAGCACTGTCTATTGATGAGTGAATTCGAGAGATCAAGGTTTGTACAAGCGATATGTAGAATGTGTTTGATGTTGGTAGATACCTAAGAGCTTGTGAAACGAGTGCAAAACTTCCACAATGAAATCTGGGAACGCTGAAAGTAAAATGAGAACAAATAGAAGTTATAAAAATATTATCTGAAGGTGTTGTTTGATGTAAAGAATATAAAATTCAAATACAACTTAGGAACAATTTCTTTGTGTACGAAGTTCTTAAGAACCTTATAACTTTTGCTTTTTCGAGTTTTCGTAAGCTATTATTCACTTTCAAGAAATGGTTTGGAACTTCTTTGCTTTCCAGTGCTTATAATTGGTTTATTAAAATATTGCATATGTTTGCACAACGTCCTGCCTAGCTGGCCCATAGTCGCTACGCCATAGAGGTTGGAACACTTAGCCATCGAGCAGGATACAGTTCAATGTGCCCAGAGTTTATCGGCGTTCATAAACCTGTAAATAGATCGAATGCAGTAAAACACTGCACCGGAGCCACTGTGCGCCCGTTTCCGATTTCACTGCATTGCAATCGATAGGACTCTTATCGATTAAGAAGTTTACTAAAAAAAATTTTTCTTGTTTCAAACTTTGTTATATTTTCACAAATGTTCCATTTGCAAAGTTTAAACAGAATTGCAACTATACTCAATTATATGTATACAAAACCTCTTTCAGGGTCACGTAGCTTAGTTTATAAGATAAAACCTGTTAAACAACTAAAGAACGAATTCATTTGTACGAGAACTGGATTAAAAAATGCACGATAACAACGCTTATTAGCATCATGCTGCAGATCATACTAAGGTACCTAGGTAGAAACAAAGACAAAATTAAATAAGCCTTATTTGTTCAACGGATGTCGATCGAGATGTTAGACATGAGCAAAAAGTATACTTACCTAAGCCTTGAAACAAACAGGTCCCTTTTCAATATCAATAAAATACAAGTGGTTAGAAAATGTTTCCGGATCGTAAGTAATTACGCCAAGATATAAAGGAAATGTCTTAATACCGTCTCGATCGTACGCGGTCTAGTTAAATAAACTTAACGATGTATTTTGTCTTCAAATGATATGAATGTGGATTACATATTTGCAACGTAGAATATTTACCTATACGTAGATCTTTCGCTTGGGTGATTTCACCTTTTCAAGCCTCTTAATGAGCCAACAATATTACAAAGTTCAACGGCACCATATCAAGAGCGCTTCAGATAAATGGATCACGTTACTTGATTAACCGGCGCACATCCCTTCCCTTATCACCCTTGGGAATATTTAAATGGGCCCTGAATATATCACACCACCACCCCCGAGGTGAACGAGCCAAGCGAACTCGTTTACCTGCTCGATTCACTGTGTGACGGTTACTTCATTAGCTTAAAACTGTAAATGAAAACAATACAGTTTTGCAAGGCTGTAAAAATGAACTTTATACAGTAAGCAGATTCAATGATTCTCGTCACATGAGAATTGGGGCGGCAATTTGTAACATGTGTGTGATCTCAATCAAAATGGCAATCACGCGCGGCGCCACCGCAACTACTCCTAATGTGTGCGTATTGAAAATCAACATTCATGCCAACGGGTGCTCCACACGCCCGGTTACTCTGATTTATGCCTGAAAGTGATCTTGCTTTGACATCTTTATCACGCAACATCATCGAGGGATTCCATCGCAAACGCGAACAAATCGGCACATTTATTTCCGCTAAGTAGGCTAACAATGTCCGACACGTATTACCGTTTTTGTTGCCATAAATCCTGCCAGGATCCTTGTCTCGGCGCCAAGGTCTGCGCACTCATTCATAAGATCAAGCGGCAAAAAACTGGAGCAATGAACTGGAGTCACGTCGGATGCTCATCAACTCGAAGCACGTAGTATCGTCTAAACTACCGCTCATTGTCAATATTAGAGAGTTCCGAGTCAGTGGTAGAATCAATAGGGGCCTTATCGTTATTAGACGCATGATTGTTTTGCTGTCTAATGAATAACAAACATTTGGTCCTTCATGTCCAGATAAACTGCTGTCCATGGTATCTTGATAAGACACCATATCAAGAGTCTGCCAGTACCAAAGTTGATTTGATTGGACAGTCTGTAAATAGTAGGTATGTGAGCAATCCCTTTTATATTTGAATCCAGCTACACATCTCTAAACTAGATGGGAGGAGCAGGTCATACAAACTGATGAGCTGGTGATGATCATCTATCATCATCAGTCATACAATTCTCAAAGAATAATAAAGTGAATGTAGTCTTATGCATACATATTATATGGACCGTAATCCGTCGACAAAATAGCATATTTTCATAAACTCAAGCTATTCCACATCACAATAACGGAGACTGTTACTGCGTTGATAACTTCAAATGTCTGAAAATTATTCATAACTGTCTTAGGTATGATAAACAGTCGGCCAAGAACAAGGTTGGCGAAGAGCATAGCCAATCAATCCGGAGATGAAAGCGTCTCATTTATTTAATTTTCCGCTTACCTACATGTTCAAGACAGGCATATTAACTAGACATTGGTCATCAACCTTCCACGTAATTCTTTCAGGTCACTGAGCCAAAAGATCCCACGTCATGCATAACAGTCAATCTCATCATTGACTGTCGCAAATCTTATTTCAAGGGTCTTAGTGAAGCGTGTTATTAAAACAGATAGATGTTCAGTTCACGCCGTCTGTCTTGCAATTATCAAACAATACATCTTACAGCGATACGAACCCGTCTCGTGTTTCAATATGAAACGTTCGTATGTAAATCAAATGCGAACATTAAAGCTCAATTCTGCGTTGAATACAAATCAGTGAGACTGTCTCAGCGGATTTGTTGCATCATAATTTACAATCTGACCTTCGATACCTTATTTTTGCAATGTTGGAAGCCTAAAATAATCATGGTAAGTATTTCTTGTTTTGGGGTTCATTTTTTTGCTTGATTTTTGCGAACCTAGATAAAACTTATGATTTTCAGCCATTTATAATTATTTTGATAGGTTAGGTACCTGCTACCGTAGCTAAAAAATGGTAGGTATCTCTGTGAATAATGGAGATTTCAACACAGCAACGCAAGAACATGGAAACTGGGAAGTGAATGTCATGCAAATAGCAACTGCGATTTATCGTCTGATTTATTCATCGATTCAAGTTAACCAAGCATCGACGCATGAAAGCCATTGTCTAGGAGACAAGGAGACTTTAGGAGACAGATCGTTTTGCAATCACGCGCGCCGTCTCGCCGGCCGGCAGCCCATCAAACATTGTCGGATTACGTTTATGGACCATTCGTATGGGATCTGCTACGGTTAATGATTTTCGGCTTCATAGCTTGTGCAACTCTATCTCGAGCCGTTACCTATTACTTTTTATAGAGATTCTTTCTTCTGTCCGGTTGCAGTCACGATACAACAAAAGCTTTAGAAAAAACTTGCAGCGGTCGAAATGTCAATGCTCTCGCCACTGCAAGCCCAGCCAGACCCTACAATTATTATTACCAAACGTTCCCCTATCAAATTACAAGCGCCCCGTGTTCTTGACATAATAGCGGCGGGCACCTTTGCAAAAAGGTTATCTTATTGGTATCCAGTAGTATTGATAGCGACTAGACAGTTCGGTATGTTTGAATCTTTGCATGTTGACATACCACTGACCGGGCTAATGTCCACAATTCCTTATCTGCGAGCTACGCATACATATATATTAAAAGCGTGTGCATCTTCATCTTGAAAGGGCAGTACTCTCACCGTTTATTTTCCTCATGCCGGCCCTAGACCTTCACTGCACGGCCAATCCTCGGTGTCGGCAACAACAACACACACTTTTGCACCGAAAACATTAATTTCACAATGCACGTAAACAATAACTTCGCGCCGGCCGGAGAGTAGTAGAACGTATACTATCGCTTCCTACACTTTTGTTTATAAATATGATGGGGTAGAGAACATAAATTGTTATCCAGTGATGCGATCTACGCGTCCCACGCAAACATGCGGCGACGCGAATCAACGCCGCGTGACTGCAGGCGTGTCGCCGGCTGATACTGTGGCGCTTTAGCAGCGGCAGGATCGAGAACTAATTGCTATTGACAGGATGTCACCCTAGATGGCACTGTTATTAAACATTAATTTCAATGTTTACGTCCGCAGAATATAAATAGTAATAATTATTGTGATTATACTTTGTGCTTACGAGTAATATCAGAATCTGTGCTAATATGCATTTAATTGTACGTTTACGAATCACTTGGGTTTAAAAATATAATATAGGTAAGCTTGTAGAGATGTTTCAATCTAAAAATCCAATGTATTTGCTACTCTATTTCCTCTACATACGGTACAAATACAAGTGGAGGGGCGTGTATTTTTAGACTGATCTACCTCTACCTAACTACCTACCTACATAATTTTCAAACAATTATACCTAGGTAGAAAGTTTAGAATTAAGAAGTATTATTACTGATTATTATAACGTACCTTATAATTTGTTTTTAGCTTCAGATATTCCAGTCTGTAGCTTCTCCAACAAATAAAAATAAAAACACGAAATATATTGACACGCACCATAAAAATTCGAATAGTTCAGCACAACTAGTAAAATTTTCATTCAGACTGTTTATCGCGAATAGAACTCCGCATTGAACGAAATGCCGGTCGGTACTGAAAAGCACTGTAAGAACACTAGTTTCAGTAAAACGCTTATTTTACGGGTATTTCCGCCGCGCCTGGGTATAATAAATGCACGATTTCGACGCGGTAGGTACACCATGAATAGCTACCGATAACACTATCCATCACCCCATTATCCTGCGGAGTGAAGTTAGCGGCGAGCGCACACGTCAAAATATACCATAAATAACGCTGTACGTATCCGGGGTGCGCCGCACCATGCCACCCCCTTTCGATCGGCCAGTGTGAGCACAGCTTTATTTTAGAACAAGATTTCTGAATTTGGAAAAAAATAAGGTTCAGCTGGCGTAGCCGCGTGTGATCGAATGGCTATGAAGAGCTGAGTTACGAGTTACGAGTCTCGTATACGACGGAGGCGAGAGGGAGGCAAGGCGAGACGAGGCACGCTCGTAAAAAGTGGGTACCTATAGCTTGCATTACAACTCCAGCCCTCGCCGGCTGCGGTCGCAAAACTCGCAATTCTCCGGCGGGGCGGAACTACAAAACACTCCCAAGTAGCCTCTCGACATGCACAGCCTATTAACTTGAACTTTAATTACCCTCCACCATTAGGACTGCCTGCACTAGGGTAAAGTTACCCAGCATTAGCGGCGACCCTTTGCCACCTGCGACAGACTGTTTATTTTTCATTCTGACTTACAAAGTTATCCATATTCAATGTGTTCTGCACAAAGACGCGACGGCGAAAATAAATTTGAAGAATTTTAAACAGCGGTAAGACAATAAAACGTCGACTTGCATATAAACATCCATTCGTTACCCGGGGTAGTGCGATGAAGGGAACCCGACAAAGGAAGGCTTTTTAGGGACCCGGATAAGACGAGACGGGAAGAAAAAGGAGAGCGACAATTTTTCCGGTTCATATCCTCGTGTACATTTCATTACTTCCGCTTTGTATGGACGGTCGGGCAAGATCGGGTGAGGTCGGGCGCGCTCGGCTGGCGCCAGGCAATCGATAGCCGTCAGGCGTAGCGACATGCTACGCTACAACTTAGCTACTACGAGGGGCTACAACTTCGCAGATTACGGTACGCGGCGCGGTCGCTTTGCTGCCTGGCTGAATTAAAGTCTGAGAACTTGATTCGAGCGAGGGGTAAGGTTGCCTGATTGCAGTTGCTTGCTATACATTCCTTTGTAAAGTTAATTACCTAAAGGCGCAAGTAGCTAGGTAGGGTTGTATTTCCATAATATTTCTTTTAGGTTTTAGGGTAGATAAGTTTAGAATTGTATATTTAGTAGGTACCTACTGTTTACCTAAGTAGATAGATAGATAAAGAATTTTTTTTTTTTAAGTACATAATTATCTATATTTTCTGTCCTAAAAGTAGGTACTAGGTAGGTAGGTAGGTAGGTAGGTACCTACCTACTCTACAAGTATAACATACTGAAAACAGATGAATGAACAAGGCAGGCAAGGAAGGATCATGGCAAAATAATGATAATTATTATTTTTCCTTTTTTCAACAATCCAACAACAACCATTGAAAACAATGAAGAACACAAAACTCCTTTTAAAAACAAGTTGTGTAATATATGTAGGTAGGTTTATGTCCAAAATAAGGAATTTCTTAAAATAAGTAAGTAGGTACCTACCTATGTTAGAGAAAGTCTGAAAGTGGCACCGGTGACAGAAAATGGTATGCAGCGTGGTATGGGCATGTTATGAGAAGAGATGAATGTCATGTGACGAGGAGAGTGTTAGGTATGAATGTGGATGGATAGGTAAGAAAGGAGTGAGTAGGTAATGAGATGACAGTGATACAGGGAAATGAAAGAAGATCACAATATGTTGTGCCGACCCCACATAACGTGGGAAAAGGGCAGGAAGATGATGATTTTCTTTTCAATCGTCGTTAAGTAATTTTCTAACAAGCCAGTTTCTCACATTTAGATTCATGTAAATAAAGTATTAAAATTACCTATCAAATATATGCTTAGGTACTTAATAAAAATTAAATGACTGCACATAGAAAATTTGTAAATAGTTCATTGAAAAAATACACAGCCTAACTTGTTTGTTGTACCTCAGTTGATGCATGATTTTTTTGATATAAAGTGTCGCCATCTCTGGAGTTTTAATCTAACTGTTTGAAAAACAGTTAGATTTTGCCAGTGTCAAGTGTATTTTTTAGGTAAGCATTGTCAACATCACAGAGTCATAGTCAAGTTGTCAAGTTCTTTTGCAGAATAGTTTTGTCAGTGTCAAAGCGTTTTTTATAAAAATAAAATATTAACGTAAAAAAAATATCAAAAGAAATTATAACTCTGTATTAGGTCATGCGTCATCATATCTTACTAATAATTATAAACGCGAAAGTTTGTAAGAATGTATGGATATCTGGATGTATGTTTGTTACTCTTTCACGCTGAAACGGCTGAACGGATTTAGATGAAATTTGGCACAGATATAGATTATAGTCTGGAATAGCACATAGGCTACTTTTTATCCTGGAAAAATGTACGGCTCTCGTGGGATAGATTTGTTTTTGTTTTTCATCATCGAGGGCGAAGCCGTGGGCGGAAGCTAGTTTAAAAATAATTTCACTGTCAAAATAGACAGAGATCTTAATATTATTGTTGAGTACAAGCGTGACATAAAAAAAGAAGTCAAGTCGTGTTGAGCATTTTTTGTACCAGAACACTAGGATACTAAAGGAGTACTAAATTATAAAATATAGGTTTTATTGTTGGAGGAGTATATAATAATATTGGTTAATCAACCAATTCACAGAGAAAAAAACAAGTTATAAAAAAATTAAAATATACACAGAATCCAGACCTGTTAAAAAAAATAGATTGTTGTTAATTATTCGCTCATTTGAGCAGGCTATAGTCATAGACCTTATTGCCTAGTCTTACGTAAATTAATTTCTTCCGTTTTCTTTACAATCTAACTTATAATCTAGCCTAATCTAACAGCCATTTTTTTTTTCAAAAAAAAAATAGATGTACTATCTATGCAGCATTTTTATATAAAAACTGACAGAGGCATGAGCCGTACGACAGGAGTATTATAATATTATTCTGTGGGCAGGAAGGAGTTGTACTCTGTGGGCTGGGCAGTGGGCTGGCTGGGCACTCTGGCTGGGCTGGGCAGAGCAGAGCAGGCAGAGGGCGCCGGGGTAAACTATTTCGCCTTCAATTCAAAACAGAATAAAGTAGGTACAAAAAAACTACGTATTACAACACACTAAGTTTAATTTATTTATTAGGTATCTGACTCCAGGATTAGTTAGTTATTAGTTATTACTAGAGATGGGCGTTTTCGGATTTTTACGCAATCGGATACAAATTCGATTACTAATTTTGAAATCGATTTAAAAACCCGATTTTATAAATCGATTTCAGAAGTGTATGATGGAGCAGATTGACCTTAGTTTCGTTCGAAATTCCATGGTTTTAGATTTATTAGCCGCGTTTTGAATTTGCACACCCCTTGAGCGTCCAACCGATTTTTCGCAATGCACATAATGCATTTTTTATATTTTGCATGATATCTCTTGCACGGACGCAGGAAAAAACAAAGGCCTATAGATAAACTTACATACATAAAACCTTTTTGGATTTACATAATATACCTACATCCTGCAGGATAGGTACACCTCCTTGGTCCTACTTGACAGTTGACATATTAAATACTTATACAAAGAAAACTTTTTCATTCGTTTGCGAACGAACGTAAGTTTTCAGAAATCTTATAGCCCTTCCACATGTTGGTGATGATTGGTCAGTGTGACAAGGACAAAAAATTTAGACAAGGATGGCGATAACACCGGGCCACGCCCGGCGTGCCATCCACACGTTGGCCCTCGCCTCAGTGCGCTCCGATCAGGCAGGCAAGGCGCACGTCGATTTCGACTCGGCGCGCCGGCGAATTACGATCGATATTTTTTTAAGAAAAATGATGTCATGTATGGAATGAAATATGCTGCCTATAAACCTATTCCTGAATGCATTACATTAAATAAAATAAGTCTAGGTACTTATTTTATTACCATCATATCACATATTTACAGTAGGTACGTACATACCTAGTAGGTAATGTAGGTAGATTAGGTAAAAATGGCTACCTACCTTTTCTACCTATTCCTGAATGCATTATTTATGTATAAAATAAGTCTAAGTACTTATTTTATACTTATTATATTTTATGACTACCACCTAAATTATGCGATGTTATGGAAACCAGCGCTGTACCTATGGAACCTACCTAGTTACTTACATTTATTGATCATACCTAAATAAATAAATAAAAAAGTAGCTCAATAAACATCAAATACGTTCATTGGACCTGTCGCTCATTTTGCGACACGTATCATAGTGCATTCGGCGAGTAGACACGCACGTCCGTCCCGTGCGCTAGTTTGCAAGAGACTGAATAGCAAGCCAACGTGTAGACGGCAGGCGGGCCGCGCGGCCAACTCTCTTTGATCTTGGCCCAAAAACCGACACTCGACGGGATCGGTGGCCAGCCTGTACAGGCCTGTACAGGCGTCGGCGACCCTACGCCAACCACCTCACTACACGCTGGGCGTTGGCCATGATTGGGCCTCGCCCGGCAGGCCAGGGCCAACGTGTGTTCCCTCCATTACGATTTCGTTCGTTTGCGAACGAACGATCGGTTTGCTTGCAGCAAAACTGTCTGAAATTCTCTTCATCTCTTTCATTCCCAGCAGTTGTTTGGCAGAGTGAAAGTGATAGCATGAATTTATGAAAATGTATCGGAGTTTTCAAAGAAAGATTTGGCTTTGGCTTGGTTTTGGTTTGCTTGCGTTTTCGTGGTAGATGTTGTTTTTAAGTTTTCTTAAATCAGTTGGTCTTTATTGGACAATCGATAAGATTCGATTTGTAGGTGAAATCGGCTTTCAGATTCGTTTTGATAAATCGGACTCATGCCTAGTTATTTATTACACTTATTACGATAGTGAGGGAAAATATTGTGAGTGCTTATTACAAATACATACCATACCTACCGGAGCTGATACACACAATATTTACACACTAATTACAATTCTTAAATCTACGAATTATTGTATATTACTATTTAGCGATAATCAACACCCGAAATATTTATTTCACAGAATGGAAAAGCGACCACTGCGATTGATAACGTAAGTTACCTTTACCTAGGTACCCTACCTATTATTTTTGAAAGATTTTACCTTGTAACCTACTGGTTTTCGCAAGTTCTTAGGAATAAAATTATTGAAATATTTAGCAGTAGGTAAGTACTTATCATTTGCATACATTTGAGACATTATTATTTAATAAGTTTGATTTAAAATGTTGAAACAGATACCTACCACCTAAGTTGTTTCCCAATATTGTTTCTAGCTGTGATAAAGCTTTAGCCAATATTTGCTTGAGTTAATATTATGGACCTAAACTTTTCAGGGGAAAGGAGATAGTTGAGAGAGGCCGGATTGTGACCAATTGCAATTTGCCAGAGGTCGGCCATAAGGAGGTCACTCCAAATAATTCATGGCTGGAAACAAAGCAAGTTCAATATGCTCTAGAATCCAGAAAGAAACTGGTGGCAGCAGAAAGAATTGATAAAGTGTAAGTACCTAGTTCATATAAGATTTATGTGCATGAGTGATCCATACAGTCTACCTGTCCAGCAGTTAGATGGGCTAACAGTATAGCATCCAATCCGAGTGTGGGCTAGACCTAAATGAGTCTAGCAAAAGACGGTGGACAACAGCACACGTAAATCTATTCAGTAGCAGTAGTGTTTACCACATACCCTTCTTCTTAACCTTGTTCTTCATGCCCTTTTCCCACTCTATGCGGGATTGGCACAACACATTTTCTTCCATTTGCAGTTTTGAGGAGACATGATGAGGAGGGATGAAAACCTCACCAAAAGAGTTATGAGTTAAGTAGAAGAAAGCCTAAGAAAAAGTGGTTTGAATGTGTGAGAGTTTATAGGAATGTAAGAGGTGTATACCTATTCAGAGTTGACAAATGATAGGAGTGAGTAGAAGAAGTAAACATGTGCTGACTTAGCGTGGGATTAGGGCAGGAGAATGTTGAAGTATAGATGGATACATTCAGCTGATACATATATTTCACATCATATCAGTGTACCTACTACTACACTATATCCCCAGTGGCTTATATTATTCATATAATATATCTAGGGGCTCACTGAGCCATGCAGAATGGCGTGATGAACAAGGCATGGCGGAAGTCACACAACAAGTTGGTGGTCACTGGCAGTACCTGGGACATACAATCAATGGGACATTATTTCTGATGCCAGAGGAAGCTCTGTTTCTGATTGAGACAGTGAGTACTTTCATCGGTTTAGATCACAAAATTGGGGATGACCCATGTTAGTGTTTTTAGTTTAACTTAAACCCCTAGGAGGGGGAAAGTAATAATATATTCTTAACCAATAAACAACAGAAGGTGTGGTGTAATAGAAAGGAGGCTTTAATACTCAGCAGTGGCTCCAAGCAGGCTGTATGATGATGAAATAAATACAAGATTAGGTTCTCCCTTAATAATTTTAATAATATTATTTTTCATTCTTTATTGATTGACACGCCCCGACTTCACACGGGTAGCAAAAGTATTTCTATTTTTTTATATTTATAAAACGTATCCTATGTTACTCAGGGCTAATGTAGCATTCTAAAAGTGAAAGAATTTTTAAAATACGTTCAGTAGTTTTTGAGTTATGCATTACAAAAAAAAAATGCAAAAATAGAAAACATTCCTCTTTATAAATTTAGTATAGATAGTTGCAGCACTATGTTCAGATAAATAAATATAATCCTCCTATCATAGTAATCCTTTTCTTTTCAGAACTGTCTCCTACTCAAGCACAACAATGTTACTGTTTCAATACAAAAAGCATACAACCTACTACTCAACAATAATTTAACCCTCACACAATACAAAGCATATGCCTGGCTTAGCCGAATCGGTTACAAAGTTCTCAGACATAAAAAGTCTGAAGTTGATGTTTCAATAAGGTTTAAAAATAATATGCCTACAATACCACCTAGTAATACTGAGGCTGGAATGGAATTAGATATACCAATGCCACTTAGTGACGCTGTTTCAGAAAAGTTGGATGAAATAGATCAACTAATGACATCAAATATTGATACTTCACATAAGAAGAACGCTATGACATTAGATATGATACCATGGCAACCAGCTGGTAATGATAATGAGGCTACTACAATACAGATACACAAACCACTACCAATTGGTATAGATGGTATGAGAGTAGAATCTGAAAGATCAAGGCCACTTAGTGACGCTGTTTCAGAAGAGTTGGATGAAATAGATCAACCAATGACATCAGATGGTGATACTTCAAATAAAGAGCATGGTATGACATTGGATATGATACCATGGCAACCAGCTGGTAATGATAATGAAGTTACCACAATACTGATACACAAACCACAACCAATTTGTATAGATGGTATGAGAGTAGAATCTGAAAGATCAAGGCCACTTAGTGACGCTGTTTCAGAAGAGTTGGATGAAATAGATCAACCAATGACATCAGATGGTGATACTTCAAATAAAGAGCATGGTATGATACCATGGCAACCAGCTGGTAATGATAATGAGGCTACCACAATACTGATACACAAACCACAACCAATTTGTATAGATGGTATGAGAGTAGAATCTGAAAGATCAAGGTCACTTAGTGACGCTGTTTCAGAAGAGTTGGATGAAATAGATCAACCAATGACATCAGATGGTGATACTTCAAATAAAGAGCATGGTATGATACCATGGCAATCAGCTGGTAATGATAATGAGGTTACCACAACACCGATAGACAAACCACTACCATTTGGCGGTATTAGAGTAGAATCTGAAAGATCAAGGCCACTTAGTGACGCTGTTTCAGAAAAGTTGAATGAAATAGATCAACCAATGACTTCAGATGGTGATACTTCAAATAAAGAGCATGGTATGACATTGGATATGATACCATGGCAACCAGCTGGTAATGATAATGAGGTTACCACAATACTGATACACAAACCACAACCAATTGGTATAGATGGTATGAGAGTAGAATCTGAAAGATCAAGGCCACTTAGTGACGCTGTTTCAGAAGAGTTGGATGAAATAGATCAACCAATGACATCAGATGGTGATACTTCAAATAAAGAGCATGGTATGATACCATGGCAACCAGCTGGTAATGATAATGAGGTTACCACAACACCGATAGACAAACCACTACCATTTGGCGGTATGAGAGTAGAATCTGAAAGATCAAGGCCACTTAGTGACGCTGTTTCAGAAGAGTTGGATGAAATAGATCAACCAATGACATCAGATGGTGATACTTCAAATAAAGAGCATGGTATGATACCATGGCAACCAGCTGGTAATGATAATGAGGTTACCACAACACCGATAGACAAACCACTACCATTTGGCGGTATGAGAGTAGAATCTGAAAGATCAAGGCCACTTAGTGACGCTGTTTCAGAAGAGTTGGATGAAATAGATCAACCAATGACATCAGATGGTGATACTTCAAATAAAGAGCATGGTATGACATTGGATATGATACCATGGCAACCAGCTGGTAATGCTAATGAGGCTACTACAATACTGATAGACAAACCACTACCATTCAGTGACGACGGTCTAAGATTTGTATCTGAAACAACAAGGCCACTAAGTGACGCTGTTTCAGAAAAGTTGAATGAAATAGATCAACCAATGACATCAGATGGCGATACTTCAAATAAGGATATGATACCATTGCAAAAGGCTGGTAATGCTAATGAGGCTACTACAATAGTAATGGATAAACCACTAACATTTGGTAGCAAAAACCACATAACTAATCCTGAGGGTATGTAGATATACAGTATTTGTGAAGAATACATGAAATTCCAGGGTCCCCTCAGGAACATTAAAGGAATACTAAGATCTAAGTGTGACAAAAGTAATATATTATTTTCAGATGTACTTTCAATCGACGAACATGGTGTAATACGCTTTTTAAATGAGGAGGACTCTACAAATACTATTGAAATGGAAAATGTATCACCTGATTTAAAACAAGGTAAGTTTGATTTTTGAATAAGTACCATAGACTAGAACATAGTGTAAACGGCTGAACAATTTTCCATTAAACATTCTTATAAATATTAAATCGTAGTTATCGAATAGTAAATTGACATTTTACTTGCATTGACATAACATTATTCTGAGAATAGTTAATACCACAAGTTGGTCGAATCTGACCTAAGTCGTTTATCCACGCTACACTATCCATAGTGGATAGGACTTCGCTCGTTCGATCAATAATTAAAGCAAAGGCGAAAGTAGTTTTTTGTTAAAATATTTCCAGGATTAAACGGCTAAACGCATCTTAATGAAATTTGGCAGATAGATTCTAGGTATCCTGGGGACATTAGAGGCGTTTCGTCTCAAAATAAAGCAATCAGCCTATATCCTAGTTTAAAGTTCTATAAGACTTGGATAAGCAAGTACAAAACAATAAAAAGATAAATATTTATTTTCCAGAACTCGATACAATTAAAAAATTAATACAGTTTTACAAAACGGAGCAGATTAAAATAAAAAACAGAAAAGTAAAAGCATCCGATCCAAAACGCACGCAGGAAATATTCAAAGACATCCCAGACTGCTACGACCATCAAGTGATCACTGTCAAGGTTCCCCATGAGAAGTACTTACCACGGAACGTGTTTCTGAATAATACATCGTACGTACTGAATCTGCAGACTTTAAAAAGCAATAGGCGACGTAACTCAGTCCCACGCACGTTGATAGAAAACAAAGTTATGCATCGGACGAGGAACTCCAGTGGATCCGGGACAGCGGGTTTTCCAGTACCAGTAATACACACGATTCCACCATTACTCCAACAGCCTATAGGATTCGTCCCTGGCTTGAGGCCACGCTTCCATCCGTATCTGCAAAGACCCCAGTTCCCAAGGCATTTCAACCCATACTGGTGTAATATGAACTTCGTGCCAAATACATTTGGTATGAGTAGACCGCCAGCCGGTCAATCCTACGACCAAAGCCAACCGAGCCGTAGGAAAAGACATGGTTTGAATGTTAAAAATGACCATTTACGAGCAATAATGGAGTTTGCAATTAAATTGAAACAGTTTGTAGTACCACCTAATAACAGTCTCAATTCTCTTTTTGGACTTATGAGCAGATTCAATGAAATCTATAATGAAAAGATTCGTATTACACCAGATTTAGATGTCATTGACGATAATCTGGCTAATATCGTAACTATTGAGTTAGATCATGATGAAGTTCAAACTAAGAAACCAGGCTTAAGCTGTGAAAAGTTTGACAATCGTTTGAATAGTGTAAAATCGCTTGCCGCACGTCTAAGGAACTATGAAAGAAAGAACCAATCGACATGCAAACATAGGAGGACTTTTGTTAATCTCCTCAAACATTTCAATGAAACATATGATACTGATTACCAACTGGATTCAAAAGGAGAACTGATCGATAAGAAAATAGTGGTTGTTGATAGCAGTTCTGACTCAGAAGACGTTGTTGCTACCGATAACAATCAAACTACCAAAGAAAAGAAACGCAGCTCCAGTGATAATATTGATGCTCCCAAAAATAAAAAACGTAAGATACTACGCAATCCTTTCAATCTTCTTAAGAACGTCAATGAAGGTGTCAGTACAAGCCAAGCAGCCGTTGAGACTACCATTGAAAATAATTCAATGGATCTGACAAAATATTTCGGTAAAAACTGGCTACCAGACAAAAATGACTTCGGTTCAGCATATATATGTTATGATAAAGATCCTATAGATGTGTTTAACATAAGTCAACAATTATACGCAAATATGGACGACCCAAGTGCGTTTAACAACTGGGTAGATCTTAAATTATCCATCTACGCCCTTAGAGAAGGTATTTTGGATTTAGAGCATGGCTTGACACAATCGACAGAACTCCAATCGCTTAAGTCATGTTTCAAGCCACTTATTATGCGAAACCCGTCTCATGATTGGCCTACCTTGAAGTGTCTCAGAATAATAAAATCTGATAGAAGCGTTCAAGAAACTAGTCTGAGAGTCGATTTTGATGTATATAATAAAAATGTGCAGAATTTTCGGAAGACAGACCCACCAAAACCACATTTTAGATTAGTTTGCATCGAGTAAGTAACAATTTTATGATTAATTACCGCCATTTCTCATTTTTCGATAACTGATTAAAGGTACATATTTATAGGAAATATGTAAATTGGGGGCCATACAGTTAATATGCCGCTCGAAGACCGCTGTTGTAATCTAACTATTATATTTATTTTATGATTTAAGATTTTCTTATACCTAAGCGGCGATAGGCTTGCAACCTGTCATGTACGGAATACCAACTACTGTACAAAATGTGGGCAGTGCCAGCCAAATATCATGTTTGGACATGCCTCTGACTACCTCTTATATATAATTATATATCTCTATCTCTATCTTTAGATATCCTCAAAGATCTAAGTAACTAGAGATCTGAGGAGATATCTACCGAGCCTGGGGATAACAGTCGTGATCATTATAAGATTTAAAAATCTGTTGATTTATTAGAAATGTATGTCAGCTAGATCGTGATCTCGTGAGTGCTACAATAATAATCTACTACTTACTTAAAATCCTATGGTGGAAAAATAAGGTCTCGATTTCCGAATTGTAACTCGTTGAGAAATCTTTAAAAAGACCTTAGGTATAGAGGAACGTAAGACGAGTTTCATTAAAAAAAACTTTGTTTCAGTGAATCTTCGCAGTTCCCGTCTCACGGTGAAGTGAGAGCACTCCAAGCGAGATACGACGACAATGTATCCATGGTGTTTGGCGTCGTCGGTACTGGCTCAGTAAGCTTTTTGAGACTCGACTCTACGGAAATACCCATTAATCTAGAAAACGATTTTGTCTAGATTTATTCACGGATATAAGAGCTTATCCCAAACTGCTCTATACTCTTATCTGTCTTTATTTACGTATCAGCAATGGCTTAGTAAGCTTTTTGCGACTCGACTCTACGGAAATACCTACCCATTAATTTAAAAAACTATTTGGTCTAGATCAGTGGTTCCCAAACTATTTTGTTTCATAGACCACTTTCAAAATTTTGCTGGATCCGGTGGACCGGTGGTACCGGTGGTACCTACCTAATGACCTAATGTAGATGCAGGGGCATCTACATTAGGTCATTAGGTAGGTACTACCAATTTCTAAATCTTGTATAAAAAGCGAAGATTAGATCTATGGAAACTTGCGTTGTGGCTGTGTTGCAACGAATATTAACAGATTTCGGAAAAAAAATCTTTTCCATTTCCAAATAACCATTTTTTTCTCTATTTTTTTATAAACTGTCTTATTGAGAAGGTTTAATGTAGGTATCATATTATTTAAAATAACAAGCCAACATTTTAGTTCTTCACTATTGATACCAAATTAATATTCATGCACCCCTGCTTACGATTGTAGACCCCCATTTTTTGTCACGTCCAACGTAGACCCCCGTCGAGTCGCCCGTGGACCCCTAGGGGTCCACCTGAACCACTTTGGGAATCACTGGTCTAGATGATTTATTCACGGATATAAGAGCTTATCCCAAACTGCTCTATAGTCTTAGCTGTCTTTATTAATCACAGTGTTTGATGTCAGCAATGGCTCAGTAAGCTATTTGCGACTCGACTCGGAAATATCTTTTTATCAGTTTATTGTCATAATCCCCACTAAGCTATCCCCAGTGGGGATTGTGACAAAACTCTTTTTTTTCTAGGAGACGATGATGAGAACTAATTGATTTATTCCAGTTACTGGTTATTCATATTCATTTATTCACGGATATACGAGCATATCCCAAACTGCTCTCTAGTCTAGTTTTAACTGTCATTATTTACATTATGTTACCTAAAGGAGTAAAAAATATTGTAAAAAAACTACTGCATAGGTATTATTAATTAAGCAATTTATTTAGTACATAAGCGATGTCGGTTTTCGTAAAAAATAATAGTTTCCGCACTACAGCAAGGTTTAAATAAAATACCTATACATAATAGTACTTAATATCAAACTGTTTATTATTATAATAGTTATCACTCTCTGCATTTTATTCTCTACGTGTCGAATTGCCAAAATGTAGTAATAAGAATATATTTTTGTAAGTTTAAAGTAATAAAAATATTACGGTACATTAAAAAACGTGAATTCAAATGGCATTTTTATTTCGGAGGGCAAATAGACTATAACTTGCCTATTAATGTAATTGTAATTGCACAAGTAAATAAATACATATTGGTCGCATTTCACTCAGCGCCATCTAGCTTCGAACTAAGCAAAGCTGAGCTGATTTCGTCCTCATGAAGTTTTTTAATTATTATCTTCGCTATGACTATAGCTCAGTTGGTAGCATTTCCACCATCCAGAACCTATCTAAGTTTATTATTTTTTTATTATGATGTTCAACACATACAATTAAGTATGAACAATTATATAAATAGTATCTGTTTTTATTATCATATTATTCATCTGTGTCTTATGTCTATAATAAATAATATAGACTACACTAACTTACACGCTTATCTTTAGTTCCTCAAGTTATGCGTAGTTTATGGCTAGATGTCGCCGTATGAAATATCGATCGACAAAACCGTCGTAAATTAACTACCTACCTAGTAGGTATTCTATTAAAATAAATGTTGCACATTTTTGTTAGATCAACTACACAGCCATTAAAATTATAAGAATATCTTATTTACGTAAGCGTCCTAACCTAGCTACTTATTGTTTTGTAAAAAATGCGCTAAGCTATTATTGCTAATGTAGACATAAATACCTAATCTTACTTCCTACTTATCTATATATCTGTGAGGTTTTTACATAAACCCTTTTACGATAAGTTGCCATCTTAACAAATCTTGTAGCATAGGAAAAACTTTCTAGGCTTTTTCAAAATTTTCCTTCTGGAATTTTTCGTTCGGAAATATTACAACTATGGCGATAACCTATATAACTACTTAGGTACTTATTACCTTACTATAGGACGTTTTACTTCAAAATGAGTTGTATCAACCATGGCATTAATCTATTCCTTCCATCCACTGCAATAACCTACCCGTATACATAATCACAACACATTCAAGGCCATCCGAAGTTGATTCCCGAAATTTGATAAAATCTCTCGTTGAAGGGCCTATAGAAATCTCTCAATCTTTCAATGACCTTAGGGTCTATATGCGGATGGCTGCGACCCTTAGTTTTCCCGAGACAGTGAGGCGTGGAACTACCTTCAGATTTGAGGAGGCAGGGAAATCCCTTGGTAGAGTTGAAATAGAAATGCTTGTCTGTTATAACATGTTTCAATCCGAGGAATTCCTGTGGAAAACAAAACATCTTCTACATCAAAATTTATCTGGAAAAAATTTTTTGATAGTGTAGGTAGAGATGATTCAGTCTAAAAATGCACGCCCCTCCACTTGTACCTTTATCGCATGTAGAGGTAAATACATTGGAGGGGCGTGCATTTTTAGACTGAATCATCTCTACCTACTTAAGTTTATTGTCATAATCCCCACTAAGCTGTCCCACCAGTAGGGAGGGACAATTAAAAAAAATGGCGTTGTCCCCACTAACATGTTGGTGGGGATAATGACAGCAAAAATAATTTAGGTTTTTTTATACTAGCTTCCGCCCACGGCTTCATCCGTCCTTCCTTGAAAAACAAAAACAAATCTATCTATACCTATATAAGAGCTTAACCTGACTGACTGACTGACTGATTTATCATCGCCGAGCCGAAACCGCTGAAGCTAGAAAGCTGAAATTTGGAAGGTGGTTTCCTTTTATAACAAAACCACCCACTAAGGCGGGATTTTTGGAAATTCCACCTCTAAAGGGTGAAAACGTTAGTATGAAACTTTTTAACGCGTGGAGCGATTTTCATGAAATTTTGTTTGTGCACTGTAAATGCAAAATGAATAAACACGTGTTTCAGGATTTTTCAATATAACCTTCAAAAAGGGGTCAAATGGGGTGTTTGTTCAATATAACCTTCAAAAAGGGGTCAATGTTTGTATGGGAATTTTTTAACGAGTGGTGCGATTGGTCTGAAACTTTGTTTGTGTACTGTAAATGCAAAATGGATACGTGTTCAAGGATTTTTCAATATAACCTTCATAAAGGGGTCAAATGTGGGGTCAATGTTTGTATGGGAACTTTTTAGTGGGTGGCGCAATTAGTCTGTGTAAATACAAAATCAATGGACACCATGTTTCAAGATTTTTCAATATAACCTTCGAAATGGGGTCCAATGTAGGGTCAATGTTTGTATGGGAACTTTTTAACGGGTGGTGCGATTGATCTGAAATTTTGTTTGTGTACTTTCAGAATTTTTTAAAAAGGGGTTAAATGAACTTTTTAACGGGTGGTGCGATTGGTCTGAAATTTTGTTTGTGTACTTTCAGAATTTTTTAAAAGGGGTTAAATGAACTTTTTAACGGGTGGTGCGATTGGTCTGAAATTTTGTTTGTGTACTTTCAGATTTTTTTAAAAGGGGTTAAATGGGGTGTCAATGTTTGTATGGGAACTTTTTAATGGATGTTACGATTGGTCTAAAACAGGGGTCGGCAACACGCGGCCCCCGAACGTTTTGCTTGCGGCCCGTGAATTTTTTTTATATAAGTTAATATTAAGATAAATTCATGAACGAACCACGATCGACCGTATAGTGTGGACCCAGCCTTAAAACGCGCTTCGCTCTGCCCGCGAACGAACAAATGAGCGAAGCGCGAGTTCATTACAATTTTTGTTATAATTAATGAGAATAAACTTTATCAATTGTCAATTATAGAAAAAATAAATATGGTTCTTGTGTCACAGATGGGCATTTGAGAGCCATATTTTGAGCTTCTAGGGTTAGTATCACAAGTGCGGCCCGGCCCGCCTTTAGTTTATTTTGCCACCTTGCGGCCCTTGCCTGCCAAAAGATTGCCGACCCCTGGTCTAAAACTTTGTTTCGTGTTTGAGGATTTTTCAATATAACTCTAAAAAGGGGGTCAAAGTTTGTATGGGAATTTTTTAACGGGTGGTGCGATTGGTCTGAAACTTTTTTTGTGTACTGTAAATACAAAATGAATGAACACGTGTTTCAGGATTTTTCAATATAACCTTCAAAAAATGGTTAAATGGGGGGTCAATGTTTCTATGGGTACTTTTTAAAGGGTGATGCGATTGGTCAGAATTTTGGTTTGAATACTTAAACGCAAAATATATAAATGGGAACGTATTTCTGGATATTTTAAAAGAACCCTCTAAAAAGGGTAACATGGGTTGTCAAAGTTAGTTTTATGATTTTTTTTTGAGTATGATTTGTTTGAAACTCAGTTTAGATACTTTAAGAGAACGAAGTCGCGGGCGGGACAGCTAGTCTATAGATAATAGATAAGTTAAGTAGCTACTCACCTGAACTCTTGCCATCTCAGCAGCCGGGTCTACGACTAGTCTCTCGCCGCTTACGAGCAGTAGCCTGGATTTAGGAAACCTACGCAGCCACCGCTTCAGAGCACGTGCGTACACCCCGAGCCTGACCGGCGGCCATGTCGCGTCCACCACTGATGAAGGAGATCCCTTCCAGCGAACTGTGCTGTTTATCAGTGCTAGGTCTTCGAAACGGGGAAGGGACGGTCTCTTGCTGGAAAAAAAAGGCAGTGCACAGTTCTGAAACTAGTTTCGGGCGTTATTGTCATCCCCACTAAGCTGTTCACACATGTGGGGATTATGGCAAAACTCAAAAATTAGGTATAAAAATTTAGGTAAGCTAACAAGAGATATTATGGCGCTCATTAGGGGAGGCCTATGTCCAGCAGTGGACTGCTATAGGCTGATGATATTTTGATTATATGCAAATGTAGGTACACTTGCGGGCATAAAAATCGACTCACCCCGTACCTACAGTATTCAAAGCCTGGGGTGGGCTAATATTTTTTCACGCAAGTAGGTATATTTTGATACCTAAGCGTTATTATCGTCTTCCTGTTCCCATAATGTAGGTACTTTGGGACTAGACGGCGCTGTGTGATATCTTCCACACCTTTGAAGCTAGTGTTCCTAAAAGTGGTAGGTATGTATTACGAGTATACCTTCTTACAGAAATGTAGATGGTTAACTACCAACTAAACCTCACCTTGCAGATTGAGTGTAGTCACTGATGGCTCGTGTAACGGGGTCCCTGACGACCGCCAGCAACTTGACTGAAGGATTCATGTCGTACACCCGCCTCGGAGCCGACCTCGTCACCCAGTACGAAGGTGTCTTCTCCATCGTTATCTGACCTTCGAGAGTTGGAGGCATCTTATCCCTTTAAATACATTTTTTTTACATTGAAACCTGTACCTAGATACATAGTATTTGCCTCCTAGCGTGTTGTGTTGCCATTACCGGGATGTCAGTGAACATTTTTCAGCTAATCCTACTAAATTATAAACGCGAAAGTTTGTAAGAATGTTGGTTTGTTTGTTACTCTTTCAACTCTTTCGAGCAAAAACTAGGTAGGTATTAAACAAAGATATAGGTAAAATCTTTGGTACTAAATTGATTTTGATGAAATTCGGCACAAAGATAGATTATATTCTGGTAAAAAGCATCATGCATGTTACATCTTTAGGTCTTATATTTGATTGAGCGAGTGAAGCGAACGAAAATCTCAGTGGCTAGTAAGATTTGGTGTTGTATGTTTGTGTGTAGGTATCTAGCTACATTTGTCGCCACGTTCGTATTTTCATTATAATAAATAAATAAAAAAAAAAAAATATGATCACGACTGTAATCCCCGGGCTCGGTAGATATCTCCTCAGATCTTTGGTTACTTAAATCTTTTGAGGATATCTAAAGGGGGTAGTCAGAGGCAAGTCCAAACATGACATTTGGTACATGCCCACATTTTGCACAGTAGTTAGTATTCCGTACGTGACAGGTTGCAAGCCCATCGCCGCTTATAAGAATACTAACCTATGACGCACACCTTCGAATTATTGGTTCTAGGGTATGCCGGTTTCCTCACGATGTTTTCCTTCACCGTTTAAGAGCACTGGCATATAAATTTTTCGAATGGAAAAACTCATTGGTGCATGACCAGGTTTGAACCCACGACCTTCGGATCGTGAAGCCGGGGTGCTACCACTACACCACCAGCGCTCTTTTTCATTATACCAAGGTTCAAATAAGTACCTATTCATGATAATAGCGACAATGTGATTCGGCGTGCATCGAGAGATTCAAATCTTTTCATGATATAAGATCGCGTCTGGTACCATTAGCCTGACCAAGAGCCACACATGTGATTGGATCCTCTTTAGGTGCGGACAGGCTAATTACCAAGGGCGATCTTCTAGCAAACAATAGGAACTTAAGGTTCCTAGATGGTCCTCCTACCTTCCCCAATATAGACCTTCCTCTTGCCTCCACAATCTTAATTTAGTTAGGTAGTAACCTCTCGATACATTCCTCGACAGTTTCGTTGGTTATAAGATTGTGCAACTCACCAGGGTGTGGGATCTTTCACCCTCGGTTCATTTTCTCTGTTTCGTGATCACTTTTCATACTCACGCTTTGTCCTCTCTCACCGAACAAAACTCCCCGCCATTCCACTTTCATTCTTTCATTTCCCGCCATTCTTAGCCTCATTCACTTCACCCCACGTGACTCACACAATGTTACCAGCGCATAAAATTATTTACTAACTTTTTAATTTTTGGCTACGATCGCATTTCGCGACAACATTGCTGTGTTTTCGAAAGGTGCACCACTCATCAATGAGCTAATTTGTTATGAATAGGACTTATCACAAAAAGTGGGCATTTCTTCCAGCTAACACAAACTTACCGATACCATTCAAATCCTTTATGATAAAACTTGTCGAAGAAGTGGACCTCTGACCCTGCCGCCCTCACGTCGGGGTGCAACCTAAGAAAATAAGGAAAAATAATACCTATTAGGCAGTATTAGGTAGGTACCTACTTATCTACGGATATTTCCTCTGTCAAATAATATATCACCAAGTTATATTGATTTGCACACTATGTAGGGTATGGGAGGTACCTACACCTGCCTATAATAAGTAGGTACCTAGGTATCTATTTTTTTACCTACCTACCTAGAATCCTGCCTTTCGATCATTATATAAGATCGCGGGTTCGATTACGGTCGAACATGACAAATTCTCGCAGGTCTATAAGTACCTACGGTTCGGAGAATAACATAAAATCATAACTAACTTATCTACTTTGTAAACTCTACTACTATTATACTTCTACTACTATTCTATTTGTAAACTCCTTCAAAAAAAAATAAAAAAAAGGAAAAATCCGTCGTCGGTGCATCAAAAAGTAGGTAGGTAAGTAGGTACCTATAGTTGGCTCAACGAATTAGGCATTCGTGAAGTTAGCCGCAAGAGCTGCGCAGTATCGTTTTTCGGGAGCAATTGGAGGTATGAAGAGTGAGAGGGAAGGAACTGCACATGCGCAAACTCGACCCTGTGGCTAACTTCACGAATGCCTAGATCCGTTGGACGACCTATACAGTTCCTTCCCCCCCTCCTCATACCTCCAATTGCTCCCGAAAAACGATACTGCGCAGCACTTGCGGCTAACTTCACGAATGCCTAGATTCGTTGAGCCAACTATACCAAACTACTTGGTAACGCCTAACATAAAATTTAAAGAAAAAACTAAAAAATAAGAAAGAAGCGTCCGTTGGTGCATTAAATTTAAGTTAGTAATTCTATGGGTAGGTACAGAGAGGTTTACTTAGTTACCTTAAAAATTCTAAAAGCGCTCTGGTACCACATTTTTTGACGCCCACAATAAGTGCATCTGGCAGTCTCTTCACAGGAACTGTACCCACTCTCCGGTACGTGTGGCTATCGTTCAGATAAAGTCTGAGGAAGGAGGCGATACGGAAGGAAGCACTCTTGTATTTTGTAATTTGCCGACGAAAAAACACGTATTTTAATGTAACCTGTAAAAGACCAAAATATTAGGTAGGTAGGTAGGTACCTACCTAAGTAAAACGACCTGTTTGGGGTCCTTTTAGTTTACCAAGGAGATATATAACTGGTAGGTAGATAGGTACCTAACTACCATTAATACATAGTTTTTTAAATCAATTCACGGATTTTTTTTTAAATACAATTAAGTTAGGTACCTAGATACCTACTTTTATCGTAGGTACAGACTACCTACCTAGACCTAGACACATTTTAGAAGAATCTAAAGTGTTAAGAATTAAAAGTTGCATATTATACTTACACCTACTTAAGTAGGTAAGTAGGTACTTACCTCTTTTTCGTCAGCTAAACAGCAACTGAACGCATAAAATAAATAAAATACAAATAGTGATATAAAACAAATAAACATAGTTCGTCTCGTTAGCACCGGAACCCATCTCATAGCGGCTTTTGGAATGCATTTGCGAGATTTTACACCTTATTTCTTCATAGGAACTTTATATTACAAAAGCGCGATGATTCTGATTGAAAGCAATGCACTGCTGCATTGTTTCGATAAAAGCCAAACACTGCAGTATTCAGTCAGTCAGCAGCGCGATGGAATGAAAACATGTTTATCTGCGCTGTAGTAGGCATGCCGGATCAATGAATAAAGGCCGGGACGGGAGCACCCGGGACGGGAGGGAAATCTTGCTTGGCTGCGCGCAATCGCGTTGCCGTTGCGGTCAATCAATTCTTGAAAATTGAAATCTGCGCGAAAATAGTTTTATTTAAACTTTGCCGCGCATTTAATCCTTTTATCCGTTTCCGATTTATTTACATTGTTAGATGTTGGCAACCATCCACTTGGCAACGCATAAAACTCTATCTTTACTCTGAGCATAAAACTCAAGAAAGAGAAAAAGATAGAGATAGAGATCATAGAGAAAGGAAAAAGCGCATAGAACCGCAATCGATAAAATAAATAAAATAAATAAATAAATCCATTTTGGAACCTTTTTTTTTATTACTAACCAAACCAATGCGACCAACATAACAAGAGCGGAGTCCCTAAGAAACGCGCGAACAAGCACTTACGGTTTTAGAAATTTCCATAAGAAATCACTTCATAGAAGGACACAAACTAATAATACGAATTCTCAATAGATGAGTCTACACTAACACCGCGTGATTATTCTAAACTAATTCTTAATTTTTGAGAAAAAAAATCGTCAACATTGATTAAAAACATCGAAATCGACCTTTTCTATTATGAGTTTTTACGAAATTATCGTTGTTATTTTTGTAATATTTTTGGACAAATCGTGAGACAAAATGTTAAACAACACAGTCACCAGGAGTTTTTTCTACTAATTCAAACCAAAAAGTATTAATCTGAGCCTAAACATTGTTAATTTTGTGAGCAGAAATTGTTCCCCGCCGCCATACATTTTAGTATGGAGCAAGCGCCTGCCAAAATACGCTTTATAATAGAATAGGCGCGTCAAAAATATTCAGTACCGTCTCAGTCTCCAAGGTGATCGCACGTCCGTTTGTAGTTCCAAGCCGAGCTCTTTTGTTTGTTTGGACTAGGCAACGGGTGGGTCGCGAGTGTCGGATACTAATTTGTGACTACTGATTTGTAGGCATACATAGGGATATAGGGACAGGGAAAGCGACTTTGTTTTATACTATGTAGTGATTCTTTAATTTATATTAGCCGCAAGTTACATTTTTTTTAATTTATTGTAAATAGGTACATGGTAAAGGTAGGGAGTAATTTGCAATATATACATAACTAGCTTCCGCCCGCGGCTTCGCCCGCGTGATACCTTGAAAAACAAAAATAAATCTATCCCGCGGGAACCTTATATTTTTCCGGGATAAAAAATAGCCTATGTGCTATTCCAGACTATAATCCATATCTTTGCCAATTTCATACAGATCCGTTCAGCCGTTTCAGCGTGAAAGAGTAACAAACATACATCCACACATACATTCATACAAACTTTCGCTTTTAATAATATTAGTAGGATTTACATAGCAACCTAACTAAGACGGACATTGAACAGTTCAAATTATTAGCACGTATCCACCAATAAGTAAGTAGCTCAATGGTAGATACTTACTGAGTATGTGTACCTAGGTAGGTAGGTACACTTGCTCAATAGAATACTATAGAACTTGTAAAATAAAGTAAGTACCTACCTGACTATAAGTAGGTACCTACCAACCTATCTGACACACTAAACTACACAATAGGTACGTTATTCTATAGGTAGGTTGGTAGGTAGGTACTTGTAAAGTCACTGTCTAGCTATTAAAGTTTCACTTTCAGGAGATTACCATTTTACCACAATCTTAGGAAACGAAAGGCAGATTTTTTTTAAAATTTACCTACCTACTAAGCCTAAGTATATGACCAGTACAGTACGTACATACTACCTAGCTAACGTAGGTAGCTCTAGCTGAGTGTACCTACCTACATATCTAACAACCGTCGACGTTTGCCCCACGTCTGCCCGCATTCGGGTCGCGTACTCAGCGATGAGCGACGACAGCCGACATCTTCCCCCATCCCGCCCGCAGGCGACTCACTCACCCGCGCCGCCGGACCGCTTAATAATATCGCGCACTCGGTTGTTTATCGTCATAAATATTTTAATACGTATTTGTCCAAATGATGTAGTGTAAAAGACAAAGTTTATCTACTTGAAATACCAGATGCGATAAAAAGTATTTATTTTGATTAGGATCAATTTGTTACTGCCAAAATGTGCATTAGAAATAAATTATAAGATTTTATTGTATTTATGGTTCACTATTTTGACGATAATGGCTTATACATAAAAGATAGATATATGCTGTCGCGGACTTTTTTGTAGAACTATTTAAGATAAACATTTCCATTCAACATTATATACGTGTAACTGCAATGGTTTTTGCAGCGCACGCCATAATAGCTCACAGCTTCTACCGTGAAAAACAAAAACATCGCTATCCAACGGGAACCGTACATTTTTTCGAGATAAAATGTAGCCTATGTGTTATTCCAGGCCATAATCTATATCTGTGCCAAATTTCATTCAGATCTGTTCAGCCGTTTTAGCGTGAAAGAGTAACAAACATACATACATACAAACATCCATCCATCCATCCGTCCATCCATACATTCTTACAAACTTTCGCGTTTATAATATTAGTAGGATATCTTTATACTCAACCTTTTCTTTTCTTTGTTAGATAATTATTAGTGGGAAGGTAGTTTTCCCCTCAGGAAGCTAAAACTTAACTTACTGTATACTTGTACATTACAAAATGGTTTTAATTTTTATTCCAGGATGGATAGTTTTTAAATATTATGAAAAAAAAAAACAAGATTTTCTTAGCACGGGCATAAGTACCTACTTAAGTAGGATAATAAAATATTTGTTTGTGATTAGGTTACGTACTCGTAAGCATGGCACCTATGCAGTATGGCAAATATGCACCTATGCCTAGTACATAAAGTGTATCCAAAAACTTCAGGGCGTGAATACACAATGAGGATTGTGGAAATCGCGCGCAAGATCTCAGTTCAGGGCGAAGTACACTAGTACTAATATTATAGGGTAATTCATTATTAGCTGAAAATATTGAAAATATTATAAAAATATATATATAAATATTTAATAAGTCACGCTTATATTGCGATTGAAAATGGTTTTACGAAATTTTATGTTTTAAATAACTAAATCAATATTATTTATTTTCAATCTTTCGGAGTAAAAAAGTTTAATTAGTTTTAATCTGTACATATTTTATTCCATGTTTGTACTAAATATTATTTGATTTTAATAATAGTTTTTTCATCTATAAATTCCACATTTCTCATAACACACAGAACATTGGCTTGAAAATTATCTTGAATTTTTCCATAAAAAGAAATACATAGTTTAAAATGAAATCAAAAAGCATACACTCTGACCCAACCCTTTGCCGCCGCCGTGACGAACTGCCCGCGCGCCGGTAACTCGCCGCGGCTCGCGCGCTTCACGATGCTACTAATACATTGCGTATTTTCTATGACATTTATAAACATCCCACAAAGACTAACGCGTAATGGACGCGTAACTTGTTCGAAACATCGAAAGTAGATTTATTCGTTTCCAGGGTGTGTATTCAATACTGAGCGATGCATTTGTGTGAGTAGAAATTATCAATGTAGGTGTTGTGTCAGAAGTTCCCACGCTCGCAGACGGCAGCCTTAACTCGATCGATGACAGAGGGCGTCACTGCGTGCGCGAAGTAAATATAAATTCGATTCGCAAAACATAGAAGTGTTGAAATAAATTAAAATGACAGTCCATCATATAGACTCGGCTGGCTCGGATAATACTGACGAGTCTGATGGTGATGATATGGTGAGCTTACCGCAGGCCGATCCCTACGAGCGAAGGTATCTTCGTTTGGTTAAGCGATGCTTAGCTCTACAGCAGCATAGCGATATGCTACTAAACAGGTTTGTCTTTATTATTATGATACACTAATAACTGGCTGCCGTGAGCGTTGTAACATTATGCTCTATATTTCCAGAATATATCAATCAAAGCACGCTTCTAAACGGTGCAAACGAGATATCGAACTCCTTGTCGAGAGACTGGATAGTCATGACGACACGTTCCGTCTGATGCAGCTTGCGAACAAAATTACCATGAACATGAAGTCACGGCAAGTGTTGAAACCACAAGGGCCATCTAAACAAGCTGAGAAACAAAATGCCACTGGGCCTAAAAAGCAAGCAACTAAGCGGAAGAGTAAGGCTGAGAAAGTGAGTATGAGAAAGATAATAATACTTTTAATAACAACCCAATACAATACATAGCATTAAGCCCTGTTTCATCCCCTCAATGGCTAAAAGAAAGCCTTTGTTTTAATTCAGGGTATAATCTTTAGACTTTATTTTAATCCACATCCAGCCTAGAGAGACAGACACAAACTATGTAATTGGAAGGATAACAATAGTTTTGCTAAAAAATCTCTTATAAAATGAACTTCTTAACTACACTTTTAGCCTGAAAAGGATCCAAATGCACCCAAGAAGCCCTGCAATGCATTCTTCCAATTCTGTCAAGAACAGCGTCCATTGGTAATTGCTGAAACCAACTCTGAGGATGGGATTGAGCCATCCAAGCAAGAGGTCACTCGCCGACTGGCTCATAGGTGGAGATCTCTTACCCATGAAGAGAAACGGGTAAGATTTTTGTTGCAGACAGAAAGTAAATTTGTAATACAAATTCTTTAAAATAAAAATAAACTTTATTTACAGAAGAAAAAAATATACAGATGTATCTTCACACACACACTAATAAAAATACATGTTATATAATCTCAAAATACATAGTAGATTATAGTATACATAGAGTAGTAATGGCAATGTAACTATAACAGATCACTGATTAATGGTAGATGTGCTACTAATTAATGATGATAATATTGTGTTTTAATTTCAGGTGTATGTGGCTATGTTTGAGAAATCAAAGGAGAAGTATGTTGAGCAGATGTCACAATATAACACCATAAAGAAGGAAAATGATTCTCAACAATAAACTCTCCCTGATTAACATATAAGATATAGCTTTAAATTTATTTTTATTTAATTTGCAAGTAGAAATATTCTACTAAATTATTATTAAAACCATTAGCCGTAGTTTGAGCATTTTAAAAACAGCATTATCAGATCTAAAAGTATTGTCACCATAAGTAACTTACTTTTCTTCATTAGAAGTTCAATACTATACTTTAGATTCACTAATCCACTATGTAATGTAGTTAAAAAGTATTTTACTTATATTATTGGAATTATTGTCATACACAATTTTGGTCAATGTGGAATAAAGAATCATTGCATTATTGCTGTGTACTACTTGTTCTATACCTTACTATAATTTGGCAAGCTATGTAATCAAAATAGTGTGCATGTCAAAACATTTTATTATAGACTAAATAAATCTTCATGCCCCAAATAAATGCAACAAACCCCAAGTAGGGGTGCTATGATCATTTGAAGTTATCCTTCTCAAGTCTGATTGCCTTCATAGTCTCTATAGCATCCTGTTTGCCTGCATGTTTCATGACAGCAGACTGGGTTACCCTCATGAAAGGGTTGTATTGTTTTTCCTCTAAAATAGTTGATGGCACCTGGAAAAATATATGTTTTTACTACCTGCACATAATTATCCCTTTTCATCTTTACCCTTGCAACCTTAATGCCATTCAGATGTAATTACTACATGGTCTACCTACATGCAAGGCCATAAAAGCACCTTTATAGTTTATCAGTAACAGCTTCCTTGTATAGGTCATCCAACGGATCTAGGCATTCGTGAAGTTAGCCACAGGTGCGAGTTTGGGCATGTACAGTTCCTTCCCCCCTCCTCATACTTCCAATTGCTCCCGAAAAACGATACTGCGCAGCTCTTGCGGCTAACTTCACGAATGCCTAGATTTGTTGAGCCAACTATACTTTGGCTTCTTTCTATTCTGTAGAAGGTTTGGTGTGGTTGGGGTCAGTTTATAATTAACCATCTTTTTTAATTGGTAAAATAATATAATTCGTCAGGCAACAAACACCCTAAAGAATGACTGTGATTACTATCTATAATCTGTCTTACAGACAAACTCACAGTAGGTTGCCCTGCATCCCTTTTTCCAGTAGACCAGGCTATCTTTGTCTTAACATCGTCATTCTCTGGCTCCACATGTGCTGCAAACTTCAAGTTTTGTAAGGAGTACTCATGGCCGCAGAACACCTTTGTGTGGTCTGGCAGACTGCTCAGGATTGTTATGAGCGCTCGGTACATTTGGTCAGCTGTGCCTTCAAAAAATCTGCCGCATCCTCCGAGAAATAATGTGTCTCCTGAAAAAGAACATATTTTGCATATAAAACTTGAAAAAAAGTTACTAGAATACTGCCCAATATTTATTTACTTTACTTCACTTGTACACAAATAAAATAGCATTTTAAAGCTTTAAACTAATGGCATATACACAGGCGAGCTTATCCCTAAAAAGAGTTCTCTTCTAGCAAACCTTGAGATATGGAGATTTTTGACTAATGGTGGGTATATGTGCACAAAAATGAGGCAAGAAAGAAATTAACAAATATGAATGCAAACACAGACTTTTAAAAATAATTTATCTCTTCCCAACTTACCTGTAAACACAGCCGGATCAGTTCCTTCTTCAGGAGTTGTGACAAAGTAGCAGATATGTCCCGAGGTATGGCAGGGTGTAAATAAACACTGAACATTCAAATTGCCAATGTTGAAAGTAGTGTTATGTTCAACTTTCTTAGTCAGGGCACCGATGCGGTCATCTCCTCCGTAGACTGTGAGGCCTGGGTGCAGTTTGACTAGGTCCTCATTACCACCTGCATGATCCCTGAAATTAGTAAAAATTATACTGGATTTAGTCCTCCCAACAGTCAGTGTATGTAAGCTGCCTAAAAATTTATGTGGGTAAATTACATTGTATTATGGTTACTATTGGTGAATTATGCTTTGCCTACATTTATCTATGTAATTAGTGTATTTACCAATGATGATGAGTAGTTAGCACTGTGGTGAGTTTGACACCTTGCTCCTTCACAGCTTTCAACACTGTCTTCGGCTCAACCGGGTCAACTATAGCTGCTTCGTTAGTGGCCTTGTCCACTATCAAATACATGTAGTTATCTTGTAGCGCAGGCAATATCTTTACGTCCATGGTTTTGTACTGGTGGTGTACTTGTAAACTATGAGCTTCTCTTTGATTGCGGACAAGAGCTAGAAACAAACAAATAGATAAAAACAATGATAACTGATATGACCCGGCGAATTATGGGAATCTGTTTACCTTGAAAGTATAGCTTCGTGAGCTGATTCGAGAGGCCAGTAGGCAAAGAATTCACAAATCTAGCAAGCATTGAACAAGGAAATAAAGCTCGAGAAAGCTTTTATTCCTTCAAAAAATCACGAAATAGATAGATTAGTTATGGCAGATTTTCGAGATCTTTGTTTTGTTGAACGATGAGGATGACGATGACTTGACCTGACAGATGGATGATTGAGGATGACATTGACAGTGACAGACAAACCAGACGGGACAGAACCTAGGTAGGCAAGAGCTGCAAAGTGAAAAAAAAAAGTGTCAACTATGTCAAAATCAAAACCATGTGTTTTTGTGTTGTTGTTTTGATTTTGAAAACGCGACGGTCGGGCATGTGAATTTATTTATTTACGATCTGAACCTGTGCATAATAATAATCAACCATTCATAAATGATAAGAAAATGAAGAGCAAACCCATAAAACATAAAACCACCAATACATTTAGAGTAAGTTAATGAAAAACTAATATTTTAGGTTATGTTCAATAATTTGTGTAACAATATAAGTTTTCTACTAATAATTATATGTACTTTTGATTTAGTAACTGTAAAGCAATGGACTATTAACATAATATCAACTTTTTACCGGAACTGCTTTACTGAGTTTACAATTGCCGCTTTTCCCTAGTTCATTCCATTTGCGGAGCGCATTAATGCTATTGATATACGCCATGCTGCACTATATCACATCGAACACGAGTACACAAAACGGCCTGAGGAAAATGATACCCACTTCTCCCTGGCTGTACAAAAATGGCATGTACTCAACTTGACGGAGAATTTCAAAAAATTCAAAAGAGAAGTCTTCGGTACATTCACTCTGACACAGCTGGTACACAAGAAGGATGAAGTTATTGAGATATTGGAGAAATACTTGAAATTAGAAGACCCATTGAGTCTACAACCTTTGTTGGAGTAAGTAAAGTATTTTACATGTCTTTGCATTATGGCTATCACTACACCCTGAATAAAAAAGATATCTAGTCTTGTAAGTCTATTATCCAGGGATCGGAAAACCTATTCATAACGGTAACCGTTTCAAACGGTTACCGATAGAAACGGTAAGCGATTGAAACGATAACCCTTTTACATTGGGTTTTAACCGAAATAATAACTGTTACCGAATAAAACGGTATACCGAAATAATTCGGTTTTTTTAAACTGTATTTTTTGTTGCATTATTAGGGTACATACTTTGTAGAAATTGAGTGCGTGCGATATTATGCGAATGTTTTTCGACTTAGTTGATGACTGGATGGTTACTACTGAGCAAGCGGAAAGTGTTAAGAGCCGCGTCCCTAAGAAACGCGCGAACATGCACTTACGGTTTTAGAAATAAACATAAGAAATCACTTCATAGAAGGACACAAATTAATAATACGAATTCTTAATAGATGAGTCTACACTAACACCACGTGATTATTCTAAAATAATTCTTAATTTTTGAGAAAAAAAATCGTCAACATTGATTAAAAACATCGAAATCGACCTTTTCTTTTATGAGTATTTATGAAATTATCGTTGTTATTTTTATAATATTTTTGGACAAATCGTGAGACAAAATGTTAAACAACACAGTTACCGTGAACTTTTTCTACTAATTCAAACCAAAAAGTATTAATCTGAGCCTAAGCATTATTAATTTTTTGAGCAGAAATTGTTCCCCGACGCCATACATTTTAGTATGGAGCAAGCGCCTGCCAAAATATGCTTTATAATAGAATAGGCGCGTCAAAAATATTCAGTACCGTCTCAGTCTCCAAGGTGATCGCACGTCCGTTTGTAGTTCCACGCCGAGCTCTTTTGTCTGTTAGGACTAGGCAAAGGGTGGGTCGCGAGTGTCGGATACTAATTTGTGACTACTGATTTGTATTCATCAAGCAGGTTGACGCACAGAGTTGCGGACGATTCGTACAAAATTTATTGGAACACAGTATCCCAACTAATACTTTTGTTTTTTTTTTATTGTCGATTCATTATCTTGTATACCTAAGATCTATAATGATCATTTAGGTATTTGATTATAACCTAACCTAACCTACAACAATCACAGTATTTTACACAGCATTTGGCACAATGTTTTATGTAATAAACAAAAAAAATATATATATATATGATCACGACTGTAATCCCCGGGCTCGGTAGATATCTCCTCAGATCTTTAGATACTTAGATCTTTGAGAATATCTAAAGGGGTTAGTCAGAGGCAAGTCCAAACATGACATTTGGTACATGCCCACATTTTGCACAGTAGTTAGTATTCCGTACGTGACAGGTTGCAAGCCCATCGCCGCTTATAAGAATACTAACCTATGACACATACCTTTGAATTTTTGGTTCTAGGGTATGCCGGTTTCCTCACGATGTTTTCCTTCACCGTTTAAGAGCACTGGCATTGCGCACATAAATTTTTCGAATGGAAAAACTCATTGATGCACGACCAGGTTTGAACCCACGACCTACGGATCGTGAGGCAGGGGTGCTACCACTACACCACCAGCGCTCTCTACACCACCAGCGCTCTCAGTGTAATAAACACTTTATATTTATATGGACGACCGGTGGATATCAGTGGCATAGCGGGCGATAGTTCGCCTGCAACGCTAGAGGTTGCGGGTTCAATTCCCGCCACGGACAAATTTGTGTACGATCTGCAGAAATTTGTTCCGTTGGTCTGGGTGTTTTCTATGTATAATAAAAATATATCTATCTATGTATACAGGGTGTCCCAAAAAGTAGTGTCAAGCGAAAGTCCAGAGATAGAACACCCTTTGGGGTACCCGAATCACCCCCATGTATGTTCCGCGATTTTCTATAGTTCTTGAGTTATTAATTTTTTCCGAATTTTTGGAAATTTACGACTTGAACAACTTACAACATTCTTACAAAAAAAGTAGAAAACTTTCTTGAGATTTTTTTTTGCTATTGAATTTTAATGAGTTGTTCTTTTATGCATAAAATAATCAGCTACGTGACTTTGATGAAAACTATGAAAATGTTGGTGTAAAGTCAAATAATTACATTCGGTGAGTTATGACTTAAATTTTCAACTTTTAATTAAAAATCTTAAAAAGTGATTTCATGGTTTTTAAATAAGTCTAAAAAATTCTCCAGACTCTCAGCTTTCATAATCATTAAAAAAAAGTAGTATTTAATAGGCTACTTTGGCTAAAATTGGCTTTCAAAGACGGTAAGGCGGAAAATTCTTAAAATTAGCTACCTGATTAAAAAATAGATTTTGGCCATTTTATCATTCCTAAGCTTAATTTGTTTGTTAACTAACCAAAAATGACTAAAAAGAATTAGTTTATGCCAAAGAAATCAGCAATATGGCCGAATTAAGAACAAAATTAGGACAGGACGAAGAAAAAAATTAAGGCACTTAAAATAGCTTTCATACGATTAAAGGAAACCTTTTTAAGACGATGTAGGATTTGTATCGACTAAGAAGGTTGTTAACTGTCCAGCATTATTTATTTATTTATTTATTTATTTATAATCAATGAATTTAAAAAAAAGTTATTTATCTGACTTTACAATGCAGTTATTTTTAATGGTGTCCGAATCGACAGTAACAAATATATGAAAATAAAAACTCAATTGGGACGCTGTGTCCTAATAAATTTTGTCCGATTCGTCAGCATTCAGCAACCCGACGAACTAGGTACGTGACTTTTACTACGTATTTTTTTACGAATTAATTATCAAACACTAACTAGTGTAGGTACTTATTTATATTGTAACATTTTTCTACCTATTTCAGAGAGATAGATAGAAGTTACATTTTTTTTAATTTATTGTAAATAGGTACATGGTAAAGTTAGGTTTGCAATATAATACATAATATCTTTATACTCAACCTTTTCTTTTCTTTGTTAGATAATTATTAGTGGGATGGTAGTTTTCCCCTCAGGATGCTAAAACTTAACTTATTGTATACTTGTACATTACAAAATGGTTTTAATTTTTATTCCAGGATGGATAGTTTTTAAATATACCTACTTAACGAAAATAAAAAAAAACAAGATTTTCTTAGCACGGGCATAAGTACCTACTTAAGTAGGATAATAAAATATTTGTTTGTTATTAGGTTACGTACTCGTAAGCATGGCACCTATGCAGTATGGCAAATATGCACCTATGCCTAGTACATAAAGTGTATCCAAAAACTTCAGGGCGTGAATATACAATGAGGATTGTGGAAATCGCGCGCAAGATCTCAGTTCGGGGCGAACTACTAGTATATTATAGGGTAATTCATTATTAGCTGAAAATATTGAAGGGGTTAATAAGTCACGCTTATATTGCGATTGAAAATGGTTTTACGAAATTTTATGTTTTAAATAACTAAATAAATATTTTTTATTTTCAATCTTTCGGAGTAAAAAAGTTAAATTAGTTTTAATCTGTACCTACATATTTTATTCCATGTTTGTACTAAATATTCTTTGATTTTAATTCTTAGTTTTTTCATCTATAAAATCCACATTTCTCATAACACACATTGGCTTGACAATTATCTTGAATTTTTCCATAAAAAGAAATACATAGTTTAAAATTATATCAAAAAGCATACACTCTGACCCAACCCTTTGCCGCCGCCGTGACGAGCTGCCCGCGCGCCGGTAACTCGCCGCGGGCTCGAGCGCTTCACGATGCTACTAATACTTTGCGTATTTTCTATGACATTTATAAACATCCCACAAAGACGAACTTATGGATGCGTAACTGGTACGAAACATCGAAAGTAGATTTATTCGTTTCCAGGGTGTGTATTCAATACTGAGCGATGCATTTGTGTGAGTAGAAATTATCAATGTAGGTTTTGTGTCAGAAGTTCCCACGCTCGCAGACTGCAGCCTTAAATTAAATGCTAAAAAAACTGCAGATTGTACTTTTGTTATAGGTATTCAAAATGTCTGTGAACGGCGTTTGACTGTTTGCGAGGCATTAAAAAAAAACACTAATTTTTTGAAATGGAATAAATAATTTGTAGTATTCAATACAACTCACTAAGGTGCTCACAATAACTGAATAATACATTCGCCACCGCTTTGGCAAGAAAGAATCTGTCTAAAAGCGGGTAGTTATCGTAGGCAGTAACTAGCTAAAAAAACACGGCGATACCCGCAAACTACATTACCGCGACCCGCAAATACAGGTAACATACAACACAAATTCAAACAATACGGTTTAACACGACAGAAGATGAGTGAGACATTATTTTCCTTCGCACTCATATTACCTACCGCGCTACTTGCACGCACTCACGCACGCAGTACATGATGAAAATGCGCCAATTTAAACCTTAAGATAAAAACCTTTATTATTTCGGTTAATGTTAACAGAAATGTTTCGGTAACCTATAGTTTCGGTATACCGTAATTGAAAGTGTTAAACAACCGATTCATTACGGTTGTTAACCTTAACCGGAATATCCCTGCTATTATCACTTTATCATCATCTTCCTGCCCTTTTCCCACATTATGTGGGGTCGGCACAATATGTGATCTTATTATTATTATTATTATTATTAAGAGCCTGTAGTGTCCCACTGCAGGGCAAAGGCCTCCCTTCCTTCTCTCCAATCATCACGGTTTTGGGCTACCGTGGACCAGTCCTTCAAGTAGGTATGTGATCTTATAATAATAAATCTTATAATCTTGTAATAACACTTAAAGTATAGTAAAAGCCAGTCCTAATAACTTTTTCAACTATACAAAAGCTTGGAAACTTTTATTGGTAGTGCTTAAACAAAATCATACTTGTTCTAGAATCCTTGTTTCACTAGCAAAAGATCTAAGAGAAGACTTCTACCCGCACTTTTCTAAGTTCTTGGACATCCTTATAAAGCTACTAGACACCAAAAATGCTGAGCAATTGGAATGGACACTGGTTTGTCTGGCATTTCTTTTCAAAGTGCTCAAGCCATATCTAAAAAAAGACATTGCTGTTGTGCTGAAGAGAATAATACCTTTACTGAGTGAGAATAAGCCACAATACATCAATAATTTTGCAGCTGAAAGTTTTGCGTTTGTGGCTCGGGATATCAGAGACAAAAAGAAGTTTGTCAGTCTTATTTTGAGTTACTTACAGACTAATGATGATGTAAGTATTTTTGATATTATAGCCTTATTATTTAAAGGAGTAAAATAACTATGCATTTTAAGCTTTTCTGTATACTTTCCAGGCGATAGTTGGATGTGGCCATCTCATATTTGAGATCCTAAGAGGAGTGACTGGTAAATTCCATAGCTGCATTGAAACATTCTTACCTTTACTTCTCCAATACCTAAAAGAAACAAAGGAGCACCAAGAAAACCTTTTCAAAGTCCTCACACAGACTTTCGAAGACAGCTTGCAAAGTATTTCACCAAAAGAGTATACAGTCTTCTGGAACAGTATTCTCAAATTTACTGAAGAGATATTGAAGGAGAATGATGAGGAAAGCAAAGGGCTAGAGTATATCTTAAGACTTGCTGGCCAAGTTATCGAGCACCAGAATGGCAAGTATTTGACAAACCCACCACAGTTTGTGCTACTGCTGATCAAAGTGATCTGTGAGCAGTCAGCTGAGAGTGTTCTAGAAGTGTGTTCACAGATCGGAGCCGTACTGCTTCTGTCACCCAATGTGTCCTTATCACAAGAACATGCTGGTATTATTGTCAAGGTTTTACTCCCACTACCCTACCCAAACATTTTGATCAACTTCGTGCAAAATGTTATTGATTATTCACAGTTTGATATGCACATTCTACCACCTTTTATAAACTTTATTATCCAATCAGGATTTGATAACGAAGCTATGTGTGCGCTGACTAGAATCTGTTTAAGGAAATCTCCTCTGTCCAAAAATGGTATAAGACTCTTTGAATGGGTGAAATATCCTGTAGATTTTGGTAGATATCTACCTTCCTTCATGGAACACTTTAACGCCATTATCAATGATGATATTGAGAATATTGTTGAAAATCCTACAAAGCTGATGAATGTACTTTTTTGTCTACCCCATGTGGAGAAAATTGATGTTGACTACTGCATCAATGCTCTAAATTTTCTCATCTCCAAATTACTTAATGTTTTGGCTACTTATAATTTGGAAAGTCAACCCGAGCATAACAAGTTTAATTGTGATACAACTGGTTTGTCTAGATGTGCCAGGAGAATTTTGTTCCTGCTTGCAAGTGCTATTGAGAGTGCTATTCACATTTCAAGTTGTAAAAAGTTGAACGAAATCTGTGACATCGAAAATCTCCTGCCTATAATGCTGCCGTGCGCAGCAGACCCTAATTATCTATGTGCCTTACATATATTGGACCTTTACTTGACGGCATATGAACATGAAAATAAGCTTTCATACCCACATTTGCTACTTGTGGATTCTTATTTGAAAATCAATGTATCGTCTCCATTTCATGAGGTCAGATTGTTGACAACCCACATTTACAACCTGTTTGAAAATGTAGAAAGTTTGAATAAAACTGAAAAAGAAGACAATGAGAAGTTTGCGATATTCAGCAAGTGCTATGAAGTCGAGTCCATAAAACCTTCGATCCAAGAATACAGAGCACAGATCAGTTTACTGCAAAATATGTCCTTCAATACCACTCAGTATGCTCTGGCAAAAGATACAGATTTCCATCTCTTTGGTCTGAACTATATGCTTGGAGCTTTGTACTTCAACTTCAAGCTACTATGGGAACCAATTTCAGAATTCATAGCTGGATATGGAAATGCACTCCCTGCAGAAGAGTTCTGGCCTCCATTCCACGCTGCACTTCAGTCATCATTCATGAACGCTAAGAAAAATCTGAAACAATTCCTGTTCGACAGTGAAATGGACACAACCAACGAAATAATCAAGGATCTTTATTCAGATTATAACAACATAGCTGAGAGACCTGATTTGTACAACTACAGAAACCTAATTTTGAAAGTCATGACAAATTGCATTCATGTCTGTGAAGCGAAAAATCGAGACGTGGTTGTACTGTTTCTGAATTTTATTGATGAGGAATATAGAAGGAATGAAAACGCATTGAAAATCAATGTAGAGATTCATGAAACAAACAAAATGGAGGTAGATGAACCTGAAGAGAATGTTGAGAACATTGAACAAATGATTGAGGACATCGAAGATACTAAAGAATCAGTATCAGGAAAAACAATATTCAAAACACTAATCAACGTAATGCAAGTACTAGCGCAATTCAAAAACCCAAGAGCTTTACACAAAGAGCCTATATTTTGGGAGCTTTACATGGATTTTCTGAAAAATAAGAATCCTGGCTTACAAAAGTACGCGCTAGATTGTGTATTGAATTACAAAAACAAAAGCGTACTGCCATACAAAACTAACTTGCACAATCTAGTTGATGAGAAAAAGTTTAAAGATGAATTGACACTGTTTAAAATCACTGAAGACGCTCAAAGCATTCATCCTGATGACAGAGAACACGTAGTTCCAATCATACTGAGAATACTCTACGGCAAGATGACATCAAAACTTGGCGCAGACAAAAAAAGCGGGGGTCAGGCAAGAAGGTCTCTAGTAATGCGGTACTTAGCTGGATGTGGCGAGAAAGAACTCAAAATGTTCATTGAAATGGCGTTTTCACAGTTCAAGCAATACATGCCAATGTCTCCCAAAGATATAAACCATGCAGTCCTATCTAACTTGGATTTGAAATCTATAACAGCACCGGGGAAGCTGCACAGTGTTTTAAACCTATTTGAAGTTGTAAGAGAGTATTTCGCAGGGTATATGAAAGATGAGCTACTTAAGCAATTATTCAATATATTCTACGCAGTATGCTCAACGATTGCCGGCGTTTTAGCCCATGAAGATAAAGTACACAAAGGGTACGTCAAAGTATTAAAAAACCTGAGAGTTCTTGCAATGACGACAATAAAGAAGTTGTTTGAACAATATGACAAGTACCCGTGGAGCAAAGATGAATTGCGCGTTGTATTTGAGACATTACTGTTTCCTATGATTGTTAAACTACATATTGAAGGTGTTCAAAACCCGACAGTTCTGCTTAAAATTTTAATAACATGGTCTCAGAATCCTAGATACTACGTATTACTGATAACCTGCCCAGAAACTGACTCAACCAATGCGCTGTCTGCGTTGTTCAAGCTATTGGCTGCTCCGAAAATTTCTCCAAAAGTAGTTAATATTGTTCTTGATATCGTAGAAAAGCTATTGACGCTTACTGAAGATGAAGAAGATAAAGAACTGCCGTCAATAGAAACCTTCAACAGTGTGCCTGTTGAAGAAATCTCAAATGTCGCCAACTTGAATTTTGGAAGCAAAATTCTTATACCACACATCCCAAGTATTTTGGAGATCATGAAACGTCGTTTTGCAAATTCAGCGAAGTCTAACGCAGTCAACAAAAGAGACCTTCTTATTCTATCAAGGGTCACAGAACTAGTAGCGTCTCCGGAAATATGTGACGAGCTACTGACATTGCTCCTACCTATATTGGTGAAGAAAGTGTGTATGAATATGGCGGAGGAAAATATGGAGTATGCTGTGAACACGATAATCAATTTATTAGGACACAGTACGCAACCACAAGTTTATATAAAACATATAGCAGTTCTTTTCAATAAAGTCGGCCCTGTTGATGTTAGAAAACTACTCATAAAACTGTTATATTCAATAGCTCAGAATGCCACCAATAAAGAACTATTGGAAAGAATGGCGCATATAGTTGGCGAAATGAATGCTTTTAACAAGCGCTGGATAGAGCAACCTGATTTCGATAGACGAATCGACGCATACAAAGAGATATACAAACTATCAGATAAGAGCGAGATTGACGTAGATCTAGCCATTCTAATAGTCAACAACTGCTTTTACTCTATTCGTACTGAGAAAGATATCGGGCTTCGTGATGGGGCTGGCTTATGCCTAAAAAGAATACTTCCAAAATTGCTTCTCAAATATAGATCTGCAACTGATGGTCAGTTCTTAGTAAGAGATACAGTTCTGTCACTTATTTCGACTGGAATCAGAGATACAAAAAACGAAAATATTAGAAACGAATGCATAGCTCTACTCGGAACTTTAGCTAGAGAGTGTCCTGACGCAGACGTCGTATTACAAGATCTAGCTCATTTAACGAATAAGGAAGACGTTGAAGTAGATTTCTTTGAAAACATGTGCCACTTACAAATGCATAGGAGAGTAAGAGCGTTGATGAAGTTCTGCAAAATAGCAAAGAAAATGACGAAATGCCCAACCCCTAGAACGCTTACAAACTTTATATTACCTTTGGCGTACATGTTCTTAGGCGATGATAAATACACAGAAAAGAATACATTGATAGATGCGTGTATAGAAGTGGTCGCTACATGTTGTAGGCTACTTCCCTGGTATCACTATGAAGTTATACTCAAACTGTATTTGAACAAAATGCGTACGACAACTGAGCATCAAAAACAACTCACTCGCATACTGATCGGTATACTTGACGCGTTTCACTTTGACTTCTCCAAAGCTAAAAACATCGAACTTCCGAAAGCCTTGATTAACAATATAGCTACAGGGAAGTTAAATATCAAGTTAAAAGGTAGCAAAGAAACGAAAGCAGAGACAAAAGCTAACAAATCTGGTGATGGTAAATGCTTAGAAAAGTTAACAGAGAAAATAGTTCCAAAATCTGACACGAGCAAAGAAGAAACAATTGCAAATGAACCAGAAATTGCGATTCCCGGCGACAGTAATAAAGAAAACCTCGACCAAGAAGTTCCTGATACAGAACAAGAAAAAGAAGTTCCCATAGATGAAGAAGAACAATTGAAAGCGGCGGATGACGAGTTAGCTAACGAAGAGTCGTCGAAGGAAGTTTCGAATGAGCCGGCGTTTGAAAGGATGTCGAGCGTGTCACCGTCTGTTGCTAAGAGGATTATCAAGTCATTGGCTGCTGGGTTACTGCCGCAGTTGAATCGGTAAGTAACATAATTAGAATCGGTGTTAAATAATAACTGATGTGTGTGATTGAATAATATGCATGCACCCGTGCGCTTAGCAAAATTTGCTTTACTCGCTACTCACCAGCGAAGTTGCTTCCGTTCTAGTTTCGATATTTGTGGCTCGCATCGCTCTCAAATTAACTTTTTAATTTTGAATTTTTGAATTTCGATCTTTTGAATCTTTACATTGCAGTGCCATTGGAAAAATGACAGACCACGAAGAGTCTCATAAAGTTAATAGACGGAAGACCAGCATAGACCGCCAAGAGGAGGACATGCAAAGAGTTCCCATCGCCCTAGCGCTGGTCAAACTACTGCAGAGGCTACCCGGTGACCTGTTGAAGTATCAGCTTCCTGGGTTAGTGAAAAAACATGATCACGACGCACGGTAGATATCTCCTCAGATCTCTAGTCACTTAGATCTTTGAGGATATCTAAAAAGGGTAGTCAGAGGCACGTCCTAACATGACATTTGGTACATGCCCACATTTTGCACAGTAGTTAGTATTCCGTACGTGACAGGTTGCAAGCCCATCGCTGCTTATAAGAATACTAACCTATGATACACACCTTCGGATTTTTAGTTCTAGGTTATGCCGGTTTTCTCACGATGTTTTCTTTCACCGTTTAAGAGCACTGGTATTGCGCATATAATTTTTACGAATAGAAAAACTCATTGGTGCTCGAACAGGTTTGAACCCACGACCTTGGGATCGTGAGGCGGGGGTGCTACCACTACACCACCAGTGCTCATCAAAAACTTCATCTTCAGAGATATTAGTGAGTTGCACGCGCGTAAATTGTGAACAAAGTAAAGTGTATTAGACAATTAGGATTAAGTAAATTTACTTTGAGTCCCAGGCTGCCTTCTGTTTCAAATTAGACAATATTCTTACAGAATCTTCGTGAAACTCTGCTCCTTTCTTAAATCACCCCTGAAGCAAGTGAGGCTCATGGCTCGAGATATCCTCAAAAAGATCATGATCACAATCGGCGCTAGCTACTTAGGACTGCTACTTGAACATCTCACTATACTTCTAACTAGGGGCTTTCAAGTACACGTTTTAGTAGCCACCATACATACTGTACTAGACGCTTTGAAATCAGACTTTAAGCCCGGTGATATTGATAAAAACTTACACTACATTCTCGATGTATGCACCAATGATTTGTTCGGTGCTCTATCAGAGGAAAAAGAGGTCGATAAACTGCATTATAAGACGCCAGAAGCGAAACCCAGCAAGAAAAGCTATGTTACTCTCATGATTGTGTCACAGAACATCACAGAAAGTCATTTGATAAATCTACTGTTGCCATTCAAAGATGTGCTACAAAAGCATCATTCAAAGAAAATTGTGCTGAAAGTTCAAGAAGCAATGATGCATGTTAGCACCGGTTTGGTCGCGAACAAGTTTGTCGACATCGAATCATTATTCATATTCCTACACGGCATCGCTTCCGAAAGCATCCCAGAATTCGTGCTAGGCGCTCCGAAACGACAAATATCCGAAGCACAGCGTGAAAAAATGCTACGCGCGAAACCCGACTGTTTCATAATACCGGCAACACCGAAACGAAATAAAGAAAATCAGGCGAAAAACGTCAAATTATCGGGCAAAGCGAACGCACATGTCCTAGTCGAATTCAGCTTAAACATTCTCTACGTTATTCTCAAACGAGAGAAAGTTTCTAGAATGGATTGCAGAGCATTTGTAGACCCATTGATTCCTTTACTGGTAGACGCACTGAGAAGTGATCATATAAAGGTGGCTACGGTTGCTATGAAGTGTATAACAACTTTGTGGACGATACGAGTCAGTACGCCGACACTGGAAGAAATGGTGCAGGATATAGTCAAGATGCTGTTTAGTATACTGCATAAGTATGCTACTTTTGAGATCAGCAAACAGAATGATAATTATCATCTGGTTAGGAACGCTTTTAAGGTAAGAATCATTTAAAAAATCATTCAAGTCTCTGTTTGTACAACCTTAGATATCCTTAGGGCGGATTTGACAAAACTAGTTTAAGTACTATTCGCAGAATAAATCGTAGTCATTGAAGTGTAAGGGTACGAGTTGGCAGCGGGAGACAAGAGGCGGCGGCGGACGACGTGTCGCGGTGACACTGCTGATTTCTATGTATTTCTATGAAATGTGTCGCTAGCTTCGTGTCGCTAACTTCGGAAGGAATTTCATAGAAATACATAGAAACCAGTAATGTCGCCGCGACACGTCGTCCGCCGCTGCCTCACGTCGCCCTCTGCCTCACGTTGCCCTCTGCCAACTCGTACCTTAAACTGACATTTTACTTACATTTGACATTACGTTATTCTGAGAACAGTCATACCAGACGTTGGTCGAAGATCAAGTAACTAGAGATCTGAGAAGATGTCTAACAAACCTTGGAATTTTAGTCGACCTATTGTTTTATTTTATTTTTGCCTGCACTAACAAAAGACTAGAAAACCTATCTGTACTACCTCCTTTTCGTCACTAGATCGCTAGTTTTCGAAAAACACGTTAAGCTATTGGTGCTGGCTTAAGTAATGGTGATGACGTAGCCATTGAGATATATATTTTTATTACAGGCAGTAACAGTACTTATTCGTAACGTAAAATACTTCAAACTAGAAGTGGACCAGCTTAAGACGCTACTGTTGTACGCAGAAGAAGATTGCCAGAACGACGAACGCCAAGCTAACTCGTTCTCTCTACTGAAAGCCATATTGGAAGCCAGGCTCGTCTCGGCGGAACTACACGAAGTAATGGAGAAGGTTTCCAAGATCTGCATTTTGAGCGAATCTGCTAAATCTAGGTGAGGAAATAATAAATTTCAGTGAAGTATTAAAAATAAATAAAAAAATAATAATAAATATGATCACGACTGTAATCTCCGGGCTCGGTAGATATCTTCCTCAGATCTTTAGTTACTTAGATCTTTGAGGATATTATCTAAAGATGGTAGTCAGAAACGTCCAAACATGACATTTGGTACATGCCCATATTTTGCATAGTAGTTCCGTACGTGACAGAGGCCATCGTCGCTTATAAGATAGATAAACTAATAATTCTTATTTATGTATAGTATTTACAATATTCTCAAAGATCTAAGTAACTCTTAGATCTGAGCCTGGGGATTACAGTCGTGATTGGTTTTTTGGTTTTTACAACCCCCTAAAATAGGTAGCGTAAATGTAAGGACATAGACATAGGTCTATGTCCTTACATTTACGGCCTATCTGAGAACATTTTAAAAATTTATAAAATACTTTTTGAAAAATAAATCCTTCTTTTCAGAGATGAATGCCGCTCAATATTCCTTAGCTACCTCACAAATTACTCTCCGGGTAAGCGGCTAGAGAAATTCATTTCTTTCTTCGTGTCCCAGCTGAAATATGAGCTGCAGCACGGCCGAGAGTCATCTCTCAAGTTCATACACATGATCATCGATAAGCTGCAGGTGGTAAGTTTTATCATAGACTAGCTGACCAACGCGCAACTTTGTCTGCGGGCTTTAAGTGATATAATTTTCTCGTTTTTGCAAAATTCGAAGGTAAGTATGTGTATTATACACCGTGAAATTTTAATGATTGTTTTCCCGCGGCAGAACAACTTGCCATAAGGAGTACTTTCGAAACATAGAGTAAAAGTAAAAAAATAAAAATGTTTTTGTTTTAAAATAATTTAAAAAATATTCATCAACTCGAAAATGTGAGGCACAATAGTAACATTAGACGTAACTTGTAGGATATTAGATATTCGAATCGCACGCGCCGCGCCGGCCGCCTTCGCGTAGGTATCGGGATGAATTACTATTGGTTCGTGGTCGCTTTCAAATTAAAATTTCACAATGGTATATCTGTATTTTTTGTTTCTAATATTTAATTTTCAACGATTGTATTACCGTATTACTAAAACAAAACCATTTCGCTGCGGGAAAACAGCCATTAAAATTTCACGGTGTATATTCTTATAAACGGCGATGGGCTCGTAACCTATCACGTTTCGGAATAATAACTACTGTGCAAAATGTGGGCATTTGCCTCTGACCCTCTTTAGATATCCTCAAAGGTCTTAAGCTCCGTACTCACATATAGTTTTACTCGATCGAGTAAAAAGAAACACGTCGAGTAAAAATCACGGCACGGGCTTTCGTCCACACATTCCGCATTTATCTATCGAACGACCCGCGACGTTCAGTATTCACAATAGTAATTCGGATTGCTTCGAGTAGGTGCGAAAGAAATTACATTTATTTAATTCCATCGAGCCGGCTCGATGCGAGCCTTCGAGTTTTGCTGTCTACACTTGATTTTTACTCGTTTTAGAGTAAAACTATAGAGTAATACCGAATGTCAGTACGGAGCTTTAGTAACTAAAGATCTGACGGGATATTGACCAAGCCTGATTAGAGTGATAATTTTGTAGAGTCAGCTGACGAACCACAGCGAGCACCTTCTCCTGTCACTCGGCGCGTGCATGCTGAACGACCCGGCGCCCGAGTGCCGCGCCGCCGCCGCCGGCTGCATCGAGGCAATGCTGAAACGCTTCTCCCCCCTCGACCGGAATAAACTCTTCGATCTGGTGCTCACATTCTTCCAAGACACCCAGGTATAGTAGATCTTTAGAATTTCCCCCCATCACCCCAAAAGGATAGAGCCAAGGATGTGAATCATGGATTCTGGAGAGCTGAAATTTCAAGGTCAAATACAAAAGGAGCATCTGAGGCACACTTTACTCCTTTCACCACCCTGGTTCTAAAAAACTAGTTGCACGATAAGAAGAAGAAGAAGTAGGTGAAATTTCTTTCTGGGTCTAAAGTGTCACTAAAAAAGAATTCCTTAATTTCAAAATGCGTACACGCGAGTAAGAAATTTGTATGAAAAAAATCATTACATGTTATAAAGAGTGGTTAATAGTCTTTTTATTTCCAGCCCGTACACTTCGAACTAGCAGCACAACTTACCTCGCGATTCGTGAATGTGGAAGAAGACGAATTCAAGAACCGACTCGACACGATACTATCTCTAGTCAGCGGCAAAATACTACTCCTCAGCAACGACATCACTGAAGGCAGATTTGTGAAGATAAAACTAAAGCAAGCGGACGACAAAACCGACGAAGAAAAACAAAGCGAAAAAGACCACAGTCTCATACAAATCCTCAACCTTATCGAAAGAATAGCAATACATTGCTCGTCTAGTTTGAAAAATGAAATTTACTTTAATGATTATGATGAAATCGCGCAGCATTGTCAAGCGTTGTTAGCGTACCCTCATGCGTGGGTTAGACTGAAATCTGCCAGTATTATAGGGAGAATTCTATCTGTGGTTGATGCGGAAGAATTAGATAATATTGTTAAGAAGAAGGTGGAGAGTGAAAGAGGATTTGTTTACTGTGATACTGAAGACTGTTTAAGGAGTTTGATATTGGATCTGTGTGCTCAGTATACGGCCAGTGTGTCGAAAGATATGGCTGAGCAGGTTAGTGACTTTAGATTTATTCAAATTAGTCAACGAATCAGGGCACAATAATATTCTTGTTTTTAAAGCATTATGTAGCGTGAAACAGATTATAAATTAGTACCTAACAGATACTGTATTTTATATCTACACAACTCTTGTGTATACTTATAATTACGGCGTTCTCTTTATATTTTTGGTTTAGCGCCATCTAGCCTTAAATTAAGCAAAGCTATGGGAATCCGATAACTGAGAGAATACTAGTTTTTTAACCGACTTAAAAAAGAAGGAGGTTATCGATTCAGCTGTATGATTTTTTTGTAAATACATGCTTATTATTTTTCAGGCGACTGCAGTGTTATTACAAATATTCAAGATAGTCCACTCAATGTCGAGTTTCAAACTAACTAAGAAAGTTCTAGAAACTGAGGATGTGGAAGGAAGCGCAAAGTTGACCATTCGGTGGCTGCTTTACAAACTGCGAAAAGCGATCAACGCCGAGGTCGCTAAAGCTCCTACTTCAATGAACATTGTAAGTGATGTTTGAATTCACCATTATTTTGTATCAGAAAGTAAAAATAAAAAAAAAATGTGAGCCGTCACAGGACGCCTGGCAGATGTGAAACATCGATCATCAAAATAGCGTGGCGACGCGTCGCCACGGCATGCGTCGCCACGCCAGAAATCGGTTTTACGTGCGGCTATAGATGTTTCACATCAAAAAAATATGATCACGACTGTAATCCTCGGGCTCGGTAGATATCTTCCTCAGATCTTTAGTTACTTAGATCTTTGAGGATATCTAAAGAGGGTAGTCAGAGGCAAGTCCAAACATGACATTTGGTACATGCCCACATTTTGCACAGTAGTTAGTAAGTATCCCAAAAAGTAAAATAAAATAAAATTAATTTTAGCAAAATGACAAAAACGAATGTGCTAAAAATGTGCAGTGTCTGTGACGTTAGGGGACCACCACTGTGACTGCGAAAAGAAAACAGCTGTTTTATTAGCCAAGTAGGTATTGAACTTTTGCATGGAACAGCATTTTTTTCGCGCTCACAGTGTTGGTTTTTTTAGAAAAAGTTGTTTATATTGATGGGTACTTTAACCCCCCGAGGTTTTCGGAAGTAGTCAGCTGGTAACACCCTGTTTAGTAAAAAATAACCTCTTTACAAACGATTATATAATAAGCTATACATCTTTTCAGAGAGCATCAATATTTACAATGTGGACGCACCTAATATCTTCCCTCGATAGCGCCGAGGTGCTATCTATCGTCGATGTAATCCTTCCACCGATAGTTCGCGAGCTATCAACGGGCGACGCGATGGCGCCAGCGTCGCTGTCGAAACAACTCGCGAGCCGACTCGGCAAGAAGCTGAGACGGAAGATAGGGGATATCGAGTATTCGAAGCTAGTCGCTGAGGTGCAGATGAGACTGAATGTCAGGAGGGCCGAGAGGAAAAAGGTATGTAAAAATGTTTCATATACTATTCTTCTTCTTCAATTATGGCATCTGTCTCTTAGAAAACAATTTTGCCAGTGTCAAGTGTATTTTTATTTAAGTACTAGCTTCCGCCCGCGGCTTTGCCCGCGTGGTACCTTGAAAAACAAAAACAATCTATTCCGCGGGAACCGTACATTTTTCCATCATAAAATGTAGCCTATGTGTCATTCCAGACCATAATCTATATCTGTGCCAAATTTCATTCAGATCCGCTCAGCCGTTGTAGCGTGAAAGAGTAACAAACATCCAGACATCCAGACATCTTCACAAACTTTCGCGTTTATAATATTATTATAGTAGGATAGTAGGATTGTCAACGTCACAGAGTCATAGTCAAGTTGTCGAGTCAATTTTAAACAAAAGATGGCTGTTTTGTTCAAACTTCTCGGGGTTTCCTCCGATGGATTTAGAAAAAAAGTATTCATTTTAATCCCCTCAATCTTTCCAGACGTCACGATCCTGTGCTATTTTCTCCCAGCCAGAAAGACTTAGTAAAAATCAAAATAGATTTTAATATAAAACTTCGTTTACAGTTACTACTGCAAGAGAAAGTGAATAATCCTGAGAAAGCGGCGAAACGGAAACTGCAGCTGAAAGAAAAGAAGAAACAATCCAAGAAGATTAAACTCGAAATGATGCATGGTAAACGGCCACGCCCGAAAAAGCGGAAAGCGGAGGACATTGATATTGAAGATACTTTGTTGAATGAAGATTGAGGGTAGGCAACAATTCTCCAGCTTAAGTTGGTATTTCTATAAATGGTGCTAAGAGAGACCGTACAAAGAGAGAATGATTTAAAGAAGTATGCTCTTTAGTAAAAGTATGAGCCTGGAGTCACAAGCTCTTCAAGCAATATCAAAGTAATATAACTTCGATATTTCGTACCATAACGTGACGTAACGTGTGGTAAAGTCCCTGATCAGAGAGATAAGGAATTACCTTTTTTATAAAGACTATGATCAGTTTTGGAAAATAATTTAGAGGAAATGTACAAAAAAAATAGTGGATTGGTGGTAAGTGATTTTGAATTCTATGTTACGTTAATAATTGTTATTTTCAAAATATTCAAATATCTTGTGCCCAAGATAACTTGGCTACGCCATAGTCAAAATTTGACAAAGACATGTTGATTATCTGTTCTGTTGATTTTAAAGTCGAGTTTAAGACCTAATTGTGAATAAAATAAATATTTTAATATTTAAACCAACGTTTTAAAACTTACCAAAGTCCTTTTTTTACTATCAAAGTTTTGATTACCAAATACAAAGATAAATTTAATGTACTTTTTCGGGATCAACTTGAATAAAACACCACTAACAAAATAATGATTAACATTTAATTTACAAAATTAACAAAAATACCGATACACAAATAATTTGTACATACTTTATTATGACTAAACTAAACTTACACAATTACATTTTTGAAATAAATATTATTAACTTATTATTACAATACCAAAAATGTTCATTCACACGCTCACTCACGCCTAGTAAGGTTCTTACTTTACAATGGCATTAGAATTTATATAGTACCTGGGCCTTTCTACTCAATGAAATAAATAAATAATGCTGGACAATCTACACAGCATCATCTAGCCCCAAAGTAAGCTACTCAAAGCTTGTGTTATAGGTACTAGATAACTGATATATTTAATGGGTTGTCGGCAGTTGGTACACTCTTTTGTTATGCAAATTACAAACATTTTGGGGCAGTTAGTACACTGGCTACCTGGACAGTCGGAGTAAAAAGTGTTTTCTATGCGAAATAAACTAGTATTGACAAAAAATAGGATATTTATTACGATAAGTATTACAAATGTTTTTTTTGGGGCTAAGTATTAAAATTTATGTAGTTCTCTTGTGAAACATAATAAAAACACTCGTTAGACAATCTATAGGTACAGTAAATAGCAAAATGAATACAAATTATACACAACTTCTGTTATAAATAGTGTAACTAACACGACTTTCTTTTATATTATATAGATTTAATTTTTTGATAGTAAGCCAGTTCCCATTGCTTTACCATTAATTTTAAATCAGAAACTAATTTGTCGATAGGCACCAGGATAGCAGAAACGATGGATAGGTATTTCACTGTAGATCCACAGAGACGAAAGATCACGAGTCGCGAAAACCTCTCCATGGTTTATGCATTCCTGGTACTTGGAAATATGTACTCAAGTGCAGGATAGTGGTTTACATTGTAAATTGTGTAAGTAGTGTTATGGTCAGGAATTTAGTTTCGTGATATTAATAATAACAAAAAAAATTATTCATTATTCATATTTCTTTGAGTAGGGTTACAGAGATATAGATTGCGTGGGCGCCGGCTTTAAACTGACCAAAAACTCACCTTGTATATAAATAATTAAGTATCTTGCTTACAAGTTTTACTGTTTAAATCTTGTGCTGATCCCACTCACTGGGATAAGGGAAGGAAAATTATGATGATGATTATTGTTGTTTGTATTAAAAGCACGTAACACTTTTGCCAAGAACTGTATATTTTTCTGTGCCAATTTCAACCTTAAAGAAGGAGTGTACAAACTGACCTTCAATGTATGGAATATCAAAATAACTTTTTTTAGGGTCGAGTGTACGAAACGCCGACAACCCTATTTAATACATGATATAGGTACATAGATAGATATTTTTTTATTATACATACACACCCAGACCAACGGAACAAATTTCTGCAGATCGTACACAAATTTGTTCCGAGGCGGGAATCGAACCCGCAACCTCTTGCGTCGCAGGCGGACTCATGCCCGCTGCGCCACTGAGGTCGTCATTGTTTGTCAATGGTTTCGACAATGTTCAAAATTGCAACAATTTTGTTTAGCACGTAAAATATTTGTTTATTTTAAATGTACCTTTCGTGAAATAACTTATTATCAACCAATCTTTTATTGCTCCATCTTGATACTATCAGCTTGAAAGACGAGCTCTAAAATCAAGATTAAAAAAGTTTTTTAAATAACGGTAAAATATAAAATTGAGTAGAAACGTCCACCACTACTAAGACTAAAATAATTCTGCACTGAACTATGACTACCTAGTAATCTACCTGCCGATCATCTAATACTTAGAATAATTGTTGCATATCTTTGTGAGAGAAAATGAATAAAGTTTTTATTATTATAACTATATTGATGGTTCGTACCTATTTCCAACGGCATTAGCATTTAGTACCTCTAATAAGATTGATGGATGGTTTTTTTAACTACAGTGAAACCTGGTTAAGTGAGACATCAAGGGACCTGCAATGTCGTTTCACTTATAGAGGTATTCCACTTACCCAGAGTCTCCCAGTGCGATCATTAAATAAAATAACGTGTTATGTATGTAAATGAGTTAGTACTTAAAGGTAATCATACAAATGTAATCAACAATATGTGTATTACCGTATTGCAAGCGTACTTAACCCATAATAATGTGGATGTGTTTAGAATCTCACAGCACCATGATAAACTTACAAAATGCTCTCAGCACTTACAATATTTTCGAAGCCTGCAATTCTATAGCAAAATTTCTAATCAGCAAATTTTCGTATAACGTTAAAAATGTGAAATATAACAAGAAATGAAGCACAAACGCTACTGATTTTTTATCACCCAAATTTCATTGCTGTTTGCAAAGCCAAGCCAAGTAAGAGTGAATACAATAATATACATTTAAAATTCATTTGATTTTGAACAAGATAAAGTTAAATTACATTTTAAATATTTTAAATCTAGTTTGTAAGCGTTGAAAGGGAATAAGACATTAGATTAATATTACTCGTAGTTGCATTGGACGGCAGCTTGCTCTATCTAAACCCTTTTGAAAGCGTTTAACATTATTTTCTTTGCCATCATTATAAAAAATACTTAAGCTGTTATAGCATAATGATGACGAATTATTTCTATAAGATAACATCTTAATATATCAAAGTTTACTCACTGATTGACATACATTATGTATATCAATGCACAGCCTAAACTATAAATACGTCCTAGATAGCTGAATTTGAAGATTTCTTTCAGGGTAGGTGCACGTACAAATTAATTCCTAAAATTCAACCTTTGAGAGGTGCAGCGAGAGGTTGAAATTTATGGAAAACATCACGTTAAGTCAAATCTATACTAATATTATAAAGAGGAAAGTTTTGTATTTTTGTTTGTAACGAATAAACTCAAAAACTACTGGTCCGATTTCAAAAAATATTTTACCAATAGAATTACATTAGCTACATTATCAGTGAGTAACAGGCTAATTTTATGTAGGTACCTCGCGAGGAAAGCTGCGAGCGGAAGCTTAATACATTTATATCATTCATTCACTGTTGACTAGTTTTTAAATTTAATTGACTGTAGTTAGAGTAGCATTGTGGATATAGGGTTGTACCTCATTATTTTAGATAGGAATATCCATAGGAGAGATGTTGTCGCAGCCAGGGCCACTCCACCCCAACCTAGTTCCAACGACCACGAGGTCGAGAATTCTCTAGCTGAGAGTAAGGGTAGAGCGGGGATTCTTGATCCTATAAATTAAATAAAAACATCAATATCCTACTAATATTATAAACGCGTAAGTGTGTAAGAATGTATGGATGTATAGATGTATGTATGTTTGTTTGTTACTCTTTCACGCTGAAACGGCTGAACGGATCGTGAGGAAACCGAAATACCCTAGAACCAAAAAATTGAAGGTGTGCCATAAGTTATATTATTATAAAAGCGGCGATGGGCTTGCAACCATGTGGTCACGTTTCAAATATCATTTTTGGACGTGCCTCTGACTACCCTCTTTACACATCCTCAAAGATCTAAGTAACTAGAGATCTGAGTTGATTATCTATCGAGCTTGGGGATTACAGTCAGATCATATTTTGTTTTATTATATATGTAAAATTTAAAATCCATATCGCATCGCTTATTCGTGACTACATCTAGTTTTAAATGATGGTACATACCTATGATTCCGTCGCCGGTGTCATCGTATGGTAAACCACGGGTGGAGTGTCGTTGTACACGCTTGAAGTGGATAATCATTAGTGTGAACATTGCAAACAAACCTGGGGACAAACATGTGTAAACATTTACATTGTTACATGGTCATTAGTCTGGGGAATTACAACGAGAAGATATGTATAAACAACACAAGGGCTCAACTAATACTTTTTTTACTAATTCGTTATTTATTTACCTACTAAAATATACCTCTTGTGTAAAAACATGAGATAGAGTTGAATTACGACTAATGATCTATAGATAGCTTAACTAATCGAGATCACTGCCAGAGGGAAGCGTCCGCTGGCGGCATTCTGGTTATTTTTCATATCCAAGATTTTCGCACACTGTTTGTTTAGTTAGTGCGATGGCTCTAGCTAGAAAGATGCTGCTTTGAGTTTCACCTCAAATTTTTGTATAATTTTGATTTCAGTTACATGTAAGCAACTTAAGTAATAGCAGTTTCATTATGGTCTTGATACATTCAGGATATGAAACGAAGTCGAGTGAATTATTCGCTTTTGAATCTTATATCAATGTAATACGTACTAACGCACAGAACTTCGTGACATGAGCTCTACCTACCTGCTAATAAATACATGACTCCAGTGACTAGGACAGCGCTGATCTGATGCTTGCAGACTCCGAAAGCACCAACCAACGCCGCGCTACCCAAAACTATCAGGCATACCAAGGCGCATGATATTGATAGGTTTTGCATACCTGAAAAAAAAAAGCAAAATGTTGATCGACTAGAGTTGTTTGTATACTCACAACTGGGTAGATGTAAACAATAAATGTAAACATTGGATACAACAAAGGTATAGAATACATTGTCATGTTTTACGTAAGGAACCCTGAACGTGAACAACCGCATGACAAATGTTTGTAAAACAAAAACAAACAAACACGATTTAATGTTTTAGACATTTCTTCAGAATACTAACTTCTGTGCAAAATGTGGGCATGTACCAAATGTCATGTTTGGACGTGCCTCTGACTACCCTCTTTAGATATCCTCAAAGATCCAAGTAGCTAAAGATCGGTCAGCGCGTCCAAACATGTTTACCACATGCTCACGTTTGCACAGCAGTACCTAAGTATTCTATCGCCACCTATAATAGGAATACTAACCACACCTTCGTTTGTTTCTAGGGTATGCAAGTTTCCTCACGATGCTTTCCTTGCAGTATAGATTAAATATTTGTAGGTATTGATTGTCTGTATGACTTAAGCTTTACCACAAGCTCTACAGGCAATATCAGAGTAATATAAAGTAACTTTGATAATATCTTTCTTGTACCATAATTTCAAGCTTGAAATTTGACGTTTTTGAAACATGTTTGTAAGAGCTTGTAAGGCCGCTGTTGTTTTTGCTCTGGGTATTGTAATATGACACAGTATTTTCTTTACCACCGAGACATCTTTTGTAGGGTCTAGGAAAGCAGTATCACGACAAATCACAAAACATACGACCTATAACTGGGTAGTGATTGTTGCTTGATGATTATATTATTCTAAGAACTAGGAGTATATTGGATTCAACATTCACAAGATTGCCATCGTGTGATCGAGTGTTGTGATAAAGACGCGTTTACTCAACACTGGATGTTACTGAAGATAGAAACTGTTATGTAGATAGGAACTCAGAAAATATAAAGTGGAGGTAGTTAAGAGAATGTGCGTGCTTGGCAGCATTGAAATCGATTTTAGTATCGTGTTATAAAAAGGCTGACTCTACAAAACACCCGAAGTCATTAAGTATAATTTTGCGGCCTATCTATTAAAAGGTCGTTTTGAGCTCTACAAAATGGATATTATTACTAACGAACGTTTTAAACTTTTAACAGGTAGAAAGGGTCGGAAGAGGTTTTCCTAATATTGTGGTTGTGCATTACTGATTAAATTACGGTTTTAAAGTGAAATTCAATTTGGAAACAGGATTTTGCATTTTTTACTATCAACCAATGGTGTGGCTAGTCGCTGCCACCTGAAACTATTCGCCAGTTTTGATGTTTGTAGATGATTTCCTTACCTAACTTTGGTTATGCGTGGTATAAGTATTTACTTGTATCATGATAAGTAAGGTACTCGTAGTTTCTGATATCCACAAATCCTATGTCATTGGAGAAGAATAGAAAATTTCGAACATAAAAATAATCAAAGAATCTTAGATTACAATCGCTAAGTGGTACGAATAAAGTTCTTAGTTTTGGCAACACGGCAAGTTTCCAAGTCTGATTTATAGCAGTTTGAAAGGACGATATTTCTCCGTACACAGAGTGTTCTTATTATCAAACAAGATTTCAAGCTAAAAACCTCGTAAAAGCTTTTAGCTCAATATTCATTAAGATTCAAAAAACGTTTGCCCTCTAAAAGCGATCTCACGACAATTCAAGGGATTTCGCGGAAAATTGGAAATGTTCGCATGACTAGCGAAATTAAAATGTGACATTATGGAAATAAAAAAAAGTTTGAAAGGCACGTTCAAGGTTAGGAACAATGGCGAGGGTGCCTGCCAACGATCATAATTTTATTCATTATTAGTTTACGCACTGTCTAACAACCTTGAAACAAAATTTCACATTTATAATCATTCTCCTGCCCTTGTCCTAATGTATGTAAGATCTTAGATAAAAATGATGTAAGTATGTAACCTAAAAATTACTCTCCTATTCTGTCAGCGTTTTCACTTGGTAATTCTATGTCTAGGTAAATACATGAATTAATAAAAGAAAAAACAAACATGATCACGACTGTAATCCTCAGGCTTGGTAGATTTCTCCTCATATCTCTAGTTAGGTACTTAAATCTAAAGAGAGCAGTCAGAATCACGTCTAAACATTGTTCAATGGATAAACAGTTAATAATTGTTTTTGAAAAATGTAAAAGTTTGCTTATAAATGTTAACCTAATACAGAGAACGAACCGATTCATATTAAAGTTGGAATAGACATAGGTAAAAGATCACACCAGTGTGACAGAGCAGTGTGGAGGTTAGTCGGGCGCGGTTATAACGGCCAGTACCAAACGTCTGAGGTGTACCGTCACCCATATAAAGTGAGGCGCGTTCAAGTTTAATCTGACAGGTGAACTGTGGAAAAAAAAACTTTCCACAGTTCACCCAGGTGGTCTCAGGAGGTGGACGGTGGGCAATAACTGAACTTTAGACCCTTTTTATGTATTTCTACGCGTCCAAAGCTGCGGGCACAAGCTAGTCATTTATTAGCTTTGCAAAACATTTTTAAGCCAATATATACCATTATGTAAATGGTCGCAAAATTAGGTGTACCTACCTAGGTACTTAAGCTCTGTTATCTTCAACGAAAAATATGACCTTTGAATTTTGCTAAAAGGCATTTTCATAAATGTCTGCCTCAATGTTATAAACGAGAGATGAAAGGCGTTGTTTATTCATACCTAGCATTACGTAGCATGAATACAGTTTTCATAATTAACTTACAGCGAAGTTTTTGTTGGATTTTGATTTCGACGAAGGAGATTACTTTGTGGTTGGTGTGTAGGTATTTATCTAAGCACCTCTATGTGAGTATACGAGTTATTTTGGCTGTTGCTGTGGTCACGTAACATACGTATCATGTATCATATCATGTATCACGTATCGTAATCATGTAAGTACATCCGACGACACCTCATTTAGTCAAAATCCATTATGGCGACTAAAACATGACAATAAATCCAATATGGCGGCTGTTAGAACGTTTTTACAATTATTTCCAGTCGGGTTTTTTGATTTTTTTAAACAAATACCTACTTGTTTACGTATTTTGACTGTGATTGGTAAAATATTGTTGGCTAAGTATTTGGTACTTACGATGTTGCCAATCAGCTCTCGGTTCCTCATCATCATTTTCAGCTAAATAATTTGTGCATGCAGGCTCTTTTGGTAAGCCTGCCCTGTGCAATATTGATATTTCTTCCTCTGAAAATAATGTGCATTTTTTACATGACAATGTATATTCAAAATATCATAGCCTAGTTGTTGCCAGTGACTTCGTCCGACGATAGGTATTTATTTTTCCTACAAACGATTTTAGTGAAACAAAGTCTATATATTCCGATTCTAATTATGCTTTTTCCACCTTTCAAAACTATATGAAAACCCGTTCTGTAGTTTCGAAAATGTGCGCGAACATTCATTACTTTTCTTCAATGTACCTACTTACAAACATACCAGAAACGACTGTTTTATTTAAGTACTAGGTGGTTGCCCGTGACTTCGTCCACGTTTCATTCGTTTTTAAATGGTTTTGTTTAATAAAAAATACATCAAATCAAAAACTATAAAAATCGGTCCAGCCGTTCTGGAGTTATAAGTGTTCGAACAATCCCGTCTTTTTGTACCCTATGTATTTCGTATGTCTTTTTATCCAAACCGATTTTACAACTAATCACACCACTCGTCAAAAAGATCATACAAACTTTGACACCCTTTTTTCCCTTAGTGAGGGTTATTTTCGAAAACGCTTAAATACTGGTAAGTGTCCATTTATTTTGCCTTCTAAGTATTTAAACCGAGTTCTCGTCAAAAAAACTTTAACACCCCATTTAACCCTAATTGGTGGGTTATTTTGAAAAATCCAGAAATATGTGTCTATTTATTTTGTTTAAGTATATAATACAAATGTAAGTATAGAATACAAAGTATAGATGTAAAGGAAATACCTTCTAAGGAGATGCACATTGTCCAAATGCCTCCATTCATTGGGACCAGAAATGTCCCTCCCCCTTTGCGGCTGCTCGTATCTTCAATCTGTAAAGAATTAAGGATAACTTTAATTACTTTAGCTATGGACCTAGAATATTGTCTAGGTACGTTTTATTAGGCTATTAATTGCGTATCCTTGCGACTTAGGTATTTTCTGAAAACACATAAGTACCTACCTAATTATTGTAACTTGTGTTTTAATGCTATGTATATTTTATGGACTGAGGACTGGTTGTTTTTGAAGCATCATAATCTTTTTATACTTATAAGATTTTAATCTAAGTAACTAGAGATCTGAGATATATCTACGGAGTCTGAGGATGACAGTCGTGATCAAATTTGTTTTTCAATGTACGTAGGTACGGTTAGTCAAAACAGCAATTTACGTTCAAATATTAGTACGATAAAGCTACTAACTAATCAAACAAGTGGCTTAATGAATTTCCCATGTAACAAATTCTACCGGCATTTCTCTGGCTTCAGTGAAGCAATCATTCAGCATGAAATTTATAACGTTCCACGTAAATTACTTAAATCACATAAAAATCAGAGTGTAACGGCTTAAACAGTAAAAATAAATACAAAATTTGGAGGGATTTGTTGCCCTAAAATATGGCCGAGAAAATATAAAATGTCGTAAGTAGGTAGATTGGTATTATTCTATCTACAATATTTATTCTCTCAGCGCAGCGCCGTTGTGAGCCGACGAAGAGTTTTGGATGTCAAGTTTTGTATTCCTTGAAAGGATTTAAGAATTCCATGTTTATTTGCGTTCAGTAAACCTAAAACCCAGCAGTTAGGCTGTAATTTATTTGGACAGGACCCTCACGTGGCTCTTTGTTAATAAAATAAAGGCTCAGGAATAAACCGAGGGCAAAATAAGACCAGTTTTGCTTTTGTGTTGTTGTTTGAGATGAAAATGAAACCCTTCTTCAGGTGGAGTTAGTATTTGGATTTATATTTCACGGGAATTTATCCCTCAAAGGAACGCTACCTTTGCGATTTTTCTGATGACGAGACACGTTGAGACTCGAGTTACATCTATTGTGATCGGTTTTTTTTACCATAGAGATTTGTTTTAACGAAGATAAAACATCAGGTGAAAAGTTTTATAAATTAACTAGCTTCCTCTCACGGCTTTGCTCGCGTGGTACCTACATAAAATATAGCCTATGTTACTCAGGGATAACGTAGCATTCTAACGGTGAAAGAATTTTTGAATTTATTCGTTACAAACAAAAATACAAAACTTTCCTCTTTAGAATATAGTATAGAAGTATAGATTAAAAACAAATTTTAATCATCTTATACCGAGATCGGTATAGACAAACGGCTTATTCCCAAAGTACTCCACGTTTTGTTCCCAAAGTACTCCAAGAAATATTCTCAAACTACTCCACAAACAAAATATTGTTTTTTTAGTTAAATTCGACTCCATCCTACTGGTGTCCAAAAATAATTATCTCATACATTCGTTCTCAAACTCCTCCAAATATTTAATATTAGTCATCAGTAATGTAAATAATACTGATTTATTTCGCATTTTACTCCACAAGGTAACTGACGTACAGTCAGCTTAAGAAATACATATTTTAATAGTACAATAAACAGATTTTTCTACTCTTATTATAGCGATAACCGCCTATAACGTCATAAAATGCCTTACCTAAACCTAAATGAATGAAGATTTAAAATAAAATACAGTACTTAACTGATTTAAAAAAAAATATTAATCTAATCAACATCAAGAAAAAGAAGAAGAAGATCAACATAAGTACACATTTTCAAAAATAGACGGTAGAATAAAAAAAACAATATACCTACCTACTTAATTATGAGAAACCAAAATTTAGAAGTTTACCATAAATATTGATAGAAAAAAAACCATGACGTATTAACAGAAGGGTGTTTTTTTAAAAGCTTCGAAACTTAAAATTGAAATAAAAAAAACGCTATGAATAAAGCCAACTGGACTCACCAAAATTATGCAATTCTTCATTCCAAAAACTAATAATTTTACAGAAAAGTGAATTTTTAATTTTCTAGTTGGTAGGTATTTGCATTCTGTGTTTGATTTAAAAGCTTGTAATGTGCTCGATGTTTGAAAGTAATCAATTAAAAGCACTCACGTTTACGACTTCTAGCAACCAACATTTCGACTCTTGGTACTAGGTACGACGCCAAGGGAAATCACCTCCCATAATTTACAAATCGTGGAGAAGGTAACCTTTATTTATTCAAAACAATGGTTCGCCTCCCATCAAGCCGAGAAGGGAGTGGCTGAAAGGAATCTATGTTCAAAGTCAAAGTCAAAATATCTTATACCTACCTTTAAACGAGCAATTCTTGTAGGTATATACATAAATATATAATAATAATAAAATAAATAATAATAAATAATGCTGGACACTATCACACAGCATCATGTAGCCCCAAACTAAGCGGAGCTTGTATTATGGGAACCACATGACTGATAAACTACATAGATATCCTTTTTTTTGTAAATACCATACATATTATACATAGAAAACACCCAGACCTGAGACAAATATCTTCAAATAATGCAAACATATATGTATATATAATCGGAATCTCGGAAACGGCTCCAGCGATTTTCATGAAATTTAGAATGCAGGGGGTTTCGGGGGCGATAAATCGATCTAGCTAGGTTTCATTTTTAGAAAACGTCGTTTACCCCAAAAAAACGAGCAAAGCTCGGTCACCCAGGTACTAATACTTTTAGGTTCACTCTAAGGAGTTAATTTCTTGCATGGACCTGAGTAACTATTCAAGAGCTTTAGTTACAATTATTTAATTGCATTGAATGTCCATCGGCAATAGTGCTGTGATTACGTAATTCTGATACTTTAATTACTTTAACACTTTTAAACTATATGATAGGTACGTATTACCTAGGTGCAGCCAACAAGGTTAAACATTTAAACCGTGCTGTATTGCAACCCAGCCCTTGACCTGTATGCCGATACAATCGTGTTTCAATCGGCAGTTTAATATCTACCTATAACCCTTGACCTTACAGGCTTAATGGTTCTAGGTAATATGCTATCGCTTTATAAACGTTTGACTCATGGTACCTTTATGGTACCCATCAGTACACCTATAGGTAAAAAAATATAGTTGTAAATTTGTGCTGATTCATATCACAGATCAGGGGCCTTCCACAAGCTCTCAGGGCGATATCAAAGTAAAAACATTGATATTTCGTACCATGACCTATGAAAATTGTATTGAAGTAATGTTACTTGAAGCATGTTCGACTTTTCTGAAACATGATGATTTGTAAGCTTATGTAGACCTAATTATTATAGACTAGCAGTCCGCCCCGGCTTCGCACGGGTATTTATATATACATACATGGTCACGACTGTAATCCAGAGGCTCGGTAGATATCTCCTCAGATCTCTAGTTTCAGATCTCTAGTTTCAGATCTTTAGTTAGATCTTTGAGGATATTTAAAGAGGGTACTTACACTCGGAGGCACGTCCAAACATGATATTTGACACAATGGCCACATTTTGCACAGTACTTAGTATTCATACGTCACAGGTTGCAAGCCCATCGCCGCTTATAAGAATACTAACATATGACACAAACCTTCGAATTTTTGGTTCTAGGGCAGGGGTCGGCAACCTTTTGGCAGGCAAGGGCCACAAGGTGGCAATATAAACTAAAGGCGGGCCGCATTTGTGATATGAACCCTAGAAGCTGAAAATATGGCTCTCAAATGCCCATGTGTGACACGAGAAGCATATTTATTTTTTCTATAACAAACAATTAAAAAAGTTTGTTCGCATATTTATGAGAGTTCATTAAAAAATTTATTAGTTTCAGTTCTAAGTATGGGGAACCCCCAAAATTTATTGATTTTTTTCTATTTTTGTGTCAAAATCTTAATGCGTTCACAGAATACCTACATCTACTTACCATGTTTCAACAGCATAGTTTTTATAGTTTTGGAAAAAAGTGACTGACATACAGGCAGACAGACAGACATGCCGAATCTATAAGGGTTCCGTTTTTTTACGGAACCCTAAAAACATTCACGGGCCGCGGGTTGCCGACCCCTGTTCTAGGGTATGCCGGTTTCCTCAAGATGTTTTCCTTCACCGTTTAAGAATACAGGTATTGCGCACATTATTTTCTCAAATGGAAAAATTCATTAGTGTACGACCAGGTTTGAACCCACGACCTTCAATGATGAGGCAAGGGTGCTACCACTACACCACCAGAGCTCTCAAATTAAAAAAAAAAACAAAATTCAAAATTATAATACACACTTGTCAAAACCATGATACTCTTCTATAAAGAAAGAATTTATATAGAAAGTTTTAGTTTTATTATTTTAGTGAACTTTTTTTTTAAAAGAGCGCTGGTGGTGCAGTGGTAGCACCTCGGCCTCACGATCCGAAATCGTGGGTTCAAACCTGGTCGTGCACCAATGAGTTTTTCCATTCGAAAAATGTATGTGCGCAATGCCAGTGCTCTTAAACGGTGAAGGAAAACATCGTGAGGAAACCGGCATACCCTAGAACCAAAAAAATTCGAAGGTATGTATTCTTATAAGCGGCGATGGGCTTGCAACCTGTCACGTACGGAATACTAACTACTGTGCAAAATGTGGGCATGTACCAAATTACCTCTGACTACCCTCTTTAGATGTCCTTAAAGATCTAAGTAACTAAAGATCTGAGGAAGATATCTACCGAGCCCGGGGATTACAGTCGTGATCATATTTTTTTTTTTGCTTTTTTTTTACTTCCCCCTCCCGTACACCCAGTGACCCCTACATTGCATAAAGCTAGCCGAGAACAGGGTGAGGCTCTCACGCAACTTTATTCTAATACTTACATTTTTAATTTCGTGGTATCTTTCGCATGGAATGTCCGAATTGAGTAATTCAAAAAGCTATATAAAGGTATTGAAGCAGTCTAGAACATGATGTGATTTATTTTGATAAGGATTAATACTAAGATACAAATAAAGAGCGTTTTTCTAAGCGTAGCCTTCAATTAAAATGTTAAAATAAAAGAACTCTTATTGTGGCATAACTATAATAGTTGGACATATGCTATCGCGACACTTTTTGTAAATAATGATGTGTTCTACAAAGTCGTAGTACATTATTTTATTCTATCGTCAATAGTTTTCGCAGCGCACGCGATGTAAAGAATATTTTAGATATTTTTTTTACACCTTGGGTTACATTATTGAAGTTTTAGTAAGGATCCCTAATTTTTTTGAAAATATAATATAGCCTATGTCACCCGCTGATAATGTAGCTTCCCAACAGTGAAAGAATTTTTCAAATCGGTTCAGTAGTTTCGGAGCCTATTCATTTCAAACAAACAAACAAACAATCAAAGTTTTCATCTTTATAATATTAGTGTAGATATAGATAAGCATATTAGGTTTTGTGGAAAAAAGGAAAAACATGACCATTGGTCAAATGAATAAGGTTATTTTTGTGCATTGTTATAATTTATTTATTACTAGTAGGTATAGTTACTCTTTAATGCTATAACACAAAGAAGATTCGGTACAATAAGCCGCAGACCGCCATTCCTTAAACTTGTCTCCACAATGAATAGATCAGATTCCCTGATTTAGCTATGTACGTGCTCTGTTGATTTTTCTCCCAAGTCACGTACATCTCCCTCACGGCTTGTGAGATACAATTTGGCTGGTAAACGAAATGATAGACGTAAATCTCAGTTATCACTCGTGGCATTTTCTAGAAATGTAGGTACTTTACTTGTGCACTGTGGAGTGCCCCTAGTACAGGTTAGCAAATTACTAAAACTATGATAGTTTTCGTATCGACACCTCATTTGTCAAAATCGGTCCAGCCGTTTGGGCTACAGCAACAGCCAAAGGAACTCGCATACATACAAACATACATACATACCTACACACCAAACAAATTACCCTTCTTCTTCGCTTCGCAGTCGGATAGAAGTATGATCACGACTGTAATCCCCTGGGTTAATTAGACATCTTCACAGATATTTTTTTAATGATATCTAAAGGGGATAGTCAGAGGCACATGCCCACATTTCTAGATTACAGTCTGTTCCCAGTTGCCACCACCAACAACCCTGAAATAGTCAATAGTCAATAGTCAATAATCTTTATTCAGTAATATCACAAGGATCATTTTGAATCGTCTTACATACTAGGTGAGTCTAGGTGCCAATTCCAGTCCTATCCCCAGTACGAGAAGAACTGGCAAGAAACTCGCTGGGCCCTAGCGCTTTTTTTGTATTATGAACCTTGTTAACATTGTTAGGGACACCTAGCAGAGTTGGAGCTGATTCGTCCCAAGCTTTTTTGTCATCTAAGTACTCTGCTATTCTATAATAAGCTTTACGAGACAGGTTTTGTTTAATTACATTTTTGAATTTCGCAATCGATAGATCAAGCATGTCGCTTGGGATCTTGTTATAGAAGCGTACACATTGCCCTATAAAGGATTTGCTTACTTTAGTGAGCCTAACCGTGGGAACAGCTAGTTTATTTTTATGTCTGGTATTAACATTATGAAAATCACTATTTTTTTTAAATAAATTAATGTTTTTATGAACATACATCAAGTTTTCATATATATACTGACATGGCATTGTCATAATGTTAATTTCCTTAAACTTATCTCTAAGAGATTCTCTGGGACCCATGTTATAAATTGCACGAACAGCCCTCTTCTGCAACACAAATATGGTGTTAATATCTGCAGCACTCCCCCACAACAAAATACCGTAGGACATAATGCTATGAAAGTAGCTGAAATATACAAGTCTAGCAGTTTCTACGTCGGTGAAATGACGGATCTTTTTAACTGCATATGCTGCAGAGCTAAGTCTCTTCGACAATTTATCTATGTGCGGGCCCCATTGAAGCTTATTATCTAGAGTTATGCCCAAGAACACTGTGGTGTCCACAAGATCTATATTTTCGTTATTTATTTTTATATTGGTATTTATCTGCTTAACATTTGGTAGTACAAAACGAACGCATTTCGTTTTCTTTTCATTTAGTAATAAGTTGTTTACATTAAACCATTTTACAATTTTAGAGATTGCATTATTCACATCGTCAAAATTAGTCGTACGCCGCTTTTGTTTAAATAAAAGTGACGTGTCATCAGCAAACAGTACAATCTCCTGATCATCCCTAACAAGTTTTGGTAGATCGTTTATATATATTAAAAACAAAAATGGCCCTAATATTGATCCTTGTGGTACACCCATTGTTACCACTGACCCCGGAGAACGTTTCCCATTTACTTCAACTCGCTGTAGTCTGTCAGTGAGGTAAGATGTTAAAAGATTAAGTGCAACCCCCCTAACACCATAGTGCTGGAGTTTCATGATTAATGTTTCATGGTGCACACAATCAAATGCTTTAGATAGATCACAAAAAATACCTAAGGCATCGTGAGATTCCTCCCAGGTATCGAAAATATGTGATACCAACTCAACACCGGCATCAGTGGTTGAGCGGCCCTTTGTAAATCCGAATTGTTTTTTATCAAGTAAATTATTAATGTTAAAATGTCTTTGTAATTGATTAAGAATAAGTTTTTCAAATATTTTACTAAATGTAGGTAACACTGATATTGGTCGAAAATTACAAGGATCTGAATGACTACCAGATTTGAACAAAGGTGTAATCTTGCTATGTTTCATTAAATTAGGAAAGACACCACTGTCAATACATTTGTTAAATATAAAAGCTAGGTCAGGTGCAATAATTTCAATCAATGGTTTTACAACGCTAACAGAAACGCCCCAGAGGTCAGTGGTCTTTTTAACATTAATCAGTTTAAATGCCTTAATGATGTCGTTATTGTTCACATAATCAAAATGGAATGTTACATCACATTCCGCTAAACTATCTTTTAATATAGATTGCGCGATTACAGGTGAAGAGTTTAAAGATTTTGTAGTAGAGACTGGAATGTCAGTAAAGAATGTTTCAAATGCCTTTGCTACATCATTATCTTGGTTGATTGTTGTATTGTTAATGTTTAAATTGAATACAGTACTATGAGTTTTGACTTTTCCAGTCTCACTATTAATAATTTTCCAAGTAGTTTTGATTTTATCCTGACTGGTTTTAATTTTAGAACTTATATGCTGAGACTTTGCAATTCGACAAACATTCTTAAAAATTTTTGAGTAATTTTTAACTTTAGTTTTAAACTCTTCACTAAAATTATACTGTTTTTCACTGTATAGTTCATACAAAGTGCGCCTGCTTTTATGAATACCTGCTGTTGCCCACTCACAAAATTTAGAACTGCTAGAGACCACAACCGTTTTGGATTTAAAAATTGCATTGAACTTTTGATTAAACTCATTGAAAAAAGTATTATATAAATCATTTGGATTGTCATCATTATATAATAAGCGAGGTAAGGTGGTAGCTAGGTTCAATTTCATTTTTTCCAAACGATTAGTGGTTACAGGTGTATAAGTTATTTTTTTTTGAGTATTTATTTTTACTATTGTTTCTATTGTCACTAGTTGACCAAGATGGTCTGATTGAATATTGCTAATTAATTTTTTCATTATTTCTTTTATATTAGTAAAAATATTATCTATGCAATTGGCTGAAGTAGCCGTTATTCTAGTTGGCTCTAGTAGAAAGGAAAGGGTGTTCAAATTTTCCGAACATGAACACTTGCGGAACATGAAAAAACCCCGCCCATTTACTACCAAGAAGTTAATTTCTAGTTTTGATAATTTCCTAACCTTTTGTTAATTTCCCCTGTGTATTTAAGGTACCAACTATAAATTCTCCGCGCCAACCTTAAATTCTTGATTAATTACATTTTGTATTGTAGGTTGGTAGTAGGTAGGAAGACCTTAGCCATAACACAAGCTTTGAGTAGCTTACTTTGGGGCTAGATGATGCTGTGTGGATTGTCCGGCATTATTTATTTATTTACATAAGGTATTTACATAAGAAACATGATGGTTTGTAGAAGCTTGTGGTAAGGGCCATGGCCTTTAAAATGTATAGCTGTCACATCAGAGTTATTTTACATTAGAAGACGTACTTATGTTTTCAGCTCAATTTTAAAGTTTGGACAGACGTACCTACATCATGATTAAAGGTGGTAAACTTTAATTAGATAAGTATTGATAATTAAAGTAGATTTTTATGTTTCTAAGGCACACTGGTTTATTCTTTTACCGAGTAAGTGGCATAGGTATATAAATCACACACCAGCACAATAACACAGTCCCTGGCAGGGCTTGGAACCGGTTAACAATTTACCGGTAAAAAACCGGTATTAACCGGTATTTCAATAATAGCGTTCGGAGCGCAACCTCTTTCAAAACCTTAACTACGAACTTTAATTAACCGGTTAAAGCGAACCGTTCGTTGTTTCATCGCAAGCGCGGGCGCGTCGCGGGAGGGGGCGGGCGCCCGCCTCTCCCCGCCGCCCTCCGCGCGCCGCGCGTGCTCGGATCATTCGTAGATCGCTTTCTACACACAAGGTAGAAGCCTTTAAATTACTAAAATATGATAACTTATTAATGAATAACGTATAAATATGATATAAAAATATGATCACGACTGTAATCCCCGGGCTTGGTAGATACCTCCTGAGATCTTTAATTACTTAGATCTTTGAGGATATCTAAAGAGGATAGTCAGAGGCACGTCCAAATATGACATTTGGTACATGCCCACACTTTGCACAGTAGTTAGTATTCCGTACGTGACAGGTTGCAAGCCTATCGCCGCTTATAAGAATACTAAGCTATGACACATATACCTTCGAATTTTTGGTTCTATCTAGGGTAGGTATGCCGGTTTCCTCACGATGTTTTTCTTCACCGTTTAAGAGCATTGCGTACATACATTTTTCGAATGGAAAAACTCATTGCTGCACGACCAGGTTTGAACCCTAGGTTTGAGGCAGGGGTGCTACCACTACACCACCAGCACTCTTTAAAAATACTAAAAAGGGAAAAAAAAAATAGTACGATGAAACCCATTGGAAAAGGAGGAGAATATTATAAAAATGAAAGGAAAAATAATTTACGGGCGATCTGAGGTCGGGAAGGGGAAGGGGGTGAGTGAAACTCCGGCAATAGAACACCCCTTGGGATACCCGGATCACCCCCATGTATGTTCCGCGATTTTTTATAGTTATGAATTTTTTCCGAATTTTTGTAAAAATTTACTTGAACAACTTAAAACATTCTTTTAAAAAAAGTAGAAAACTGTCTTGAGATTTAAGTGTTGAGAATTTTCCAGACTCTCAGCTTTCATAATCATTAAAAAAAAGTAGTACTTAATGGGCTACTTTGGCCATATTGCTGATTTTACTGGAGTAAACTAATTCTTTGTAGTCATTTTTGGTTAGTTAACAAACAAATTAAGCTTAGGAATGATAAAACGGCCGAAATCTATTTTCTAATCAGGGCCATTATTCTAATCAGATCAATTTTGAAGGCCGGTTTTAGCCAATGTAGCCCATTGAGTACTTTTTTATTGTTTATGAAAGCTGAGAGTCTGGAGAATTCTTAACACTTATTTTAAAACAATGGAATCACATGTTAAGATTTTTAATTTAAAGTTGAAAATTTAAGTCATAATTCACCGAATGTAATTATTTTACTTTACACCAACATTTTCATAGTTTTCATCAAAGTCACGTAGCTGATTATTTTATACATAAAAGAACAACTCATAATAAATCAGTAGCAAAAAAAAATCTCAAGAAAGTTTTCTACTTTTTTTTAAAGAATGTTTTAAGTTGTTCAAGTCGTAAATTTTTAAAAATTCCGAAAAAAATTCATAACTAAAAAATCATCTATAAAAAATCGCGGAACATACATGGGGGTGATTCGGATATCCCAAAGGGTGTTCTATCGTTGGAATTTCGCTTGACACTTTTTGGGACACCCTGTGTATTAGGTACTGTAGTAAATCTTCTCAGAAAATGCCATCTTGTACCGTTGCTTGGAACAGATGAATTTTTTTCTTTTGAAATATTACCGAAAAACCGACCGCAGAGAAAGCAATGAGATTGTAAATTAAATCCAACAGCATCTTTATTTATTTATTTTCCTTCCTTTGCTTTTTTTGTCTTGAACTACAAAATATAGCTATTGACAAATTCGATGAACAAAAGCTGCATTTTCCGAGAAGATTTCCTATAATAGCATTAGGTATATTATTTTTTTTACACCATCGGAAAGTAAAGATTTCAACGAGCAGGAAGCACACCAACTGTCTAAAAAAAATCTATTTTGACGGGTGAATTTTCGATTGAAAATTAGGGAGTTTTATCGATATTAATTCAAAATAAGGTGAAAAAATAAATATTTCAAATAAAATTGATTACAGTGTATTTGGAACATATAAAGGTAAGTTTCCACCAAATTTCGTGAAAAAAAACAATTTCTGTAAAAGATAAAGATAAAAAACCAAAAACTTGGTGTTTTGAATTTTCCACATTAAATTTGAGGTTATGTGCAAAAGTGTGTAGGTATATAAAAGTTTTAGATCTTTTTATTACCTACAACTTTGCCATTTAACTTTTTTCCCTAGGACTTTTAGTTTTGCCAGAAATCGAGATAAGCCGTTTTTTACCCGTAAAAACTCATCCCCTTCCCCTTGCCAACCTCAAATCGCCCGTAAATTATTTTAACTTTCATTTTCATAAAATTCTCCGCTTTTTCCAAAGGGTTTCATCCTACTATTATTTTTTTTTCGTTTCAAAAATTATCGACTCTGGTCTATTCGATAGTCAGTCGAGTTTGTGGTTGGACAAGTAGTGACGCGTTTTTCAATCCCTATTGGATTGGAGTGGTTTCGACTAGGTATTGTACCTACTTGTAGCTGCACCAATATGGGAAAAAGAAGAGAAAACTGTGTAGGTATACAGTTACTTTGATTACGACGTACCTACCTAAAATACTATAATACCATAATAAACTATATAACTATATACATATTATGTACTATAATACTATACTACATAAAACCTCGAATAATAATAATAAATAATAATAAATAATGCTGGACAATCCACATAGCATCATCTAGCCCCAAAGTAAGCTACTCAAAGCTTGTGTTATGGGTACTAGATAACTGATATATTTAATACATTATGTACCTACATAGATAGATTTTTTTTTTATTACTATACATAGAAAACACCCAGACCAACGGAACAAATTTCTGCAGATCGTACACGAATTTGTTCCGCGGCGGGAATCGAACCCGCAACCTCATGCGTCGCAGGCGGAATCTCGCCCGCTGCGCCACAGAGGTCGTGTAGAATAAGCAAGCAAGGACTAAATCCTTGCTCGACCCGACCGCACACGCAACGAACGCATTTCGAATTTCGAACTAAAGTGGAAACGAACGAAATTATTTCGGTTTTAACCGGTTTACTGAGCGAAACCCTTTTGAATTTATCGTTCTTGACGAACCGTTTGAATCTAGACACGCGGCAGCGTGTCAGCCAAGTTCAAGCGAAGCGAACGGGCGATGCGCGCCTAGTGTAATATTACAGGAACCATTTGGGTGATTTTTCACCCCCTCGTAACTCAAAAACTATTTCACATAAACAAGTCAAATTTGGCTCATCTATTGCCACTTGCGAGTAAAATATGTGCACCGAATTTCATAAACACACCTCAAACGGTTATTTAGATATTAACGTCCAAAAATGGCTGGTTATGGAAAATTTTATCACTGACTGATCTATAGACGTTAATTATAACCCAGTTCTAGATGACCTAGAACGTTCAAATTTGGCATCCAGGTAGGTAGTGGGGTGGATACAAAGGAAAAAATCTGAAACTTGTAATTTTTTTAATTTTTATCGTACTTTTTCAATTAATTGATTCTCCTAGGAACCCTTACTAGCGCCTGTAATATAAGAATAGCAATCTAAATAGATGACAGTCGGTCATTATGTGGATTTTAATAGGGTCTTGACGTGAAAATACTAACGAGTGGAAGTAGTGTCTTGGATTGGTAAGTAGTACACTCTCGGTAAGTACCTACTATTATCGGGCTTACCTATCTACTTAGGTACCTAGGTATACAATGTGCTAATAGTTGAGCCGTCTATGTAGATAGGTAAGTATGACTATAGGTATGTATACCTACAATGTGCCAATAGTTTGAGCAGTCTATGCAGGTAGGTAGATATGGCTAGATAACTATTCAGGCCTAGATTATAGTGTGTCTCGGCTTGTCGGATAGGTAGTAGGTAGGTATACTTATTCAGTAAGTACCTACTCAAGTACCTACCTACCTGCTTAGTATGTATACCTACAATGTGCCAATAGTTTGAGCCGTTTATGCAGGTAGATTATATAAGTGTAATAATATAAGAATAAGTACTTATTTACTAATAAGTTCTGTACAAAAAGTAATGATATCCCATCAAAAACATAAATGTGAAATGAGAGCCAAGTTCAATAAGTATGTTTTACTTAGTCGTTGACTTCAGCGACAAAAGAAGTGAGATCTAAACGGGTGCCAAGTACAATGGTCAGTCCTGAAACTTATTTATAACAATATTAAATATTTTTAACAACTTTAAAATATCATTTCATCTTAAAACTTAGGATATTATATTGAAGCCTAAGGTCTTACTTGGCTAGTTTTCTTAAGAGTACAAATTATATTAGGTATAGCCTTTGCAAGTTTTCATTTTATTCTTTTTAAAAATTTGGATTGCTGGTAGAAACTAGCGATTGGACATAGTAAGTAAGTAGTTAATTCCTATATGAGAACTAGCCAAGTTAGACCTTAGGCTTCAATATAATATCCTAAGTTTTAAGATGAAATGATATTTTAAAGTTGTTAAAAATATTTAATATTGTTATAAATAAGTTTCAGGACTGACCATTGTACTTGGCACCCGTTTAGATCTCACTTCTTTTGTCGCTGAAGTCAACGACTAAGTAAAACATACTTATTGAACTTGGCTCTCATTTCACATTTATGTTTTTGATGGGATAGAGGTTACGGTAGAACGTAACCGAAATGAAAAGGTTTTAGGTATTTAGAGCGATACCGGTTTGAAAATTTTTCCGGTTTCCAAGCCCTGGTCCCTGGACTCATGGCCAAGGCCGATGGTGGGGTTGCTACGACCTTATGTCTTATGGTATATGGTTAGAATGACTTTATGATTCCGAAGTCAATAAATTATCATAATATCATGTATCTACATACATCAAAGTGCACAAAAAATGCACGCCCCTCCACTTGTACTTGTACCGCATGTAGAGGTAAATACATTGGAAATACATTGGAGGGGCGTGCATTTTTAGACTGATCTACCTCTACAGTCCTTCATGTGTAAAAGATGCAAAGTGAAAGAATCTTGTAGGTACTGTGAAAAGCCTTGGCTTACCTTCCCTTGACAGCAGAAAGCGAGCGTGACTGATTGCCAAGCTCAAGGTACTAATCATACCTACCTATCTACCTATCCACCTTAGTGAGATCGTGAGAGTTTATTTGGATTATTATGGGTACATACTCTTCACCCCTACCGCACCCTTCATGCGGCGGGGATGGTCCGTTAACAGATTTACTACGCGACGCAAAAAAAAAAAACAAAAAAGATACATAATTTTATAATTTAGAGATGTCAGATAAGAATACATAATTCTATCGATAATAATATGAGATGTTTACGATAACGACATGATAAAATGGGCTTTTTGCCAGTTTGAATATCCCTTTTCTGGCCCTTGTGTTGTTTGTCAAACTTTCCCTTTGTTTCATCCTTCATGGAGGGCTATACTTCCTAGCTACTTTGCTATGCCTTATAAGCACACACTTTTCTAGAAAAGCCTTTGCTTATGGATCATATATTTGAAGTTTCTTCAAAAAAAAAAACATGATCATGATTGTATACCTACGAGTAATCCTCAGGCTCGGAAGATATCTCCTCAGACCTCTAGTGACATCTTTGACGATATCTATAGAGACTAGTCAGAGGCACGTCCGAACATGACATTTGGCACATGCCCACATTTTGCACAGTAGGTAGCTTGAAGTTTCTTCATTTTAATTGTTTTCTGAATGTTGACAAGATAAATGAACAATCTTGAAACTCAGTTTTTGTTAAGACTTTTTAGATTGAGCGACAGGAATTGTAATCAAGATAGATAAATTAACGCTCCAATCGAGCGTGATGAAATTGTGTTTGCTGACAATTACTATAATTGTTAAAATTAGTTCAATCCATCGGAAACCGATGCGCGTGTGGATAATTGTAGGTACCTACTAAAAAGAACATTTTACATACGTAGGTACAGAAAACTAATTCAGTTAATCCACCGGTATAAAGTAAAAGTAGATAACGTTAGTATAGTACTTAACCATTAAAATTTCACGGTGTATAGTCAATGGTCAACCTCTCTATAATTTTTTTACACTTTAGGTACAAAGCACGGAAGCCGCTCAGATGAAATATCATATCGATCACCCATCTCAGGACCGACCTAGCATTTTGTTCTACTTATCGTGTTATTATGCTTTTATTTAAAGCCGTAAGTAAGTGACTAATACCCAAAAAAGGAAAATCTTCTGAAAGCACACAGAACCACACCGAAGTATGAACTTGTAGCGCCTACTTGCTTTAGCGAGAATCGAAACAGCCAAAATAGAAATAGACCTAATAATATTCAAGGCAGTATGCCAAAAATAAAATAATAACACTGAATAACAGTATTGCATTTCATCTTACAACCTCAAATAACACGTTAGCGCAGGATTGCGTGCAAAAGAAAATAAATACGAAAATATGTCAAGGTGAAAAGGTTTATATCCGTTAATTAGTGTAAGAGCTGATTCCACTTTCCACATTTGACTTTACATGTTGACTAGGTATTTCAATCCGGTGTCATTTTGTAGTCAAAGTGAATATTTTTTTAATCAATAGTAGGTATCAAGACTTGAATCGTTGCTTATCTACCAAGTAGAAAAACAACAGCAAACCCGACATTGCCAGTATAGAATGCATAAGAGCTTTATTAATAAGATCGTTTCAATTCAACCCGCGTCTTTTAATTATTTCTCTCCTGCACAAGCAATTCGTGATTCAGCATCACCGTAATTGGAAATGCTAGCGTGCAGCTAAAAGGTACCAAGAAGTAATGGCTGTCAGAATAAACGGGTTTTCACTAAGGTTTTTGTAAGAATGGTATATGGGTCGAGTGGAGTATCTATACAAATTTGTAGCGAACACGAACGTACTTAAACGAACTGTTTAGTTTGTATAAAATAGAAGTGCTTCAGTAGGTTTAGTAAGTAGGTATCTCTACACATACTAGTTCCGAGACACCCTTTATAGATCGTTTGTAACAGTTTTTTTTTGGCGCCGTTCTATTTTAGCTTTTGCCATATTTTTATGAATAAGATGAAAAAAAAATAAGGAAACAAACAATATTAATAAAAAATTCTTACGCGGGATTGAATTACAAAGATAATTAGATTTAAAGTAGACAGATGTATGTACAAAATTACAACAAAATATTATTAGTTGTTGTGAATGGTAAACCTAGCTCAATTTTATAGAATAGTGCCACAGACTACTTCATTCCAAAAATAAAATAGTAGGTGGATAGCTAAGTACTTACCTTGTTATTTCTGTACTTACAAATTCTCTTAAAAAAGTTTTTATTGCCGTTGATTGAATAAAAGCCTTTTATAAAACATTTTACTCAGACAACTTTTTATTCACAAGACATTGAATAATGGAATCGCGAAAGTTCCTATGAAAAACTCAGCTCAATCGGTATTATTGTGTAACAATTTAGAACATTTCTCGCGCCTAGCGTATGAATGATATTCGTATTAAAGTTAAGCCAGTTGTTCTTTTATCTTTCGGAATTAGTACTAACTAGCTTCCGCCCGCTGCTTCGCCCGCGTGGTACCTTGAAAAACAAAAGCATGTCTATCCCGCGGGAACCGTACATTTTTCCGGGATAAAAAGTAGCCTATGTGCTATTCCAGACCATTATCTATATCTGTGCCAAATCGTTCAGCCGTTTCAGCGTGAAAAAGCAACAAACATACATCCAGACATCCTTACATTCTTACAAACTTTCGCGTTTTTAATACTAGAAGGATATTATAAACTCTACTAATATTATAAACGTAAAAGTTTGTGAGGATGTATGGATGTTTGTTACTCTTTCACGCTAAAACGGTTCAACGGATCTAAATGAAACTTGGAATACGCGTAGTTTAGGACCTGGAAAACACATAGATAGGCTACTTTTTATCAGGGTAGGTACCACGAGCGGAGCCGCGTGCTGTTGCTAGTAAATTAATATTGATAATAATTATAGACTTTGCTTTTGTGCAAGCTATTGAAAAAATGTCTACGATTTGATTGCAAAAATTATTTTTACCAGTATTTTCCCCGTATAATACTCGTAGATAGGTATAATCGACTGTGCCATGCACGACTCAATAAATAATGTCATGGAACTGAATTTATGGGCCCAGAGCGTAAAATATTGCCCTCAATTTGTTTGAATTTTATACATTTTGCATTTACGCCGCGCCGAAAGCAAATTTATTCAATGTCGTTTGGGTAGGAGGCTGGCAATTTTGATTAACAAGACTAGTCTCAAGTCGCATGGGAAATATGACCGCTGATGAAGTTAACGCAACAAGAACAGTTTTTTTCGAGTCCTGGTGGTGTAGCCTTACGATCCGAAGGTCGTGGGTTTCAAACCTAGTCGTCCACCAATGAGTTTTTCTATTTGAAAAATTTATGTGCGCAATGCCAGTGCTCTTAAACGACGATGGAGGAAAACTTGAAGAAACCGGCATACCCTAGAACCAAAAAATCGAAGGGGTGTGTCATAACATAAGTTATATAATTGTTATAAGTAGCGATGGGCTTGCAACCGGAATACTACTGTGAACATTTTGAGCATGTGCCAAATATCATATTTGGACGTGTCTCGGACTACCCTCTTTAGATATCCTCAAAGACCTAATTAACTAGAGATCTAAGCCTCAGATTCTGAGGAGATGACATGTCTACCAAGCCTATTACAGTCGTTATACATTTGTGGAACACACTACCACATGCTATAATAGCTTTCTTCTGTTATATTGGTATCGGCGACGACAAGCGTTTACTGATCTGAATAAAATATTGACGTTATTAGGTATAACTGTTTAGCGTGCTTGTTTTGTTTATGCTTGCTGTTTGACAAACAACAATTGGTAATCGAGAAACATTCCATTGAATTTGAAAGACTCGTGGGCTTTATTAACAATTTTAGTTAGGTACTACCTTAACCACTTTGCGAAAGGCCTCTAACTAGCTTTACTACCTATTTTTTTGGTACCGCGTTTTATCTGTTTTTGAGATGTGACGTGCGTTATGAGTGCTTTTCCACAGCTTATAGTTGGCTCAACGAATCTAGGCATTCGTGAAGTTAGCCGCAAGAGCTGCGCAGTATCGTTTTTTGGGAGCAACTGGAGGTATGAGGAGGGAGGGAAGGAACTATACATGCGCAAACTCGCACCTGTGGCTAACTTCACGAATGCCTAGATCCGTTGGATGAACTATACCTTTGCAACTTTCTCATCGAGCAGCCACTGCAGCGCTGTATTAGATGTGTTGGCGAGCGCGGCCAGCGCTGCGTGCTCCCAGCCCACGTGCTCCCAATGCTCTGTCATGATGGCCGCGCACAGCATCGCCGTGGAACAACTGGAAACAATATAATCTTGAGGCAAGGGGGCTTAGAACGGGTTTTGATAGGTACTATACTATGTTAAAACTATGATGCCGCTACCACAAATTGGCCGTAACTCGACGAGCTGTAGCCAACGTCCAACATGTGGAGAGGTGGTTTGTACAGGCTTGCGTAGGCTTGCTGAGATTCGTAGGGTCATTACGCGGGTTTCGCGACCACCTTTATTTTGCGACCATTTCAGCGACTTGCTGCAGATAAACGAAGATAATAACAATATAGTCTGTCTTTTTCAAACAATATTTGGCTCTATGCAGAGTAGGATAGATATAAAGTTCTAAACTACTAAAATAAGCGACTTGGCATTACCCAACTTTGAGCAAATCGTTCCTCATTCCGACACCCGCGCTTGTCGCGTGAATTAGTTCGCAAAATATTTTTTTTATTAGTGAGTACGTGCTGCCTGCGGAGTGAGTATTTTTGATTTTTTCTATGTATGGCTATGTGTTTATTGTATATATTGCTAGAAAAGTAATATTAGAACGTATTTGCGTAATTTTTATACAGAAAATAAATTAAAATACAAAATATTGAGCGGTCGCATACCCAAATATAATTATTTATGATATTTGACTTTACGGCCGCGTGGTCGCCTTACTGACAGCTTGATTGCAAATTTAGATTTGACATCTTTACTAACTGTTAATGGTAATGGTAACAGTTTTGTGACTTTTATATATTTGCTTATTAGCTAATATGTTTCCGTTGGTTTGCGACCGCCAAAATATTCGTAAATGCTGTGAAAATGATTTTATATGGTCGCCTAATCTACCCTTAATTATGGTCAACGTCAGATTGCGACCGTCTTAAAATGTATGGGAATTTAATGGTCGCTTATTGAATATCTTAATTTGATGTTTTGTTTTACGACCATCATACCAGTAATTATTCAAAAATATTGCTGTATTTGTTACAGATGTTTTCTAAACAAAAGAAAAATAAAACTGAATAATTACCTACTCACAACAATCTCTAGAATTAGCTCTCAAGGATATCAGAGAAGGAAAGCAAGGAGAAACGTGAAGAAAGTATGAAATTCCAAGGACAACATCATATCAGCCGCATAACGTCCACTGCTGAACATAGGCCTTCCCCATAGATTTCCGGAGTGATCGATCTTGCGTAGCCTGCACCCAACGGCTCCCAGCAATATTCACTAGGTCGTCTTTCCATCTAGTGGGGGGCCGTCCTCTACTGCGATTTCCAGTGCGTGGTCTCCACTCGAGAACCTTTCTGCCCCAACGGCCGTCAGTTCTACGAGCTATGTGCCCCGCCCACTGCCACTTCAACTTGCTAATCCTGTGGGCTATGTCGGTGACTTTAGTTCGTCTACGGATCTCATTATTTCTGATTCGATCTCGTAGAGAAATACCAAGCATAGCCCTTTCCATAGCTCGTTGAGCGACCTTGAGCCCTCTTATGAGGCCCATAGTGAGGGACCACAATACAAGATACATTGAGTTGGCAAAAGAACACACGAATTTAAAAGCTGAGGACCACAACCAATATAAGGGATATACCGGGAGAAAGAAGTGGCTGAGCTGTTGCTAATCAACGTTGCCAAATGTGGCTTTCCTGTAAAAAAACAGGAACTACTAGATACCGTATAGAAGATTTTAAAAGTTCATGTGAAACCGAACCCTTTTAGGAATGATCGCCCTGGTAGGTTTCCTTAAAAGGCATCCTGACTTATCTGTTCGATCTGTCGAAAGCATTCGGGACACGAAAATTTATACGCCATTTAAGACTAATTTTAAAAAAGAAAAACTTCTTCATCTTTTCCTTTTCCCACGCTATAGGGTCGGCACAACACGTTTTCTTCTTCCATTGCGCTCAACATCCGTCATCTCAGTACTCACTCCTTTCTTACTCATATCATCTTTCACACAGTACATTCATCTTTTCTTCGGCCTACCTCTAACACCGTATCCATCCACATTGATACTTAACAAGCGCCTCGTCACCAATTATCTCTCTTCATAACATGCCCATACCACGCTAATCCTCATCTTTTCCGTCACCGGCGTACTTTTAGGCTTCCCCTAATATACTGGTTCCGTATTTGATCCATTCTCGTCACTCCGCACATTCATCTTAACATTTTCATCTCCACCGCATGAACTCTTTTCTCATCCCCTTGGTGGCCCAACACTCAGATCCAAATAATACGACAGGTCTTATATGGTCGTTTTGTAAATTTTCCCCTTCAGTTTAGGGGCATTCGTGGATCACGTCATGTTGTTCCTGTGATCTGTCGCCATTTCATATATTAAGCATTTATTCTATTCTTCACATCCCGATCAATCTCACCATCATTCTGTACTACTGAACCTAGGTACCGACAATCGGAACAGACTGGTAGGGATACAACATCTAAGAAAATAGGGGCAAAACTAGATGGACCACCGAAGTCGCAGAACAAGTGCTCAGTTTTTGTCCTGCTGATCTTCAATTCGACACTCTCCAGTTGACTTTGCCATTTTCTTAAGAAAAACATCGATGTCAAATTTATTTTGAAAGAAGTTGAGAAAAACAGAACCTAAAGAGCCAAATTATGTCTTATACGAAACTGGATCTGAAGACAAACAAACTACAGTTATTCACTAATCAATTTCTTTGTGAAACAAGTTTGAAGAGCGCCATTCTCGATACCGATGATTCTGCGCCATATATAAATCCACTGAACTAACACAAGGAGCTCGCACTTAAAGAAGCACTGATATATTTGACATAGTTTTAAATGATACCTATTGCTCTAGCCCTCGTATAGCTGATGAATTGTTTTGAAATCGTAATATGGTAGGTAACTCATTAAAATACTTTTCGCAATCTTTTATCACTTAGGTGATGAATAATTAAACTACTAACTGAGCTCAACATGAGTGATCTTACAAAAGTTTGATGAAAAATTGTCTAAATTTTTTTTGAATAAAAATAATATGTAGTACTATTTTTAATTTATATAGAGTTAACTAGCTGTTCCGCCCGCGACTTCGTTCACTTAATAAAGTATCTAAACTGAGTTTCAAACACATCACACAACTCATAAAAATCCCATACTAACTTTCACACCCCATTTTGCCCCTTTTTGAAGTTTATATTGAAAAATCTTGAAACACTTGTCCATTCGTTTTGCATTTACAGTACACAAACAAAGTTTCAGACCCATACAAACATTGACCTTCCATTTGACCCCTTTTTTTAGAGTTATATTGAAAAATCGTGAAACGCGAAACAAAGTTTTAGACCAATCGCACCACCCGTTAAAAATTTCCCGTACAAACATTTACCCCCCATTTGACCCCTTTTTGAAGTTTATATTGAAAAATCCTGAAACATGAAACAAAGTTTCAGACCAATCGCACCACCCGTTAAAAAGTTCCCATACACACATTGACCCCACATTTGACCCCTTTTTGAAGGTTATATTGTAAATTCCTGAAACAAGTGTCCATTCATTTTACATTTACAGTACACAAACAAAGTTTCAAACCAATCGCACCATCCGTTAAAAAGTTCCCATACAAACATTGACCCCACATTTGACCCTTTTTTGATGGTTATATTGAAAAATCCTGAAACATGTGTCCATTCATTTTGCATTTACAGTGCACAAACAAAGTTTCATGAAAATCGCTCCACGCGTTTAAAAGTTTCATACTAACGTTTTCACCCTTTTTCACCCCCTTAGAGGTGGAATTTCCAAAAATCCCGCCTTAGTGGGTGGTTTTGTTATAAAAGGAAGCCACCTTCCAAATTTCAGCTTTCTATCTTCAGTGGTTTCGGCTCGGCGATGATCAATCAGTCAGTCAGTCAGTCAGTCAGTCAGTCAGGTTAAGCTCTTATATAGATATAGATAGATTACCCAATAGAGACTGTGGTCGTAAACTAGGTCAGGTTGGTCGTATACTGACAAAAACGGTCGTAAACTAGCATTTTGCCTTGTTTTTCAATAAAAAATAATTTAAAAATACTTCTAACTATGTTTTCTATAATTTTTTAATATATTATATCTCACTAATCGGTTTTTCAATAAAAAATAATTTAAAAATACTTCTAACTATGTTTTCTATAATTTTTTAATATATTATATCTCACTAATCGGCTATCTGGCGTAATGACCTGTACGCTCGCGTAGCTTGGTGTTATCTTCTGTCCTTGTCAGAGTTTGCGTTGGCCATGGCTCGGCGAGCTACCACCAACATTATGGTGCCGGCATAACGGAGCAAAATATGTACACGAAATATATTTGGTAAATACTTGGGGATAACATGACATACGATGTACAGATGCCGAAACAGTAGGTACTTTTTAGAATTTTGGTTTGAAATCGCTTACTGTCGAAACTACGTGATGGATTTTGATGAAGCTTGACATAATGCTAGCCTATAATATAGAATAGGATCTAAGATATATGTAAGTCTTCACGCTCATGATCAACAACATTTGCGCATTTCACGGACGAAGTCGCGGGTACAGCTAGTTGATACGTATAATATTCAAATATGTGGATGAAGACATCAACTACAACCTACTTTGTACCTACTTACAAAGTAGGTTGTATTTGATGTCTGCACTCACTCGCAGAAGGTTTTATACCAAAAAGTTATATTTTCCTAAGTAAGAGACTGCAAAGAAAACATTATCCCGAGCAGACGGTTACGGGATTTACTTTTCCTTATTTCTATATTAAGAGATTTTATTATGTTTGCCGTAATGAGGCTTCATATTTACATCAGAGTATCCTCAGGGGAGTGCACTTGTATATTAGTCTCAAGTTCTGCTCTGCTCGTATAAAAATATCATCAACATAACCCTTCTCTCTTATAGGTCATCCAACGGATCTAGGCATTCGTGAAGTTTTTTTTATCTTGCTTTATGTAGCATTCTATTTGATAAACTTTTCTTTATTAATTTTAAGTTTCTTAAGCTGTTGTTTGTTTCCTTAAACATTATGGTAAATGTTGTGCATGCCTGTAATTGGCACACATTTCATAGTATAATTTGTTTTCATGTAGTTTTTTTTTTTATGTTTTGTTGTGTGTGCTGTTGGCGTTGCCTATTAAATAAATAAAAAAAAAAAAAAAAAAAGTTAGCCACAGGTGCGAGTTTGCGCATATACAGTTCCTTCCCGCCTTCCTCATAGGTACCTCCAATTGCTCCCGAAAAACGATACTGCGCAGCTCTTGCGGCTAACTTCACGAATGCCTAGATTCGATGAGCCAACTATACCTCTTTTATATGGGGGCGGCAAAAGTTGTTCTACCTACGACGAGTAGGTACCTACTCTTCCATTCCTGTCTTCCAGTCGTCACATCTCCACTCCCATCACTATCCATGTCATCTTTCAAACAATCAATCCATAATTTCTTTGCTTTATATCTCTGTCTCTATCGTTCATTTATAAAACATAACTTTTTTATTTACAACCCAAGGGGATCTATATTAACTTTTTAAACTCTAAATTAACACTTAAAAAAAAACTGTAATAGGTAAACTGTATTAGCTTGCCATCAACTAGCTTAAGAAAAGTTTAGCGCGGTCACCATAAAACCTTAATAAGGTGCTCAGTTTAGTTAAGTTTTAAGTTTTCTTGCAAATACCTAAAATCATTTTCCAAGCAATGTTAAGAGTGCATAATTCTCGCAAATAATTTCGATTTATCTCTACAATATTCTTCCGTCTTTATAGCTTCGTATCCAAATAAGCAGCTTTTTGGTATAAAACAGATAAAATCGAGTCTTGGTTACGACTTTCATAAACCAAGATACTAAACCGGTGGCGCTTCTGTTTATAGCTCATCAAGTTCTTGCTCAATTAGGCATTGTTTGACAGGGCGTGGTGTGTTTGTATTGAATGGTAGTCATCATGTTTGTTCAACATTCGACATCATAAAGTGGTATAAAAGTTAAGTGTAGTGTATGAAGGGAATAATATGGAACTTCTGAACCAATTCGAAAAATTATTTCACTAATAGATAGATTATTCTTGGCTGTGTTTTGGACGAATAAGTATTTTTATTTATGTTTTTTTTTAATCAATGCAGACTAAGGGGCGATAGCTAGATAAAACCTTTTGAATTGAACTGAACGCGATGGTTCGAAAATTCTGATAGGTTATCATTTTTACCCGACTACGAAGCGAAAAAGGTACCTAAGTAATGTGTTTGGGTGTCGCATTCATAGCGAATTTCTTTGGCTATCGCTGTACTGTAGCCCAAACGGCTAGACAGATTTTGACGAATGAGGTGTCATGAAATTCGTGTGGATTACAAGAGTGACATAAGCTATACAAAATGCGGCTACAAAAATCTATTTTTAGTTACGTTCAGTAGAGATTTATAATTTTTTGCAATAAAAACTCTTAATAAGTAGGTACATAGTTTTGTATCTTAATTTTCGTTTCAACGCCACGCACTGTTTGACCTTTATCAGATTTTTTTTCAATCGAAATTGACATAAAAGTTACGAAACCCTATTCAGATCGCAAGGCGTGATTTATGCAGGTACCCGTAAAATAAAATGGAATATCCTTTCTTCGGGACTGTCGAATTCCGACGCTCAATTCGCCTCGTAAACACAAATTACAGCGTGGGACTGCGGATTTTTTTGTGTATCGCACTTGTACTACTCCATCTCTGTCCTCTTTTACCTTGAAAGGGTACTTTATTGTAGGTTACCCCGGTATTTTATCGGGGTATTTGGAATTTTACCCAAAATCTCCACAAACTTGTTGTGGAGATTTTTAGCTTTATACCTAAATCCCCGCTGCAGCACTGATTCGCTGTAGTGTAACCTAGTGTAACACGTGGTCTCAACGAGTTACGATTTAAATATTCGTGAATCTTTCTCAGACCTATTTGCTGCGCGCTCCGACTATTACGAAGCTAGCACGACGTAGGTTCCCATGAATAAACTAGGTTCTACCCGCTTCATATAAGTGGCATACACAAAAAGTAGCCTAGGTATATGTCATCCCTCATCATCCTAAAATACCTACTTCCTATCCTACTCCTACTAATATTATAATAGACCTTGAATAACACATGGGTTATTTTTTATCCGGGTAGAGAGCGAAGCCGCGCGCCTTTAGTAGTAGACTACTCGTATTAATACACACGGTTAATTTTTTGACAATTTGCAGAATAACATTGATAATTCATACAAAACTATATAATCACTTATAATTTAGAATAGTATCAACATTTTGTCGAAATCTGTATTGTCATTATGAAAATCTATCATATAAATATATTTAAACTAAATCCTAAGATCTAAACTTTCGCATTTATAAATTGGTAGGATATGTTAAACGAATTATGCTAGTTAGTGGTAAGTTTTCCTTTCTGGCAAAAAGCCTAATAATTTTATGGTAATACTGATGTCCTTTTGTATTAGGTAGGTAGGGTAGACTGGGTACGTTTGTGCCAGGGTACGGTAGTGACAGTCGTCATATTGGCGAAACTATAAGGAATACGGGGTTGGGTGCAAGGGAAGAAAGGAGCGGCGTGCCTGTCCGAATGTGCTTCACAGTATTGCGTCATCCGGCGGGCGACGTAGCGGCTTGCAGAGTACCATATTACTATTTTTCGATGGAAAGTAAGTTTTTTTGTTCGATTTCTTTGTGTGATTGTTGTTTTATGTATACAGATAGAGTGATAAGTGTTTATTGTCGTAAAAACTTAAACATTAGTGGTTAAATAGCAGCGATTACTTTGAACGTAGATTAGTCGGTAGGTATATTCATAACAATTGTTTTTTTGCGAATGGATACCATGGGTACGTTTGTGCCAAATTTTCTGGGTTGTGACATAATTAAACAATTTTTTTTTGCTTTTAGATGCCGCAACGAAATGTAAGGAAGACGGAAAGAGGTCATTGTTACCTGCAAGAATATGAAAACGCTTATCAAGCAGTGAAATTTGTCATAACTGTGAAAAATCCGACTAGATTTCAGTAGGTTAAATTTTTAAAAGTAAGAACTTCCTTAGATTTTGTTGATTTTGTTGTTGCATGTTTAAGCACCTACAAAAATGTTTATTCAAGCTGTTATTACCTGATTAGAATTAATATGAAGACTTTTACCTAATAATTAAAGATGCTAAAGAGCCTTATTATATAAAGTGATAAAAAATGTTACTGTTTTCTATATATTATCATAAATTCATTGTAAAACATTTATAGGTGATTGTATGACATACAATACGTGCAATAAAGTTGGTTTACGACCGTTTATGTGCGTTTTTGAACCTGCCACATTCGACCCCAGGCACTGTCACAACCGTCCTTGGGGTGGGGACGATTGTGACATTTTTTTCTTTTTTTTCAAATGGCTGCTATGGTTTAACCTTTGCCTTTATGGAAAAAATTAAAGTATTTATATATAGACAAATGTCCATTTTACTATAAAATACACTTTTCCTCCAGGTAACTGGAATATTATGAAATTATGGACGATCAAATGAAAATTGGCACAACCGTACCCAGTCTACCCTACCATAGAAAAATATGGCAGAGTACACTGGCGACGGAATCAATGACTCGAGACTGGCGATGGCGGGGCGCCAGCTTGTCTGGGCTATTTCACAGTATATACAAGTCGCCTTACCCGCGGGTTTACTCGCGTGGTTTATACATACAGATTTATGTACATTTATGTACAGCTTTGCTTAGTTTGGGGCTAGATGGCGTTGTGTGAACTGTCCACCAATATTAATTCATTTAGTAATTATTTATGTATTTACAATCAGGTTTAATATCGGTTTTATTAGATTTAACTATGGGGACAGGTAGAACAATTAAGAAAAGTTCTATTCGTCCTCCTCTTGGCAACGGGGAGACAGGTGGGACTTTTTCAATTAATAAAAGTTTAATTTGTTCCCTTCTTGGCAACTGGGTGGCAAAAGGGACGCGAGTCCCATCTGTCACCAAAGGGACAGAGCAGGGGGACAAATGGGAATATACATTTTCACTAAAACTTGGCTGTTATCTTAGGGATAATCTGACTACTTATGTCACTTCATTTTTCAAACCAGTGTGGCGAAAGGATTTAAGCACCTCAGAGACTCCTTTCGTGCACTTGACACCATGCCGTCAAACTTTTTAAGTTTTACGACAAGCTGGTTTCCTCTGAAACTATTCCTCATCGCAGAAATTTAATCACGAATACTAGGACGTAATTAGGGCTATATACTCACTCTACCAAGGCAAGGACTGAGTAAGGAGTGAGGTAGTTTCTACTACAGTACAACGAACCAAGCTGTACTTAGTGCTTTTGCGTGTTCTTTCAGTTGGACGGTCGGTGTATTTATGGGTTAACATTTCTTAGTGTCTGCAGCTGTTGTTTCGCAGTTACCACGTGTATTGTCTCAGGTTTTATCGATTTACCTACTTAGTACCTACTTCGTATCTATTTTTTTTTGGATGAGGTAAAAAATTAGAGCAGCAGTGTAAACTGTAAAACAAACCTACGCAAATTTCTTACCAGTAAAGGTTTATCATCAAATCTTCTTCTTCTTCTTCTTCTTGCCCTTTTCCCACGCTATGTGGACTCAGCACTACACGTTTTATTCTTCAATTTCCCTCCATCATCCGTCAGTAATCACTTTTTTCTTACTCATATTATCTTTTACACAGTCAATCCATCTTTTCTTTGGCCTACCTTTACCCCTGTATCCATCCAAATTCATACCTAACATTCAGGTTTATCAACAAATAGGTATGTTAAATCGTTAGGAATCAAATATGAATCGTGAATTATTTAGAATAATCTTAGTTTATGACGTGAAATATTATGAATATGCCTAATATTATATCAGCATCAAAAACCTCCTAATTCCAAACGGTCATTTAAACATTGATCAGTTCAAACTCCGCCTGGCTTCTTTCACCAGATTTCATAATCCCGACACCCAAAAGTTACGAAGTTCTGATTTCATTACCAAAGTTGCCCAATCGCGGCGAGGTGAACGACATTTTTGGGGCCCTTTCTGCGTGTCCTTTGACGTAAGTTTGTTAGGCCGGGTCACGCAATACGAAGATTTGGACGAATTTTATTAGTTTGGTACACTTTATAGCTAATTGTGTCTTTGGAGGTAAACAGACGACGGATGAGGTATCAGAACCTAAAAAGTAACAGTACTTACCTCCTTACTATATTTTAGTATAATTCATGTACTCCTGAAAATAAATCGTGAAATTAACCGCTTCATCCGTAATGTTTATTACAAGTTGAAATAATGTTTGCTGAAAACTTGAAACAAGACGTTTTTGAAGCATGATGGTTTTGTGAGAGCTTTTGGAGAGGCCCAAGAAAGATCTGAGACGCATTATGTGGTACAGTATAGATTACGATTAAATTAGATTATTTAACGCAAATCAGGTCAAAGGCAGTGTGTAGGCCAATTAATCGTCTTTGTGCCACTGCTTTTTTTAAAGGTTTCTGCATTGGTTATTTTAAAAATAACAAATATATTTTTCCCAAGGGGTTCAGGCCATCTTCGATAATCGTCTTTGTACTCAACGCTTTCAAAAGTATTACATTCATTTATAATCCCTTTGTGATTTATCTAGATCGTAAAATAAACCTTAAGCTCGATCTCAGATGCGAAAGTTATGATAGCTTTAGACTATCTGATGTCGAGCTGAAAGTTCATTGGCATGTAGCTAAGTCTGCAATGCAGAGACAGCGTCTGCAACCATTACTGAGAGTGAATTTCTGATACTTTGACCTAGATTGCCCGATCCCAGAAGTTTGTTATAGCTATTTGATTTTAAAAATATTATAAAGTGATACTAACTGTACGATAAGTATGAGGTTATGCGCTGGCGTTGGTATATTAAAACTAAGTTTTATTGCAGTTATAAAGAATGTAATGAGGGTAAATGAAGCAAGAGAGATAATTATGTCAAGATCGTAGCAAGGGTAGATCCGTGGTCTCTGTTTACACGACATGAAACAGGCACGCATGATTGTAATAGGTACTAAGAAATCAAAGCGTTTATTGAAAATGGGATTGTTGGTCCAATCGATAAAGAAGCTTTATTTACAGAAATATACAGATCCAACTTAATAATTATGCACACTATATTTATAAAATACATGTGAAACAGTTGAGCTATCTATGGACCGTTACAATCGATCTATAGATAGCTCAAATGATCCAGATTACTATCAGAGGGAAGCGTCCCCTAGACGCTGGCGGCATTATAATTTTGAATGGTTGATACGTTGAGCAAAATATGAACCAGATCTGGGGTAACGTTCCTTCGACCAGACGCCCAAGTTCGCTTAGCAACGCGGTCACTACGAATAGTCTAAGCTAGCAGTCGTTATGACACGAGAAACGAAACTTTTAAATAGACATTGATGCTATTCTACGACGTAGCACAAAAGTACTACGCAGTGCTACGAGCTACGACGTAGCTTCACTATTGGGAATGCTGAGTTAGGAACCTATTGCATTGTATTGACCCTATTTTACTCATAATATTTTGAATAAGCTTCATGATTATGAAAGTACAAAACCTTCTCTCTCTTTCCTTCTTTCGCTTTCTCTCTTTGCTGTACGGAAGCTTAAGTACCTGTACTTAGAACACAAATAGTTAGTGGAAATATGTATATACAGTAGTTTGCAGTCACAATTGACGAACAGTGAGCGTGTCTCAAACTTTTAGATCAGTCTGTTAAATCGCAAAGGAAATAAATTAAGTTGGCCGTACACTAATTTGTCAACTCACCGCCCAAACGAAGTTTTACCGAGTAAAACCTTCTGTTACAGCTGACAAAGGTAAATTCTCTAAATTGTAAAACCAACAAGCAACTTTGTTAGGAACCAACAAGTTTATTTGTTCAAGTAAAGGCTAAAACAAGTCCCGTGAGCATTTGTAATGCGAACTGTATTGTTTGATATCGCATTGAAAACGAGGTTTTAATGTGAGTGCTTAGTCTAATGGTCTAGAGTCTAGTCTAATGAGGGTTAAACACGCGTCGAATAAAACTGTTATAACAACCCTACACATAGCAAAAACCATAATCATTGTAAAAAAAATAAAGTTGTTTGTTTGCAAGTGAGATTTGAATTCGTTGGAGTTGGAAACTCTAATAGCATAGCTGAGCGTTTAGCTGCTTTTTTAGCAACTTGTAAATTTTAAAAGCATCAAGAGTTTGTCTATGATTCGATGACAAAAATTTTTGGACAGCATCTGTGATGTACTACCAACTGATCTATGAGGCCAGCCAATAAAAATAATAAAGAAAACACATTAAATTAAAGCTTGTAGCTTGTATAACACGTTGTATTTGTCTATCGTCTGTTGGAACTACGATTCTCCTCTACAGTTTTATCATTGTTCTCACTATTCGTCATTGTTCGCAACAAACAATTTTGGTTATCTAGTAAAATATTAATTAATTTTAAATGTACCCTTCGTGAAATAACTTATTATCAACCAATCTTTTATTGCTTAATTTTCACGCTATCAGCTTGAAAGGTGAGCTCTAAAATCAAGGCTAAAAAAGTTTCTAAAATAACGGCAATAATATAAATTGAGAAAAACCACCCCACTACTACATCGTGTGACACGTGTGTGTACAAAGAACCTATATCGCTTGTTATTGATACGCTAGTTGATAACATGGATGGGTCCATACACTGTAAATATCTACGGACATAATTAGGTACGTACAAGTCCACGTTGTATGTAAACATTATTGATTATGGATATCCATCATGGATCACAACTCACAAGTGTTATGCTTGATCAATACATACCTATTTATAAATGCGAAAGTAACTGTCTGTTACCTTTTCACCACTAAATGGCTGAACGGATCGTAAAGAATTTTGGCAAAGAGATAGATTATATCCTGAGATGGCCATAAGCTATTTTTTGTCTGAAAAATAATCTTGAAGAGGTTGAAATAAGGGTTGAAAGTTTGTATGGGGAACGCATGGTTATGCAACGCTGGGTGCAGTCAGTTTTTGGATGGGTGCCGCCTGTTTTTGTAATCTTCCATTGACTTAATTAAGCTATCAACACGTTACACGGAAATTAAAGCCCAAACATCGAAGGACTAAAGTCGACTTTAAACAGTGCGTCCCAAATTCAAAAATTAATAAATTTTTGGCAAATCTACGAAAGAGTTTATTTGCGTGAAATTTAGTGCCAAGATTCGTGAATTCCCTTGAATTACTGCTTCGATGTTTTTTTGCGTTCACTGCGCACAGTACATAGTTGGAAGAATGACCTGGTGAGCAGCAGTGTCGCCAGAAGGTAGAACCCAGACGGATGAGTCAGGGGCAGGGTTGGATTCAGACCCTTGAAAAATTATTGTACATGGAAGTTAAAAATATACTAGGTACTTTGTAGTAGGTATAAAACAAATCGGTTTGAACATAAAATTATGGTACTTTCGCGTAGTATACTTGCATTGCGATACTACATACTACACATCATGAAATTATGGTACAAATAGTATAATTATACTACGAAATCCAACCCTGCAGGGGTGGTATCACCACCAGCGTTGTGAGGGCGATTAAGGTTCATTAAATGCTTGGTTGTTACATTATTCGCTCATATGAGCAGGCTATAGTCTATAGACCGTACCGCCTAGCCTTACGTAAATTAATTTCTTCCGTTTTCTTAAAATCTAACCTAACCTGACCGCCATTTTTTTTTCCTTTTATGCTTGGAAAGAATAATTGTGTAGGTACCTATGTACTTATTTGATTTTTTTTGTGATAAATGGAAAGATCTTATAATAAGTTTTATACAAAACTACTTTTTATTTTTTATTTTCGCAATAATTTCAAAGTTATTTAAAAATAAAAATTGTAATTTAAATCCAGTACCGAAGACACGCGCCGACAGCTCCCGAACAAACCTGAGCGCGTGTGACGTCATATGATAACAGTTGTCACTCATTGTAGTTGATTATGGAATTAGATTGTTATCATAATGACGTCACAACCATGGTGACTAATCATGGCGCGTTTAAAGACACGTGATTTATTTTTTTAAATTTCATCAATTTTTAATTACTTAAATATAAGTAATTATTTTTTTAAGTTTTTTGCATTAAATAGATATCAATATTATCTTAATATAATTATATAACTCAAAGGTGACTGACTGACTGACTGACTGACTGACATAGTTATCTATCAACGCACAGCCCAAACCACTGGACGGATCGGGCTGAAATTTGGCATGCAGGTAGATGTTATGACGTAGGCATCCGCTAAGAAAGGATTTTGATTAATTCTACCCCCAAGGGGATAAAATAGGGGATGTGAAAGTTTTTTTGAAAAGTCGCGATAATCGACATTCACGCGGGCGAAGCTGCGGACGGAAGCTAGTTAATAATAAATTTTGAAAATACATAAAAAAACCATTTTTTTTAATACTCAATTGGTGACATGCTAAAAAGAATGACCTGGTGAGCAGCAGTGTTGCCAGTAGGTAGACCCCAGACGGATGCACGCCGCACTCGCCGTCGGTCGGCGGCGTCTCGGTCTCCATGGCCGCGCCGAGCTTGTGGTACGCGATGTAGGCGCGCGCTGGGCTCCCGTGTGGAGCAATTTTCGAGGCTTTTTCTCGCACGGGCACACACTGAAACTGCTCATCTGGTCGCTGAGGAGAGGGCACTCCTCACCTAGAAACAAACAACATTCAAATTCAAATTCAGTTTCTTAGACTCAAAAAAAACTTGAGAGGTGTCAAGGGACACCCGGATGGAACGAAGTTCCTTTCCTTGCTTTCTATGAGAGAGAGAGAGAGAGAGACAGACAGAGAAACACGCGGATGCCGCACGGCTAACAACTATAGCAAAAAGTGTCGTGACAACTTTTCGTGAGAATTTTTTCCGTCTAGCCCCCTTTCACAACGCGCGATAAAGAACTTCGTTCCAATAACATAAGTAGAGATGATTCAGTCTAAAAATGTACGCCCCTCCTTGTAATTGTACCGCATGTAGAGGTAAATACATTGGAGGGGCGTGCATTTTTAGACTGATCTACCTCTACCAGATAATTATCCAATAATTAACATTACTTATAATTAACATGTTCACGACTATAATCCCCAGGCTCGGTAGACTTCTCCTCAGACCTCTAGTGACTTAGATCTTTGAGGATATCTTAAGAGGGTAGTCAGAGGCACGTCCTAACATGACATGGCACATGCCCACATTTTGCGCAGTAGTTACCTCCCCTAGAAATATCGAAAATAGATTTAAAAATTCATGATGTGTTACTTCCATACCTTACGGCGTGATTTAATATAATGTGTATTTACATATTACACAATTACGCCTGTTTCCTGACGGGGTAGGCAGAGACCACGGATCTCCACTTGCTACGATCCGATCCTGACATACCACTTTTGATCATTCACTTTCATTACATTCTTCATAATGTGCGATGGTTTGGGGTAGGTACTCTTGACATCGCCTTTAGAAAGAAACCAAAAAAAAAATAAGTAAGTAATAGGTAGGTAGGTTGGTACCTATTTTATTTTATAGGTTTATTTATAGGCACATACGATGATCAAAAACTCAAAGAAGCTAACAAAATCTAAACTGAATCCTATTATCCTACTTTTTAAATTCCATTTAGGTACCTACCTAATATTATAAACGTAAGCTTGTGTGGATGTATGGATTATTGTTACTCTTCACGCTGAAACAGCTGAACGAATCTGGAGCAAACTTGGAATACGCGTAGTTTGTAATCTGGAATAGCATAGACTACTTTTTATCCGGGTAGGTACGACGCGAGAAGAACCGCGCGCGGTGGCCGCTAGTAAAAATTGTAAAGGAAATTGCATAATTTGGGGTAACAATTAGATATAATAGGTATATAACGCAAGATGACCGCCAGATAGACCACCATGGAGATGGCGGCGCCGAGATATTATGTGCATCTTCCAGACTGGCCCACTGCAGCCAAGGATCGAAAAAGCTGGAAAAAAGAGAGGGAGGCCTTTGCCCTGCAGTGGGACAACATACTAGGCTAAAATAAATAAATAAAATAAAAATTAGGTAGGTATACATACCTACCTACCTAAGACGTGGGTAGGCATAACTCAGAAATCGAAGATGCCAAATTAAACTAATTAGCTGCTCCGCCAGTTCAATACCTAATCAAAGGCTTAGTGGCCAAGTAGGTATACCTACTTGTAAATTACCTCTATAAATTACCACTCGTGTTATCATCAACCACTTTACCAAAACTAATAACAAACATACTCACATTCACTACGAAATTCGCACTGAATTTCATGAGCTCGACACAAAAGTCCTGAGTCACATTTTAATGCAGGTAAGTACTTATTTTCTTTCAAGTTATCGTGTTTTCGCGTGATTGGTACGACAACAGAGGGTCTAACGCGAGGCCGACGAGACACGTGCGTTCAACGCGACCGTTGCAGACGAACTAAGGAATGTCGGAAAATTTAGCGCCCTGTTAGGGGTGGGATGCGGGGAAATGGTGTCATAAATTATCGATGTTTTGAAAGTTTTTTATTTGACAATACCGATTAGCATAAGTACCTACTACAGAATTACATACTCATTACGTAGGTAGGTACCTAGATATTTAGGTAAGTATTAACTTTGGTTTCATGACATGACATGCATGACTAAACGTAGTGATTATAATATTTTCTTTGGACATGATCGTAGTAGGTTCAGAAAATATTTTGGTAAGATTTTAAGTTAGAAATCTTTTATTTACAATGTAGGTACATACACTTATTTGACGATAAGTACCTACCTACTTAGTTACCCAGTCATGATCATCACAGATCGAATAATCGACACAAAAATAATTGTTTCATGCTTCCCATTGAGAGTATCTACCTACCCACCTATCTGCCTACCTACACATAGTTTAGTGAGGTACCTTACCTTCCTTATCTACGTTGGTAGTGTGCTTTAATCAGTCGAAATTGATAATTTGTCTTTCCAGCTAACTTAGTAAAAGCTAGAAAATACTTCTATGGTAGTATTATTTTTAGGGTAGGTATCGATAATAGGGACACCCTTATCTGTGATTGGGCGCGTGGCCGTCCGGGCGGGTAGGGGAAAAGTCGATATCTTACCACCTCACGTCATAATTCGGTGCACCAATTCCTGCACTACCTACATTTTTTTTAATCTAGATACTTACAATACCTACATACTTGTAATTAATTGGATTCTAAATCAATTTTAAAGTAAGTAAGTAATTACCTACCTAACGAATAAAAATAGTATTTTAATTAAATAAGTTAGCCAGTCTAAAAGATTTCATAGATTGAATCTAAAATGCTAAATACTCTCCAACTGTGAAGGAAAACTGTAGAAGAAACTGATAATGAAATAAAAATTTTAATGGCAATGTTCCACTCCACCCTCATTAAGACGGCAACATACTTACGAGTTACGTGCCGTGGCGTGTCGTGTCGTGACGCGCCAGAAGCATATCGGTTTCATACATATAAAATATGGTTAGGGATATATTTGCATTTCGTGTCGTGCGACACGAAAATATGTCCCTAACCTTATTAAATGTATGAAACCGATAATGCTTCTGGCGCGTCACGACACGCCACGACACGTAAGTATGTTTCCGCCTTTAGATGCACTAGCCAAGCACTGGCTACAAAAAGCATTCTGCGTTGCGCCAGGTCGCGCCTGTTGTGTCCCCCAGCCTAGCCGCTCCCTTCTTCTTCTTCTTCAATTATGGCATCTGTCTCTTAGAGAACAATTTTGCCAGTGTCAAGTGTATTTATTTATAAGTATTGTCAACGTCACAGAGTCATAGTCAAGTAGTCAAGTCAATTTTAAACAAAAGATGGCTGTTTTGTTGAAAATTTTCGTGATTTCCGGGTTGCCAAACGTACGAGGTTCCTCGTACAAATACGAGATTTGTGGTCTTCTGTACGAGGTACGTGGACACTATCAACGTCGTACAATTATGTACGAGATTTTGGTAATAGATATGGCCATACGAACATTTTACATCATAATTATAATATAATAGTAAAAACTACATTATCAGAACTTGTAGGAACTTCTTACACTAAAAATTTCATTGCCACGTTTACGCGATGATTGTCTATAGCTATCCAGCTGGTTATATAGCTATCCAGTAAATCGTAAATTAAGTAGGTACCTAATAATAAAGATTTTTTTAATACAAAAAGTGATGTTTTATTTAATACCTAGAAAACTTGCGATGTTTATTTCATTGAGAAAAAAGTTCTAAATCCATTAGTTCAATATGCCTTAACATTGGTTTTAGCACGTTTTCGATTCATAATAAAATGTACGAGGTTTGAAAGTCAAAATACGAGATTTTCAGCTGCATAAGTACGAGGGATTTTGTTTTGCACTTGGCATGGCAACCCTGGGCCCTGGTCTGGTATACATCTGTGGTCGAAACAAACCAACAAAATTATGTGAAAAAGTGCATGAATGAATGAATAATTGTGTAGGATTTGCTGCGGTGCATTTGACTGACAGCTACGTTGCTCTGGTTTTTATATTTTTTCTCGTGGGATTTTCTGCGGTGTATTTGCCTGACAACTACGTCGCTCTGGTTTTTATATGTTTTCTCGTGTTATTTTGAGTTTTATTGCGTAATTTTGGTGGTTATTTTGCCAATAAAGCCCGGGTTCTTGACGCGAGTGTAAAGTATGTGAATTAGAGTGAATAGTTCTCTTCTAAATGCATCGAATGGGTACCTACCTACCTGTCTGTTTTACCTGTTTATAATTAACACTACGTAGATATACGAAAACGACCTACCGAATCTTTTTACTAACAGATGTTTCTCATGTAAGTGACATATTGTGTCTTTTTGAGAATAAATTTCTTTAAACCGAAATTCCATCGGAGGAAATCCCGAAAATTTTCAACAAAACAGCCATCTTTTGTTTAAAATTGACTTACTACTTGACTATGACTCTGTGACGTTGACAATACTTATAAATAAATACACTTGACACTGGCAAAATTGTTCTCTAAGAGACAGATGCCATAATTGAAGAAGAAGAAGTATTTTTTCTCGTGTTTTTTGGTGTTTATTTTGCCAATAAAGCCCGGGTTCTTGACGCGAGTGTAAAATATGTGAATTACAGTGAATAGTTCTCTAAGAGTGAGACAGATGCCATAATTGAAGAAGAAGAAGAATGAATGTAAATATTACAAATTGTGTGTTATGAAATTAGTTATTAGTAGGTACATAACATAACTCTTTGTCAAAATAATATTGTCTTTCATTCATAAAAATTATTCAAAAAACTCTTCTTTTCTCTGACACAATAGAACCGAAAATACTACTCGCTCTTCTTGTTGTGTGATAGTCACATAATCTTGCGACTCAGATTCACAGCACTCGCCTCTGTCTATTGAATACAGTGTCGTCAGCTAGCTGCTGATCAGACAAGGCAATGGCTACTTCTGTGTGCCGAGTGTGTTTGGTCGGCGATATCAGGATGCTGATCGTCGCCGACGTCCGCCTCCTGGACACTTACGAGAAACTCACGAACACCAAGGTAGGTTCAACCCACGAGTGACCTGAAGCTGCAGCTGTTGACTGACTGAGTGCAAGCATAGTGCAGCACGCATGTAGATGAACAGATCACAACATTGTTGCAGCTCAATGCAGGGGCGGACCATGGGATGCCGAGCACAGTATGCTATGTGTGTCACCGGCTGCTGCAGAAGTGCCACAGGTTCTCCGATATGGCTCACAAATCCAACAGGATCCTTCAAGCGCTGCTGCACAATCAAATTGAGGTTCAAAATAATTATCGTTTAAAATAAAACAATAGTTAGTCTAACAATTAATTAATCACTTTTATTGAGATCAATATTTTATACCTTGGGTAACTAACCTTACATAGATATCCGAACGACGCGACACGGCGCAGCAGAGTTGATGAGTAGGTCAATTTTGCCGCGCAGTGTCGTGGCGCGTAGTTCCACTGCCGCGTAGTGCGTGTACCTCATACAATTTCATAGAAAGAATATTTTGTCGCTATCTGTCGCGTCGCGCCGCTGCCGTTGAGTGTCGCTTAGTGCGGTCTAACCATAATCGTCAAAACATCAATTTATATTTTATTACGTACAATATGCAGGAGCTGTGGCATGTATTCAATTAAATCGTGCGTGTTTGCCATTTTGTACGGTAAAATAACACCACCTTGGCATTTGACTCAGAGTAAAGATGCATATAATACCCAAAGACATTCTATCTATAATGTTAACATTACATTTTGAACTCGAAACCAGTGTTTCCACTTTTAGGGTTTTCGCCCCTTTTTTAGGGTGAAATTTAAAATATTGCGACAGGGATTTAGGGAATTTTAGGGTAAAGATTACTTGCGGTGGTAAACCTTTTTATTCTATACTCAATAGCTCTTCCTATTATAACCTTCTTCATCTCAAGGTAAAGGAGTGAAGACAGCGAAAGCCTGCAAAAGTAATGCTTTCTCTTGAGTCTTCGAATGAATTATTTTTGTTCAATTTTAATTCGCATTAAAAAATGCAAAAAAGATGTGTTTTTTTAATTATTATTCATGCGCCCTAATTAGGGAATTAAAAAAAAATATGGATTTTTAGAGATAATATCCAAAAAAATTAGGGCTACTTTAATTATATTCAACTGGTTTTAAACCTTTGCGTTTGTTTTAAGGCTCAGAATTTTGAAAATTGCAAGTATTGCAACCCTAATCATTCTATTACCGCTTAATAGATTACATTGTAATTGAACTACACGATACTCAAGGATATAAGTGATAAATCAACCGGAGCTAAAACACGAATTAGTTAGAAAACCTTGGTGTAAAACCATGTCGAAAACACCTGAAAATTCAGAAATTCCCTAATTTATCCAGAACAGTAAGGTTTTTTGAATTTCTATTTCACATGAATGTAAATTAGTTAATTTGAAACAAATTGACCCAGAACTTTTTTTGAAATAAGCTATTTACTTGAACATATTTGTGTTTATTATGAATTCTCGCTTTCGTTATGTAGATCAGAGCAGCCATATTATCATGCCGCACTTTGCTTACTTGTCATTTGGGTATTTCACGTCGTGCTATGTCTGATTCCGTGGAGATCCGCGTTGCTATACGGACCTACGTCACTTTTTTTCTCGCAGGCTCGCTCGCAGTGTTGCCAGAAGGTTACTTTTGTATCCTTTTAGGTGATTTTTGACTCCTTCAGGTTTCTTCTAGGTTACTCAACTCAAAAGGTTACTTTTAGGTGATTTTCCGAAAGTTCACTTAATTTTTAATTTATACATGAAACGGAACGCAATGTTGGGACCCGCAAAACTTCGTTCGTTCGTACGTATGCCAGTGAGTGTAACTTTTAAAAACAAGTCTTTTTCTCTCGCACTATTGAATCCGAAGCATAATAAATGACCAATGTCTCGTTTATGTACTCGCTCGTTAAATCGTCGCACAGCAGAGTTCTTTAACTTAGCTCTTTACTAATAAAGCTCAAACTAATAAAATGTGACAGCAGGAATAGGCTTTGCACTGAAACAATTTCAGCGTTGATGACTACAAAAAGAACAGCAAAAGCTATGATCAAAACTAAAATGAAATATACCTACTCGTAACCAGGATACTGAAGTATTTAAAAAAAAAATTGAACAAAGAATGGAAAAAATTACTAAATTTTTATATTTCTGTAAGTTCATACACCCATCTATTTATCAAATTTGAAAATTAGGTACTACTGAAAAAGGTGATTTGTCATGCCAAAAGGTTACTTTTTTACCCAATTTAGGTAACTTTTGACAAGACCCGGCTGGCAACACTGCTCGCTCGCTCGACCGAACCGACCGACCCTCAGAGGACCGACCCGACCGTTTGACCGACACGAACGACGAGTGCATTGCATTGCATTCAGTGTGACCATTTGTGGCAGGTTCCTGCCATTTTGGCAGGATTGGCCTCTTATTTTAGACTAGGGCATTATCAGCTGACGTTTTGAAAAACTGGCAGTTTTTGGCAGTATTGGGGTAGAAAATAAAATGTTACATAAAATATTCAAATATAGCCAATTTCACAAAATTACTGCTGTGCTTACCAATGTTTAACGCTGCATTCGAAAGAATATTCTCTCAATTATATTGAATCAAGACAAAAACACGAAACAGATTTATAAACATACATGTAGCATTTATTTATCCTGCACGATAAACAAGGCATTGCATTGCATATAAACCGACCAAAGACAATATTAAATTTAATGATCAAAACCCATGTTTATAGGGGAAGAAAATGAAAAGTAAGACGCTAACTGTATAGTTTAATTTACCCTAATAATATTATAAACGTGAAAGTTTGTAAGAATGTATGGATGGATGGATGGATGTATGTTTGTTACTCTTTCACGCTAAAACGGCTGAACGGATCTGAATGAAATTTGACACAAATATAGATTATGGTCTGGAATAACACGTAGGCTACTTTTTATCCCGGAAAAATATACCTAATGTTACCGCGGGTTAGATTTGTTTTTGTTTTTCAAGGTATCCCGCGGGCAAAGCCGCGGGCGGAAGCTAGTATTAAATAAAACTATAGCATTTTTAAAGTTGGCAATATTTAGGAATATTTTACTACCGACTTTGGCAGGATTTGGCAGGTTTTTAACAAAAGTAAGGCAGGCGCAGGATCTGTATTTTAGAGTTGGTCACACTCCTAGTACGTCTGTGGTCACACTGATTGCATTGCATCTGCCTGTGCCTGCCTGCTGCATCCTTTTCCTCTATCGAAGAGCTAAATAAATTGTTTTTTTACAATAGGCGATTTGGATTGTAAAATAATTTATTAACGACGGCTAAGGTAAGAAAAGAAATGAGAAAACGTCGTAACAATCATTATTTTGTTCTACAGTTGTACTGATACTGAGATCTTTCTTATAGTGCGTTTTACAGTCGGTACTTATTAATCTGCCGTTTTTACCGCGTTTTTCTGTAAATCATTTTGTCGTTTATAGATTTAGCAAGGAGGCTGTAAGCAAATATTGAACACGTGGTAAAAATTCTATTGTGTTCGCTTGTATCATAAAGTACTCTGTGGCTTGTATTGTTCGCGGTTTGGCCATTGACCGTTATTATTATACGTACTTACGGTGTTTTTCGAATGCAGTTCGGGTATTTGCATGCTTTTAACTTAACTGTGAATAGATATAAACTTACACAAAACCACGTAAGTATATTTATTTATTTATTTATTATTAGGTACAAAAGCAGTTAACAAATCAATACAAGAGAGAGTGGAACAGTTGCTAAAATATTAAATTTAAAATAATATTAAAATTAATAATATATATTTAATATTAAAATATTTTTTTTGATATTTATTTTGTTCTTTTAGCATTTTAATAAGTGTCTTAGAAAACCAATGTGGATAACGAAATAGTTTTTTTATTGACAGCGGTGTATACTTATAAATAATTTCCCATATAATGTCATAAAATAATTGCAAAAATTCATTGCAATCATGTACATCAGCATGTTTACGCGAATGAATATAATATAAAAGTGGAAACTACCAGAAGCTCCAAATTTCAATTTCTATCTATGACTCTTTAGTTTTTTTACTTCTAGATGGCAGAAATAGTAGAAGTCCCCACTTCAACCCCGACTGAGCTGCTCGCAGCCGGCCGCAGGAACCTGGCTGTGAGGGAGTTCACATCAGCTGTGGAAACCCTGGCTGCGGCTTGCGAGCTGCTCGCCAAGGAGCATGGGGATACATCTGACCAGTGTGCAGAAGCTTATTTATGGTAAGTACAGTATACAGTATAAGTTAGAGTATCTGAATAAATCATATTATCAAAAGTGTCATAGATCCTGTAATTATAGCCACATAAAAAGGGCCCACTACCGGCTTCTTGACTAAGGGTGAATTCAACAAAACTATAGTGTGTTTAACTAAGTTCAATAAAAATGTATAAAGCACTATTCCCAGAATCAGCAGTAATCAAAGAGTAACATGACATTTTTTACTTGCATTTGATATTACATTACTTTGAGAACAGTTCTACAAGATGTTGGTCAACTCCACCCAGCCAACAAAAAGTAGGTACTACGAGTATAAAACAATCATGATATATTTAACAGTAGTTCCTAACATTCACATGTGTCAAAAGTTAAATTAAAAGTGGCATGAATAACTTACAATTCCTATCTTTACACAGGTATGGGAAAGCCCTTCTTGGTTTGTCGAGAGAGGAAAGTGGTGTCCTAGGTGACGGAGTACCAGGAACTGGTAATGCTGATGCTGAAGAGGAAGAGGATAATGAAGGTGAATAAACCCTCGTAGCCATTGGAGATAACTTAGCTATCTGACCGTGGAATAAACTTTGGAATCAATTTTGGAAGCTTAGTACAGGTTTTGATAGATTACAAAACTTTATTCTGTTTCATTTTGTTCCATACATTTATCTGCCCCCAGCAAAAGATTACCTCATTAATATTATAAAAATGAAACCTAGCTAGATGGATTTATCATCCCTAAAACCCCCTGCATGCAAAATTTCATGAAAAACGTCCTGAAAAATGATAAAAGCCTCTCTTAGATTCAGATTATTTATAATTATTATACATTGCCGCGGAACAAATTTGTGTACGATCTGCAGGAATTTGTTCCGTTAGTCTGGGTGTTTTAAAAAATATCTTTTTAAGTATATAATGTATTAAATATATCAGTTATCTAGTACCCATAACAAAAGCTTTGAGTAGCTTACTTTGGGGCTAGATGATGCTGTGTGGATTGTCCAGCATTATTTATTTATTTAGATAGTAAATAATGTTTTTCCATTCAATAGAACAAGATGAGGGCGAGAATGGCGAAGCTGCAGAAGAGAATACAGGAGAAGCAGAAGCAGCGAAAGAGAACGGAGAAGCTAGCAGCGTAGAGAAAAGTGAAGCAGAGTCCACTACTAAAAAGGAAAAAGAGACAATAACTGAAAAGAGTGAAGCTGAATCCACTACCAATGATGATGCGGGAATGAGTGCTGATGATATTGATGAACCAGTAAGTTTAATTTTTATTTCCTAATGTAAAGTGATGGTATACAAAATATTGCAATTATGTTGAGATCATAGTAGGGATGTACAAGTAAGAGTATATCATTCATAAGAACTGGGTTCATTATAAAAATACCAACAAGATTACATAATAAAACTCTAAATTAGTATAAGAAAAAATATAAAAATAGTGATACATGCTCTCAATCAAAAAACGTCAGTAGAAGTCCAAATGTCTATAATAATGATGTTAAGAGTCTTAAAAGAGATGATATTAAAATGATAGCTTAGTCTTGACTGTTTTAAGTATGCCTATGGACACACTTTAAGCGTCTTAAAAGGGATGATATTAAAATGATAGCTTATGTCTTGTCTGTTGTAAGTATGCCTATGGACACACAGCTCAAACAGTATTTATGTATTATAGGGTACCACTACAAACGGAGATCCAGATTGTGAAGGCGACGCAGATGTCTCCATGATGAATGTGGACGGTGATGAAGAAGTGGACAACTTGCAATTGGCTTGGGAGATGCTAGGTGAGATCATAGTTTTGTCTACCCTCAGTATTTGTCTTTAAAAAGTTAAAAACCTTGTGTTATTTTTTGTTACATAATATATAAATCACTATATATTATTTATAACAAAGTCCTCCGCCGCCGCGTCTGTTCGCGATAAACTCAAAAACTACCTCACCAATTTTCATACTGTTTTCAACAATGGTTGTCGAGGAAGTTTTTAGTATATAATTTGTCAAGTTTTTACATAAATTAGCTAAAATAATAATGATATTTGTTAGATGTGTCCGAAAAAATAAGCCATCTGGGAACTTTCAACGAAAACGGTGCCTAAACCCTTTAAGATAAAACAAACATCCCCAACACATATCCGACATCCACGCGGACAGAGCCGCGGGCATCAACTAGTTCATTCTAAAATTTTCAAAATATCTTAAATGTGCAAAATTTTAAATCTGCTCAGGACAGCGATTGTCGGGTATACAATATTAGTAGTTACTTTGAGCACTTGAAACAATCTAGATACCAAGTTATTTCTTCACAGATCTGTCTCGAAGCATTCTATATCGGCGCGTGCAAGATGGCGGCGGTGACGCGGCGCGTGCTTTGCTAGCCGACGTGCACTTGGCTTTGGGCGAGGTCGCTTTGGAAAGCGAAACGTACGACAAGGCTGTTGTTGATATGCGTAAGATTTTATTATTAATAAGTACCGATGCTTCTTTAAAAATTAAGATTTTAATATCAATTTGTCGAAAAGAATTTCTAATTATTTCACTGCAAACTAAAAAAATATATTATCTATATAAGATCTTAAGTTACCCTGGTAAATTATTGAAATTGTTTATTTTATAGACTAGGTACTGAACGAGGGAAAGCGCGGGCATAAGATAAAAGGAATATGAAAATTTCAAATTACCCTGGTCAATGTTTTTTAGGCATGGAAATATAAAAAGTTTTTAAAAAAAACGGCTCTCAACCCTTGATGCCGTCGATAATGCTTCATAATGTTTAATTTCAGAGAGTTGCTTGGAGCTGCAAAAGGATCTCTACGGCACAGATGACCGGCGCATTGCCGAGACGCACTATCAAATTGGTAAGAGCTAAATACACAGATGAATATTCAGCTATTTACTGTACCAACATTATCTATTCACGATGCGTGGTCTATCTCGCTTAGTCGATCTTGAATACTTTATTGTATAACACCGGTTATTTGGGCGGGTGATCGCTATTACCTTTCATTAGAGCTCTACATCGGAAAACATTGTTAGGAAACTGGCATGTCGCGAACCTAAAAAGTTTTTGTAACAAGTGCACGAAAGGAGCCTCTGAGGTGCACATCAATCCTTTCACCACACTGGTGATACGACAAGGAGTAGAAAATTAGAGCTGTTCCGTTCTTCAAAGGCTTTATCGGCGTTCTAAAAGGTCGACCTCAGTGGCGCAGCGGGCGAGAGTCCGTCTACGACGCAAGAGGTTGCGGGTTCGATTCCCGCCTCGGAACAAATTTGTGTACGATCTGCAGAAATTTGTTCCGTTCGTCTGGGTGTTTTCTATGTATAATAAAAAAAATATCTATCTATGTATATAATGCATTAAATATATCAGTTATCATAACACAAGCTTTGAGTAGCTTACTTTGGGGCTAGATGATGCTGTGTGGATTGTCCAGTATTATTATTATTATTATTATTTATAGTTGCTGCTCTGTTTAAATGCATACCGACAAAGCTAAAGCCAAGCAAATAAATCTTATGCCTTAAACGAGCCATTCTTGTTATATGGAAACGGCTCCAACGATTTTCATAAATTTTAGTATGCGGGGGGTTTCGGGGGCGATAAATCGATCTAGCTAGGTTCCATTTTTAGAAAACGTCGTTTACCAAAAAGACAGCAATGCTCGGTCACTCAGGTATAGTTCATCCAACGGATCTAGGCATTCGTGAAGGTAGCTACAGGTGCGAGTTTGCGCATGTACAGTTCCTTCGCCCCCTCCTCATACCTCCAATTGCTCCCGAAAAACGATACTGCGCAGCTCTTGCGGCTAACTTCACGAATGCCTAGATTCGTTGAGCCAACTATACTACATATATAGTTGTGACGGAGTGACGTCACGAATGCGAAAGCACACGCAACCGGTCCCTTTGCTTTGTGTGACATTACTGTGAATTATCTCTTTAATTGACCCATATTCAAGTAGTATCGATGGACTGTCGCCTGATTCGTGTGAGGGTGTGTTTGTGTGTGTGTGGCGCTCTCGGACGTTGTTTTATTAGGTAAAACACATATCTAATTACTATCATTTTTTATTGTTGGGAGGGTAGCTTCGCCAACCACGCAGACTCATTCGAACAGTGATAGACTTTTTAGAGGCTCCATCTTCCGGCAAGTAGTAGAACATCGATCAAGGGTTGTCTGCAGCGCCATCTAGTGATCTGCACAGTGACATCTGTTGGCCAGAACTCAGCCGATCTAAATTGCTATTCGATTTCTATCGCCATCGAGCGCCATCTACTGACTAGTAGCTATACTACGAGCCATGCCAAAGACCTGTGGTGCTTGCCGTAAATACATTTCATCGACAGGGGCCGCCACCTGTAGCACTTGCTCTAATGTTTTTCATAGGGCATGCGTTTCTGTCCCTGAAACATCGCTTGTCACCAAGGGGTGGGTGTGTCCTGGATGTACCGCGAGGACGCGGAATGGTGATAACACCCCGGTGAGAGCAGCCGCGCAGGATGTGCCTGTGTCACGAAGCGCCGCTGCTGTGGCCGCTGGCGCTGCATTGAGGCCTATCCCCGTCTCCTCGCCCACTGCACCTACGATGGATTTACGGGATGTGCATCTTGAACTCTCTGAATGGATGGTAGAGATGAGAGAGTTTCGTCGTGAAATGACGGAATTCCGGGCTTCAGTCAGAGGACTCTCGGAGCGTGTGGACGGTCTCGAGAAGCGGCTGATGGCTGTCGAGCTGCAGCCCACGGAGTCTGTCCCAGCGGTTGCTGAGCTGCAGTCCCAGGTGTCTCTGCTGCAACGGGAGCTGAATGATTGCGATCAGGATGCCCTCCTGTCAGACTTGGAGATCGGTCAGCTCCGGGAGGAGAAAGGCGAAAGCGTGGTGCATGCCGTCTCCGTGCTAGCTGCGAAGCTGGGCGTTGTGCTGGACGAGCGGGACATCGTTTTCGCGGAGCGAGTCGGAGCGGCGCAGGTCGCGGGCGCGGCGGAGGCGCCGCCGGCGCCGCGCAGTCGTCGTGCGCCTGGCGCGGCGTCTCCTGCGTGACCAGATGCTGCAGGGCGCTCGCGTGCGCCGCACGCTGACGGCCTCTGACGCCGGCCGCCCCGCTGCCTCCACCGCCGCCCCGCGTATCTTCGTCAATGAGCGGCTCACTCGTGTCAACCGCCAGTTTTTTTATCGCGTGCGCGAGGAGGCTCGTCGACTGCAGTGGAGATTCGTCTGGACAAGGAGAGGCCGTGTGTACGCCAGACAGGGTGATGGAAAGCAGGCTTATCCGTTTCGTACTGAAGCTGATTTGTCCCGGGTTTTTGGGTCTCACCCAGTCTGAGTGTATCTGGAAATTTAAAAACATATTATGTACTTGTTTATTCCTTATTATCTTACATGTTTACTTGTTGTTTAAGTACCTAGATATGTGTGTAACCTTCTGTAGTAACTCAAATGTTTATGTTTACCATTTCTCTCTTTGTGGTGTATTTGGCCTTTCCTGCAGACAATGTTCAAGTATATGGAACTTACAGCGAAAACCATTGTATCTTACATATCCATCTTTTAATATAAATATAACATTTATTTATCTATCTATATCTATATAAGAGCTTAACCTGACTGACTGACTGACTGACTGACTGATTGATCATCGCCGAGCCGAAACCGCTGAAAATAGAAAGCTGAAATTTGGAAGGTGGCTTCCTTTTATAACAAAAGCACCCACTAAGGCGGGATTTTTGGAAATTCCACCTCTAAGAGGGTGAAAAAGGGTGAAAACGTTAGTATTAAACTTTTTAACGCGTGGAGCGATTTTCATGAAACTTTGTTTGTGCACTGTAAATACAAAATGAATGAAAACGTGTTTCAGGATTTTTCAATATAATCTTCAAAAAGGGGTCAAATGTGGGGTCAATGTTTGTATGGGAACTTTTTAACGGGTGGTGCGATTGGTCTGAAATTTTGTTTGTGTACTTTAAATGCAAAATAAATGAATACGTTTTTCAGGATTTTTCAATATAACCTTTAAAAAGGGGTAAAATGGGGTTTCAACGTTAGTATGGGAACTTTTTAACGGGTAGTGCGATTGGTCTGAAACTTTGTTTGTGTGCTGTAAATGTAAAATGAATGGACACCTGTTTCAGGATTTTTCAATATAACTCTTAAACAGGGGTCAAATGGGGAGTCAATGTTTGTATGGAATTTTTTTAACGGGTGGTGCAATTGGTTTGAAACTTTGTTTGTGTACTGTAAATGCAAAATAAATGGACACCTGTTTCAGGATTTTTCAATATAATCTTAAAAAAGGGGTCAAATGTGGGGTCAATGTTTGTATGGAAACTTTTTAACGGGTGGTGCAATTGGTTTGAAACTTTGTTTGTGTACTGTAAATGCAAAATAAATGGACACTTGTTTCAGGATTTTTCAATATAATCTTCAAAAAGGGGTCAAATGTTGGGTCAATGTTTGTATGGGAACTTTTTAACGGGTGGTGCGATTGATTTGAAACTTTGTTTGTGTACTGTAAATACAAAACGAATGGACACGTGTTTCAGGATTTTTCAATATAACCTTCAAAAAGGGGTAAAATGGGGTGTCAAAGTAGTATGGGATTTTTATGAGTTGCTTGATGTGTTTAAAACTCAGTTTAGATATTTTATGTGAACGAAGTCGCGGGCGGAACAGCTAGTTTATTATATATTTGTCTGTTATCTCACAAAACAACTATCTACAATTTAATACTTAAAGGTGCTACATTAATATATATTATATCATATTATTATTATTATTATTATCTATTTAAAGTCTATCTTCATACCAAAACTAAAATGAAACGCTGGCTTAACTTTATATATTTTTATAAAATCTCCTAAATTAAATTTAAAAGTTGGTCTATTTAACGCATGGTCATTGAATACTGGTCATGATGAATTCATTGTAGCCATGGAGAACTTAAACCCAGATGTTATGGCTATTAACGAGTCCTGGTTGAAGGAGGGGCAGGAGGATTGTGCACCTAATTTGACTGGATATCGTTTACTGCTATGCTGATGGTGCTAGCTCCAAGGCCTGACTATATAAAGAGGGGAAGGGGTGGTGGTGTGGCGTTTTATGTCAGGAAGGGTTTTAGGGTGCAAGTCATTTCTCATCCTGTTGCTCCTAGGGTTGAACAGATGTGGTTGAGGTTGAGCATCTGTGGTAAATCTATAATAATTGGAACTGCATATAGGCCTCAAAATAGTTGAATGTAAATGATCTCTTGAATGCCCTAACTGACTCCATTTCAACATTTCTTGACTGTGATAATCTCATTCTATTGGGTGACTTTAACATTGACATGCTTGTTCCAAGTGATAGCAAAACTAAACTTTTCCTACAGTTCTTGGAATGCATGAGCCTTAGCCAAATTATCAACGAGCCTACACATTTCACCTCACACAGCCAGACTCTCATAGACGTGGTGTGTTCAGATGCGTTTGTGAGCAGTGTGACTGTGAACTACAGTCCAGATCTGGGAGCTCATGCCATGCTGCTGGTCGAGTTCCGTAAAAAAAGGATAAGCCTAGCCCACAACTTGTAACTTTCAGGCCTCTAAGTAACATTCTTGTGGATCTATTTGTAAGCTATTTAGATAAAATAAATTGGGCCCATCTCTTGCAAATCTCGGAAGTTAACATTAAAGCTTCGGAGTTAACTAATGCAATTTTGTTCTTGTTCGATTTGCATGCGCCGCTCAAGACTTCTCGTTTTCAGACGCCCCCGCACCCATGGATCACTGATACGGTGAAAATCATGATTAAATATAGGGATGACTGCCATGCCAAATATAGGTCAAATAAGAATGACAGTCTAAAGAATGCATATAAAACTATGAAAAAGCTCGTGATCCAGGCAATTCATAGTGAAAAAACTGCTTATTTCACTCATCATATTAACAAAAATGCCAAAGATTCTAGTAAATTATGAAAGAGTCTCAAATGTAATATTTTGCCAGATAAAAAGAAAGCCGTTGAACTTCCGCCTCACTTTGTAGATCCTAATATTATCAATAGTCATTTTTTGGATGTCCCTGGTACAGCAGCTGTCAATATATCACTTTTAACTTTCTTTGAACATCACAGATATGGCTCTAATACTTTCTCATTGAGCCCAGTAAGTGAATTCACTGTCTCTAAAATATTGCAGAGTCTGACATCTAATGCTCAGGGTATTGATGGGATAAGTTTGGATATGGTTTTCATGACCTTGCCACATTCATTGCCAGCCATAACATCAGTCATAAATGCATCTATTGCCAGTGGTACGTTTCCTGATTGTTGGAAGATGGCAGTTATCAAACCTATTCCTAAGAAAAGCAATCCAGCTGTGATCAGTGATCTGAGGCCTATCAGCTTACTTCCATGTCTGTCTAAGGTTCTGGAGAGGGTAGTATGCATGCAATTGGTTAAGTTTCTTGAGGACCACAGTATCTTGCCACAGTTTCAGTCCGGTTTTCGTAGGGGTCACAGTACAGCAACTGCCCTTCTTGATGTGGTTGATAATCTGCTGACTGCTCAGGACCAGAGAATGTGTAGCTTACTAGTGTTGCTAGACTTTTCCAGGGCATTTGATTCCATTAATATCACGCTACTTCTTTCTAAGCTTGCTTTTTATGGTTTCACCCCAAATACTGTGAGATGGTTCGATAGTTACCTCAGCGGCAGGAGTCAGTGTGTCGAGCTGAATTTGCCTAATGGTTCTTCTGTTCGGTCAGCCTTTCAACCTGTTCCTCGTGGAGTCCCCCAAGGCTCTATTTTAGGTCCAGTCCTTTTCATTCTGTACTGTGCTGATATCATTAAAGACATCACTCATTGCCAATTTCATCTATACGCTGATGATCTGCAGTTGTACTATTCTTTCTTGCCCTATAACAGTGTTGAAGCTGTGACTAACATCAATAGCGATTTGAGCCACGTATATCGGTGGTCTCTGAATAATTCCTTGGTCCTTAATCCTAAAAAGTCTAAATTCATGGTTACTGGTTCACGGGCCAATATTTCTAAACTTAATTTTGATGAAATCAGAATTAAGATAGGAGCAGAACCAGTTGAATATGTGACTGAAGCTAGGAATCTTGGACTTATAATGGACTCTCAACTCAAATTTGAAAGCCAGGTCTCAGCAAGTGTTCGTAGTTGTTTTTATAGGCTTAAAATGCTTTATAAGATTCGTCCATACCTAAGTGAGCAGGTTTGGATATCTTTGTGTGAGTCTCTTGTTCTTTCTAAGCTTAACTACTGTGATGTGGTGTTCGGACCTTGCTTGCTGGATAGGTCTGAGAAGCTTATTCAGCGGGTTCAGAATGCTTGTGCTAGATTTTGTTTTAAAATCCCTCCTCGTTCCCATGTGACACCATATCTTAACGCCTCTAACTTGCTAAAGCTTAAAGCGCGTAGGAACTTACACCTGGCTTGTCTGTTGTTTGAGGTGATATATGCCAAAGCTCCCACCTACCTTTTTAATAAGTTAGAATGGGCTCAGGACAATTCGCGTTTCCCCCGCAGGGCTGTTCCCTTGTCCTGGTTACCAGGAAGCATAGAACTGTTGCATTCAGAGGTTCATTCCGCTTTGCAGCCTCCCGCTGCTGGAACGACTTGCCGCCACCGATGCGGGCCCTGAAGACATTACACTCTTTTAAATTTTATTACAAGCAACATCTTTTACAATTTCAAAAGTTCACGTAGGTTGGGAGTGGGTGTGTGGGTAGACGTTGATAGACGTCTGCCCTAGCTTACCTTGTTTTTGCGCCCGGCAGGCTGGACGGCTCCAGTTTCGGTCCTCCTGGTTCGGTTGTCACTCCTTCGATGCATCATTTTACTCAACACACCAATTTTCTTCTTCTATTGTAATATTTACTCATATAGGTATGTTTCCAAAGATGACACGTTTGCATGGTGTCACTTTTTGCCAAACAGATCGACAACCACCCACATTTCTAGGTATTCTACACTTTGGAGTTCGGTCGGTTCGGACCTGTTCGGACTGACAATTGTCAATTGACTTGACAGTGACATTGACGGTAGAGTGGGTGGTTGGCCGGCCTGTAAGCTTAAATAAAATAAATAAATAAATAATGCTGGACAATCCACACAGCATCATCTAGCCCCAAAGTAAGCTACTCAAAGCTTGTGTTATGGGTACTAGATAACTGATATATTTAATACATTATATTACATAGATAGATATATATTTTTATTATACATAGAAAAACACCCAGACCAACGGAACAAATTTCTGCAGATTGTACACAAATTTGTTCAGAGGCGGGAATCGAACCCGCAACCTCTAGCGTCGCAGGCGGACTCTCGCCCGCTGCGCCACTGAGGTCGCCAGTTTATATTTAAGTATTTTAATTAATTATGTTATTTTTATAAGCAGAAAGCACTGTTATTTACATTAATTTTTGTTATTAACTGTTATTTACGTTTTTTTAATTTTACTTTCTGTGTTACTTTTCTAATGTTGTTTGGTTTTACCTTAGTTTTGTTTTTTTTTATCTAGGTACTTTTATTTTCCTGTATGTGTCCGTGTCTGAATAAAAATCTATTCTATTCTATTCTATTCTATATATCTAGAAATATTGTTGTCTTCCAGGTCTGGCGAATTCTCTGGCGTCAAACTTCGAAGATGCGATCACGCATTTCAAAAACGCCGCGAATATCCTCGGCACTCGCATCAAGACTCTCGAGAATCCGGGCGCGGCTGACGACGCAACTGTAAAGAAATATGCGACCGCCGATCCGGGATACTCCATCGAAGGTACAAATCCTATCTCTCCCTACTTAATATTATAAACGCGAAAGCTTGTAAGAATGTATGGATGTATTATTGTTACTCTTTCACGTTAAAACGGCTGAACGGATCTGTATTAAATTTGGCACAAATATAGTTTATAGTCTGGAATAGCACAGGTTACTTTTTATCCCGGAAGAATGTACGGTTTCCGTGGGATAGATTTGTTTTGGTTTTTCAAGGTACCACGCGGGCGAAGCCGTGGGTGGAAGCTAGTATTATATATGCTAAACTTTGTGAATTTATATAGTACATAGCCTGGAGTAACATAATTGTTGCAGGCTACCCCATAATCTGCCCCCATGGGGTGGTCTAAATATATAATGCTAAATACCCCAACAGTTACATACTGTCTTGAACCCACACTATGACTCCTTGTGTCAGAACCTATTAATTGAAGCATTGTATAGATTGTACTTGGATCATTAATAACAGTCATTAATAACTGTCTGCTATTCTATACTTTAAGACAACATAATATGTTTAAAAATTTCAAATTCGTTCAAAGGTGGCTGCATATAAAAACATTAACACAAAAATCTGATAAAAAAATATTAATTTTCAGGCGAGATCAAAGAGCTGAAGGAACTATTGCCTGAAATACAGGAGAAGATTCAAGATATGATGGACTACAAAGCGGAGGTAAGACCGTGCGAGTGTCTTGAAGACACGCGCAAAATGCTGCGGGACATGATACTGAAGGAAAAACACAGGCCTGAGCGCCAGGTTTAGTAGACCGATAATATAGCCTGGTTTAGACCAAAAGACGCCTGTTTAAGACTAATAGATTTAGACTGATAGACTGTTAGCTAGGTTTAGACTGATAGGCTAGATTGCTTTCTCAACAAAGGTGCGCGATGCATAACGAATCATTAATAGATATTTCTACTTTTAAATTGTGATAAAAATTCATTAAAAATCATTGCTTAAGATGTAAGGAACGGTAGAATCATTCCATCATACTTATTAAGTGTCGTAACTCGAAACAAAAAATTGCCGATATTGTGATAGTTATTGAATTGTAGACTGAACTCAGTATTAATTTTATATGTGCCTTAGAATTTGTATTTTAATAAGTTTGCTAAAATAATAATGTTTGTGATCAATTTTAAGTCTCGCTCAGTAAAACATGAGATGAAAGAAGGTTGTTTAAAGTGTTAGCTATCGAATTGCAGTTAGGTTCGCCGCACACGATTAACTCGCCACATCACTTCTGCAGTGACCATTCCCAAGTGCCCGTGTGCAGCGAGCCTTATTTGAATTAAAATACTCATCGTTTGTTAGTTTTACCCGTAGTTTGTAAGTTGCATTTACCACACGGCCATTTTTGTAATAACTATGATCAAAATAAAATAATTCTGAAATTGAAATTGTTTGTTATTTCAGTAAACCCTCATACATTAATGGCCATGTGGTAGTTTGCTTTAATTTAATCTAATCATGGCCATCGATGTAATACTTCCAACTCATCTCGTTTCCATAAAATGAAGCAATAATATTGCTCGTGCAAGAGAACCTGAGCGACAAAGTAAAAGATTCTATAGTCATGTAGGGAGATTTATTTAACTCAAGTTGTTCATAACAAATTCTAGTCACAATGAAACAGTAAATCGTAGTGTGAGCGAGACGGTATCCGAGATTGTGTATAATATTATTTCTACAAACCTTTGTACCTAGTCAAATAGAAAAATAATATACACGCTTTATGAATCAGTAATAATTCAAACATGAATTGCCGTAGCTACTTATCATTGATCTAAGGTTCGATTGTGAAATGCTCAAATTTCCTCTCATTCATCTTTCCCCATTATAAGCTTGTGGTAAATAGATAAAATATAAAACCTATTGGATTCTTTGGATATCGTAAGATGCTACGGATCTTCCAAATTATTATTAAACTGGAGGAACTCTTGCGACTTTGTTAGCATATTTTTTTTTTCATACATACATCAGCGTCCCGCTGCGCTGCTTCCCTTAGACGTTGAATTTCAGAAATTGCATTCTTTGTTTGCAATAAGGAATGCACTCTCAGAATTTCAAGTATCTAAGACCAACGGTTTAGGCTCAGCATTGTCTGTTGATAGTCACGACCAAGTCTTTTAATAATGATGTAATTATTTCAGACAATAAAGCGCGTCCGCGAAAGTCTATTCTCATCCAACGGCGCGGGATCATCAAATGGGTCTAGCAGCTTCTCTAACGGCGCTAGTAGCTTTTCAAATGGGGCTGGCAGCTCTTCGGGCAAGCCCGCCGCCGATATCTCTCATCTAATCAAGAGAAAGAGGAAGGCTAGTGACAGCGAAGCATCGTCTGCTAAGAGAATCAGTACCGCAGCTACTAAGAGCGAGGCGGAGAGTACGGAAGCCGGTAAGAGTGAGACGAAGAGTACGGAAGCCGGTAAAAGTGAGGCGAAGAGTACGGAAGCCGGTAAGAGTGAAGCAGAGCCGGCGAAGAGTGTTACAGAAGTGGCTAAGAGTGAGGTTGGATCGTCTGTTAAGTTGGAAGCCAGTAAGAGCGAGGCAGATTCTTCAGCTAAGAAAATTGAAACGTGAATTCTGAGGTTGGTGGGGTAAATTGAAGCCTTGGGTGATTGGCAGGTATGTTAATAATTGAATATATATTTGTGTATCCAGTGTACCCTTAAGTATGGAACTAAATACTACTTAATATAATCACTGTTAATTAAAGTCCTTTTGTCAGAGAAGCCAAGTCATCAGGCAAAGTCATTTGACTTGTGTATGTAGGTAAATCTATACTATTATAAAGCTGAAGAGTTTGTTTGTTTGGTTGTGCGCGCTAATCTCAGGAACAACTGGTTTGAATTGAAAAAATCTTGTTGTGTTGGATAGTTCATTTATCGAGGAAGGCTTTATAATATCACGCAGAGACCAATAGGAGAAAAGCATCAATGCAAAATGTTGCAAAAATGGGAAAAATTATATCCCTTAAAACCCGCAGACAAAATTGCGCGCTGGCCAGCTAGTTGGTACATATTTTGCCCGACCGCAACTCTTGATATTGGATCTTACGGAGTCTGGACTTCTTATGGAACCAGTGTGAAAGACTTTAAAACTTTTGACTGATTTTTTTATGCTCTTTGTGAACAATCTTATACCTTTAAACGAGCAATTCTTGTATATATATATATATATATATATATATACAAGAATTGATTTCCGATTATATATATATATATATATAATCGGAATCTCGGAAACGGCTCCAGCGATTTTCATGAAATTTAGTATCAGGGTTTCGGGGGTGATAAATCGATCTAGCTAGGTTTCATTTTTAGAAAACGTCGTTTACACCAAAAAAACGAGCAAAGCTTGGTCACCCAGGTACTGTATATTTAGATGTGCAAAGCCCCAGTTGTATATTATTGTATAAAGTTGTGAAAGTTGTGTTTAGTAAAACGAAAGAACACGTAGCGGAGTCTGATTCATGTTTGTAGTGAATAAGTTTAGAAAGAGAATTGTTATGACTGGTCTATTAAACAATTTGTAAGTCTATTTCGTGTTACAGTTTAAGAGGTTCGCTAGATTAATATAGAAATAATATGCTAGGTTTAAGAGTTGTAGTGGTAATAATGCTATACTTTCTATGTAGTACTATTTCTATTATTTTGTTCTGTAGGTATATATTTGTACAACAAAATCACATTCGTTATTTAGGACATGATAAGTAGGTACGTGGTCAAATGACAATTAAAAACAGGAAATGGTTATGGTTAACCATTTCCTTCTGATAGTCGCAAATAGTAAAGCATGGGAACCATTGAAATCCTGACAGTACCACTATAATGACAAATCCTTAGTAAAGAACCCTCCAACCAAATACGGAAAACACCTGAAGTTAATTGTTAAAAAAACTAAAAATGACTAGTTCCGATTTGAAAATGACTACGGGTTCCGATTTGAAAATGGCTAGTGGGATTTTAGCACTTGTTTTTATCCCTACTGATGGGCACTGCTCGGGTGGGGATTATGACAAAGAATCAATGTAAAACTAATGTCCAAACAAAGTAAAAAAAAACCATTAGAAACACAAGGATCATTGTGTTGATAAACTTGACTTTGTGCCTTAATGTCCTTGTAAGTGACGACCGTGAAATACGAGTATATACCTAGGCTAGAACATAAAATCTAACCGTACCTAGTTATAAGAAATTTCAAATAAAAAAATCATAAGATAAAATAAACTAACGTCATAATATAGCTATCGATAGATGATTAAGAATTTAGATAAGCAAGTTAATTTAGTATTTGTTAGAATCTTATCGTAATTTCAGACTTTAATAAAAGAGTAATTTTGATAAATATTTTTTTGAGTTTTGAACTTAAGAATCTATAAGTACCTATTAACTACTTGTGCCACTTTAGAGTGGCAAACTATTATAGTAGGCTTCTAACTTCTAAGCTAGGCCTAAAACATTAATACGGTGTAGTAGTATTATGTATATCCAAAGTGTGATGCTACTCGTACGTCGCAAACAATACATTAATGGAAACATGCTTGGCAGCGGCGCTTTATATCCATCTAATCGATATTTCCAAAACAGAAAATGCCGTGTCACAGCATAAAACCCCATTATGGTGATGTGTCCTCTAGATTTTACCGTAGACCAATCTGTTTTAAGCTACAAGCAAATAAGTGATGCAAGTATCAGTCAAAACCCATGGTAGTAGCTTCCTTCTCTCTGACAGGTTGAATCCCAAAAGTTTAGTTCCATGAGAATTGTATAGAATTGAAAGTAGATTGTTTTTAGTCTTCTAATTTGTTGGCGTCTGTAGATTAAACAACCCAAGTCATTATAGCGAAAGGCTAAGGAAAACGTTTCTTGTTCTGTAGGAATAAGGTAGAAATTAAAAAAGAATCTTTTCACAGCTTGACAACATGTTGACAACACTTGACTTATGTCAAGATTATTAGTAAGAGGCTCGATTTTACTTTCTTCTGATCAAACTTCTAAAACAAGCCAAATTTTTAGCAAAATTACAGTCTTGTAACCTCTTATTTTACAAACAAAATGGCTAGTGGAGATAATCCAGTTCTACCTAATCATATGACCTACTCCAGGTCAAGAGTGCCAATCCTAGGAGCTCTAATCGACTATGTGGAAACCAGTGTTCAATACCTGATCCGAAAAACCTTCACCGCGGCAGAGAAGCTCAATGCAAAGTCCTCCAGAGCCACCCTTTCAGCGACATTCCTAGCTACTGTGTGCCTTTTGCTCGGATTCACTTGCAATGTAAAGTTCGAGGTGGTGACATTCGATAAACAACCGCTGCAGAATGATCTTCACTTTATGCTGATGAGCAAAGATGATAAACTTTATATTGATGATATTGACGTATCTCGTAAGTAACCAGTTTGTTAATACTGTTGGAATTGCGCCTTTGCATGTTTTTGGGCATACATTATGATCTCAAAGTTACATCTATGTTTTAATTATTGTTGTAACTTCCACAGAAATAATGTGGTGTTTAGAAGCTGCTGATGCGTTGGTCCTCATTATCAGCTGCTTACTTGTTTGGAATTCTTCGAATGTGGTAAGTTCTAGTATTAATTTCTATGATATAACTTCCTAACATATAGGTTTGGAAAAGAGTATAGGTAGTACTCGTATTTCTTCAAAAAAATCAAACGCGAATAAAATACTTAAACATTTTTTTTATGTATGTACGTAACCAAATAAAACTAATAGTTTTTTTGTTTGAGTCTACATTACACTAACTTAAATTTTAACCACGGCTTTTCCAACGTTTTCTCCCTGCAGCATCCCAACGAACGCGTCATAGATGTTCTCAAATCCTTCCGTAACATGCTCTCTTGTTTTTAACTGTCCACTATTGATCCATTTCGTAAGCTCACCGAACGCTTCCGGCCATTTGTCGAACCACCGTCCCACTATAAACCCTTCTATTCTCAGCTCCTTATGAACTATAGTTGGCTGTAGAACAGTCGCAGACGGCATATTGGAGTCGTTATACGAGCTGATGCTTCCGCATACCGACACTCTCCCATAGCTGTTCATCTGGTTGATAACCGCACTGCTGAGCTCACCGCCTACGTTATCAAAGTAGCAGTCAACACCGTTAGGAGCTGCAGATTTCAAAGCAGAGGCGATGTCAGCAGTTTTATAGTTAAACGCCTTGTCGAATCCTAGTTCCTGCTCCAGCCAGTTCACCTTGTCATCTGAACCAGCGATTCCGATGACTCTGCAGCCTTTGATCTTGGCGATCTGACCCACGATAGATCCTACAGCTCCAGCCGCTCCGCTCACCACAACTGTCTCACCCGCCTTAGGTTTGCAGATGTTCAAAAATCCGAAGTATGCTGTTGCGCCTGGCATGCCAACAGCCCCGACTCCCAAAGACTGTGATAGACCTTTTAAATTAGGTAGCTTGTATACTTTATTGAAGAAGTCTGTGCCGTTTGAAGAGTTGATGATGGTGTAGTCGCGCCATCCTTTGTGAGATACTACTTTAGTGCCGACCGGGTATCTCGGGTCTTTCGAGTCCTCGACTGTTCCGACTTGATATCCGAATTGGTCGTACGGCAGAGGGTAATTGGAGTGGTACGCTCTGAGGTAAGGATCTACGCTGACCCATTCAACCTTTATTAATATCTCTCCATTTTGTATCGGTGGCAGGTCATATTCGACTATTTCGTAGTCATCTTTCTTCGGAAGTCCATCGAATTTGTTTTTGACAACGTATTTTCTAGCCTTAACCATGTCGCCGATAAGTCGCCGCGTCTATGTCAACTGAATGGTCGAATAGTTTTCGTATAACGTCTTATTACACTTATGATACTGTATCAGATAACGATGTCTGATCAGATAGCGACTTGCGTGATTCGTAGTTGTGATATTCGTGTTTTTCGATATGATTGATCGATTCACCTGAGTATCTATATCTATATAAGAGCTTAACCTGACTGACTGACTGACTGACTGACTGACTGACTGATTTATCATCGCCCAGCCGAAACCGCTGAAGCTAGAAAGCTGAAATTTAGAAGGTGGTTTCCTTTTATAACAAAACCACCCACTAAGGCGGGATTTTTGGAAATTCCACCTCTAAGAGGGAGAAAAAGGGTTAAAACGTTTGTAAGAAACTTTTTAACGCGTGGAGCGATTTTCATGAAACTTTGTTTGTGCACTGTAAATAAAAAATGAACGAACACGTGTTTCAGGATTTTTCAATATAACGTTCAAAATGGGGTCAAATGTGGGGTCAACTTTTGTATGGGAACTTTTTAACGGGTGGTGCGATTGGTCTGAAACTTTGTTTGTGTACTGTAAATGCAAAATGAGTGGGCACGTGTTTCAGGATTTTTCAATATAACCTTCAAAATGGGGTCAAATGTGGGGTCAACTTTTGTATGGGAACTTTTTAACGGGTGGTGCGATTGGTCTGAAACTTTGTTTGTGTACTGTAAATACAAAATGAGTGGACACGTGTTTCAGGATTTTTCAATATAACCTTCAAAAAGGGGTCAAATTTGGGGTCAATGTTTGTATGAGAACTTTTTAACGGGGTGGTGCAATTTGTTTGAAATTCGGTTTATATACATATTTTAAGTGAACAAAGTCGCGAGCGGGACAGCTAGTGTTATTATAATAGGATTCAACAGTATAATGACTTCACCATGATGAGCTACATTCGATCAACTGAATCATTAGAACAATCTATACTAATATTATAAAGAGGAAAGTTTTGTATTTTTGTATTTTTGTTTGTAACAAATAAACTCAAAAACTACTGGTCCGATTTCAAAAATTTCTTTCACCGTTAGAATGATACGTTATCCCTGAGTAACATAGGCTATATTTTATGTAGGTACCTCGCGAGCAAAGCCACGAACGAAAGCTAGTATTCAATAAACATTGAATTCAATTAAACGACACCTCGTAATAAACATCAGAATTCGCTAAAAAACCAACCTTTTTATCTTCTGGAAAGTCTAATCTCTAAGACTATTTTTATGTATATAGCTTGAAGATCCAAGTGCTTTACCCGATCTATTTAACTAAATGTCTTGCAGCGTTCACCACTCAGCGAGTACTTCTTCCTTCCATGGCTGGGTGTTACTCTTCGCGGACTCTTCCTACGTCAAGCGCCGACGGTGGGCGCACTTATATACACGATGGCTGTTATCAACGGAACCGTCAACCCTCTGTTCATGACTTCTTTCTCATTCTTATTTAGTAAGTTTTACCCTTTTCGATTACTAGTAATTACGCAATAGTTTCTGCTACGGTAAATATACTTTTCTGAATTAGATAAAGAGTAGACGTACGAGTGAGATAGCAAGAGATTAGTCTTTCGTCTGTTTTCGTTATCTGCCGTCTTAAAGCTTAAATGCCGCTAAATACAAAATCCACTTTTTGAATTACGAGGGAAAGAAAAACCATTTATATGAGGCTCATAATTATGAGCACTATGGTTCTTCCATTAATATACTCTACATCAATTATTAAATACAATATAATCTACACATAATTGTAGCTAAAGTAACTTTGCCGCAATCAAGCCTAGTATTATTAGTTACTTTTTCAGTTTACTTATAAATGAAGTTAAAAACCATTAGCCACTTTTAAGCTTAGCAATGACACTTAACAACATTTAAGCATTGAAGTGATGTAAATTTGGATTCCGTTAACGGCATTTTTTTTTTCATAACTCGAAAACTAAGATCTATTTGAGTTCTGGTAAGATTGGCTTTAGGAATGGCAACAACAGAATAGCAAAGTGTAATTTGACAGCTCTAAACGTAAATTTAGCTAAAATTAGCTAATTTTAGTTAGGTTGGTGCCAAGCGAATTGCCACCATTGACTGATGTTGGATAACGGCATTTTAGCTATAGGACGGCAGTTAATTCTTTCCAACTTAAGATTCTTATGTTCTTTTAGTGCTGGAAGCTCGCTTGTGGCTTGAAATCGCTCGCGTAGTTCTCGCTCGATGGGAGCGCCGGGATCAATTGGATTTCGGACGCGATTCCCAGTACGAGGTGGAAACACTCTGGAGCAATGAAGACGTGCAAAGCGTTGAAGTGCAGAACTATGTATACTGAGGTAGAGTGGAATGTTTTGACGAATTTTTTGTATTTGTGTTACTAAAATATAAATTTTACTTGTTAAATTATGAGCTTGTCTAATTTCGTAAATAGTCTTCATGCATTCATTTGCGCGAGTCAAAGTCACAGCAAGTAGGTACCTAATGATTCAATAGTTTAAATTATTTGAAATAATGATTAAAGAAGGAATAAAACAACTGCATTATATACTCAGGTATGTTTAATCGCGCAAATATGTATAGTTATTATAAATAATTTATCTTCATTCAAATTCTTTACACTTTAACAACAGCCTTTCCGAAGTTATCTCCGTTCATCATTCCCACAAACGCATCGAAAAGATTGTCAAAGCCTTCAGTGACATGCTCTCTCGCCTTGATCTGTCCGCTGCTTATCCATTTGGTAAGCTCGGTGATAGCCTCGATCCAATGACCGTACTTGGTCCACACAATAAACCCTTGAATCGTCAGCTGTTTTGCTACTATGAATGGTTGGAGGATTGTTGCTTTGGGCATGTCCACGTCATTGTAAGAGCTGATGCTGCCTACAACACAAACCCTGCCGAATGTATTCATCTCGCTGATGACCGAGCTGCTCAGTTCTCCGCCAACGTTATCAAAGTAGCAGTCGATACCTTTAGGCGATGCTTCCTTCAGGGCCGCTTTAATATCTGCCTTCTTGTAGTTGAGCGCTTTGTCAAAACCGAGTTCGTTCTCTAGCCATGCGACTTTGTCATCTGAGCCGGCGAAACCAATGACGCGGCAGCCTTTTATTTTCGCGATCTGTCCGACTATCGACCCTACTGCTCCAGCTGCACCCGAAACGACAACCGTCTCCCCAGCTTTAGGCTTACAAACTTCTAAAAATGCGAAGTACGCGGTCACTCCGGGCATGCCGAGCGCGCCAACTCCGAGTGAGTTCGGCAAGCCGTTGAGATCGGGAAGCTTGTAGATCATTTGTGCAGGAGGTGCCTTCGAGGCGCTAGGGGTCTCGATGTAGTTATCTACCCAGCCTTTGTGTGTGACGACCCTATCTCCAACTGAGTAGTCAGGATCCTTTGATTCTTGGACGACGCCGACCTGGAAGCCAAACTGGTCGTATGGCACGGGGACCTTGCCGTTGTAAGCTCGAAGGTATGGGTCCACACTGATGAACTCTGCTTTGACTAGAATTTCTCCGCTTTGCAGTGCGGGCAGCTCTGCCTCGACGAGTTCATAATCAGACTTCTTAGGCGGACCGTGGAAGTGATTCTTCACAACGTACTTCCTTGATTTTACCATCTTGATATCTTTTTGAAGTTTCTATATGATCTGTAGACAGAAAAAATAATAATTAAATCGTAACTTCAATGTAAAACTGACCCAGATGGATTAGCATCTATTGTTGTTTCAAGTAAAATCTCTAGCAAAACTTCACCGACATGTGAACCGGTCGTTTAGTGGTGTTTTAGCCTAAGTTCAACCGATTCTTTTTCGGAAAAAATATGAAGTACCCACCTACCTACTTGATCAAAATTTAGCTGTCACAGATACTATCGATAGCAGTTGTGAATGCTACCTACCGTATTGATAAACATCCTTGATGTTTCAACTTGTAAACTTCAAAACAAATTATTGTGTCAATATTCCCATAGTCGTGTAAATTAGATAACTCGTATCTACATTTCGGCATTCGTGTTTACGCCGAATAAATATTTATACTCTTCAAATGACGTCAGCTGCATCGAATAAATACAACTTACCTACTAAAAAGGTCGATTCAAATAGGTTAATACATTCCTACATGTGTAAAAGGTAGGTAGGTACTTACCGAGATAAAAACCGGCGTAGGCCTGATAGTATTTGATTAAACTATTCTAGACTACACAACACGACTTCACACTACGACGCGGCTCTTGCGTCTGAGCTCACTGATCAAATAATCATAACGTTACATGGGTAGGTAGGTACATACGTTAGCAATAATATAATAATGAGTACTTACATACAAGTTCAAGACTTAAAGCCCCCCGATAGTGAGGCGTGGCCACTGTTTTAAAAATAGTAAACTCGTCGCGTTATTGTGCGAACTTGTGTTGCGAATGAATGATAATATCGTATCGCCACAGGCTCGCCTGTAGTTATTAACATGTACCTACCGGCACAGATAAAAATGAATCTGGTATTCGCTTGCGCTTACAAACTAACTAGGAAGAAAGTGACATTAACCTTCACGAAATGTCTTAACTCAAGACTAAAATAACACAGGTTGATGTAACAGGTGTTACAATCGAAGATACGATAGCGAGTTGGAATAGTTATTAATGCAGATTAATGACCGCGGCGCGGTTTAAAATCTGCCGACCTTACGTGGATTTAGATACGCGGATGACGATTTTCGGTGTTTATGTTAGACCATCTGTGTGAAAGATGACGTGCGTAAGAAAGGGCTGAGTACTGAGATGACGAATGATAGAGAGAAATGGAAGAAGATCACAATATGTTAATGTGCCGACCGCACATAACGTGGGAAAAGGGCAGGAAGATGATTATGTTAGCCTGTTAGACAATCTATTCTATGGCTTCTAGTGGCCGCAATCTCGTCATGTAAATCGCCCTCGGTGAAGATTAACGAAAGAACTACTGGGGGGAAAGGAAAGAAAAGTTTAAAAATCAACAAAATTATATACCTTACAAAACATCTTAACGGTAAACGAGTTATCCTATAAAACTACAAATACAACAGTAAAAACTTATTTAAAGCCTCATTAATTGTTCCTATTTTGTTCAGAAGTTCCGAATGTGAGTAAGATTGTTGGTGTCACCAAACAGTGCATTTTTGCAGGGGGTTCATGGGGGAACCGGGTGGGCATTGAAACTCTCGTGCGAAGTCGTGTGAGTTTGACAGTGTTCCTATGACCCTGAACCGACCGGGCGAGTGGACAGCCGTCTTCAGCTTGTTGCGCATCGCTTCAGGGCGCATGGCGCCACACCACACCTGAAAACGTTTTTATACTTAGCTTTTTTATGGTACCAGTTCCAATACGAGCCAATAATAGATTTTAAAAAGTTCTTATTAATCCACTCACTAATCCGACCAAACTAGTTTAAGCCCGTAGTTATCGAGGAGTAAACTGACATTGTACTTGCATTTGACATAGGTACCTACCTACATACATCTGAGAATGAATAGTTATACTTAGGACAAATCCGCATCAGACTATTGAGATTTTATGAATGGATACTAAAAAGCTTTAGGGCTGTCTCATAATTGATTGTCATACGATAATGCGATTATTGCATCGTAGACTTCGCAAGATTGCTCGGAAGTGATCGATCGATTGATTGCTCACATCGCGTGGTCATGCATCCTGCGATACTGCTTCAATGCAACTTGAACCAAGCCCTAGGTTACACATCCAATGTTAGACGTGTCCTCACGTATCAGAATCGTGAGCAAAAAAACTGAAGCACTGGTAGAAATCGCTATCGTACTGTGCATGACTTGCATAACGTCTTTAGGACGAATTTTATGGGCTGTATAGATAGTAAAAGCGATAGTAAAAACCGAAAGTAAGTACCTACACGTGATAACGTATCAGACTGTCATATACCTGAGCGAAGTTGAGGAAGAATAGCTGTGTGTGTGTGTGGTTGAGGCCTGGCAGAGTCTCTCCCTCGACTCCATTCCGCTGCACCCAGTGCAAATAGGCGCGGAAGGCTTGCTTGACACCTCCATTATCAGCTATATTCTCTCCCTATAAAAAGCGCCCGTCAACTTAGCACCACGTACGCAACTTCTGTCTTCCATCTTTGCTCATATAGGTCCCTATACCTACCTATTTATATTCTTCTCCAACGTGTTGTTTTACGGGGGCGAATTAGGGTGAATGAATTAGCCAATCGCCTGTCATCTTTATCGTTCGCATTACGATAATAACTTGCGTTGGACTTATCTTACACTATGTAGGTACTCGTAAGACCCATGTTTTTGGAGAAAATGAAATGATCATGATAAGGTATAGTATGACTAGTAGGTAAATCTGTTTACTTTTTTATGTTCACTCTGAGTGAAATAATAATGTGTAGATAGGTTCGCCTAGTCAAATGCTGGTAGACATTGGAAAGCTAAATACTTAAAGCTTCATGTACTAGATCATACGAAGTACCTGAGTATTAACACCGTCCAGCTTCATATTGACCTCAGGTACGACGTACCGCCCGTACTGATCGATAAGGCACTGCGCGCGACGGTGGAACGCCTCGATGGCGTAGTCTGACCACCAGCGGTGGAGGTTGCCATCACAGTCGAATAGGCGTCCTTTATCGTCGAACCCGTGAGTTATCTCATGTCCTGGGTGAAAAGAAAAACTTCTTGATTCCTTTCACAATACCACATGCCCTTTTATTATTATCTCTAAAGTATCAGTCAGCATCAGACAGAAGTAAATGCAATTTACAATTATTATTGTCATAAGCTACTAAAGAACAAATTACCAATGACAACACCGATTCCTCCATAGTTAAGAGACCTGGGAAAGTGGCGATGGTAAAACGGTGGTTGTAAAATCCCAGCAGGGAACATAATCTGGTTCTTATTACGGCTGTAGTAAGCGTTGACCACTGCAGGTGCTGTATTCCATAGTGTCTTGTTTACTGGTTGGCCAATCCTGAAACGAAGTGTATAAACGTTTATGTGAAAGAGCTGAACGAGTGTGAACTGGTTCTTTATAGCTAGATTAAAGAAACTGCATATTTCTTGTTCGCACAAACTTCTTCAATACATACCGCGATTGCTCCATCTTCGTCAAGTGCTGCAGAATATTCAAGATATTTTCAAAATACTTGTCTGGATGTACTTTCACTTCCTTATACCTCTCATCCAACTCTTTCTTATTCAGAATGAAATCCGGGTACCCTATTCTTAGCATCATTGCGTCCACTT